>JARGCV010000048.1:1922500-3295833 GCA_034064705.1 Bothrops alternatus | reverse complement strand
TTACCCCTCTTCTGCTCACAAATCTGAGGGTCTGGACTATAAAAGACTTAATGTTCAATAATATATGGAACATGTAATTCCATATATTACAGAAGTTCCCAGTCTTTTAGAAGTCATTTTTACACATTCAATACATACCTTCTGATCTGTGTGGTCTTGGAATAACAAGCCAAAATAGTCCCTTTCCAATAGGTTAAGATGCTGACATACTTTGTCAAATAACACCTGCCCTTTTGCTTTTTTCTAGGAAAAAATAGGGTAAATCAATGAAACATGTATATAATACAATGCTACGTATATTTTATTTTAAAACACATCTATATCAAAGAAAACTACTCTGTATTTGTTATCATGGTTTCAATTTATTTCAGAAAATAAATCAAAAGGGAGTAGATGCTTCATAGTCTATACCCAGCATATAGGAAAGCACTGATTAAAAACCAATGGAGAGGAGATATTTATTTAGATAACTAAAATTTAAGTAGGAAAAATGAAAAATCAGCCATAATTCTTAAAATCCTGAAATACTGATGTGTATTTAGGAATCATTAATGTCTCTTAAAACTTTTTTTAAAAGGAATCAAATATATAGTTTTTTTATCTGAGTACTTGCTAATTATCAAATACTGATTGTCCTTGACTTACAACTATCACTTAGCAACAGTTCGAAGTTACAATGGGACACACAAAAGGGACTTACAATCCAGAGTTCTGAGTACCACACATTTCCACGATCACAAGACTGCATTTCAGGAACTTGGCAACTGAACAAACAACTATTTATGGTTGTTTGCAGTGTCCCATGGTCATGTGACCACACTTTATGACTTTTTGCTGAACAACCATCTTTAGTTCCAATTTTTGGTAAACACATGCCATGGTTATTCACTTAACCAGTATCACAAAAAAAAGTTGTAAAATTGGATTGGCCAGACTCTATTATTGTAAGTCAAAGACTAGTACATTGCATTTAATGGATAAGGAACTATATTGCGGTCATTAGTGTTTTGTAATTTTTGCATAATAAATCCCCCAAAACAAAAGAACAGTTAAATGCATCATACTATATTATACAAATACTTAAGAATCTACTTGGCCATTAATACAATTCAAAACTGTCTACAAAGCTGTCTACAAAATACATCTGACTATTAGATTTACTAATCATAAAATCAAAATTCCAAAGTAAAGTTTTAATATACTTCTTTAAGCTTAAAAGATTTATCTCTGACATTTCTCCATATTTTGGTATAACAACTCATGGTTATCTCAGCACTAACTAAACTGCTCAACTGATTTCTGTTATATTTTGCCTAGTACTTAGTAATGCTTTCACACAAAAATGAAACTAAGGAGTTTTGCTACATACTCAGGCTTGAATTATCTGATATCTTGGTAAGTAGCAAAAGCCTCATTATTTTTGCTCTTTGATTTAAATGTCTAATGATTTTGATTTAAACATTTAAAACAACTGTTAGCCATCAATGTACTATTGTCTAATATTAGATTTGTAATGAAGGAATATAATACTGAAGTGATTTATAGAATCTTATTTCAGTTCATTAGTTTTATTTTTCTTTCTGCATTAAATATAACCTTCAGATGCACTCTCAACCATAACCATATAGCCCCAATAAAACATGAATGAATTGGAAGATAATAAAAGTTACTAGAATGATTCAGAGAGGCTAAGTGAAACATGAAAGAACCAACATTTTTCAACTCACTTTAACAAAAGAGATACTCTCCCAACTACATAAAAATAAAAAGAATAACTAGTTTAACAACATTTTAAAGAATATAGGGCATAAGATTCTGACAGAAGAAATCTATCAGAAATAACTGTTTTTATGATCATATGATTTTTCATATTTCCATATGACACGGAATGTCAGAGAAAATTGTATTACTGTTTTAAATACTTCGGGGCAGCAAAAGTACACAACAGGCAAACAGATAACATTTCAAAATCTTTGTTCTTAGGTTTTTATTTCTTCTGCATCGAATACTGAATATAATTTTATTAATAGTAAATTAATAATTAGTACCATTAAATAGTAATAATTTTATTAATTATTGATATTAATGAAATGCAGCGTGATATATAACACTGGGTGTAAACAACCAAAAGGGAAAATTTGAGGCATTCAAAGTACTATAGTTTGATTTGAATTAATAAATGAGACCAGACAAGCTGCCTTTCTGGTTTTTCCAGATTTGCTGAAACATTGAAATAGTGTCTGCTTCTTCTTCTTCTTCTTGTGCCATATCCATTCTCAGACGTTGGCGATCATGTTGGCGATCATGTTTTTATCAGCAGCCGCACGAAAAAGTGCCGCTGTGTTTTGTCCAAACCAATCCCTTAGATTTTGAAGCCACGATATTCTTCTTCTTCCTGGACCTCGTTTGCCTTCAATCTTTCCCTGGAGGATTAAATGGAGTATGCCGTATTTTTCTGGGTGTCACATCATATGTTCGAAATATTCTAATTTTTGTTTTTTAATTATTTTGATTATTTCCTTTGGCTTTCCCAGGTGGCTTATCACCTCATTTCTGATCTTGTCAACCCAGCTTATACGTACGTAACAGCCGCCTGTAAATCCACATTTCCAATGCTTCTAGTCTCTTCAGGTGGCCTTCTGTCAGAGACCAACTCTCTACTCCATAGAGCAGGATAGAAAAAAATATAGCATCTGACAAGCCTGATTTTCAGTCTTAGGCTTATGTCGTGACTGCAGAAGACCTTTTTCATTTTGAAGAATGCTATTCCAGCTTTTTCTATCCTTGTCTTTACTTCAACGGTCATGTCCTAGCTTTCATGTACATTAGAACCGAGGTGCGTGATCCTTTCAACTTTTTCTAGTGGTATTCCTTCTGAATTTATTGGTGGTAAATTAACAGGTTTTTTGCTGATGACCATGATCTTGGCTTTTGAGGTGTTAAGCTTCAAGCCGTATTTTTCAGATATTTCTGTGACTCTGTTGATGAGGAGCTGAAGGTCTTCATGTTTACTGGCAAGCAGAACTGTATCGTCAGCATATCTTAAGTTGTTGATCCAAACACCATTTACTTTGATGCCAGTGTCGATGTCTGCCAGTGTCTGCTACTGGAAGAAATCAAGAGGTGCAGTATGATGCCTTTCATTTTCAAACAAGTCCTACATCCCAATTTGGCTATTTACGGCATTTTAAAAGCAACTATAACGTGACATTTTTGAGACCTGGCAACCAAATGGCATTTTTGCAATTGCTTATCACGCAGATTTCGGTAGACGCCACTGCAATTCCAGAGAAGTTCCTCCAAGTGCCTATGTGTAGGCTCTTGCAACACTAAAGTTATTGTGCCTGACAGTCAGAGACAGAAAGCTCTAAACTGAACAAATTATCTATGCTGTTGAGCTATGTGCCACACAGTAGTTGTGAGAAACAGTGTACAAATACAAAGGACAAGGGAGAAAAGGTATGCAATAAAATTACCAAGCTCAATAAAAGCATTGTCTGTTGTCCAAAAGAAATCAAAGCACATTCATGCTGAACTGAGCTGCTCAATTTATACTCAGCATTTACAATTTTAACTGGATAATTCAGTATTACATCCCATCAGCTGAAACATAAGGAATAAGGCAAATAACCCCAGAAACGCAAAACTATTTCTAATAATATACCCAGGTACAATTTGGGGGAAAATGGTTTTTTAACTTGTATTCATTGCTCAAGAGATTTTACCGAGTTTTGCTGGTCACCTTACATTTCAATTTATCATTTAAACAGGACTTTAAAATTTAACAAAAAAAAAATCCAAAATATTTAAGTAACCTGGTTTAAATTGGATTAAACATGCGGAAAGTTCCAGTTTAGACTTGTATTTTAAAAAGGATATCTATCTGCCAAACATATTAAATTGAGATTTGAAAAAGGGGATAGAAAGGAGTGAAACATAATTGGCTATGAAGTTAGGTATCATAGAATCACATAATCCATGTACTGTTGTTGTTATTATTATGCTTCCTACTTAATTCACAACTACTAACTCTTCAAGGTCCAGAAGATAATCATAGTGTATATAATCAGTTAAATCTTATATTTTTATTTTGTGACTGTGGTGCTACATTTTTTGTTCCCAAATAATAATATTTAAGATTCTAGTATGTAAAAATCCTGGATATTTTCCATTTCAATATAAATACTATTTTGTCAAATGACTCTCAGCACTTATAAAATCTAATTTAACACTGTTAGCTTATGTTTCAAAAACATCATTTTACTTGGCAGGTTACCATTCAAAAACTCCCTTCTCTGAGCAAAAATTCTACAACATACATGCATTAAATTACCATTATATTCTTGGATAGTATTTAGTTAATAGTATTTTGTTGAAGGCACAAATAAAAAAAATACTTTTGTTGAAAATTTTGTTAGGAATGTACTGAGAAAATATTGATATTAAATCTATCATCTATTATTTAAAAAATGATTTATAAGAAAAGATTTAAATAAAACAAATTCTCTTTAATCAGAACAATGAGTCATTAAAACTAGTATCATGGACTTGCAAAATGGCAATGTTTAGTAGAAAACTGGCATGAACTAAATTCTAATCTGCTGGAAGCTTCTCAGTTGTATTTTGTATTAAAAGATAGATGTGAAAAACTGTCAGAACAGATTTTATATACAGCTTCAGTCTATTTCAAGTTCAAAATAAAAATAAAACAAGTATGTTATTTCATTTTATGTTATTATAGCTATGTCTCCAAATTTAACACTATATTCATCATTACCAAATCTTTTTATAGAAAGTGCGCAGAGTTTGAAACAAGAAAAATACTTGGAATAATTTAAACAGAGTTTATAAGTTTTAAACTATAAATAAAACATTTTATTTTAGCATTTTGCCAGAACATAATGAGATTGATTTAAGAATATTTGTTTAAAAACATGCTTGATATAGCTTATTGTAGCCAGGAAATCACTGGCAAATTGTAAGACATATGGTACTTGAGCATTTAACTTTTTATAAGATAGCAAGTGCACTTTTGCACTTCAATCAAGCAAACTACAAAATCTTTGAAACAGTTATGTCATGCTCAATATACTTCAGTTGTTCAGACGTGCATAAAATATAGCCATTCAGTCATATTTAAATGTCCTTGTCATAACATTTTAATTAGAACAGAATGCCCTGTGTAGAACGTTCTAATGAAAACTGTATTTGCTTTGGAAAGAAATTTTACAATAAGTCAGCTGCCTAGATGTCATTATGGCATTCTTTAGACTTGATAGTTATATGACTGAGTGCATAAAATGAGCTATAATAAAGTTTGTACATAATCTCAAAAATATATTTAGATATTTTAATTCAATGAACAAGTGCAATTACTGGATTTAGTATTTTCTACTTATTAACAAATACTATACACTATGTTCTATTAAACTGTAAATAACCAAGAATATAGGGCAATGAAAATATTAAACATTCCCTTAACATTTATTCCTCTTCCATAAGACTGAAGGCAATTCATCTATAAGAAGGAAAACGGGGCAGAGAGGAAGCTGGCAATAGTTTAAAACATATATTTGTGAAGCTAGCAGCATTCTTGTATTTATATATCCATATATAATATATATAGATATAGCATAAATTTGACTTGGCTGCAACTCTTCTTTTTTAAAATTCAAATATTTAATAGCATCAGAGATAGAATAAGTTCCTTAATTTGGACCAACACACTTACAACATTTTCATAAAAGGAAAGTGATAGAGATAAACCCAGTAGGTCACATAGACTTCTCATACAAGTCATAAATGTCAAGTGTCAATGTTAATATTTGAATTAACAAAAGAGTGTGGTAGTGAACAGATATGCCACAAAATGTACAATTGGAAGCACTTAAGTTTTAAAATAAATAAATTGATGCATCATGTATTTCAATCAATGACTAAAACAAATAATACAAAAGTACCTTTTCCCACTTCATTCAACTGTACATAGAATACCAGATAAACACCATGATTACTAGATCCTCAGTAGTTTTCTGACTATTTAGGGATCAAAGAGCCACGGTGGCGCAGTGGTTAGAATGTAGTACTGCAGGCTAATTCACTGCTCACTCCAGGAGTTTGATTCTGACCAGCTCAAGGTTGACTTCCATCTTTCTGAGGTCAGTAAAATGAGGACCCAGATTGTTGGAGGCAATATGCTGACTCTGTAAACCACTTGGAGAGGACTATAAAGCACTGTAAAGTGGTATATAAGTCTGCTATTACTATCAAGGAAAGCTGCCTTGATATCAAATATATCCAATGAGCAAGAATGGATTATTAAATTAATGTAATCTTGTCTTCCTGACTGAAAATGGCCCAAACTACAACTGCTGCAAGTTTAAACAACCCACAGTAAATGGTCCGCAAGGTTTAGAATCTAGACTTATAGAACTGACACTAATCTCTATGAATAATTTTAAAAAAATCTGTCCTCTTCTATAACAATTGTTCACATACCCAATGGCATCAGGAATTGTGATCCATGTATGTTTCTGCAATTCTAACATGCAAGGAAAAGAAAAATATATTGCTGTGAAATAGTCTTTGGCAAGGCTTCCTTGTGAATTTCAGAAGGCTGATAAAAATGTTCCTCTATAGAAAATAAAAAACTATTATACTATGTAAAAATGTACTGCTGAAATAAAATTCATTATAAACCTTTATTCTGATTTTAAATAAATTAATAAATTCAGGTACATAGTTTTAAAAAGCTGTTTTATACATTACATATGAGCATCTTCTGCAAAAACTCAACTCAAATGAAAGAATTGATTATTAATCAGTTGTACAATATAATAACCATTTGAATTTCAAAGGTAATTGCTAATCTTCTCCAAAAGTATATAGTTTAACATTTAAAACAGGTTCAGTGCCAAAGAAATTGAAGGTAGCTAGTGCAATACCAGTTTTTAAAGAGAGCTAGCAAGATTTGGAAAGGGAATTATAGCTCTGCCACTTTAACATCTGCTTTATGCCACTTGACAGAAGTGGTAATCAAAGAAAAAATAAATAGGTTCATAGAAGAATAAGCTTTGTTGAAGAAAAACCAGCATAAGCAAATCCTAATTCGCTAATTCAGAGTTTTCTAAGAGTAACAATAGGACCAGGATGGAGGTAATCCTGCTGTTACTATATATTTGGATTTTCAAAACGTCTTTAACAAAGTTCTTCATCGGTGGTTCTGAAACTTAGTGGTCATAGGATAAGAAAAAATGCTTTTTATGGATTGCTAATTGGATAAAAATAAAAAAAAAAATAACTAAATAGCTAACTTTTTAATAGAAGGACATAAGTTTCTTGGAGCCAGTACTTTTTAAGATGTTGGCTTATGAATAAATGATAATTGGGGTATTTATTGTGGGTTAAATGATACTGACTTCTGGATAATATTAAGCAGCCTGGGGTCATAAGAACTAAGTGACTGAAGAAAATCCAAAAGGATATTTTTTTTATTTGGTAAATGTTTACCAAATGACAAATACAGTTTAAGTAAACTAATTCGAACTAAACTAAGGCGAACCTGGTGGAACATCCTCCCGGCCACGGCCGTCAGATGGTCCTCTAAGGACAGCCGTGAGTCCAGGAGGATTCCCAAGTTGCGAACCCTTCCTGTGGGAGCCACTGTTTCGCCCCCAATACACAGCGATGGAATCAGCTGGCTGTACCGGGACGACGGTAACCACAGCCACTCGGTCTTGGAGGGGTTGAGCTTGAGTCCGTTTCTCCCCATCCATACCCGCACGGCCTCCAGGCACTGGGTCAGCACGGCAAGGGCATCGTTGGGGTGGTTTGGCGTGGAAATGTACAGCTGGGTATCATCAGCGTACTGGTGGTACTCCACGCCAAAACCACGGATGATCTCACCCAGCGGCTTTACATAAATGTTGAACAGTAGAGGCGAGAGGACCGACCCCTGAGGTACCCCACATACGAGGGGTCTCGGGGTCGACCTCTGGCCCCCTGTCAACACAGACTGCATCCGGCCAGAGAGGAAGGAGGAGAACCACTGCAAGACAGTGCCTCCTATGCCCAGCCCCTCCAACCGTTGCAGCATGATACCATGATCGATGGTATCAAAAGCCGCCGAGAGGTCCAATAGCACCAGAACAGAGGAGCAACCCCTGTCTTGGGCCCGCCAGAGATCATCCACCAACGCGACCAATGCTGTTTCCGTGCTGTAGCCAGGCCTGAAGCCCGACTGGAACGGATCGAGATATGACGATTCCTCCAGGTGCTGCGGGAACTGTCGGGCAACCACACTCTCAACAACCTTCGCAAGAAAGCGAAGGTTGGAGACGGGACGGTAGTTTGATAAAACAGCTGGATCCAGGGCAGGCTTCTTGAGGAGGGGTCTCACCACTGCCTCTTTCAAGGCAGCGGGAAAGACACCCTCACTCAAGGAAGCGTTGATAATTGCTCGGAACCAGCCTCGTACCACCTCCCGGGAGGCCAGCACCAACCAGGAGGGGCACGGGTCCAGTAAACATGTGGTCGCCCTAAGTCCCCCCAGCAACCTGTCCACGTCCTCGGGGGTCACGGGGTCAAACTCAACCCAGGTAACAGTCTCAAGACCAGCCTCCGCCTCTCCCATTGGACATACCCAGTTGAAGTCGAAGCCTTCCCGTATCTGAGCGATTTTATCATACAGATATTTTCCGAAATCCTCAGCTCTACCCTCTAAGGGGTCTCCCCTCACCTCCTGATGAAGGAGGGAGCGGGTCACCCTAAACAAGGAGGCTGGGCGGTTATCTGATGACGCAATAAGAGCAGTGAGGTAGGAACACTTCTCTGCTCTTATCGCCATTAGGTAGGACCTAATATGGTCTCTTACCAATGTTCGGTCAGATTCGGCACGGCTCGATCTCCAACTGCTCTCTAGGCGTCTTTTCCGGCGTTTCATCTCTCTCAACCCCTCGTTATACCACGGGGCCGGTCGAGACCCACGCCGAATCAGAGGCCGCAAAGGCACAACTCGATCCAGGGCACCGGCAGCCGCCCTGTCCCAGGCCGCCACCACCTCTCCAACCGAGTCGTGTGTCAGAACCTCAGGAATTGGCCCAAGCTCTGCCTGGAACCGCTCGGGTTCCATCAGCCGCCTGGGGCGGTACCATCTCACCGGTTCCGCCACCCTGCGGTGGGGTGCAACGGTCCGAAAGTCCAAGCATAGGAGAGAGTGATCAGACCATGACAGGGGTTCAATGACTATATCCCCTACACTCTGACCACTCAGCCACTGTCCAGAGACAAAAACCAGGTCAAGCGTGTTCCCCCCTGTTTGTGTGGGGCCTTGAATTACCTGGGTCAGGTCCATGGCTGTCATGGAAGCCATGAACTCCCGAGCCTCCCCGGACGCCCCGCCCCCGGACGGCAGGTTGAAGTCACCCATGACTATTAGCCTGGGGACTTCAACCACCACCGCGGCGACAACGCTCAGGAGCTCGGGCAGGGAGGTTGATACGTGGCAGGGCGCCAGGTACGTAATCAACACCGCCCTCGGACCCCCTAGGTCCCACTTCACCAGAAGGGATTCACAGCCTGCCGTCTGAGGAACAGTGACCTCCCTCGGCCTGAAACTTTCCCTGATCACGACCGCCACTCCCCCACCCCTGCCTTGAGCTCTCGGCTGGTGGAATGCAAGGAAACCCGGTGGGCACATTTCCACCAGAGGGACACCGCCCTCTGGTCCCAACCAGGTCTCCGTTATACCCGCCAGGTCTGCTCCCTTCCTAGACCGGGACTCGCTACGCACAGTCACTCATGCCCTCGTGACCTCCAGGCTGGACTACTGTAATGCTCTCTACATGGGGCTCCCCTTGAGGTGCATCCGGAAGCTCCAACTTGCCCAGAATGCGGCCGCGCGGGTAGTGATGGGAGCGTCGTGGCGCTCCCACGTAACACCGCTCCTGCGTGAGTTGCACTGGTTGCCGGTGGTCTTTCGGGTGCGGTTCAAGGTGTTAGTGACCACTTTTAAAGCGCTCCATGGCATCGGACCCGGATACTTACAGGACCGTCTACTGCCAGCAAATACCTCCCGCCGTCCGGCTCCTCAGGGAGCCGTCGGCCAGACAGTGCCGGCTGGCGACCCCCAGGGGGAGAGCCTTCTCTGTGGGAGCTCCCACGTTATGGAACGAGCTCCCCCCCGAACTCCGTATAATAACAGATTTACGCACCTTCCGTCGGGAACTAAAAACATTCCTTTTCCGACAGGCCGGCCTGGCATAGAAGCTTCTGAGTATTTTTTAAGATTTTAAATTTTGTATGTTTTGGGTTTTAGGATTTTGGCCAAATGATTTAATTTATTTTTAATTATTTTAAATTTTGTATATTTATATGTTTCTTAAATTTTAGGCTGTACACCGCCCCGAGTCCTTCGGGAGAGGGGCGGTATAGAAATTTAATAAAATAAAATAAATAAATAAATAATAAATAAACAAAGCGATGCACACTAAGGTAAAAACCCTAAATTCATACATAAAGACTGAATTGATTGTAAGTAACCAGAAAAAATGCTTTTGGCGTCATAGTGGATGGTTAAATTAATATTGTTGACAACTATTAAAAAGAAAAATTCCATGCTATGGATCATTAAGAAAAACACAGAAAATTAAAACTGAAATTATTTTATATAAATATACTGTGTACTTATATTGTATGGCGGGACCTAGGGCTAGGGCCTTCTCTGTTGCTGCCCCAGCCCTCTGGAACCAACTTCCCTCAGAGGTTCGTACTGCTTCCTCCCTCCTAGCTTTCCGAAAACTCTTAAAAACACATCTATGCAGACAGGTCTGGGGTGTGTGAACTGTACTCTGCCCCTGGGCCTCTGATTGGGACTGTATGTTGTATGAGCGGTAATAGTCATATAGTTTTTATATTGTATATTATTATTTTAATTGATTTATATTTTTGTACTTGTAGTTTTGCTGTGAGCCGCCCTGAGTCTAGGGAGAAGGGCGGCATATAAGTCAAATATAAATAAAATAAATAAATAAATAAATAAATAAATATAAATTGACTTTGCATTGGGATGCTGTATATTAACGTAACACATGTTTTAGTCCTCATTTCTATAAAAGTATTGCACTTACTTCCTCTTAAAGAAAAAAATAAAGCTCATAGCTTACCTCAAGGTCACAACTGTATTCCGTGCCATCCAAAAGCACAACTTTAGCCTGTACTATTCTGATCTTCTTAGGAGTTTTCTGAAGCACTCTTTCTACTTTGATTTCACTTGTTTGAACCTCTTTTGTCTCTCTTTTCGGATCTTCAGTATCTTGCTTGTTTTCAGTAACTTCAGAAACAATTTCTTTGTCTTCTTTATCGGACTGCGCAAGGAAATGTATATTACCATACAGTAATATTATAGTTTCAGAATTGTAAATATAATCAAATGCAGTTTGGTTTAATCAAATGCAAATGCAGTATATATTTCAAATTACAATAGCAGATAATCATTATGTAAGATTAGAATAGAATCAGGACAAATATTCCAAAATTCTATTGCATGAAAGTAGAGAAGACTGGCCATAAAGAACCTAAAGATATCATGACAAAATGATGCCTCGACGTCTTTCTAAAGCTCAGTTAGGTCTAGATATGAAGTGCAAATGTGTCTCATAAGTGCACATACAATTCAGATTGAGAGCTGTGAAACAGCTTCCACTGAAAACAGGGCTACTGTGGCTTGAGAGAAGCAGGTGAGTTTTCATGTTCATGTACTGGCTAAAATCAATTTTTTATTCATCAGCCTCGCTCTTTCTTTACAATCAACTTAGAAAAAAACTCATAACAAAGAAACCATATGACACTATTTTTTAATCTATGCTGTATAAGATCTGTGGAACTCTTATATAACCTAGACATGGAACTGCAACTCAACTGAGCAACTGTGTCTTTAGACTACCAATCTTAGAGAACAAATCTCTAGGACACTTAGTTAGCCTTACCCAACTATTAAAAAAAGAATTATTTCTTTTGTTGGAGGACAAACAGAAGCAAAGGAAGTACAAGTGGAAGCACACTTAAGTTTGTTCATTTGGAAATAATATCTAGTTACAAGTCTAGTTTCATTTTGTCTTTCTTCATCAATTCTACATCTTTGCCAGAATCTGAATCACTGAATACTCTATGCAAACAAGTAAACATATTTCATTCTTTAAGAATAAAAAACTATCTATCCAGCTAGCCTATTCTGCTTCAAGCAGCAGCTACCTACAGGCTTCTTAGTAGTCACAAATAGGATATGAATGCAAAAGACTTTAAAATAAAAGTAGCCACGAATGCTGCTACCTATCATACATATTGCAGCATCTAAGCAAGTTGCTTAACATCTATTTTCATATGTCTGAAAAACAAATTATATAAATTTGAGCTGGGCAAAATTGGTGATGGAGGGGGAGGACCTGAGCAAAAAGAATTACAATGGAGAAAAAGCAAGGATGATGCAACCTGAATATGTTTTTCATTGTTGTAATTGGCTTACAGATTAAAGTGCACCAGGTTGTGGAAAACTGAATCATATTAATACATTACAATGAGAAAGAAACTGATTGGGGATAATTACAACTCCAAATCCTTATTTTCCTGTTTTACAACGCTGATTATAGAAACCAGAACTAAGCAAGTAAAAGGAGACTTTTTTTAAAAAAAATTCATAGTTAAATATATTTGAAAAAATTAATGACATCATCGGGTTTGAAATAAAAAAATGTCCCAAAGATACAATGTTTGAAAAAAAAAGTGTTTTACTTACCTACCCAAATCCTGGAGAAAATTTATCTACATGGTCTCTAAAAGTGACACCAATTTGATGGCAAATACAGGTAGTTTTTGCTTAACTGACACAACTGGAATCTTGATCATTGAAAGAAGCAGTCATTAAGCAAGATGTCACATGACTACTTCACTCAGTGGTCAAAATCTCAGCATATTCAGTTGCAGTTACAAATCAATCTTGTGGGTTTCTAAGCACCAAACGGTCAGTTGTAACCATTGAGGGTCCAGGTGTTGCAGGGACCCCTGGTGTAGGGATACATGATGTGGAGGAATCTTCCAAGGGGGAGTCCAGGAATGGGTCACCAAGTTGGCAAACCACGGCCTCTGTGGCCAGTACGGTGCCACGAGGATCACTTCCGCCTGCTCCTGGAGTAGTTTGTGAATGGTTGCCGGTATGAGTGGGAGGGGAGGGAAGGTGTAGAGGAGACCTTGTGGCCATGGGATCCGCAAGGCATCCGTCCCCTCCGCCCCGGAAGGAAATAGCGGGAGTAGTACCTGGGGAGTTGGGCATTGGTTGAAGATGCAAACAGGTCGAGAATCGGATGGCCGAATCTGTGGGAGATCTCGGAGAACAGATCCGTATGCAACCCCCACTCCGTACAGCAACTCAAAAAGTCTGCCTATTGGTTCTCAACCCCCGAGATGTGTTCGGCCCTGAGGGAGGTCAGATTGGACTTTGCCCAGGAACCCAGGAGTCGTGCCTCGGACATAAGAGACCTGGACCTGGTGCCCCCCTGACGACTGACGTGTGCTTTGGATGCCACGTTGTCCGTGAGGATCAGAACATGATGTCCCCTGATCCAGTGTCTGAAGTGGCTAAGAGCTAAGTGGATGGCCCTGAGCTCCAGCCAATTGATGTTGTGCCTCAGGTCTGTGCGGGACCAACGGCCCTGCGCAAACTAAGACTGTAGATGGGCTCCCAACCGAACAGACTGGCATTTGTCGTGATGGTGATGCGGTCCGGTTCCTTGAAGGGTGATCCCTTGGTCACCACTTGTGAGAACCACCAGCGCAGGGACCTTAGGATGTGAACCGGGATCCTGACCTGACGGTCGGATGTGCTGGCATTCATCTGCTGAAATGGTAGGAGAAACCATTGGAGGTCCCGCAAGTGGAGTCTGGCGCAGGGAACTATGGCTATGCAGGAAACCATCTTTCCCAGGAGCTGGGAAAGCAAGACCAGTGGAATGGTACAGTCCCTGTACACCCGACGAGCTACATCCCTGATGCTGACTAATCGCTCCTGGGAGAGATAGACCATGCAGTTTGTGGTGTCTATGATGGCTCCCAAGTGCAGAAGCCTGTATGAGGGAACCGTCTGGCTTTTTTGAAAATTGACCGAGAAGCCATGTCATTGGAGGACCTGAATGGTGTGTTCCAGGTCTGCCTGAGCTGCCTGGAAGGAGGACGCTTGAATCAGGATGTCATCCAGGTAACACTGGACGCGTATTGGTACCTTCCTCAAGTGGGCAGCTATTACGGCCAGGATTTTAGTGAACACCCTGGGAGCTGAGGAGAGGCCGAAAGGAAGGGCCTTGTACTGGAAATGACTGCCCCTGTAACAGAACCTGAGGAACCGCCGGTGAGCTGGATGGATAGGGATGTGGAGATACGCTTCCATGAGATCTATTGACACCAGGAAGTCTCCCTGTCTGATGCCCTCCAGGATGGACTGGAGTGATTGCATCTTGAACTTTTTGTAAGTGATGTAATAGTTTAGACCTTTGAGATCCAGAATCGCTCTCTACCCCCCTGAGGCCTTGGGAACCACAAAGAGGATGGAGTAGAATCCCCCTCCCCTGTGGTCCGGTGGTACCGGTTCTATGGCCTGAATCTCCAGAAGATGTTGAATGGCCTCCTGCATGAGTCCCTGTTTGAGTGGATCCCTGGTAACGGGACAGGCAATGAATCGGTCCGGGGGCTTGCCTAGGAACTCCAGGTACAGACCTAACTGGATGGCTTGTAAGACCCAGGTGTCCGTGGAAGTGAGTTCTCACTGATGGAAGAAGTGGACCAGCCTTCCCCCGATGGGAAATGCAGTGTAAGAGTCACTTGGACTTCCTGTAGGGGCATCCTGCCCCTCGAAATGGCCACTTAGACTGGCTCTGCTTCCGGGACCGAAAGCCTGGTCTGTCATAAGGACGGTCATATGGTCTGTCCTGTCTGGGAGTATATGAGCGGGAGGGCTGAGTAACTGTTGGACCTACTGCTGGCCGAAAGGACTACCTACGAAAATAGGGAGCGGGACGTTTGTCGGACCGTTTGTTCAAGTGAGCCATGACCTTCGGCTTGTCCTTGTTTTCCACAAGGTACGGAGCCAGGGCCTCCCCAAATAAATTATTGCCTAGATAGGGAGCAGTCGCTAGACACCATTTGGCTTTGGCATCAGCCTGCCAGTGTTTCAGCCATAGCATCCTTCTGGCTGTGATGTTGGATGCTAGAGACCTAGAGGCAAAGTTAGCCAACTGAAGTATTGCATGTGCAGTGTACTCAGTGGCCGCGACCATTTTGCTTAGGTCCTGGTGGGTCTGAATGTCCTCAGAGAAGGTGCTGGGGCTGGACGCGTGGCAGCGCTAAGCACTGCACCAAAAATTAAATCAACAAGGCAGCCTCCGAACAGCAGGCAAGAAAAATGTCTACTTTGACTTCATTGCCTCCAACCACAACCAAAATGGCGTCCGCGCGTGTTCCCGGCTGCCGGAGATGATCCGGAGGCCCCGAATTCAAAAAAAGAATCTCAAGCCTGCAATGCCAGAAGAATTTTCCCCAGAGCCTTGGGAAAAATCAGGAAAGGAAAGCTGCAGGAGCCTCCCCCCCCCACCTCCCACTCCCCAATCAATAATTTTAAGGTAGCACTGATCCCAGTGCTAAGGGAAAAATTTGAGGGAGGATTCCAAATCAGGATTTACAAATTAAGGGAGGATTTCAATTAATATTCAGTCAATTTAGAGGAAAAAGGAGAATTCACCAATGGATTTCTGACCTGCTATCTGTTGAGAGCCAAACCTGATATGTCTTCAAGAGCTGAGACCAAGTTAAGACTGGATCTCCTAGCAAGAGGGAGCGTGTCAAATTTGGCTACTTGGTCTCAAGAGCAGGCAGACAGAGAAAACCCATTGGTGGATTCTCCATCTCCTGTATTGGAGAAAAGAAAATGTAACGTTAACAGAAGCCACAACAATGTTGAAGCCATTAAAGTGTGCTTCCTAAAGTTTGTTTTTTTTCTTTCTAGGATGTACCTGTGACTCCACATGTTTTTCTTCTTTATCACCACCCACTTCAGCTTCTTGAAGATTCTCAGAAATGTCCGATAATTTTCCTTTAGATCGAGCTTCTTCTTCTGAAAGATGACATTCTCCTTCCTCCACTGCTGTTTCTTCTTCTGATGCTAGATGCTCTCTTTTCTTAGTTTCATCTTTGGGTTCTGATATGCTGTATGATTTTTGTTTCTTAAGCCAGGGGGGGATAAAACGAGAAATGCCCTTTCCACCTGAGCTTTTAGGGCTTTTTTGGGTAGCTGTAGTTGGAAGGACAGGAGAGCCTTCTTCTATTTGTTTCTGATCTTCTTGACTCTCTGGTGCATCCCCAGCATTTTCACTTACTGTGTTAGTCCTCAGCTTCTCTGATTCTTTTACTTCAGTATCTGAACCACCTTCAGTCGTCATAATCACTGGTTGCCCTAAAAATACAATATAATTTTTTGTTTAAAACATTTTTAACAGATGACTTTTTGGTAATTCCAATCAATTAATTTAGGTCTCTAGATAAAGTACAGTATCAAAAACTCAATTTTGACTTACTGAATCATTTTGCTAAAAATGCAAAAATATGCTGCAAAGTACTAGCATGATGTTTAGGTAATGAAAATTGATAATAAAATGCAGAAAGTAGCTGACCATGCATACACATATATATTTCACATTTTAAAAGATTAATTTCAAATCTGTGTCATCAGATGCATAGTTTTTTAGCCCCTACAAGTATAAATGGAAGCTGTTAACTATATGCATTTCCTCAAATACTGTTTTAAGTAACACATTTCATTCTTCCACCTGGATCATCATTACTAGGAAAAATGTTAATCAAACTCAGTGGGGCTCATTTCCAAGTAGACATGTATAGAATTATACTAGCAGTGACGTCTAAAAGGCATTTACTGTGGGTTGTTTTCATTTTGAATTTTATTGCAGTTAAAAGAAACATTTAATAAACTATGATTGAAAAATTACAAAAGTTATAAAATAACACTTTGCATTTTTATATATCTTCTATGCTTGACGTATTGATTAGAGTTATATTGTCTGTCAGTATTGTGGAAATATCAAGGAAGATATTTCCTGAAGGATACCTATCAAGGAAGACAATATGAATTTCCTGAAAATTATAAAACATGTCATTTTGTCTCATGCACTTTGAGTTTGTTATTTGTCAACTTCTGAAATGGAAGTTTATGAAATAATTCATAACAGACACATTCTCAAAATTTAAAATATTGGATCAACAAGGTTTTAAAACAAGAATTTGATTCAAGCATTCAGCTAGATTTCAGTATCTATGACTTTCTTAAAATATTACACTTAGTGTTTTTGAGTATATCGTAGATAACAGCCAAGAGTTAATAATATTCAAAATACTATTAAGTTCATATACTGCTAGCCTGAAAGGATTCATTGGTGCAAAACCTTTTGACTCAGGTATAGTTTATAACACTGTTTACCCAGGTTTTGCAATCTTACAATATATTCATACCTACATTATACTAAAACAACTGCTATAAGTAACTACTAGTATTTTACTGCAGTATATTGATTGTTACAAGGGGCATTTTCTAAAAATTGTTGAAAATCTAACAACCAGGTTGAATTGCTTTTATATAATTGCTGGCAACATTGTATAGCTCAACAGTTTGAGACAATGATTTCTAATAAGATTGAAACAAATTCTGAAGCCAGGATTTCTTTTCCAACCAATTTTCTTTCTGAATCTTATTTTTACTAATTAACACTAAAGCATATATTCCCACAAAATATACCAAATTAACTTTATAAATGGTAAGTAGGATACCTTATACTTCCTATTGGAAACAATGTACAGTTTTGGATGCTTTCTGCATAAAACAGACTATTTCAATTGTTGGAATATTACTCAATACCCCCAAAAGCTTCATATTTCAATAATAAATTTGACACAGGAACTTCTGGGGAAAATTGGCAAACTAACAACTGTGGCAAAGCCCAAGGACAGATGAGTTAACCAGTTCCTTGTAACTATTTTAGCTAAGGACAAGATGGGAGATTGCTCACATGTACTCATCATGAGGAGCCTGCAGGAGAGCAGTTTTCCAGATGATGGGATGAAGCGTTGACTTACCTGAACGCCTTTTCTCAGCATGGGGGGATGGAGAATCCACCTATGGGTTGTATCAGTCTACTACCCAATCAGAGACTAGGTCTGAAATTTAGCTCCGCCTCCTGGCTTCCTTCCCCAGTTTTTGACAGGCGAAGCTCCTCATCAGGTCGGACCGTGTAGCTCCATTTCAGTGTCCTGTAAGAGAATTCCTGCCTAGACTAATTCGAGGAGGGCGTGGATTCTCCATCCCCCCATGCTGAGAAAAGGCGTTCAGGTAAGTCAACGCTTCTTCTCCAGCATGGGTGGATTCCGAATCCACCTATGGGACGTACCCAAGCCCTCATAAGTCCCCTTGGGTGGGAGTCTAGGCTATCTCTTACTAGGACTCAACTATCTGCTGCAGGGCTCTCCTGCCAAACGAACCCTCAGCTGCAGCAAATTGGTCAATCTTGTAGTTCCTAACAAAGGAGGACGGAGAGGCCCACGTGGCCGCTCTGCAAATTTCCTCCAGCGGTGCCTGCGTGCGCCAAGCAGCCGATGTGGCCGCGCTCCTTGTGGAGTGAGACGTGATGTTGCTTGGTACCTGCAGGTCCAGTGATTCATAGGCCTTGGCTATGCATGCCCTGATCCACCTCCCAATGGTCGAGGATACCTTCAGACCCTTGGAAGAAGGATGATAGGAGACGAATAGCGCCTCCAATCTCCTGAAAGTTGCTGTTCTATTAACGTAGTGACGCAGAGCCCTGTGAACGTCTAATGTGTGCCACTGTCTCTCCAGACGGTGCGTGGGATTCGGACAGAAGTCCGGGAGGATCAGTTCCTGGGACCTGTGGAACCATGTGTTGACCTTAGGGATGAAGGTTGGGTCAAGCCGTAGAGTCACCCTGCCCTCTGCGAACGTGAGCAGGTCCAGTCGAACCGACAGGGCCCCCAACTCGGAAATCCGTCTTGCCGAGGTGATCGCCACAAGGAAGGCCACCTTCAGCGTCAGGAAACGGAATGAACTGGTTCCCAGTGGTTCGAAAGGAGTCTCAGTTAGCGCCTGTAGCACCTTGTGTAAATCCCAGGATGGGAAACGATGGACTGCGGGGGGCCGTCTCGTGGCGGCCCCTTTTAGGAAGGCGCTCACCGCTGGGTGCTGTGACAGGACTCCCCGGTCTTCACAGACCAGGACCGTCTGTAGGGCTGCTACCTGTCTACGGATGGTGTTGGTCGCTAGACCCCTGTTCATGCCCTCCCACAGATACTGGAGGATGTCAGGAATGGTGACTGACAGGGGGTTTAACCCCTGCCTGCTGCACCAGGAGGAGAAATTCCTCCAGGTGGCGTCATATATCCTATTGGTGGAGGGTCGACGGGCATCCTGGATGACCGAGATGACCTCCTCTGAGAATGCCTGCCTACTCAGACCCTCCCGCTCAAGCGCCAGGCGGCTAGTTGGAGCCATTGTGGATCTGGATGTTGGAGTTTCCCTTGGCTCAGAGATACTTGGCTCGGAGGGAGTCTCCACACTAGCGAGAGTGATAGATCTACCAGGTCTGCGAACCATGGACGTCTCGGCCAGTAAGGAGCAATTAGTATCACCTCCGCCTGTTCTAGAATCAGCTTGCGGATTGTCGCCTGTATTAAGGGTGGAGGAGGGAAGGCGTACAGTAGCCCCTGGGGCCACCTGCATCTGAGTGCGTCCGTCCCCTCCGCTCCCCATGTCTGGAACCTGGAAAAGAAGCGCTGAGTTTGAGTGTTTGCTGGAGACGCGAAGAGGTCCAGGCAAGGCCGGCCGAACCTGTCCGAGATTGCCTCGAACAGTTCCGGGGCCAGCCTCCACTTCGCGTGGTCTACCATAGTTCTGCTGAGGGAGTCCGCCTGCTGATTTGCCTTCCCCGATATGTGTTCTGCCCTGAGCGAGGCCAGATGCTGTTCTGCCCAAAGGCCCAGCTCCCTGGCCTCCTGCATGAGGGCCGCTGATCTGGTCCCGCCCTGCTTGTTTACGTGTGCTTTTGCTGTTACGTTGTCCGTCAGGACTAGCACGTGATTCCCTGACAAGTGGGGTGAGAATTTGCGCAGGGCCAGGTGTATGGCCCTCAGTTCGAGCCAATTGATCCTGTGACGTAGGTCCTCCGTGATCCACCTCCCTTGGGCTATCTTGTCCGTGGAGTGGGCCCCCCACCCGAACAGGCTTGCGTCGGTCGTGACCGTGATCCTGTCTGGTTCCCTGAGCGGGGTGCCCCTTCTTAGGGCGCCTGACCTCCACCATCTGAGGGGTGCTATGACCTGGGGTGGAACCCTGACCCTCTTGAGCGAAGCGCTCTGGTTCTGCCTTTGGTAAGGGAGCAGAAGCCATTGGAGACTTCTGGAGTGGAGCCTTGCCCACGGAACAATTCCCAGGCATGAAATCATCTTTCCCAGGAGCTGAGAGAGCTGTACTATGGAGACCGTCCTTCTTTGTGTTACCAGAAGCGCTAGCTTCCTCAGGCTCTCCCTCCGCTCCTGTGAAAGATAAACCATGCCCTGTTCTGAGTCTATGATGGCCCCCAGGTGTAGGAGCCTCCTTGATGGTGTGAGCTGGCTTTTCTTGTGGTTTACTGAGAAGCCATGAGTCTGGAGGGTGTCTATGGTGATCCGAATGTCTGTCAGGGCTGCCTGGTGAGAGCCCGACAGGATCAGGATGTCGTCCAAATAGCATTGGACTCTTACCGGTATCATGCGTAAATGCGCTCCCAATGCTGCCAGGATCTTCGTGAACACTCTGGGTGCCAAGGACAGGCCGAATGGTAGGGCCCTGTACTGGTAGTGTCGGTCCCTGTAACAGAATCTGAGGAACCTTCTGTGTTCCAACCTTATCGGGATGTGAAGGTAGGCCTCTGTGAGGTCTATGGATGACAGCAGATCCCCTCTTCGAATGCTGGCCAGGATGGACCTGAGGGACTGTATCTTGAACTTCCTGTACACTACATGGTGATTGAGACGTTTGAGATCCAGAATGGCCCTCCAATCCCCGGATGACTTTGGTACCAGGAAGAGGATGGAGTGAAACCCCCGTCCCTCCTACCCTGGAGGAACCGGCTCTATCGCCCTTATTTCCTCCAGGTGCTTTATGGCCTGATCTAGAAGGCCCGCCTTGGCCTTGTTGCGTGACAACGGGCACCTTATGAAGTGATCCGGAGGAATGGAATAAAATTCTATCGCTAGGCCCTGGGCCACTGTCTCTCTGACCCAGGCATCCTTCGTGGTCGTCTGCCATGCCTCGCTGAATAGCGCCAGACGGCCCCCGATGGGACTGCCCCAGAGGCTGGACGGTCCTGGCCGCGCTCCTGTCTGTATGGGAATGTGCGCGGAGTTCTGGGCCCCTCCCAGGACCGTCCCCCTTGAAAGGGCTGCCTCCATTCCCCGCTCCCGTTCTGGCGGGGAGCCTGTCTACGGAAATCCTGGCCTGCCCTATCTGTCTTTTTTGAGGGGTGTGCTAACACCTTTCTCTTGGTCTTGTCCTCAATCACGTAAGGATCCAGGATCGCTCCAAATAGCTTTGATCCCGAATACTTAGATGTGGCCAGACACCATTTTGACTTCAGGTCTGTCTTCCAATTTTTAAGCCATGTGAGTCTCCTCACTGCTACTGTACCTGCGATGGCTCTGGCCGCGTATCGTGAAGCAAACATTGTGGCGTCCGTCGTGAACTCCGCTGTCATGCGCAGCTTGGTCAGCGTCTGCTGTATGCGCACCTGTTCTGCCGGAACGCTTGCCTGAAGTTCCCGCAGCCACCTAATCGCTGCCCTGGAGAACACAGATGCCGTGGACGAGGCCCTAATGGCCCAGGCCGCTGAGTGGTGTACTCTGTGGAGGGAGAGTTCTACCTTCTTCTCCTCCGCCCTCATTGCCTCTGACATGTCCCCTGGGATGGCTGAGGAGGAAAAAAGAGAGATTAGTGGAGCGTCCACCTGTGGCACCTCTATAAGAGAAGCCAGAGGACTACACACATTAAACATCTTCTTCTCAATGCCATTTGGTGAAGGAATAGCACCCAGGCTTGTCCACTGGGACCTTACAGATGACCTAAAGACCTTTCTACAAGGAACCTGTATGACCTCCGACACAGGTGAGGACATCAGGGGGTCCTTAGCGTCTTCCTCCTCTGAGGACGGTGGTCTGGTCTCTCTCGTCTTCGCTGGCAGATCGAGTGCGGAGCATATTTTTAGCAAGAGGGAGGTGAAAAGGGTGTGGTCAAATAGACCTGAAACCTGAGTCGTTTGTTGCTCTGTCTCCTCATTCTCTGACAGAGGGGCTCCCTCTTCTTCCCATTCCTCCAGCTCCTCGTCTGCCACCTGTGAAGAGGCTTCAGAAACATCAGAGTCATGGAACACTACCTTGTCCCCCCCCGGGGAGCATGCCTCCGTGATGAGGGGGCCCTCTGAGGAGGCGACTCACTCCTCGAGGGCCGGAGTTGTTCCAGGGCCTCCTGTAAAATGGAATGAAGCTGGGATGACCACTTACCAGACCTCGTTCATTTCCTACCTCTACGTCCAGTCTCCTGGCTGGTGGTGGGTTCCGAGTGTGCTGGAGATGACGGCACCGAGATGGGGGACAACTCTCCTTCCGTCTCCCCCCTTGGGAGCCATTCCCTGGGGGTGGATTCCGAGGAGCCAAAGCCACTTGGAGTCTCCATGAGAGCCAGATCTGTTCTCTCTGTTCCACTGGCTCTGCTCCTCTGGGCCTTGGCAAACTCTTTCTCCAAGGCCTGGTGCCTCCTCATGGCCTGCCGCTCAGCCGCCTTTGAAGGCTCAGTTAGATGCTTCGTCTTGGCCTTCTTCTTGCCCCCCCCCCAGTTCTTCCGGTCTGCGAGGCGGCGACGGGGGAGGCGCTGAGCCTTGGGCCGAGGTGCCATCTGCCATGGCCATGCTGTGACTAGGGCCTTGTCCCGGTAGTTGGCAGGCCCAGCAGGGGTCGGCAGCGCTAGAGGGAGTGTATCCCTACTCTTGCTCGACCGTGGTGTGGACGCGGCCCATAGGTCCTCCCGTGGGTCCGTCTGGCTTGGCCATCCCTTCTAGAGTTGCTGATAAACTCACAATGCCCACACACACCTTCGGTCACACACTCTCTCCGACCACCGGCTCTCAATTACTCGTTATTTTCTTAGGCCGGTGAATCCTTTCACCTCTGCCGGCCGGTGGTCGCCTGTCTCCCTGGGCCCAGGCCCAACGGGAGGAAACAAAGAGGCTTACCCGCCCTCCTTGGATTTTTCGCGCCCTAGCGACGAAACCAATCAGGCGGCAGGGACTGTCCGGCGACGCCCCCTTTGCAAAATGGCGATTCGTGCCAGTAGCCGGGACCTCCCCCTTTCCAAAATGGCCACCGCGCCAATTTTTTGGTTGGAGCTCTGCGCTCCCGACCACGCGGTGGTTGCCTTCTACCGGCCCCGGTCTACCCGCTTTACTACGGACGGCTCCCGCCTCCTTTCACCGACCCCGGTGATCCGGCGGCCTCCTCCCCGCCTTCAAAGAAACCCCACTTGCGGTTAGTCGTAGCGGTCCCCCGCTAATCTGCGGCGATCTGTTGGTGACCTCCGGCGACGTCCTCTTCCTCGACGCCTGCGGTCCGGTGGGGTTCCTGTCCGCTTCCCGGGCTCAGTCGGGGGTCCAGGGATGTTCTTCTGCGACTCCCCGTCCCTCTCCCAAGGCCCAGGGCCTTGGGCGGTCGCCCTCGCGCTCCCGCCGGGGAGGAGGAAGGATTGGACCGAAAAACATCCAAGTCACCAAAAAAAGGTAACTTAAAAAACCAATCTTCCCTAAATTTCGTATGTCCAATTAATATCTAACCAAAAAACCTGTAGAGAATATACTTTACCGGTCTTATTTAAGCAAAAAAACTTCCTTTCTACGGAGCTACCGAGAAGAGCTGTTTTTGGGCTTCAGACTAGGAAAAAACTGGGGAAGGAAGCCAGGAGGCGGAGCTAAATTTTGGACCTAGTCTCTGATTGGGTAGCAGACTGATACAACCCATAGGTGGATTCGGAATCCACCCATGCTGGAGAACAGCCCCTTTCGTAGCAGAGATTTTTAAAGGACACTAAGTTCACAAATTTTACTTTCTAATCCAGGGGTTCTCAACCTTGGCAACTTTAAGACTTGTGGACTTCAACTCTCAGAATTCCTCAGCCAGCTTTGCTGGCTGAGGAATTCTGGGAGTTGAAGTCCACAAGTCTTAAAGTTGCCAAGGTTGAGAACCCCTGTTCTAATCACTTTCAGAAAATGCCTGTTAACCATCTTAAAGCTATTAGAGATCTTTGGAATAACAAGTTTGCCAAGTCTTTTTTAGGTGAGTATTTTCATCTCTGAACAAAAGAAAAATTAATTATAAGCTTAAATTTTAAGCAGAGGAAAAAATACAACTTTGTTTTTGATGTCAATTAATATTGGAAATTACAAAATGACAAAAAAATATTAAAACATTGGAAATATTGAAGAGGATCCTTGAAAAATGGAGCCAGAAATTAGTAATCATAATATCAATATGGTCAGTAATGGTGTCTACTTTTATGTACAGACTATGTCTAAAGGTGTTAATGAAGGAATGATAGATGTGGAATAAAATAAGATGTAATAATACATTTACTATTTCTTACAAATTCATTACATTTTAGTAAAAATGCTCATGTATCACTATACCATTTTTTTGCAGCTTTAAACTACAGAGTATATCATTTCAAAGTTAAAAGGTATGGTTTTGAACTATACTATTTGATTTATTCCAAGATGAACAACTTGACCACTCATTATACTATGCTCATATTAAAACTGTGTGTATAAACGTAGACTATTAGTCAAAAACACACTTTTATTTTGCAACAAACTTTGAAACAATTTATACTTTCCTATTACTGAAAATTCTATTTCAAAAGTTTTTTGACATATTTATTTAATTTTAGATTAATGTCTACTTGGCATAGAAAAAAAGTTAGTTTAATACTCTTCAAAAAAGCTACACTACTAATAAATAAATTGCAATTCATCTTTACTAATTCCGAAAAAAATATACAAAATGGTTATTTTATTTTGGGTAAAATTGACAATTATAATTTAGAAACACAAAAACTGCTGAAAAAAATTTCTTACATCAGAAAACTCAAATAAGAAGTGCCAATCCTTCAAATACACTATTAACTAAATATACCATTAACTAAATATACACTACTCAAATTTTAAGAATACAAAATCTAATATTATATTGTCAGCTAGGCTTTTTGGTAGGTACAATTGGTTTGAAATGTTTTGATTATTTAAAAGCAAGAGAAACACATGTTTAACATGTTCAGTGCTATTTTCCTACTTGAAAAGTTAATTCAGCCATTGATTTGGTAGATATAATTCACAGAAGAGGAATGGATACAATGATCATTATTTCCAGAGTAAAGAGAAAGCCTATGTGCAAAGCAAGAACAGATGCAAGGAAAATATGTATATGAGCCGAAGTTGTATATGCTGTGCATACAAATAAACATATGCAATGCAACTGTGTTACAATTGAGCAAACCCTAACATGTCCCTAGTTACCTCTGACTGTCCGTCAACAAACAGAAATAGTGTTTGAGAGAAAAACTAAAAACATCAGTGAACTGAATGAACTTAAGGTCAGAAAGAAATGGGAAATGACTCATCAAACCCATTTGATCTGGTATTTTCCTCATGCCAGATTCCACAGCTATTTTCATGAGGCAACATTAAGTTTCTTTGTAGTTCAGATTTGTCATGACGACAAATGAAGTTTCTCAGTCAATATGGAGAATGAGTACCCAATGTTAATGCCTTTAGCAAGCCTTTTCTGGTGGCCTAGAAAATTTTTATTTGCTGCAGTTGGATAATCCGAGGTGTTAATTACAAATCTTACAGAATGATTTATGAATTTGAGTGGTTTCTGGAGAAAGGGATAAATTGGAAAGCAAATAGAATTTCAGTATGACAAAGGCAGAGGGCCAAAAAATAATTCAGATGAAACCTATTAAAATTTTTGGATATTTAAGAATTGCTAATATATTTTTGTAATGACAAATAAATTGGACACAGATTTTCAACCATTTAAAATAAATCACAAACCAGAGTTGTAGCAAAATAAGAGAATATAAAGACTAAAATGAAATTATTGCCTAATTTCTAAAGCACTGCCATTTAATCATTACAGGTAGTCCTCGACCTACAACAGTTCATTTAGTGACCGTTTAGAGTTACAACAACACCAAAAAAAGTGACTCATGACCTTTTATTGCACTGATGACGGTTGCTGCATCCTCATGGTCACGTGATCAAAATTCAGATGCTTGGCAACTGGCTCATATTTATGACAGTTGCAGTGTCCCAGGGTCATGTGATCCCCTTTTGTGACCTTCTGATGAGCAAAGTCAATCAGAAAGCCAGATTCACTTAACAACCGTGTTACTAATTTAACAACTGCAGTGATTCACTTAACAACTGTGGCAAGAAAAGTTGTAAGATGAGGCAAAACTCACTTAGCAACATAAATTTTGGGCTCAATTGTGGTCGTACGTCAAGGACTACCTATACTCATTTAGACTGAGATCCCTGGTCTTGCTTCTTTTTACATGACTAAACTGACTTAAGCCAAATGCATAACTTAGTAGCGTATTGCAATCCTGTCTTTAAAGTTTTTATGTAAGCTTTGTATCATGGTACTATACACAAGAAATGTTTTGCATATTGTTTTTAAATTAGAAATGCAGCTTTATGGAACCCCACTACTGTTGTTTAACTATTACTAGAACAGCAATATACTATAGACTTTCACATATACATTTTCTTGTCACCAACCAACATGAGATGCAGCCATGAACAGCCATGCCTTTCTGGTGTTATTGATTTGGTCCACAAATATTAAGCAACTCTCTTTCAGTGAATGATTATCATAGAGATCAAATCTAACCAGACGGTGATATTAAAAATTCTCTTGTGCTTTGGTTTTAAAATCTGTGCTACTTTAATGAATTGTGCTAAGCGGGAAGAATACTGCCTTCTCTATAGCCTTCTCCTATAGAAACAGAAGCGTATCATTCATATTTGTAATCCTATTCGAATGACAATTGCATTAAGTCTGGCCAACTCATTGAAATGATTTCAGGAATTTTACAAAAGTAAGGTATCAGTTTACCGACTGTCACATAGAACAAAACACAAGTTCTGTATTTATAGGATAAATGCATCTAAAGCGATTTCTCAAACACAACAGGAGAAAATAATAGAAAAATTAAACATTTTAAAAATGTATCTTGTAAAAGATAAAACAAAACAAAGATGCATCTGATTATTACGTCCATTTTATTCTAGCCTACACAATGATGTGTTAAACCTGTTGTCATAAGCTTCTTTACCAGCTAGTCATTCTGAATAAAAACATTGTTGTAAAGTAGCGGAACAAGCATGTTGGATACAGTACAAAGGAGGCACGACAACTGAAAAAAAATGTACTTTCATAGTATATTTAGTTATGTTATTTATGTCTTCAAGCTAAATTTGTTACCTAGATGGGTAATAATTTAGTTAACAAAAGTTAACAGTCTTAGACTTAACTATAAACTGTCAAGTAAGATACCTTGAGTCAGAGAATAAAATCTAGATGGCCAACAAAGGCTAATGTTGATGACTAGGAAAACTAATAATTTCATGAGTCATCTAAAAGGCAGTAAACAGGCTGATTAAAATCTCAAACATATTATCAAAATATCTATGGATCCTAATATTTGAGATTTTGTTACACAAAGCATTTGGTAAGCAGAATTTCTCCAGCACCGGAGATGGAGAATCCACTAATGGGTTAACTCTGCCTTCTTGCCCATTAGACCAAGTCAGCCAAAGTTGCCATGTCCGTCCTTGGGTGACCACTCCCCATTCTTGACTTGGTCTTCGCCCAGACGGACGTGACAAACTTGGCTCCCAGTCTAAGGCAGGTAGTAGATATTAAATTATTGGTGGATTCTCTCTCTCTCCTTATTCACAGCCTTTCCAGCAGCGCTGGGATCAGCACTGGATGAAATAGGCTGTAGAAGACAGGGAAGGGGCTTTTTTCCCTCCTTTCCATCCACAGAGCTGAAGCTTCTTCTGAGACTTCAGCTTTAAAGAAGTGGAAGAAAGAACCAAATCAGCTCCTTGTGCTGGGAACAGCACAGCAGACGTTCCATCAGAGGGAGTCCCTAAGAATCCGCCACCCCTTTTTATCCTGGTTGCTCCGCAAGAGAAAGCTCTGGGGAAAGCCCTGATCAGCTGTTAAGCAGCAGCCAGAACAAAGGGAAAGCCTGGGGAAAGATTGTCAGCTGATAAGCGCTGGGATCAATGCTGCAGCCAGCTGGGCTCGCTTGCACCTTCTCTCCTTACATCTTCGTTCCCTTGGGGGGGGGTTCCTAGCAACACACAGAGGCTTTGTCTCGTGAGTTGCTCTGAGCAATCGCTGGATTAAGCAGAGCGATCGCTTCACCTTTGTTTCTGGTTGCTCCAGTCGCCATTTGGAGACTGGAACACGCCGTGGCGGCAGGAGGCAGCCTCTTCTTCCTCCGCCTCAAGTTTCCCGCCATGGAAAGAGCAACCTGGCAAGCGCCACCCCTTTTCTTTACCAGGAACTGCTACAGTCGCCATTTTAAATCCCAAAACAGATGCGGCAGCCGTTTTCTTTTTCCTTTTTCCACCACTGAACCTAATTCCTCATGGGGATTCCTAAATCTACTTAAGGTCCTTGTGCTGGTGCTCTCTTTTTAACACCCAGACTATTCATTCCCCTCCTCCCCCCCTTCATTCCCTCTCTTCATCCGGAAACCGGCAAGCTATCTTCAACTATACATAAATAAATAATAAACAGAAATAATAAATAAATAAATTTTATACAAAATTTAAAAAAAATTAAATTACTCAGACATACACATCATAATGCCTGTGCAATAATCTGGTGCAATTGCGGACCTGACCATGTTAAGCATACCTGCAGTCTACAGCAAGCAGATTTGCCGCAACAGTAGACAAGACCTGAAAACCTCCAACCACCGGTCAAGTGGTCAGAAGAGCAGGACGACCACTCCCTGCTGTACCTGTTCAGCCTATCTTGCCAACTGATCCCTTGACAGAGCTCCCTCTCGGTGCCACTGAGAAAGCTCAATTCAGGATGGAGGAACCCACGATGGCTCAACCCAAGAACACCGCCTCCCCTCCCACCAGCCACAAAAGACAGAAATCCTCCAAGCAGGAGGTGGCAGGCAGGATCAAAGCCAAAGCTAAGTCCATTTCTGGAAGGAAACCTTCCAAGTTGGCAGAAAAACAGGCTAACACAAGGCACCAGGCTCTGGAGAGGGAATTCTCCAAAGCACAAAAGCAGGCCAGGACAAAGGCAGAGCAAATGGAGAAGGTGCCTTTCGATCTGCCCTTGGGACCCTCTACCCAAGGAGTATGGTTCCCAGAAGGGACTTTCCAGGTTCCTGAGGAACAAGCCCAAGCAACCACAACTCCGAATAAATAAATAAATAAATAAACTGAGGCCACCTTCACACCCACAGCGGCAGGGCTAAGGGGGGCCGAGACCAAAGGTCTCCCCTCCGAGGATCGGATCCAAACCCTAATCGAGCAGGCACTCAACAGGATACTGACCACTAGGGCTAACCACGAGTCGAGGACCGAATCCGTGACGACCATTACCCCAACCTGATTCCAACCAGGGGAAACCAGACACCAGGACTCCTCCTCTCCACCACGGTCCTTTCAAAGCAGGGGCTGCTCCCTTACGGAGGATGACTAACAGGACCTGTCATGGTGGGAGGAGGAAGACCCTATTCCAGACCCCCCTCCATTCAGAGGGGTATTCAACCCCTCTTTCTTCCTTCCCCTGCTCCACAGAGCCAGTGCTACGGCAAACATTGGACCAGATCATATCCCACAGCCAGACCCACCGCCCAGTGGAAGCCCGTTATACCTCAGCACCACGTTCCCTACTCGACACTCTTTCGGAATGCCATCAAGAAACAACGGTCATCACCGGGCACCTTCCCCCCCCCCGAGAGGAACAGACAAGAAACTGTTCAGTGCAGCGCCAGAACAGTCAAAGGACCTTGAGGTGCCAAAGGTAGACGAACCCTTTGGATTCCTTTTCTCCCCATCCCCAGTGTCAGGGGACATGGCTAAAGTCTTAAGTCCGAAGACAAGAGATGGGAACTTGCATTCCGCAGGACCCACCAGGCGGTGGCATGGGCAGTAAAATGCCACCTGTGCATCCTTCTTTGCACGAACCTCCTTACTCTGGATTTGTCAACTACAAGCCAGTTCCCCAGGAGGAGGTACATACACAACAAGACCTGAGCAAGCTGGCGACTGCATCAGAATATGTCTCTGATGCCACAATATATGTGGCCAGGTTCTCATCCACAGCGTTAGCATCCAATGTCTCAACATGCAGAATGCTATGGGCTCAAACACTGGCAAGCTGACCCAGAGGCCAAGTGGGTGGGCAGCTATTCGGAGAAGCACTGAACCCCTACTTGACCGAAAACAATGACAAGTGGAAGGTGTTGGCCCCTCTAGCAGGCAGGCCGACCGATGCTCAAACCTGTACACCCATAAGCAGCCCTTTCGGACCAGAACAGGCACAGGTTTTCCTCAACCACCCAGGGCCCCCAAACCCCGGCAGGACTGTCAACCAGTTAGGTCCGGCCCCAGGCCCAAGCACCAGAGCCAGAGCAAACGGCCCTTTCGGGGAGGGGGTGCCCCTACAGAAGGTTCAAGTGACTCCCAAGCTGTCCCCCCATAGGTGGCAGACTGGTGCTCTTCTCCCACCAGTGGGAAGCCACTACCATGGACTCCTGGGTTTGCCAAACCATTCAATATGGCCTGTCCCTAGAGTTCGTATCCAACCCCCCAGAACACTTCATCTCTTGTCCCCAAGCAAGGAACCCCGCCAAAAGCAACCTTATGCGAAAGGCCATCTGACACCTCCTAGAGATAAACGCTATAGAACAGGTGCCAGTCGGAAACTGGGGGTGGGGATTCTACTCCATCCTCTTCGTGGTTCTCAAGACCTCGGGGGGTTTGAGGGCAATCCTGGACTTCAAGGGTCTGAACCATCACATCGCCTACCGAAAGTTCAAAATGCAATCCCTCTACTCCATCCTAGGCGGCATAAGATATGGGGACCTCCTGACATCCATAGACCTCAGGGAAGCGTGCCTCCATATTCCCATCACTCCCAGACACCGCCGATTCCTCAGGTTCTGCTACGTAGGACACTGTTACCAATATAGGGCTCTCCCGTTCGGGCTCTCGTCAGCCCCAAGGGTCTTCATCAAGGTCCTAGTGGTGCTGGCTGCAGACCTACGAACAATACCGGTGCGCGTACAGTGCTACCTGGACGACATTCTCATCCCGTCTCCCTCTCCTCAGGTCGCCCAATTGGACTTAGCACTAACAAACTGGGTCCTCCAGGAACACGGCTTTTCGGTCAACTTTCAAAAAAGTCAGACCAATCCATCCACCCATCTCTTACACCTGGGCGCCATTATAGACACACTCAGAGGTCAGGTTTACCTGTCACAGGAGCGACACGACAGCATACAGTCCCTAGCGCTAAAGGTACGCAGGGAACAAACAGTTCCACTGGTCATGCTCTCCCAGCTCCTGGAGAAGATGGTGCCATGCATTGCAATAGTTCCTTGGGCCAGGCTACAATCCAGGGAACTCCAATAGTTTCTCCTTCCATTCCAGAGGCTGAGACTCAGCTCTTCCAACAGGCGAGTAAGGGTCCCACCCAAAACCTTACGGTGACTCAAATGGTGGGCATCACCAGCAGTAGCCAGGGGGTCACTTTTCAAGGAACCCGACAGGCTCACATGACGGACGCCAGTCTGTTTGGTTGGGGAGCACATCTGCAGTCTCAATGGGCACAGGGACAATGGTCCCAGGTGGATCTGGAACACAACATCAGTTGGTTGGAGTTAAGGGCCATACCCTTGGCCCTTCGCCACTTCCACAACAGGGTAGCAAGACAACACGTCCTAGTCCTCACAGACGGGTCAGCAAAAACTTACGTGAACCGACAGGGGGGCACTCAGTCCAGATCCCTCATGTCCGAGGCCCAAGCCTTGGACCATCAGGGCTGAACACATCTCAGGGGTTGCGAACAGACAAGCGGACTTCCTAAGCAGGTCAACCGTGGACCACGCCGAATGGCGTCTGCATCCAGACCTATTCACAGACATAGGGAGGAAGTTCGGACAGCCAGTAGTAGACCTATTCATGTCTCCGTTGAACGCCAAACTAACGAGGTTCTTCTCAAGGTTCCCATCACCAGGAGCGGAGGGAGCAGACGCCCTGTGTTGCCCATGGCCAGGGGGTCTACTTTACGCGTTTCCTCCCCTTCTGTTGATCCCGGCAACCATCCGCAAGATACTACAGGAACGTGTGGAGGTCATATTTGTGGCCCCACATTGGCCACGAAGACCATGGTTCGCGGACCTGCTGAATCTCTCCAGATCTCCCCCGTGGAGGATTCCCCTGGACCAAATATCACTCAGCCAGGGAGCTCTGCAACATCCAGAACCCCAATGGCTTCAGTTACCCGCCTGGCACTTGAACGTCAGATCTTGAGCGGGGAATCATACCCGTCAAGAGTGATTTCCATGATTCAGACATCCCACCGACCAGTGACAAACCACATCTATGACTCCACATGGATGAACTTCTGCAGTTGGTGCAAAAGGCGGCTACTTGATGTCTCGAACCTGACAGTCCCAAACATCCTAGAATATTTGCTTGATGGCCTTGACAAGGGCCTCGCTCCCAATACCATCCGCAGACAGGTCGCGGTGCTATCCACTTTACTTACATGCACCAACTCAGTCCCCTTGGCACAGCATCCCAGGATCTATGCCTTCCTCAAGGGAACCACCAACACAAAACCACCCATAGTCCACAGGTACCCCACCTGGGAATTACCACAGGTCCTCTGGGCCCTCACCAAGGCACCATTCAAGCTCATCAAGTCTTGTTTTCTGAGGGACTTGTCCCTCAAGGTAACTTTCCTGGTCGTGATCACCTTGGCCAAGTGCATATCTGAACTCACGGCACTGTCAGTCAGGGAGGACCTCTGCTCCTTTCAGCAAAACCGTGTGGTCCTTCGATTGGACCCAAGTTTCGTTCCAAAGGTCAATACCACGTTCCATAGGGCCCAAGAGATCGTCCTACCGGACTTTTGCCCCAATCCGTCCCATGCCCTGGAACGACAGTGGCACACACTGGATGTTCGTAGGGCGCTGCGATACTATATCAAGCGAACGGCACCCTTCCGCAAGTTGGAAGCCCTCTTCGTCTCATTTCACCATGCCTCTAGTGGGCAGAAGGTGTCTGCCTCAACTATAGGCAAGTGGATCAGGGCTTGCATTGTGGAAGCGTATCAATCTCTGTCCCTACCAGCACCAGGGCAGATCATAGCACATTCCACTCGCAGTGTTGCGACCTCCGCGGTGTGGGCCATTCAGGCCTCTATCGAGGTTTGCAGGGCAGCAACATGGTCTTCGCCCTCTCCATTCATCCAACACTATAAGATAGACGGCTTCGCATCTGCGGATGCCTCCTCTGGAAGGAGGGTTCTCCAGCAGGTAATCACAGGAGATGTGGCAGCGGCCTCTCCGGTTCCCCTCCCAATTGGGACAGTGAGACTTTGGTATGTCCCATTAGTGGATTCTCCATCTCCAGTGCTGGAGAAGGGGTGATGTCTTACCTGAACACCTTTTCTCAGCAGGGAAATGGAGAATCCACTCCCATCCTTAAGAATAACTAGTTCATATCAGGAAACCGGGAGCCAACACGTCGAACTGCAGTCAGCCGCTTCGCCCTCATTAAGAATGGGGAGTGGTAACCCAAGGACGGGCGTGGCAAATTTGGCTGACTTGGTCTAATGGGCAAAAAGGCAGAGTTAACCCATTAGTGGATTCTCCATCTCCGGGCTGAGAAAAGGTGTTCAGGTAAGACAACACCCCTTCTACTAAATTAGATCCTTCCCATGCGAAAAAGAAAAAGGTAATGACTATGTATATTATTCATAAATGTACAAACCATCTCACAGGAATGAGAAACTTTTAGTTCTGTAAATGGTATTATCCTGTAAATGGTATTTAGCCAAACCCTAATTGTCTGCGGCACAATCAGCATTCAGAGGAGTATTTCTCAACCTTGGCAATTTGAAGATGTGTGGATTTCAATCCCCAGAATTCTCAAGTTCACATATCTTCAAGTTGCCAAGGTTGAGAAAAATTGGGTTAGAGATACTAAGAAATGAAACTGCAACACTGGGAGGGCCACAGATTTCCCACCATTGCAGTAAATACTAATTCCTAGAATACCAAAAACTAAATATGGTGCAGTTCTATGGTGTTGTTCTATCTCTCTGCATGTGTTTAATACATAAGCCAAAGCTCCTTATCTTTTAAAGCATAACTTTTGAAGATTTTAACATTCCTCAAATTTAGTTCAAATTTGCAATCTGTTTCCTTCTCTTGCTCTACTACAGCTCCCATGATAGCTGGCCAGCATGGCTGTTGGCCAGCACAGCTGCAAAGCAAAAGGCTGAAGAATGTAAGGTCAAACTCATGCTCAGTGGAGGCTGTGATGGTAAATTAAAATTCTGACCAAAAGGGTCAAAAACAATCTGTTATGTTTAACATGAGATAGTACTAGAAAGGTACTTCACAGTTTGATTTATAGTGACTTTTACATATTCTGTACAACTTACACGTCACTTTATATTCAGGTACAAACAAGGAGAGTAAAGAAAGGTCACCATGTTTTTTTAAAGTGAAAAATGCAAATCTCATAACACTGCTGTGTTAAAACTGAACTCGTATGTGTAATAATATCAGTTCTCACACAAGAGCCCTCATTAAGATCACCATTTTTATCTTCCCTTAACCATTGTTAAATGGACCCCAGTGGCTGGGTTATGCATTGAGCAAAGACACATACAATGGTTTACAAATCACAATAACTGGAGTCATACTATACATTAAGCCCAAACCAAGCAAATCCGATTACTGCTTAATTTGAACCATGAACTGCAGTCACAGGTGGTTTTTTTTTCAAAGATAAGCACCAACAATCACAACCTGCAAAAATATATCCCTCTTAAACCACATAAATATCTAGAAATACTCATGTTCTTCTTTTCATTTCAACAAAACTATATGAATCTTGCCTCCTTATATTTGCCTCTAGCTCATATTTGTTATTGCTGCTGTTTCATTTTTTAACTAGTTCATCAGTTAACTACTAGTCACATGCCAAAAGTCATATGCTTTGCTAAAAAGCTCTTGTTTTACCATGCCAAAATTTCAGACAATTTTGGTCCAAGTGTATTAACGCTACCTCTGAAAAGAGAATGGTTTTCATTTGCAGTCAATTCTCTGTGGGGTAGTCTTCTCTTAGAATAAGGTTGGGGGTTTATATTAATTTTTAATAATATATTCTTTTAGTAAAGATACTTTAAAAATATTTTTATAATGATTGTTTTATGTATTTGTGATTTTATTTGATTGTTGTATACCTTTATATAGTCACTATTACAGTTACCCTAATAGAGTAGCTATTAGTGAGATGGGTGGCTATAGTATGATAAATGAATGAATAAAAGTTTGCCCCATTTCTTTTAACATTCTACAAGCTACTCAAGATGGACTTTTCTGAAGAGGATGTAGTGGGTAGCTTGTTGCATCCATTTTTATTTTGGAGGATTGTAATTATGTACATTTTAAAACATCCCCATGTATGGAATACATTTTAATACTTCCACAGTAAAAATATAAAATAAAAAATAAAAACAATGACTCTGAATTAGTTGTTTTTTATTTTATATTTTTACTCTGTAAAAGTAAAACATGGGGGACGTTTTACTGTGTCTCATAAACTGCCATGACAAATGCTATTTTATTGAAAACTGATTTCTATGCTAGAGACAAAGCCTTAAAAACACAAAGTTGTTGGATAAAATGTTGATTTTTATCTAATTATTCAGGATGCATTTCATTTTCTTAAATGTGCTGGGTTACATCTCTCATTCATTTGGCTGGCTTATGAACCTGTAGCCACTGCAGCCTTTTCTATTTAAACATGGGATGATTACAATATAGGCATAATGACATCAACATTATATTGGACATGAAAATTTATATTAAAACATAGATCTTATAAAATTAAGAACATGTCCACATAAGGTCAGCCTGCCTTGAAAAGATTACACCATTGCCTTTAAGAAAAAAATAAAATCCAGAGCTGTTGAATAAAATGCTGAATTGCTGGATTTAGATTAAACTATTTGTTTGAAACTGGTATTTATTCTTTGAAATATATTCTTCCAAAATTAAAGGCACCCAATTTAATCTTTATTTTTAATCTAAAATTTTATCCAACTCTCCTCAATATATTTTCTTTCTATATAGTTTCCATATATATTGGGATGTATTGGTAACGCAACAATAATGAATTCCAAATGAATTGTTGTTTTTATATATTTTGAAATAGGCAATTAAACTCAGCTTTTAAATCAAAAGTATTGTCCTCATTTTCAATTGAATTAAACAACAAACTATGAAATAACATAGTTAAATTATGTTTTGTCCAAAATAGCAAAGATCAACATATGGTTTCTAATTTTAATCCAGACCATTTGGAGATTCATAATTAAAATGGCAATTACTGTTTTAGACAAAATTACCAAGTAAAATAGAATTTTTCTAATCACATCCTGAAGACTGTGAAAGAGAAATAGTGCAATCTAAGATCCAAACCTAACAACAATATATGAAAAATGTCTTAAGAAGCCTTAGAGACTATTACATTTATACCCTAACTTAAATAGGCATATATAATAGGCATAAGAAAATAAATATATTTTCTTTTGTAATTATTAAAACAATTTTATCATTATTTTTTTAATCTCTACCATCAAAAATGAATTTTTCATTTAATTTGATATCAGCATACCCAGCCATTTTCAAAGTGCAAACACTCAATTGCATCTCATGAATATGAAAAATTCACTACAATTTGACTTACAATCATAATGTAGCCTGGCCATTAAGCATAAAGTGGGTTACACAATAACCAATCCAATTTTATTACTTTTGTGGTGGTCATTAAGCAAATCTGGGGTTATAAAGCAAATCCATTGTTTGCTATGGGGAATTTTGGCCAAAACCGAAAGTAAATACCAGTTTTCAGGAAAAAAATGTTGTAAATTGTGGTCATGTGACCACATCAGGGCCAATTGATGATTGTCCAAAATGTGATTACATGACCATGGGGAGGAGCTGTGGCTGTTGGAAGATTAGAACCAGGTCATAAGCACCTTTTGGAAGGGATATCATAACTTTGAATAATCACTAAGTGACAGATTGTAAGTCAATGACTATCTACATGAATGCAGGCTGATACATTTCATATATAATATATTTTGATCTACTTGTTTGATATCTAAAATGGTGGTGGATATGCCTAAAGATTAAAAACTAATGCAATTTAATATTTGCAGAAATAGATAAAATCATAAGTTAGGAAATCAAAATAAACCCAGAATTACTTTGTTGAAAATCTAGAAGACAATAAAAATGTGAAGAGTTGTGGTTTATATACTGATTACAACAAGAACATTGATATAACACAGAATAGGAAGCAGGGAATTTTATTCTTAGATTAATGGTATAAGATGCTTTACTATATTGCAATGGCAGAAAAAAAATCAACCCATCTGTTACATTTTCAAATAATCTAAAGGATACCTTTTGAAATATGGGAAGATATTTTTATCAGACAAAAACTATGAGAAAAATTTCCTGTTTGTTATACTCAGATATGGAAATATATCTATTATTTCTAAGAGGTTCTGGTTGATAGGTAATATTTATAATTATATAGTATTGCTACTGTACCATCCTCTCTGCTGTGTGGCAGTCTCTTCGAGTTTCTCAACTGCATATCAGGGTTGGCAGGGCAATTCAACAGGCTTATACTCCTGGAAGATTTCAACCTGCCTTCTCTGAGAGTAGAGCCCTAAATGGCTTACGAGTTCATGTCCATCACGGCAGCTATGGGCCTATCCGAGGTCATTCAGTGCCCTTATGACAGCAAGCTCAGCCATCTGCTCATTAGATCCATGTCAAGGAGGGGTCTCTCTCTCCACAAGAAGCTATTGCTGGGCCCTACTACACCAACTGATGTCCAACCTTCTTTTTTAAGGAAGGTTGTGAATGTGGTGGTTGATGAATCCTGGATTATATGGACTCTTTCCAGTCAGGTTTCATGCCAGACTTCAGACAGAAATCGCATTGATTGCAATTTTTGATGATTTCTGGCAGGAGAAGAATGGAGGTAGTGTATCCATCCTAGCTCTTGATCTCTTGGTGGATTTCAATACCACTGACCAGGGAAACCTTCTGGACTGATACCAGAGATTGAGAATGGGTGTCACTGTGTTGTGCTGGTTCTCTTCCTTATAGGGCCAATACCAATTGGTGTTGATCATCCTTAGTCCTTAGTATGTGGGGTGCCACAGAGATCAGTGCTGTTTCCATTCCTGTTTAATACCTACAAGAAAACACAGGCGGACATCATCTGTCGCCAGTGGATAAGGTATCTGATATTTTCTTCTGATGTTTTCAATGGATCGATGGTATTTTTAAAAGAAATATATAAAACCGATTTTTAAACTAAATATAGTACTTGCTGTTCCAATACTAAACTAGCTGAGGAATGCTGGTCAGGTTTTCATATTAATCTTCCAAAGCAACAAACACAATTCTTGGGAATGTGCTTTAACTGAAAGTGCAGTATTGTACAAAGTAAATATTGTGAGAGTACAGAAACTCACTTTTTTTTTTTTACCAAAAGACCTCCCAAGATCACATTGCACCAAGCAGTTTACATGAAGGCTATTTTAAATCTTGACTATAGCACAGGGATGAAATTTCTCAGAGGACGTCTCAGTGTTGCTGAAAAATAGGAAGTCTTCTGAATTTATCTTCCAATAATGTTTAGGGCCTTTCTAAAGCCTTGCAAGACAGGCAGAAAGTTCCATCTCTGATCAGATGCTATTTAGAGATAAGAATTGCAATTTATAAGAATTGGAGCAGCATATAATCCTAGGAAATACGTATGTCTATAGCAGTCCCCCAATTAATTAAATTAGCAATTCTGTCAAAAGGGAGATAACCTACAGTAGTCCAGCATTATTTATTGTGACCAGACCATATTGGCAATTGTTCAGTGCTGCATTACTATCTAAGTGTTTATTAACACACGCTCCTCAATCTGCTCAAAATCCTTGCACTGTACAGAAATCAAGATGACAGGTTTGCAATTTTCTATCCCTTCTGTGTTTTTGCACATGTGGAAAAAATTTGTTCTCCTCCAGTCACTGGGAATTTTGCCAGTTCTCAATGAGTTCTTAACCAGTACAGACAGCGCTAGCAATAGCACTTATTTACCACTTCATAATGCTTTACAACCCTCTCTAAGCAGTTTACAGAGTCAGCGTATGGCCCCCAAGAATCTGGGTCCTCATTTTATTGACCTCAAAAGGACAGAAGGCTCAGCTGGTGAGAATCGAACTGCTGGCAGTCAGCAGAATTAGCCTGCTGCATTCTAACCACTGCACCATCAACGGCATCACAGATGCTGGTTCTGTGCTAACCTCTGCTAATTCTTTCTGAATCTTAGGATACATTTCATCTGGCTCGGGAGACTTGAATTCATTAGAATTAGCTAAGTATTTTTTTAATCTTTCTTTGTCCACCCTAAGTTGCAATCCACTATCACCACCCTTTCACTACAGACATGATGGCAACCTAGGAATTCATTTTGCGTCTAAGAAAAGACAGCTATAAAATATAAAACAAGATGTTCTGTCTTGTCACCTGTTACCAATTCATCCCTTTCTTCTGTCAGTCTATTTTCCTTCCTTTTGGTTTCTTTCATAACTTAAAAAAAAAAAGGAAAATACTTTCTTGTTGTTTGGGACATTTCATAAAAGCTTCAGTTCAGTTCTGCATTTTAATTGTTCTGATCCTTATCATTTCCAGAGACTGCCTTGTATCTTCCTTTTGTTATAGGTTCTTTCTTCCATTTCCTACAGACTGCTCTTTTCCTTTTCAGCATTTCAGAAACTCTAATGAACATCAACATGGTGTCCTTAGATGCTTACATTTTCCTTCTAGAAAGAATTGTTTGCAGTTGTGCAATATCTCAATGCAAAATATCTAAATTTGCAGGTTTTCCCAACCTTGTCAAACACTTTTCACATTAAGAATTTCAAGCCTGTAATGTATATCCTGTGGCAGTATGCTAAAGATTTTAGTTGGGTTGTATCTCTCAAGAGTATTTCAGGAGATAAATCAAAAGTTTTTCCAAAAAACTAAAGTATTAGATTGAAAAACCAACTAAATCCTGGAGCAAAATCTATGAAATAGACAACAATAATCAGAACTTTTGAAAAATTTTAACACACTTATCTTATTTTATATATAGTAAAAGAACATCTTTGCTTGAAAATGGTGACACCTAAAATTTAAACTAAATAGCTTTCAGATTCCTCAGTTATGGCTTACTCATGAATATGTTTATAATTGGTATATGGTAGCTACATTTAACATTACGTAAGTAAATAACTATTAATATAATTTGACACTCTTGATTCTCCCTTATCCTCATACCACAAATTTGCTCTGAGGGTTATTACCGGTATCTCCAGTTGATTAGAATACTTAAAGATACAAAACAACAGAATAACAGTTAGAAGAGACCTTGGAGGTCTTCTAGTCCAACCTCCTGCTCAAGCAGGAAACTCTGTAACAGGGGTTCTCAACCTTGGCAACTTTACGACTTGTGGACTTCAACTCCCAGAATTCCTCAGCCAGCAAAGCTGGCTGAGGAATTCTGGGAGTTGAAGTCCACAAGTCTTAAAGTTGCCAAGGTTGAGAACCCCTGCCCTATAACATTTTAGACAAATGGTTGTCCAATCTCTTCATAGTTGGAAAACCCACAACTTCTGGAGGCAAGTCATTCCATTGATTAATTGTTCCAACTATCAGGAAATTTCTCCTTAGTTCTAGGTTGATTCTGATTTTTTATTAGTTTCCATCCATTATTTCTTGTTCCACCTTCAGGTGCTTTGGAGAATACATTGACTCCCTATCTTTGCGGCAGCCCCTGAGATAATGGAACACTGCTATCGTATCACTCCTAGTCCCTTCTTTTCATTAAACTAAACACACCCAATTCTTGCAACCAATCTTCAAATGTTTTATCCTCCAGTTCCCTAATCATTTTTGTTGTTCTCTGCACTTCTTCTAGTGTCTCAACGTCTTTTTTACATCATGGCAACCAAAACTGGATGCAATTTTCCAACTGCAGTCTTCTCAGGGCATTATAAAATGGTATTAACACTTCACATGATCTTGATTCTATCCCTGTGTTAATACAGCCTAGGACTGCATTGGCTTTTTGGCACCTGTGGCACACTGCTGGCTTATATTTAAGTGATTGTCTACTAGGACTCCAAATGTAAAGAAACAGTATAAATCAAATCAAATTTCTCCATGAAATTTTTACAATTCCATGAACATTACATTTTCTTAAGCTCTGGTGAAAAAGTTTGAAAATCTAAGCATGCTGTGTCAACATGGTCACCTCATCCATATTTCTGCTACATCTAAAAAAAACAAATCTCTAAAATTTTGGTAAGATGTAAATGCCCTGATAAATTACTTTCAGTAAAGCCTGTTCAGTCATGTGCTTATTTTTTCTTTTATTGAAATACAATTTCATGGATCTTTTTAAACATTCATCACTCACAACCAATAGCAATGCAGCTATTCAAAAAGACATAACAGCAATAGCACTTAGACTTATATACCACTCCATAGTGTTTTACAGCACCATCTGAGCTGTTTACAATAATGCTAACATTCTTTACATTCCTTACTCAATATTATTGTCATTCAGATTGCTTATTCAACATACACATTTCCATTAAAAAATGAATGTATTGCAATCCACCACTGATAAATATATAAAGGAACACTTGCAAATCTGTACTTGAATTTTTCTTTTTGCATTGTAAATTTTTCCACTTACGGATTATTTCCCATTAAAATTTGAATAAAATTGCAAAATAAATAAATGGAACAAGTAGATTCTGTTATTCATATTGCTATAGAACTGGTAAGCATGCAACTCTTAGTATATGTACACACTCACCACCAGCATTTAGTACTTACTGTATACAGAGTACATCATTATCTGACAGTTTGGGTTACCCCTCCAATCATCCAGCAAAATTCTTTGGTAAACAACAATAGCTGTCACCCCAAAAGGGGCCATTAGTTTTTTTCATGTCTACAGAATTAACTAGCATCACCTCAGGAACAGCCTGACTTGGGTTTCTTTTGAATTACATGCAATTATAGGAAGTAATTTATTGAAAAAAAATGTGCATGCAGCAGTGATGAATATACAAACATTTTGAATTTAACTATATAAAAAGAATGACTGGTTATTAGATACAAATCTATGTAAACAGTATAAAACTGCACGTAGTCCTTGACTTACAATCATTTGTTTAGTGACAATTCAAAGTTACAGTGTTACTGAAAAAAGTGACTTATGACCATTTTCACACTTATCAACTGCTGTACCATCTCCATGGTAATATGATCGAAATTTGGATGTTTGACAACTGGTTCATATTTATGATGGTTGCAGTGTCCCAGGATCATGTGATCACCTTTTGCAATCTTCTGGCAAGCAAAGTCAATGGGAAAGCCAGATTCCTTTAACAACTATGTTACTCATTAACAACTGCCACAATGCACCCAAGTAGTTTTTCCAGATAGCACAGGAGAGTGCAAAAGCAAAGAAGAATATATCTTGTTCCAGTAGAAGTATCTCAGAAACTGTTTCTCAACTTCCCTACTTTTGATTTTTCTAATGCAAACACAAGATGTAATCCATAAGCAGTTTATTTAAATACACATCAACTTACATCTGTGTGTTCCACAAATGTGCACTGTTATCAGTTTCAACACTTGCTGAGTAAAGAAAAATAATCATGTTAGTAGCGTATCTCAAATGCTTAAAAAAACTACTTATGCAAGACAAAGGAAACAAACCATCAACAGGAAACAAAAGAACAGCTTTCTGATCATACAGCACTATGCTGACAAGTATGATGCTGCCATTTGGAATACATATGAAAAAGGCAAAGGTTAGATTGCAGGCCTACTACTAGGTTTCCTGAAAATCAGATTCAATCTACTTCAAAAAATATTTTAAAAAACCCCTAACATTACTTTGTGCATATATAAAGATAATGATAACACATTTCTCAGTTATCTTTCCTTAGAAGATAGTTCAAGCAATGCAACATGTGGATTTCCAGTTACATAGCAAGTCATCTCTTCCACTTTCACCCATCTATACTCTAAATCATCGCCAGGTGATCTCTCTAAGGACTACCTGTATTCTAATTTTAACTTCTTGAAAGTCAAGAATTACAGGCCAAGTGTCATGTATGCTGCCTTGAATTCTTGGACGAAATAAATCTAATAAACAAATCTCATAACATGCATGTGAGAAATAAGTTTAAAAAATAGGTAAAAATTCTAAGACACCTCAAAGGGAATACATTGGGAAAAGTTAAACCTTGAAAGGGCCAGATTAAATTAACCTCTGCTTGCTAAATAATATATATATTTGTTTTCTGAGGTTTTCGTGGGTGTTTGTATGTAGGTCTTTGGCTATTTGGGTTTTCTCCCGCGTAAAATTGGAAGTGTCTTGGCAACGTTTCGACCAGCCTGAAGATGACGAATGGGACTTTGTTGAAACGTCGCCAAGGCACTTCCAATTTTACGCGGGATAACCAAAGACATACATACATAACCAAAGACAGACAGACATACATACATACATACATACATATATGTATGTTTGGTTCTAATCCCCCTGAAACTCAGACTAACCTGAGCACAACAAAGCCCCCACCCAAACAGAATACTCCCCCATCCAATCAGAGCACAGCCAACCCCCCATCCAATAAGAGCACAGCCAAGCCCCCAACCAGTCAGAACACACCTCCACCCAATCAGAACACAGCCGAGCTCCCAGCCAATCAGTTTAAACCCCCACTGGCAGTTAAAAGGAAGAAACAGCTACAATCACACATTGCTCCTAGAAGCACGAAGCCGAAAGCACCAGCCTGAAGATGACGAATGGGACTTTGTCGAAACGTTGCCAAGACACTTCAAATTCTATGCGGGAGAAAACCCGAAGAACCAAAGAGCTACATACAAACACCCGCAAAAACCTCAGAAAACAAACAAATATATATGTATGTATGTATGTATGTATGTATGTATGTATGTATGTATGTATGTTTTTGCGGGTGTTTGTTATATAAATACTATATAACAGAATTAGATAGCAAAGACAGTAGATTTCTAGAAAGATGTCCCTAATGCTACAAAATACATTATACAGCTATTCTGTTTTCATCCTGAATTGGTTTTTGTAATAAATGAAAAGGGTTAAAAAAAAGAGACGGAAAATACAGATTACAAATATATAGCATTTATAATAAAATCTCAACAGCATATCATGATGGCAACACACACACACCCCACACACACACAAAAGGCTAGAATTACAAAGAATGTAAAATTACATTTTCTAATTAAATATCAAAAACACACCTCCTGGAGATTTAATATTGCTCTGATTTCTGACATCAAGTATACTATAAAAAATAGAATGGATGCTTTCATTCTATTTAATATTTTTATGCATTGCTTTTTTTTGCAAATGTCAGAATGTTTTACAATAGAAAATTTGAAATGTAACAATACAATATGCTCAGATAGGACCTAGGTAATTCTGGATGACAGTGAAAGACCACCAAATTAGGCTAGGCTAATCAGCATCCTTGGAAAAGACAATAACAAAACATTTTCATATGACTGTCAAGAAAATAACACACATTTGCCCATGCAGTCACCCACAATCAAGCTCAACTTGAATCTTTACTTTTTAATATAGTATATTAAAGCAGAATAAAAATAGTATTCATTTTAAAAAGATGGCAGAGGAAACAAGAAAAACATGGAAACTATTCATGCAACATTCATATAGATAAGTTCTTATGAAAAGGCAGATCTTTATTAAGGAACTTAAAGACGCTGTTACAAATGCCTCACTAATATCAGAAATGACTGAATTCCATATGGTAAAAGTAAAAAGGCCATCTGAGGTTGGGCAAAATGGCACTCTGTGGTTCTCAGCACATGCAGGTTAGCTGTTTTCTTCTCAAACTAGAAGAATCAAAGACATGTCTCCTAAAGCATAAAAGAATCAAACTTCCCTAGGGTTTTAAAAGAAATATTCTGTTTCACTAAAGTTGAATAAAAGAACAACATGGCTTTACATATGTTTATTTCAGAATTACACCTACACAAGGGGGGCATCCTTTTTTGCTTCGCTGGCCTCATTATACTTTCCACTGTCTTTGTGTGTAAACAGGGAAAGTAAGACAATTAAAGTAAACAGTCTCAAAAGGAGTGGCATTTTATTCCTCCTCTTCAAACAATGGAAGGTAATATGCTTACTTTTCCCTAACCCGGAAAGCAATCATACATCCCAAATCAGGTAATTACCCCAAATACTTATAATAGTCCAACCATAACAAAAAAATCCCATTTGTAGACCTGGAAGAATGTTTTAATGCTTCTGTTGAAGGTACTGGTAGAGAACCTGAAGAACAAAGTTAGGGACAATCATCATGGAGAAAATCTATGTAGTCAGGAAGAGTTGACATTGACTTGATGGCACATAATCAATATGTTGCAGATCTTGAAGGAAACTCAGTACTATAAAATTTTGAAATAATTCCTAGAAATATATTCTTTTATGACAGTTTAAAAAAAATCTCTATAAATCAGCAGTATTTTTCTTTTTACATGTAGATCAGCTCATGCTACATCAGGACATTATTAACTTTTCAGAAATTTCAACATATAAAACTTGCATTAACTGAAATACACTTGTCAATTTTTATCTGTTCTATTACCTAGTTACACTACGTCTCTGTACTGTACGTTTGCTAAATTTCAACCAATTCCTAGGAGAGGGGACAAAATTGCTCATAATTATGGCTGCACAAGTTGCTTATGTTCAAAAACTATTACCGTGATTGTATAATAATCAAATCCTTTTCCCCAAAAAACAATTTTGAAATCATTGTACCGATGTAGCATGAGCTGATCTACATTATAAAATAAACAAATCACAACTTTCATATTCCATCCATTACATTTTCTTATACCATACAACATCCTAGCCTGGAATAGCCTGCATGAATGAAAAACAGTTAGGTAAGATTAAAAAATGGGACATAACATTCATTAGTCTTCACTCTTCAAAGTATGAAGCTAACATTTTCATCAGGTTGAGCCCAAATCTTAGTGACTTCAGTCTTCTCCATCTCACCTACCCTAAACCAGAATTATCACTTTCTAACCGAAGCAATGCAGAGATTTTGCATACAATCCTAGGTGATCATTTCTCTATGTACATGTCCTGATACTGATTCAGACTTATGTTAGCATAATCTAATACCAAATGTGTCCTCCTAATAGTCTTTTTTAAATTTCAGAAATTAAATTTAGGATTTTACAAGCGCCACTACTTTGGGGAGAAGGACAAGTTGTTGTTTTTCATTTGTCCTATCAAACATGCAGTAGAAAAATGTTTGGATTCATCCTGAATAAAACCTGTGGTATAATGCCACTATCTCAGTATTTAGATTATCAGGACAAAAAGAAAAGCTTACAAATAGGGGGGCATTATAAGAGTGTTACTGTGGGTTTTAGATTTTTAAAGAGAATCATTTATGCATAATTGTGAAGATGGTAGATGTAGAATTGGAGAGGCCCAAATTCAAGCACACTTTCACCCAAAGCTTTGTGGATAGATTTTCTCAGTCCAATTTATCTCATAGATAAATGTGAGGAAAATTGGGAGAGAGCACTACCTACTGTACACTGTCTTGGTCTCCTGCAGAAAAGAGGATATAAGCCTCACAAATATTGTAATATTTTCCAAAACTGTTAGAAACATCATTTTTTAAATAACTTCGATATAATTCATATGTTAGCTGCGTTCACAGAATACTCCTGCATTCCCTCTTAAAAAATATTTGTATGGTGATCTTGCCCGGTGGTTTTCTCCTCAAAACGAACCACAACAGCTGTCTCCAATGTGTAAAAAAACAGAATTGACAGATCTCCCCACTTCCCACTTGCTGCGGCTTCCCTAATAAGTTACGAGCCTGAGATTTTATGGGCGAACTTCCAGAAAAGTGTCGCCGCTGCTCATTCTCTCACTCGCCCCAGGGCGCACTTTGGGTGTTTCTTGAACACACACGGCAAGGTGTAAAAGGAGGGAGATTGCAACAACACGAGCGCCGGCTCCAGGATACAAACTTAACTAAAAGGAAGTTTTCGACGGCACAGGAGCTTTTTTCGCAAGTGGCAGTGAAGCTGCCGCTCCCAATCTCGGCGGGGGGGAAAGAGTCTCCAGGCCGACGGGCATCTCTGCATCTCACCCCACCGACCGCGGTGCAACTCGCCAAGAGCGCCAGCCCGGCTCGGCCAAGGGTACGGGCCAGTCGTCCGTCTCCCCCTCTCGCTGGACCACGGCAAAGGGATTTCCCGAGGCCGAGCGGACAAGCGTCTTCCTGGCGGAGTTGCTGCCGCCCCCAATCTTCCTCTCAGCCCGGGATGACTTTCGCGGAGGCGGAGGCGGCGGCGCCGAACTACATCACCGGTCTGGCCCAGAGGACGAGGAGGCGACCGGGCGGGAAAGAGGGGCAGAAAGTGGAGCAGAAAGTGGAGCAGAAGCAGCGCTCGCCACCCGCCGCCGTCCAAGCCTAGGGCTGAAAATGAACGGGAGCCGCACCTCCGTCAGAGGCAGTTAACAGCTGCCCGGGGAGCAGAACCAACAGACCTCCATTCACCTCCGGCGCTCGACGAAGGAAGAGGAAACCCAGAGCCTTCCGCGCTCCGCCTCTCCCGCTCACTCGGTGCCCCGCTGCCCGCCTCACGCCTCCCCACTCCGAGCCCCTGAAGGGAAGAGAAGGCGTCGGACGCCGAGCCCGGCGCTCATCCCGCCACCTTTTGCTCGCGCCCGAGCCCGCCAAAGCAGAGCGGACAAGGCAGGCTCGCTCTAACTGCCCGCACTGATCGCTCCCTACCTGCCTTCCGCCTGCTCGTCCCCGCGCACCGTCTCTTTCAGTCTGACTCAAAATTGAAATTCCCTGGCCGAGGCCGTCAGCCCCACCCCAGCCCTAAACGGCCTCCGCCTGGAAGCACGCCCCTTTTGCGTCTCTAAGCCAATCAAAGGCTTAGGACAGCTCTCGACCCCACCTATGCCCTCTTGGGGTTTTTTTCCCCGCGGCCCATCAATCACAAGCATGGCCAATTGCTTGCCTCCCTCCTGCTTTTTTTTCCTAGCCACGCCCAGCAATCGGCAGACTGAAGTTTGAAGAACCGCGCCTTCAGGCCAGTGGGGCGCGTGCTGCTGCTGTCTTCGGGTTATTGTTTTCTGTTCTGGGGACGAGAAATGCAAAGGGGAGGGGGGGGTGAACGAGCTGCTCTAAGTGAATTGGCGATTTAAAATGCTCGTTGGTTCCTTTTTCCTGCCAAATCGTTTATTGCAAATTTTAAGACAGGAGGCAAATTCGGGATACAACGCGGAGACTTGAGTTTTCTTGAGTCGGGAGCTTTTAATGTCGCTTGCCTTATCTTTCACCAAATGGGGACGAATCAGCAATCTTCGTTAGCTCATTTAATATTTTTGGTTTCGTTGGTTCCAGGGTGTCATCTCAAATCACTAGCATTTTGAATGATTCACAAAATTCAAAAGGGACAAATTATATAAAATTAATTTTAATCTGGACTCTGGTGTCTTGAAATCCAGTCAATAAATAAGATAACCTTTATTGACACTTTTTTTCTGTGAACACACTGGCACACATTAAAAAATAATCATAAAATGTTTTTTTCTGGATAAAAGGAAAATTGGCACCAGCTATATTTCTAAGGTAGAGGAGGTGGGGCAGTGACTCTTATTAAAAGGGTTTGACATTTTGTCTGAACTCCACCAATCTCTGGTGGGTGCAGGAGGAAGCAGGATTCTTCCAGAGGACATTTTTGATGGGCAGAATGCCTTCGGTAAGGCAATTCTGAGTATATCCTGGTGCCAGTGTTTAGAAATAGCCAACCAGCATTTTGAATTGTATGTAGAGTATTGGTAACTTGTAGATCTAAGAATAAATATAATTCTACAATAGCAAATTTCCCTAGCTATCAATCTAGCCACCAAATTTTGGATCAATTGTCGTTTCCATTTTGTATTCAAAGATAGTCCTGTGTAGAATATGATGAAATAGTTTAGTTCTGTGAGGATCAGGGCATGTCCCTGGAACATCTTGGCCCAAAGGGATACCCCAGCTGTAGCTGAGCAAAGGCACCATGGCTTCCACTGATGAATCCAGGAGGATGCTCAAGTCACAAACAAGTATTGGTGGAATGCAACCCTATCATACAGCTGGACTCTTACAACTCTTTCTTGGTAGGAATTATTTGAACTCATTTTGCCTCACACAGGTTCCTTTCACTTCTGGACACCAATTCAGGACTTCTATAGCAGAGGTCCCCAACCCCCGGTCCGTGGACCGGTACCGGGCTGTGGCATGCCAGCAACCGCACAAACAAGCAAAGCTCCATCTGTGTGCAGGCAGCACACAAACCCACACACTCTCCAGTCCACGGAAAAACTTTTCTCCACAGAACCAGTTCCTGATGCCCAAAAGGTTGGAAACCTCTGTTCTATAGCATCCACAGATTGGCTAGGATGGCCATAAACAGTTGACTATCTTCAGCATACTGATACACCTTACCTCTGATGTACAAGTAAGTTTGAAATAGATGTTAAGTAACAAAGGACATAGAGCCAGGCTCTGTATCACCCCATCTTGGAATGGCTGAAGCTCAACCTCCCAACTTCTACAACAATTTCACCCAGTGCCCTATTCCCTTCGTATTTCAGAAAACCTACCAAATGTAGGTTTCTGCCAAATTGTTGGGAAAGTCCCCAATTTTCTTTTGGAACCCTCCTGGATTAATCTTATTTATTTCTATATTCCATTTATACTTTAAAATTATTTATATCATACATATTTTAAAAAATGTCTCACTGTTCAAGGTGACTTAGCTCCCATAGCATTTACATCTATACTCTTTTGCAAAATTTGAAGTATATACTAGCCCAATTTTCATCATTTTCTGTTTAGTATAAATATATATGTATATAGATACACATGGATAGCGATTTGCTTTTCATATACCTAAAGGATTAAAATAATAAATCATGTATCATATCAGCTAAAACGATGAGATAAATTGATGTGAAGTAAGAACAAATTAAATTGCATAGATTTTTTTAACACAAAATGAATCACTTTACCTCTTAAAATTATGAACTCCTCTGCAAAAATGTATTTAGTATTTGATGTTACAAAACTCCTAAGTCCTAGCACCATGGTCATGGATGTTGGATAATGATTGGTGCAGTCCAACATCTGGCAGGTTAAGATTGCCCACTGTGGCCTTAAAGAAATCAACATAATCTTTTTATATTAAAAGGGGGGTTGTTACACATCAGTTAAGAATTAATATAGTTTCATTTTTCCTGATGGGCCTTCCAAAATGTCATTTCTCATATCAATTTTCAAACTGAATAGCATGATACCACCCATGGTGCTTAACCAAGCCATTGCTGTTGTTTGAACCATAGAAGAGCAAAGCAATTACTTCTCAACAGCATACATCTTGGCAAAATTTTCACTTGCAGTTGAGTCAACACAGCTTATGTGTTTTCTCCACATTTCTGTTTTCCCTAGGGTTTAGAAAATCTCAGAAAGAATGGGAAGAATGTTCTCCAACACTGACCCTGCTTTTCTCCAGAAGCAGCAACAACTTTTACTTTTAAAAATTGTGAGCCTCTGAAGATACATAGGAGACATGCAAGCCAGTTCCTCTTTCACTCTGATGCTACAATGGCCTTTAATGATTTTAATGACACTAGCCTCAGCAGGTTTAATTAACACAGTGTTATAAACAACTATAGCTACAAGCCCCTCCTCTCAATTAAGCCTCCCAAGGATATTGTCACTAGCAAGATGTTTTCCTGGACAAGATAAAGGCAAAGAGGGAAGGAAGCATTTTGCAGGTTTCTTCTTCCTATTTTTCCTTAACCAGTTCTCTTACTAGTCAGAGAAGCTTGGTACCGGTATCTAACATTCCTTCTATTGCATACACAGATTTTGATTTTGATTCCATTCTGATACTTCTCATGTTTTTAAAGCCATTTGTCTTGGCCGAAAATGTGACCCAATGACACAGACTTGTATAAAGAGAAAAGAAAAACCTCGGCAGAAAGTAAACAGTCTAGCTGTCAGCAATGTTGGTTTAAACAACAATGCTGTCTCCTCGCTCAGTCATGCTTTTCACTTATGCTTTGACAAAGAGGAATTTATGAGCTTTAAGCAAGCTTTTGAGGGACACAGTTTCCTTACCGCCCTCACTGCCAAAAATTAAACTGTAATTCCATAAAAAGTTCATTCATTCCGGAGGTGTCTATTTCCAAATGGGGTTAATGGTCAGGGTCTTGAACTAGAAATTTTAACTATTGTTTGCTGCTGTTTCCTATTTTTTTCTCTCCATTTTTTATTTTGGTAATGACACAGCATCAGTTTGGATTTTAATATCTGCATTTTTGTGTTTCCACAGAATAAAAAAGGGCATGGGAGGGAATGAGGAAAAACTAACTGTGACACAAATTCAAAAAGCTCTCAAAATGATCTATTGAGAGAAAAGAGGAATTTAACTACAGCTCTGAGAACATTTTTCTGGAGACAAACTTTGGTTCCCAACACACTCTGCTGCAATTTGGTGGACTGGCAGTTAAAAGATGACTTTAAGAAGGATTTATGTTGTCCATTATTTTGATTTCTGTCATAGGTTCCAGGATCAAGGGAATTATATACTGTATATTACATAAATTAACATTAGAGATATTTTGAAGGACCAAGTGAGCACTATTTTATCAGGAATACATAAGAGAACATCAACGGTTTCCCTCAGGTCTGTCAATCATCCCAATGTCTTTTTCCTAAATGATTAACTGGTTGGGGCTTAGGTAAAATTTCTTCCGTGTTCCCACAAAGTAGGATTCAAGTTCCATATTAATGGGCACCTGTCCAGGCTTACTGGGTTAGTAATACTGGGTTAGTTAGTAACATCGGATGTTTCTGCTTTGACAACAGATGGAAATGCAGCCATTTTCTCTATTGCTTTTAGAATTAGTTGCTGCTGGGAGGGGGAATAGGGATGAGAGTCCAGCTAGTCATAACAATAATAACTTAGTCAGGGGAACCTAAGGACATTGGGTCCAAAGCTGATAGTGGTTTGGCAGGCTGGAGAGCTGGGGAGAAAGCCCACGCTTCAAGCTAATTGGGGAATGTGATTTATGACTGCTTATTGGAGGAGGGAATTGCATTTTGTTACTTCGTATCCAGGGGAGGGGAATTTAGTTTCTGGTTTCAACTATGTAGTGCCGATATTTTGTTTCTCGAATAAAAGATTCTTTAAGATAAACAATGCCTTGAAGTTCTTTTGGAGAGTTTCATCTATCAGAACCATATCCTCAGTGGATATGTGAAAGTCATCAGCAGGAAGAAACTAACAACATCCAAGGATGTATTCACTCTCAGTTCTACTGCCATTCATTTTCCTTTTGATCATAATGACTAGCCTCTTGCTTCTTCTAACTAACAGGTTGAGGCTTCTTGTAATCCAACAGCATAATATCTCCAGATGCATCAAATCCAACTAACCAGGAGTGTATTTTTGAGATAGAAGCCCCATAGGGTAATGCTTCCCACCTCCAGGTCATTTTAATTTTCTTTCTGCCTGCATTAATGCCATTATCTACTTTCTAATCAATGTCTGCACATTAGCTTGGTTTGGAAGCTGCATATTTAAATAGCTTCACTAAATCATCTGTGAGCGTTTTAACAGTTATTGGCTCAGATGAAAGGTGGCTGATTATATGTACAGAAAGTCTCCTTAATAGAAAGAAGATAAAAGTCTTATCGTATCCTAGGCAATCAAGAGAAACAAGAAGGCCCACAGTCTTAAAGTATTGTTTGAAATTGTTTTACTTTGAAGAACAAGCAAAAATGGAACTTGCAAGTATAAACTGAAGGAAGTGACAGGTCCAGCCCCCACAGAGCCAACCATTGTCATCAGCTCCTGTAAGTAGAGAAGCAGTGACCAACAAAGAAAAACGCCACCTGAGACTCAGATGCCTATAACTCCTGCTCCTGACCCCTCCCAAGCTAGATGTATTGGCATGTGGGAATGACCTTGGGAGACAGGAGGAGCAGTTGCAGACTGGACAATTAGGATATAAAAGCCCACAGAAGAAGAAGGGGTGGGAAGAGCATTTCATAAGGGACTCCCTAGTTTTCTGGAGAGTAAAAGGAAAGGAGGGGGAAAATACTTTCAGTCTTGCAAGATTCTGTTAATGTAATAGTGTAATAAGCACAGAGTTAGTACTCGTGGTTGTGCTTCTTGCCTGGACTACCTCGAAGGGCTAATACTGTACTGTAGTCTGAACCAGTCACATTGCCAGAGAGAACTACAGAGAGAAAGAAGTGAGAAAGTTCAACTTCTGTCTGTTTTCTTGCTTCTCCACTGCTACCGCTTGCTTTTTCTGTCCTTTTTCAGAATAATGGTCTGATCTAACCTAGTTTAGTCAATTTGCATTTTGGTAAAAACATTTCCATCCATGGGCATCACAAGGGGTGGGGGGCAGGAGGAGGGAATCTGTAATCTGGCATTCTCAATTTCATGACTGAATCCCACCCCTTTCACTTGTGAGCATGTACAAAAGGATCAGGGCTTTGATTGCAATACCAAGCCTGAAATTCTTGCAGATTATGAAACACTCACCCCATCCTCCGGACTCTACTGTTCCATCAGTATGGAAAGGTTTCCAATAAGAAAGTGGGCAAAAAGTCCTAAGACCAAGTCAAATTCATGAGCTATGGCAAGTGATGTCACATTGAGGATAAATAGCTCTAATACCTCTAGTACACGGATGTCAAACTCGCCACGTCACATGATATGTCACGATGTATCGAGACTTCTTTTACATTGCCAGAGCTGGGGTGGGCGCAGCCTCCGTATAATGCAACCGGCACGCGGTCCAGCATTTTGACATCCCTGCTCTAGTATGAGGCACACTGTGACTAGATAACTGAGAATGTGATAAAGGAGAGTCTTCACAGATGTAACCTTTGGATGAAAGTATAAAATGAAGCCATGAACCGGCACAATGCAGATGTATGAGTAGTTCCACTACTTATAAGAGCAATTCCATCTATCTTAAGATGGATAAGTATTCATCTTATCCCTTTTATGTCTATCTGGTAAGTTGTTGTTATCTATGACCATGAAGAACAGTCATAACCAAAATATCTAGGGAAGTCATTCAGTGTAACAGATGTTCAAGATTTCACACAGATGTTTTGTCCTCATTTTTGTATATAGCAACAAAAAATGGGGGAAACATGTTTTCTGTTTTGTACTCAGTCTACTCTATGTAGACTTTTGGGGATATTTGTTAATTGCCTGCAGATTGCCCTACATCTCCCCCTCCACCCGCCCCAGCTAAAAAGTTTACATACAGAATAGCACCTCCATTTGGCTTTCATTCTGATAAAGCAGTGGTTCTCAACCTTTTTCAGGCCAAGACCCCACCTGCGCCGCTCCTGCGTGGCGCGACCCTGACCCGTGCCGCGCGTGGGTGACGCGACGGCCCGAACCGCGCACGCGCGGCGTGCATGCGCGGCGCGACGGGCCAAACTGCAAATGCGTGGTGCACACGATGACCCAAACCGCGCATGCGCAACGTGACGGCCCGAACCGTGCATGCGCAACGTAATGGCCCGAACCGCGCATGCGCAATGCGCGTGCGATGGGCCGAACCGTGCATGCACGGGGCGACGGGCCGAACCACGCATGCGCGGCGCGACGGGCCGAACCGCGCATGCGTGACGTGACAGGCCAAATCGCACATGCGCGATGCGTGCGCGACGGCCCGAACGGCGCATGCGTGGCACGACGGGCTGAATGGCCCATGCGCAGCACGTGAGTGATGACCCAAATCGCGCATGCGTGACGCAACAGGCCGAACCGTGCATGCGTGGTGCGCGTGCGACGGCCCGAACCGCGCATGCACGGCACGACAGCCTGAACCACGCATGTGCAGTGCGCGTGCAACGGCCAAGGTGAAACAGGCAAAAAAAATGGCGGACTGCGGTGTCCGGCAACCCCCGCGAAACGGTCGTTCGACCCCAAATGGGGTCGCGACCCATAGGTTGAGAACCGCTGAGATAAAGTCTTATCTCAACTTTCAGTTAAATATTCCATTACTCTTGAAGTAGCTTATCGCAAGCGACATTTTGAAAGGCAAGTAGTAGTCAGAAGTTGACTTTTTTGAGCAGACATCTGTCACATACCTAGTCTGGATTAAAAGATTTTGGTCTTTTATTATTCCATTGAAGAAAGCCCAGCAGTCTTTGTCAAGTGTTTGTTTATGCATAATTATGCTGTTGGTAAAGCTTGTCCTATTTATCTGTGATGCTTCTAATGCAACCTCTTAAAATATTTAATACATAACTATCACTAGTCATGTTATTTTACTGTGCCACTAATCACACACTTTGAAATGAACAGCATGTAAATGGCATAAAGTATTCCTAGTTATCTATATCAAATAATCCTCAAACCTCACGATTCTTTCAATAGTTGTTCTCTAGTTATTTATATTCTAATAGATGTAGATGTATTTCAACCTCAGAATGAAAAAAAAACCCCATAAATTAGAGAGTTAAAACAAGATGACACTTATTTTGAAAAGCAAGTGTTTTTATTTTATTTTGTTAGAATACAAAACAGTTTGAAATTCCATTCTTTATAGGCTGGGGTCTCTCACATATCAGTTGCAATCTTATTTGAGAGTCAGTACCATGGAGATCAGAGATCATACATATTAGTTTGCACAAACTGGATTATGCAGAAAGTCAAATAAACAAAATGTTTTCTGGGAGCAAGATCCAATGTTGTAAAAGCAGCTGTTCACATCAGTAACAGGATTTTGTGCTGATACTTGAAAAGAAATTGCTCCAGAGGTCCTCAAGTCCTCCGGAAATAGAATCTGAGATGATGCTACAGAAAGCAAAAGACTGGGAATCTTTGATTCCACTGATGGTGTAGACTTCCTTAATGGAACAAAGAGTTCCGTCAATGGAAACTGAGTACTAGATTCTTCACCTAATACATTGTTATTAACACATAACACTTTGCATCTCTCTTTAAAACCAGAAACTTAGATTTATTACATGTTATAGATTTGCTTCTTCTTTATTCTAAACATTTATTCTAAATGTGTCAACAGCATACCGATGACATGTCAACCTAAAGTGACAAATAAATCTCATCTAATGGTTTCATAAATAAATTAAATAACAAAGAAGACAGCACATGTGCCTTTGACACTTCATACGGGAACAGCCAAGGGTTACAGCTCTGGTCCCTCCTGATTACATGCTATAATTGCCCATTCAGAAGAAAAACCATCAAAGTATGGTTTATTAGGATACCATGGTTGACAGTATTAAAAGCCAGTAGAGCCCAGAGTGGGGATTTCCCTCCATCAAGATCTTAGTGACAGTCATCAACTGGAGCATCCAGTGCCATTTCTGAACGATGTAAAATGATTAGGATTGAACCTTAAGTGAAGAGGATTCAGATAAACTTGTTTCTTATAGGATCCTCTGTGTCTGAATTGCATTACCTTCTCAATAACCTTCCCTTAAAAAGGAACAGTGGGAAATTGAGCAATAATTATCAAAAATGGTCAGATCAAATGGACCATCTTTGGATGATGGTACACTACCACCTCCTTCAAGATAGGCAGCATTCCTCTCTCCCTTCCTCCCTCCCTCAAAAAAAGAATGTAGGTGGGAGGGGGACAGTTTGCAAGTGATTCATGTCACAGATCCCCTTTCTCAGCTTCTATAAGCTGAAAAGAAGCCCAGTTAACTTCATTAAGATCTTGCCTTGTTCCCCACTGTGGATTCTGCCCAGCCAGCACCCATTCCAAAGTGGTAGGTAATCCAGACAAGAAGCACTGCTCTAACTTTCTTGTAAGGTTACATTAAAACAGACCTGGGCATTTTATGGCTCCAGGGCCACATCTGGCATTTTGGCTGTCCCTATTGGAAATTAAAAATCAAATACAAATAAGTGTATGCTATGCCTGCAATACAACTACATTGCTTTCATTTTGAAGGCGACTGATATTTTTTTTCCAACTTACGTATGTGCATGCCTGCATGCCTATGTACCTTCATAGCCCTATTGATTTGGCCCTCCACAACAGTCCCAGTTTCTGATGTGGCCATTTGGGAAAATTAATTGCCCATCCCTGCATTAACAGAATCTTGCAAGTCTGAAAATACATCTTCCCATCCCCCTCAACTTTACAATCCAAGAAATTTCTAGAGTTTCTAGAATGTTTGCCATGTCCCTGTTGCTTCTGTGGGCAAAGCTGCTTCTTATCGGATTCCATCTGTTTCCCACGGTCATCCTCACTTACCCTTACAATGTGATTTTATCCAAGAAATATACAGAATTCTTCCATATTCAATGGTTTCGTAAGCAATTTAAATCGGGCTAAAGGCCATATTCCATACATTGCCTTCACTATTATAATACAGGTGCTGTTATTTTTCATAAAAGCATTATTACAGTGAGTGTTCTTAAAATGGTATAGTTTTCTGCCATTAGAGAGGCTATAGAAATGTCTTGAACAATTAATTTCAGTTAACATTGTTCATTAATTTGTGCATGAATAAGGTAGACAAGAAGTGTGCATCTATCCATTTTCTGAATCATAACTAGTATTGATTGGAAAAAGTGCCAACCATACAAATGTTCGTTGTCTTTCTGTTGGCCTAAAAAAAAAGCTGCACTGCTACTTATTAAGGTCTACCATAAGAACCCATGTCAATATTAATGTCATGCTGAAATTGTATTGGTATTGCTGAGCAAATTAGGACAAATAAATAAATAGATTCACTCACTGGCAATTCCAACATCTATAGCAACTATTTCTATAATTACAGGACTGCAGAAAATAACTTCTCCAATTTATTACCATTTATAAATAATGATAGGTAAGACAAAGTAGTTCAGTTTTAATGTGCAAGGATGACCAGTCTTAATTATAGCTTATATTTGACATGATATATTAATAATTTACTGAGCTCCCTGTGATTAAGAAACATTGTCCAAATGCAACATTTGGCCAGGTGCTCACATACAAGCAGTCACAACAGTTTAATTACAGGTTATTGCTGAATCAAGGACCATACTCATAGCATTCAATAGCAAGTTTTGTTGGCTTAATATACTGTATCTGAATGTCACTAGTGCTACGTTTATCATTTCAGTTCCAGACAGGGCTGGCATGAAATAAAGCAATCTTTTATTTTACATTACAGGTAATCCTCATTACAACAGCAATTGGGACTGGCACTGCTGTCGCTAAGTGATGCAATGGTAAAGGATGGTATCATGAAAATGCATCACTTAATGATGGTAATCTTGGCAGTCCCAGTTGCTGTCATAACCCCAAGACGGGCAAGATTTTACACACAATAAGTTGTTAAGCAAGAAGCATTGGAAGCTCCAGGTAATGAGTGCAGGAATGGTGTGGGGATGGTGGTGGTGGTGCTGCAGGAGGGATGGGGGAGACAGGCTCCGTGTGAATGCAGGAAGATCAGGGGTGAATGGTGCAGCAGGGCGCAAGCACAGGAAGGATGGGGAGGGGATGGTGCAGGCAGGGACTGATCACATGAGGCTGGGGGGACTTACCATAGCAATTGGCGACTTTCCCTGCCACCTTCCCCATTGACTTTGCTTGTGAGAGATCGGCAAGGAAGGTTGCAAATGACAATCACATGATTGCAGGATGCTGTAACTATCGTAAGTATAAGCCAGTTATCTGAATTGTAATCATGTAACCATGGGATGGTTACAGTGGCCATCTCTTCAGTCAAAAATACCAGTCATTCAACGCTGTTAATTTAATTAATTTAATTTATTAGATGTGTTAAGAGGGGGCACAATGACTCAGCAATTAAAGACGCTGAGCTTGTCAGCTGGAAAGTTGACAGCAGGAGTTCAAGACCCAAGTGCCATGCGACAGGGCGAGCTCCTGTTACTTGCTCCAGCTCCTGCCCACCTAGCAGTTTGAAAGCATGCAAATGTGAGTAGATAAATAGGTACCACTTCAGTAGGAAGGTAACAGCATTCTATGTGCCTCAGCGTATAGTCATGCTGGCCACATGATCACAGAAATGTCTTCAGACAATGCTGGCTCCCTCAGCCAAAAAACAGAGACGAGCGCCAGTCTCTAGAATCAGACACAACTCGACAGGGCAAACCTTTACCTTTACCTTTATTAGATGTGTTGCAGCCACTCATTCCAGAAGGTTTTTGGTGGCTTACCAAATCCTCCAAACAGTAAAAAAATTAAAACAGTTAAAATACACATAAACAGATAGCCCAGACTAAAACAACTATAATAATAGATGGTACATTTTTAACAGGGATACTACAAATATATCAGAAACACATTAACCCCAGGCCTTGGTACACAACAAGATCCTTAGGGTTTTCCAGAGCCACAGGAGAGCAGTTGCTTTGAGGTGAGAGTTAAATAAATAAATAAAAATACTCCATACATATCTCTGGAAGGATGCTGTTCCTGAGGACAGAGGCAATGATAGAAAAGACACGTGTCCTCAGTCCCGCAAAATGGCAACATTTAAGGAATCTGGAGCACACCAGTTGTGCTTGAATTTGGTGGTCAGGAAGAAACAATTGGAGACAGGGTGCCCCTCAAGGTTAGGCTGACACTGAACAACTGGCTCAAAGTCATCCAGTGAATTTCCATAGCTCAGAATTTCCATAGCTGAGGGTGGGCATGAAACTTAGAACTTCCAAGTCCTGGTTCCATAACTGAACTATTACACCACCCTGGCTCCCTTCATATCACCTTTTATTTTATTTTTAAGCAAGGCCAGATAGATACTACAAAACTTACAAAAATCTTTACTTAAAGTTGGAATATCCACAAATACACGTCATAAAGTGGTTAAAAAGAGATAATCTTCCTAGAAACTTTATCTAAATTTAACATAGTACTCCAGGATGCGCAGACGTTCCATTCCAGTACTTAAACATTATGAACATGGAATAAGCATTAAGCACATGTGTATTGCAGGAAACATGCTTAAATGCTGATGCCTTCCATTGTGTATAGCAGCAATGTGTGATCCCTTTGTCCACTGAATTGCACAAGGTCTGCAAATAGAAGGTGTGTGGTAGTATGAGAACCCAGAAAGAGCAGTGGATTGAAGTGAACAGATGAAATCCATCCAGCTTTGTCCCAGTTCAGCAGCCCTCATGTCAATTAGGATGTAGATATCTCCTCATAGGCAGAAGTATCCATTAGCATACGTTAACTAATCTGATTAACTGGGGGATGTGCAGACATAAGAATATATATATACAGTGTTGCTCACTATAATTCTTTTTTGAAACCCTTCTTTTTATATTTTTCTATTTCAGTGTGCAAATAAATCTCTGTGTATCTGTGCATAGTTTCTGCAATCCTGCCTACTACGTTGCCACATCACTATCTATTGCAGCATCATTATATCATCTATTCTCAGTGTTCATCTATGAGCAGTTACTTCTGCAACATTATATATGTTCAGGAAGAAAGTGCCCATTGGCTTTAAGGAACCTGGTGATTTCTCTAAGAGAAAAGACAGGGGGTTGTTTGCTTTTATTTATTTATTGAATTTGACACCCATTTCACTACAGGGTGACTCTGGGCAGCTTACAGTGTTAAAAAGAATAAACATAAAACAATACAGAAACATATATGCATACATATACAGAATGTATATAATAAAATACTATAAAAGTACAAATTAACAGCTATAACTAAAATATGGGGGGAGGGAGGGAGTAGGATGAGCAGGGAGGTGGAGGTGGGATCTGTTATTAATCTATCAACCACCTCCAGCGTGAAGTTCGTCCATTGGACTCCCAGGCCAAATAGCAGATCCAGGTTTTCAAGCTCTTGAAAAAAGTCAGGTAGGTGGGATTTTGCCCCCAGGGAGCAAAATGTTCCAAAGGGAAAGAGGGATGGCAAAGAAGGCTGTTCTCCTGTACTTTGCAGGTATTCTTCAAGTTTATTTATTTATTTATTTATTTATTTGATTCGATTTCTATGCCGCCCTATTCCAAAAAACTCAGGGCGGCTTACAACATAAATACTAACATATAGAAATCTGACATTAAATACATTATAAAACCCCTAGATAAAAAACCAATCATCCAAAGACAAACTTACAACAAACATACACTGACTGGGGCAAGGTGTTAACTGCCCCAGGCCTGTCGGCAAAGATGTGTCTTCAATAATTTGCGAAAGGCGGAAAGGGTGGGGGCAATACGGATCTCTGGGGGGAGTTGATGCCAGAGGGCCGGGGCCGCAACAGAGAAGGCTCTTCCCCTAGGCCCCGCCAGGCGACACTGTCTGGTTGATGGGACCTGGAGAAGGCCGACTCTGTGGGCCCTAACCGGTCGCTGGGTTTCATGGGGCAGCAGATGGTCCCATAAGTAAGTAAGTTCCAGGTGACACTGAAGCAGACAGAAAGTCAAAGGGTTTTAGAAGTGGTTAGTGAAGGAGACAAAATGTTGCCAGTCCCAGTTGTCTTCCTCAGTGCATTGTGACAGTTACACCATAACCATCAAATACTACGTGTTTAAAGTCTTGATTTCAGGGACATTTTTGCATTACAATGCCAAGGCCAACAGAAATTTCCAATAAATGTGTGTATTTTCAAATACAAACGAAAACCCAGATTGTTGAGGGGGGGCAATATGCTGACTCTGTGTAAACCCTTAGAGAAGGCTGTAGAGCACTGTGAAGCAGTCTGTAAGTCTAAGTGCTACTGTTCTTATTCCATAGAGTTTCCAAGTGATTAGAGCAGCATCTTATTCTGTTCACCATCTGGTTTACAAGGTGGAAATAACTTTAAAGAAATCAAATCAGCTATACGTAAAGTATCTCTGCTGGTGGACAGAGCACCCTGTTGTGAAATTACAAATACAAGTTAACCCACAGTATGACATATTTCAAAACATCACTATAAGCAAATGTTCTTTTTCTCCATTTCCAGTCCAATGGTTTACATTACTTATCCCTGTGTACACATATACACCACTAACAAGGCTCATAATTCAAACATATTCTCCATGTTAAACATGTGGAGAATAAAGCATTAATTTTCCTTTTTAAGAGGTTAGCTTCGTGTTTTTATCTCAACAAAGTTCTTGTTTCTATGGAACCCAAAACATGGAACTACCCATTCAGGGACCATTGCCAAAGTACAATATTATAGGTTTGAATTTCAGTCCAGCTGTTCTCTTGCAAATCAGTACTGTATACAGTATATCCTGGTGAATAAAATATCCTTTTATAAACAAGGACAAAAGATAGGCTTCTCTGCTCTAGTAATGTTACCCAGAATAAAGAGACTCAGAAAAGTGCCAGGACACAGAATATAACCAGCTTGTGTTGACAAAAAAGAGTGAAAGTCTATCTACTTTTCCCATAATGGTTAGCTGCTGGCTCGGTCAGAAAAGACAATCAAAAGTTACATTCAAATGTTTGTGCAAGAAAGGAAAATTGCCTCTTAAGAGTCTTATGGTGATGGATTGCCCTGGTCAAAGTGACTTTGGCCAGTTGGTAGGTAATGTTCAGAGAACAAATCCATGAGGTGCAAGATAGAAGGACACTCCCTGCTAAGTGGTATGTGGGAATCTGTAAATATTTCGATCATTTAAAAATTGTGGCTATTACTATTTTTGATATTTGGCAGTCAGGTCTGCACCTCCTAGTGGTGCTGCTGGATACTGCCTGCCTGCCAGGGCCGTGCTAAGTTGAACACAGACTAAACTAAGATTAAAGCCAGGTGGTCAATTTTTTTGTCTACAGCCATCTCTGTCAAAATTCAGACATGACCTGGATACTGTGTTTCATTGAGCAAGAGGGTGTTCTTCGATCCAAAAAGTGACCTTGCTAGGAAAAAGAAGAGGAAGAGGAGCAGGAGGAGGAGGAGGAGGAGGAGGAGGAAGAAGAAGAAGAAGAAGAAGAAGAAGAAGAAGAAGAAGAAGAAGAAGAAGAAGAAGAAGAAGAAGAAGAAGAAGAAGAAGAAGAAGAAGACTTCTGATATTTATTTTTTACTTACTTCACTCTAAGTGTAGCAGTACAAAATTATAAATTGGGCTTTCCTAACTAAGAACTTGCTATAAATCAGAAAGAGGATAGAGACCTGCATTTTGGCTGCTACAACTGAGATTCAGATTATGAAAACCTGTACTGAATCACTTTAAATTAGTAATGTACATTCAATACTTTTGAGTTATTATTATTGCCTAGCAAGATTGTGCTTGATCAGAGGTCTCCAAACTCTTTAGCTCATCAGTCCTTTCATGAAGCTTCAGATTGTTCATCAAGTCCCCCCAAACATTCATTATATGAAAATAATTTAATAAATGCTAACTTAGTAGTATCATAAATAACAATAATAATAATGACCGTAGCTCATAGATAATGATGATTTCATGAAACAGATAATATTTAAAATATGAACGATATAAGATTTTGCATACCTTTTTTTTTTTTACTGAAACTGTTAATAGCTATCTCATCTTCAGGATCAGAGACTGATGGGGAACTCTACAGAGCTCCCCAAAGATAAACTGATCATAATCAACCTTCCATCATTTATTGTTCATCTGCTGATCTCCAAGCATTAAGTGACCCCTTGATAGTCTCTTCAATCTGGGGGGGGGTCAATATTCACTACTTTGAGGAACCCTGAGCCTAGATGAATCTCTACTACTTACTAGTCCAAATATATTTCTTGGTTTACTATTGACACATATCAATAATTCATTCAATGTCCTTCCACATTCAAGTTGCCTCTGTCCAAACACCAATGCTCTGATGTGCAGAGCACAATAGACTGCAATAAGAAGCAAGACGGGTGTTGCAGCTTTTGGAAGTCAACTCTTACACCCTGTGAGTGATATTTTACAGGGGTAATGAAAAGCTTACAGAGTCAAGAATGGGGGGGGCAGAGGAAATAAAAGAATGAAAGCAGCAGGCAAAGGCAAACAGTGGATTCTAGCAAAAAGCAAGAAGAAATAGAGAAACCAGGTTCTGGAGCTGGATGGAGAGATCTACACTGAGAACAAACTGGATGGCAACTTGTATCCTCTTGCACAGATTGAAAGATAAGTTTGCAAGATATTGCTATCTAAAAACTATTTGCTGCAAGTTTCCTCCCCCTTAAAAAAGCCTTGCATGATCTAATAAGATGATCTTTAATAGGAATGTGTAATTCTACTTTCAGTCTCAAATGTGGAACAGTCCTGGAAAGAGAAACATAGAATGGATGCCCATATTTGTTTTATGCTTTGCCCTTAGGATGAGAATTAAGTCTTCCAGCTTGCATGCTATGAGGACGTGTAAAATGATCCAGTTTTTCCTCTGTAAAAACAAAAGGTTACCACGCTTGTTGTTTCTTCTATATTTCCATATAAATGTGTTCCTAAATTACATGTATTAACCTAATTTCCTCATTGCTTATTAAGTAAAGTGTATTTCTGCATTACTTTTGTTCAATATTGTTGGAGTTTTGAATGAAAATTTGAACTTAATTTGTGATTCAAAATATGTGTGAAACAAAAATAACAGTACCTAAATCCATTTTCTGCCTTCGATAATTTAGGCAACTGACCCTACATGAGAGTGGCTATCTGTGTCTGTGTGTGTGCCTATGCGCGCATGCACGCGCACACACACACACACACACACACATGAATTTGAAGCTTCAGGGGGCAAGAGGAGCTCTTGCAAAATGAGACAAAAAATGAGCAAACTGAGTTTAAAAGAGGCTGCATGCATATTCAACATTGCTGAATTTCTATAAACTTCTTTTCATTTTGGTCAACTAGCATTGGATATTATTAAGCTGTCTTTTCTTTGTATCCCTCATCTAATGTTTGCTTTAGCCTTCTATAAAACTTGAGCTTCCCTATTGTGCAAGCTGTTTCATTGCACCTTACCTAATGTTACTATCAATATCCTCTGCACCTAAGAAAAATAAAGAGATAATAAGATCCTTTATTTCACAACATAGGCCAGTGGTGGCGAACTTATGGCACGTGTGCCAGAGGTGGCACTCAGAGCCCTCTCTGTGGGCACACGTACTGTTGCCCCAGCCCTGCCTCCCCCGTGGCCCCCTCCTCACCAGCAGACCCCCCCAGAGGAGAGTCACCCCAGGCGCGGCCTGTGCGGAGCAGCGCAGCCTAGGACATGGCAGCCGGACAGTGGGGACAAGACTCCGCCCTTATGCCCCATCGCGCGCAGATGATGCTGCAGGGCGCGGGCAGAGGGCGTGGCTGCCATGGTGCTGGTGGGCTGCCTGGGCAATCTGCGGTGGGCCATGGGGGTGGTGGATGGCCAGGCGGGTGGAGCGGGTGGGTGCGGGGCAGGGGCGGGGCAGAGTAGGGGCAGGGCAGGGTGGGGGGGCAGGGTGCTGGCATAGCAGTTTTTGGGCACTCAGTCTCTAAAAGGTTCGCCATCACTGACATAGGCCTTTAGACAGAAAAAAAGAAGTAAAAATCTCAAAAGGTTTTTTTAAAAGATATAACTGTAATGAAGGATAAATTTTTAAGAAGTTATACATAGAAAAATAGAAACCATAATGTTTCACACAAAAAAATAAATGAATGTTGTGGAAGCAGGTTTTACATCTGGATTTTTATCCAACAATGAATTTGGTCTTAAAACAATGGTTTTACTAGGTTGCAAATGTGCATCTCTTCCAGCTGGAACAAGAAAATGTTTGGATCCAGTTCTGCATTCCTCACTGAAAATCCCAGTGAAATCAATTAAGAGTGTTCTGTTTTGTTGAAAAGGATAGTTATGTGTACACATGAGCAAAAATGCAAAATCTTGTCTTTTCCTCGGAAAGGAATCCACTACACAGCTTGTGCATCAAGCTGAAATTATGTCTTTTATTGTGGATGTTGCTTTTTAATGATCTGTTTGACACATTTTCTCTGCACTCCATTTCAGACTGAAGATTAATTCAAAATACTTAACTGTGTTGGAAGATTTCCATCCTCACCCCCATTACCCCTTCTCTCTTCAGAGTGCAAATATTTTCTGGTGTTGTTGTATGAGAGAGGCACATTTTCCCTCCATCAACCTGTTTTAAAAGTATGAGATTTTTGGATTTTAGTGAGCTGTTTCATGGCATTTCGCTTTGGTGAATAACTTCTGATAATGGCCTCTGAAGTGCATATCCTTTTACTTAGAGATACGTTTTCTTCTCGAATCGCAGGAAACAAAAAGGCAACAGACATCCCATTGAAACAGTTTCCTGCTTTGTGCTGACTTCATACAGTAATGCAATGTGGCATCCTGGAATGGTGTCAAAACTCTGTATTCAGAAACTGTAAGCTATATGCACTTTGCTTAGAAGAGTAATAAACCTCACCATGTAATGTTGAGAAACACCACTTGGAGATCAATAAGGCCTGGAAGTATCTTGGATCCTAAGCATATAGAAAACTCTCCAATAGGATCAGATCAATTGTAAATAAACAGAGTTACTCCCTCAAAAAGCCATGTGCCACAGCAGCACAATTAAAGACATCACCATTATCTTGTTTGCATACCAAGATAAGATCAGTTGTTTTCGAAATAAGACAACTGAAACCATTGTCTTCATATTTTAGAGAATTAAAACAAACCCCGGCTATAAACGCCAGTTTTCCATAGCATGTTAGGGAATTTGGAAGACCCACAAGAATACGATTTTGGAAACGTAATTGTAATAGTTAAAAAAGTAAACATCCCAAATTCATAGCATTGCAGCTCAACCTATGCAAAATAAAAAATAAAAATGGCATAAATTAGTTGGAAGCAAATTTGTCAGGAGGAATCAAATGTCATAATAAAGAGCTGTATCTTAATTATTTGGGTTTATTTAAAAAAAAACAATCTTCAAACTTGCCTCTTTTAGACATCATGGGCATATCTATGAAGTTTTCTAGAAATCAGTACGAAAAGGTTTTGCCATTGTCTTCTTCTTCCAATTACTTGTAGAATTCCCTATCTAATATGGGACTAATAAGAAAAAAATGCACTTAATGGAGCAGAACATGGGATTGCTGCCAACCCATATCCAACCTCCAATACATCAGCTGTCAAATTACAAAAATATAGGGCTATGCAACCTTCTGGACGATCGCCTAGGCGATTTGCTGTGGTGGGCCGTGGAGGCAGTGGGTGGCCCTGCGGGTAGGGCAGGGGCAGAGCAGGGATGGGGCAGTTTTTGGGTACTCAGTCTCTAAAAGGTTCGCCATCACTGTTCTATGCACATTATTCTGTGTGTAGATAGCTAGTTCCAGGTGGTCTATGTCTGGATAGAAATGCTTCAGGAGGAGAAAAGAAAAACCCCAAAATTATTGGCGGTAGCAAAGGGAATGTTGGGAAATGAAGGGGCTAGAGAAATAGTGGGAAGAGTAGCCAAGTGATGCTACTGTCAACATCCTTAGCTTTGAGTGTGGTATATCCAATTTCTACCACCAGAAATGAACAATCTTGCCAATGAACTTTGAGAGCATGACTGAGATTGTTGGGGAGGTTCATATGTGGCCTATGGAATAGTAATCAGACAGTGCTGCAGTTTTAATTCGATCCTGCAGTCTATGCTGACTAACCAAATGCATCTAATCTCCTATTGTTATCTAGGAATTGGTATTTAGGATTCTGAAAGTATTTACAGTTGCAGCCTTTCATATTCAATAGGAAATCAAAGATTCCCTAGTCCTATCTGTTCAATATAAGAATCTGTAAATAATGGAGTCCATAAAATATAGTTAGTTTTGCATGTTAGTAATTTATGAAGTTGAATCCAACACCAATACATGTCCAAATTTTTTAGATGCTATCCAAGGCTTGCCACTTGTTCCTGTGGGGATAAAAAACTTGAGGGTTCTAGATCAGGATTAATTAAAAACATGAGGGTTCTAGATCAGGATGAATTTTTTTGGTTAAGTTACATTACTGGGGGATACCGAAGACCACACTGGGGACACAGCAAAGTAGGCAAGACCATGTAAGATATAAAGGTAGGGATTGGGTTTTCTGGTCTTCTTGAATTCAGAACACTTGGGGTTTCCTTTTGTTTTAAATCACTTGTCCCGTAAGATAATAGCTTCTTCACCAGTTTGCATAGTCAGTGAATAAAAGACTGAAAAAGTTTCCAATGTTGCAACGTATAAATTAAAGCACACTGTCACTTGAAAGCAGTCCTATTGTTGAGATTTCTGTGGTTTTCCCTTATTTCTTTCAATAAATATTGAGATATAACACTCTAGGAAAAAACCTTCTATTGAAGTGGGTTGACAAGGTTTAAATATAGTTAAAATTGTCTTTAATTAATTAGTTGGTTCTAATACAAATGCCTATGTAATCTTTCCTTTCCTCCCAATCAATTCAAAATCTGGAAACTAGTAGAAAATGGGCTGCATTCAGAACTATTTTTCCAGAAGAATTTACTAACTCCATTTTATTGGTCAGTCTTTCCCTTTAATCTCTAACAAAAGGGTTTAAAAATATTTCAGTTCATTGCCAGTTGTTCAAGATGTGTGCTGTTGAATTTCCAGAATGATAACTCTTCTATTAGCTAGCTTTCTTCCTCTGGAGGGAACATCCTTTATAATACCACTGTAATTGGTTCCATATGAACACTTTCCCCTTTTCTTTCCAGTGCCTTATTAACTCCTTCCTTTCTTCCTCCTTAGATGCCTGCCGCAGTTTCAGTTCTATTCATGCTCCAAGGGTGAATTTGCAAGGGAGATAACCTAACTTTTTTTTTTGTTAAATTATCCACAGATTAATTGAAGTGTTTCCCAACTTGGGAATTTGGGATACTGTAGTCCCAACACATCTGAAAGGACCAGACTCAGAAGAATTGATTTGGTTTTGACAAGGCCAGGGATAGGCAACCTTGGCTCTTTTATGACTCATGGACTTCAACTCCCAGAATTCCTGAGCCAGCAACGCTGAGGGGAAAGGGAGAGTTTCCAAACTGAGCCATGCTGACTCAGGAATTCTGGGAGTTGAAGTCCACGAGTCATAAAAGAGCCAAGGTTGTCTACCCCTGGACTAGGCAGACAGACTAAATGCTATTTGAAAACTCAAAACTGTTAAGATTACAGCATATTGATGGAAACATGTTCCAGAATACCAGAACCAGAATATTTTAACAAAGGATTATTTTATTATATTTATATCTTGCGTTTATTTAGTAGTTCAATGATATATGCATAGTTCTTTCATTACTTCCCCCCCCCAACAGTCCAGTACATAGATTGTGCTAAAAGAAAATGACTAGACCAGTGAGTTTCCATGGCTGAGGGAGAACTGGAACTTGATTTCCTCCATTCGTAATCCAACCCCTTATCCTTATGACAAACATTATGTTTACAAATGGGAAGGGAAGGGCTCTTCCTTTACAGGTGTTTGCCCAAGAGATTATTTAGTTTCCTTAAAGGCAAAACCAACTAAGTTTCAGATTTGTGTATACTCAAATATGTTTGTCCAAGACCACCTAAAACAAAAACAAAAATAGAATTTAATGGGGTCCAAATGATGGGGGCTTGATCAAAAGGATGAAGCAGTCAAGTAGTAAGAATCAAAGACAATCTGCTAGGAGGGATATTCAAAAGGTAAGAAGGTGGAAGCAACATAGGTATACAAAGCTCACTCTTTTTTGTATATGCATTGATATCACATACACACTAGTATAAAAAGTGCAGGGCTTGCACTGTGACTAGAATTCCACCATCTCTTATGGTGAACACCTTTGCTCTGGAGAGTTCACACAACTTACTAGCTCATGATTAACAACCTTAGTTTCCTGAGCTAACACTGATTACACTAGGGGTGTCAAACTCAAATTTCATTGAGGGCCGCATCAGCATTGCGGTTGCCCTCGGGGGGGGGGAAAGGTAGGTGTGGCCAATGTAGGTGTGGCCTACTGTGTGGGTTTGAATGGAGTGGGTGTGGCCTATTGGGTGGGCATGGCCAGCTCTACATCGTTCGATTCAAGGATGCCTGTGGGGGCCTGGGCAGGAATGGGACAGATCTCAGGGCCTCTGGCAGAAGGGGGTGGGAACGGGGCAAGTGCCAAGGCATGGTCCACTGGAGGAGTCTCACTGCCTGCTGAAACTTCTCTGCCCGGAGCCCATTAAGCTGGATATGTGAAGTAGGCGGGGGCCATTTACTGGCCACTTCCAGGCAATGATGCATTTCTTCATTCCTTACAAAGGGTGACACCTCCCCAGCATGCACCTAGGGGGTGGGGGCGACACGGCAGGGGCTGTTTCCTCCCTGTTTCCAGATGGCCTTGTGGAGCTAAGACTGAATGCATAGATGGTCACCACAAAATTGTACATTGGCTCCCGGCCGACCTGGGCCAGGGCAAAGGCAGTGGGGGTCATTTCCTCACTGTTTCCAGGATGGTTTCGCGGGCCACATGAAACCACTTCGCGGGCTGCCTCCGGCCCCTGGGCCTTGTGTTTGACATGTCTGGTTTACACGGTTTAATGGAGCATAAATTAACTTTATTTAGAACTTCCACAGTACAGTACAGTACATTGAGCTACAAGTCAATAAATACAACTGAGTTTTAAATGTTCTGTGATGTTCTGTCTTTGCATTCAATTATTTGCCTACATTGGATAAATTTGCAAAATACATTTAACTGGCAATTTTTAGGTGCAATGCATTGTGCAAATGCACAAACACATTGTATACCCAGATGAGAACAATTCTAACCCCACAGCATCTTAGATAAATCATCAATTAAAACATCTCCTAGTGAAGCCTTGTTCTATAAACCTCTTTAGTTCCTGTTTATATTTCAAAGCCAGATATGTGGAGAGGTGTAGAGCAGCTGAAAATACAAGGCACTCATTATTAAGTTGGCTGCTAAGGGCCATGCAATGACAGCAAACACCTTCCAAAGTTGTTTGGTGCCATGTCCACCATTTTCCTCTTTGAATCATCAGTGCTCTCCTTGCACAAAGGCTGGTGGGATACCTGAAAGGACAAAGCACTGAGAAACACTGTATTTTTCAAAACGGGCTCCTTGATCTGGTTAACAGTTTTGTGTTGCCACCTCCAATGAAGAGCAGCTATGTCGGGATTATGGGTTACGTGGGTCAAGAATACTATGCAGATGCAGCCAATATTCCACACCAAGAACTTTGGCTCAGAGAACGCAACAGAGAACCCGAGAGGGAGAAAGAATAAGAGCTGGAAATTATTTTCACACGAGTAACACACGACGCACACCGATCAGAAAGGCCTAGCGCCCTTGATTCTCAATAAACATTCGAAGCGGCGTCACGATGCACGGCCCAGCTTTTCCCCTGAGTTCGAGCCCACTCTGCAGCTGCGTTGCATGATGGGAGTCGTAGTTTTCCGTAAGGTAAACGTGCGGGGAGAAGAATCGTGTCTGTTCCGCCGATTGAACGACAATGATCGGTGGAGCTTTCCTTTGACTCCTCCGTTTTTCCGTAGGTGCCTGGAGAAAGCGAGAGCCGGGCCATGATATCGAAACTGCTGGGACTTTTTCCCCGGACTCTGCGCTCCGTTCGCTTCGCCGCAGGGGCAGCTGGGTCCTCTAGTCCCCAGATCCCCTGGGCGCCCCCAGAGGTGGGACGGAGATCTCTGTGCTCCGGCGCCGTTATGGCTGTACAGGAGTCCTCCCCTCTCCGGGCGGATTCCCAAAGGCTGGAAGCGGAGGAGGAGGAAGCTGGGCGAGGAATAGGAGAAAAAGTTCAGCCTCCTCCTGCAAGCAAGCAGTTGTCACAACAGATCGGTGAGGAGATAATGAATGCTAGGAGCGGTCCCAAAGCCAAGAGAGGAGCGTCCAGCAGACCCACCCTTCCCTTCAACTTTTCCTTCCTTAACGTGGGAGTGGGGGGAGGGGCATTTCCATTTTGCCTTTCAGTTTGGCAGTAGCAGATATGAAACCTCCCTTCCTCTAAACTAAGCTTGTGCAATGCTTGTTCCGCCGCTTCGTTACGCTGGCCCGCAAGTTCTCAAGCCCAAAAAAGAAACTCGGTCATCGTAAGGGCATCAGAATCCCTAGAGAGACTACCCGGTGCGTGAATGAATAATCATGAGTGTGCCATATATTCATGCATTATGAATAATTATTCCGCAAAAGGAAAAAAAAGGGGGGGGACTGATAATCCTTTTAAAAGGAAACAACCGACTGGGCTGAGTCCAGTTCAGTTAACTTCTGGATATTATACAGACATGTATGTCCCTATTGTTTTCCATGCAAGAGTACAAAGTGGCTTGCCATTGTCACCTTTTTAATTTTTTTCAGTCTAGCTTGCCATTCTGATATTTTTTTGATGGCCTCCTTTCTAATTAGTGATGAAGCCTAATCCTGCTGCTGGTTTATCATGTAACTGGCAGCTGGAGGTTACCACTAGGACTGGGAATTATGATGGCCTTATTGAAGTGTAGTAAGTGAGCTTTTAAGTACATAAACTGGTTAATATTTATTACATCATGCTTTTTAAGCAAACAGTTGGTAAGGGTAATAAAACCTCAATTTGCACAATTTTTCTGTGCTCCAGATTGGTCCAGAAAGTAAACAGCTGCCTTAGAAGTCATTCATTGCATTTTGTTTTGTTAAGTCACCTTTTGGTTTTACATGTATTACACATGTGGTTATTTTGTTCTTTTTTTTTAGTGGGCATAATGCATTAATTGATTTTCTTTCACCATATGTTTACCCTGTTAGAGACATTTGACTAAAACTTGGTGGTATATGGTAGATTTCATGGTACAATATGAAGTTGCATTTTCTATCCATCTTATTCCATTAATTCAAACTGTTTTAGTTTGCATTAAACTACAGGTGCTTTTTCTGTCCCTTCCCTTCCCTTTTCTCATAGAAACAGAATTACTGAGGGAAAGTAAAAGTTTCTATCTTTTAAATCCACCTATTTTTATTACCTAAGACAGCAGTTATTCAGGTACAAGTAGTCCTCAACTTATAACCGGTTTAGCACTGGTTTGAAGTTACAACAGTATTGAAAATAAAATACTTACATCTCTCACAGCATCCTCATAGTCACATCAAAATTCAGGTGCTTAGCAACTGGCAAGTGTTTATGATGGTTGTAGCATCCTGGAGTCATGTGATCACCATTTGTAATCTTCCCAGATGGCTTCTGACAACCAAAGTCAATGGGGAAAGCAAGATTCACTTAATCACCATATGATTCACTTAATAATCACTTAACAACTATGGCAAAAAAGGTAAAATCAGACATGACTCAGTTAATAACCACTTGGATTAAGACAGAAATTGTGATCGTAAGTCAAAGACTACCTGTATTAAAATGTTGCCTGTTGTTAGTTACAGACAACCAAAATTGATTACTTTTCTTTCACTAAGTGATACTGACAACTGTTCCAAAAAAAACCCCCAACCCTTTACAATGCAAGATGTTGAAATAAACCCTAGTTCCTAGTTAACAACATGTACTCTCAAGGGCAGATATAGTAGCACAAATAATGAGGAAATACCTATCTTGGGAGATGCAAGGATTGAATGCAGGTATATTTCATGATCCTCCTAATATTTGTGAATAGTAGTTGAATGTACTCATAGATCCAGATTGTATAGCTTCAGCAAAGCTTATCTGAGGCATTCCAGAATTGCAAAAATTATAATAATTAAGGAACACATGCTTCTGTATGTGTTATAAAACCACATGTTGTCTATTCCTGAAAGTGTGTTCATATTTTAGAAATTGAATATTTACAACAGAATCTGGTTCAAATTGCCGTTTCTCAGTAATAAGGAACAGAGCAGCCTATGAATCTTGCTGCAGTAGATACTCCAGGTCAGGCTCGATTCCTGATGAGATAATGAATAAATTTATATAATTTTATTGGTAGAAATCCCAAATATGGTTTGCCATAGCCATTTTCTAATGTGTTGTTTTGATTTCTCAATCTAGTCTACATCTCTTGTATTCCCTAGATGCCTTCCATTCAAATAGTAACCACACCTCTGCTTCTCCATAATTAAAAATTCATCTTCAGTTTGAAAGCAAGGAAAGAACAGTATACTCTGAGAAAGTACCTAATCCTAGGCTTACAGTACTCAATTAGAGATTATCATTATTTTATAATAACAGTCATAGAGTTGAAAGGAATCATTGAGGCCATTCAGTTCAACCTGGTAACTTACAGTAGGACTCAAATGTAAAGCTTTTCAATCTCTGACAGTATCAGAAAATGAAAGCAAGAGCTTTCAATATTAGAGGTACAGATTGGGTTGCAAACGATAATTGGTCATTTTTGTGAATTGGTTCTTTAATGAAAGTTATAGGCCAATAAATGACAATAACCAACAGTTACATGTTGAAGCAACTTAACTATCTATTGTTGTTAACCAGCAGACTATCCACTCGTGACTATGACTCACTTGTTTGTCTCATCCTTTTTTGATAATTTCCCATGAGAGAAAGAATATCTGCTTCACTTGATAATACGGCAAACCATTTTGTTCAGCAGTTCCTGCTTCCTTGTGTATTGATTGTTCATAGCACTTACATTTATATAATGGCCAAACCACACATTTCTTTGTGTGGTGAATGGGGCAATTAAGCTCTGAAACAAAGCCATCAGGGAAATTCATCAAGCCTTTTGTTTGTTTCATTCTTCATAGAGGACCCAAAAAAATCAAACTAATAAAAGATAGTTGCCATAATAGCCCTTTTACTTGTAATAATTTTGGAAATTTAAGATGGCAAAAACAAGATTTGATCAGCACCTAAAAGGAACTTTTGATCTGTTTCCCAATAAATTGCCCACATGGTGCATACATTTGTAAGCTTTTAGCTGTCTGTCTAAAACAGAGCAAGTTAAATTCATGCCTCTTATTTTGGCCCAGGCAATTTCCCCTCTCCCCTTCCCTCCCCAGATAAAAAGCACATAGTAGTTTTAAACCCATTAACCGGTGGAAGACGGGGTTGCTCAACTAGGATGTCCATCTTAGCATTTCATACAAGAGAAGTCTTTTTTCCCCGAAATCGGTCACCATCTAACAGCTGTTGCAGTTTCTGTACAGCCTCCAGGATCAGTTATCCTTGTTATCCTTTCCTTGTTTTTTGAACACTGAAGCCAATTAGCTTGTAATCAGGTGGCTTATCTCCCCTAGCGCTAGGGATGAGGTATCCAGGAAACACTATACAAATGTTTGTTTGTTTTCACACTCTATCTATCAAGCCACTGCTTTCTTTTTATGTCTTAAGAATAGAATGTGCTCCTCTGCTGCCAAATTGCCCCTGGGGTGGAGGTGGAATACCTAGCCTTGTCAGTGAGATGTGCTTTTCTGCAGTGACAGGAGATTTTTTTAATTCACTCTAACCTCTTGCATGAGGCCCCAGAGGCCGTGTGAGAGCAGGGCCCTCTTGAGTGACCTCTAGAGCAGAGATGTCAAACTCGTGACATCACGTGATGTCGCGTAACGAATCAGGACAGTTTTGTCATTGCCGGCAATGGGGTGGGCGTGGTTTCCGCGTGACGCATCCGGTGCATCAGCTGGTGATTTGACACCCCTGCTCTAGAGGGTCTGGAGGCCTGGTGCCATATCACCTGTGGTTTGCAGTTACCGCACTAGTGTACAGCCTCAAGAAAAGAAAAGGAAAAAAAACAAACACACCAAAGAATTTTAACCTCTCTTTTTTTAAAGGCACAAACATAACATTTGTACAGTACATGCTATAATCATAGTGGTATGGTATTCTGAAAAATACATGGCTAATAAATTTAATGTAGTGATACAGAGCAAAACCTAAATATGTTAATTCTGAGTTAATTGCTTTTCAGGATGGAATCCTGTGTTCATTTTTTTCTGAAGCATGCTTTGGGGAACCCAGCAAGATTTCCGAGACTCCCAAACAAGTCTCTCTAAATCTGCTTGGATCTGCAGCCTAAATCAAAATGAAAAACAATTCTCACATACATAACTATAACACAATAATAGAGCTGCAGGAATAGAAAAAAAAGTTTGATGTTTATTTAAAAGTATGGGTCCCCACCTTTTACATAAGTTAATAAGTAAACAAGAAATGAGTGGTAACTAATAAAATCTAAATCTAAACAAGTGATAACATTGTTTCCATTTAACGGTTCCAGCTATGAGGAGTCTCTGCATGTATCTTGGCTGAATCATTTTATTAGTGCAGAACTGAGTCGCCAACCTTTCTTCACATTAATGAAACACTGCTAATAACTTATTTAGCCATATCCAGAGAAATTTATTCCAATTTCAAAACTTAAAAATCAGAGCAAACTGCAGATTAGTATGAAAGTCTTGAATCAATTTTATCCCTGTTTTTCAAATGGACACACACAATGTGTGCAAATCTCGTAATGTATTTAATGCTTTAAAAATCAGTTAATCTTGCTGGAGAAACAAATGCTTGAGAACCTCTGATGTTATGCTTGAAAAACTGCCTTATAATGAGCTTATAAGTCTAGAACAGAATTTTATTGTGATGGTTTAATCAACCGTGAAATCTAAAACCAAATTCATTGTTTTAAATGTATTCCAGATGGAAAACAAACTGTGGAGTGCCAGAAAAAAGAACAAAAAAAGCAAAGGAAGAAATCATACAGCTCTACCAATTCGATTGATAATTTGATGGCGGAAATGCCATTTGGTGAAACAGATATTGAACTTGAATTTAGCAGTAAGTTTAGTAGAATAGAACTATGAAACTCTGTTAGATTGGATAGTCACATTGTAGTTAAGCAAACACCATTTAGGCCAGTTTCCCCCCCCCTAACCTTTGCCATTTCAAATTCCAGGTCTTGTCAGGTTTCCCTTTTGAAATAGCTAGAAATTTCCCTTTTCTGAAATATATTTGAATTCAAAATTATTCAGTATAAGAATTCTTTCTATGAAGTAAAAGCTTCCTGCTTTCTAATGCTTGCTGGTGCTAACCTTGTAGGGAAATGCCACAAAAGGGGAATTTCAATAATGAAAAATGCAGTTAAAACATTTAATAAAGAAAGGTGGGATTGCTTGATTATACATCTGAAGCAACTAACTAAAAGATTAAGTGTGACCAGGGTGTATGAACACAGAACTAATTAAAGCTTTAGGAGCAGAGCAGGAGGAAGCCTTAATAAGTACCGGTACTCTGCAAAGGCCACCTGGAACCGAATGATGATATAATTTGAGTTTTACGTTTCAAAACATGCACAAATGGTACACTCACACAAGCACTCCGAAAAAATGACATGGATTTAAGGTGCCATAGAAGATACTGGAATACCAGAATTTTGAAGCAAGATTGTATGAGTGTCTTATAAAAGAAAAAATGAACAAACAAGTGCACCTTCTGTAAAAAACAATATTTTGTAATCATCTTAACCTCACTATGTTTTATATTTATAACATAAAAACTTTTGAAACTTTTCAAAGCTGGAATTTTTAGCCATGACAAATGTTTGTTTGGGGCAGGCAAGAGATTTTCCCATTAATGTATTAAAGGTTGAATTGGGAAAAAAAAATAGGATTAAGCAAACTGGTACCAGATATTTTGGGCTTAGTGCTCTCTTAGTTTGGTTGTTCATTTGCAGACATTTCATTACCTGACTAGATCATATCATCAGTGCTAGGGATATGGAGTTTGCTTCCTACCATAGCTTGCCTGCAAGTGTTGGTGGGGGTGTGGTTTTCTCCTTGACAGTTTGTTCATTTAGAGTATTGGTTTTGGCTAGATTGCTTGTCTTGAACACGGATGTGTACTTAAACACATCCTCTGCAGCAATCAACACTCAGTTTAAGACCAGATGAGCAATCTAGTAGAAGGCAATAGCCTAATCAAAGAACTAGCAAAGAGAAAATAATATCCCCACATATGCTGGCAGGACAAGCTATTGTATACAAACAGGTAGCAAATTCCATGTTCCCTAGCACTGATGATGTTACTATCAACTTTGCAATGAACCTGGCTGAAGCCATCTTGCTCGTTTTCAGTTGCCACAAGAATAAGGGAGGGGTGGGGTGTTTTATGCTAGTCTAAACAATTCTCTGTCCCATAGGAACCAAGGTCATTCCTGTTCATTAGATTGGGGGGCTGAGCCTTACGTTAGAAAGCCTGCCAAACTATTCTATTGGGAAACATAGTTGATTGCATAGTTTCTGGGGAGGGAAGTTACCTTTGTAATACTGTAATTTTTTGGAGGGAACTTTAATCTTGGTTTCACTTTTGACCATGCTGATACTTTGTAGCCAATAAACATGTTCTTAGAGGAAAACTCAATTTTTGGAGTTCTGTTTTAATTGATCTCATCTATTCTAACCATGACAGTTACCTTATCGGGTAATGAAATATCTGCAAGCAAACAGCAAGTTTGGAGAACACCAAAGACTCCACAATTCAACTCTGAGCTACATATATTCTCTTCTGTTGGATTCTGGGCTTTAATTATCGTTGGTTACTGCCAGTGCAGCCAGTGGCAAGGAATTGCAGTTCAAAATATGTGGAAGCTCCAGGTCTTATTTCTTAATAAAATACGTATTTGCACTGGAGCCAGATTTGTACTAAGCGTTGTGTTGTTGGGGTTTTTTTAACATTGAAAAAAGAGGTAAATGTGGGCTTTGTTTTTAGTTCTTCCTTCTGCGCTTCTTAGCATTACTTCCAAGGGTGGATGTCTATGGAAATTCTCAGTCATCCAGGTCATGGGTGTCCCAAAGGTGCTTTTTCAAAAGGCAGCTGGACTTTCTTTGTTTTGCTTGAAGACATTTCGCTTCTCACCCAAGAAGCTGCTTCAGTTCTGAGCTTCAGTTCAGAACCGAAGAAGCTTCTTGGATGAGAAGCAAAACATCTTCAAGCAAAACAAAGAAAGGCCAGTTGCCTTTTGAAAAAGCAACGTTGGGACTTCCAGGGACAGAGAAACATCTTGAACCATATAGAGGTGGTGGTGTTTCTGACTAAGGAAGGATGAAACGTTAGCATTCAGATTTGGAAATGAGGATAAAATAATGTCTGAATGGCATTTTGATGTAGTATTTATCAAATGTTTATGCATTGTTCTACTTACATGTGCTTACAGTATAATAACTATTTTGCTTTCTACCCAGCCTCAAGCAAATCTAAATCATCTGTTAAAAAGAAGAGAAAGAGAACAGCTGGAAAGGGGAATGAAGAAGACAGTACGATAAAGAAGAAAAAGAAGAACCAAGACAGACCCAATTATTTCATTTCTGTTCCAATCACAAATCCAAAGGTGATCTCCCCCCCTTAAAATCTATTCTTTTAGTAGCCAAAATGACATAAAGTTAATATGGCTGGTTGGTTCTCAGTATTTTATTTTATAGTTTGTTGTGTTGTATAAACCTAGCAGTTAACGATGATTCTCACAATCATTATAGAATACAACTAGCAGAGTACAGTTACAGATAAGAATACAGCTAGCAAAAAGGATCTATTGAGTTATTTCATCTTGTAGAAAATAGGATCCTGGTGTAAGAAAACTCCAATCAGACAATATCTCGGATATTTCCTCTGTTAGCTGAACTTTTTCTTTCAACTCTCATGGTTGTGTATTTTAATAACTAAGGTCACGTTGTTTGTATATACTCTGTTTATAACCTTCTTGTAAAGCATTTCTTGTTACTCTTACCAGGAAGGCATGATTTGAAGAAAGCTGGAAAATCAATGATAGATGTATGGATGTGGTTTTTTTTTAGGTTCCCCTACTTTATCCCCACCTTGAAATAATTTGACCACTGCTTTTCTTAAGTGTTCACCAAAATGACAGTGCCTGTCTTACCCTGGATAATCTTGAAAAGCTAATTGGGGTCAGATCATGAGTACATGAGTTCCCTGGATGCATTCAGGGTCACAACTTCAGTTGTAAAAATTTGAAATGACTTTCAGAAAAAATATACTGGCAGGTCACACCTACATTGTGGTCAGGAAAGCATGGCAATGAAATTTGCCAGAGTCAAGCTCAGTTCAGAGGAATTGATTGTCCAGTAAAATGAATATTTTCATTTGAGCCAGTTCTTTATCATATTATATATTGTTCTTTGAATTTTGTTCCCCTTAAATATTGCACTCATTTGTTGTCATTTGGAGGCAATAGCCCTGAAGTAATAGTTCTTGGTAAGCACAGTTATATAGGGAGTCCTCGACTTTAACAACCATTTGTTTACTGACAGCTTGACATTACAGTAGTGCTGAAAAAAGTGATTTAGGACTGTTTTTCACAATTACAACCGTTGCAGCATCCTCATGTTCATATGGCATGGGACCAGGATACTTACGGGACCGCCTTCTGTCACATACTTCCCTTCGACCGGTGAGAGCGTACAGGGTCGGCCTTCTCCGGGTCCCGTCAGCGAAACAATGTCGTCTGGCGGGCCCTAGGGGGAGGGCTTTCTCTGTTGTGGCGCCCACCCTCTGGAACCAACTGCCTCCTGAAGTCCGCGTTTCTCCGACTCTCCCGGCCTTCCGGAAAAATTTAAAAACTCATCTTTGCCGGCAGGCCTGGGGATGATTGTAGTTGATTGTTGTATTGAATGTGTGTTTTTTAATTGACTTTTTAGATAGCTTTGTTTGGGTTTTTTATATTGTACTTTTTTGTTGTTTATATGTTGTTAGCCGCTCCGAGTCTCCGGAAAGGAGCGGCATACAAACCCAAATAAATTAAATATGATCAAAATTTGGCTGTTTGGCAACTGGCATTGCACTGTCCTGGGGTCATGTGATCACCATTTGTAACCTTCCCAGTTGGCTTCTGACAAGCAAAGTCAATGGGAGAAGCCATATTCACTTAAGGACCATATGATTCACTTAACAACTTCAGTGATTGGCTTGACAATGTGGCAAAAAGATAGTAAAATGAGGTGCAATTCACTTAACAACTGCCTCACTTAGCAATGGAAATTTTGGGCTCAATTGTGGTTGTAAGTTAAGGACAACCTGTAGTTAGGCTTAACTCTACAAGTCATTCATACTATTGTTTTAGCTTGCAGGAAAGAGAATCTTATGCTGGGAATTAGGAGTCACGTTAGATCAGCGGTTCTCAACCTTTTCCGGGGCTCGACCCCGGCCCGCATTGTGCATGCACGGTGCGACGTGGCGCATCGCGCATGCGCGGTGCGATGGGGCGCATCGCGCATGCGTGACGCGACGGGCACATCGCGCATGCGCGGCACGACGGCCCGCATCGCAAAGGAGAAAAAAAATGGCCGACAAAAAAATGGCCGACCCCCAAAAAATGGCCGACCCAAAAAAAATATGGCAGGCCCGCATCGTGCATGCGCGGCGCGACGGCCCGCATCGCAAAGGGGAAAAAATGGCCGACCCAAAAAAAATAAAAAAAAATGGCGGACTGCGGTGTTTGGCGTGAAATGGTCCCCGTGAAATGGTCGTTCGATCCCAAATGGGATTGCAACCCACAGGTTGAGAACCGCTGCGTTAGATTGAAATTGCAGTGAGTCTTGTTGCTGCTCCAGATATGAAATTGGAAGCTTTTTTTTATTAAAGGCAGTTATGTTCATAAACTAAATTGTGATTAATGTTAACTGATTTCTTTGACCTCAGTTTACTTCAAACAAAACATAGCCAACTAAATGTTATATTTTCCTGTTGCTTTCAGATTAAAATGTAAACATCTTATATAGTGTTTCTTAAGTTTTACTCAGAAGCTTACAGTACATGCAGCATATGAAAATGAATAGTTCAGACAAAGTTGAACATAATCTTTAAAGAAAACATTAAAGAAAATGTTGTAATAGTTTAAAGAAACATTTTGAATTTTAAAAAGGATATGTATAAAAGAAAAAAAAATTCTATAAGGATAGTTTGGAGGGAGGGATCTAAATTTAATACTTAAGTTCAAAGCCTGTATGTTAAGAAATTAAAGAAAAAGATGCATTAGAAAGTTTTGATTTTAGAATTGTGTTTAAAGAAAACATTAGCATTTTAAAAAGGGTGAAAAAAAGAAAAAAAGGAGTATTTTTCCCTGTAAGGTCAAAGAATCTGAAAGAATACAGTGAACCTTGTTAATAAAAATGGTGATAGTTCACAAAGATTATTAGATACAAATAGAAGTATGCACTGTTTCCGCAGCAAGGAAGATAAAGCAGGAATGGTTATATTGACCATTTTATTCAAAGGAGAGAATATATTTAAATACTTTTTCTACTTGAATATCACTTCTGGATTTTGTGCTTGTGATGAAAAAAATGAAATTTTTAACTTTGGTTTTGTCGATTAGATAGATTTATAGAAATGGCTAATGTGTAAAAGTAAAAACTTGAGGCTCGAGTGTTTTTATCTTGAACTGTGCTAAAAGAATGGGAAGTTAATGCCTTTTCTTCTTTTTTTCCCTTTTCTCACTTTTTTTTGTCCCCCTCTTTTTTCCTTCTCTTAATTTCTTATTTCTATTTTTCTTTGTATTTTATATATTAAATAAAAAAAATACAAAGAACATAATCTTACCAGTTTTTTTCTTTGTTTCTCTGCATAGCAAAGTAATATTGGGAAATAAATCTATTGCCTTATATGTAATTATTGGATAGAAACACAAAGTAAAATAATGTAATAGATTTAGGAAAACAAGCCTCAGTTTTCAAATTTCTTTTAATAAAGTACTTAAATTAATTTCCTATAGCATGGTTTCTCATTGTCAATATCATTACTGAAAACTCAACATTCAGATAATGCAAAACGATCCAAATAATGCTTTAAAATTCGAGTTCATGTTTATATTCAAGGTGCAATGCAAGATGCTAATTGATACTTTAAAAACTCGAAGTGGCACACAGCCTAGTTATTTGAGGTCTGCCTACTCCCATTGTTTTTGCTAGTCAGTAAAAATGTGGCAGAATTGTCTTTCTCCTGGTCCTGTCAATTAAACAATGTCATCTAGCAGGACCTAGGACAGTGATGGCGAACCTTTTAGAGACCCAAACTGCAACCCAAAACCCACTTATGCATCGTCGGGTGCCAGGTGGGTGTGGTCCATTGGCTGGGTGTGGCCCATTGGGTGGGCATGGCTGCGGTGGTAACGGCAGACTGGGTGGGACTAAAAAGTTCAATCAATTCCAATTTTGCAAGATCTTTGAGAAGTTGAAATTGACTGATTGATTGAACCTTTTTTTTTTTTGCAATTGGCAGCAGAGGCTTAAAGTGAAAAGGTTTTATAAAACCCAGCTGAAGGCCTAGGACTGGGGCAATGACACATGTGCCCACAGAGAGGGCTCTGATGCCAGCTCTGGCACCCGTGCCATAGGTTTGCCACCACTGACCTAGAAGGACCCCTGAGAGTCGGATCCCCCCCAATCTTACCAGCCCTTAAAATAGCTTTAAAAGTATGGCTTTTCCCCCAGGCCATTGATTAGGGTGAGGGGGGTGGGTTTCTTTTGCTGAACTTCCCAAAGTCACTGGAATTGGATGATATAGTCATTTTAGATATAAATAAATAATTTTCTTGTCAAAATGTAATCGACAGCATCTAGAACGATGAAAAATTCTAATTGAGCTATAAAAAGAAGTAATGGGTGAAATATAAATAATATACTTCTGTCTTGTATGTCTCCATATTCAGTCATTGAAATGTTTGGAAAAAAATGGCTTTCAACTACAGAAATAAACTTGGGATGTCAAACGACGTTTCTCAGTAAATGGCCTCTCTTACATTACATGTTTTTTTTAAAAAAAGGTTTCCTACTTGCTGTTTTTTGACTTTGTTTTACTAAACGCCGAAAACATATATGTTTGATATAGTTCTGATAAATTTGTTGAGTTAGTCCAGAAATTCCTTGAAATTTCTTGGAATATAATTTTGAAAAAAGCTATGAACATTAATCATGAATAAGTAAGCTTGGTCTTCATATTAAAAAAATTCTTTCAATTTAACAAATATGAGTAATATAATGAATAATTATTTGACTTTCTCTAAATATTATTTAGGCTGCAGTACTTTTAAAATAAGATGAAAAAATTATAGCCATTTTGTATGGCTCTTGGAAATTGAGGTAGAAGAGACTATTTAGGCCAGACATGTCAAACACAAGGCCCGGGGCCCGCGAAGTGGTTTCATGTGGCCCGCGAAGCCATCCTGGAAACAGTGAGGGAACGGCCCCCGCTGCCTTGGCCCTGGCCCAGGCCGGCCAAGAGCCAATGTACAATTTTGTGGTGGTCATCTATGCTGAAATACGTTCAGTCTTAGCTCCACAAGGCTGTCTGGAAACAGCGAGGAACCAGCCCATGCTGTGTCGGCCCCGCCCTCTGGGTGCATGCTGGGGAGGTGTCACCCTTTGTGAGGAATGAAGAAATGCACCATCAGCTGGAAGTGGCCAGCAAATGGCCCTCGCCTACTTCACATATCCGGCTTGATGGGCTCTGCCCTAGTCCCACCCCTTTCTGCCAGAGACCCTCAGATCTGTCCCACTCCTGCCCAGGCCCCCACTGGCATCCTTGACGCAAATGATGTGGAGCTGGCCATACCCACCCAGTAGGCCACACCCACTCCATTCACGCCCACCCAGTAGGCCGCACCCACCCTGGACACATCCACCCGACCCCCGAGGGCAACCACAATGCTGATGCGGCCCTCAATGAAATTGAGTTTGACACCCCTGATTTAGGCCATCAAGTCCAACTCCCTTATGCAGCATAAGGATCCAAATTAAAGCATATTTACAATACTTTTTGACAGTGCTACCAACAACAACTATTGTGGGTACAGTTTAGTTCAGTCTGAAGAATTAAGAGGTTACATTATAAAGACTTTTATGTAAGTCCTAAATAGGTTTTTAAAATCCTCAGTGAATGAATATCAAGGCATCCTCTCCTTACATATTATAGTCATCATTCTCTCCCATTATGTTAAATTTGTCCCAGGCCAACAACAACAACAAAAATGTACGATCCTGCTCACTGAACAGGGAAGCACCTTATTCATATATTTTGTGAATGTCTAACCAATACTAATATCTCCCATTCCATTGCTACAGTTGATTTAACTTAGTGGAGTTACTTTATAATCCTGTAATTGTTTGCCAACCTCTGTACCAATTTAATGTCCCAGGCAGTGATGACTCAAGAACAATCAAACTATTTATGTTGATGTGGTATAAAATGGACTTTAATTCCTATATATTAATATTTGAGGATGGGCTACATATTTTCACTCCTATAACCTTCAAGCTAGCAATACCTGCTGTTAAAATGAGGTTGATGTAACATAGATGTTTTGTGGTAATAGTTTCTTTTACTGCTTTGTTTTGGCGTTTCCAATCAAATAGACTGGACATGCTATCACAATTCTCTTCAGAAAAAAAGCTAATACAGTCTGTCCTTTTTTCAATGATTGTATTCATTAATCAATGTTACAATTGGATTTGCATGTTTTAATGGGAAATCTTATTTGCCGCCATGTTCTTTGATTAAGATTAATATGAATGAAATGAAATAATGAAATATTTGTGAAAGCATATAATCAGGCACAAATGGAGTATAGTGACGTGCTTTTGCCAGGACAAACCATAACAAGATGTGACTTTTTATCCACTAATTATTTATTCCCCACCAGTTTCAAATTTACCGAAGCAGATTTAAGACTCCAATCAGGGAGATGATTATATACTTGCCCATTGGAACAATTTTGAAAAGAAATGCCATACACTGGACTGCTTTCCGGCATGAATCCCACTAAGACATAATGGATAACTTGCCTTTGTTGGTTGTATTCTTCTATGACCCTACTGATTATCATATTTGCTTACCTAAAACTAAAATGCTCATTTTTCCCCTCTTTTCTTTTGCTGTTAATTGTAGTATATTTACAGTAATTTGGTTTTCTATATGCTTCTGTTTTATCTTAGATTATAGATGGCATTCAGACTCTTCAGAACACAATCATACAAGAAGATAATAGGCTCTCCAAAGCAATGATTCATTATGGCTCTTTCCATGTCACCCTTTTAGTGATGCATCTGTCCAATGAAGAAGCAATTAGCAAGTATGTGTTTCATTCTGAAATCAAATGTTGTTTTAAAATCTGTTTTGTTTGGGATAGAACTGGGAAAAGTATGACAATCGAATGAGAGTAGAAACAATTATTAATTATTTTAATATTAATTATGACATCAATTATGTACCCAGTAACCATTGATACATTATTAATATGAATGTCTGTATTCCAAGAGGAGAATGATTAGTTACTTCTAGATAACTAGAACTAACACATACTTAGTTAACTACATTATGTGAAGGATGGGCTCCATTGATATGTTAGCACTGTACATTGGTACTGTACATATAAATAGTGACACTTAAATTTATCTGGTGAAAACCCAGAAGCGGACACATTTAAATACTGAGATGAGCTTGTGTTTGAGATTCCATGGTGGCAGTAAGAGCACTAAAGTGTCACTTTTTCTCCACATTTACTACATTCATAAATTGCTGCCTAGCTATTCCATTTAGAGGAACCTGGATTCTTTTGAAGAAAGATGAGTGGGGCAGGCACACTGGATGAATTTGTGGGTGTCTTAGTAGATATTTACTCCAGGTTGGATGCTAGTTGAACAGAATATATTCTGGTGAGCACGTCATCTTTTTAAATTTTAATCTGGATTTCTTTTGAGTTTGGAACCAGAAGGAGTGGTTAATACTCCAAGTAATCTGAATTATGCCAGTTGTGGATTCAGTCCATGTCCTTCCCAGTGCTTTTGGATAGTTAAATGAGATGTAAGCAAGTTATAAGCACCTTTCTGGGAAAGGATGCAATACTCCTTGCTTTTAAGAATTCAGTAATTCTTTTTAATAAACGTTCACCCACTTTCTAATCTTGGTTGAGAAGATGGTGCCAAATTAGCTTTGGCCTAAATGAAACAGATTATCCAGATTCTTCTCAGTCAGAATTTAGGCCTGATTATAGGACAGAAATGGCATAGGTTGCTGTGGTTGATTATCTTTGCTATTTCAAGCTAGATCTTAACTTTATACTGTACTTAATGTTGATGGCACCACTAAAGTCCACTTACATACTTTTCATACACTATACACTGTTGTACTTGGCTGAGGGCTTATGAATTTTGACCAGAAAAAAGTAGTTAAACTGTTTTTGGGAACTTTGTGTTCAGCTCTGACTTGTTCACAAAGCAGCTAATGGCTTGAGTTTAGTAAAAATAAATCATGTGGTAAATTGGAGGATATAATGAGTCTGTGGCTGAACTTCTCAACATAACTGTGCTAAAAGCCAAAATATTTCCATTTACTTGCTTCCAGTAATTTTAGCTGTGATCTTAAATCCTACAGTTAGCAGATGTTGCAGCAAAATTTATTTTTAACACAACTTTACGTTAATAATGAAAAAAGTGAAGAAGTTTCATTTCTGACATAAGCAGTCTCTTAAACATCATTTTTTATTTAATGATTTATATATATAAAAAAAATCAAGCACTGCTTATAAAGACTTGTTTTGCTGCATCCACTGCCTTTTTTTTTCTTTTCCCTTTCTCCATTTTCCTGCAATTTCTTTGTCTTCTCATAATTCAATTTATGCCTGTGCACTCATTATTTCTGAATGTTCTTTCAGCGCCAACTGGAAGTTCTCTAGCACTAGTGAAAAATGCAAATGACTACTTAAAAATATTGAATATGGAGTTTCATCCCTCACTAATTAAAAAGGGGGTCATATGGAAACACGTCTATTCTTTCAGTCTGTGTCTCAGCATACCATCAGTTACTGAAAATCAGTTCAGCATCTGAAATACAGCATTGCTTCTGGAGATATGAATCAGTCTGTGGTATGTCTTCAAACCTGGGCTTACGAGTTTATTGTTAAAATAGCTCTCTGCCCTTACTGTGTAAAATTGGCAGTAGAATTCCTTTGTACATGCTGTGCTAAATATACCACCTAAAAGTGGTACATTTTCCAACACCTTTTGACTTATCTTGGTCGAATATTCTTCTAGCCTTTTTTCCCCTCTGTCATCAAAATAAAAAGTTCTTCCATTTCTCAATCTGATAGCACCTCTTCGCTATGCCCCATATTTTTATTTTGATAGCCATATGATTTTATAAAATGATCACGATTTTATAAAAGTTTGGATGACAGCCCTACTCTTCTTTGACACTTACAATCTCAGATGTTTGTATAGCTGTTACTAATATAATTACCATATTTTTTCCACTAAAAGGTTATCTAAATATCTTGCTATCATTTCATCCAGAGGGAATGTTACAGTATCATCTGGCTAGATATGTTTTTTGTAATTGATTCATTCCAGGAAAAGTTTAGATGTCCAATCAGCTCATTTTCTGTCTTCCATTATCCTTATCTGAGAGGAACCTGTCTGCTGCAAATGGTTATTTCTTGTGGCCTCGACTTTGTCTTATCTTAACAGTAGCTTCTCCAATAAGTACATTATATATACTGGTACTTCAACTATAATAGGAGTTCAGAATGACAGCTTGCTTGTTTGTTAAGCCTAACATAATGTCACTTGAAATATGAGTGCATTTACCTGGGTTTGACTTTTGTCTTTTACCAAGTGGTTTATAGATATGATAGTCATATTTTCTTGGGGGAAAAAATGAAAGACAAAAAAGAAAAAGGAAAAATCTGAAAAGAATTCATATGAATTTTTAAAAAAATTGTTTATGTGTATAACTTGGTTTTACAAAGGAAAGTTCGATAGCAAAACCAAAAAGGTAAGTAATTAAATAAATTTAAGGGATAACTTTCTGAAATAAAGAACTTCCCTTTATAATAAAAGATATATGGTCACTGCTGAAAAAAATAGAATGAAAGAAAATAAAATACTTCAAGAATCCATGTTATCTTTCAGAATCTTAAAAGTGCATTCCAAGTTCACATAGCATGGACAAAAGATAATAGATGCTAGCCCAGTCTTGGGTCACCAGTTTGATAAGTTTCTATTGTAATGTGAGATCTAGTTAACTCCAAGCATCACAGTTCTCGGTGAGAAAGAGGATTGATTTTTTTTTCATATAGCAGAACTAAAGCAAAAAAAGTGAGAATCATTCATGCTTTACTTTTGTGGTTACTGTCAGCAAATGAATCAGCTATTGCTTACTTTAGAGACTGTCAACAGAAGAGCTCTGAAATGATTTAAGTTTGTAGGACAGCTAAGAACCATTTGCATTTATAGGGTAGAAAGTGATTAGGAAGAAAATTGGGTGGCTGAAGGCATAGATAATGTTTAAGAAAATATAAAGAAAAGTATGTTCCTCTGTCAATATATAACTCTTTTTGGAGATATCAAGACCAGGCAGTTAATTAGTGTTCATGTGACTTGATAATTATTATTTTTTACTTATTTAGAAATTATAAATCTGGTGAGTGACTTTTGGAGCTTCCTACATTCATGGTTGGGAATGCTGTATATAAGCCTTTCTTTGTTGGTTTCCTCGCCATGTAATACTTGTTCACACATGCAATCCAACCAGTTACTCTTACGCAGACTCTGCTTATCAGAGAATGGAAAACCATTCTGATGTGGCTGCTTCCTATACTTGTGATGGATTGAAATAAAAGGCTGCCTTTACTACAGAAACTAACCAATCCCTGCCTCTTTCCTTGACATGTGGGCAGTGAAAAGTCTTGAGTTTCTTTGCAGAATCTAACATTAGAAACAATCATCTGGAGAAAGAATTGCTATATGTGAACTGAGCCTCAAAACATTCTATCTTAGTGCATTTATAGTCCAACTTTTTCTAAAACCTCAAGATTTCATGGAAATTTATAAAATCACACCCCCCTTTTCTATCTCTCATAATAGCAACCTTTTAAAGTTGGGTTATGAGACCCATCCAGACTCCCTGGTCAAGGAGGGATTAAACTTGGGTCTTTGTAATTCAAATCCAAGAATTTATCCATCATCCAGGAGCTTATCCATTATCCAGGTTTACTGCTTGCTTTTTTGTTTTCTTATTCTTTTTCCTATGAAATCCACAATTTTACAACAGTGATTTTAAAGCTGTGCTCTAGGAAATAAAGATTATTTTGCTACCCTTCTCAATGAATTGTAGTGAGCATGTTTCTTTGAAAATCAGTTCCTAGCTGTTAATTCTTCCCTGTACTGTAATGTGTTGCCATGGGAGATTATTAAATTTATTTATAGGCACAGTTGTACAGTTGAAATAATATGGCTTGAAAAGTGTGACACGTGTGATTTCTAGGACATGTCATGGGAGCCTCTACAATTCTCATCAGTATTGTAGAAAAGCCCTGCAGAGTTCCACAGTAGGCAAAAAGGAGTGGAAAGGGAAAGCTAGAAAATGATTAATTTAAAGGAAATGATTGTCAGAACACCTGTCTTACTTGTGTTGTGTTCCGTGTTACTATCCTGAGCCACAGTCAGGGCTTTAGTGGGCTGTCTTGGTAATTATTAAAGGAACTAATTGCATATCTTACCATTTCTTTGCTTAAGATACTTAAGAGTCAAAATGCATTTTTACAGTACAATGTATGAAAGGAAGGATGCTTGCTTAAAAGGTGGTTACTGCCACCTAGTGATAATTATGTGAATACAATGGCAACAATAACAACGAAACACCAATCAAACAAAATGTACTCGGAGTCTACTTGAAGATGTAAGGGAGGAGGGAAGAACGTTTACTAAAACAGATGTTTACAAAGATTAATACCTAATGTTGTATGCTATGTTCTAGGATGATTGCTTAGCAATAGGATCTTATGTTTAATGTTGATCACATTAATATTGAACCAGATAAGAGAAACACCAATCAAATAAAATGTAACAGGAGTTTAGTTGAGGCTAGACGCAAGGAGTGGAAAAAGGCTTACTAATTCAGACGTTTTCAAAGACTAATACTTAGTATTGTATACCAGGTGTCGTGATGATTGCTGCATAATATGTTTTTATGTTCAATGTTGATTGTTTTAATAAAAGAATTTTTATACTGGAAAAAAAAGATTTTAAAGACCTTAATAGGCTTAATAAGGCTGAAATCTTAATGATGCCTATTGGCAGGAAATCCCATTAATTATTTCAAAGCTGTATTGTGTTTTAATCTTATTTTTTCTCACCAGAGTAACACTGAATTATAAGATTTCAAAAGCCAGGGTCCTGACCCAAGGTATTAACCATATCATTTTGTAATTTAGCAGGGCTCTGTATCCAACTCTCCCAACTCCTAGTTTGATACTTTACTTCATCCTTACCTCTGAAATAATAAGATTTTTTTTTGAAAAAAATGGAAGACAGATCAAGTTAATTTTTTTTTCCTATGGCAAAATATGTCATAGGAATATTGCACTATGCAACTTGATCTGAAACCATGCTAGGGAAAAGGCATTGTCTCTACTGCGTGCGTTAGATAAAGTAGTGTGCAAAAGTTGCCAGGATTGGCAACAGGGAAAAGCTGGAATATCATTAATGACTTTCTTGCCTTCATTCAAACTGCAAGCCTACAAGAAAGCATTGTAGCTTGCCCTGGGTTTATTTATATACTGCTAAAACTCTCGTGTCTGTAAGCTGTGCAAAACAGTGTATCGTAGGGCAAAGGTTTTTCAGCTAGGATTCCTCAAATGAGCTAACTGTAAGAATTAGTCTAAAATCCAGGAACCCAGGACTCCTGTGGAACTGAAATTTGGCAGATTTCATAAGACATTTTATGACACAAAAATGATCAGAAAGCGTTTCATGTCAGAATACAAAATGTCATAAAACATTTCCTGTGTTCAGGTCCTGATATTGGACTGTGCTACACAGTTTAACGTGGGCTCCTTTCAAGGCAGATACATCTTTTAAATTTTTTGAAATACTTTTCAGGCCTATTAGAACTTCTGCCTTTGTTGAAAGGCACTGAGGAATCTGGTAAGGAAACGTCTCTGAAATCATGAGCCAAGGGGTCATGAGTTGTCTAGTAGCTCAGTAAAACTAACATTGTATACAGCTGCATATGGGAAATCGATAATTTAAATTGTTTTTAGTAGTTTTTAAACAGGAAATCTGTGAAATATAATAACGAGGGAGCCCATGTAGAAAATGATGAACACTGTTTGGACAATGACATCCCTTTTTTTAAAACAGTGCAGAAGACCTGGCGTGAAGAAGGAAGACCTGGCGTGGCCAGCAGCTGCCTTGGGTAGGGCCAGGCTTTGCATGTCTTCTCTGCAGAGGGAGAAAGACAGCACAGATCAACTAGGCACAGCAGGCTTGAGGGTGGTGGCAGCCAGTGAGACTGCTAAGGCCCAAGCCTCTTATTTCAGCTCTAGCACTGCTGCCACCACCGAGGAGTGTCTCTGTCCAAAGTGGCCCAAAAGGCAGAAAGTGGAGCGGGATAGGTAGGAGGAGTTGAGGCTTCCTGCAGTCCTAATTTTTTTGTGAGCTGCAAAACACTCAAATTCTGATTGTGTGACCATGGGGGCACTGCAATGGTAATAATTTTGAGGACTGGCTATAAATATCGTTCATTCAGTGCTGCTGTGACTTTGGACACAGAACCAATGATAAGCAAGAACTACCTCTAGCAAGTTAATGTAGTGATTGTATGTATTAAATCAGATAGATGGACTGATAGATTAATCTATATATATATAATTATTTTCTTTCCAATAGTGCAGTTGGTGCTTTCTTGGAGAGTGGAGGTCTAATTGAAGAATTACTGCAAGGAAAGCCTTTGAATTTATCTTTTCAAGGCACTGATCACTTCAGAAATCAAATTGGATTTGTAAAGTTGACTGAGAGTGATAACACAAGCACGCTTTTAAAGACAGCAGGTAAATCTTTTCAAATATTATTAAAAAGTAGTCTAATTTTTTTTAAAAAATGTTCTTTAGATGTAGCTGCTACATTAGTCCTTGAGTAAGTTTGATCCATTTGTGAATCTCGAGTTAAAGAGAACATGGAATAATAGCTCTAGAAATGAAGATAATATCACTATACTACCACTGCTATAGAATGATTGGCAACTACATGATCATTCACCAATTCAAGAAGGATTAGATACCCAGTCTTGATTCAGATATAATCTGAAGCCTGAGATTACAAGCTATGAGAACAAGCAGAGTTACACTTTGGGCACCTGCTATCCTTTCTTATTATTTTTATTTCATGCCTACAAAAATGAGTTTCATATTAAAGGCTAATTAGAGTTCTCTGTGATGTTTGTAATTGAACTCATAGTGTTGAGTCCAAATAGAGTCTAAAAACAAAGTTTGATCTTGATTTTTTTTAGTAACGTTGCTTAAGCAGCTATAGATCCCCACTTTTCCGTATTGTGGAAATAATTAGTTTTCACAGGTATGGAATTAGTTGCAGACGTGAACATGTGATTTACTACAATTCTTTTTTATAATTGGAAACTATTATTTTTATTATATCAGAAACCGAGATAACAATAAAAGAAAGATTATTATTAATATATTGTTATGATAGCTATGCATGCAATACACAGCTGTATCCCTCGTCCAGTTATGAAGAGAGCAACAATTGTTATCTGCAGTCACACAGCTGGAGGTTTTCATAGGCAGAGACTCAGATTCATTGATAATCTAAGCATCTGGATACCAATCTCCATATTATGGAAAAAGCCACAACCAAACAGAAGAATAAAGTCTGCTATTGCTGTCTCATCTGTGAGATCATGTTTGAAGGTTACAAAACCAAGGGTCCTACATGAGATTGGTTGGACTGCACTGAGCAATAAGGCATCCTATGTAGATAATGCTTCAAACACAGAACTCTGCCATAATCACTAGCTTTCCCATTGGACGTAATTCTCAACCCATTTTAAAACCACCCTGTGATTTCTATACTTTGTCCTTGCCATTTCCAGATCAAAAACACTTTTAGTTTAATGTCTGTATGCTTGTGGGTTTCGGATTTGCAAAAAGCAACTTCTGATGCTGAGTTGGCCTATGGCCGAGGCCACAGAAGGTATAGCCAAGAGGACTCACTCTGTATGCTTCAAATCTGCAAATTACTAAGTGTTCCCAGAGCTTCTAGTGCTACTGAGATTTTTTTTTAAAAAAAAACAAAACCTTTTCCCTTTCCTTCACCAAAAGAGGAGTAATTAAGTTCTTGGGCATCCTTGCATAAATGTGTTTGTATATATACATATACATATACACCCACACATATATACATATATACATACATACATACATACATACATACATACATACATATATACTTGCCAGGATACTTGCGGGACCGTCTTCTGCCTCATGAATCCCAGCGACCGGTTAGGGCACATAGGGTTGGCCTCCTACAGGTCCCGTCTGTTAGACAATGTCGTCTGGTGGGGCCTAGGGCAAGGGCCTTCTCTGTTGCTGCCCCAGCCCTCTGGAACCAGCTTCCCTCAGAGGTTCGTACTGCTCCCTCCCTCCTAGCTTTCAGAAAACTTTTAAAAACACATCTATGCAGACAGGTTTGGGGCGTGTGAGCTGCGCTCTGCCCCTGGGCCTCTGATTGTGACTTTGTGTGGTATGAATGAAATTGATTGCCTGGTTTTTATATTGTGAATTGTAATTTTAAATTGATTTGTATTATACTTGTATTTTTGTTGTGAGCCGCCCTGAGTCTTGGGAGAAGGGCGGCATATAAGTCTAATAAATCAATCAAATCAATCATACATACATACATACATACATACACTGCAGTTACATACTATGTATGTCCACATTTATCTGTTGAATTGTAAAACATTCTTCCTGATACATTTAAGATCTAATTCATTTTGAAAGTATTAAAAATATACAGAGAAGCCTAAAAAAAATCTTATTCCATAGCTCTACAGTTTTACAGAATCCTTCAAAAGGAAATGTGTATTCCCTGAGAGCAACTCCTGAGAGCATTGCATGGCTAAGAGCTTTTTTCCTGTTGGATTGTGTGGAATATGAACTGGGAAGTAAGGGGCAATCAATCACAGGAGTATATTTAGTGAAAAAAGCACAACAAAAAAAAGTAAGATGGACTGCTACAAATTTCATCGGTTGCTTAAGTATAAAGAAAACAGTTAATACTTCAAGTGTATCAAGGTAGTAGAGTTTTTAGCTTATACATCAGTGGAGGTTTACCGTTGGTGTCTTGTAAAGGTGGGGTATTTGTACAATTTCTATCTGTAGGATTTATTTCATGTTCTACATACATATTGATATTTGTCAGAGGGTGTAAGTTTCATGATGATAGGAATGGAAAAGGAAGGTTCAATGGAGAAAGTAGTGTCAAAGATAAGATTTTGTTTGGCAATATTGCTTTTAGGCCAATATCTTAGAAATTTTGATTGCAATTGCAATTTTGCTTGGCCACTGGATACAGCATTTTAACCAAATGACACAGATTTATGGAGGAAGAAATTATCTCTGGCAAGTAGTCAGGATGGCTACAATTTTCAGAATGAGATGTAACTCTGTTGTCATGTATCACTTGTTAAGAAAAGCAGGAAAAAAGTAAAGCCTTTTCTTAGGAATTGCCCCATGATTTTTGCCAGGTATATGAGAAATGAGAGATTATAGCCATTAGATCTGATTGAATAGAACTTAAAATGGAGCAGTGCAAAATGTGGTATTAAAAAACAGAAACCATCTGATCAAGCAAAGTGTTGGAAAAATAAATTAACAAAAAGATCTCAGTCTTGGAGAAAAGCCTAGAGTTTGACATTGTCCTTTTAGACTGTTCCCCAAATTCCAGTCATTTCTTGAAAAGTTTTCCTTTAAGACATTATTAGATATAATGAATGTCCTTTTGTGCTCTAAAGAATGTGAAGTCGTACCATGCCTGAATATTGCGTGACTCACATTAGGAGAATTTTTCAAAGTTGCAAAGGCCATGGCCATCTTGATTATGTTTTGCATAGCTCAATATAAGGTTCATAGGCATTCTATGTATTTCTCTAATTTCCAAATGATTAGTATGAAACTGGAGGATGGAGATGGGGGAAGTTTTAGCAGCATTGAAAACATTCTCAGAGAGAATGAGATGATCATGTTGTTCCACTCATGGAAAATAAAATACACATCTTTTGAAATAAATCAGGATTTCTTAGAAAAGGAGCATTTTTCCCAAGTTGGACCTTGGTAGCTAAAGAAACCATTTCTAGTTTTAACCCAAAAGCTTCTAGTATTGTATACTGCAATAGTTAAGCATTATTATTTTTTGTAGCATTATATCTTTTTGATATGACAGCCAATTTGATATAGTGGATAAGAGAAAACTAGGAATCGTAAGTTCTGTTCTCATCTCAGGCATAAATGCTGGTGGGGTAACTTTGGGCTAGTCACATTCTCTCAAGAAGAAATTGGCAAACCACTTCTGAAATTTTGCCAAGAAAACGTTCCAGGCAATTTTCAGATGTCAGTGACTTGAAAGCACAAACAACAACAACAACCTTGTATTTTAATTTTAAATCTCTAAACAAGATATTTCTAGAAGCAATAAGTAATAACCAATTATGAGAAAACCACAAAAATAAATATCAATCACTTTAGTGGTCCTTTGTTCTACCCAGTTACATATGACGCCATGAAGTATCTCGTACCATGCAACATTTTTCCTGACAACTGTGTTTCTAGAAATTCACAGTTAAAAATAGGGTCAAGTATCTCTGTTGTTTATTTATTTATTATCCCAAAGATCTCTGTTACTTGGGATGGCTTAGTCAAATGATTAATTTATATGACATTGTCAGGTGATTTGAAATGGGCTGTGCATGCAAGAAACCCATTATGGATCACACAGCTGAAAAAATTCTTCATGGAGAAGTGGGAAAAAAGTCCTTCCAGTCAGCATCAGAAACTGGTTGACACTGATGATAAATGCTTACTTGAGTTTGTTTCTGCCAAAGGGGGCAAGGAGCTTTTTCCATGGAAAGAAATTCATATGTGTTAATTTTATAAATAAATGATTGCAAAGTCAATTTTTCATAGTTCAGTAAAGGTGATGGCACCCTTATTTGTACATACTGCTTGAATGAAAATAAGATATTGATATGTCTGCAAATGTTAAAAATGAAAAAAAAAACTATACATGTAGTGTACTTAACTCCACCTGCAAGGAGATAGCAAGAAAATTAATGCCCCAGCCATTGTCCTTCCTCCCATCTTCCTACCTCTAGCACTGTTTTCCTTTGTCCTGTGAGGAAGGAATGTCATTCGTGATTACATATGGGGAGGAGAGAAGTTCAGATAGTACATGGGAATCCTAAAGGAGTAGCAGGTACTTTGCCAGTGGGAAGCCAGCTGTTTCAAATGTGGAAGAGGCCAAAGAAATCATTCTGCTTCCACACACTTTGCTTCTGAATCCAGAATTCATCTGAAACGGGCATTCAGCTCTTTGTTTTCTTTCTTTTTCAATTTGAATGTATTTTTTTTACTTGCTCTTTCTTCTATTTCATTCCTTCCCTTCCCTCCCCCCAATTTAATTAATTTAAAAACCAGGCTTATTCTCATAAGTTCTTCATTACTTTCCTAAAACTTGCAAGAATTTGGGGGGGGGGGAAGAGAGTTGTTCTTGGATGTTATTGAAGATGTGACTTCAGTTTTTCATAACCAGATAACAGAAAATCTGTTAGGAATTCTCTCTGTGATTTTATCACTTACTATTTCTGTTCTTTGTTGATGAGATTGTTAATCTCAAATTCCTCCTTCCTGTTTTTTTTGCACATGAACATTCTATTCCCAACTTTGTCTTTAGTAGGATGTAGTTAGATAGATGCCGCTTTTCTGCCTACCTAATATATTTTTTTTTCTGTAACTAAAATTTATTTCTGTTAAAGCTACCAAACCTGCTTCAACAGACTTTGCATAGGGTGGGCCACACACTTTAGGAACACAAGTCACTTCTTCCAACAGATGCATCTATTCTACATATGGCTTTTGGATACATCTCATAAAAACAAATACATATTATTATACGTAATCTGTTTTCACCCATTAGTTGTCATTTGTAAGCAAAAGAAACATTCTCATCACAGTGACATCATGTGTTTCCTTTACTAGATATTTTCACAGACAACAAAAACACATTTTATTGTTTTTCTTAGTAGTGTGTATTGTATTTGTCTAATTCCAGTGTACCATTATGGTAATTATATTATTTTAACTGTTAAGACTATTGTTTCATTTTTGTAAAAAAGAATATTATATTGCCTATTGTTTATTACTGCACCAAAGTGGTTTAGAGGAAGAATAATATAAAGAAACGACAGGAAATGAGAGCATTTAAGGTCAGCCAACAAGCAGATTATATGAATTTAATTAGATACTAATCTTGTGCTGGCGTTGTTCAGGTTGCTAATAACATCTAGCTTTTTGGCAGTGAATCTCTAATCAAGTCATTTTGAAGTAAACGTTCAGACACAGAGCATCCTTCAGTATATATATGGATTGTATACACTAACTATTGAGCATCAGTTTGAGTACCATACTCTACACAAAATAAGTCTAATATTTTTATTTGTTCCTAAGATGTTTCTAAATAAACTTATTTAATAGACTTTCTATTTCCTGCTCTGCCTATCATATTTTTTGTGGGTTAGATGCTGTTTGTCTAAGAACAAACATCTCAGTAGCTGTTAATTGAACCAGGGGTTTTACTGAAAAAAATAATCAGTAAATAAATGAGCAACCTAAGTGCTTAAAAAAAATGGAATACAATGGAATACAATGAATCCCTTGGGATACTAAATACTGCTTCACAAAGAAATGGCTTTCTGGTCACAATGCAGAGTGTGTATTTTACAAAAAGAAATGTACATTTTAAAACTTCCTCAGATGGTGAAATATGATAACAGAAATCACCTAGGTTTTGGGCTGTTAATATAGAAAAAGTAATTTTATCCTAGATTGCTATTAATTACAATAAATAATTGGACAGATACTGTGGCCCCTTAAACAGTGCATTTGTCAAATTTCAACAGTGTCAAATGGGAGTAAGTTCAGAGGGCAGCTTCTAAATTGATGAGTCTAGAACAGGGGTGTCAAACTACTGGCCTGCGGGCTGGATGCTTCATGCCAAAACCGTGCCCACCCCATTGCCGGCAATGGAAAAAAAGTTGTGATACGGTGCGATATGTCCCGTGACATTGTGAGTTTGACATCCCTGGTCTAGAAAGAAAGCCCTGTGAGAGAAGTAGGCTAAATAATCCCTCATCCTTTATCAGTTCCTCATAGGGCTTTCTTTTCAGATTTAAAAAGCACGTATACAGTGGGGAAAAAAGTATTTAGTCACCTCCAATTGTGCAAGTTCTCCCACTTAAAAAGATGAGAGAGGCCTGTAATTGTCATCATAGGTAGACCTCAACTATGAGAGACAAAATGAGAAAACAAATCCAGACAATCACAATCACATTTGTCTGATTTGGAAAGAATTTATTTGCAAATTATGGTGGAAAATAAGTATGTGGTCATCTACAAACAAGCAAGATTTCTGGCTCTCACAGGCCTGTAACAACTTCTTTAAGAGGCTCCTCTGTCCTCCACTCATTACCTGTATTAATGGCACCTGTTTGAACTTGTTATCAGTATAAAAGACACCTGTCCACAACCTCAAACAGTCACACTCCAAACTCCACTATGGTGAAGACCAAAGAGCTGTCGAAGGACACCAGAAACAAAATTGTAGACCTGCACCAGGCTGGGAAGACTGAATCTGCAATAGGCAAGCAGCTTGGTGTGAAGAAATCAATTGTGGGAGCAATAATTAGAAAATGGAAGACATACAAGACCACTGATAATCTCCCGTGATCTGGGGCTCCACGCAAGATCTCACCCCGTGGGGTCAACATGATCACAAGAACAGTGAGCAAAAATCCCAGAACCACACGGGAGGACCTAGTGAATGACCTGCAGAGAGCTGGGACCAACGTAACAAAGGCAACCATCAGTAACACACTACGCCGCCAGGGACTCAGATCCTGCAGTGCCAGACGTGTCCCCCTGCTTAAGCCAGTACATGTCCGGGGCCATCTGAAGTTTGCTAGAGAGCATTTGGATGATCCAGAAGAGGATTGGGAGAATGTCATATGGTCAGATGAAACCAAAGTAGAACTGTTTGGTAGAAACACAACCCGTCATGTTTGGAGGAGAGAGAATGCTGAGTTGCAGCCAAAGAACACCATACCTACTGTGAAGCATGGGGGTGGCAACATCATGCTTTGGGGCTGTTTCTCTGCAAAGGGACCAGGACGACTGATCTGTGTACAGGAAAGAATGAATGGGGCCATGTATCGTGAGATTTTGAATGCAAACCTCCTTTCATCAGGAAGGGCATTGAAGATGAAACGTGGCTGGGTCTTTCAGCATGACAATTATCCCAAACACACCACCCAGGCAACGAAGGAGTGACTTCGTAAGAAGCATTTCAAGGTCCTGGAGTGGCCTAGCCAGTCTCCAAATCTCAACCCCATAGAAAACCTTTGGAGGGAGTTGAAAGTCCATGTTGCCCAGCGACAGCCCCAAAACATCACTGCTCTAGAGGAGATCTGCATGGAGGAATGGGCCAACATACCAGCAACAGTGTGTGCCAACCTTGTGAAGACTTAGAAAACATTTGACCTCTGTCATTGCCAACAAAGGAGATATATAACAAAGTATTGAGATAAACTTTTGATATTGACCACATACTTATTTTCCACCATAATTTGCAAATAAATTCTTTCCAAATCAGACAAATGTGATTGTCTGGATGTGTTTTCTCATTTTGTCTCTCATAGTTGAGGTCTACCTATGATGACAATTACAGGCCTCTCTCATCTTTTTAAGTGGGAGAACTTGCACAATTGGTGGATGACTAAATACTTTCCCCCCCCACTGTACATGTGTGTGCATGCACACACAGACACATATCCTTGTTAATAGGGCTGCCTTTTCTGCTGTTAATTAGGCTCTCTCACACCCACACACAACACACATTTTAATAAACTTTCTCAGGATCAACCATGGTCAGTGAAATGCTGCCACCTGCTGTTACAGAGCTGTGACATTTGGTGCATCAGCAGCTCAACACCTATAAGTGAAGCTTTTTAAAAAAAACACAAAACAAAACAAAAAAAACCCCTCACGTGCATCTTACAAAAAAGGGAAGGTAAAAGGAGAGTAATTGGAAATACATTTTCATACCGTTAGGCTGTGAGAAAGCATTTACCTCAAACAATGACTTTTCTTTCGTTATCTGTTTTGTGCTGACGGCACACAAACTAATAATTGAAAAGCTTGTGTCAGTTTTCCGTTTCCGGTCACGAGGACCGGAGCCTTTCCTTGCGAGCTCCGGGACGGGGCTCGCGCGAAATTCAAATTAAACAAAAAAAAGAAAAAGAGAGCGACGAACAAAGAGGTCGAGATTAAAGAGGAACTTCAGACCTCTCAAAAGAAGTAAGACTTACCGCCGGGAGGTCCCGGGAAGCCGCGGACGGAGCATCGGAAGCCGGCGGCAGCCGAGCGACCGGCAGGCCCGAAAACGCCGCGCCAAGCCGTAAGTCAAGCAGAGCCAGAGAACGGGCGAGAGACGAGCGGCGGAGCAGAAGGAAGACACCGGATCGCCGCGGAGGGGGCCTACCGGCCTGCGGAGGACCTCCGGAAGAGTCGGAAAGCGGAAGGAAAGGCAAGAGAAAAGCGGAGGAGGACTGGAGCAGCGAACGGAGGCTGAGGCGGCCAGAGCCAGAAAGTAAGAAGCCGACAAGAGCGGAGAAGAGAGAGGCGGAACCAAACAAAGCCGACAGGACGCAGACAAGAGAGGAGGAGAGCAGAGGGAGCAGCAGGCCCGAAGAAGCCGAGAACCCACGCAGCTGCAGCCGAGGACAGCCTAGGAGAGCCGGCTGGAGCGGGAAGAAGACGGCGGAAGGCACCGGTAAGACCAGCGGGGGCCGATTAAAGCACCGAGGGACAGTAGAAGCAGGGGGAGCCCAGCAGTAGGGGGAGGACCCTCACAAGACCCCCAGAAGACCCCCCCAGACCCCAAAAAGTCTAGTAGTACTGCACCTGGAGAAAAGGGCCATCTGCGCAGGCCTCGAGCCACAGATCCTTTCACCTTGCATCATCCCTGCCAGCACAGCGAAGCTTACTTGAAAGCAAATAGCACCCCCTAGTGGACAATTTTTTTTGCTGTCAAAATATAAACTGTGGGTAACCCACCAGGGAGAAAGGTGGGCATAGGAGGAAGACAAAAAGGCATCCTGGGCTGCTGTGGAGGGAAGGCAGAAGGGGCCTGGAATACCAGACAGGCAGAGGCACTGAATAGACTTCCTGAACACGGACAGACCCTTCCTGCCCACAGGCCCCTAGACCTGCAATGCCTGAACCCTGAAGCCTCCCCTCCCACTGAAAGGTCAGACTACTGGACCAGCACCAGATCACAGTCTAGTGCCTAACCTGGTCCAAGTTAGAAACCAAACCAGTGCCAGAACAACAGGAAGACAAGCTCAAGATGGCCTCCAAACAGGCCACACTGACACAAACGAAGGGAGTTGTATCCTCCCCAGCTCAGCGTACCAAACCATCAGGACTTACCTCACCCGCCCCCACACCCTCCCATCCAAATACAGGCCCCCAGACCCATCTACCCCCACAGGCCAGCTCAACAACACACATGTTACAAAAATTACAAGAGGTAATAGAAATGCTGGTTGAAAGGATGGATGGAATGGATAAAAAGTTAGTGGAAATGGACGCAAAGATGGAGAGGAGGTGTGTAGAGGCAGAACAAAAGACGGAGAAAAGATACAACAATTTAAAACAAATGCTGACAGAACAAGGTAAAGAGCTAGAGAGAAAATGGAAGGAGCAACGCAGGGCGATGGCCACAGACCTGGAACAAATGAAAGAGGCGTTGCAAGCACACTACAAAGAAATAGGGGAGGAAATGGAGAAAAACTTCCAGGAGATCAGAGAGAAGGTAGACAAGCGGATGGAAAAAGTGGAGAATCAAGTAGAGGGACAGATAGCAGAGATAGCAGAGATGAAAGGAGTAGCCCAAGACCAATCTTCCATGATACAGTACTGGCAACTGGCATCCGCAATCAGGTTTAGAGGTTTGAAAGAGACATCAAACGAGACCCAAGGGGGCCTGCTCAGAACCTTCATAGAGGCCCTGGCAACATTTCTGGGAAAGCCAATCTCAGACGTCGCATGGCAATTCGACAGAATTTACAGAGTGGGCACACGGACGACAACAAACAGGCGCCAACCAAGGGACGTGGTCATCCACTTCGCGACGCAGGGATTCCGGAACCTCATCTCAGCCACATCGTACAACAAGAGTTTATACATAGAGGGGCAAGAAGTGAAAGTACTGAAAGAGATCCCCCAGACGATGCTGCGAGACAGGAAGGAATACAGGTTCCTGGTCGACGAACTGAGATCACGCGCTCTGCGATACAGATGGGAAGCCCCTACGGGGATGACACTTTTCTATAAAAATAAAAGATACTGCCTGGACTCGGTCCAAAAAGCCAGAGAATTCCTTGAAAAGGAACTGACATCGGATGGACTTCAATACACCACGAGAGAAGACGCAGGAGAGCCACCAGAACGACAGACCGATGCAGGAGCAAGAGAAAGGGAAGGACCAACCCGAGACACGACGACACAGAGAACAGGAAGCAACAACAACAAGGGAACAGGACAGACTGCAGAGGGCAGGATAACAAGATCCACCGCCAAACGCACGGAACAACACGATATGACCACACTAAGCAACTTGAGCACCAACTTGGATACCATGGGAACGAGACCAAAGAAGAACACAAGAGATAGAACAGAAGCGGTCTTGGAAGAGTATCCTGAAACCGACAATGACAACTAAATACTTGACATGGAACGTTAATGGACTAAATTCCCCACAGAAAAGGAGAAAGATATTTCATTATCTGCTTCAAGGAAGAAACGACATAACTTGCCTACAAGAAACACACATCAGAGCAGCGGACCAGAAATACCTAATCAACAACAGACTAGGTACACACTTTGTCGCAGCGGCGCCACGAAAGAAGAACGGGATTGTTATATACGTGAAGAAACATGTAATAGCCAAGCTAATAGAGTCAGACTCCCAGGGTAGATACCTAGCAATCGAAGTGACACAGGATGACAAGAAAATTCTAGTGATGGGCATATATGCACCAAATCAACAACAAGGAAAATTCTACAAAAAGATACACAAGAAGTTAACACAACTCAACTACAAATCATGTATTATTCTGGGAGATTGGAACGGGGTCATAGAGATTGCCCTAGACAAGAAGAAAACAAAACCTAACCCACAGAAGCACTCCAAGTTGCCTAAATCTTTCTTCGACATGAAGGAAGACCTTGTACTGACAGACGTCTGGAGGGAACGGCACGGCAAAGAGCAAGAATTCACCTTTTTCTCCGACAGACATCAGTCATTCTCCAGAATTGACTTTATATTAACATCAAGCGACCTGTTAGTTGGTCTAAACGCGGTGAAAATCCTGCCCAAAGTACTAACAGATCACAATCCGGTGAAGATGGAACTAAGACACGGCGGGAGACAGAAGAGATCCTGGAGAATTAATGAAAACCTGTTTAGACATGGAGAAAAGGTGGCGGAATGCAAAAATGCCATGAAGGAATTCTTCAGCATAAATATGAACAACGAAACACCGATAGAAATGATCTGGGACGCCAGCAAGGCGTACATGCAGGGGATTCTTATGGACATGAATAAAAGGCACCGTCGCCAACAAGAACGAAAAAGAAAAGAGCTAGAAGAGGAGATAAGCAAGAAAAAGAGGCTACTAATAAAAAGACCAGAAGACAAAATCACCAAAGAAGGAATTAAGATCTTAAGAAAGCAGTTTGACATGTTGATGGCAGACCAAGTTGCGAGGAACATACAATATGCAAAACACAAGACATTCTGCAAGGCCAACAAACCGGGTCGATGGCTGGCCTACATCCTAAGAAAGAAACAGAAATCCCGCATAATTGAAAAGATAGAATATAAAGGCAAGGAGGAATTCCGACAAGTAACCATCAAGAAAGCCTTCACAGAATTCTATTCGAAGCTATACGCTGAGGAGAAGACACAGGACAAAGAGACAGAAACTTTTCTACAAAACGAAAAGATACAGGCAATTACCGATACACAGAGAGAGGCCCTGAATGCCGCAATCACAAAGGAGGAAATACACTCAGCGATCAAACAGCTGAAACCAGGAAAATCGCCAGGGACGGATGGGATAACAGCGACTTATTACAAGTGTCTCCAGGAAGAGATGTTAGAACCCCTTAGACAGCTATTTGTCAATATACAAGAAGGAGGCCAAGTTCCACCATCCTGGAAAACAGCCTATATCTCATTAATCCCCAAGGAGGGGAAAGATAATACACAACCCGCAAACTACAGACCCATCTCACTACTTAACATGGACTACAAAATATTCACAAAAATTCTGGCCGATAGACTAATGACTGTACTACAAAAAACAATACACCCGGACCAAAGGGGATTTATACAAGGACGCCAGATGAAAACCAATGTGAGACAGCTGTTGAACATAATAGAGTACTTGGACAGGCACAAACAGGTACCAGCCGCCCTTATGTTTGTGGACGCAGAAAAAGCCTTCGACAGACTGAATTGGCCATTCCTGACGAACCTGATCCAGAAGATGAAAATGGGAGCACAGTTTCTCAACTCCATAAGGGCAATTTACCAGAAACAAACAGGCCAGATCATTGTGAACGGAGACCTAACAGACCCATTCAACATAGAGAGAGGCACGAGACGGGTGCCCGCTGTCACCCCTGTTATTTGTCCTAACACTGGAAATTTTACTGAACAGGATAAGAGCGGCAGAGGACGTACAGGGCATACAGATCAAACAGAAAGACTACAAACTATGTGCCTTTGCGGACGACCTGCTGGTGACAATGTCGCAACCAGCACAGTCAGCAAGGAAATTGATGGAGATAATGGAAGACTATGGTAGGGTGTCAGGCTTCAAAGTAAATATATCAAAAACAAAGGTGCTAGTCAAAAACCTAGACAACAAAGCAAAACGGAACTTGGAAAGAATAACGGGTTGTGAAATAGTCAAGAAAGTCAAATACTTAGGAGTGGAAATAGAATCAACAAATGCGAAATTATACAAGAACAACTACGAGGTCCTGTGGAATAAGATACAAACAGACCTGGAAAGGTGGAAATCACTACGTCTGTCCCTGCTGGGCAGGATAGCGGCAGTAAAGATGAACGTCTTACCCAGATTTTTATTTCTCTTTCAAATGCTACCCATACTCAAGAAGGATGCGGACTTAGACAACTGGCAGAAGGGCAACAACAGATTTATTTGGGACGGCAAGAGACCGAGGGTGAAACTAAAAATCATCCAAGACGCAAGGGAGAGAGGGGGACTCAAAATGCCTAATCTAAAGCTATACTACTATGCAGCGACGTTGGTGGCGGTTAGTGACTGGATCAACATGACAAATGACAGAATTCTGAATGTTGAGGGGCATGGTCTACTATTCGGCTGGCACGCATACTTAGTATACGACAAAAAGGCAGACAGGAACTTCAAGGAGAACCCACTACGAATCCCATTGTTATGGGTCTGGAAGAAATATAAGCACCTCCTACACGACAAGATTCCCATCTGGACGATTCCCGGACACGCAACAGGGGATATGAACACATCCCAAGGGCAAGAAGTGGTGCCCTACAGTGAACTTGTACTGGGAGAAGAAAATAGGTTCCTCTTGCTACCCCAAGAAACGCTAGCAAACAAAGGAATAGGAGGTACCTGGCTATCATATATACAACTGCAATTAAGGTGGCGTAAAGATAAGAAGAAGGGATTCTCCCAGACCGACGAGAATCTAATTAAACAGATTAGAGAATAGGGAATCAGGCACATCAAACGAGTATACAGCATTATGATAGAAATGGACTCTGAAACCGAGCTAGTCAAGAACTGTATGATAAAGTGGGCACAAGACTTCGGACACCCTATCACCATGGACACGTGGGAGAAAATCTGGGTGAGGAATGTAGAATTCACAAAATCGCAACACTTAAGGGAAAACTTCTACAAGATGTTCTATAGATGGCACCTAGACCCGAAAAAAATATCACTCATCTACCCGGACTCCCAGCCCAAATGCTGGAGGTGCGGGGACGGGGAGGCTACTTACTTTCACATATGGTGGACATGCAGAAAAATCAAAGCATTCTGGAGGAAGATATGGTGGACACTCCAAACCATTTTCAAAAAGCGTCTAGAATTTCTACCTCAGGCTTTTCTGTTAGGGGATCACAAAGGATTTCACTACCTCAGAGACAAATTTATTTTTGAACTTAATTACAGCAGCAAGATTGTTGGTGGGATAATACTGGAAGAATCCGGAAATATCGCCTATTGAAGAATGGACTGTGAAAGTAACAAATTTGGCGGAAATGGCGAAAATATCAGCATACTTGAAAAATCGCTCCAATGAACAATTTGTGACGGACTGGAAACAGTGGATAGACTATATCCAAGAGAGACACCAATCAAACAGAATGCAGCTGGCGTTTAGCTGAGGCTCGATGGGAGGAGGGAAGAAGGGTTAACAAATCAAATGTTTACAAAAACTAACACCCAATGTTGAATGTATATGTTCTATAACTAATGCCTCTTAACATAACCTTATGACTAATGTTGTCTGCTTTAATATTGTTAAAGCGGACTGAATCTCTACCTCAGGATAGGAAACTTTTACCTCAGGATCTCTGGTTAGGGGCTATAAAAGATTGCACTAGTAATGGGATGAAGTCAATTCAGAAGCGTAAACGAGCAATAGGCGATAGACTAGATACAGTAGATAGACCATATATAAGAGAAACACCAATCAAACAAAATGTATTCGGAGTATACTTGAAGATGGAAGGGGGGAGGGAAGAACATTTACTAAAACAGATGTTTACAAAGATTAATACCTAATGTTGTATGCTATGTTCTAGGATGATTGCTTAGCAATAGGATCTTATGTTTAATGTTGATCACATTAATATTGAACCAGATAAGAGAAACACCAATCAAACAAAGTGTAACAGGAGTATAGTTGAGGCTAGACGCGAGGAGTGGGAAAAAGGCTTACTAACTCAGACGTTTTCAAAGACTAATGCATAGCATTGTATATCAGATGCCATGATGATTACTGCATAATATGTTTTTATGTTCAATGTTGATTGTTTTAATAAAAAAAAATTTATAAAAAAAAAAGAAAAGCGTGTGTCTTGAAACCGTGTGGGTCTTTATTGACAATGTTAGCAGCACTTACCCTGGCTCTTTGTAGCAAGAAATGGGACTCCTGTTTCATAAAAGCCTACATTTACTACAAACATTACCCAGCAATCAGGAAAGGAGGAGGATAATGCATTAGTGAGTACAATAAATCTTTATTTAAATATAGCTATTAGACACAATGTTTGTAGTTCCAAAATATTTGTGCCATTCAAAATTCAAGTAACACAAAAGTTCCATTTGGATAGTAGATGTAGTTAATAGCAATTTCAGAATGAATTCTGTAGTCCAAGTTCCTCTTGAATCCCAAATTAAACCCCAAATTTCTGCCAAGCAAATCATTGTTCCTCAGCTTTTTGCCCCTTTTTCTAACTTGAGATAATCATTCTAGAATTTGTCTGATTTCCAGAGAAGTCAAACAAATTAATCATTATATTAAGTGGGTAAGGAATCTTTTTTTTTTCTTCCACAACCCACACTTTCCTAGAATGAATAAGATTGAAACAAGCAAGAGGTAGAGCTGGAAGTAAAATAGAGTGCAAATAATCTTCCTTTCTCTCTGTCATATTTTATTTTCCCTATTTCATTGCTTCCTTGTTTGAAAATTTTGCATAAAATGTCACGGCCAGTTATCATTTTCATTAACAATGCATTTATATGCATTTACAACCCAATCCTGCCTGTTGTAGGAGGTTCTGGGGCACAACAGATATTATCACTTTGCACAAGGTACAGTTCAAATCTGCTGGACCTGAATGAACTCAGAAGTATCCTAGAACAGGGCTTTTCAACCTTTTCACCCATTGAAAGGATATGGCAATATGTGAGTACCACCAATCGCCTAGCAAGGTGTCAAAAACTTGATGACCAAAAAAAAGGAAAAGAGTGATAAAGTTCAGGTAGTCCTTGACTTACAACAGTTCGCTTAGTATTGTTCGAAGTTACAATGGCACTGAAAAAAGTGCCCCCCCAAGCCACAGTCGAGCAAGATACCTGCCTGCCCACCCGGTGGCGCTCTTCCTTCTGTCTGAGGTTTTCATTGTTGTGAGCACTTCTGTTGAGGATTGGCAGCGGGGATGGGGTGGGGGATGTTTGATTTTTATTCCCCCCATCTGCTGGGGGGTTGCAGCAGGTTTTGGTCACTTCACATGACCCTGGGACACTGTGACCATCATAAATATGAATCAGTTGCCAAGCATCTGAATGTAAATCACAAGACCCTGGAGATGCTGCAACATTCCAGCTGATTGGCGCTTCTTCTGGGCTCAGCAGAAGCTCCGGGATCAGCGCCGAGCTCCAGCTGGAGCCTGGTGCTGATCCTGGCGCTTCCGCTGAGCTCTGACAGCCCTGCAGCTCCAGCCATCTCTCGCTCAGGCTTGTGCGGTGCTGCCATCGGTTCAGCTCATTCTCCTTCCCCGCTACCACTTTTCTAGGATGGTCGCGTACCACCTGCCAGGTGCCAATGTATCACAGGTGGTACTCGTACCACTGGTTGAAAAGCCCTGTCCTAGAAGATGGTCAGTGAACCCCCAATGCTGCACACTGCAGAAGACTGAAATCCGCATTGAACAAGTTGTTTTAGATGAACATTCTACTTTCGTAAAGAAGCAGTTAAAATATCATTTGAAAAGTACTGACTTTCATATGACCTTCAAAGGTTTTTTGAGTGTGAAAACCAAAAATGAGCAATTCTTTTTTCAACATTGATATGCTTTGATGGTACTGATTGCAGAGAGATCTTTTATTATTGTGCTATCACTTTAGGTAGTTGTTTTTCTGATCATTTCTATAATCTTTCTAGATTTATTAAAGTTTTTTTAAAAATGTAATTTCCACCATAAAGCATTTCAGGTTCAGTGGGTAAGTAATTTTCCTTTTTCAATCTTGAGCAAATTTTGTTTAGTGCTACACCTTCATTTCTGCCACATTTGTGGGGCTATAATTGCTAACTATAGTTCTGGTGTCATTCTGCCTTTCAACATAAATCTTAGGGGTTTTTTTGACAGAAAATACAGGTAGTCTTCATTTAGCAACTGCCTCATCTAGCAACTGTTTGCATTACAACAAAGATGAAAATGTAACTTTGCAATGAATTGTTACATTTACATGCTTCACAGGTCTGTAAAGCAAAGGAAAGCTGAAGTAAGATTATAAATAGAATTGTGGTTTCACTTAGTGATCATTTCCTTAAGGATCAGGTTGCTGGTCTCAGTTGTGGAACTAAACCAGGACTACCTGTAGATTATTTGAAGGTCTGTTGCAGATTTATATTTCTAATTCTAGAAATGTTTAAAAACTGGAACAACCATGACAAAAATAGTTTTCTCTCTTATCCATGGTGGTGCAGTGGTTAGAATGCATTATTTGCAGACTAATTCTGCCAACTGCCAGCAGTTTGATCCTGATCAGCTCAAGGTTGACTCAGCCTTCCATCTTTCCGAGATCGGTAAAATGAGGACCCAAATTGTTGGGGGCAATGTGCTGATTCTATAAACTGCTTAGAGAGGGCTGTAAAGCACTTTGAGGTGGCATATAAGCCTAAGTGCTATTGCTATTAAATAGGTCCATAAGTAAATATTAAGTTGAATGAATAAATGGGCTCGTGAAGACACGAGATAGAACAGATAGAATTCAGTTCTGGGCATTCCCAGCTTACCTAGAATCTCTGAACAGGCCTACTGAAGTTTCTAGTTCAAAGAGGAAAATAAGAAGGCATGTCTGTGAGAGGTTACTGAGGCATGAAATCTGAATCCAGCTGTGTTAATAACTGTAAATATCAAAGGTTTCTTTGCATGAAAATAAAGCACAGGAAATTAAAATGGGAAATGAGTGTCAGAAGGAGATAACTGAAAAATTCCAATAAATCATTGATATTAACATTTAAAGTTTAATATAAACCTCTGATCAAATAACTAGCTTGTTTTAAAAATTCAAAGAGAACATTTTTCTGATCTATGACCATATTATATTATTAACAAAGGAGAATTAAAAACTAGTATACCAGCTGCTCAGTGAAGAAGGTAAACAAAAATAAAATGCAGTTACTTAGCTCCTATTTTGGTCCAATTTTCTTCAACAAAAATCGATGTGTTCCATAGCAAAACGTGAAGGGCAGGATGAATGAATTGAAAGAACCATATTAAGGAAAACCTATTTCAGTATCCAGGGCCAGATTAATTGCATCTTAAAGTATTGAAGGAATTAGCTAATAGTCTTAATGAAACCTTGTGTATTAGATTTTGAGGCACCCTGGATGGAGATCTGAACTGTCTCATGAATGAAGGGGGGGGGCAAATATTCCTATTTTCAAAAATTGAGAAAAAAAATCCAAGAAACTAGCAGTCGGCATCATAGCAACACCTATGAAAATTCTATAGCGGCTTTAAAAAGATTGATCTGTAAATATCTTGAAAACAATTTACAATTGCTGGATATCGGCATGCATTTGTCAAGAGCAAATCTGGCCAGACTAATTTTATGTCATTATGTCATAAAAATACTTCTGCTGCAGTAACTTCCTTCATAGATTATGGGATTACTGTAGACAAGCTGTACCTTAACTACAGAAAGGCATTTGACAAAGAACTCCATAACATATTGATTAAACAGCTATTAGGTATGTGGGCTGGGTGGCATAATCATTAGGTTGGATTTATAATTGGCTTGAAAATCATACTCATCAGGTTCTTGTCAGTGGTTCCTCATCAGATTGGAGACAATGCTGCTTGGCTCAGTCTTCTATTTTTCAGTGTTTTAATTAATGATTTGGGTGCAGTGGTGGAGGAATGCTTATCGGTTTGCAGACGATAGAAAATTGGATGTGACAGCTAATACACCAGAAGACAGAAATGAAATTCAAATCAAACATACAGAGTGAAAATTGAAAGTGACAGATGCAAAGTTCTTCGATAATAAAAATCAAAGGTACAGCTATAGAATACTTGATTTGGTAACAGTACATTGGAAAAAGATATTACAGCAGTGAGCGATTGCAAACTAAACATAAACCAACTGATATATTGAAAGATGACAAACACACTTTTTATATATCACATCAATAGAAGTATAATTTCTACATGATAAGTAGTAACCATTCTGCTTGGTCAAAATCCCATTTTGAGTGTTGTGTTCAGTTCTGGACACATGGTTGAGGACAGGTTGAGGAAAACTGAAAAGATTCAGAAAATAATGATCGTGGAGCTAGAAATGAATTCTTGAGAAGAGACATTGGAGAAACAGGACTCTGAGAAAAGATAACTGATAGTGTTCTTCAAATATTTGAAGAATACTTGAGCAGTCCCTATTCTCTTCAGAGTGCAAGATTCAGAATAATAGATTTAAGTAACAGCAGAATCCAATTCAATAGGGGGGGAAAAAATCACCAAGAGCCCCTTGAAGGTAGTTGGTCCCTATTAATGTCTTCAAGTGGAGGCAAGAGCAGCAGTGTGTTAAGAATCCTTTGATTTATATTCCTGCACCGAGCAGGATGTGGACTCAGTGGACCTTCCAGCTCTGTGGTTCTACAATTCCATTTTCTTATTTTAAATAAGTTGTTATGATAAAAAAATTCAAACTCTGACATCTGTCTTAAGACGTAAAAAAAATTATTGCAGTAGATTAAAAATAGTTCTGCTGCCTGATCATACTTTTGTAAAAGTCACAATAATGTTTGCTGTACTACTGACTTGCCAAATATATTTAAGTTTCAGACACAAAGTGATTTAGCATTAACACGCCTGAAGCAAATTTGAGCTGACAGTTTGCTTTCACACATCGCAGTAATATTATTATTTTTTTTTATTAATTTAATTTCTATGCCGCCCTATTCCGGAGAACTCAGGGCGGCTCACAGCATAATAGAAATTACATACATATAAAAAACCCTTAAGTTAAAAAAACAAAAAACCAATCATTCCACGAATAGCAAAATTAAGTGTGAGAGTGATCTCAGAATAAGGCAACCCTTGTGTATCACTATACAGCCATGTTGGAGGTAGGATTCCTGCTTTCTCCAAGAAATAATCTGCACCATAATTTTATGCAATTAATGTTACATGTGTAAAATTATATGGTTCAGTTGTAGCAAATTTAGAAATAAAGTGTTCTTCTCTCTTTTCAGTGGATTCTTTTTTTTTCATGAAACAGATATTTCTCATTCTCTGATTTACCTCTAAGTACTTCTATTTTTTAATCCTAGAAATTGTGAAGAAGGTATTTCAAGAAAAAGGTATCATCATAGATGACAAAGTTTTAAAGCCTCACTTGACCTTCATGAAGTTGTCAAAATCCCCAAAACTACAAAAGCAGGTGAAGTTATCACAATTGGGTTGAGGGGCAGTTTGCATTGTAAAGATTTAGATTCTCCACAAATTATTGTTATATGATTTTACATTTTAACCGAGTAGCTGTAGCTGAGTGACAGGTAAACTAGTATTAAGTCTGTTATCAGGAAATCCTATAGATATTATTTCACAGTTGAAATCTAATCCTACAGACAGCATAATTATATATCTGAGATTATTTAAAAAAACAATTATATACAAAAACTATTAACTTCAGCTTGTACAGTTCTCTTAAATAAAGAAAAGAAAGATTAATTTAAGGGACAGGGCATTTTTACAAATTATATTTTCCTTTGCAATTTTCATGCTCTTTAGTAGTAATTTCCAACTGATAGGTTTTTTTTAAAGACTATAAGGAAATATTGGGTCCAAGCACTTATCTGGGCTGTAATAAATATAGTACTTCTTTATAAAATGAAAGTAAGACTTCTGCCTTGATGTCATTATTAATTGTATTCATTTTATAATGGAGAATCTAGGAAACAGAAAATGTAAATTGTCCTGATTTATCAGACATTAGAATGATATATAAACATACTGACATAAATGTAGTTTTTGTTTGTATTAATTTTAATTTGAGTTAAAAGCAAACAATATTGGTAGTATAACCTTTTGCCTGTCCACTTAGAAGTGAACCTCACGTTTATTCCCAAAGTAAATGTACATAGTCCTGAAGCCCTTGAGTAATAATGAAAATAATACAACTTTTAAGTCTAGCCATTGTGAAGATGCTTGCAGATAAGATTAAGAAAAATATGAAAATATGAAAAAGCATGAAAGCAGAATTAAGACATTTGTATTTTTAGAAATATATTTATTATTTTTCCAAGATTATGAATAATCTTTTAGAACTCAGAATTAATTTGAACTCAGAAAAAAATACAGTAAGAACAATAAGATTATTAGCAAATGTGTTTGTTATCATATAAATGATTTGAGCGTCCTCTTTCTTCTGAATACTTCTAGTTTTACTGTATTCTTATCACATTTTCTTTTTTCACTATGTATCAAGAAATTTAATAAAGAGATAACATTTTAAGGATGATAGTTATCTCATTACTAGCAAGTGTTCAAAATGAATAATGAAACCAGTTTAGTAATTATAACAAGTTCGTGTATGATTTTGTGTTCTCATCTAAACAGGATGGGTATCTCACTCCTGATCGAATGCCAGCCATAATGAAAGATTTAAGAATAGTATGGGTTTAAATGTATATATGGAAGCCATAGGTTCCTACTGTGAATGCAAAAGCAAACTAAGAAGAGAGAGAAAGAGAGAAATATAATCTTCTAGTCTTGATCATATACTGCCATCTATGGCTGTGCCTGAACTAATTCATTTTTTCATGTATTATAACTGTATTTTAGTAACCAGTAATAAAGGTATTTTTTTCAGTATGCAAAATACCTGAATGTTCTGAATTAAAGAGTTCTATTGTAAAGCTAAAGAAACCTGGACATTTAAAAATAATATCAACATGAAGCTTTGTAGATTTTATTTTTTAGCATACCAGCAAACAAAAACATTTAAGATAGACAACAAAGCAAAGAAAAATCTATTGTTAAAAAAGGAATATTAATACAAATTTCTTTGCTTTTAAATTTTTTTGTGCTGTAAATTTTCTGGACTATTTTTATGTTATCGACATATCTAATGCACATAACACCAATTTAGAAATTACTTATCAGTGGGAAAAAAAAGTTAGTAAATAACCTGAACATAGTCCACTTGTGTGTCTAAATATCATGTTGTTGACAATTATGTTTACAAAAAAACAGGGAAATCTATAAATAACCTTCTAAATTTAATTTCAGTTATACTTTATTCACAAATACACATTAATAGTTCATCAAATATAACAATAGCTGCATGGTGATTTGCAGGATCAGGATCATAGTTTTGTCATCTCCCATATATGATAGAATGGGATATGCTGGTTGGATGTGACAAGCAACAGGTAAAACATATTTAACACCCGATGGGTGAAACTCACTTTGCTAGATTATTAATTTTTCAGGCTTTTTGTCTGAAGCGATGTGGCATTTCTTTCTGATGTATTTCCTACTTTGTAACAATTCAGTATACACTAAACTACATAGTTCAGTCATCTATTATTTGTATTGCAGTTATTTATATGCTCTCTATTCAAATCACTCTACGTTAATAGGTTACAGTATGGAAGCTGAAGAAGGTAGCACCTCTTGAATCAAAAACTCCTTTAAATCCACTTGGGAATTATCAAGATCTAGGGAGAAGAATTTATCCACCAGAGATTTGCAATTTTGCATCTGTTTATCTTTTGAGGGATGGTCAGTACGTTGGATAGGTTTCCCATTGCGAAACAGTTCTGATACTTCAACTCCTCTGTCAATAATTTTGGAGGGCAGGCCAGCCAGAGCTGCAATATTGGCTGCATGGCTGACAGTGGACATGCCTTCTTTAATCTGATAGAAAAATACGAGCTCATCTCCATCTTGATGGGTATCCATGGTCAGATATTGCACAAGAGGAGTGTGGGGCAAGAGCTTCAGTTGCATCAGGCTATGGAAATTAGTGGCAACAAAAAGGTGCGGGCACTGGCTCCCCTGTGCAATCCAATGGCTTAGAACAGCAGCCAAAAGAGAGAGGCCATCAATAGTATTTGTGCCTTTGCCAAACTCATCAATTAATACCAAAGAGTTTTCAGTGGCATTATTCACTGCTTTGGCTATCTGGTTAAGATCAATCATGAAAGTGGACAGTCCAAGAGATACTGATTCTCTGCTGTGGATCCTTGTATAAATTCCATCTATAGGTCCGATTTCAGCTTTAGTAGCAGGGACGTAACTGCCAATTAGAGCCATAAATGTAATAAGACCTACTTGTTTTAGATAAACACTTTTACCAGATGAATTAGGCCCAGTAAGGAGCTTAATCCGTCCATATGTTTCACTGCTGTCCACTGAATTAGGCACAAAAGTTTTTGCACATAACTCCATCAGAGGGTGCCTTCCATCTTTTATGTGAATAATATGAGAATGAGAGAAGCTGGGTCTGGTATATCCGTTCTCTCGAGCCATTACTGCCATAGATAATAGCACATCTAAATGTGCTGTATATTCAATCACATCACTAAGTACTGCAGATTTTTCCAGGATTTTAGACTGTAGCTGGTACATGATTAATGTTTCCTGATCTCGTATTTCACAGTGAAGGTCACCAAGCAAACTATCTAGTTCCTTGGTCCTGGCACTGCGGTAATGCAGCTTTTCTTCTGATAAGAACATAAAATCTAGACCTTCAATCTCAAAGTCAGTCTTGCCCACCATTGTGGGCAGCCGTGGAATAGAGAGTAAGAACCCTATTAAAGGAATATAAATAACACTGCAGGATGGAATTCTGTTATCCAGGTCCTCTAGTTCTTTGCGAGCTACCTCTGTAAGGAAGTCTGAAAGCCCCACTAGCTTTCGTTTCTTCTCATCAATTATGGGGTCCACATTTGGTCTGACAATGAAGTGGTTTTCCGAGATGCTGCTTTCAAAATCGACCACTTTGCTAATTAGGCTGGCTATATAGTGTAGATCATCAGTGAAAATATGAGAAATTGTCTGGAAAAGCTCAATGGTGCTTGGCAGAGAGCGACATTTATCTCTTAGGCACACAGCACTGTAAACAGTTTTGTAAAGTGCCTGCCAGTCGCTTACCTTTGTGTTGGAAAGAGCCATCCTCTTAAGAATCAGAGGTACATTTTTTATATTTTTGAGGCATTCCTGTAGGGTCAGAATTGTTTCATGGTTCTGAGCTAACAGAAAGAATTGGATAACATCCAGTCGCTTATTAAGCTCTGTAAAGTTGCTGGTGGGCCTCATGAGCCACAGTCTCATCAGTTTTTCTCCCCACTTACACCTACAGTGGTTCAGAATCCCATATAAGCTCAGTCCTTCTTTCTTCCCAGTGGCCTGCTTATACACAGAAGGATGTACTTCGCTTTTAAAAATCTGCAGTACGCAGTAAGTGTCTTGATCCACATTTACAGTATCTGTCAATACAAACTTTTTAAAGGCCAAGATGGGAACAACAACATGACTGTCTTCTAGTTCAATTCCAGGTCTTCTCCTGTCAAGGAATTTTAGCAGACCTCCTAATGCTCTTAGTACAAGAGGGCTCTCAAAAGGTAAAATAGAGGACAAATAAAGAATTTTGTCTGTTGCTGTCACGTGAGAAGGGACAAAAGGGAATTGCCTAGATAGAATCCTTTGTTTGCTTACTTCCAAACCAAAATCCATATTTGGATAGAGGACAACCTCTACTTTTCCTCCTTCTGGCTTTTCTCCCTCAGTGGTACCTATATTGGTCAGAAATTTGGCAATATTAGAATCTTGTTTGGCACTACTCAATATATATTTGGGAGAGATCTCATCTACCACCCTTTGAAGCAGTTTGAGGTCTTCGTTGTCAGGTGTGTCAGGCATGAAATATATAGAGCAGTCTCCAGTGTCATAATAAACAATTCCCAGCTCACCTCCATACCACAAAACACACAAGTAGATTTCAGATGGCCCTTCATCTTCTTCAGTGACATGCTGAGGGTGGAATGGGCACTGGTTGGAAAAAGTAGCAGTAGTACTCATTTTCCTTGGCTTCAAAGAAGTTCACGCATCTGTGTAGTTGGATATACAATATTGTATTAATGGCCTTTATGAAACATGTATGCAAAATGAGCATTATATAATCTTTTTAAGCTATAAGCCATATATCAAAGAGTAAAAGGGCCCAGGGTAAAAGAGTGAATGGACCAGGAAAAAGTCTAATTAATACAATATGATTAACTGATACACATGGACATTCTGAGGGCCCCATTGACCCTTAAGTTTAATTTATTCCCTGAATCCAGGTTTAAGTTAAAGGCAGCATACACCAGGTCAACAATCTTTCTATATACATTTTAAAGGAAGTTATAGTAATATTGTTAGATAAGGAACGAATAAAATAGAGCCCAATTTTTGCACTTTTGGAGTCAATGCTGAAAGTACATATTTTTCCCGGTAGTATTCTATTTTAAGATGAGAATGCTGATATTTGGAATCTTTGAAGTAGAAAGTCCAAATAGAAATATTGTGCACAATACATATGTAGGACCAAATGTTTATGTAAATATACAGATATTTTCCTTTTATAGAAATATTAATTCTGGAGAGCAACAGATGAATCAGATTAAATTTGAGCCAACGAACAGTCATTCTTCTGCATGATTGGGTATTATATTATGGCTTTTGTATACAGAATTAAATACACAAAATTAAATAATAGATGCCTCTCCATTATACCAGTCGCAGTAAGCATTTCCATTTTGTCTTCATTTGATTTCATACAATTTATTATTGACTGCAGGGAGGCATATAGGGGGACCTGAAGTTGTTCTCAGACTGAGAACACCCAATTCTGTATCTCCTGATGATGCCTCACCAGACATTTCATGTAAATATTGAAAAAGGTTGGGGATAGATTGGAGCAATTAATATCTGCCTGAGAAATATCTCTAAGGGATCCATTGTGCTTAAGATATCTAATAATTCACTCCTTTAAACAATGTAGTATGTTTATTTATATTATATTTATTTATTCAGAAATTTACAGAACTGAATAAATCTTCTTGAATAACTTCCTAGGTTGAAATAACAAACAAAGATCAGAAGGACATACCATGCCAAGTCATCTGTCCAATAGTGTTTTGGGAGTAAATCATCTTAATAGATCCAGGGTCCCCACAAAGATGATGTGTAGCCATTAATCCAACTTTAACCAGATAGCAGTCTATTCATAACTCCATAATTCCACTGTCAGAACGGCCTCCTGATTAGAACAAAACATCAAATTAACCATGGAAGCTGCATTATATTGATCCACTGCCCTGTTGTGACAGGGTACTCTATACTCCTGAACTACCCCAGACAAACCAGCTCCAAAGTGGATATTGAAGTCACCCAGCACAATAAGCCCAGATGTTTCTAAAGCTTGAAAATGACATCTAAAATAAACTCGATGAATAGTACATAACAAAATCCTCAATGCATTGCTGGTCCCAAGCCTAAAGTACTCAGATTCTGCATTAACCAGTTCCCTCATAAATATCCTGCTAATGAAGATACCATGACAGTATTAATCTGTTCCCCATCTCTCTACAAACCATTTTTAGTATTGTAAGTAGATATTTTCCATGCAGAACACTTCTAATTCTCCCCCTCACTTTATCTTTATCCCTGGAAAGAATTAAGAGGTTTTGTGCCAGTGTTGCCACCTGTTCTCTTTCTAAAGTGGACTTCCACTTATAGTATTTTCTAATTATTCCAATGGTGTTACCTGGCTTGATCAATATTTCCTAAATCCATACTATTTTTTCTTCTTACATTTATATGATGTACTATATTTTAGTCTTATGCGTGTTTTGAAAATTATTTGGAAAAGATGAAAACCCCTTTGCTGAGATGCCATGCTTGCATTCTTATGTGCTCAGTATACTGTATCTTTTTTCAATAATTTCTGATGGATGCACAGCCTTATTTTACATACAAGTATCCACAAAGATACATACACTAGCATGTTTCCGCTGTATGCTGTTGCAATACAGTTGCAAAACTACTTTGCTAATATTTTCCGATCAAAGCCCATTTTATATAACATTTATTTTCTGAATTTGTCTATTTTGTATTCTTTCTCATAGAAGTAAAGCATTTTCCCATCACCTCTAGTCATCCATTGAAGTCTTATGATCCTTTGCTTATAAATATTCTATTATAAGGGTATTGGTCTTAAAGAAAGTGAACTTCTTGCCTTTAACAGTGCCTCTAGGGCAGTGAGGGCAAACCTTTTGGGCCTGGCATGTGAAAAATGTAAGATTGCCTAACTTGACTCTGTTGACGTATCACACTACCATTATCCTGACCAAAAGAGAAATGCTTTACTCCCCTCCCCCAATGTTGGCCACTCTGAATAGCGGCCTTTGGCAGAAACACTCAGACTGGGCCTGAAATGGAGGCCTAGGCCTTGACTTCAGCCCTAGCCCCCTGACTTCCAATCAAAAAAGGCCAGCTCGCCATTCCCAAGGCACATGAGCAATAGTGAACAGCACAATTATGCACATATACACACACACATGCACACACACAGAGATAATCCTCAGATCCTCCCTAAATAATTTCTCTTCCCTAAATAAATTCTCTCAAACTTGCTGTATTTTCTCACTTCCAGCATTCCAGAGAGGGTCCCCTCCCCCAAGACTGCAGCTCCTCAGTGTTCTCCAGACTCTCTTCTGCTATTGTCAAAACAAAGGTGGGGGAAGGGTTGTCACCTAGCAGAAAAAAATGCTTTGAGATGGGTGAAGAGACTAACACGACTCAAGGGATGAAGAGACTAACATGACTAAAGGGAGCATTCAGCATGGTATGACATCAAAATAAAATTCAGTTCAGATGGCTTCATTGCCTGCATCTTGAGGGCAGACAGGAGAGGACTAACTTACATGTTTCTGCTCCCCCAAATGAATGAAATTTAGTTTTTGAATTAACTTGGGAACTTATTTGGAGTAAGGCATTTACACAAGGTCTTCCTTTTCCACAGAAACATCTGAGTTAAAGAAAGGTAGGGTGGGAAACCGGTCGTTCATATAGACGTCTTAGACATAAAATAAGGAAGGTTCAATCCATAGAGGACGATGAGACTGCTTTTTCCAGTTTTGGAAGTTCTCTTGTTAAAATTAGGAAAAGGGACCAGCTTTTCATATTTAGAGGAGTTCCCAGTAAAGGAGAATATTTGTAATTCAGGGTTGAAATGAGGGGTCCTTGGTACTCTCTGAGCTTGGTTGTTTTCTTGCAGACATTTCAGTGCACTGATGATGTTACCTAGTTTGGGTAATGAAACGTCTGCAAGAAAACAACCAAGCTCAGAGAACACAAAGGATCACCTCGTTAGAAGGATTAGTTTGTCTCCTGTTTCTCATTCATTTGAATCCCTTGGTCAGTTGATGGAATGCAAATATTGTATTATACTATTACAGTGTATTGTAGTGATAGTGCGGGTGGTAAAGTAGCCTCTGTCCATAGATATTGATTAAACAATACTTGCTATGGAACTAAAAGGAACTAGGGATAAGATATCAAGAAGCAGCTCATATGCAGCATACATGATGCACCACTAGATGTCAGCCACATTTCAGGCATTAATCAAAACAGAGCTATCTATCATACAGTAGTTACTATTAGATCTCTAATGTCTTCTTATTTTTTTGAGAGTGTTGCTTGTTTCTTGTGCAAGAAATTTTGTTCAAAATAAATAATTGCTAGAAGAAAAAAAGCTATAACAACAGTTATTTATAGATAACTTTAAGCAAAAAAAGAGGATGATGATTGATGATTTTGTGCTGTTCAGTCAGTTCTGATTCTTAGCATCCATATATAGATAGATACCCCTAATCTGATTTTTTTGGTTCTTCTTCTTGCACCCATTGCCGTTATAATTGAGTTCATGCACCTTGTCCTCCTCTTCTCTTTCCTATCATATTTTACAACTTAATAGACTTTTCTAAAGAACTAGGCAATGTCCCCAAATATGATACTTTGAGTCTGGTCATTTGTGCCTTGAGTGAACTAAATTTAAAGCTGATCATAACTCTTTTTTCTTCCTATTTTATTTTAAATATTATATAAAATTTACATATATGATATGCCTGTATTTTGAAGGAGACTACATGTTATATCGCTTAGTAGGAAATCATTTCAAATTATTAAATCAATACTTTAATTAGGTACTAGATGACAGATTGATATTGTAACATTTACTGTTATGCAGTTGGTTGGTGTTCTGTTCACTTATATGATACTTTCACATAGAATAGCAGAAGTCCCTTCCTATCACAAATGACAGTAATTTTCATAATTTTTTTTTAAAAAATACACTAGATTGTGAAAGTTGTGTTCAGATTTGGTTACATAAAGTATATGGGAACATGAGTACAACACCTGCCTGCAATTTATAAAAGTAGTCACACCTTTTCTCAAGATTGTATAGCTGTTACGAAAGCCATCTGCTTGATCTTGGAAAGACATAACTATTTTAAATAGTTGGGGCCAAGAGCCGAGTTTACAATTCTCTGCAATCCTTAACACATTTTTAGAATCCTATCCAAAATGCCATATTGGAAAACCTCAAAAGGCTTCTATTCAGAAATAAACACAGGGAAACAACTGAGAAAAGGGAAAAATAGAGATAAAAGAGAAGAATAAAAAAGTATTTTGTTATCCATATTTTTTATTAACAGTCCTGAGGAAAGGAAGAGAAAAGAGTGAAGTGGCAGATTTGCCAGCTTCAAAATTTTGTGCTTTGTGGGCAGGGCAAGCAGGTGCACGTCTCATCATCCTGAAGTGTGTGTGTGTGTATGTGTGTGTTGGCATGTATGTATTAAAAAAAAACTATGTACGTTCTACAGAAAATATCCTCAAATCAGATTACAGAGGAAATAACAAAAGTATTGAGCTAATTTCCATCACAGAAATGCATAAAAATCACACAAAGGTAAAGAATTAGGAAACAGTAACCCAAACTTGGGCACCAATTCTTGTTTATTTTATTGGAGGGGTGGAGAGTTGATTGGAATCCTTATTTGCAAATCTTTTGGCACTGATTCTTCATCACAAGAGAGCAGTAGAATATAGATAGAGAGCTAAGGATTTACTGCCTGCATAGCTCGATCTGCACAACTACCCAGAGGAAGAGTTCAAACAATATGAAGCCATACTGCATCTTGTCACTCTTGCCATTGTCTGAATGATAGAGCTGAACTGCCAGGAACAGCTGGGAATATAACAGCAAAGCCTGGAGCTTCCGGAGATCAGCTATGAGTCTCGTGTTAACCACAGTTGCTAATTATATTGTTTAACAATTAAAAGAATTGTACTAATGAACAGTATACAGTATATACATAATGAGAGATTGTATTTGCAATCAATAGTGGGTTTCAGTCTACAATGTTGATCTTTTTCTTTGACAGGCAGAAGGCTACTATAAGAAGATGCTAATCTTATTGGTTAAGCTATAGTAGTGAAATGTAATGCTTAATATATTCATACAGCTCTAGAAGTTTTCTAAATTAGGTCTTTAGTTAGGAAATAATCAACTTTATTTTAAAACTGAATGAGATCCAAACTAGTACTACACAATGATTCACATTTTTAGGTTATTCTATGAAATGTTTTATATATACACATTGTATGATGTTCACTTTCTCTTCTTCTGATTGCTTTTTCTTTGATATTACAAGGGAGTGAAAAGAATTGATCCAAGCATTTTTGCTAATTTCAAAAGTCATTATTTTGGAGATGAACCTATGAACCGTCTAGATCTTTGCTCAATGTTGAAAAAAAAGCAACCTAATGGCTACTATCATTGCGAATCCTCAGTTGTAGTGGGTAAGAAAATATATTTAATATTTTCTATGGTATCTAATAATGGAGAATATATGTGTAAAACATTTGCTGATCTCTTTATAGAATTTTGCAAATGAATATAACATTAAGAATGCAAGCACTAGGCCTGTCATAAGGCTTTGAAGCTTTTTTACATAGCATTGCCCTGTCTTCAAGCAATGCTCTTAGAAAAGTGGCTGTGTGGCAAACTTTGATTGTAGTAGATGCCCTCATTTTTTGTGTTTTTTGTTTTGGCGCTTCAGCATTAAAGCATAATTTCAGTAATCTGGGTAGATCATTATAGCATCTATTGGTTTTGCTATCACCACCAAATACTTTCCTGATTTGGAATTTTTTTAAGGCTTATAATGTGTGCATTCTTATGTATCCATATTTGTATTTGTATATACTTATGTGTGTATAAAAGGTAACATGCTTTGGAGTAAAACAATAAAACAATTCTTCTATAAAAAGAATTATAAAAGCATTCCCTTTAAGTTTATAATTTAGTTTTACCTCTCTTTACTTTCATAGCAAGTTGACTCCTAATTGTTCTACAAAACATATATCAATAAATATCTGTTCACAGTGGTAGTGGTAATTTATTAATTGATTAGTCTTATGATTATATCATAAAATAAAATACAAGATCTAATGTAAAGGGTAAAATATACCAAAGAAAATACAGTAATAAAATATATACGTGGTAAATACAAAGAATCAGCATTCAGATAAATATATTACCTTTACAAGATACCATGATCTGTTCAATATAATGGGTTCTTAGCTTAGCTGCCTTAGCTATAAACTTAGCAGTTCTGCCTGCAATGTGTAGCTTAAAGCCCAGGCGGATATAGGACAATCTGCAATTCAGATCCCAGTGGGCCATCTTTCCAAGGAGGGATGTTAAATATGTAAATCTAAGAGATACATACTGTTGACAGTAAAAAAAAAACCCATGAGAATATCTTCAATAACTGAGGCATTTCTCATGATATGGCAGGTGATAGAAGCACTGATATTTAGCCATGGAATCCAACAATTCAAATCTTGCTTGCCGCATCATGTGACATGTCGTGACGTATCGTGACTTTTTTTGCATTGCCGGAGCTGGGTGGGCATGGCCTCCGTATGATGCAACCAGCCCGCGGGTTGGCAGTTTGACACCCTGGTCTAGAAAATGCCTTTCTTAAGAATATGTCAGGTATTTCACTTTTACCTGTTCACAGTAATAATAGGAGACTTTCCTTGGGTTGAGGCTCCAGACTTCTCAGACCTGTCCTACCTACGTGTCCACCAAATCCCTCTTTCTTCCCCTCACTTCCCTCTAGAATTTAAATAGAAATGTGGAGCCATATGTTAATCATTCTTTGACTGACAGTTCCAATACCCAGTTATCAAGATAGTGTTTTCATTTTGAAAAGCTGCCTACTTCACAGACTGATAAATTAGATCTTTAGTTGCACCTTAAAATTGCTTTCTCTGTCATGATTAGAGAGGGAAAGCTAAAAGATATATTTGGAATCACTTATCTGCTTCTACGCAATCAAGTTGATGGAAATGAAATAGAAACAGGGCTGTTTCTCACAGCTTCTCACAGTGTTATGCACCTGTCCTTGAGCCAGCAAAAGAATGGCCTCTATTCTGTAAAATCCTATTCTGCTACAGTAACAATGTCAGTAAATGGTGCTATTATTTATTTACTGCAGGCCACATAAAGAAAGGGACTGATAGATTCCCTTTGCTTTGCTTCCCCCTTCCAGAAAGTGACTCTTGCTGATAGAAAAACATCTACCAGTCACTGTCCCTAGTATAGAGTGGGAACGTTTGTGTGAGGGCTTACAATAAAAAGTTTAGCTACCTGTCGAATTGCTCAATTAACAAATGGCAGGCTCTTAAAAGGGATGTCAAGTAAAATAGATGGGAAATATTTATTATAAACAAATACCATCTCCAAAGAGCACTGCAGGAAAGCGGCTGCACTGGCAATGAGTGAGCAAGGGATCCAGTTGATTTCATGACTGGAAGAATCCAGGGAAGAGCTATGGAAAACACGTGTACCAGAGGAGATTTCTGAAATCATGCAATTGTTAGTGGCCTGCCTATAAGAAATGCCATCACTCTAATATGGAACACCTCCAAAGCTGGAACAAACAGAATGGGCTAAAAGGTGCCGTTCTACTCTACAGTGAGGATAAGAAGTAACCAGGGTGCATTACAGAAACAGCTATGGCCAAGAGCATTGTTTTGTCAAGGCAATAGCATTCTTGCAAGAGTCCTGAGAAACATAAAAGAAATAAAATAGTAAAAATCAAATCCATGTAAAACTTTTCAGCAGAAGCAGCAGAAAAGCTGCTGTAGTAGTAGTAGTACAAGTTGGGAGGGACCTTGGAGGTCATCTAGTCCAACCCCCTGTTCGGGCAGGAAACCCTATACCATTTCGGACAAATGTCTGTCCAGTCTCTTCTTAAAAACTTCCAGTGTTGGGGCATTCACCGCTTCTGGAGGCAGGTTGTTCCACTGGTTAATTGTTGTAACTGTAAGGAAGTTTCTCCTTAGTTCTAGGTTGCTTCTCTACTTGATTAGTTTCCATCCGTTGCTTCTTGTCCTGCTTTCAGGCGCTTTGGAGAATAGCTTGACTCCCTCTTCTTTGTGGCAGCCCCTGAGATATTGGAACACTGCTATCATGTCCCCCCTCATCCTTCTCTTCATTAGACTAGACTAGACATACTCAATTCCAGAAACCGGTCATACACCAGGTCATATCAGTTCATAATATACATATGGCAGAATTTGTCTTTCTTTTCCAGTTTCTCTCTATATAACAGTATTGCTTTAAAAAAAACCCTAAATCCATGCTTTAAAAAATAGGTCAGCATTTTTCCAGAGCACTAAATCTTTGTTTCTAAAGATTTTTTTTTTTTTTTTGCATTCTCACAGGGGAGCATAGCTGACTCTTTCACTGTCAAAAGGTGGTTTACCCAGCCTGCAAGGGCAGATGTTCTTATATTACACAGAGAAGCAACATTGAGTTGGCCTTTTTATTTGATCCTCTTCCTTTAAACTTCAGAGCTAAGATTTGTACAGAAATAGAGCCGGTTCCTTGTAACTTCAGCCTTGTACTGAGCAAATGGGAATGTCAAAGAGGAACAGGGAGAATGAAAGGAAAAGAGAAACTAGTTAGGTACAAAATTTAAAACCTTTTTGCAGAGGAAATGTATAGGCGCTAGCTTGATGGACAAACTTAATTTTCTGGATCCAGCTTCAGAAAGTATGAAATGCATTTATTCTCCATCAAAGGTCTTGACAAAGTGCTTGGAAACTCTTCAGCAGCACCCAAAAGTGGGGAATATTGAAAGGGTTTGACCGTGTTACGCAGGCAGATTACCAAGTATAATAAGCTAATGCGGACCCATCGTCTGTGAAATGTGATCCCCAGGATAGGCAACCTTGGCTCTTTTATGACTCGTGGACTTCAACTCCCAGAATTCCTGAGCCAGCCATGCTGGCTCAGGAATTCTGGGAGTTGAAGTCCACGAGTCATAAAAGCCAAGGTTGCCTACCCCTGCCTTAAATCAAGATTTCATTGTATACCTGAAGCACCTATTCCAGCTACCTTAAGCACTTCGTGTTCCACTCTAGCACCAATATAGTGTTTTACAGATGAAATGATGTTAAGCCCATTTTGGAAACATTCTCCCCTGCTTTCTCTGATTTATTAACGTATTAATTTTAAAGGCACAGTAAAGTAGATAAAATGGAAGGTTTATAAACATCAGAAAATTAGCTAAGAGGTTTCCAAAATATATTTAAATAAATATGCATACTGCAATATTATAGTAATTGAAAGTTTAAAAGTAAAGGTTTCCCTATCAGTCGTGTCCAACTCTAGAGCTTGGTGCTTATCTCCGTTTCTTGGCCGAGGGAGCCAGCATTGTCTGACCAGCATGACTATAACCAAAGGCACATGGAACATTGTTACCTTCCCACCAATCTACTTGCATTTGCAACTGCTAGTTGTGCAGGAGCTGAGACAAGTAATGGGAGCTCATCCTGTTGCGCAGAGCTTAGATCTCGAACTTGGGCTGCTGGTTCTCCAGCTGTCAAGCTCAGAGTCTTTAACTGTTGAGCTATCAAGCCCCATTGAAAGTTTAGTTAATACTAAAGTCAATATTAACATTGGATTATGCAGTAACTAATAACTGTTAACTGTAACTGTCACGGTTCTGACAGATGAAACTCTTCAAAGAACTTCGATGCATTGTTTACCTTAAAGAACCTTTAATTGAGAAGCATAGCATCGGCACTAACATAGTCAAAGCCAAAAACTGGATTTCCCTCCCCTGAGCACATGGTATCAAAGCACAATTCCTTCCTCCAATTAACAGTCATAAATCACATTCTCCAATTAGTTTGAAATGCAGGCTTTCCCTCCAGATCTCCAGCCCGCCAGTTCTTATCATCTCTTATTTCAATAAGAGGGTCACACACTAGGTCCAGTATTGTTATGTCTAGCTGAACTCTCATGCACATTCCTCCCCCCAGCATCATCTAACTCTAGCTCTAAAAGTAAAACATAAGAAGAAAATGGTTGCATCTCTAACTGTTGTCAAAGCAAAAACATCTGATGTTAGCAGCGTTGACAGTAACATTTAAACTATGTTATAGTCTTAAGAAATTGCTGTAATTTATGACTGATATAGGAAATTTGGCAAATTTAGCAAACCATAATGTAATTAAGTCTTACTAGCCTTATGTTAAGGATAACCAAAATTATGAATGTGGTGACCCTTTGAGAGCTGTATGCAACGAAATTTCATTTTGATGTATGCAGATTGGTGTACTTTCAAAGTGACAATAAAGTTGTTGTTATTATTATTATTATTAAATAGTTTTCTATTTGGACTCTATATCACAAAGGTGGCGAACCTATGGCATGCATGCCAAAGATGGCACTCAGAGCCCTCTCTGTTGGCACGCACGCCACCGCCACCAGCAGCAGGTCTATCAGGCCATCACTGCCGCCCAGAGCAGGAGCCCCGCCCAGCACAAAGGAGGTGAAGCGGCTGACTAGCAAGCTCGAGTAACGATGGTAAAGCAGAGGTCACCAACCATTGTCGATTGGTGGACTGGAAGAAAAGGGAGGCGGAAGTATTTTACATGTGTGCATGCGCACATGGGGCCACAAGCACGCACGCACTGCAAATGGGGTGGGGCTAGTGTCTTGTATCTGTATCCTGGGTGGTGCAGTGCCTTGTATCTGTATCGTGTGGTGCCACAGCAGCCGTTTTTGCGCCTTGTAGCATTTTTGCACCCCCAGTTTTTGCATGCCAGAAGTGGCACTCAGAGGTGTCTCCCTGCCCCCCCGAGGGCACCACAGTGCTGATGCGGCCCTGGCACTTTGCGATAAATAAGTGGGTTTTGGGTTGCGGTTTGGGCACTCGGTCTCTAAAAGGTTCGCCATCACTGCTATATCAGATATGTTTCTCATGTATCAAGTTTGACATTGAGATAAACTTCCATAACTTGCCATTCTTCTACAAAAGAAATTGTTCACAATTTCTAATGAGAGACACAGAGAACCCTAGCAGCTACCGGTATTATCATTTAAAAATGCCAGTTCAGTATATTTTATGGGTATTTAGGGTTTAGTAATATTTATTTTTAAAAAAAAAAACAGACTAAAAGGAAAGTCCATGTTTACATTTCCTTCGTGTTCCCTGTTTTCTAGAATTTTTGGACTGATTTTTGTTAATTGATTCTTGACATTCTATTATTTTGTGGTACCTTCTTTTATTAGAGGCTTTATGTTTAGGGGACAATCTTGTCTTGTTTGCTGCTTCATGGGATATTTGGGAGATGAAATTCCATTTACAAGTATTTGACTGTTAATTCTTTGTGGTTACTCAGTATTCCTGTAAGACTACAATTTTATTTCATCCATGATAGGAAAAAAGGTTTGCAGGAAAATAGCCATGGCTTTTGTTTTCAAAGCTATTTCTTCCTACTAATATAAACCACTCTGTACCTGTGACTAATCACACAACTATTTCTTTTTTTTTAAAAAAACCTTGCCTTTCTCTACATTTCAGATCTTGTGTACTATGTAAACTTGCAGAAAAGTCAAGAATTTTAGGTGGCAAAATACACCCCTGAAATTGGGTTCATTTTATTCATGGATGGGCTTATCTATGAAGACATATGACAAAACTTCTCTAAAGTAACCATATATCATGTATATAGTATACTCACATATAAGCCCATCCACATATAAGTCAATCTCAGATCTTTAACCAAAATATCAGAACAAATGTGCCTCCTACGATAACTATTTAACTCCTTTTTTGAATCTGTCTTTACACAAAGGGAAAAAACAGACCAACCTATCAAAAATAGTGCCATAAAAAACAAAATAGAAATACAAATTAAGATACGCAAGAAAATGGTAAGTGAACACCTGTCCAGCCTAGACGAGTTCAAATCACCAGGACCAGATGGATTACACCCCAAGGTTCTTAAGGAACTGGCAGATGTGATCTCAGAATCACTGAACTATATTTTTCAAAGATCCTGGAGCACTGGAAAATTACCAGAGGACTGGAAAAGAGCCTATGTAGTTCCCATCTTCAAAAAAGGGGGAAAAAAGGACCCAGGAAATTACAGACCTATCAGCCTGACCTCAATACCTGGGAAGATTCTGGAAAAGATAACCAAACAACGAATCAGCGAACACCTACAAACAAAGTCATTACTAAAAGCCAACACGGGTTTGTCAAAAACAGATCATGCCAGACAAATCTTATTGCATTCTTTTGACCAAGTGACAAAATTAGTGGACCAGAGGAATGCTGTGGATATAATTTACTTAGACTTCAGTAAGGCATTTGACAAAGTAGACCACAACCTACTACTTGATAAGATAGAAAAATGCGGGTTAGACAGCATCACCAGATGAATCCGTAGTTGGCTGACCGGCCGTACTCAGCGTGTGGTCCTCAATGGAACCGCATCTACATGGAGGGAAGTGTATAGTGGGGTGCCCCAGGGTTCTGTTCTGGGCCCAGTGCTCTTCAACATCATCAACAATCTGGATGAGGGGATAGATGGGGAACTCATCAAATTTGCAGACGACACCAAGCTGGCAGGAATAGCCAACACTCCAGAAGACAGGCTTAGGATACAGGAGCATCTGGACAGACTTGAACACTGGGCGCTATTTAACAAAATGAAATTCAATGGTGAAAAAAGTAAGGTTCTACATTTAGGCAAGGAAAACCAAATGTACAGGTATAGTATAGGGGGTACCTTGCTCAATAGTAGTAACTGTGAGAGGGACCTCGGAGTCCTAGTGGACAATCATTTAAATATGAGCCAGCAGTGTGCTGCAGCTGCAAAAAAAAGGCCAACACAGTGCTAGGCTGCATTAACAGAGGGATAGAATCAAGATCATGTGAAGTATTAATACCTCTTTACAATGCCTTGGTAAGGCCACACTTGGAATACTGCATCCAGTTTTGGTCACCATGATGTAAGAAAGATGTTGAGACTCTAGAAAGAGTACAGAGAAGATGATTAGGGGACTGGAAGCTAAAACATACAAGGAACAGTTGCTGCAATTGGGTATGTCTAGTTTAACGAAGAGAAGGACGAGGGGGGACATGATAGCAGTGTTCCAATATCTCAGGGGCTGCCACAAAGAAGAGGGAGTCAAGTTATTTCCCAAAGCACCTGAAGGCAGGGCAAGAAGCAATGGGTGGAAACTAACCAAAGAGAGAAGCAACCTAGAACTAAGGAGAAACTTCCTGACAGTTAGAACAATTAATCAGTGGAACAATCTGCCTCCAGAAGCGGTGAATGCTCCAACACTGGAAGTTTTTAAGAAGAAACTGGACAGCCATTTGTCCAAAATGGTATAGGGTTTCCTGCCTGCACTAGATGACCTCCAAGGTCCCTTCCAACTTTATCATCATCATCATCATCATCATCATCATCATCATCATCGTTATTATTATTATTATTAGCCATCTGTGCAAACTAAAACATATGAAAGAATGCAGAATTGAATTGACTGGGCAGATGTTATGGGAGACAGGTGGTGGTCCCTCAAGTAATCAACACTTTAATATGGTTGAAAAAAACCTGAGGTTGAGAATAACGAAAAGCGGAATTTGCAGTATAAGAGTCTTCTTTTTACTAGAATGTTTAAATTACAATACTGAATCTTGGGATCTCTTTAGGTCCAGTATGTATACTGTGATAGTGTAACTAGCAACTGCTAATACATTTTAGATCAAAGGTCTTTTATATTGATTTGTAAACCAGAAGATTGCAGTAAGGTTTTGAAAAAATGCAGAACACAAAACCAAATGTTTTATGCAGTGGTCTCATAATTATCTGAAATTAAAAATAAAAATATTTCTGTTAAGAAATTAGATGTTAAGAACTCCAATTTTATCTATATGCACAGCAAGCATACTTACCAAACAATATGATGCATTTCACGAATTTAGTGGTAGAAAGGACCGTAGGCAATAACCAATTAATTAGTTTTAGCTGTGCTTTGAGATAATTGGTAATATTAACTACATCTTGCAAATTTATTGGCTCTATAATAATTCAAACCCTAGGATGTTACTAAACAGTGAAATAATTTATTATTCAGTGTTATGTATCAATTTTATATTGATGTAGTAGTACAACTTGAAAAAAACATAATTTTAGCAGTATACTTCAGAGTCAGCAAATAATTTAATTTTCATTTGATTAGATGTTTTCCCCTTTGACTTTTAATATAAAGTAAATACTTAGTTTAAAACTCCATTTACAGGGAACAGATTACTCATTCAAATATTGTATCTTTTATTTAAAATAATAATGTCTTGTAAATCAAGGGTTTGTATATTCAATACTGTAGTTTGAAAATGGGAAGAACTGAATGATTGAGGAATTAAAAGCTTAATTTTTAGAATAAATAAATGGCAACAAGGCTAATCTATTAAAACATGTTAGGGTATTTGGTTAAAACTTACAAAAGATTAATGATGATGTGCCACTGTGGAATGATCTTATCTCAAAGTATTAAGATAAAGCTTTCTTTGAAGTTTGCCTGCTTTAGCTAATGTCTCCATAAAATATTTTGTTTTAGCAGCATTGGTATATCATTTGAGCTGTGAGCTAATGCTCTAAAAATATCTGTTTTGATTTGTTCAAGCACTCTGGCCCAATTCTGAAAATATTTTAGGATTGCTGTGTTATTGTTGAGGAACCTATAAAGAGTTATAAATAGATTTATTGGTCATAGTTTGCTGGGGTGAATTGGTTTTATTTGGAATAAACGTTAATATTAGAAAATGCTATCCTACAGTGAAAAATGAGAAGATTTGGGGCCTCTTTCTGCTTTTTAGAGGATTAATCTCCAAAATATATTACTCGATACAGTTAAACTCTTTGAGAAAGATAGTTTACATTGTTGAGAAACCATAATAAGGAGATTTAATTCACTTCTGTCAGTAGACTCTGGAGAAAGGGCAGAAGGAGTTTTCCAATAAGACGGGTTTCTTTAGCCTGATTTTTTAAATGGACATTAAAGTATTATTTTAAGATCTCAGAGCCAGTTTTATCTAGTGGTTAGAACAACCAGGCTAGAAAGCAAGAGACTGTGAGTTTTAGTCTCGCTTTAGCCAATGACCTTGAGCAAGTCATTCTTAGCCCACCTTACAGGGTTGTTGTTGGGAAAATAGGAGAAGAATGGTGTGTTGGATATGTTCACTGTCTTGAGTTAATTCTAAAAATAATAATAAAGATGGGATACAAATAAATAAATAAATCTGCTTTATAGTTCAAGGAATCAAATTCTTTGTTATAGAACATAGTACCATTTGGGATATCCACTGGCAGTGTTAGCTGGTTCAAAATGGTGGACACTGTTGGAGTAATCTAATTGCTCCCCCCCATCCCATGTTAGTAGAGGCAAGGCTTCAGTTGTCAGTTTTGCCTGCTGTTTTAATGCTGTTAATCCTGAAGACCAGCGGTTCTCAACCTGTGGGTCGCGACCCCATTTGGAGTCGAACGACCATTTCACGGGGGTCGCCAAACACGGCAGTCCGCCATTTCCCCCCCCCATTTTTCCCCATTTCCCCTCGGCCGTCGCGCGCGTGCTGTGCACGCGCAATTCAGCTCGTCGTGCCACGCATGCACGGATCGGCCCATCGTGCGCCGCGCATGCGCAATTTGGCCCGTCACACCGCGCATGCGCGGTTTGGGCTGTCGCGCGCGTGCCATGCATGTGCGGTTAGGCCCATCGCGCTGCGCATGCGCGGCTAGGCCTGTTGCGTCGCGCATGCACGGTTCGGGCCATCGCGCCGTGCATGCGCAGCGTAGGTCGGGGTCGCGCCGCACATGGGCGGCGCAGGTGGGGTCTCGGCCTGAAAAAGGTTGAGAACCGCTGCTGTAGACACTCCTGGATAGAGCTCTATATTGATGATTTGGCATTTGTAACAATTCAGGCATTGTGACTTTTACTATCATATAGTTCTTTGTGCATTGTGCAAAGGAGGCAAAGGAGTTTTTCAGGAATACCAAGTAATTTCATGAAAACTGAACTTTTTACAAAGAAATCTTCACGATGGCCTTCTGCTGTCTGAAGAGTTCCCAAGACTAAATCTACTCTTAAGGAAGTCAGGGAACTCCAGTTCTGAATCTGAAATAAATATATTGTAATCTTTCTAATGGAATTTTTAAATCTTTGTCTTGTAGATATGCCTACCATGTTGAAATATATAGCTAGTCCTCAATTCATCACCAGTCCTTTAGCAACCATTCAAAGTTACAATGGTGCTAAATGAGTAGTACCTATGACTGGTCTTTGAAGTTCCAATTGTCCCAGCAACTGGCCAGTCACATGATCATAATCTGAGCATTTGGCAACCATTTGCATTTAACAATGTTTACAGCATTCCACAGTCACATGACTCCTATTTGCAGCCTTCCCTGCCAGCTTCCCACAAGCAAAGTTGATGGGGAGGCCAGTAAGGAAAGTCAAAAATTGTTCTGGTAAGTTCCCCACATCTAGCAGCAGCCACCCAGGCGCCACTGTGCTCCTGCTGTACTCGTCCCATTTGCACCCTGCAACAGCAACTTCAAGCCCTGTGACACTTATGGCATTCTCCATCCCTTGTGCACCCTTGCATACCTCTTGCAACCTGCAGCAGCCATCCCAAGCTTTGCGGTGCTTGTGCCACCCTGCCCCTCACACATCCCTGTGCGCCCTTCTGATGTAGCAGCCAGTTACCTGTCTACCAGCCTGTTTGCAAATCACCAGGGACTTGCAACTTCCTGCTGGCTACCACATTGACTTTGGTTATTGGAAGTCAACAGAAAGGTGTGAAGAGGTTCTCAGTTAATAACCCATGTACCTCATTTAATGATAGCAATAAGGATTTCCAAGACTGCTATTGCTAGGTCCACATTGCTATATTAGGTCCACATCACCTATCAGTGGAAATTCTGGTCCTAATTACCATAATTAACAGAAGACTATAAAAGAGAGTTCTCCATTGGGTTGATATCTTATACTGTTAGTAGCATATGTTGTTTGGGTTTATCTTAGTGAAGTATCTGAACAAAATCACTGTGATATATAAGCTATGGATTATGGCTCAGGTTATAACATGAAGTCAGCCATCTTGGTTTATTCAGAAAATTATTGTTTAACAACTAATAATTTAATGGGGTGAAAAAAGGAGGTTGTTCTTTTCTTCTATGTAGGGATATACACACATATTCATGTATGAAGATTAAAGCATTTTTTGAAATTTCAGATCTATCTATTTTTGTTAAAGAATTGGTGATGTACATTTGTGTTCATGTAAAAATACTATACAGATGGATGATTTCTTTTTTAAAATGTCTCTATAGTTTTCATGAACTAAATACATAAAGAAATCAACATTCCTAACAGGAAATTTGAACTCTTAATAGGTTTTGCACACTTCGTGAGAATCAGCGGTATCTATAAAGCAACGAAATCTTGGTTAATGTAGAAAATCACAGAACTGTAAAAAAAAATGTTAATGTTCATATCAGCTAGTTCAGGTCCAGAATAGTGTAACCACAATGGTCTTCACATTCCATATGAATCTGAACAACAACAACAAAGTATCTTGGTTCCCTCATCTTTCTGGCTCTAAACTTTCATCTTTTTCTTTATTTGTTTGTTTGTTTTTTGAGAGTGAATTAGCATTCAACTATTTACATATAGAATGAGGTTTTTTTTCACTTGGCCCTTTCTTTGCTAAATCTGAAGTACAAAAGTAAAGAAGATGATAACAGAAAAAGTAGCCATAAATTTTAATTTTATTTTATGATTGATGTCTATGTTAAGAACAAGAACAAATAAACTTAAAACAAAAAGAAAATACTACATTAAAATGATTTCAAGGATGCTGTTCAGAAGGGCCTTTTGAACATTGTGGGAGCCATAGCTTGTCTTCATGATGCAGATTGTGGACTGCATTGGAGACAGAATGTCTTGCTTAAACTTGCTCAGTGAGTTTAGAAAACCAATGTGATGTGTTAATGGGGATGGGGAGAATTTTGTTTGGCTGGTCTTTTAAACATAACATTTCTAGGACTTCCGGTCTTGCATCATAGCGATGTGGCCGTGGGATCGCAGAGCTCTGCACACCTTGGCTGGTTTTACCCTGCCTGGGACCCTAAAATGGGCCTAAAGTCACCCCGGAGAGGCGATGAAGAAGGAGGGGCACCCTGATGATCGCGGAATGATGGCGGCCGATTCACTTGATCCAGGGGAAGCTCTCCAAAACCCGAAGGGAGAAAGGTTGGCCATACCTTGGTGACCAGCCCAAGCTACTGGCAGCTGAAGTCCAAAAGCACTAACCAGAACAATGGTGAAGAGCATGCTTGGAACTGGGTGAGAAATTCAATCTTCTCTCTCCTATTTTGTATTTGATTCTCTGGAAAAGATCCCCAAGAAGCAAAAAAAATCCTCCAAAAATGAGGAGGGGGCAACACCCCCACCCTCCCATAGACGAAAGCGGCGAATTACATTTTTATGGGGAACAGAAATATAGTGAAAAGAGGTGAATAATATTACAGTCTGGATAAATCTGAAAACCATGAAAACTTAAAATTTCACATCTGAAACAATATTGATGAAATTATAAGAAAATAATTCTCCACTTTAAAAGTTGGAAAATGAATAGCTCCTGCATCTAGTGGAGAATTAGAGCATAAAACTATAGCTGCATTGATTTGAAATTGGCAAGACGCCCCGAAATAGAGAATAATTTGTTCCTTTGAACTTCAGTGACTTCTAAATAAACAGAAAACAGCTGAGAACAAAGGAAAGAAAATATACTACAGAGTGAAAACAATATTTGTTTAGAAACTATCTGCAGAAAAAGAAAAACCTTGATTTTTGGCTAATCTTCTAGGGAAAAAGTTACTGGAAAGCTTTTAGGTGGTTAAACATTCTGGACTGAAATCTTGGCTGGCTGATAATTGTAAGACCCCTGAATAGAAGAATTGTTACAAAATACTGCTTTCAGTGGTGCTTTGATAATTGGAAATGTATTGGACTAAAAAACCCCATATATAAAGTTAAGAACTACATAAGATTTGGTTGTTTGGATTTTAAGTGGCTAGTTTGACAAAGCTAATCAAAGAAACTATGGTACCGGTGAAAAACTATCTGGAGGGGAGAGATAAAATGGATGTTGTACATCTATCTAAAAGTGACAGGAAACCACACCTAATATTCCCTCCTGAAGACCTCAGCTTGGAACATCAGAGATCTGCAGGAGCAATGACTCAAGACAAAACAAACACATTTCAGGAGAAAATGTATGCAATGCTGCGACAGATTCAAATGATAATTGTTTCAAATCATGAGGAGATTAAAAACAACTTTGATGACATAAATGAACATATCTCTAACTTAAACTTGCAATTAAAAAAACCTCAGAAAATGGTGATAAAGAATGAACAAACAAATCAGATAATAGAACACAAACCAGAGGAAAGTGATTTAAATATGGAAGCTACAAATGAAGAGAACTACAACTTAATTCTACAAGATTTTACTACAACAAAGGAAATAAAAATAAAAAAGATGTTTATCTTCCAGGACTTCAAAACAAACTTGAGGACAAGAAAGAAATGGATTAAAGAGCTATCAGGAAAATCAATAAAGTTTGGGAGACAAAAAATGAACATCCTAGTTAATTTGTCTTTTTTATCCCCAACAACATCTACAAAAATACAGGAAAAATCCTCTGGCAAGCTGAACATACTGAATTGGAAAGCAACCTGGCAAAAGAAGAAGGCTAGAGTCAGATTTAAGCGACTTGATCCAACTTATCAGATGGAGTACTATATGATTAAACACTTGTTTAAATACAGTTAAAAGAATAGATAAAGCTTAGATATAAAGGGGCCTATAGTAAGATGGATAAGATATATAAATAGTATAATACTTTTTATAATACATGAAATGTAAAAATATTGGGATGGTGTATGTGAATGAAAAGTTTGGATATTTAAAAGTAATTAATTTTGAGAAAATTATGACTGATAAGAGTGGCTTGAATACAGTAGGAAAATTAAGCTTAAAAGAATCTTGAAAACAGGACACAATGATTTAATAAGATGATTTTCATAAATACAATTGAAATATAAGCTGATTTTAAAAAGATGTTATATGTTGATGTTATTGTTAGTTGTACAATTACTAGAAAAATGTTTATAGTCAACCTTGTATGTATTGAAAATATTAAGAATTATATTTGTTTAATGCAGACAAAATGAGAATATTACTGGAAGAAGAGAAGATCAAGGAAATATATCATTGACTAACATATGATTAATTATAGAAATTAATTATTATTGTTTTTAAATATATGAACCCAGACAACATACTGTTTGCTAAGCACTAGGGATTGTTATTGTAAAATCAATAATAAAATAATAATTAAAAAATAAAATAAAGCATAACATTTCTAAATAGTATTTCTTCAATAAATTTGTATGCAGAAATACAGTTATATGTTTTTGCATCTTTCTGAGTTCTGTGATGCTGTTCTTCAATCAGAACTGAGTATAAATCTGTGTACTTTAGCAAAAAAAATATACAAAATGTTATATTTTGAAAGATGATGGACAAACTATCATTTTATTCAGGAAGTATGCATTTGAGAAAAAGTATGCTTATGAATTTTTATGCAGATTTTTTAAAATTGTAAATAAATATAGATATAGAATGAAGGGTAACTATAGAATACAATGTTGTATTAAAACAGTGAAATTAAAATGAGCAGATTTATCGAAACCTGATTGTATATTCCATCATTTTGCAGCACTGACAAAGTTTTATTAAATTCAGTGTGAGAATTTTAAACCCATATTTTTCTTCATGCTGAAATTATTTGGACATATCTCATTTGATATTCTTAGAAATCCGCTATTTGTTAATACTTATCTTCACTACACAGTTGTAAAATGAAACAAAAAAATACACTTCTAGCATTTTTCCCAGTTAGTTTCCTTTTTAAATAAATAGGGCCTTAGTCCCCTGAAAAGAGTAAAATGTAAGTAGTTCCCACCAGACGTATTTTCTTTTGCTTTAATGACAGGCTTTTACTTATGCCCTGTAGATGTGTGTTAAGTAGTCATGTTTAATTCATTTGTTCTTTAGAATATGGGTCATGTGCTTTTTTTTTTTTCACATGTGATTTGACAGGCTGACAGTTTTTGCTTAAGCAGGCTTTATTACAAAATGTAGATTAAGCTGTTCATATGCATGATAGAGTTTTATAGTCCATCTTGCAATATCAGAATAATTTATAAGTACCATATAATATTTGCCTGAAAAGTATCACACTAGTATTTTTATGAAAGAACCTTCTGACTTCTGTCCCTGATAAGATACCAAATTATCTTGGAACAATTCTCAGTGTTCTCAGGACAAGGTGTTCTCTTCACATTGTTTTAAAGAACAGTTGTGATTCAATATTTAAAAATAATACTCCTCTGTTTTTGTTTGTGGATGATACTGCAAAGAAGAAATTCTTCTAGCAAGTGGATAGTGATTGGTAAAGACACAGAAAGAATAGGTTAGAGGTTTATTACATACCTGTTATCCTGTAAGCAGTGATTTTTTTCTTCAAATTTCCTTCACTGTTAAAGATTAAGAGAACCAAGTATCAGTTGTACCATCACATTATGCCCATTGGATTATGACTTTAGCAATTACCTTACAATTGTTTTAATGTAATTCATAAGGGGAATGCTAGAGGGTTTTTTTAGAATAGAATAATAACTTTTGAATGTATACTAATTGCCATACATTAAAATGAAATTTCGTTGTATATAGCTCTCAAAGGGTCACCACCTCCAATATACATTACATAAATATGACATAAATAAATAAATACAGAATTATGCATATACCCACATATATTATATGACACAGAGAAACAACATAGTCTAGTTCGGATTATGTATACATGTGCATGGCGACAGAATGGAATCTTGCGAGTTTACCAGACGGATGGCATAGGGAACAAAGCTATTACAGAATTGGGTAGTCCTGCTAGAAATACTTCGAAACCTCCTCCCAGAGGGGAGCAACAGAAACAGACCTTACAGTGGATGTGTGGGGTCTCTAACCATGCTTTGAGTTCTAAGCACATAGCGCTTAGAAGAAGCAGCCTGAATACCAGGGAGCGAGCTTCCTATGATCTTCTTGGCTGTCCTTATTGTTCTCTGTATGGACTTTCTATCTGAGGCACTGCTGCCACCAAACCAGACAGTGATGCAGTTTGTTAAAATGCTTTCAATCGTGCCTCTGTAAAAAGTGGCCAGGGCAGAAGGAGAGAGATGTGCTCTCCTCATCCGACGCAGGAAATGCAGATGCTGGTTTGCACGCTTCACTAAGGATGACGTGTGGAGAGACCAATTCAGATTGTTAGTTATCTGCACTCCCAGATACTTAATACTGTTGCATCCTTGATACTGAGTGGAGTATGAATATGCCGGCTCTTTGTAAGATTGCAGTGAAATATTAATTATTGTTATGGGAAATTATTGCTTTTGCTGGAATTTGGGGCTGCAAAGTTAAATTAGACTCAGTCAGTACGGCATGTGGTGAAAGCTAAGCAATGGTTGTGGTACAGACTCTAGAGTCCCATATGCTGAGACCAGCCAGCCCCTCCCCCAAATAAAATCATCAAAACAATTTTCAGAATGACTGAAGTTCTGTCAGGACAAGATCAGACAATAGTGGCTTTTCAATTTTTGCCCTCATTATTTCAGTGTTGGTGGCTGCTTCTGCCTATAGAGCACTACTTCAGGGCATGCCCCATCTCCTGTTAGACATTTTCTCACTTTTATTGTTTGTTTTTTGTCTATAATTAATCACATAAGCAGAACCAAGCATTATCAAGAATGCAGTATTAGTTGAAGTCTAGAGCAGCGGTTCTCAACCTATGGGTCGCGACCCCATTTGGGGTTGAACGACTGTTTCGCGGGGGTCGCCGGACACCGCGGTCCGCCATTTTGTTTGTTTTGTTTGTTTTTTTGTTTGTTTTTTTCATCGCATGCGCACTGCGCATGCACGGTTCGGGCCGTCGCGCGCGCGCCACGCATGCGCGGATCGCCCCGTCACGGCCGCCATTTTGTTTTTTGTTTTTTTTTGTCGCGCGTGTGCTGCGCATGTGTGGATCAGCCCGGCGTGCGCGCGCGCGCCGGGGTCGCGCCGCACATGGGCAGGGCAAGTGGGGTCTCAACCTGGAAAAGGTTGAGAACCACTGGTCTAGAGTTGGTGGTACTCAGTTGCTTCAAAACTTATTGAATTTGGTACTTAATGCATTTGGATGTGAAAATGTTGTCCCAGTACTCATTGTTTGGTATTTGACATGCTGCAAAAGGAAGTGGGGGACAGCCACAGGAGCGGGCAGGAAGATGGCCATGCTGGGAAGATGGCTGCAAAAGGAAGCCGCAGAGGGGCGGACAGGAAGTTGGCCGTGCTAGGAAGGTCACTGACATAGGAAAAAGGATAGATAGGAAGTCCTTCCCAGTCGAAACAAAAGGTTACATGGTTTGTTTGGTACTCATCCTTTTTAATACTCATCCCACCTCCTGGAACCAATTAAGAACAAGTACTGAGGTGCCACTGTATTGTCCCCGACCTTAATAATTGGGGGAAAAGGTATATACTTTAAATAAAGACGTCACCGATCTTTGGTTGCAATCCTGCATCTTCATAAGTTTTAAGTGATGTAGGATTATAAAATTGCAGGGGTTGTTTTAAAATTGAGATAAAGTGATGGAAAATATTGCATCTCTTATATTTCTGCAAGTAGGTAGTACAGCTTTTGAGGCATAGGAAGGAGAAGAGAAAAAAAAATCTGAGAAGAAAACTCTGCCTGTAACATTGTCCCAACTCTTAAGATTTAAAAAATATTTGCAAACTAGCTATTAATATACTATAGCCAATCCTTGATGGTGACAAAGTACTTTATTTTGACATTCTAAATCCCTGTGCAAAGAAATGGTGAAATGTGTGAAGCATCCGTCCGTGTGTGTGTGTGTGTGTGTGTGTGTGTGTGTGTGTGTGTAAAATAGTGTCATTGTAAACCCCTCCAGATGGTAGGAATACTTTCCCTTCTCTACACCTATCAGTGCCGAAGACAAAGAGGTGGAGCCTTTCTCATTCTTTACAGCAGAGAACTCGCTGCTTTCTCTTTCCCTCCCCTCAGTGTGTGTTTGTGTGTGTGTGTGTGTGTGTATGTGTGTGTGTGTGTGTGTGTGTATGTGTGCCTTTCTGTGTTCCTCTGAGTAGAATGAACAGTTTGCCTTCAGAGTCAAGAGCAACATCCAGTTTATAGTTTGGGGTGGTGCACACTGAGAGAACAAGGAAGAAAAGAAAACAGTAAATATCATGGGCCAGCTGTGCTGTTATCCTTTTGGAAGAGAGGAGAAAAAAATCAGTAAGTCTGATTGTTTTGTGCAATGCCAACACTGGGTGCAGCTATTTTAGAATGTAGTTTACTGCTAAGAAAAAAAAGATCCTCCTATATGCATTGGGGGCGTGAGTCGTTTTCACCTACACTTTAAATTATAGATTATGGTTCAAAGGAATGCAGATAAGTAGAAACTGAATATGTATCTGTATGTTTGTATACATAACTGTATTAAATTTCTTAGGCAGGGAAACAAATTTTATATCTGTAACTCTGAATTATGGACGATTATTCTGTTAGTACATATAGTGAAATATGACTTAACATTAGGGTGTGTATTTGTTTAACTTATCAGATGTACCCTATCCGATAGGGCAGTTGTTGACATGCTAAATCTGATTTCAATTGAAGGCAGTGCTTACTAGCAAAATGTAACAGACATGGAGGATCAAAAAGACAGATGATTTGTTACTGTTGTACTTAAAAATAGGGAAAAGATTCTCTAGGATTTTTGTTGTAATGCACTGCACCCCTTCAAAGAGAGTCTTCTCTGAGCAGGTGCAAGGCATGATTTTAGTTTTATTCAGATTACAGAAAAGGCACTGCCACAGATAAATTTTATTAACTTATTTTATAATAATTGTTTCAATGGAATGTTCATTTTAATTGCATGTTTTAGAATAGTTTGTATAGCAACATTTAAACATTGTGTGTTGTCAGACCTCCTGTCAGAAAACTAATTGAGATACCTGTCATATCTTTATTTTAATTTTAATAGGGAATATTTAAGGAAACCGCTTTTAATATTGCATTTTTGCTTTATTTTACATTCCATTTCTGTTTTTTCTATAGCTAGTCTTAATGATAAACTCTGTAGCTACTATATACACATACTCTTTCCATTCAGTGGAATTTCCAAATAAACTGTTATAAGAATATCATATTAGCTGACCAGTAATATTACTAATGTACTTTAGCTGTGACCTATAATTTAATCACTTCAGTGCTTAATTCCTAATTCTAAGTAACTTTTAATTATAACTGGCAAAATCTTGACATCAAGTAAGAGAGGTAGGATGAAACATTGTGTCCCAAAGAAATATTGTTATTATGCTAGAAAGTCATGAAACAAATGAAATGAAAGGCTAATAAATCAGGATTCTGGTGACGTTTGGCCAGAGAAAGATATATAGAAATGTAGATGATAACTAGGTAAATGCAGATATCTGGTCCATTTCATTATGGTCCATTTTCAAATATTAGTATTTCTTCCTTATTTTATGGAAATTGTTATTTTTTAAAATCTACAATTATTGACATGTCAATTTTCAAAGTACCTGCACTTTGTTAATCTCTTTGACTGCTAAACATTTTTTTGGTATACTCTTTCTCCAAATATCTTGGTTGGGTTTTTTTGGGAAGAGGTGGGGCAGAAATATTTTAAGAGAAATGTTAATGGTTTTCATGAATTCTGAGTTTAACTGAATCAGTGTGACTACATGTTTCTGACATCATAATATAATATGAAGTTTCTTATAAAGTTTGATCTGCCACATAGGAAAGGGAAGCTATCATGTACACCATATGGCATAATTATAATACAATATTTATTCTTCAAAATATGCTTGCAGATCTATTTCTAATATACATCATTTTTGAATTTTTACCTAATAGGGCAACGAGTTTGGTTATATTGATATATTTTTTGGGTTAAAAATGCAGGGCAACATGGATGTTTCCCCCCCCCAATTCAGAAGAATAAATCTTAAATATAGGAAAGAACTCAGCCAGAAAGAAAAGGCATGCTTAGTTGCATAAGCTTTAATCTAGAGTTTGAAATTACACATCCCAATAACATTAGTTTGTAGACTAGATCAATACAGTATTGGGAAATTAGTGTGGACATATCTCAGTCAGGAACCCAAGACTGAAAATTGCAGTTGATGACATAGAAGAAGCAAAATAAAGAGTGTGCAGGTGAAACTATTGATGGCATAGATGAGCTATTTAAGTCAAAATGCCAAATTGCTTTGTTTATTTTCACAGATACCCTCCTGGAGGCAGAAGCCAAGAGGTTAGGCAATCAAATATATTTCCATTGTGTCTAGTTTAAGACAAGTTTGCAGGAACAAATATCCCCAGCATTAACAGGCTAATAGGATGATGAAATATGAATAGAAATACAGTATAAAGAGACAAAGGAATGCTTGTGGATTCTGGATGATTAAACAGGACTGGCTCTGACTACCGGTAGTACTTGGATGGGAATTCCAGGGTTGAAGGTTAGTTTGAGAAATTAAAAGACATCCTAGAAGAAAATAACAATAAAGAACTTCTGTAATTTTGCCAAGAAAATTGAATGATGCTGTCAGCAGATTGAATTTGACATGAGGCTATCTTTAGTTTTCATAAGAACTGATTCTCCATTATGTTTATCCTCAGTTCAGGCCTATCACCAGGCATGTGTGCGAGAGAAGATGCATGTGAAAGAAGAGTTCTGCATCTTTACAATCCTGGCTGATTTGAACATGAATACCACATTATAGCAACTATACAATTTGCCACTTGTAATGGAAGTTGAATTTCAGTGGCAGAAATAGCATAGCACAATTTGGAATTGGGTTATCCTGTCTTCTTTAAATCAGCTGGAATCTGGAGCTTATTATGATACTAGTTTTCTTACCTCACAAAAGAAATTAGTATCCTAAACTTATTACATGTGCTTTAAAATAAAGCCTAGAATTTGTATAATACAAGTTAAAGAAGATGAGGGGAAAACACAACAGAACCATTTAATATTATAATATATGCTACTTAAAAGATAAAGTACAGTAGCATGAAAAATACATTTATAGTTCTGATAGGTCTTCCGGTTTGAGGAAGACATACTGGGCATTTCATTGGTAGACATGGAGGTGGCTCTACAATCCCAATCTGGAAGCACAGAGTCTAGCACAATGGTGGCATTAGAAGGCCATTGTTATAGTAACTGTGGGTATTATTTTGTGATGCTGCTCATGGTTTTCTATAAGTTTTTGGTAATGCCTGTCTTGGAGACTTCATAGCAGAGGGCTGACCAACAGGTTCCAGCAGCATTTGCAGCTTCTAGTCCCCTTGGTTGGATATCACAGTGATGTAGGATTTCTTTCACAGCATCTTTGTAGCAGTTGCATAGCCAACCTCAAGGTCTCTTCCCAGACTCTGGTTCACCGTAGAGCAACCGGTTCATCATTGGTCATCCATTATGATGACACATCCCACCTATTTCATCTGGGCTCTGATAACCAGGTACCCAATGCTGACGGACTCCACATGCTACTTAAAGTGTAGTAGCATGAAAAATACATGATATTTAAATTAAATATATAACTACTGTATAGCATTTGCACGACACATTGTTATCTTGATTCCTCTTTTAAGTGGGATATTTTGGAAGCTATTCCATGTGTTCTGAATTGTGCACTGAGCGTCCCACTGGCACTAGCGCCACCCTGAGTATCCCGCCGGTGGTAGCACCACCCCGCCCCTGAGCGGCCCACCGGCACCAGCACTTTCTTTGTTTCTTGACTTTAATCAGAAGAGCAGATAAATTAATAAAGTTTATCACTCTTGAAAGCTTATCTACCTTCTTTCCTTTCTTCAGTAGCAGAATGAAGTGTTATCCTATGGAAGTTACTTAATCCTCTGCATATAAATATTGGAAAATAGAGAAGAAACGCTAACCTAACTCAGGCACTTTTGAGAAGATTAGACATATTGGTATAGATTCAGAAAAGAATAATTAGGATCTAAGTCCTATGACAGACTAAAAAAACTTTCACAATGCTTAGGGGAATATTAATACTCTATGTATCTGAACTGATGCCCCATAAAAGATCATGATTTTTATCCCAAAGGACAAGAGGCAGAACGATGAACAATGATCAAAACTTAATCAGAGTAGGACCCGCTGAAGTTAGTACAATTTAAGTTACCATGAATAATTTAAATCCCATTGGGTTGAAGAGTGTGGAAATAAAATATATTGTGTGATTATATATGGAACGCAACGGTGGTGAATATACTGTATGTTTTGTCAAAATATGTTGCAATGGTTCCTGATTGCTTAAAGGAAGGATCAAATAAATCACAGATAATATATCTTAATATATGTGTGATCGGAAAGAATAACAATAACTCTATGCTTTATTTCAGAATCTAGGGTGAGGAAAAAGAAAAAAGTGATGTAGCTTTCTTTATTAGACCATAATTATGGGATTCCCGTAGGCATCTGTTTGGTCACCTTAGAAAACAAACTGCCCAATTAGATGGAACATTTGTTACACAGACTCCAGGAGGGGAAGAAGCCACTTGGCATGTGTTTTATATAAGTGTGTCCACGAATGCTAGAAAGGATTTTTTTTTTTTAACAGTTAAAGGTGACATAGCATCCCAGAGGATGACAGTAGATAAAAGCTTGTAGCTTTGTTGGAAGTGCTAAATATGACTTGATGAAGGAACACAGTTCCTTCAAGGTGGAAAATAACTTGCTTCGACTGAAGTCTTTGAATTATTTGGTCTGTTTATGATTTATACAGCATTCAAGGCCATGCATAAAAGTAATGTCATAAAAACAACTCAGTGTTTACTCATTTTCATGAAGGGTTTAAAAGATTCTAAATTTGAATAACCTAAAGTAAGGGTATGAAAACTATGGCTCAAGGATAATCTAAAGTAGGGATATGAAAACTATGGTTCAAGACAAAAACTATGGCTAAAGTAGGGATAGGAAAACCATGGCTCACTGTGTTTGGCCTGCCAGTATTCTTCAGTTATTCCTAAAGTTTGCCAGAACAATGGAACAAATATATGGAGCCTTATTTTCCTCCTTGAATGCGCATATGGTTTTTTAACGGGGCAGAGTGGCTAAGGCATCCATAAACTCCTGAACTAAATTAATGCTAGGTGAACAGAGAAGGGGGGCATAGATGTCATTATTGAGATGGGCAACTATAGAAACCAAACAAATAAAATAAAAGAACCAATGTTCCTGTCCCTGCTCACTATTTCTAGATGCAAGTGACATTTTCTGTCCATTATTAGTAAGTTGCTTAGGAGCAAAAAAGCAGTTTTACTTTTTAAAAAATGAAAGCTTAACAATAGTACTAGTTTCATAGCAAAATATAAATCGACTGCATTCAATAGAGTTGTATATTTATAAATTACGCTTTGGTAGAAAAGTGTATGATTAAGCAGCTAGAGCATATTACATTTTCATTTAAAAAAAAAAAGCACTTCCACACTGGCAGCATTTCCAATTTTCTAGTTCCTCGCAAAGCAGTTTCAGACTGATGTACTATATATTTTTACTAACCTTGGAAAACCAAGAATACTATGAGCTAATCAGGACTTAGCACTTCTCTTTCAGCTAACCAATAAGAGTATGTCACTCAGTCCGTGCTCTGTCCCCAGAGCTACCACCATTTAACAAACACCCCTCCCCGCTACTCCACAAAATAAATTGTCAACACCATGTTTTCCATACATCCCTTTAAATAGATTCATGTGCACTTTGCAAAAGAATTTGAGTGATAGCAACGATGGGAAGCTATATTCAAAACAGGCACTGCGATCTTTCAGTGGCTTTCTAGCATGTTGATGGTGATGATATCTAGCATGTTACTTGTATTTACAAGCTCTCTGTGTTATGAAGGTGACAGAACAGCAAGTCATTACTTTTTCAGATGTTTTTCCCAGTACTAAGACCATGATTGCATGTTGGTTGGACAAAGGGAGAAGGGAGAAGAAAAGGAAGAGTTCGGCTTCAGGAACTTGAATATCTGTGGGTAGAGAGCAATGGGTAGCTTGAACCCAGGGGCAGTAGATGGGTGAGGAAAGATTCCTCACCAGAAGGAAAACTGACATCTCACAATATTTGCAGAATTGCAGTGATTCCAAGGAAAATACTTGCCTTGCTCCAATTTCTGCCTTATATGATCACTGAGATTTGGCTTTGGAACCAAAGAAAGCAAGAACATACAAGATGAATGTATATCCTGTGTGTCTAAGGAGCTTTTTCCCAGAAGTGTGTATTTGCATGCAGCTTTCCCTGCTTAGGTTTACTGATTTTTGTCTGTTGTGGTGTACAGGTGACAAAAAGGGGGCAGAGCCAGATGATGCAGAATTGCTGAGCCTCAGCAAAAAGCTGGTGGAGACTGCAGTCCTCAAGGCGGTACAGCAGTATCTAGAAGAAACTCAAAACAAAAACATACACAATGATTGTGGGACCCCAGTGAAAACTGAGGAGGTGGCCATTGGAAATAGCAAAGAAAGCGAGAGTGACATTAGAAAATGACTGTTTTGGAGGCCAAAGGAGAGGGCTGTACCACCAACATCCATATCTCTGCTCCCTATTCTTCAGAATTGTCCTCACTGGAATGATGGTTATGATTTGCTATCAGATATCCTTTCTGAACTGAGAACACAGAGCTTTACAAGAGACAAATGCCAATGCTACTGAAAATAATTATAAAAAAACTACTGAACTCTGGGAAAGAAGATAAGACAAAGAGAGGAAAGGACAAGATGGACAGAGAGATGTGACTCCCCCCCCCAAAAAAACTGTCATCTTTCTTGTGTTCTTGACTACAGAGTTATTTCTCCATTGCTTTCTTTGTGTACCGCCTGGAAGCAAAAGGAATGGCCAAAGAAACAGTACCATGAATTTTGTTCAGCACAACTAAATAAAGTGTTTTGTTGGAGAAGAAGGCAATCTGTTGCATCGAAGAGCAATCAGTACTAAAATCTTAATATGAACCACAATTACTATTGCCCAACAGAATGTAACTGGATATTAAATCTCATATCATGCTTCATTTTAAAGTACAATTTTCACACAAAAATTGTATTTTTCTCTGATTAACATTACTCTTCACAGTAAAAAAAATGCATTGAAGCAAAATTATGTATGTTCCACACAATGGCATAGTTTTGGTAATTTGTTCCATAATATTTTAATCATATTAATTGTATACAAACGTGTTGTTATTCTTTTTCCTTTAGGGAAGAGCCCTGAAACAGCTCTAGTAAAGGAAGCTTTGCATAGAGAATTGTTGCCCCTGTTGACCAAAGTGAACCAGATAAGAGAACTTTTATCCACACCATCAATTCGGATGAAAATATACAAGGAACTGCTTGAACAAGGACAGCTTAGTTGACAGCATCTCTGAAAATGTCACTGATCTTACTTCTTTAGTGTCTTAATTTTTAACTGCAAATTATACAGATTAATTTTTAGCGAAGATCACTTACCTACCTGGTTTGTACTGCTTCTTCTTTTTTTTTTTTTTAGGGGAAGAGACGTACCTGTGTCCAAATAGTTGAAAGTGATAGGGAAAATGGATTGCGTAAGACATAAGGATTATTTTCTAAGATCCATCCTATTTGATGAGGGGTGAGGAAATTATGTACTGTAAATAGATACAATACGTAATGGACTTTAATGCTACCAATATTTATCAGTACCTGAAAATACAGTATAATGCTGTAGAATTGACTGAGAGAAATCATGATTTGTGATACGATTAATCTCACTTTGTGCATTTTATTACTGTGGCATGGGGATGTCAGTGGACAAAACGTAGATGCAGACTTTCATTGCTTAGAGTGTATCATTTAGTATAAACCAAAAACTGATTTAAGGACAGGTATTGTTTAGAGTGGAATTGCATGCACTGTCATTTCATTACCTTTCCCCCCCCTTTTTCGTACTCAATATTTATCATATTGACCAGATCATATCCTCTGTCTTAGCCCATGTTTATTCTATAATAGATAATACAGCTGATTATTTCTATGGCTGTAAACTTTATAACAAGGTTCTGTTAAGTGGGTTTAAACGGTACCACTTAAGAGATTATTTTGTATTATCCTGTCTTTTATCTATTTATGGTGATATTTTGGTTTTGGACTGCTTACTTTTTTAACACATCAGGATTTTAAATCTTATGTACAGATTCTGACATACAATTTTTGCTATTGTTTACATGCAAAACAAGATGGTTTAAAATGTTTTAATATTTATTGTAAAGTTGCAGCAAGTCATTTATTTAATCACTTGTTACGAGTGTAGTAATTTAAAAAAAAACGGGGAAAAATTCAATAGCTTTTGTAAATGTTATTTCTGAAATTTGAAAAGGGCTAAAAGTGTGGGCCAGGGTGGGCAAGGCATACCGTATTAATGTTTATACAAAGTGCATTTTCTGAATGTGGGTTTGTGCTTCCAGTAGATACATAAAAAGTGTGTGGTAGGCTTGTCTCTGTCTTCTACCCCTTGCAGGCAAAGGATGAAAGAAGGAAGTTGATCTCTTCAAATGCCTTAATGATTCTTTTAATATTCTTGCTCTTATTCTGTCTTTAAATTCAGTTTGCTGGATGCTGGTTGTTGCTTCTTCCAAATCCATTCATAGAGAAACATTTCATACTTAAATTAATTGAACTTAGGGCTGCTGCTGCTAAAGTTTATATAGAATCTGTGCAGCATTTACATCTCCAGGAAATCAGTAACCCAGAAACTGAATACAGATATACCATTGAATGAATGTTCTGAGGAGAATGCTGTCTTTATGGCTTCACATAAACTTCTGGGACAGTAAGTCCAGAGAGAGATCCTAATCCATCATGCAGATTGACCACTAAAAGGAAAAATGAGTGTTGTGCATACAGGCACTGATGCAGATAGGATTTTAGTATTGTCAGGGAAGTTTAGGAAGGTAAGCTTCACCTGGGTACATAGTTAATAGGGGAAAATTAAAAATAATGATAGATAATTCTTTAGCATGTTTACGAAGATGTGCTTCCCTGCATTTCTTTCAGCTGCAATCTTGTCCAATCTTGTGAGATACACAGGAACCAATAAGAAACAGTGTTTGTAAGAAAGGATAAGCTTATACATTTTGAAAACAGTGACTTTTTCATCTAATTACTTTGTACAATGTAAAATACATTTTATAAGTGTGATGTTTTCCCTATTTCCAGAGCCAAGGTTTTAAATAGGTTAAAAAAAAACCAACCTGCTTGACATGTCATTAGAAAGAACCAGGATCTTTGCTATGCTCAGTTGACACGATCCCAAGGGTAAAATGCCTGGACAAATGAGCTTGGTTGCTAGAATAAAAGTTTTGTGTGTTTTATCTAGATGCCATAAATGACAACCAAAGCCAAAATGTAAACTCACGAATAATAAATGCTTTATTTCACAGGCTTGAGAACACAGCTCACCAGAACAAATGCCAACTATCTCATTTCACTGTTAGCCCTGTCCTCTTTTTTCCCAGACAATTTGAGTTACTCCACTTAATCACAACCTAGCAGAATCCATGACAATGTATACGAATAACACTCCCATCAGTCTACCAGCTGAGTGCCATTGAGAGGCTTTTCATAATGCCTTCTGTCTATAGTGCACATACTTCTCCCCTTCCAAATCCTTGTTTGCTATCACTGCTTTGTACAAAGAAAAGAAGCAAAGCCATCTTCTCCATTTGAACTGTACTCTGGACAGCCTGCTAGGCAGGAAGATCAATGTATATGTTTCTGGCATGCTGCTTTTCTTGCATGCCAGTAATTATGCTTGTCTTTGACCATAATAAAGATTTGACTTGATTTGCATACCACTAAAAACAGGGCATATAACAAACACCTCCTTCCTGGCATGTTTGCAACATTCTATATGTGATGGTCTGACCCAGTTGAATAAAGGTAGTCCTTGACTTGCAACCACAACTGAACCAAAAATTTAGGTTGCTGAGTGAGACGTTTGTTAAGTGAATTTTGCCCCATTTTACGACTTTTCTTGCAACAGTTATTGAGTGAATCACTGTAGTTGTAATTACCGTGTTTCCCCAAAAGTAAGGCCTACCCTGAAAATAAGCCCTAGCTTGATTTTTTTTTTGGGGTGGGTGGGTGGGCCTAATATAAGCCCTACCCAAAAATAAGCCCTAGTTTTGGAGCAAGGCACAAACTTAAAAATCAAGCTAGGGCAGGGGTAAGGGTGTGGATCTGCCCCATGCGCCCCACACCCACTTACTTTGCAGCCAGGCCTCTCCTCACCGGCCCACTTCTTCTGAGGTGTCTTCTGCAGCTAGGCTTGCATTTCTCAGTCACAGGCCTTTCCAGAAGGCCTGTGCAGCTAAGAACCGAACTATGGATTCAATCTGTAGCTCGGTTCTGCAAGGCCTCTGCAGCCAAGGACCAAGCTATGGATTCAACCCATAGTTCGGTACTTGGTTGCAGAGGCCTGGAAAGGCCTGACTGCAAAATGCAGGCCGGAATGCAGCTGCAGAATGAAGTTGCTCCTTCGGCCCCAGAAGAAGTGGACCCGCTGGGCGGGGCTGTCGGTGTCAGAGGTGAATAAGACATTCACTAAAAATAAGACCTGGTGTCTCTTTTGGAGGCTCCCAAAAAATAAGACCTTATCTTATTTTTGGGGAAACACGGGTAAATGTGAATCTGGCTTTCCAATTGACTTTGCTTATTGAAAGTTCACAAAAGATGATCACACGAGCCCGGGACATTGCAACCATCATAAATATGAGTCAGTTGCCAAGCGTCTGGATTTTGATTACGTGACCATGAGGATGCTTAAGTGTTAAGTGTGAAAAATGGTCATAAGTCACTTTTTTTCAGTAACTTTGAATGGTCACTAAATGACCTATTGTAAGTTGAGGACTACCTGTGGGCAACCTCATTACACTGAAGGGAAATACTAGGAATGTACTAACTAGGCAGCATGTATTTAACCAGAAAAGCAGTTTTTTCCTTGGAAGCTTTCTTTGCAGGTGGGGATGCTATTAGACGGGGAGGGTCCTATGCTGTCAATCACAATATATTGTTCAGTGATCCTAGGTTCCCTTTCTTAATCAAGAATGTTGTCTTCTTTCATGTTGGCAGTACTGGATTCCACTTGCCATTTTTGTGAAGGAGACAAATAGGCTTTATTAAAAGAAGGAAAAAACCTAGTCTGGAAGCATTCTTAATTGCTAGTCATTTCCACAAATTGTTCAATCCAGCATTGAGCGTGCTTACAACATTAATGCAAACACACTTTATTGAGTATTCTGCTTTTATTGGCACATTGGGTTTCCCCATGCATGCCAGTGTTATTCTTATATAAATCCTGTTTGATAAATCTGATTCTGGGCCAATTTAACTATAATAGCCTATGTTGATTACATTGCTATCATAACAAGTATAATAGGCCAAACTGATCAGAGAACCTAAAACTGTAATATTTTATTTTTACCCGTGTTCACATATGCTTGAGTAGATACATACAGATATTGGATTAAGAATAAGAGCTTCAGTTGAATTAGAGTTGGGTTTGTAGCATTAGAAAACATGGGGAAAATCTAAAGTCTTAGAGTCATATACAGATGAATCTTTCCATCAAATTGTCCTTTGATTTCTAAAAGGCAGTGTGTCATTCAAACATGAATGTTTCATGAAGTGTCAGTGTTTATAACAGGGCTCATTTAAAAAGCCATTTGGTCATCTAATTTCTGTGGAAGGCCTAATAGTGTGGTAGTTTGGCTCCACTTTTGATCAAAATATAAAAAACGAATCTCATTTATATTCTTCCCATGTTAAATGTCTTCCTAATGAGAACATTTGTGCAACAGGGAAACTGATTCTGCAGAGGCTAAAATGTATTCTCACATCCAAACAATAATTAGAAGCCTGTTGAGGATTTAGAAGGGGAAAAAAAACATTACTAAAAAGTAACTGCAATGATGAAAGCAGACTAATGAACTCAAATATTCCTCTTATACATTTTTTATATGTTCCATTAGTGCTTTGATTAAATAAAGCAACTATTACATGTCTTTGCTAACATTCTGAATATTTGGAGAGCATATTGATACATATTATGTATGTAATGTTAATACTTGAAAATCAAAATTACAAATTGTTCATCTCTGTAAAAATTAAGCTAAAATTAAAAAAAATGAAAATACTTGGGAAATGGATCTAATATTACACTTAAAACTTTTAATTTCAGGGCATTCAGCTATAATTTTATTCCATGTAGTATAAATGTGATTCTATTAACTGGCTCAGATGGTTGATCCAGTGCTTTTTTCCATGTCAAACTGCATATAGAAGACTTTAAAAAAATCTCTGAATACAGCTACCTACCCATTCCCCCTTCCCACAAATCATTAGTGAAAAGGGTGTTCTAATGTACTTTGTTTATTTGCAGTCTAAAGTTATATATCAAAGGTTGCTATTTTAACTTTCCAATTCAATTCACATATGAATGTTTGAAAAACATAATTAAATGCATTTCTGCCTGCAATAGTTTCTGGTCTCTTGAGATATTGTTAAAATTTCTCAAGTTAATATTCAACCTGCGTATACACAACATGCTATTGCTTTGCAAGTATGGTAACCAACTATAGGAGGACAGCACCCTCCCCCCAGAAAAAGAAATATTTTGGGGAATATTAAAAAGGCAGAATATATTTCCCCAAAGGATCTTAAAGGCAGAAAAGCAGACCCAGTTTTTCTTAATAGCCCCAAATAGAAACTCAGGAAACCACCTTTTAGAAATGCAGATTTGATAATCCCATTCAGCCCCATTCATGAGCAAATACCACCATGCAGAAGCCCATTCAAGACAAAATATTTTGAAATCCCCTGCAGCAAAACTGACAGCTAACAGTAGCAGAGTGATAGAATTAGAACCAGCAACCCCTCACCCAAAAAACCCAATACAGGAAGTAAGCCATGAGCCACAGCCACAGAGAAGCAGGATATCACCTTTGGGACATAATACGGTAGGATTAGCCCACCAATACCAAAAAGGACACACTCAAAACCTCAGGTCAAAGTTCGTGCCACAGGAACAGGAACTCCAAACACAAAAGCCCAAGAAGGTATAAAAACCAACCACTCCCAGCAACATGTGGTCAGCTTTCCCAGAGCCTCCTTTCTGTCTGGCTCTGCTCTTCAGTAAACTACCACTTTCTTTCTAAAGCATTCTCCATTTTGTTTATTCCCGGCTTGAACTGGACCCTGATGGAGATTTTAAACACAACATTATGGAAAGTAGAGGAACCAAAGAAAGAAGCAATGATCAACAATATTAAATGCAAATGTAACTAAATCTAGTTTACACCAAAAAAATTCATTAACTTCTCCATATGGTCTAGCAAACCAAACTTGTTTCACAAGTACAGTATATGCTACTAATTCATAAAAGTTTATATTTCTTACTTTTTGAGGTTGTCATCAATTCTTTCTAGCTATTTTCATTTTTTTGCTTTCCTCTTAATCCATTGACTCTACAATCATACTGTATATATATGACTATGCAAAAGAGACAACCAGCCAGCCCAAAAAGCAACAAAAAGACCCAAGCCACCTTTCCTCCAGCATACAGCACCCAGATCAGCATAGATTAACTCAAAGGTTAACATCAGACCAACAATCAAGTAAACAATACCCCAATCAAGAAATTGTCAAAGAACGAAACATTAAACAGCAATCAAAGAATATCTAAAACCAGGGCTCTGTTCTGGGCCCAGTGCTCTTCAACATCTTCATCTGGACGAGGGGATAGATGGGGAATTCATCAAATTTGCAGATGACACCAAGCTGGCAGGAATAGCCAACACTCCAGAAGATAGGCTTAGGATACAGGAAGATCTGGACAGACTTGAACACTGGGCGCTATTTAACAAAATGAAATTCAATGGTGAAAAAAGTAAGGTTCTACATTTAGGCAAGAAAAACCAAATGTACAGGTATAGTATAGGGGGTACCTTCCTCAATAGTAGTAATTGTGAGAGGGACCTCAGAGTCCTAGTGGACAATCACTTAAATATGAGCCAGCAGTGTGCTGCAGCTGCCAAAAAGGTCAACCCAGTGCTAGGCTGCATTAACAGAGGGATAGAATCAAGATCACGCGAAGTATTAATACCACTTTACAATGCCTTGGTAAGGCCACACTTGGAAGACTGCAATGGTATAGAGTTTCCTGCCTGAGCAGAGGGTTGGACTAGATGACCTCCAAGGTCCCTTCCAACTTTATTATTATTATTATTACCTTCACCAACACCGGCAGGCAAGCCACTAGAACAGAGGTCCCCAACCTTTTGGGCACCAGGGACTGGTTCCGTGGAGAAAGGTTTTTCCACGGACCGGAGAGTGTATGGTTTTGTGTGCTGCCTGCATCCTGCAAATGGGGCTTCGCTTGTTTGTGCGGCCCGGTTGCTGGCATGCCACGGACCGGTACTGGTCCATGGACTGGGGGTTGGGGACCCCTGCACTAGAATATAAATTGGCCACAAATAGCACTTCTTACTAGCAGTGATGACATTACCTAGTTTGAATAATGAAACATCTGCAAGAAAACAAGCTCAGCATCAAGGACCCCTCATATACTGTATTTGTGAGTCAGTCTTTATTCATACTCTATATATGATCCAGCCTTAGTAAGTTTCTTTCAAATTGGCCGCTCACTCTTGGATTCAGTCCACTCATTCTTGACCCTATCTCTTCTTGTTTTATCATCACATTTCTTATGTAACCCGTTCCCACTGCATGTCAACTTTTGCTTTTTCCTGCCATCCCCAACTTTTACTTCCATGTAAATAAGTTATTGCAATTTTAATTTCTTTTGACAAATATTAGTACTACATTCTATCATTATTTTTCTATCAGCATTTACAATTAAGTCCTCTCCATCTTTAATAAACATTTTACAAAGATACACAAAGTTATCTAATTTTTCACCATTGATGTGTAGTTTATAAGCATTCTCTCAATTTTCCATATCAAACCTTGATCTTTCAGGCATTAAGTTTTCAGACCTGTGCTCTTTATTGCACCATACTATTAAATATATACTTTGATATGTCATCTCCACCTGCATGTCTACACATTTATGCCTCTAACCCACTTTGAACATCACAGGTATTTTATGTGTTTATTTTTAAATATATTTCATAGGAAAAATATGTGATGCACCCTTATTTCCGGCTAGTATTGAATTATTCACTAACCATTTTATTCTTGTACATGCTTTTGCTCCCATTATATACCATTCTTAATGAAGTTCACAACCAATTTTGAGTTAGTCAAAGTATTTTGCCACTTTCTCTAAATTACAACTTTCTCACATTAATGCATTTGTCTACCAGTAACAATTTGAATTGCACATTCCTTCCCAGTATAAAAATGTTTAATTTCCCAGAACTGTACTAATTGTTATTTCGTATCTTCTATTGGATAGAATATACTTTCCCAATGTACTTTACAAACTAATCAACCTGTACTTTTTGTATTTATTATTAGCTTTCGCTTTATACTTATTTGATTATAGTGTGTGCCATTAAGTTGGAGTCAACTTTTAGTGAACATGCAGATTTTCTCTGTGACAAGCTGTCCTTTACCTGGTCTTTCAGGTCTTCAAACGGTGCATCCATTGCCACTATAACTGAGTTACTCCAGCTGGTGCTGGTCATCCAATTCTCTTTCACCTTTCTCAGTATCAAGAGATTTCTCCAGAGAGCTAAATCTTTTCATAATGTGACCAAAGTAAGATAACTTGAGTATGGTCATTTGTTCCTCTTTCCTTTGTATAAGAGAATTATAACAGCATTTTCCATCTTCATGCAAATTTTTAAAAAGGTGCCACCTCATATATCAACCACTACTGTATTGTAACCTGATACCGACATCAACTGCCTTTTTTCAATACTTCATATCAATGAGGCCTTTCCATCATCAATCTCATTACACTTCTCAAATAAATCAAATGGCAGCTTTCATGGATGAACTTTCTCCATCAAAGCATGTGCTATACCAGCAAACTGTGGACTTCTTAGTTTACTAAGCTACTAGAGACCTATAGTTAAAGAGATTCTTGGTTTAGTTTGAACTTTGTGTTGGTGAATATATCTTTGTTGACCTTATAAACAATCCATTTTTGCAAAACTACTCCAAGAACAGAAGAGTATTGTCTAACTACAGGAACAGTGGAAATCTAAGAATCCTCACGGCTGGGCTTCCTACTGGAATTCAGCAACCACAGGTTATTTTCACCTTAATATTTCTAGGTAAACATTTGTGTAGGATGATGGCTTTGTCTGGTTACTCAGTAGTTACCATGGAAAAGTAAAAGTGTGTTTTGTGAACAACAACAGGAATAAAACCTTTATGACCTTTCACTCTTGCTTGCAGAGTTAGAAAAAAAACAGAGCTGTTGCTTGTGTATCTGATAGAGTCATGATCGTGATCCCAAAAACGATTATTAGATGAAGCAAATGTTAATTATGTTGTCCAACTTATTTACAGATGTAAGGTGGACTTTTTGTCATCAGGTAATCTCTGTACAATATTTTATATCTATAGTGAATAAAATTATTAGAAAAGAAATTGGCACGCTCGCCCTGATAGTTTGTTTTCTGTGTGGCGAAGTACTTTGAATTTGAGGTGTGTGGTGGTGAGGGGTTGTGGGCTTTATTTTATTAGAAACAGTTTTTTATGTTGCTGTTTTCTATTTTAGGAGCAAAACACTTCACCTTCCTTGCAGTTAATTTTGCTATTAGAACGCCACCATCCCAGTTCTTACCTCATATCTTGCCTTATTCAGGTTTAATTACAAGCACTTGCATTCCCTTCCATGGGATAGAAAATTGAACTATTCCCTTTTTATCAAGAGCCAGTTGCATGGAAGTTTTTCTAGAATATTTTAAGTTTATTACCCAACCTTTTTTTTTGTCTCTTGTACTTACTAATGATACCTCTTACATGTGCTTTATCACCTTTACTCCTGAAGATTTTCTAGTTGCACCAGCCATATGTCACTTAGATAAGTCTTCACCAACATTCCTTTATTTTCTGAGCTACTAGCTCAGTACAGTTTTGTCCACACCCATACCAAAAGTGCTCAGTGTCACTCATTAATAGATCCCTGACTTTACTGCTATTCTTAGAGCATGATTGAGTATCATATATTGTTATCCTTGCAAGCTTAGAAAGGTCGCACATAGCATCTGTGTTTATCTGGGAAGCCCATTCCGCAAGCATAGAAAGTCCAAGGTCCCGTTTTAAAAATAAAATTTTATTTACAGTTGTCCAGCTCTATGAAAATCAAGCATAAGATCAGATTTCCTCCTTACAATTTGTTTTTTTAAAAAATATTTAGATATGTGTACATTCAAAGAAACTGGCTTTGTAACTGACAAAGTTTCACAGTGGACTTTAGGATTAGACAAAACCTTTAAAGCAGCTGGCTTCAAACACAGGCACAGATACTTATGTACTTCCTCACATAGTATTTTCTTCTAAGGAGAACATCATGGGATTTGTAATAATATTACCAGAAGATTAAACATGACTTCTGAACCAGATAATAAGAAAATTGATTATATTCCTAGTCTGGATACCAAAATGTTTTTACTTCAGGTAAGTTTTTATTCAAGACGGTTTGTACCATTTAGCCTATACACATTTACAGTATCTTGGGAGCATGTCCCATTGAACAGAGTAAGGTTTCCCAATAAAATATCTTAAAAATTGTCTTCACTTAAGCCAACTGCAGTATACTGATTTTTACACCTTCCATTTAGAGTGTTAAAATCCCACTCGGAGCTGGTGCAACTCATGTAATAACAAAAATCCACTCACTCCTGCTTGACATGGAAAGTAGTAAAACAATAGTCCCTTCCCAAAATATGTGCATTTGCCATTTTGAAAAATACCTGTTGCATTGGAATGATGGGAGGGCTTCCGGGCATCAAGACACATATATTTCCAGTTGAAAACTGTAAATGATGATATGGCATCAGAGGGCTCCTCCACATGGTCTGTTTGCTGCAGTGACAGACGCTATCAGGGACATCTGCCAGGGTCTTGGGGGACGGGGAAATCAAGATGGCAACCATGATGAGGCCTGTTTTTTTTAAATATACATGGTCTTCAGAAATGTTTTGGCAGTCAGTGAATTAGCTACAATTGGCTGGGGTGGTGTGCTTGGGGAACCACTACTATCTGGCCATTGTCCTCTGTACTTTTGTAGCTATTTTGGCTATGGCTACCAAAGGAACTTGGTACCTCACTTGGAAAACCTAACTCTTTTCTGGTAGTGGGTGGGAGATTGGACATAGGTATATCAACTTCATGAAAGACCAAAGACAGGACTTACAGGAAATTAATTTCCCATTGGCAAATAATCCTAAGAAATTCATCACTGAAATGATTCCAACTGTCATGGCCCAGGGCTCAGACTCTGATTCTGACTCTGAAGAAGCTTCTCCATCTGAACCAGTAGAATGTCAGTTTCAGGAAAACCCAAGCTAGAAACCACCTAAAGCTGATCAAACACAGACACTATCAGAACAGCTAGAACTATCAGATCAGAGATAGACCTCTAAAACCCTCAGACTTAGTAGAGAGCAAGTACAACAGATGCAACATGAAGCTCCTTGCCAAGCAAGAGATTGAAGATTGAAGATTGCTGGCTGCAGCCTGATTTTAACAGGCAATCCCTTGTCCTGTGTTTCCCTACTGGAAACAATCATCTGATTTTCTGATGTGTTGTTCCTGTGAATTCTGCTTGTGAACCCTGAAACTCTGACCTTCAGATTAGCTGTCAGATATGGATTGGCTCTTTGAACTTTGGACTGGATTTTGATTTCTCTTCTTCATGTTCCTGTTGAAAGGCTAGCTTCCTTTTTCAGAAACTGCTTGGGTTTATGTTCTATTCCTTGTCTGCTCAGCCTTAAGTAAAATGGTATTCTCACTAAGCAACTGTATGCACGTGTGAATTTGAAACCATACTATCCAAACTATTTGAAGCAATCAGAAAGCTGGGATGTGCTGAAAACTGGAAATCCTGGGAGAACCAACTCTGAGGCACAGATCATATATTTTATGATGAATGTGTATATTTCAAGTGAATACCTGGGAAACAACTGAAAATCCTAAGCTTGACCTAGATAGAAGCTCCCGGGCATAGCTGACATGCAATCCAACATCAGCTAGGGCAGCAATCTGACCACCATTGTGAGCAAAGACAACAGATCTGGGCACAGCAAGGTTTTGCCAAATGGGAGCAGAGCAAGTGAGAAGGTTTGTACCAAACATCCAGTAAGTGCTGAGGCATGAAGGTTACCATATTGGGGACTGGGAGAAAGCCAAACCAGATAATGTGAGAGTTCAGGAGAAGCATCAGCTATAAGAGTCCTTGTGTTCTATAGCCTTCAGTTATCATGCTTGGATTCAAAACTGGCAAACCAGAGAAATCAGAATTATTCCCCTGAGAGTGAGCCAAAAATGCATCTTCCTGGAATACCTTTGACTGGGTTTGGGAGAGGAGAGGCACTATAGAGAACTATGATGATGGGATTCTCCTTGGGGTACCTCAGAACCTCTTCTTCCCTTTGCCCATAACTTATTTGAGTCCTAAGAAGAGAGTAGAAAGGCTCCAGAGGATTCATGTGGCAGGCCTTGAAATCAGTGATGAGATTCAGCCAGTTCACACCAGTTTGGCAGAACCGGTAGCTAATTTTTTATTGCCCAGGCCCAGAATGGTCTTCCGGAAGTGTCATCCACACAGAGAACAGGTTGTTCACATATTTGAATCCCATTACTGCTTGAAATCATATTTTTTTGAAAAAAAGTCACATTGGGACTGCCATGAACTTTTTAAACATTATTCCATAAATTTCAGCCCCTACCATAAACAGACCTGTAGTCCCCTCCCTGCTAGGTGTGCTTTCTCCCATAATTAGGCAGGGAATAAAAAAGACAACATTGACTGAGTACATGTTATCAAGTTATTGATGACTCTTAGTGGCCACATAAATATCTTTTCTCCATGCTGAACTGTCCCTAACCTGGTCTTCCAGGGCATGCATCAATGCACTCATCACCCCTGTAACTCAATCTATCCATCTTGCTGCTGGGTCATTCTCTTTCTTTCCATCTTTCCCAGGATCAGTCTTCTCCAGAGAAAATAAGTCAAAATATCTAGAAAATAAAAATGACAGCTTGAATGTCAAACCATATCCCTCGCCACAGACACCTACGTGTTCAGAACAACAAGTAGCTGTTGTTTTCCCCAAATGTAGGAGATGTTGGGTGGGAGGGGAAGGAGAGCCAGGAATGTACCAATCATAGCCTTAAATGATTGAATCACCTAAATAATTGCCCTAATGTGTATTCTGGGGAGCAATACTAGCCAGTTTGTCCCTGAACAGTGGTAAAGGACCAAGCTTTTTAGACAATGTACTTTCCTCCTGATGGAAGATTGAGAGGATCACATGTTTCTATGGCCATGAAGGAGAGCCCAAAGTGAGGCATGAGTTTAGTGCAGGCTATTTATTTATCTACCCATTTTGTGTAGATGTGATTGTTCACCTAAGCAAGGAAAGCAAACTTTAAAAAAAAAACATTGTGAGACTGACTCAAAGGATTAAGATCAGTTTATTGATAAGATTGCTTCAGGGATCTAGATAGTGGAGCTTAAACTGTAGGAGAGAGATAGATGAAGCAAGAATTTCCTAAAGCAAAGTAAGAAAATAGCCAACTGGAAGCATTATAGAGCTCTAATGTTACAAATGGCAAAAATGTTGTGATTTTGGTTGCATCCTAGCTGAGCTTCATGAGGAATAAGAGGAGGTGTAAATGTCATACCTCAAGAGACCTGAAGCTGCCTAGACAGGGTTGTTGAATTTAAAAGTTAGTTATTTCATGCATCAGCAGATTCGTCCAAGAGAAGGAATATAAAATCAGGACCAGGAATTTTACAACTTGTAAGGACAAGACATTTTATTGCACATGTCTTTGGAGAATCTCCTCTAGTTGTATGACAGTGTTTCACCAGAATGAATATTAATTGTGTTCTTTTTCAGCATTGCAAGTGGAAGCACATGATAAGAATAGAAAATATTTACTTTTAGGGCAAACCTAATTTGGCATGGATATCTATGTATTCCTTCCTCCACCTCCTCTTAGTAAAAAGTCTGCATTTGCATCCCTGATGCTGATTTCCACCTCCAAATGAAAGAACCAGGATGTGCAGCTTCCGCGCCCCCCATAATGAAAAGGAATGTGAGTAGGGCTATTTCATCTTTTTTTTTTTTTAGGAAATATTTGTGTTTACTCTTTTGCCACTCAGATTGCCAGAGTGCCAACTTTGTGTTTGGTTTTAATATGCAAGATCAAAATTCATGGCACTTTTAGACCCACTTCACACAATATGGCTCTTATGGTTTGTCTTTGTGTTCATTTGCTATGAAACCACAAATGCCGTCTTTGTGGTTATTAATCATATTTATTGGCTTGTTACATTGGGTGAACCCAGTCAAATGTAGTAAACCGTTTGTCCAGTTGTTTCTTAAGCTAATTTCAGGCATGGGATGCATCTGCAATGTGCTGGGAAGGACAGAAAGACAATGTTGTCTGTTCCTACATTCATAAAAGGGGAAATGACCCATACTAGACAATGGGCCTATCAAAAAGCAAGGATCTGCTCATAATTTATTCAATAAGACTTATATTAAAGCAAGGCCTAATATATTGTGCAAGTCAACACTTACTATTTAATGGAACATAGTTAAACACTCATGTAAACCATGCCTTGGTTTCTTTTTTAATAGCAAAATATAAGAATTCTGCATTGTGTGAAGAAAGGAAGGTGTAGTACCATATACTGAATCAGGGTTAATAGCTCAGTATTCTCTCAATGTCCTGTTTCAAATTTCTCTGAACTTGACTGAATCATGAACTTTCCGCAGGAAGCAATGACCTACTACTGAGGTACAGAATGTTTATCCTCCCTCCAAATAGATGGTCACTTATCTGGAACAATGTTCAGGCTGAAAGGAGGCACTCCACCCCAAAGCAGAAGTTGGCCTCATCTGAAAGTGCACCCTGCTATGACATCTCTGCATAGATAATGACAGATCCAATCAAATAATCAGTATGGATTCAGGCAGCAGAGTGACTCAACCCAGCAGAAGGAAGCCAAAGCAAAACTGGAGTCTTACAACAGATGCTGCAGTCAAGCATCCTTCCTCTAGATGAGTATTTTGGAATCACAGATTTTTTAGTCATTTATTTCTGCCTCCAACTACAGTTACCTCATTTAAAATTGTGTGCATGGCTTTTTGAAGCACAATTTTGGAATTACTATTCTGAAATGCTTTTGTTAACAACATGTACAGCAACACATGATGGGATGAAAGGCAACACTGTGGTTGTCATGGTACCACTATTTCAAAATTCAGATTATTGCTGTTCAGAAAGGTTTCAGGCACATATTTGGCCTTCAATTATTGAATACACAAGCAAAGGTATATTATATAGAGCCAATTGTCCAGTTACAATGTTTTTGCTGCTTGTAAGTTGATCAGCTGGGGTGTAATAAAACTCCTTATGTTATTTCAAACTGAGCTGTTCTGGATAGTGAAACTTGGAACTATAGGAAGTTGTCTTGGAGATCATTTGTATATACAAACTTCCTCCAACTATATCATTTGTATATACAAACTTCGTCCAACTTGGGATGCATGCAATGACCACTTCTCCAATTGCCAGCCAGCCTGGAGTTGTGAGCTAACCTATCTGAAAGTTCCCAAGTTCAGAAAGACTGTCCATGAACAAGAGCCCTTCAGATAAGAACATGAGAACATAAGAACATAAGAAGAGCCATGCTGAATCAGGCCAAAGCCCATCGAGTCCAGCATTCTGTGTCACACAGTGGCCCACCAATTGTACATGGGGATCTTGAGCAGAAAGAGAAGGCAAAACCCTCCCTTTCCCTTGACCCCCAACAAATGGTACTCAAGGGAATCCTGCCTGCCTCAACCAACATAGAGGCGGCACATGGACATCCGTTTTAATAACCACCGATACACTTGGCATCCATGAATCCATGATACGTGGACCTCACTTGATCCCACTTGGAATTGGTAAGATAACACTTGGATTACTGCATTCAGTTTTGGTCACCACAGTATAAAAAAGATGTTGAGATTTTGGAAAGAATGCAGAGAAGAGCAACAAAGATAATTAGGGGGATGAAAACTAAAATGTGAAGAACAGCTACAGGAATTGGGTGTGTCTAGTCTAGCAAAAAGAAGGACTAAGAGTGACATGATAGCAAGTGTTCCAATATTTGAGGGGCTGCCACAAAGAACAGGAGGTCAACCTATTTTCCAAAGTACCAGGCAGGTCAAGAAGCAATGGATGGAAACTAATCAAGAAAAGAACCAACCTAGAACTAAGGAGATATTTCCTTGCAGTGAGAACAATTAATCAGTGGAATGGCTTGCTATTCATCCAAAATGGTATAGGGTCTCCTGCTTGTGCAGGGGGTTGGACTAGAAAACCTCCAAGATCTCTTCCAATTCTGTTCTTCAATTTTTTGCTTTTTCAGTAACAGCCATGTTGACTGCAAATTCTGGACATTGAAACCCACACATCTGGAAGGTGTTAGAAAAGATTGATTTAGTCCATCATTTGTGGAGCAACTACCTTGAATGATGGTTTTAGTAGCTGAGTGGGCTTCTTGCCTAAGTTGTGCAGAGACCGCAGAAACCTTTTCTGGCTTTTCAAATAGTTACACATGTATTAAACAACTTTTCCTACTCTGCATCATAGTTGTCATCTTGGCTAGAAACTCTGGCTTAGGAATTAGTGTAAAATGCAATATGTGTTTGCTGAATGTTGATATGCTCAACCAAACCCAAATACAAACATTTCAAAATGTTCATGTCCATAACATGCCCCTTTGCCACTTATGTTCAAGTGTGGCAATGCTTTTGATCAATTTAAAAATAACTATTGTCATGATTAGCACAGAATACACACAAAGAAAAATGATTTTTCTTTCTAATAGATGGCTATAAAGAAGCACAGATAATGCTTAATTCAAGTTAGTACAAGGATAAGAGGACTGAATAAAAGAGGTATTGAATAATACTTTATGGGTAATACTTTAACCATTAAAGTTAGTACAAAAGGATTGAATAAAAGGGTATTGAATAAAAGATTAAAGACTACATTTAAGTAGATAAAATAAAATGTAGCTTGCAAACTTTTGTTAAGACTCCTGTAACACTAGAAGTGATCAATGGAGACAGACAGCAAACTGAAGGAATGATAGCTTGAGATGTAAAACATGTTGAAGGAAAAGTCTTAATATCTATAGCTTCCTTAATTTCAATAAAAATATCAGAAGAGGAACAGAGAAAAGAGACATTAAAAAAGAAAAAAGAAAACCCCACAACCTTTTAACAGGAGAGCAAAAGAAGTGATGGAACAGAGGCATAGTAGAATGCTATGGATCTATTTATACTTCAATGATCATTTCCGTATATGTGCTGAATGTATTAACTATTTAGGTTCTCTTTGTGACATCTCTCAAGCAATTTCATTAAATATGGATGTTAATAAATAAAGGTCCTTAAGCTGTGCTCTTTGCAAAATGTATTAAATCAATTATTTGTCAAAATCAAGCTTCATGAACTCAAACATATGCTGGCTTTTGCTGGCTTGCATTCTGTTCAAGGTCATTGTAGGCCAGGGGCTTTCAGCCTGGAAACACACAGCATTTTTTTTTTTAACTGACACTCAAGTATTTTACAGCATGGCATGGCTCACTGGTTCACAGCACCTTCTGTTGCCATTTACTCTCTCTATATAGCATCAAGTCTATCAGTGAGTAATATCAGCTAACTGTGTAGACCTTGAGTAATTTCCTGATATATTACAGCTTTCATTAAATACTGAACTTGGCTATTATTTTCTGTTCAACATATTGCAATCAGGAATGAGTCATATGTGAAATTCAAAATGAGTTTGGAATCACCTGGTGCAACTGGGCAAGAAAGAAAGAAAGAAAAGCTTAGACTGCTTTTGTTCCATTAGCAGAAGGATGCTCTGCAGAAATCAGCAGGTAAGTCATTTTGTCGCTTACTAAAGAGGACTCCTGGGAATTTTTATCAAAGGGTTGGCAATAGGAGGGCAGGCTTAATGTTTTTACCATACTATGTAGCATTAATGAAGGTATTTAGAACTGTCTAAATAAGACGTCACCGGAATACAAAGTAGGTGGTGATATGGTTGGTAAAGGAAGAAATACTATATGGGGGTTGTGCAGGTTTTGAAAATGAATGAAAAGAAGAACTTCAGAGCTCATGAATCTTGTCCAAAGTGTGCTTAGCTTTGACATGTACACACACACACACACACACACACACACACAGAGAGAGAGAGAGAGAGAGAGAGAGAGAGAGAGAGAGAGAGAGAGAGAGAGAGAGAGAGAGAGAGTATATATACTTATACTAGACACCAACATTCTTAACAACCATGATACTAACTTAACAGCTGTAGTGATTTGTTTAACAATTGTGGCAAGATCATAAAATGGGGCAAACTCACTTGACAACCGTCCACTTAGCAACAGAAATTTTGAGCTCATTTGTCATAAGTCAAGTACTGCCTGTATTGTTATATTAAAGCAGGGGTCCCCAAGCCTCAGGCCGTGGCACACTAATGGGCCTTGAGCCATTCGGAACTGGGCTGCGGAAGCGGGGAGGGGGGGATCAGTGTGTGCACACATCCCAACTTGCATGAGCAGCAGGCAAGTGCACGCGCTTCCCCACTGCTCATGTGGAACCATGCCGTCTCCCTCCCCCACGGGGCCAAAAAAGTCTGGGAACTCTCTATTATAACCAACATTCTCAATTTTGAAGGCAGTATTCCCTGGCGTTTTTTGGTCCCTTTGTTATTATAGGCAGTTTAAAAGCTCACTGGAGATTAACTCCTCTCTGTTTACTCAGACTCTGAATTATTTTTGTTGTGTTTCTCATAAAATTATTGGGTGCTGTATTCTTTAATTAGCTTATACACCAGTTTAATCATATGCAAGCTTTATTGTGAAGACATCTGCCTTGAAAAAAAAGGGATCTAAATATTTGGATAAAACATAGAAGTAAAATGTTGCAGACATCAATAGGTATTTTTAAGGAGAGTGTACAACAAAAAAATAAATGTATAAATTGATTTTAGAGATTTGGCTCCCATCTTTCTTACCCTTTAGGTGTTTAGGTAAGTGTTGTTGTCTTCTGATCTTACCGGTTTGTCTTTGTTGAAATGGACACCTGTTGGAACCCTAAACAACAATTTGAATCTGTGTTTTGGATTTATGACTCCGAAATGGCTTGTACTTAGGATCTTGCATAAGTTTTTTGTTTTGAGTCTTAACATTCTTTCCTGGGATATCCATGCTGGATGGAATCTTCCATGTGAGTTGTATGTATATGTTTAATTAAAATTTATATGAAGTAGATTGTTCTGAAAATTCCGTAATTTAGCTTTTTTCCCCTTTTATCAATTTGATATACAGAGAAAATAGAGCAAGTCCCATACTGATGAGAATCTCTTTAACAGACCTCTCTGGATCTTTTTCCAGTGATTTCTTCAAGCTGTATTAGACAAACCCTCTTCTTCCTTAGCAGAAATAGACATAAATCATAGTCATGTTAGAATGTATGGAATTGTACTGTAAGAAAGTAAAAGTGTCCATGATACCTTCTAGCCAGACCACACACTAATCTTGGCCATATCTGACCCCAGGAAACTCCAGGTCACAAAACAAAGAACTTCCTGAGCTATCAGCCAAGTTTGACCCTTTGGATGAAACTGTTAGGAAGTTGGCAGACACTAGTAACTCAGTCAAAACTTTTATAAATCCCCTCCTTTACACACACAAAGTGGTTGAGGTTGGCCAAAGATTTTTTGCCCATTTGGGTACATAGCAGATATCACGTCTATTAATAAAAAGATCCCTTCCACTGAGTGACTGCCACCCCCAGCCTCAATGTTAATTAAGCCGGAAGCCAGTTGATACGATAAATGAGTGGGAAAAACCCCACAAAGTCCCCACCAGATGCCCTCTTTGGGCCATCCAGTTAATTGCAGTTTCCAATAATTTCTTCAGGGTGGGCTTTGTTTCTGAATAGAGAGAGTCTGACCAGGACAGAGGAAATGCATAAAGGTAATCATTTGACAACTGTAATTTTGTTGCAAACTTGGATTGCTGTACTTCTCAAATAAACTTTGCTTCTGCTTCAAGTGGCTTGTCCTGTGTGTTCTTTGGATGACTCGGCCTGGTTTCGAACCCAGGACTTTCTTCTTACAGTCCAATATACTGGAGAAAGCCACTATAGTAATAATAATAATAATAATAATAATAATAATAATAATAATGTTGGAACAATCCACACAGTTCCTTTTATATCTGTATGGTGTTTTTAGTCTTTGTCATAATGGCTCTATTTACAATAAAATTATGTGCTCTATTTGCAGTAAAACACGAGTAGGTACAATACTGAAGTTCCTGTTTGCTGCAGAAAAGAGCTTTATCTATGCCAAAAACCCATGCAGAGGGAACAAGATCCTCAGTGCTTGATTAATAGCATGCCAATTGAGCATACACTGTCACCTAGCTCAAGTCAATATGATACTAGATCAACGCACAGCAGAGTGAAGTTCAAACATCCCCTTCTCAGTCTGGTAGGGGAGTTGTCCTGATGGATTTGGAACAATGCAGTCATTTCAAAATTAAAGTTTTTTCTCTTGTGGGCCAAAAGTCAGGCTCATGTAGATATTGCGAAGGGGATGTTTAATGGTTGATTAAAATCCCTGGAGAAGGGAGATCTGCCTTCTAGCTGTAAACATACAACATACAAAAGAACAGAGAATAAATAGAGCTGAACTATGTGTGCATATTTGGAAAGTCCCTGTCCTTTTCCCCATCCTCTGGCAGACTCGGAGAAAATGGCAAAGGTCTTCTAGTTATGTGAGGTTAAATTTCCCTTCCTTTCCCACTACCAATAGTCACAATCAAGTTACTAATAGTTGTATTGCAATCACCTAGAAAGCACTAGGTTGGGCTGTTTTCCGGTTGTGTTGTGAAAAAAAATGTCCATGCCTTCCTGCATATAAATGGCTCCAGTTTCAATACCTTTAATTCCTACGTAGAACAGGGAATGTCCGTTTCCTGAAAGATTAGGTTGCTGTTCTCATCCAGAGAATAGAATGCTTACTTAAACATATTGAATCTTTAATTTGATATAAATCAGCCTTCTGTATTCTTTTTTCTGAAATCTGTAAATAAAGGAAAATACATGACTTGTTCAGTTCGAGACAGATTTCATATGCCCCTTTAAGTTTTCTTTCATGTGTTCAGAAACTACTCATCCTGGAGTACTGGGAATAAAATAAAGAAGCCAAGAGGAAAATATAATCCGTGGTAGATCACTCAAAGAACTTGATTTTTCTTTGGATGTATTCCATCCAATATACCTGGATTCAAAACATTGGGTTGTTTTCATTACAAACTCACCCAGAACTTTCTAATTATAGAATAATGGTCAGAGCTCTTAATGATTCAAGCAATGTGTTGGAACAACAGCCATAAGAGCATGATTAGGAAGTGAAATTCAATGACAGTTGCAGGAAGTTATTATTTCCAAAGCGAATTTTCTGATGTTTATTGATTGTTGTGCATTGCAAATGGAGAAAATGAAAGGAGGCCAATAGGGGTTGGGACTACAGAAAGTGCATCTTCTGTAACCAGTGACACCCACTTCCTCCTACCCCATCCTATAGTCCTGAAAGTTTGCTATTTGAAATTTGGAATGGAAATAGATCTAGTAATGCAGAAGATTGTCAAGTCCCGGCTGAAATAGCCCAATCAAGCAAAATACCAGTGTCATTGCGTTCACTAATGTAAACTTTTATTGAACCAATTGAATTAAAGCTACCTCTGAGGAAATGGTGGGAAGCAGATAATTAAAAGAGTAAAATCCTCCCTCCCCTCTCTGACAGTTCAGTCACATTGTCCAATACTTCTTCTGATAATTGTTATGAGAAATACCTCATAACATTGGCAAACATACCTCATGTTTGCCAAAACAACTCCTCAATGGCTCTCAGCTCTCATGGTGATAAGAGACACCTGTAGACCCTGAACTCTCTCAAACCTCACCCCCTCTGTTCTGTTGGCAAGCAAGAAGAATTACAACGGTCCTAAAGGCAGTAGATTTCGTAGCTTGATAAAGATAACATGTGGCAGGGTGTTCATAGCACTTCCTCTTTCAGCACTCAAACCCCCCCCCCCAAAAGAGAGATTGAGATAATCATTCATGCTTTGGATAAGCTACCCTTATAGCACAGTGCACATAAATTATGGAGCTTAGTGATATTGCCAAATCAAAGACCAACCATTGACAATCTCAAAGAACAGTGTGTTAATTGAAGTATTAAAACACTTATGGCAGGAAGCAAATAGTCTGCCATGTTAATCTGTCTTCTTTGTAAGGAATTTATTGTTGTCTTCTAACTTGTTTTAGGCCAATACAAATGATGCTTTCTCCCCCTTGTTATATGAAGATAAATATTAAATCCTAATGAATCATGTTTCTCTCACAGAGTTACAACTATATGAGGAAGAGTCCAAGCCAATCTCTTTTCCCCTCAATGCCTACTAATAGTTCAAATGAAAAAAAAATTAGAAGGAAGCCATTTCTGCAATGAGCCATATCTGCCAGAGTACCCATATTGTCAATAGGCAAATTTCTCATTGTAGCAATTTTGTAATTGCACCCATAATATGCTCTGATGATGTTACCTAGTTAGGGTAATGAAACGTCTGCAAGAAAACAAGCAAGCTCAGAGAGCACCAAGACCCCTCATAAAATGCTCTCTACAGTCCAAATTACCTTTGGAGAGCTGAACATCAAAGACCTCATTTGTAATCTGTATCAATCACCAAAAAGGAGGACCAGCAACAAAGTAGAGAGACTCAATTATAGATGTGATAGGGACAACATTGGAAGACCTGAAGGTCAAGACCGGGACAAGTAATCCTAGAAAAAATCCATGTGGTCACCCATAGTTAGCACCAATGTAATGCACATAATCAATCAATCACTTGCTATATAAAACTTACAGTAACTATTTTTAGCAATTTCACCCAGTTTGAAGTAAACTGAGGTAAAGTTCCAGATGAATCCAGATTGTCTATAACTGATAGTGGACTCCTGCTGGTCATTGCAAGATGCTGTCAACATGGCTAACTCTATACCCAACAGTCCTACACTAACACCCTTGCTATCCCTGCTATAGGGTCTTCCCGCCATTCGGTTTATTTTTATGCCTTTTCTCTATCAGTATAACTTGAAGCTTGCTTGATAAGAATTTCCAATTTCTGCCTTTCAGTGCTGAGTTGTCACATTTCCCCCTCGGTTCTTTGAAGGATAACTAATACAGTAATACTTTGATTAGCTTCTGCCAGAAGGAAAAGCTTCACATTTTCATTTATAACTGTTATTTAAAAAACAGAACTGGTAAAAATATAGCAGAATTCCTAAGCATGGGTCACAGGAAAAACCAAGCATAGGAATAGACTATCTAGAAAATTGTCAAATGAACCATTTGGATGACTATTAAAAAGATTAGATAGTATCATAAAATCATTTAGTGAACCAGAATGGTGTAGTGGTTACAATATCTGAAAAGAAGTAGAGAGACCCAGGAAGTAGATCTTCCTTAGACATGGTCCCCAATTAGGGTCACCTTGAGCCAGACACTTCTTGTCAATTATAATCGTCAAAAGGCTGTGTGACAAGCTGACTGAAAAACTAAGCAAATGCAGTGCAAATCAGACACACTCTGCAGTGAAGCAAGACAAATGAGGAGGAGATGACAGTAATTATAAAACTATCTCTTGCAAGACTTTGAACATTATTGTCAAGCCTCCATGTGGACATAAATGATGAGTAGTATAGCAACCCGAATATTTTGTAACATCACCCAGGCATGGTGATACCGTATAAAGAATGTCCACATTAGTGAAGGGTGTTACTAATTAAGATGCCAGCTAACTGTTCCCTGTTTCCAGGTATTCCTTTCTTTCTGTTGCTGATCCTCAAGTCTTTGAACATTCTGGAATTATTCCCGTTAGACAGTTTGAGGGGGCAGGTTTTTTTTTAGATTTTATTATGCCTTACTTTATATATACAACTCAAAGCAGTAAACATATTTAGCATTCCTTCTTCCTTCTCTTTTCTCCACAGCAACAATCCTGTGAAGTGAATTGGGCGGAGAGAATGTGATTGACTCAAAGTCACCCAGACGGCTTTTATGCCTAAGGAAGGACTAGGACTCATGATCTTCTGGTTTCTAGGCCAACACCTTAACTACTACACCAAACTGGCTCTTTCAGTAAAATAATATAATATAAAGTTAAAAATAGGATGGTTATAAAGAATAAAAAAATAAATGCAAATGTTGGCATTTGCCCAAAGGTATATTTCATATGTATATGTGTATAAGTGAGGAATGGTCAATACATTAAACTTTTCTCCAGCATGGAGATGGAAAAAAATTTCACCGGATGATTTCTGCTTGAAATAAAGTGATCAAGGACATAGAGATATACAAATATCCCATAACTAAGATTTTACTAATGATTGGTTAGAATTCAGTATTTACTTTAGCAGCACAGTGAAAAACACTCTTCTTTAAGTTCTGGCTCCCTGGTAATGTAAATATCCCCACTAAAATGTTAAAAAAAATATCAAACATGCCAAATTCTTTGCAACAGGAAGTTTTGGAATGCAAAGAAATGTTCATAGCTAGCTTAAAGACGCGAGGAGTGGAAAAAGGCTTACTAATTCAGACGTTTTCAATGACTAATACTTAGTATTGTATATCAGGTGCCATGATGATTGCTGCATAATATGTTTTTATGTTCAATGTTGATTGTTTTAATAAAAGAATTTTATATTAAAAAAAAAAGAAATACTTGGTAGACCTTTCAGACACAATGAGAGCTTCCACCATTGTTTCCATACTCCTGTCTCTGAAATGAGCTTGAAATTAATAACCTACAATTGTCTTTATTCCTATTGGCCTCAAAATATAGAGGACAATGGAGCAACTTAGCCAGGGATTAATTTAGTTAATATAAGAACAAGGTCTAGAACTCATTTTGAACTGATACAAAGATCCAGTGTCCTTAGATAACCAAGGAGTTAGTTGTCAATGAGTTAGAAATATGTGTCACTTCACATTCAGAAAGCTGGATCGATCAATTAGACTGGGTTTTATAGGAGGAAAAGCAAATGGTATAATAACTTTTAGAAATGATTTAAGAATTAAAGATGTGGAATGATATGGCAAACAACAACATCAATATCACGAAGTCTGATTTCATTCTCACTGTTGGGCGAAATTGGAATTGAATTGAATTAGAAGGTGCTATTCAAAAATAGTTTAAGTTCAATCCTATTCTCTCTCTCTCTCTCTCTCTCTCTCTCTCTCTCTCTCTCTCTCTCTCTCTCTCTCTCTCTCTCTCTCTCTCTCTCTCTCTCTCTCTCTCTCTGTTCCATTCTCATTATTAATGACAGAATCTATATTTCTGGCTATTAGACCACATTTAGAGTTAGGCCAAGAATATTCAAGAAAGAAGAAAAAAGATGGCAGATTGGGCTCTTTTTGTAATTCTAGTGAAATTTTTCCTTTTCTACGGGTTTTATGAGAAAATGTTAGCTCATATATAGTATTAAGATGTGATTTCTTGGTTTGATTTAAACCAGCCATTATGGTTTTAATGGGTTTATTTCCAAGTTAAAAATGCATGGGGTTGAGCTGTATGAGTTATATCAGTTAGATTTCACTTTATTTTAACATATCTTCTACACACACAAAAATAGCTGAATCCAGTAGCATTTGTAAACAATAACTGATCTGGGGCTCTTTCTCATAGCCATTCTAACTTTCTGTCCTCCAGACCAGGGGTGTCCAGTCTTTTGGCTTGCCTGGGCCAAACTGAATTGTCTTGAGTTGCATATAAAATTTATAATATAGCTAATACATGCTAATATTGCTAAAATCACATAATAATCTTAAAAATGTATGATCTTGTGGAGCTACCCAGGGCCACATGAGGCCCATGGACTGTGGGCTCTCTAGATGTTGAACTGGCAAAAAAATAATTGCTGACATAAATTTTGATACCCTAATCTAATTCTGTCCCAGTAATGAGGCAGTGATTGGGAGCTTCCCTTATTACTTCAATACAGGATAAATTAAGGGGGAAATTGGTGGAATCTCCTAGCTTTGTTTTTCCTGTCAGAGTGTGCTAGTGGGATAAACAAAGGCCTATCACTCTCCTTAATGTGTGGTGAGTGAGACACTGCGGATGAATCTAGGCAAATGGTTTGAACAATTTGTTTAATCCTCTGCTAATTGAGCAATTAGTCATTAAATATTGATCTGCTTGCTAGGTTTCCAGAAGGGTGGCGAAGAGTGGCCAGAGGAAGCGGGCCTGCACCTGTCTGTAATAAGCTGATCCCAGGTCCTGACATGCCCCATCAATCACATGGGGGACAAAGAAACCAACCCTGTATCCATGAGAAAATTAATGGCAAGAGAAGAAGGAAAAGCTGTTTAAAAACAGGATTTTAAAATGTGTCGTTCAAAATTGTCAGCAGGGCACATTCATCCAAGGTCAGAGGAACATGAGGATACATTTTAAGGGATCTTGGTTTGCCACAAGATTTCACTTATTTATTTAGTTTGTAAAAGTGAAATGAAAAAATTGCTTTAATCGTACAGCAACATTTCCGGTATGTTTTTAAAAGTGTGCTGAAACCATACAAGGCAGAGGTTTGGAGTTAATGGTTAGATTTCTTTGTCTGGCATTAGACTTCTTTAACATGTAATTGTAAAGGCAGTTGCACTAGACTGGAATAGAATAAAACATTCTAATAGGCCAAACAAAATAAAATAGATAAACAAGTGTTGCGCTGTCTCTGTGAAGGGTCATGATAACATCACAAGAAAATCTTCAAGGGGCCTGTTTTTGTTTGCAAAATACCTTGACTGTTGAAATTCAGCCTACTGAAAGGGAAGATCAGGAGAATATAAAAACTGAGACCAGATTTTACTGGTCAGGTAGTCCTCAATTTACAACCACAACTGAGCCCCAAATTTATGTTGCTAAGTAAGAAATTTGTGAAATGAGTTTTGCCCCATTTTACGACTTTTCTCAACACACGTGTTAAGTGATTCACTGCAGTCCTTAAATTAGTAACATGGTTATTAAGTGAATCTGGTGTCCCCATTGACTTTACTTGTCAAAAGGTTGCAAAAGGAGATCACATGACTCTGGGACACTGCAATCGTCATAAGTGTCAGTCAATTGTCAAGCATCCAAATGTAAATCACATGACCATGGGGATGCTGCAACGGTCATATGTGTGAAAAATGGTCATAAGTCACTTTTTTCAATGCCGTTGTAACTTTGATCGGTCGCTAAATGAAACGTTGTAAGTCAAGGACTTACCTGTATTCTGAAGTCACAGAGAATATCTGAATACACTGTCTGATCCTTTGGGAAGTGAGTTTGAGGAAAACTCCAGGGAGACAATAGCTGCCTTTAGGGCAGAATTTCTCGAACTTGGCAACTTTAAAATGCTGACTGGCGAATGGTGAGAGTTGGTCCACACATCTTAAGCTTGCCAAGTTTCTGAAATACTGTTTTAGTGTTTTCCATTTAGTTCAGATATATTAAAGCTAGAATATGAACTAATATTATCATGGAGATCACCTATTAATATTTACATGGTAATTGCTTATTTCCTTCAGGTTCTACATTTATAAAAGCTTGGAAGACATTCAGAGGAAAATGTGATCGTGAAAAGCTTCTGTCTCCATGTTAAGCTACGGTATCATATATTGTGTTCTATAGAAGCCATCTCCATCCGATATTCTTCATATCTGTTGGGACTCCAGCTCCCTTGATTCCTAAATCTGGCCATACTAACTGGGAATTCTGCAAAGTGCAATTGCTATGAAGCTTGGGTCATGTGCAAAGGAAATTGAACATGCTTTTACCATTATAAATCCAAAAATATCTCATAGCTACCCCATCTTTTCCTCTTGAAGCAATAAGAAGAGAGTTGCAATAGAAGGTTACCATACTAGCTTGCCTTGTAATATTTTAAGGAGGCAGGTTAATGGCATGATAAAGCCTAAGTTGAGAAATGTCCTTCTTTCCAGTTTTATTTGCAGATCTAAAACAAACGTTCCTGAACAAATGTATCTTTTGTTGTTATTGTTGTTAGATTTATACTCTATCCAACTTCCAACTTGGACAAACACTCAGAATGTGTCCCACTCCATTTCTTCTTAAAACCATTGCATTTGCTTTCTTTGTATTGTTTTCTTAACGTATTTTGATTTCTTCATATAACTGCATTTGTTTTTATAATATCACGTGCTTTCTTTATATTCAGCTGTATAGTGTGCATTCCTGTAATTCAGTCTTTCTGTTTCTTGATCAAAAAGGAAGATCTTGCTTAATATAACGAATTTAGTTTTGGATATTTTTTGCCCCCTTCTTTCTTAAGTAAGGGAAATGGCTCTTTTGCACTTGTATAGTCACTCACCCAGAAGAAGACCCATTAATGAGATTTAATTTTGAGTGTGTATGTGTGTGAATAAGCTTTCTCTGGTACTTGCAACCCAAGCAGAATTGCACAATAAGCTTGGTTGCTCTCTGTAGATCCTTCAATATAGTAAAGTTTGTTTGCCTTGGCACAGGGCAAGCAAAGAAGTAAATCCTTAAAACTGGCAAAGCTTATTTTTAATTAGGTACTCAGAGAAGGTAAACACACTATTGTTCACATAATCAGGTTTCCCTTTTAGAAGGGTACACTGAGATGATGTTGGCAGACCTTGAAAATACCCTGGGATCTTTGCTATATAACCAGGAGGAAAACCCTACATGGACTCCAGTTCCTTTGTTGTTGTACTTCCAAGCAGGTTTGCCAAGCCAAAAAAGTTTGCTAAAATTACATCCTAGGAATTTTTATTGGGGAAAAAAAACTTGGACTAGGTTCAGAAGAGCTTAGTCCTCAACAAATGCACATAGGATAATGGCTTGTATGTTTTTATAGCTGGTGTATCTATGTTTGAAAAAGTGTTTCATGGACTAGATACAAGGCCTGTGCTTTATTTTGTTTTGTTCCTATTGTTAGCACTTGATTTGGAGGGTCTTTTATTTCTTAAATTATGGTAGAAGTTTGCAACTTTTTTGGACTGAGGCTGTAGGTAGCCTGCTAAGTTGCACTCTGAAAATAGTTGAGGCTAGATATGAAAGAGGGGATGGAGCCATGGAAAAATTGCATTTTATTTCATTTCATGTTTAATCAAATTAAAAAGTATAAAAAGTATAATGTGATTATTTCCTGCCAATTACATAGTGTTCTTTCTCCGTTGCATTAAGAATTACCATAGGCTCTGATTAATTATATTTAAGGCTTTGTGGATAGCATTAGTACTTGGACTTATATATCGCTGGTCCTCATTTTACCGATCCTGGAAGGATGGAAGACTGAGTCAACATGGAATCGATGAGAATTGAACTGCTGGCAGTCAGCAGAATTAGCCTGCAATACTGCACTTTAACCACTGTGCCACCATAGCTGTTAAATAAAATCATTTGGCTGCAAATTGCAAATACAGCACAAGTGGGTGGGTGGGGGACCTGGAGTTTTCCTGCTGTTATGGGAGTCCACGTCCCTTCAACTCAGCCACTTCATATAATGGCTAAAGAGGATGGAACTGACTCTTGCCCAAAATTTAACCTTGTCCCGTTGGCTGATCTAAGAAGAAAATAGTTGAAACTAGAGGTTTCAAAACTGCGACCTGTGAGCTATTTAAAAGTTGTGGGAAGGAAGAAGGCTCTCAATAAAATGTTTGTCTTAGCTTAGCCAAGGTTAGAGTTGGGCCATTACTATTTCCTCCTAGGTTTTTCATCTTCTTTCCTCAAATAAGTTTTCCATCTTCTTTTCTTAGCAAAGAGACACAGGGTTTCTTTGAATCACCATCATGATTGTATTCTTGAATTTGCCATGTATGTTACCGAATGTTTCTTTGTGGTGTCTTTGCAGTTCTCTGGATTTTTGCTCTCCAGACATGTTGGCTGTGTATAACTGTTTTATTTGAGATATAAAAACAAAGTGTAATTAAGTGATACATTTAGTTCTTGTTCAGCCATAATCCCAATGAATTAATTAATTTTATTGGGTGTTATATAAGTTAATTAATTACTTTAAGGAACTGTAGTGTCTCAGAGTTTGAGAATCCCCTAGATTAAACAAAACTGCACTTCATGTGTTCCAGAATGAATCTGCCTCTCCAGAGAGATTGGGGAGAAAAAGTCTTGTTGAAGGTCATCAGGGGAGTGTCATCTGTATTGGCCCCAAAACTGAGATATCTAAAGGTACCCCACCTTCACCTTTCTGGAATAGCTTCTCCCACACCCAGACTCCTTCCTCTTCACTTATTTCTTTTGATAAGGCCTCCGGGAAGAGATGTTAATTTGTGCCTTCCCAATGAATGGTGCCTTTTTTATATATATAGTATTGATTTTGTCTCTTGATTTTAATGGATCTCCAGTTCTTCTAAGGCATTCAAAGCCCATCTGTAATGGAGCAGCACAGAAATCTTAGTCATACATAAATAATACTTTTCCGATATCCATCATTAAAAATTCCAATATATTTGACAGTTTCCTCAGAAGCTGAATATATTTTACATGGAGAAGCTTTTGATCAGTCCCTGCACTGAGGAAAACAAAAACATCAATTCTTGCATTTAGTGTCTAAATCCTCACAAGTTCCTTTTTCAAAGCCAGCTGTAGTTTTGTTTTTTGTTTTAAGTAGAAATGTTTGTCTGCAACAATTACTTTTTTCTATACAAAGTGGCCTTAAAGAACTAATGTCTTCTACCTCCTTGATTTTAGCCCAGTGGTGGCGAACCTATGGCACAGGTGCCAGAGGCGGCACTCAGAGCCCTCTCTGTGGGCATGCGTGCCGTCGCCCCAGTCCTAGGCCTTCAGCTGGGTTTTATAAAACCTTTTCGCTTTAGGTCTCCGCCACCGTGTGCAAAAAAAAAAAGGGTTCAATCAGTCCTTTTCAACTTCTCACGGGAAAAAAAAAGATCTTGTAAAGTTGGAATTGATTGATTGAACTTTTTAGTCCCACCCAGTCTGCTGTTACCACCGCAGCCACACCCATCCAATGGGCCATGCCCACCCAATTGGCCACACCCAGACAATGGGCCACACCCACCTGGCACCCGGCAATACATAAGTTGGTTTTGGGTTGCAGTTTGGGCACTCGGTCTCTAAAAGATTCGCCATCACTGTTTTAGCCTATCCCGACTAAGACTTTAGTTCACAATTTCCTCTTATTTAATGCTAATTGCTCATTAAAAAGCAGTGAAAATCTCCCAGAACAACTCTTAACATTTGCATGCAAAGTGTGCCTAGGCTGAACAACAAGCAAAAACAAGTAAACAAGGGTGCTCAATTTCAATGGCTGCCAAGAACAGGAAAAATGTACATGCTGCTTCTATCCCCCAATGAGGACTTTATGTCTTTTCACCCAGATCTGTTTGTCACCTCTTTTTCACATCCAGTGCTTTAATACTTTCTTGTTGTCTGATGGCCACTACAATCAGTTTATGCATGGTCCCTAAGCACAGAGAATATTCTAGAATATATTTATTCGAGAGAATAAAAGAATAAATGAAAATAACATTTGGAAAAGTGCTTTGGGCCTACCTGCTATTCATTACAGCAACCTTTTTTTTTCAGACTTCCTCATGAGTCTAGATTAAAAACAAAATGAATGCTTTAAGAGTTGCACCAAGTTTAATGAACTGGCTTGTTTTTTGTCATACTTGTACAAAGAGCTTGAAATTAAAAGGCCTGATTTAATGAATAGCAGAGGAGGGCTGTGCTTCACTGAAATCTGATGTACATTGACTGAATGGTTTTTAAAATGTGTGCTGCCTTATAAAAGGAATTCAGTTTTCCTCTCCAGGTGTTTGTGGTAGAATGTGGAAAAGCATCACATTCTCTCAGTCCAGCCCATGTGCTTCCCTGGAGCAAGGAAATATGAAGAACAATGAGGAGCTAACAAGGACCAGGGTCCTCTCTCTTTTGGGTTTCCATATAATAATGTGGGAAAGGAATATGCTGTATGATTTAAATATATTGCATCTGAATCTCTCCTGTTAGTTGTTTTAAGAAGAGGCTGTTTCTTCTTGACCTTGTACAGTCCTGCTGTTTTCAATTCTGTTTACAGCTCATTCATTCACTTTTTTCTTTCTGATGGGTATATCCATTTCATCAGAATTATTTAGTATTTTGGTACACGGAAGCAAACAGCTACATATGTTCAGAATTCCTATTCTTCTTGTTATTTAAGGAGCTTTAAGCATCTGACTTGGAGCCCCATTGTATTTAGAATCATCTCCTGATGGTGATAAAAAAGAAAGTTTTTTATTTTTATTTATTTAATTTTTATAGTCGCCCAACTATACCAACAGACAAGTGCTTTAAAAAAAAAGATTAAAAAAAAGACCTTGCATTGTGAGATTCCTGTAGGTAACATGCTGAATTTTGGACTTTTGCACAGTTATGCCCTACTTGCCCTAGCGGCCCATAAATAGACAATTTATCCATTGCAGCAATCTAAGTCACAGATTTAATTTTGTTGGAAAGTTGACATTTATTTATTTAGCATGTGGCTAGAACCGTTGACAGCACACTGGGATGAGGAAACCTACTGTTGATAAGCAGATATGGACAATCCTCAAGAACATACTTTTCAGCATCTTTCTGTGACTCTGGAAATAGAAGCCTAGTCATATGCACATATGAACTCACTCAATATGTGTTGATAGGGAGCAAGGACAGTGCAAATTGTCCCACATTTCTCTATCCAAACATTTAATGGAGCATATAGTATTATTATTACTATCTGATTGTCATCTCAGTGGGTAAAACAAGACAATCAAGAAATGTTCCATCCTTAACAATGTATCCGCACGTGTGTTCAAAATATGCATGCACAGTGGTTAGAAATGGGCAGTTGTTCCTATGTCTTTTGCCAATGAGCTGCTGCTCTTGATCTGAGCCATTGTTGCTTAGCCTGGCATAATAGCCTGTTACTTCCTGGAGGTAATTAGCCTGGCGCTGTAAGTCTATTGAACAAATATTCAAGAAGTAGAAAGAGGGAAAATAAGGTCACTAAGCTAGGGGAACGCTTCAAAGCCTGGAAGTGCTTGTGACGAGTTTGGTGGTCATCCAAATGTGCCGTAAACAACAAGTGCAGTTAACAAGTAGACTAGCTTGGTCACTCAGCAGTGGAACACTGGTGAAGCGGGCACAGCAGCGCCTGCATTTTCTGCATCTCATGAGAAAAGCACATCTTCCTTCTCCTATCCTTACCACTTTCTACAGAGGGACGATCGAGAGCATCCTGTCATACAGCATCACAGTCTGGTTTAGAAGCATCACTGCTTCAGACAGGAAGGCGGTGCAGAGAGTGGTGAGGATGGCCGAAAAGATCATTGGCAGTTCCCTCCCTTCCATCCAAGACATAGCACATAAGCGTTGCTTGAGCAGGGTCCGCAAGATTGTCTGTTCACGACCTGTTTTCTTTGTTACCTTCTGGGAGGAGGCTCCATGGTATCCAAAGCAGAACATCCAGATTCAGTCACAGTTTTGTTCCATACAGTATTAACCTTGTGAACTCTAATGCTTCCTCCTTCCATTATTTCAAGATGGACAGTGATTAATATTTATATGTTACTTATATGTAAGGGTGTAGGTCTGTACATATGTTGTATATAGTATGTTTTAAATGTGTGTTATGTATCTAATCTAAATTTCCAAGAATTTGACAGCCTTTAGAAGATAGTTACAGTATTGAGTTTTAAAATGACCACGGCGTTCATAATTCTTGTTGACAACACATTATTTAGAGAGTGCAGAGGGAGTAGCCAGTGATTTCTCTGTCTGACAGGAAGTCTCTGAAGATATGAGAGCATCTTGCTTTTTTCTCCATACTGAATCATGTGATATAGACATAACCAAAGGAGGTGAATGCTTTTAGCTTCGTCCCTCTCTTGGGTATTATAACTTCAAAGGTTATCAGGGTTGCACAAACAAATTGTTTGAAAGATCATCATGCACTGAATCTTCAATCTCCTCTATAATACAACATGGTCTGCTTCTATATGTGGCCCGCAACCTTGCTTTTGTAAGGATGCTTTTTGAAAGCCCCCCCCCAAACAATCACTATTGTTGTGAGTGGGAGAGTTGCAGGAAATACAGTACATTAAAGTTACACAAACCATTAAAATATAAGGGAAAATACATTCTGTTCTCACTTCTAAAGGTATCAGTGATTGTCCTTCCCGTTATAATCTTTCCATCCATTGTGCTTCAGTTCTCCAAATATGTTATGTGAAGCTACCAGATACCAAAGATTTTCTCTCCACAATGGCAAACAAACCAAGAAGTCTGGGGGGGAGGGGCAAATAACTGACATTTTCTTCACCACAAGAGCAATGTTTCAATCATTCAGAGTGGTATGAGCTGGTATGGTATAAACCTGAGTCTTTTTGAAGATGTGTGATCTTTTTGTTTGGTAGACAAGCCATGGACAATGAGTAGCTCAAAGTTATCTAATAAAAGTTATGGTTACCAGTAGATGCATATTCTGAAGGATTAAAAAAATTCCTTTAAATCAAGCTTGATTGCTAATGACTACGTGCACTTTGGCAGCAATATGGAAGCAGCTTGTCATTACTTTCTTCTGGGACAATTTTTTTCAACTTCCCAGTCCAAAACATGGGTTTTTCTAATGGTCTCCTATCCAAGTACTAAACATGTCTACAACTGATTAACTTTGTCAGCATCAAACGAACTTGGCCTGCTGAGCCATGAATCATTTCATTACTCAAATTTATGAGCTTCTCTTGACATGGGACTGAAAGCCCAGTCCTGATGAGCAACATTCTTCAAAATTTATCAGGTCTCCACTGACTGTAGTGAGCATCCATTATTTGTATCTCTAGAGTCTGGTGTAGTTAGTCTCTGCACACTCACTTTGCTAGGCTGATGGCCTCATAGTATGTAAGACATTTATTTATAAGCTGATATTTGTGAGTCCACACTAGGAATTAAATGGCAAGAATGTCATTTAATCATATTTTGATTAGAATGATGAATAGGAAGAATCAGTTTCAAGGGGAAAGACTTAAGAGATAAATTTAGAAAGTATAATATAGGAGTATATAAAATTGAACAAAAATACTTGAATCAGTGTTTGGGCTTAAATTCTTATATTTAATGATGCTTATTTTCTGTATTAGAAGGGTTCTTTCTTCTCTTAATAGATCTGTTCATCTTTAATATGGACAAGAATGGATAGTATATTACTCTCCATGCTAGAAACAGCTATACTTATTAAGTGTGGTGCAGATGCCTATGAATATTGACACCTGTTTCCTATTTTCATTACAATTTACCACAGTAAGATTGTTTCCTTAAAAATGACATGACAGAGACTTGATATTAAATGAATTTAGAAGTGCAAAGAGAGAACACAGATATCTCCATTCAGATTTATCACTTCAGTGAGTGTGTTTATAAAATACAAAGGAGGTTTCACAACAACTGAGGCCGCATTGATTGCAGTTGTTTGATGAACAAATCTGTGCTATTGTAGATCTAAGAGTTTGTTTGCTTATTTAAATCATTTGATCATGGCCTTCCCCATATTGTATGGCACTGTATTCTCTTAGATGACTTCGTGTTGCACCAAAAAGATTTACACTGAGCCCAGTCTAAATCACTCTCCTACTGTATATTGTTGTTACAGAAAAAAATTCTATCCATCATTACTGTTTTTTTCCCCTATACTCGCTAACTGTAATTATTCACTATGTGATTATGAGAATATTGTTGCATTTATCCATCTTCAGCAAGATACATTTAGAGTATCTAGACAGTAAATACTAAGCCCAGATAATTTCTTTTGCATCAATTACTGAAGCGTGTACCAGGAATTGCACAAAACAAATGGTACAATAAGATATTTTTTAATCCAATAATCTCAGATGAAATTGCTAATAGCTCAGTTTGATAAAGTTTGAAATGCTTGAGCACTTAGACAATCCCACTGATTGTAATTAAGCCAGCTGTATTAAAATAGTAATAATGATCTCATAGCAGGTAATTTGGTTTGCTCTGCTAAATCCCTCCAGTAAGGCTGCAGGAGATTCTGTCTCGCACATTTATTGGCTTCTACATTCATACACTTTGCAAAGCAATTGTTTGAACTACAAGTTAAACAAACCTGGTCTATATAACAAGCCACAGCGATCTGTCTTATGCATAATGCTAAAGTGTAAACCAGCTTTACAACCACAATATGAGTTCACAACACTTGTTAAGCCTACATCAAATGTGCCATTTTATGTTAAGCACAATATGTTAAGCCAATGAACTGATAAGATTGAAATAATTGCAAAAAAACCAAAACAAAACAAGCCCTCTGTAGCCACCCTATCTGAAGTGGCACATCATTCTAATAGGTCTTCCAGGCAATGTTGAGAAACTAAGAGAAAGATGTATAAAGAAGTTAATCCACAGAGCCTGGAATTCCTGAAAATCCTCAATCCTTGGAACATGGGCTTGGTGGCGCAGTGGTTAGAATGTAGTACTGCAAGCTACTTCTGCTGACTGCCGGCTGCCAGCAGTTTGGCAGTTTGATACTGACAGGCTCAAGGTTGACTCAACCTTCCATCCTTCTGAAGTCAGTAAAATGAGGACCCAGATTGTTCGGGGCAATATGCTGACTCTTTAAACTACTTAGAGAGGGCTGTAAAGCACTGTGTAGCAGTATATAAGTCAAAATGCTATTGCTATTCAGCATGCAACAGTATTTTTACTAATTGCTGTATAAGTGCATAATATTTGTATTTAAGAAAGCTTACTTCTTGAATCACTTTCTTTCCAAAGGCTTTCCAGACTCTGTGGATTAGTCTCTTTATATATCTTTCTCTAGTTTCAAGCACAGAACTTGAGAGGGGGGGGGGAAATCTTTAGATGCCAGGTGTAAAAAAGCCAATAAAATAAAGTAGAACCTGAAATAGATTGAGAAATAAAAAGAATTAACATGGGAAACAGACAATGAATGGATTCTCAACCTAGTCCGGAAGACCCGTTGGAATGAAGTGCTACTTCAGGATGGGTCACTACAGAGTTTCTCTTGCAAGGTCTTCAATCTTGTCAATACATTGGCTTAACATATTGTGCTTAACGTAGAGTGATATATTTGATATTGGCTTAACATGTGTTATGAACTCAGATACTGTGGTTTGTACAGTATGGTGCACAGCTTAGCAAGTTTAATAATTATTATAACTATTATAATTCCCAACTACATATGGGTCTCACACTTTTCATCTCAGTTAATGGTGACAAGAGGGATAAATCACCTCTGAAACTTTCCTTGACTTCTTGTTCCATATTGGCTCTCAATGGAACATTTTACAGTTTTAGAATTGAAACATCTTCCAACTCCTCTTTGTTAAGTCTCAAGAGACATTATTTCTAGCTCTGCTTAAGGGAGAAATCTTAACATTAAGAATAGCAAGGCTTTATTAGTCCCATGGGTTAATCATTACTTAAGTAGCTATCCATAACAATATGATCTCACTTCTACCAAATGTTTACAGTGCACTGTGCATTGCATGAACTTAACTTGTTCTATGTTTATTAATACCACTATTGACAGAATAATGTTTGACGCCATTGGCGCATGATTGGTGCCTTGTCTTAGGTGTTGACTCTTTGTGAACTGTATGTTAATAGAGACTAACATTGTTGAGGGGGTCCTTGGTGCTCTTATTGTTTGATTGTTTTTTTAATAGACGTTTCATTACCCAAACTAAGTAACATTATCAGTGCACTGCAATCTTTATTATTATTATTATTATTATTATTATTATTATTATTATTATTATTAATTAAATTTCTATGCCGCCCTATTCCGGGAACTCAGGGCGGCTCACAGCATAAATAGAAATCCAATATAAAAAACTACATAATACATATATAAAAAATACATATATAAAAAAGAGAACCCCTAAATTAAGAAACCATTCATTCAGCAAACGTACACACAAACATACACTGGCTAGGGGCAAGATGTCAACTGCCCCAGGCCTGTCGGCAGAGATGTGTCTTAAGGAGTTTATGAAAGGCGGAGAGGGTGGGGGCGATACGGATCTCCGGGGGGAGTTGATTCCAGAGGGCCGGGGCCGCAACAGAGAAGGCCCTTCCCCTAGGCCCCGCCAGGCGACACTGCCTGGCTGACGGGACCTGGAGAAGGCCGACTCTGTGGGCCCTAACCGGTCGTTGGGTTAGAGCCCAGTGTTAGTAAGCAATCTCCATTGCTTACTAACACTGCTGATGTTGCCCAGTTTGGGTAATGAAATATCTGTAAGAAAATAACCAAGCTCAGAGAGCACCAAGGACTCCTCATTTCAACCCTGAGCTACAAATATTCTCCTTTATCAGATTAATAGTGTTGTTTTCCAAACTAACTAGAAGAAGAAAAACTTTCACTGAATTAAACAACAAAGCTTCTCTTGAAACAGCACTCTCACAGACATAATTAGATATCCTAATTAGAAGAGCTCAATTGATTTTTTTTTAAAGAGATGAATTTACTGTTCCCTGCTCTAGCAGGCTTTCAGATTAGATGATTCTTTTATTTTCTGGGAAACGGAAGTACAGCCAACTTAAACGGTGCCACCTGTTTCCTGTGGCATTTGAGATCTTGTCTGTAGAAATCATAATCTCAGGATCTCAGACTTATCCCACCTTTTTCTCTATTCTGAGATCTCTTCAAGATTCCCCATTCCCATTTGTTTAGATCACAGTTATTTCCCTGAGAAAAGAAGAATTGATCATCACTAAATTGACTTTATGCTCTAAAGAATAATTCCTTACCCACTTTTTTCTTCCATTCTGAACACTTAAATAACTAGAAATTCCGTTTAAAAAACTGTTAGATAATATTTCTTTTATAGCCTTTAAACATGTCCCTCAGCCTTTCATACATTTCTTTTCTACACTTTTTCCTGTTCGTAATACAAGCAACTGAAAAATCTCATGGTTCTGCCAGGAGAAATTGAATTAGTTCCTTAGAGTTAAAGCAGCTAATGCTGGTTCTGGTACAAAAATAGACAACTAAGAATTGAAAAAAAGACCACCACATACAACAGATAGGCTGTTTTTTTTAAGCATACAATCTAATAATTTATTTTAAATACATTAAACTAAAGATTACACATGGATTATTTTTTTGCATATGAATATTTTCATCACCTACAAGGGGGGATAAATTCTACTTAGAACTAAGAACTTTCCTGAGAGGTAGAACAATTAACCAGTGGAACAGCTTGCCTCCAGAAGCTGTGGCTGCTCCATTACTGGAGGTTTTTAAGAAGAGATTGGACAGCCATTTGCCTGATATGCAATAGGATTTCCTGCTTGAGCAGGGGGTTGGACTAGAAGACCTCCAAAGTCCCTTCCAACTTTGTTATTCTGTTATTCAGCACCCTTGTGTGATTTTCTGATAATTTCCTATCCAAGTTCTAATCAAGTCCAACCTTGCTTCTTTGAGATGAATCAGTGCTGGCTAGTCATGGGGTGGAGTGCGGTAGCAACAAAAAAGTTCTAAAAGATTAGATTAATCACCAATCAAGAACTTCAGTCTTCTGTTTCCCACAGAAGCAAATAGATCACAAAGGGAAGCCCCTCTAGCATGGTACATCTTGTGTGTGCTGCTTTTCAGTACTTTTAAAACATACACAACATCAGATGTGAGGTACATTGTAACTATGGTGATACTTAGCCATTAATATCTTCACTTCATGCTATTCTCTAATGTCTTAGTAAACTATTTCATCTACCAGCCAAAGCATGCTTTGCATTAGCACAGGAGTGTCTGTCCTGAATTTCTTATGGATTTTTCCTCTTTTCACTTCACCTATAATAATGGGAAAGAGAGCAAATATAATTCCTGTGTTTTTATCTACATATTATGCATAATCTTACCAATTTCCACCATGTCCTCTTCACAATTTTTCCTATCTTCTTATTCTGTCCAATCTGGCGGAATGTTGGAAACAAATTATGTAAGGGGTTTGGGAATCTAGAATGTTACCATCTCATTCATTCTATTCTCAGCCTCCTCCCTCTTGAGAATCCAGTGTGTCTCATTGCACACAAACACTTTGTTCCTCAGAGGAAAATGCAGGAGCCTCTTATGGCCACTGCTAATAAAGGGTGTGGGGGAAAATTCAGCAGCCAAATTTACTTTGTTTTAACATTTTAAGGTTTGAAAGTCAAACCATGCCTCATCAGAAAATTACTTCAAGCCTCTGAACAATTAGCTTCCTTCTCCTACTTATTTTCCATTATTTAAGGTGCAACAGTTTGGTCTATATTCATAGTCAAAGTATGTGGTTGCACTCTGGATTTGCGTAATTACAATTTTCCAGCTTATTATAAGGTAGGCACTAAACAAGGAAGTTTGTCTCTTCAAATACAGATTAACCGTCTTAATATTTTCTACCACAAGCACATGTTTGTTCTATTTCTTTGTTATTACCAGCTCAGATCCCATCGCTTATCTTTCGGATTAGAATTTTGCTCCATTTTGTCCCATTTGTTTTACATTGACTTGGTTAAAAGATTTCTTGAGCAAGCTAGGAAGCTGGACTTTACATGGAATGCTGAACCATCATCAATAGTTTATAAATCATAATGAAAATATGCACACAACATGCAAAGTAACATGGCTTTGTATAACATATGTATATATGAATTCAACCATTGAATTGTCTTAGCTATTTTACTGCTCTTTCACATACCTTGGAATATCCTTTATGGTCTCGTGTCAATCCCCCCCTCCCTTAGCCATCTCATTACTTATTCATTTCTCCAAATTATTTTTGAAAAAAAAAATAATATAGTTCTTTGTGGGAACCCAGTCTATATTCCATCATGAGAATTGCCTGTTTGGAACAGACCTGTGCAAAATCTGAAACATTAACTTTTATAATAGCAGCTGATGAAACAGCTTGTTAGTAAGAACTCTGAGATGCACACAGAGCATAGCTGAAAAAAGATGGAAAGCTGTATTCTTATTGACATTAATGGTCAAGTGCCCACTGTCTAATATCTAGAAAGAGGCTATTAACATAATGAATGAAAATGTACTTTAAAAAGTAAATATTCTTCACCTCAGTTACCTCACAGTACTAGCCAACCACTCCTAGTTGATTAGTACAACATTTTTGCCAAGATGACTAATTCTACATATAAATATATAATGGGCCCTGGAAAATGACCTGTATGTCCAGTTCCTTTTGTGTCCAATCATACTCTTTAAAACTCTGCATCCATATAGATCAGCGGTTCTCAGCCTTTTTCAGGTTGCGACCCCGACCCGCGCCGCGACCCCAACCTGCACTGCACATGCACGGTGCGGCAGCCCGCACCGCACATGCGCAGCGGCCCCAAATCATGCATGCGCGGCGTGACGGCCCGCATCGCGCATGCGCGGCGGCCCGCATCGTGCATGCGCTGCCCCCTGCGCCGGCCGAGGGGAAAAAGGGAAAAAATGGCGGACTGCGTTGTTTGGCGACCCCGTGAAATGGTCGTTCGACCCCAAATGGGGTCGCGACCCACAGGTTGAGAACCGCTGATATAGATAAAAAGCTAATGGCACCCTCAGAACTGAGTATAATTCTTGGTGACTGTACAAACAGAACATGGCAGTTTTCATGTCAACAATATAGAAGTGGTTTGACAATGATTTCTTCCAGAATGTTGGCCCAACTTTCCACTGTATAGACTTGTTCCTTGGTGGTCTTCTATTCAGATACTGACTGTACTTAACTTCCAAGCCCAGGAAAGTTAAAACAAGTGCTGCCATGTGATAAGACAATAAAACCCAATGCTTTAGGAAATATCCCCATTTTCACTTCTTCTACAAGGCAGGTGATGTCAGAGAAACGTCTCAAAGGGGTTGTAATAGCAAGATGTAAAACACTATTTTCATCATCTATCTAGAGTGGAAGTGAAGGGGCCATTTTATGCCAAACATCCTTGATAGAGGACTGATACAATAGAAAAAAGCAAAAAGGGTAAATAGAGCAATCACCATATTTATATAGAACAATTCAATGTTTTGCGAAAAGGTGAACTAGCAATAAATAATGTGAAGCTTTTTAAAGACATTGACCAACCTTTGATTTGTCTTTGCTTCCTCAAGTCAGGGTAGATACTGTCAAGATGCTATTATCCGTCTCATCTTTCCTACTACGTTCTCCTATTGGCATCTTGTGATTATATTACCTTGTTGTTTGTATGTACACTGAGAGCTTGTGTACCAGAGACAATTCCTTGTGTGTCCAATCACACTTGGCCAATAAAATATTCTATTCTATTCTATTCTATTCTATTCTATTCTATTCTATTCTATTCTATTCTATTCTATTCTATTCTATTCTATTCTATTCTATTCTATTCTGGAATCTAGTTGGACTAAGGTAGCTTGAAAAAGAATTAAAGAATATGTGTTACTAGAGGCAAAAATCTTTGTAAGCCATCTGCTGCTGTGGCAAACTCCATCCAAAGAAAAATTAAGTTGAGAAACATCTGCCCATGTGGAGAGAAGAGACATTTGTTTTCTGTGTTTTTTAGCCACTAATGTGTTACCTACAACTATGAATCTGGATTTGGGAACATGGACCATAGAAGACCTTAGGTTGGATTCAGCACCTGGGATAGCAGACCTCAGATGTAATAGTAATAATAATAATAATAATAATAATAATAATAATAATAATAATAATAATAATAATAATAATAACAACAATAACAACAACAACAATAATAATAAAGTTGGAAGGGACCTTGAAGGTCATCTAGTCCAACCCCCTGCTCAGGCAGGAAACCCTATACCATTTCGGATAAATGGCTGTCCAGTTTCTTCTTAAAAACTTCCAGTGTTGGCGCATTCACCGCTTCTGAAGGCAAGTTGTTCCACTGGTTAATTGTTCTAACTGTCAGGAAGTTTCTCCTTAATTCTAGGTTGCTTCTCTCTTTGGTTAGTTTCCACCTGTTGCTTCTTGTCCTGCCCTCAGACACTTTGGAGAATAGCTTGACTCCCTCTTCTTTGTGGCAGCCCTTGAGATATTGGAACACTGCTACCGGTATCATGTCCCCCCTCGTCCTTCTCTTCATTAAACTAGACACACCCAATTCCAGCAACCATTCCTTATATGTTTTAGCCTCCAGTCCCCTAATCATCTTTGTTGCTCTTCTCTGTACTCTTTCTACAGTTTCAACATCTTTTTTACATCGTGGTGACCAAAACTGGATGCAGTATTCCAAGTGTGGCCTTACCAAGGCATTGTAAAGTGGTATTAATACTTCACGTGATCTTGATTCTATCCCTCTGTTAATGCAGCCTAACACTGTGTTGGCTGTTTTGGCAGCTGCAGCACACTGCTGGCTCATATTTAAATGATTGTCCACTAGGACTCCAAAATCCCTCTCACGGTTACTACTATTGAGCAAGGTACCCCCTATACTATACCTGTACATTTGGTTTTTCTTGCCTAAATGTAGAATCTTACTTTTTTCACCATTGAATTTCATTTTGTTAGATAGCGCCCAGTGTTCAAGTCTGTCCAGATGCTCCTGTATCCTAAGCCTGTCTTCTGGAGTGTTGGCTATTCCTGCCAGCTTGGTGTTGTCTGCAAATTTGATGAGTTCCCCATCTATCCCCTCATCCAGATTGTTGATGAAGATGTTGAAGAGCACTGGGCCTAAAACAGAGCCCTGGGGCACCCCACTACACACTTCCCTCCATGTAGATGCGGTTCCAATGAGGACCACATGCTGAGTATGGCCGGTCAGCCAGCTATGGATCCATCTGGTTGTGATGCTGTCTAACCGGCATTTTTCTATCTTCTCAAGTAGTAGGTTGTGGTCTACTTTGTCAAATGACTTACTGAAGTCCAAGTAAATTATACCCACAGCATTCCTCTGATCCACTAATTTTGTTACTTGGTCAAAGAATGCAATACGATTTGTCTGGCATGATCTGTTTTTGACAAACCCATGTTGGCTTTTAGTAATGACTTTGTTTGCCTGTAGTGTTCACTGATTCGTAGTTTTGATTATCTTTTCCAGAATCTTCCCAGGTATTGAGGTCAGGTGATAGGTCTGTAATTTCCTGGGTCCTTTCCCCCCCCCTTTTTTGAAGATGGGAACTACATCAGCTCTTTTCCAGTCCTCTGGTAGTTCCCCAGTGCTCCAGGATCTTTGAAAAATATAGTTCAGTGGTTCTGAGATCACATCTGCAGTTCCTTAAGAACCTTGGGGTGTAATCCATCTGGTTCTGGTAACCTGAACTCATCTAGGCTGGACAGGTGTTCACTTATCATTTTCTTGCCTTGTTTTGTGTAGTTTGATATGAGAAACTACAGTCATGATGCCACATTAGGTATGAAGCAACATTGTGGGATATTTATCAAGAAATAAATTATTAACTTTCTGCCATTGCAGAAAGATGAAGTAAGAACACTTTGTTGAAACCATATGAATCCTGGAGTTCAAGAATCTACTTTGGATATTATTCTAGAGCAGGAATGGTCAATATGATAGCAGTATGATAAAAGCAGCAATCTTTCCCCTTTTTTCACCCTTCCCCCAATGAATACTCCTGATCACTATGTTCTGGGATATTTTCTATCCAAAACCAATGTGCTATATGTTAATTATGCAAAATGTCCTAGGCAACATGATTACAGATTATGTGCTTTTGCTGATGATTTGCTTGTGACATTGACTCAACCAATACAGTCAGCTCAGAGTTTGATGGAGATAATTAAAAATTATGGTAGGGTATCAGGCTTTAAATTAAATATATCTAAGACAAAGATGTTAGTTAAAAATTTAGATATTAATTCAAAACAGGATTTGGAAAGAATAACGGGTTGTGAGATAGTTAAGAAAGTTAAATATTTAGGAATTGATATTGAAGCCTCTAATGGGAAGTTATATAAAAATAATTATGAAGTTTTGTGGAATAAGATACAAATAGAATTGGAGAAATGAAAAAAATTACAATTATCTATGCTGGGTAGGGTAGCAGCAGTTAAAATGAATGTATTGCCAAAATTTTTATTTCTTTTTCAAATGTTACCTATACTTTAAAAAGATGTGAATTTGGAAGAGTGGCAGAAGGGTATTAATAGATTTATTTGGAATGGCAAGAAACCGAGGGTCAAATTAAAAATTATTCAGGATACAAGGGAAAGAGGTGGTTTGAAAATGCCCAATTTTAAGTTATATTACCACGCTGTTGTTTTAGTAGCGATAAGTGACTGGGTTAATTTAACTAACGATAGAATATTGAATATTGAAGGGTATGGTTTATTATATGGTTGGCATGCATATTTAGTTTATGATAAAAAAAGTGGATAGGAGTTTCAAAGAGCACCTATTGAGAAGTGCTCTGTTGCGTGTTTGGAAAAAGTATCAGTATATATTAAATGAAAAGATTCCTGTTTGGATGGTCCCCAGACACGCAATAGAGAATATAAATAGACTACAAGTTCAAGATGTGGTGCCCTATGAGAAACTCCTAATTAAAGAAGGGAACTTATTATTATTAAAGTCCTTGAATATGTTAAGTGAGGAAGGAATAGTCCATACCTGGTTTTCATATTTACAATTGCAGACTAGATGGAAAAAAGACTTGAAGATGGGTTTATCTCAAACAGATGAAAATTTAATTAAACAAGTTAGAGACCAAAGGTCTATGCATATTAAAAGATTGTATATTGATAGAAATTGACTCTGAAACTGAATTAGTTAAGGACTGTATGATAAAGTGGGGACAAAATTTTGGACAACCAATCATGATGGAAACTTGGGAGAGGATCTGGGTGAAAAATGTAAGATTTACACAAGCGCAACATTTAAGAGAAAATTTTTATAAAATGTTTTATAGATGGCATTTGGATCTGAAAAAATTATCATATATGTACCCTAATTTACAACCTAAGTGTTGGAGATGTGAATGTATGGATGCTACTTATTTTCATGCATGGTGGACTTGTAGAAAAATCAAAGCCTTTTGGATAAAAATATGGTGGATACTTCAAAATATTTGAAAAAACGTATTGAATTTTCACCACAGTTGTTTTTGTTAGGCATTATAAAAGACTGCACCACCACAGAGACGAACTTAATTTTGAACTTGATTACAGCAGCAAGAGTGTTGGTGGGACAATACTGGAAGAAGCTAGAATTACCATCTATCGAAGAATGGACTTTGAAAGTTATAAATTTGGCAGAAATGGCTAAAATATCTGCATATTTGAAGGACCATTCAAATGAAAAATATATGTTGGATTGGAAAAAATGGATAGAGTATATACAAGGGAAATATCAATCTAAGAAATTGTACTTAGCATATAGTTAAATTTTTATATGTGGGACTGAAAAATATAGTTAAATTCTTATTAGGATTTATATAACAATTTGGTTTAGTTTAGTGGGTTTTCTTGTGTTTTATCCTGTATTCACTTTGGGAAGTCGGGGGGGGGGTGGGGTGGGTTAGGGGGGGTGTTACAATGTATGCAACTGCAATATTGGTATTATATAAGCATGATATACTTTTTGATAAAAGAGGAGTGGCTCGGACAGTACCTCGGAACCACATCTAGAGGGGGTGGAGATTGAGGAGTGAAGGATTGGAGGGAAGTAGGGAGGTTGTAGGAGGAGGGTGGAGAGAGAGGGAGGGAGAGAGGGTGGGGGGATAGAAGTAGGAGGTAGGGAGGAAGGAAGAGGGGGATGTGGTGGAAGGGGTGCTGCTGAGCAATACCTATAGTTATTTTAACTATTACATGTAAGTTTTTATGCTTTGTTTTGTCTTGAAAAAGTTGTAAAAGATTGTATTTAGTTGAGTTATATTTATAATTATAAAACTAATAAAATATTTATACAAAAAATTATGCAAAATGTCCCACTTAGTTATGACCCAATATATTACATTTGAAAAAAAAGGATTGATATCAAGTATGCTATATCATGTTTAAAAATTGTTTTTAAGTCAACCCATTTCATCCTTACAATCTGGTTTCAGAACAGCCGAAGCCAATGTTACTTCCATTTCTGCTTTAGATGTTCAAATGATTTCATTCCTGTTATGTACAAACAAACCAGTGATTTTAAATACCTATCACCAATCTGTAAGAGATGTATGCTATTTTCAAAACACCATCTAATTTAAAATCTAAACAACACTTAACTGCAAAATCTTAAAGACTACCACATCTATTGTAAGATTTTCACAAGCTCATAAATTTGCTAATCTGTCTTTTTTTGGTACCAGAGATTTAACAACTCACTCTCTGAAAATTAAAGTCTAGCACCTTACTTAATAGGTTTTAGATCTGCCCTGGCTGTACAAAATTATAGTATAGAGACTGCATCAGAAATGTTATTTACAAAATTCCAATTTCATTTTAAAAAGCCATAAATAATTTATCCCTTTCCTTAATGATTGATAATATGATCTTCAAATTCTATCATAAAAAGAACAGCCAAGTCTTGGCTGACTCTTGAATAGACAGCAACATGGGAATTGCTAATGCACTGTGCAGGTTTTCAATTCTAGGGCTTTGATGCTAATATAGATTTGGATGGCTGTGATTAATACTACTACTTACTGGATAAATTTCTCATTTCTTGTGCATTGATTCCTAAGCCACAGTTACAATGTATATTATCTTTCTATCCTTCTACTGTATTTTTCTCTGTGTATCTCACTCACTATTATTACTATTAGCACAGTTACTTTCATTGCATGGAGATTATAGCAGTTTGCTTGCTAGGAAAGATTAACACTCCATTTATTCTATATGTAAATCCCAAAGCATGATAAAGGCATGTCGCTGTACTGTTTGTTTTCATTATATAGCCCATTATATCAACTGGGTCTTCATGTTATAGGAAGCACCCTTAATCTTTCATTCCAGGGTTTTTACTATTTTTTTTTTTTTTTTGAAGCCTACAAAGTGCGAGATTGGATTGAAAATAGAAGAAAATTATCTGGAGCTCTGCCCTTTTATGAATGGATTTTCTATCTTTTTTCAAGTTTCCTATGCTTCCTAACTTGAGGCCAGAATCCATTAATCATAAACTTATTTAATGCTTTTGAAAATTAACATAATTAAGTGGCCTGGAGACACTGAAGCCCCTCCATTAATTAAGCATATGCTTTTTCCCGATCCTCCTCGCAACAATATTTCACAGTATTTTGCAAATGAGAAAGAACTCATTTCCTTTTTTTCCCCTTATTTTTTCCCCCTATCCTGCTTCCATGAAGATCAGGTTATAGAGAAAGAGCCAGCTTCAGATTGGCATGATTGAGTTTTCTGCCATGGCCCAAGAATTCAGAAGCTCCATTGCCAGCTCTCTCTCTCTCTCTCTGGGTATTGTTGCCAGAGAGTTTTGGGGAAGGGCTGCCTTTCCTGTTTCCTGCCCTCTTTGGCACTTCCTGTTGGGGAATCTAACATGGCAGCAGCTGTGGAATGGATCTCAGCCAGGGAGGTGGAAAGAAATGGCAGCTATTCTGCTATGCATGTTGTTTGCAGCAATATGAGGCTTCATGTTCAGGGTTCACCAAAATCTGCTACTGTCTGATTGCTTTATTCTTATGTAATTCCACAAAACAACACAGATAATGCTGGTGATGATGCTTTTATCCCCTCAGTAACATATGGCAGGGCTTTTCAACCAGTGGTACAGGTATCACCTGTGGTACATTGGCACCTGGCAGGTGGTATGCGACTATCCTAGAAAAGTGGTAGCAGGGGAGGGGAATGAGCTGAACCAGTGGCAGCACCGCACAAGCCTGAGTGAGAGATGGCTGGAGCTGCAGGGTTGTTGGCTCAGTGGAAGTGTCAGGATTGGCGCTTCTTTGGGGCTGTCAGGGCTCAGCGGAAGCACTAGGATCAGCGCCAGGTTCCAGCTGGAGCTTGGCGCTGATCCTGGCGCTTCTGCTGAGCCCAGAAGAAGTGCCAATCAGCTGGAATGTTGCAGCATCTCCAGGGTCTTGTGATTTACATTCAGATGCTTGGCAACTGATTCATATTTATGATGGTCACAGTGTCCCAGGATCATGTGAAGTGACCAAAATCTGCTGCAACCACCCAGCAGATGGGGGGAATAAAAGCCAAACATCCCCACCCAACCCCTGCTGCCAATCCTCAACAGAAATGCTCACAACAATGAAAACATTGGACAGGAGGAAGAACGCCACCGGGTGGGCAAGCAGGTGTCTTGCTTGGCTGTGGCTTGGGGGGCACTTTTTCAGTGCCACTGTAACTTTGAACAGTCACTAAACAAACTGTTGTAAGTCGAGGACTACCTGTACTTCATCACTTTTTTCCTTTTTGGGGGGGTCAAGTTTTTGATACCTTGCTGGGTGACTGGTGGTACTCAGATATTGCCATATCCTAAAAGTGGTACAATGGGTGAAAAGGTTGAAAAGCCCTGACATATGGGATTGCTTTGGGATCACCTAGCCTTCCTTTCCCAAGACTGGAGGTGTTTTTATTCTTGTTTTTCTTGTTGCTGCTGTTGTGTCTTGGCAAAAGAAAACCCAGATACAGCAGCTGAAGGTAACCCTGCTGAGTTGAAGCTATTGTATCTTGTTTGTGATCACGCTCAGAACAGGATAAGCCTCCTGTGGGATATGTGAATGTTTTCTTCCTGTATCACGGCAGAATGAGTAGGAATGGTTTACAGTAACTGCGAACATGTCTTGATTTTTTCCCCTACTGTTCAGCTCTTGGAGATTGTTTGGGTAAGTCCCTGCAGCTTTCTGCAGAAGTACCGTAGTTTAATCTTCCCTTGCCTTTTTCCTAGGGCTGAGAGAGAATGACTGGCCCAAAAGTGAACCAGCTGGCTTCATGTCTAAGGCAGGACTAAAAAAAGTGACTTATGACCATTTTTCACATTTATGACTGTTGCAGCATCCCCATGGTCACGTGATCAAAACTCTGACACTTGGCAACTGACTCATATTTATGACGGTTGCAGTGTCCTGAGATTCATGTGGTCAGCTTTTGTGAACTTATGACAAGCAAAGTCAATGGGGAAGCCGGCTTCACTTAATAACCATGTTACTAATTTAACAATGGCAGTGATTCACTTAATAACTGTGGCAAAAAGGATATAAATGGTGCAATACTCACTTAACAAATGTCTTGCTTCGCAACAGAAATTTTGGGCTCAATTGTGGTCGTAAGTCAAGGACTATCTATACTTGACAAATGGTATGAGTTAGATATATCCAGGTATTGTGCTAATTCAAATAAGAGGAATGGCCTTAAGACCAGTCGAACATTGAAAAATAATAAGTCAGCAATTCAACATTGAAAAAATAGATTTTTGATCAATCTTTATTTTATCTCTCCAGTGTTATTATATAATAACTATTTTGGCCACATTATTTGTGCAAAAAGTCAACAGATAACAAATATTGGGTATATAGTTAAACAAGTCATATGCCCTGTTAAAGCAGTATGATTACTATAATTCTACATTAACAAGTCTGTAGATTTGGGGACTTCCGGTGGCTCCGCCGGCGCCGCTAGAGTCTCCTCTGTGAGGCTCCGTTCCCTGGGTCTGTAAAGCCGCAAAAAACAGCGCACATCAGCTGTTTTTTTTGCGGTGAAAAACCCCCTCTTTGGGCAAAGAAGAGGTGTAGAGCATCAGGAGCAGGGTTGAGCACCTCTTAAATCCCTGAAAAAGTTTTCAGGGATCAAGAGTGATAGCTCCCTAAAAAGCTCCTGAGGACGCTCCTGCCCAGAGACGCTTCTGTCATCAGACAGAGAAAGACGCCGCGACCGCTTCTGCTTATAAAAATAGAACACAAGAGAGACTGTAAGCAGACTGAGTGAATACAGGAGTTCTTATTGGATTGCAAGTATTTTTTTTATTGTTTTTCTGGCTATATATTTCTAACTTCTACAATCAACATAATGCTTTCAAAATGGCGTATAGCTTTCACTGCTTTCACTGTTAAAGGAAAGTGTTTGAAAGTGAAAGTGAATTCTCCATTTTTTTCTCTCTCCTTGTTCTCGTAAGCGAAGCTAGAGAGACGGCGGTAGGAATTGTATTAAAGCCAGAGTGAGGGTTTTAAATTTAAAATGGAGTGGAATTTACATTCAAATGTTAAACTTATTTTGGATCGTATTGATGAATCTCAAGAAGAAAGGCGTGCAATAGTGAAAGAGATTAAAGCAATACTGAAAGAGACCAGTACAGAAATATTAACCAGATTCTTTCTTCCAAATGAAACTGATTTACAACTGACTGCTGAATATTTTATAGTGCAATCTAAACAAGAAGAAGAACAAGAACAAGAAGAAAACAGTACTGAGAATAAAGAGAATAAAGGGAAATGGATCTTGCTTGATAAACAGTTCATCTATGGAGTGGAGGAAGAGGATTTGTTTCAAGAAAGGAGGGGATGGTTATTCCTTTTAGATAAGCAGCAAGAAGAGGATTTAATTGAGAAAAAAGAGACATTGATTCAGTTTAAGAAGCAACTTACTTATGGGCCTGAGGATCGGGAAAAGCAAAGACAGAGATTTGAATTGTTATCTCAACAAAAGTTTATGGCTAAGAGTAACAGAGGACTAATGCAAAGGTTAAGACGGTTTATTTGGACTCAAATGATATTGCAAGTAAAGAAGAGAGACTTATTATTTGGAAGGGAGGCGTCATTATGGAGGTTTACCTGGTTAAAGAAAAAACCTAGAATTCGACTGAAGGAGTGAAATTTAAAATTGTATGCAGGAATTATGGGTAATTCAAAATTATGGACTGATTTAAGGACTAAGATTATGAGTAAGATGTAAGAGAAGATGATTAATGGAAGATATAATTAAATTGATGAAGAATGTATTTGCTCTGAAATGATCTAGGTTTGACATTAGATTGATTGATTGATTGATGGGATAGATAAGCATTATGTAATTTGATAAGGTTGAAGGAATGTAAGTTAGAAATGGAATAAATAGATTGTATTTGTTATGGAGGTTTATCTGACAGATGAGAAAGCCCTGAAGTCGATTGAAGAAGTGAAATTTAAAATTAAATGTAAGGAATTAAGGCTAATCTAAGATTATGGGCTGAATTAAAGACCAATTTTATAAGTAAGATGTAAGAGAGGATGTTTAATGGAAGATATATTAAATTGATTAAGAACATATTTTTTTTTGAATTGAGGGGTTTATTGATATTATTTGTTTATTTTTCTAAAAAGATGAATTTTTTTTATTTGATCTTCAATGGTTTGAAAGAGGTTGATTATTGGAAGATGTATATAAAACTTGATTGTTTGGGCGATTTTATATAACCTCTCAATGGATTGAAGTGATTTAAGGTTTGACTTAGATTGATGGTTTAGATATGTAAATGAAAATTATTATTCTTAACAAGATGATTTGTTTGTTTTGTTTATTGGATTGAAATGATTTAGAGATTGTATATAGTATATAGTTTAAAATTCTTGTTAGGATTATATAATAATTTTGTTTGATGTAGTGGGTTTTCTTTTGTTTTACCCTGTACTCACTCTGGGAAGTCGGGAGGGAGGGTTAGGGAGGGTTTATAATTTTATATATGATGTTTTCTCAACTGTAATTGGGGTGGATGTAAGAATAGGTAATTACTGTCATTAAGGGGTTGCTCGGGTGGCCTCTGGGCACCACATCTGTTGGAAAGAGGAAGGAGGAGTGAAGGCTGATGTAAGTGGAAGTTGATAAGAAGGGGGAAGAGTAGGACGGAGATAGAGAAGGAGGGAGGAAAGTAGAAAGAAAGTTGGTAAGAGGGGGGAAGGTTAGGGTTGGGGGGGATGTGGTGGTGGGGGTACCGAGCAGTAATGTTAATTGTGTGGTATGATTATTTTCAGTTGAGTTATTAGTATTAGATGTATTGTAAAATGTACTTATGTTTTGTTTATGGATGATTGTTTATTTTAACACTATGATTTGATTTGAGTAGTTTTTTCTTTCTGTAAAAATTAAAAAAACTAATAAAATATATTTTAAAAAAAACAAGTCTGTAGATTTCACTACAAATTGTAGTGATAATAAGTCTGGATCAGATCATATTATAGGTCAGTGGTGGCGAACCTATGGCACGTGTGCCAGAGGCGGCACTCAGAGCCCTCTCTGTGGGCACATGTGCCATTGCCCAAGCCCTGCCTCCACCATGGCCCCCTCCTCACCAGCAGTCCCCCTGGAGGAGAATCGCCCCCAGGCATGGCCCACATGGAGCAGCACAGCCAAGGACATAGTGAGACAGCAGGGACAAGACTCTGCCCTCGCACCCCACAGCATGTAGATGATGCTGCGGGATGTGGATGGGGGGCGTGGCTGACATGGCACTGCAGGGCTGCCTCGGTGATCTGCTGCAGCAGGCCATGAGGCGGTGCATGGCCCTGTGGGTGGGTGGGGCAGGGGGCAGACGGGGACGGAGCACGCAGGGCAAGAGAAGGAGTGGGGGTAGGGGACAGGTTTTGGGCACTCGGTCTCTAAAAGATTTGCCATCACTGTTATAGGTTAATATGGCAACTTCTGAATTGCATCTCCAGTAAAAAAAAACCTATTGTATCTGAAGCTTATTAAACATTCTTTGAGATGTCTAGTTCATGACAAACAAAAGTTGCTGTTATATCAGGCTCAGATTTCTTTTTCTGTTTCACAAAAGTTTTTCTCTTAAGTTATGAAGAGCTTTTTTTAAAAAACATCATTTAAAAACCGAACCAGATAGAACATAAACTGAATTTCAAATATACCTGTTAAGTACTGGGTTCGAGTGCAATCAAAGATACACATGGTGCAATCAAAGTTCTTTATTCTTCTTTCTCCTTACTACAACCAACACTAACAAAAGTAAAGAGTCTTCTTTTTAAAGGTGAATGGTCCCCGACAACGGCAAACGATGTAACAAGCTACTTTTTGCCCTGCGCATGCGCGCTAGGCGTTCGCCACTCAGTGTGGTCCCGGACAGCCAGCGTTGTGCACATGCGCACAAGGCTGGCACCGACCAGTCTGGTCCCGGGCAGCTTTTGGAGTGCCCGGGACCAATGCAACGTCCCGAGCCTGCTTTTGCAGGCTCAGGACACAACAATACTAATCAACGAATGGAATGAAATCAGCCTGCTGAATGTTTTCCCTTTATCTTGAGGCCTCCAACTCAATATCTTGAGTTCTGGGTGGGAAAAATTCTGGAGCAAATTTTGAGAGAGATGGCAAAAAAAAAAAATCTACTTCACCTGTCCAGGAATCAGACATCACAACGCCACACAGTACTTTTATTTACACTGGTGACTCACTTAGCTATGGCTAACTTAGTTAAATTAACTGACACACATAAATATTCTTTCTGAACATTGCATTGCTGTCTGCTTATTTCTTACTAGGCCTATTGTCTACCCACCCCCACCCCTTTTGTTTTCTTCCTTCTCCCCTTTTCTCTCTCCCTCCCAGATAAGTGGCTGTGGGGAGTAACCGCAGAGAGTAGTCTGGTCTTAATTCTCTCGAATTTGAATTATCCTTTTCATAGGGGATTTGAAATTAGGCTGGGAGCTCAAAAGAGCCCTCAGTATCCTATCCCTGATACAAATTGAGGATGTCTGAATTTGCATTGCTCTCTGTGTACAAACTGCATAAATTTGCATCTTCTTTTCTTTTGCTGGTACATTTCATTTTGGGGGAAGTTTCCAGGGATTTAACCTAGTGTTTTTTTTAAGCTTCAACTGAAGACAATTTTAAAAATTTAAAAGGACCTTTCTCCCAAATAAACAAGGATAATCATAGCAGAAACAGAGTTCCCGCTGTTCCTCTTTCCAGTAATTTTTGTCATGCAAAAGACAGAATCAATATCAAAAGCTTTTATAGTATGTTCTTACAGTTCTGACATTGTGTTTTAGGTGAGGTTCTTTACCAACCCTTTTACTATTGCCCGAAACAGGCAAAGATGGGGGCTCTGAACCCCACAATAGGCCCTAAAATCCTCCCATGTTGGCAAAGATAGATTCTAGATAAAATCATGGCAAAAGCTATCAGACATTTCATTCAAATTCAAGATCTTGCTGTACTATACCATATTTTGATTCTCATATTTCTGTGTATTTCAAAAAGTTTAAATTATTGTTATTGTCCTCTTCTACTGTTTTTTTAGATTAAATATGACATGTTGCAAAGAGTATTATTCATATATCATGATTTCAAATGCAGATAGTTAACATGGAATAGGTATTTATTTTCATATTATGTTCATGTTGTGTTCATATTGATATTCTTTCTTGAATTCCACAATCAACAATAAAACATCCTGATATCCTTCATATTAATGAAGACATATTTTTCCCAATATGTTAGTTATTTTGAAAGAAACATTTCCTTAATCCTGCTGTGGACCATTAAGGTTGCAAATATTTTCAGACGCAGAATGTTCCCATCTATCACAATTTTTGAAATCTCTTCTGTCAAAAAGCGCAATAGAACAAAACCCAGATTATGAAATGAAGAGCTATTAAATATAAAAACAAAAGAGAGATAATATAAACAAAGAGAAAAGGCAGAATAGCTGTCCCCTTGCTTTGAATTAGATATGGTCTTCCCTTATTTCTTCTAAGGGCTGTACAGCGGTGATCTCAATGGTGGCCTTCCTTTTATAGAATCATTATGGCTGGCTGCATAGTCAGCCAGATGTTTAGAATAAATATGGTCTTTTAAATCCATCTTTCGAGTCCTTTCCAAGAACCTGGGATAGGCAAATGTTTACAAATGGTGATTTCGTTACCAGGGAATGCTGCAATCACTGTAATTGTGAGCCAGCTACCAAGTGTGCCCAAATCATGATCATGTGAGCAAGAAGACATTGTGATGGCCACAACTTTGTGAATTGGTCATAGGTCTCCTTCATTCAGTGCCATTGTAACTTTGAATAGTTGCTGAACAAGAGGTCATAACCCAAGGACTCCTTGTATTGGTTAAAGCACCAGACTAGAAACCAGGAGACCATAAATTCTAATCCTGCCTTGGGCCAGTCACCTGGATGGCCTTGGGCCAGTCACTCTCTCTAGGCCCTAGGAAGAAAGCAATGACAAATATCTTGTCAATAAAACTACTGTGACTTTTTCAGGCAGTTGCCAGGAATGATGATGACTGAATATTTTTCATTCATTATATATTGGAAATTCTTGCTTGCTGTGATGTAGTGATATAAGGGAATGACCTTGGGAGATATGAGGAAGAGCCGCAGGCTGGACAACCGAGATGTAAAAGATATCTCAGCCCTCAGAAGAGAGGATGGAATGGAAAATGCTTCAGAACAGTGGTTCTCAACCTTCCTAATGCCACGACCCTTTAATACAGTTCCTCATGTTGTGGTGACCCCCAACCATAAAATTATTTTCGTTGCTACTTCATAACTGTAATTTTGCTACTGTTATGAATCGTAATGTAAATATCTGATATGCAGGGTGTATTTTCATTGTTACGAATTGAACATAATTAAAGCATAGTGATTAATCACAAAAACAATATAGCAATGCTCGCTGGAGAAGCTTACTGTTCCTTGCTCAAAAATGTTGGGAGGGAGGGAAGGGGAAGGAAGAAAGGAAGATTGAAGGGGAAAGGAAGGAAGGAAGGAAGGGGGCTACCCTTGAAGAGTGTTCGGAGACTTCAATTAGTCCAGAATGCAGCCGCGCGAGCAATCGTGGGCTTACCTCGGTATGCCCACATTTCACCAACGCTCCGCGAGCTGCACTGGCTACCTATTAGTCTCCGCTCGCAATTCAAAGTGTTGGTTATTACCTATAAAGCCCTACATGGCCTAGGACCAGGTTACTTGCAGGACCGTCTTTTGCCTCATACCTCATCACGACCGGTCAGAGAGCACAGAGTTGGTCTTCTCCGGGTCCCGTCGACCAGTCAATGTAGGCTGGCGGGCCCCAGGAGAAGGGCCTTCTCTGTTGCGGCCCCTACCCTCTGGAATCAGCTCCCTCCGGGGATTCGGACCGCTCCCACTCTTCTGGCCTTCCGAAAAGAATTAAAAACTTATTTGTGTCGGCAGATCTGGGAATGATTGGTGCTGAATGTTGGATGAATGTTTTTTTTATTAAAAATTTGGGGTATTGTTTTATTTTATGATCATTTTAATTTAATTTATATTAGACTTTAATGCGATTGTTATTATCTATGTTGTAAGCCGCTCTGGGTCCCCTGGAGAAGAGCGGCTTATAAGTCTAATAAATAATAATAATAATAATAAGATTGAAGGGGAAAGGAAGGAAGGAAGGAAGGAGAGAGAGATTTAAGGGAAAGGGATGGAGATGGAGATGGAAGGAAGGAAGGAAGATTGAAGGAGAAAGGAAGGAAGGAAGGAAGGAAGGAAGGAAGGAAGGAAGGAAGGAAGGAAGGAAGGAGATATTGAAGGGGAAGGGAAGGAGATGGATGGATGGAAGGAAAGAAGGAAGGATTGATCTTTGGAGAATCATATTTTCCCAGATGGTGATGAACTGCAACTCCCACCATTCCCCATTCTTCCACAGGGTGGCGTTGGGAGCACGTGCAATGGCGCTGCGGTGGCAGGAGCAAGTGCTGTCGGAGGAGAAGGGCGCCCTGGAGGCAGAGGAGCCGGCGGAGGAGGAGGAGGGTGGCAGTGGCGGCCGGATAGAGGAGCGGTGTCTTGGTTCCTAAGACCATCGGAAATATGTGTTTTCCGATGGTTTTAGGTGACCCCTGTGAAAGCATCGTTTGGCCCCCAAAAAGGTCGCAACCCACAGGTTGAGAACCGCTGCTTCAGAAGGATCCCCTCTAGTTTTCTGGACAGTAAAAAACAAAGGTGGGGGGGAGAGAAATATTTTAATCTTGCAAGATTCTATTAATGTAACTTTTCAATAAAGACAAACCTGGTACTCCTGGATGTTCTTCTTGTCTGAACTACCTTGCAGGGTTAACACAAACAGAGCCCAGTGGATTGGAGAAGTCTATAAGTAAATACTACTAATAAATAATAAATAAACATAATAAACCCTAAGGTAAGAATGAAGAGGGCATTCTCATTTAAACAGCCTTTTCTTTCTGCTGAATTAAGTGCTTTGCCCTCCCCTTTGAGTTGACAGAAATCTGTGCTAGCCTGAATATTGTTAGCCCTATTGACAGTACCCATCCTGTTTCCCCCTCCCAATCATTGCCAGGTGTATTGTGTGTAATAAGCTTGTGGGTTGCGAAGTTTAACAGATTTGTACACTGTAAAGTTGCTTTTGGATGATGTCAAGGTAAGGGGGTGGTGGAGAAAAATACTACTTAAAGATCAATACAGCTAAGGAAGACTTAAGCCTGTCTTTTTTTTTTAATATTTTTTATTGGTTTTTTAATTTTCAACAGAAAAAGAAAAATGCTCAAATCAAATCATAGTGTTAAAATAAACAATAAACATAATCACAACATAAATACATATTTCAAAATCATCCATTAACAAAACATTAGTACATATTTCAATACATTTAATAATAATAACTCAACTGAAAATAATCATAGACCACATTTACCAAACAATTAACATTACTGCCTGGTACCCCCACCACCACATCCCCCTAACCCTAACCTTCCCCCCTCACTTACCAACTATCTACCTACTCTCCTCCCTCCTTCTCTTTCTCCCTCCTTCTACTCCACCCAACTATCCCTACTCTTCCCCCTTCTTATCAACTTTCTACTTACATCAGCCTTCACTCCTCCTTCCTCTTTCCATCGGATGTGGTGCCCAGAGGCCCCCCCGAGCAACCCCTTAATAACAATATTCTTGCATCAACCCCAATTACAGTTGAGAAAGCATAGTATATAAAATTATAAACCCTCCCTACCCCCCCTGACTTCCCAGAGTGAGTACAGGGTAAAACAAAAGAAAACCCACTACTTCAAACAAAGTTATTATATAATCCTAACAAGAATTTTAAACTACACTAAGCCAGACCGACACATCGTCTTGTTAAGAATATTAATTTTCATTTACATATCTAAACCATCAATCTAACAATCAATCCATCACTTCAATTCATTGAGAGGTTATGTAAAGTCACCCAAACAATCAAGTTTAGTATATATCTTCCAATAATCAGTTTCTTTTAAACAAATAGTATCAATAAGCCCCTCAATTAAAAAAAAATTATATTCTTAATCAATTTAGTATATCTTCCATTAAACAACCTCTCTTACATCTTACTCATAAACTTAATCCTTAATTCAGCCCATAATCTTAGATTAGCCTTAATTCCTTACACTTAATTTTAAATTTCACTTCTTCAATCGACTTCTGGGCTTCTGGGCTTTCTCATATGTCAAATAAACCTAAATAACAAATACAATCTATTTAATCCATTTCTAACTTAGATTCCTTCAACCTTATCAAATGACATAATGCTTATCTATCCATCAATCAATCAATCTAATGTCAAACCTAAATCATTTCAAAGCAGGTACATTCTTCTTCAATTTAATTATATCTTCCATTAATCATCTTCTTTTACGTCTTACTCATAGTCCTTAAGTCAATCCATAATTTTGAATTACCCATAATTCCTTGCATACAATTTTAAATTTCACTTCTTCAATCGTACTCTTGGTTTTTTCTTCTGCCAGGTAAATCTCCATAACGAGGCCTCCCTTCCAAATAATAAGTCTCTCTTTTTTACTTACAATATCATTTGTCTCTTAACCATAAACTTTCGTTGAAGTAACATTTCAAATCTCTGTCTTTGCTTTTCCTGGTCCTCAGCAGCATAGATAGATTGCTTCTCAAACTGGATCAATTTCTCTTTTTTCTCAATTAAATCTTCTTCTTGCTGCTTGTCTGAGAGGAATAGCCACCCCCTCCTGTCTTGAAACAAATCCTCTTCCTCCACTCCGTAAATGAACTGTTTATCAAGCAAGATCCATTTCCCATTATTCTCTTTATTCTCAATACTGTCTTCTTCTTGTTTGGATTGTTGTGTAGAATATTCAATAGTCGGTTGCAAATCAGTTTCATTTGGAAAAAAGGATCTAATTAATTTCAATATTTCTGCACTAGTCTCCCTCAAGATTGCAATCCTTTCTTCTTTAAATTCATCAATGCGGTCCAAAATAGGTTTGACATTAAAACGTAATTTCCACTCCATTTTAAATTTTAAAACAATCGCTCTGGCTTTAATCCAATTTCTACAACCGTGTCTCTAGCTTCGCTTACGAGAACAAAGAAGAAAAAAAAATGGAGAATTCACTTTCACTTTCAAGCACTTTCCTTTAGCAGTGAAAGTAGTGAAAGCTATACGCCATCTTGAATGCATTATGTTAAATGTAACAGTTAGAAATACATAGCCAGAAAAACAATAAGAAATACTTGCAATCCAATAAAAACTCCTGTATTCACTCAGTCTGCAAACAGTCTCTCTTGTGTTCTATTTTTAAAAAGCAGAGGCGGTCGCAGCGTCTTTTTCTGTCTGATGACAGAAGCGTCTCTGAGCAGGAGCGTCTTCAGGAGTTATGGGGAGCTCACTCTTAATCCCTGAAAGCTTTTTTCAGGCATATTAGAGGTGCTCAACCCTACTCCCGGTGCTCTGCACCTCTTCTTCGCCCGAAGAGGGGATTTTTCACCGCAAAAAACAGCTGATGTTCGCTATTTTTTGCGGCTTTACATACCCAGGGAACGGAGCCTCACAGAGGAGACTCTAGCGACGCCGGCGGAGCCACCGGAAGTCGACTTAAGCCTGTCTTATTGTCAGTTGATGATAAGATGAAGATAACATCAGAATATAAGTTGGGAAGAAAGTTTGAGGACATTAGGGGCAATTAGCCAAAGACTTCAATTACACAGTACTTAAAAGCTTGAAAGCTTTTTGTAAAATTGTTTGATCAGTTCTTAAAAATAAGAATAACACCCTTGGTCACTGTTATTTAATTATATATATAATTATATATATAACAAAATATTTCATTAATGGCTAGCATATCATTTTTACTGTTGTCTGAATTTATGCAGTGTTTCTGTTGATTTCTGTGTGTGCTCTGAATCTGATAGTGTACAGTAAATAAATAAATGCCAAACGTTTTCCAGTGAAACCTAAATTCTCCACTCCGACTTTTGGTTGTCTCTGTAAATAAAGATTATATGGCTATGAAGCAAAAGCACAGCACTGCTAATTCATATTTCTGTCCTTAACTGATTTTTATGGATTGAAAAAAGAAGAGACAGAAAAACACAGGGCAGTAAGAAAAGGGAGGAAATGTTATATGGCTCTTGTAAAGCATCCTTGGTTCTGATGGGTCTAACTATGGTATCAAAGCTTATGGAATTTATGGAACGATGGAATCATAAGCAGTAAGTTAGCTTATTGGTCGGTGATCTTATACATTATATATTGCCTGGATTGAAGGGCTGAATCAATGTTTTCTGGGATGCAAGTAAAGGACTTGATTAACACCAGCAACCTACAATGCTGTGGTAGGAATATGGGCCATCAGATTAGGGATTCCCTGTTAATCCTTCTAATCAGCTTCACAGTGCCTCAAGTTTTTGTGTGCCTCAGTGATATAAGCAGACTTTATCAGCCAAATCCATGTTAATCCTTCTGATCAGTTTGCATTCAGTTCCATGAGCCTCCTGAAAATCAGCATCACAACTGTTCCTTCTTGACTTCCTCTGCTTCTATAAACAGCATAGCCCTCATTCCCTCTCCCCATTCTGCTCCTGGGCTGTAGTGAGACATTATTTCTCCTTCTATCCCAGGGGTTCTCAGCTTTGCTGGCTGAGGAATTCTGGGAGTTGAAGTCCACAAGTCTTAAAGTTGCCAAGGTTGAGAACCCTTGTTCTATCCCAACAGGCACAGAGAATTTTAACCTGCAACCCATATCTGTGGTTAGAGTTTGGGTAAAAAAACCCAAAAATGCCTCCATTTGATTTTTCTGCTGACCTAAATTGCAGAGGTTTTGGAACAGAAATAGGAAGGATAATGCCTTCTCCCTCAGCAACCGTTCAGTTCGATTTTATTTTTGTAAATCCTAGCAAAAGCACTCCATGTGTTTCAAAAACGTAGAAGGTCGCGCTGTGTGTGTGTGTTTGTGTGTGTGTGTGTGTGAATGCTGTCAATCTATTTACAATAGGGGGGAAATGGAAAAGTGATTTTCGTTTTTTCTAGGATCTGCAGAGGTGTTTTTTGGAAACTGTTTTGGGGCCGAATACAGCTAGTCCTCATCTTATGGCCACAACCGAGCCCAAAATTTATGTTGTTAAGTGAGACACCCGTTAAGTGAGTTTTGCCCCATTGTATGACCTTTCGCGCCACAGTTGTTAAGTGAATCCTGAAGTTGTCTTAAGTTAGCAACCTGGTTATTAAGTGAATCTGGCTTCCCCGTTGACTTTGCTTGTTAAAAGGTCGCAAAAGGTGATCACATGATATTGGGACACAGCAACGGTCACAAATATGAAGTAGTTGTCAAGCATCCAAGTGTTGATCATATGGTCGTGAGGATGCTGCAAAGGTCGTAAGTATGAAAAATGGTCCTAGGTCACATTTTTCAGTGCTGTTGTAACTTCAAACAGTCACTAAATGAACTGTTGTAAGTTGAGGACTTCCTGTATTTTTTACTCTCCTGTGGATTTACTGGAGGGAAAGCTGATGATCTCCTGAGGTTTTCTGTCTATTTTCAGAATTTTATGGTGGGCAGAAACAGTGGCATCCTCTGTGATGATTTATGATATGAATAGAATAGAGCTGGAAGGGACCTTGGAGGTCTTCTAGTCCAGCCCCTTGATCAATTAGGAAAACCTATACCATCTCACACAAGTGACTGTACAATCTCTTCTTAAAAACCTCCAGTGATGGAGCGCCCACAATTTCTGGAGGCAAGCTGTTCCATTGGTTGATTGTCCTCACTATCAGGAAGTTTCTCCTTAATTCCAGGTTGTTTCTCTCTTTGATCGGTTTCCAATCATTGTTTCTCGTCCTTCCCTCTGATGCTTTGGTGAATAACATGACCCCCTTTTCTTTGTGGCAGCCCCTCAAATACTGGAATACTGCTATCATGTCTCCCTTATTTTTTTCTTTGAAGTTGTTGTTGTCGATTCGTAGCAAAACCACATAGATTTTCTCTATGATAATCCTCTCCCTAGCTTGGTCCTTCAGTTCTTCTAGTAGAATATTGATCACTACTCTAGCTGAATCTATCCACCTTGCTTCTGATCATCATCTTCTCTTTCTGTATCAACTGTGATGACATCCAAATAACACCACACGTGTGGTGATGTCATAATATAAATGAAGCTGTTACGTTTGCATGTCCCAGTTGTTGTTGCAAGTAGGCAAGTTATGGCATGCATATCATGACATCTTACTCTTTTGCTGTTTACATATCTACGCCTTCCCGGACATCTAAAGAAAGAAAGGAGGATGATCAAGGTCAACTTCAAACAGATTGGTGAAGGATTGGGGTGGGTGGGTGATAGAAATTGAGTGATAATGGTACCACATGAAAGCGTGCTAAAAGCATTTCACAAAATGAAATTTCAGATAAAATGCTTGTATCAGTAAAGAAAACTGCACACATAAGTGAATTTTATTAGGACAATATTGCTTGCCGAAACTGTTAAATCTAGAAATGTGTATAGAAAACGGTGTCTCTAAATGAAAAAAAAGTGTGTCAGCTGTTTTTTAACCTGCTGAATTAGCCAACAGATGCAGAAACAGGCTGAAAGTAATGTATGGTTGAGAATATGAAGGACATTGAGATATCAATAAAGTCAAATCCCTTATTCATGTTTTGGAAGCCAAATTTTCCATTTGAGACTTCTCATTTGATGGGGTCAGATTAAAATGCATTATTTATTTCCCCAATGAGTTACTTGCTACTACAGGGGTAAAAAGAAAGGAGATGCCTAGAGCATCATAAAGCATATTGAGTTCTATTCAAGAGACCACATCAAGGAATTTTGCACAAAATGTATTTAAATCACAGCTGCATCTAACTCATAAGAAGAACATAAGAACATAAGAAGAGCCATGCTGAATCAGGCCAAAGCCCATCGAGTCCAGCATTCTGTGTCACACAGTGGCCCACCAAATGTACATGGGGATCTTGAGCAGAAAGAGAAGGCAAAACCCTCCCTTTCCCTTGACCCCCAAACAAATGGTACTCAAGGGAATCCTGCCTGCCTCAACCAACATAGAGGCGGCACATGGACATCCGTTTTAATAACCACCGATACACTTTGCATCCATGAATCTATCTAGCCCTGCCTTGAAGCTGTCAAGGCTGACAGCTGTCACGACCCCTTCAGGAAGTGAATTCCATAAATCAACGACCCTCTGGGTGAAGAAATATTTCCCTTTATTTGTCCTCACTTTCTTAGCTATAAGCTTTAGGGAGTGCCCCCTTGTCCTGGTATTGTGTGATAGAGAAAAGAATTTTTCTCTATCCACATTTTCTATCCCATGCATGATTTTATACACTTCGATCAAGTCACCCCTTAAACGCCGTCTTTCAAGGCTGAAGAGACCAAGGCGTTGCAATCTGGTTTCATAAGGGAGGCGCTCCATTTCCTTGATCATTCTTGTTGCCCTTTTTTGCACCTTTCCCAGTTCCATTATATCCTTCTTGAGGTGTGGTGACCAGAACTGTACACAGTACTCCAAGTGTGGTCTCACCATCGATTTGTACAGAGGCAATACAACACTTGCTGACTCGGACATGTCAAACTCGTGACGTCACGTGATGTTGCGCAACGTATGGGAGCTTTTTCCCCACTGCCGGCAATGGGGTGGGCGCAGTTTCCTGGTGACGTATGCGGCCCGTGGGCTGGCAGTTTGACACCCCTGATCCAACTTGAATGCATGGTGATGGTTCAACTTTCATATCATGCTGAAAGAAATAGCATTCTCCAGACAAAGGGGACAAATCTACCAGCCTCTGGATTGTAATTTAATTAACATTCCTGGTTTCCATGAGATAATACAACTGGCAGTCTCCTTTGTGTATATATACACACACACAAATGGTCATGAAAATGACAGAGGTGGGGGTGGAGGAATAACAAACCAGCATTTATTTTTGTGGGCATTTCACTGAAGCTTTTATCGGAAGATCTCTGCTTTTCAGTTAATACTCAGCTATGGACTGTTCAAAACATTCTCATCGACCCCTTTCTGCTAATTAGTTATGGTAAAGTCTCATTACAGAAAGAAATGACATGGCAATGGTTGGCAGGCTTTCAAGTTTTAAAGAAGCTTTCCTGATTTCATGGTGGGTCTGAAAATACAACCTGCTGGAAGGGGTAATGTGAAGGGAGGAAATGTAAGGAGGGGATCTCCTTCATTTTACTGTCTGTAGAATGACTAAATGCCTCAGATTTATTGAAGAATAGAATTAATATTTACTATCAGTAAAGTCAGGAGAGAGAGAGAGAGAGAGAGAGAGAGAGAGAGAGACAGAGAGAGAGAGAGACAGAGAGAGACAGACAGACAGACAGACAGACACACAGAGAGAGAGACAGACAGACAGACAGACAGAGAGAGAGAGAGAGAGAGACAGACACAGAGAGAGAGAAAGACAGAGAGAGAGAGAGAGACAGAGACAGAGAGAGAGACAGACAGAGAGAGAGAGAAGAGAGAGAGAGAGACAGAGAGAGAGAGAGACAGACAGACAGACAGACAGAGAGAGACAGACAGAGAGAGAGAGAGAGAGAGGGAGAGAGAGAGAGAGAGAGAGAGAGAGAGAGAGAGAGAGAGAGAGAGAGAGAGAGGAGTATGTACTAAATATACACTGAGGCAGGATAAAAAATTGCCCACCTCAGAATTCAACTAGAGGCATAGTTAATTTTCAGTTAATTGAACTAAATCTGATGTTATCTTCCATATAATGTTTCCTATTTTAATCTTTCCCAACCCCATTATTATTTTCAGGTTTCATCTTCATTATCTTGTTCCCAATCATATTAAACTGAACAGTATGTGAAAAATGACCATCAGATCTCTGACTCTCTCTTCCTCTCCATTGTTTGTAGATTGCAGCTACTTGAAGCTCATCGTTTCCATTCTCTGATTTGGAGAATTTTGTTGAGACTTTTTGTGAAATGAGTGCATAGGATGGAAAAGCTCAGTTGTCTCCACATATGCATGTGCTGTAAATTACAGCTTTATTTTTGTAATTCATTCTTTTAGACCAAAATGGGTATCCTGCTGCTGAAGTGCCTTACCCGACTGTCTGCTTCATTCGCCCTTGTGTCAAAATTCATCTGCAAGTGTTCAATCAAGATCATTAATAAATCTTCTCTCTTTCTTCTGGGAAAGACAGAAGAGCATGTTAGAAACAGTAGAAGGGAAAAAAATGGTGGCTGAAAGAAGAAAAACAAATCAGGTGTCAAAAAGACAGAGGGAGTAGATTTTAGTCTCTGTTTCATCTTGGACTTAGATCAGTTGACCCATCATTGATATATGATCCATTGAAGATTATTTGGAATAATCCTCCATTCCCCTTCCACTTCTCCTTCCCCTTCCGCTGTCCTCATCTTTCTCTTTCAGTCCTGGCCACTTTTTACAGAGGCACAATTGAGAATGTCTTAACAAACTGCGTCACTGTTTGGTTTGGTGGTAGCAGAGCCTCAGATAGAAGGTCCATACAGAGAGTGGTAAGGACAGCTGAGAAGATTATAGGAAGCTTGCTTCCTATTATTCAGGATACTGCTTATAAGTGCTATGTGCTTAGAGCTCGAAGCATTGTTAGAAATCCCACACATCCACTGCATGGTCTGTTCCTGTTGCTCCCCTCTGGGAGAAGGTTTTGAAGTAGTTATAGCAGAACTACTAGATTCTGTAACAGCTTTGCTCCTTATGCCACCCATCTTGAAATTCGCAGGATTCTTTTTTCCTGCCATGTATATGTGTACATCCGAACTAGACTGTGTTGTTTCTCTGTGTCATATATGTGTGTGTAAATGGATATGTGCATAACTTTTTGATGTTTATGTAGTGTATATTGGAGGTGGTTACCCTTTGAGAGCTGAATGCAACAAAATTTCATTTTAACGTGTGCTGATTAGTGTACATTTAAAGTGACAATAAAGTTATTCTATTCTATTCTATTCTATTCTATTCTATTCTATTCTATTCTATTCTATTCTATTCTATTCTATTCTATTCTATTCTATTCTATTCTAAACATCCAGATTCAGCCAGAGTTTCATTCCATACAGCATTAATCTTGCGAACTCTCAAGCTTCCTCTTTCCATTATGTATTCAAGATAGACAATATTTAATATTTATTTAATAATAATAATGATGATGATGATAAAGTTGGAAGGGACCTTGGAAGTCATCTAGTCCAACCCCTACTACATTGCTACATATATGTAGGGATATGGGTCTATACATATGTTGTTCATAGTATGTTTAGGTTTGTGTCATGTATGTGTTTCACTTTGAGAGCGGGCAACTAAATTTCATTTTTTATGTGTGCCATTGTGTCCACATTATAAAAATGACAATAAAGGTTATCTATTCTATTCTATTCTATTCTATTCTATTCTATTCTATTCTATTCTATTCTATTCTATTCTATTCTATTCTATTCTATTCTATTCTATTCTATTCTATTCTATTCTATTCATCTCCTTCACTATTCTCTTATCTCTCTTGAATTGCTTGTACCAAATGTTATTGCATTTGGCTACTGATTTTCTTTTATGTTACTTGTGGGACTGCCTGTCTCCCATAGTATCTGCCTGGACAATGTGATCTTGTAAGGTTGGTGCACTTTTGGCTCCTTCAGTTAAACAATAGACCCCAGAAGAGCAAGCATTCTTTTCCAGACTGCCCTCTGGAATTAGGGTCTTCCAGGATCTGGCTGACACCCCCACCCACTCTACTATTGTTTAAAAGAGTCAGGAAGACCTGGCTCAGGTTTTTGGTGAGGAAGGGGCAGGCTTCTCACTTCATTCCATCTGGTCTGTTGTTCTTGCTATATATTTTCTTCCTTTTAATTGGTTTTATTATAATTTCTTTGTTTTGATTGAGAATCAAGCATCAAATTTAATAAAAAAAACAAAAAGCAGCGATATATTTCTTTGAAGAAATATTTTTTTCAAGAAGAAAGCTAAATACAAGTAGTCTTTGACTTACGACCACAATTAATCCCAAAATTTCTGTTGCTAAGTGAGACATTTGTTAAGTGAGTTTTGCCCCCGTTTTATCCCCATTCTTGCCACAGTTGTTAAGTAAATCACTGAAGTTGTTAAATTACTAACATGGTTACTGATGGCTTCCTCATTGACTTCGCTTGTCAGAAGGTCACAAAAGCTGATCACGTGATGCTGTGACATTGCAGCTGTTGGAAATATGACTCAGATGCCCACCGTCTGATCACATGAACATGGGGATGCTGCAAAGTCATTTTTTTTTCAGTGCCATTGTAACTTTGAATGGCCAAAGTGAATTGTTGTAAGCTGAGGACTACTGGTAAGCAAAGGGTTCCATAATGCTGTTCTAGTCATGAAACAGCTATATTCGCCTAGGCTGGGTCCAAGCCAAAAAATACATGTTCTAGACTTGGATCCCCACCAGATTCATGTTTAGTCTGTTTTAGGAAGACGGAGGAAAAAGCAAAGCTGGCAGTGATGCATGGAAGCAGCTAAAGCAAAATTAGAGAAAAGGAAGGCCCTGGTACAGTTGGAGGAAGGACCAGTGGATATAGGTCAGTTGGGGTATTCCATGCTTGAATTCCAACATAACAGGAACAGCAAAGGGAAAGGAAGTGTTTAGATGACGGGTGTCAAACTCCTCATGTCACATGATGTGTTGCGATGTGTCATGACTTTTTTTTTTTTTTGCATTGCTGGAGCTGGGGTGGGCAGGGCCTCTGTGTGATGCAACCAGCCCATGGGCCAGCAGTTTGGCACCCCTGGTTTAGAGGATCAAAGCAAGGAGCAAATAGGTCGGTGGATTATTCTGTACTTCAACTCAAGGCAGGACCGGCAGTGAAAAGGGAAGCAACCGGTTCTCTGTGTAGATGCCGCTTCTGGAAGTCCATTCTGGGCCTGGGCAACAAAAAAATAGTTACCGGTTCTGCCAAAGTGGTGCGAACCGGCTGAATCCCACTACTGGAAGCAAGCACAGGGATGATGGGTTGGTCAGCTGGTGCACAAGCTATGTTAAAGAGACAATGAAAGAAGAGAGGGGTATATTACATTTCTCCTGCTCTTCCCACAAGACTTGGCTGAAATTTGACATGGATAAAACCTCAAACATTCCAGACATCTGGCTTGGCCAGATTGTGATGTACTCAGACCCAATCCTGCCCAGCTTCTGAGATTACAGAGTCTGAGCGACATAGATTTATTTTTATTTTTACTTCTGCTAAGGACTGTTTAGCCTAGGATCTTTTACCATCCATTTTTCCTTTGTTTTGCAATATAAACTTATATGTTCAATAGTTCTGTGATGGCAACAATGTTGCTTCCTGATTTTTGGTTAGGAACTTCTGAAAACTCAAAACATATGGGCATTTAATGTATGAAAGCATTAGAAAACCTGTGGCTGTTCAACTAGAAGCTTATAGACTGCATCCAGCCCTTGATGTAATAGTATCTGGTGGCTCTTATCTTGTTTATTAAAGAAACATATATCATAATTTAGTTTAAACACTGTCCACAATTCTACATGGGAAAAATATTTTTCATGTTTAAAAGGAACATTTCTTTAATATCACATTCCGAATTTTGTATATTGTATACTTGTAACAGGTTGATCTGGTATTTGTATGTCACATATGATGAACTATTTGTTGCCCTGTGACTCAGAAATACTGATTGCTACATGGTGCCAATTTTGTTATAAGAGCCAAGTAGCTTAGCGACTGCTTTGGGAAGAAGGTTACAATTTATTGAAGAGGCAGAAAGATGGTTCTTGCAGGAAAGAGCAGAGGGCAGAAGAGGCTGAGCACATGGGCAGTAGGTTTTTATACCCTCTCTAACCTTGTTTGGAATAGTTTCCTGTTCCTGTGGCATGAACTTTGAATTGAATCTGAGTGTTTTTCTAGGCCTTGATATCTGTGGTTTAATCCTATTATCATATCCTGCTTCCCTGGAGGTGGGGCTAATGACTCCTAGAGTTTGGGTGGGGTATGCAGATTTTCTCTTTGTCTTCTTGAGTTCTCTGGCTCCAACCTTCTGATGGTTTTACATCTGCATTTGTATAGGGCTGGCTCCTGCTTGGGGCAAAGAGATTTGAGGCCAGGATTGGTTTCTGGTTTTAAAAATCCTTTTGAGGAAAAATATATTTTTCTGCCCTTTTAATATTTCCTTCTCTGGGCTAACTTCCCTCAATTGCAACAAGAATAGATTGGATTGGAAGTTCTGGATTGGCTTGGAAATCCTAAGGCCAGTTTTGGGGCTCCCGTGAATATGAAGGTTGGGCTTTTCTACATTGGAATTGATTATGTGCCATCAACTCATAGTCAACTCTAATGATCACATAGATAGATTTTCTCCACAGCCATCTATATCAGTCTTCTAAAAGACATGCATTGCTGCTGTAATCACATCTATCCATCTTTTTGCTGGTCATCCTCTTCTACATTTTCCTTTCACCTTCCCCAAAATTAGAGACTTCTCCGGAGAGCAAAGTCTTTGCATAATGTGTCTGATGTATGATAATAATACGAGCCTTGTGATTTGTGCCTTGAGTGTGAACTCTGGCTTGATTTGTTCAGGGATCCATTTGTTTGTATTCTTGGCTGTCAGTGGCATTTTCAGGAGCCTTCTCCAACTGGGTCTGCATACTCAGAGAAAAGAATAGAAGCTTTTTTTTTCCTCTAAAGCTGTGGATAGCATTTAAGAGCTATATCATCTGGTTCATATGGCTGGCAAAATTGTTCCTGATGAGTGACCGTCATTTTTCAACAGCTGGGCTTTTATTCAAGCTGACAAAACAGAGATCTGTTTCTTTAACAGCTGTTGGCCTCGTTACTGAGGACAGCTCAGGAAAGTGAGCAATTTTCCTTCCAATCGGAAAAAAAATATGACTGCCTTCAGATGATGCCTTTCCAAGGTGGTGAATGCTTCACCTGCTTATTCTTGGTCCTACATGGGACCCTGAACCTCAGGCTGAGAGGGACCACCCATCTATTTCCTCCAGCATTCTTCCTGTTCTGGCAGGTGGTTCTGTTTTCAAACTTTGGCTTAACGAGATAGCTGGTTGTGAGTTGCTTTTCCCACCATCCCTTTCCTAATTAATATCTCCAAATTGGTAACTGAACCTCAGCTCTGCAGTTGTTTGTAACCTTGAATAGGCATCGGAAGAGAGGGAATGCACAGGCAGAGCAGCTGGAGTATTTGTAACTCAATTTGCATCTCAAAATGAGATAATACTTTTGCTGCTGGGAATCATCTGCTACCTGGCATGGTGCGGTGATAAGCTTGAGGCTGCCCTGCGTCTTGTGTTGACTGCTGAAAATGAATGTCATTCCAACCTAGCAGAGCATGTACCTCACAGCAGCCTGGATGGATGGGTGCTGAGATATTCTGCTCGGGAGATGTGTGCCAAGGAACAGCAGGAGGGTGAGGAAAGGGCAGGGTTTTAATCCAGCCAGTGAAAACTAAGTAAAAAGCAGCTTTAGAACAATAGGTTTGGGTGAGATTGAAGTTATTTTGAAGTAGGGGAAGGCCGTCATTGGGGTCTGAGACTCATGTGCCAAGTCAGGCAATGGATTGAGTGATGTGTTAAGCACCTGCTTGCATACATATGAGCATATGCAAGCATATGCAAGTACACAATAATCTATATCAGAAGTGGGAAACTATGCCCCCTTCATGACTTGTGGACTTCAACTCCCAGAATTCCTGAGCCAGCATGACTGACTCAGGAATTCTGGGAATTGAAGTCCAAAAGACATAAAAGGGACATAGTTCCACCCCCCCATAAGTTTGTAACTGATTTCAGCCAAATGATGTAATGGAGTATAGAACAGGACTCATATCAGGCATTAGCACTGGGCCCATCCCAATTAATACATTAAATTGCCATCCATGCACCCATTCACCTTGGCAGAAAATACCAGATTTAAATGTGTTGCTCTTATTGCTGCTGATCTTTATCATGCCTCTTTGCATCACTTCCAATTCAAAGTTAAATGGTCCTGCACTGATTTTGTGGGTGTACAAAGTAATAAGCAAAGTGATTGGTTGGCTCCTCTAACTTTGGTGCTCTCCAGGGCCACTATCACAGATGCACCAATTATGCCCAGCACAAAGGTGCCATAACATGGGAATGCTAAACACTGAGAATGGTAGTGTCCAATATTGCAATGCAGGGTGCAAGGTTGGGGGGGAAAGTACATCTGGCCAATATGTTGCATCTCTGCGCATGGGCTACCGAAGAGAAGGGAGAACAAAGTCTCAGCTGCCACAAGATGTGACCTGACTTTGTGGTGGCCGAAAATGTTTTGTATAAAGATGCCTTGCAGTTCAGTGATGATTTCTGCTGCTCTTCTTCTTTTTCATGTCACTAACTGATGTGACCGATTAGTCTGTAGTCTGTAGCAGAGTCTGTGGGACTCTGTCGTCTCTCTGACCATCTTCGGACATCTGCCTGTAAATCAAATGAAGTTTTTTAAAAAAGAAAAAAAAATCATAAAAAGCAATGAGTCACAAGTAGCCCTTTTAAAAAAAGATCTCTTTTCCCTTTCTTTCTTTTCTTTAGCAGTAATAAATGCCAAGTTCTAAATTATCCTAAGTTGTTTGAGAGGCAAAGAGGATAAAATTGGTTATATCACTTCACTGTTTGGCTTTTTTTCAGTCTTGCACTAAACCAGTAAAAGCCCTGGTGATAAAGCACTCATAGGACTGCTTGCCAGGCAATCCAAGGGCTTTGCCCAGCCAATAATCATGGAGGAGATTGGAGAGAAAGATATGAGCCTACATCAGTTCATAATTGCTCATAAGCCCTAGACTGATCCAATTTGCTATGGGTCACCTGAATTCTTCCCCGTACTTCTGAATGAATTGGGCTGAGAGAGCTGGTTGCTTCATGCCTAAAGGTAGCCAGTTCATCCAAAACCCAGAACTCTTTTTCCTGTTATGTGGTAGAAAATTGGAGGCAGGAATATTAGGTGTATTCAGCATCTTGAGTTACCTGTGTCTCTCTGTGTGTGTGTGTGTATGTGTGTGTGTGTGTGTCTGTGATAAATATAAATAAAAAGGAGGATAAAAATATTTGTAGCTCAGTTTGCATGAAAATCTACCACATGACAGGAAAAAGAGTTCTGATTTTTGGATGAAGTAAGCAAAATAATTGCTTTTGAATGAGAGGAGAGCTAATCTTTTTGTGAGGATGCTATTTTTATGCCAGTCACATAGAATTTATCATTCTGGCAAATAATGCTTAAGATAATCTTGGGAGGCATAGTTTTTGAGGACCTATATACTTTTCAATTTAGAGTTACCCCAACTTTTCTTCAGCCCTAAAGTCTGATTCTTAAGTGACACACGGTCAAAGTGTGTCATTGCAGTAACTAATACTGTAATGTATAACTGTTGCCAATTTCCAATGTTCTTTGACAATGCTCTTACAGAGCCTCCTCTAATAACCGCTGCTTTGTTTTTGATTGAAGACAGTTTTTTTTAAGAAAAGCTTGTTTAGAAGCCATTTTAAAATTGAATGAGCCAAAGTATTGAAAGTGACTACAATTCATAAGCCAATACATAAGGACATCTCTCAAAATGATATAATAGGATTCACAGCATAGCTTCTACCTCTTGGAGGCATCTATGTCTTCAAATATTGAGCTTACTTGGGGTTTCTCAATTTCCTGACTGCATCTGAACATGCCTTGAAAGAAATCTATCTAGATGATTGTTAGAGTGCATGCTAACTTGATGGGACATAACCAACTAATCATTCTGAATGAATGATGAATTTAGAACAAACAGGTACAAGAAGAAAAATGCTGGGATTCCCTCTTTTGTTTAAATATCCACATTAAAGATATTAGCGCCAGTCCCTGCTCAGCCCAGATTGGATCAGGGGAATCTGGGGAATCTTTTTATTGAGCTTTTCAGATGTAATCAAGCGACCTTGTAAGATTGAAATCTAAGAGTGGTATAAATCTCCTCCTGTGAGAAAACAGGTCTTCTCTTCCATTGACCAAAGTGATGTGACTACTCTGCCTATCGGCCAAGTAAACAAGCTAGAACCCCCCCCCTTTTTTTTTTCTAGCCCCAGGCAAAGACAATCCTCTTTTTCTAGGCATTTTTATATTCTCTCACTCTGATTTTAAGTAGCCATTTCTGTAGAGGAATTGTAAATTTCATATGTTTTATGCATTTTTATTAGTTGTACCTCAGAGTTTTATCTGTTTTCTAGGGTGTTCAATCTATTTAGAAACATGTAATATTTTCAATACAAAATTCTGGTTATCTGGCAGATTAGAAATGGAATGAATTTACGAATGAATGAACAATTGTGTAATATAAAGAGGATTTCTTTCAACTGAAACATTGGATGATGGTGGTGGTGGTGGCATCTTTGCTTGTAGGGTGAAGGGTGGAATCTAACTGGGTTTCCCTCGCTGTAAAGAAAGCTTTACAGTAGTTAAGGAAAAGTAAAAAAAAAAAAAAGCATGACATTCATAATTATTCTTCCCCTGTATCTTTTCTATTCTGTTAATAACTTCCTGCTTTCCAGAGTAGCTTGAGAAAGTGCTTGCAGGGAAAGAAGCATGCTGCATGCAAATCTAGCTGGATGCCTTTTTGATGACAGAAGCTGTCAGTGAAGGAAACTAATAGCAGCTGGAATGGCGGGGCTGTAAGCTTAACTACTCAACAGTCTCTGGTACAGACTTCCTAAATGTAGGCTTGTATTGCCTCAGGGGCTAGAACTGTGTTCTCCAGGCATAATTTTACCTAACAAAGCTTTCTGTTTTGAATGTGCGCCTCCCTCTTTGCCTGTCCATTGTGAATTAATAATAGTACTTCTAGACCGCATCCTGACACCACATTGGGCTGAAGATGAAAACTTGACTTTCTCTATACCTTCTCCTTGGTTAATGCTGCCTATTTGTACTGACAGAACATAGAACAGCGGTTGTTCTGATTCATCCCTCTTGATTCTGGAGAGGCAGCCAAACCTTTAATCTGGACACGTCTGAACTTCTTTCAGAAGTTTCTGATTTTGATGTCACGAATATTAACAAATATGCTGAGGAGCCTGGCTAACCCCACCACATCCCAAATGCAATGGGCCATCAAAATAACAAGGCCAAAAAGTACATTTTTGGTGAAATGAATCTGTTTACAATGCTCTTCCAATTATAGGCAACAATGAATAGTATAAGTACAATGACATCTTTATTCTAGCTAGGGGAAGTCTGTAATTCAGTTCAAAATAAAGAGTAAAATGCAAAGTCAGAAAAAGGGGGAAAGAGAAGCATTTAAATCCAGTTCAAGAAGAATTGGAGTGGAGAACGTGGGTAGCTTCAATTTATAGATAGAACCCCTCCAGGGTGTGGGGGTGGTTTCCAACTATTAGCTTTCGTAAAGGTCCTATAGACCAGTCTAAAAATAGCTGGAATACTGAATCTAACTTGCAGAATAAGTATTCCAAGCTCCCTCTTTCCTGTCCTTCTTTGAATAGGACCTCACTGCTATGATAAGACTTTTTACTGCAGCCTTTTAGAAAAATTCCTATCCGTTTGAACCTAGTAAGCCTGTCTACCTTTTTGGACGAGAGGCCCAGCTATTTGGTCTTATTGAATAGGAGACATCTATCACTCCAAGAAAACTAGGACATTTTCTCTTGGGTCTTCCAGAATTTTTCTTGCTGGGTCCCCAAGGCTTTCAGAAAACCAGTGGTCTATGGCTTCTTGCTCTAGATATACAGTTATTCTGGGGGGGGGGGTTAGAGGGGGGAAACAGAGGTACGGGTAGGTCTGGGGGTGGTAGGAGAATGGAGTTTGAGGCTCTGGACTTTCAACTCTGCTTGGCTAAACATGTGGGTCTACCTGAAGAACATCTAGGGAGACTTTAGTCAATGTTTTTTTATATATATATAAAAGGTACTGGAACTCACACACGTCATACAACCCACCTTACCTACCTTACAAGGTTTACCTTTGTAGTTGAAAAAAAATCCCTTTCAATTTTTAGTATATCTAAAAGACTAGGATTTTGTTCAAGATAAGTTAATTCTATTAATGTTACCATGCACTGTGTGGCTTTAAATTACAAGAAGGCATTTTATTAATCTTTTGGGACATTTACCACTGGCATTCCCATTTAATTTAATGAGTAGAAATGTCGGCTTTCTAGGAGGAATGAAATTGGCCCAATAAAACAAAATTTGGTTGCTTGTAAAAGATTGAATTATTTTTAAGAAGTTGTCAAACAAGGTGAAAAAATTTACATTTGGAGTTTAATATGGATATTGACTTGAAACAAATTAAAGTTGAAACTTTGTCAGTGAACAAATTATTTTTAATTTGCCTTTAAGTTAAACCCAATTTAATAAATAGATCTGATTAAATCTCATACTGTAGGTCTTATCTTTACACCTGACCAATACATAACTAATATATATTATTATTATTATTAATAATACCTCCAAATCACAAGACATTGGCTTTATTCTTATTCTTCCCCTCTGAAGTTTGAATATAAAGTATAAAAGACTAAAAAGAGACATCCCAGCCTTTGAAGTACCCAAGGAACTGAAACAGCAAAGTTTCGCTGTCGGGCAAGCTTCCATGCCAGCCGCCTTTCTTCCCTCTCACTTTGCCCTCTTTTTAACCTCACACCCCACCTTCTGTAAGGGAAGGCAAAAGGCTCACTCACCCTCTCGTGAAAGATGACCTCCATGTTTATGTGTCTCCCACCGCCACCATCGGCTTCCACACCGCACGGTCCGACCCAGCCAATCAAGCCATGCTCTGGCTGTGATGCTGCGGCGCCTCATGGCTCCTCCTAGAGGAGGCAGACAGCACCAGAGGGGACCCCGCTTGCACCGTACCACCAGCAAGGCATTTTCAAAAACAAACAAGGATAGGAAGGGGAACAATAGGAAAAGAATGCAACTCTGGAAAATTCATCAAAAAAAGGTGCCAGAATTCCGTTCCGGTGCATTCTATGTCAAAAAGAAAAGCCCTGAATTTATTAAAGGACAGAAAGCTTAGAATACATCTTGATTGCTGTAGTTTCCCAAAAAGCTGTCTGGAAGAGTGATGTCATGAAGAGAGGGACAGAAAATTATTAGTCAAATGTACTCAGATTTCCATTAGCTGGAAAACCCACTCATTTATTGCCGTTAATCAAACATTATGCATGTGTGTATGTATTTAGCAACTTGAAGCATTTTAATTATATTTAGGCCATTTTTCCATTTTCCAAACAAAGGAACATTTCTTTAAAATCACAATTAACAGAATGAAATGTTTCTTACAGTGTATATCTCTTGACTATTAGGACTCAGTCAAAGCATCTGTTTTTATCTTCTGATTACCTTTTTTCTTTTTCTTTTCTTTGATTCCAAGCCATGAATTAAATGCAATATTTATACATACAAAGGAAATCTTCAGAAAAAGGAATTCTAAAACCTTCAGGAAGGTAGCATATCACTTTTATACATTGCACTTTAATTATTCTACATCTGTCCCTAGACTCCAAGAAGGGCAATCTAGAAAGCATATTAATCAAAATAAAAAATTAAATTAGAAGAATAGAATAGAACAGAACAGAACAGAACAGAACAGAACAGAACAGAATAGAATAGAATAGAAATCTTTATTGACCTGGGGTGACTGGACACACAAGGAATTTTTCTCTGGTGAATAAACTCTCAGTGTATATGAACTAGCTAATTATGAAAGCTTTTTAATGGTAGAATATTTTTAAAGCAGTGGAAGAAAAGATAGACTATCATCAGTTGAAGATTTTTTTTTAAAAGAATTAAGGATTTCTCCATTTGGGGTATTTTGATAGCCCATTACATTGGTTTTTCAGAAATATGACTCTCTTTTCAGAAATATGACTCTCTTGTTTCATAAGACATCCAGCTCTTTCTTCACCATGACAACATAGATAGATATATGATTCCCAAGAGTAATTTAAAATCCTATGCCAAAGCTTTTGAACACTTAATTAGTTTTGTTTTTAATCTTTTCTTAAGCGCCTTAATTTTAAACATACTCCAGATAAGCAGGATTTATGCTTCAAAATGGGCTGCAGAGAGGGCAACGCAATTATTTTGGGATATGTGTTTGTGTGTCCAGACCAAAATAAGTGATTAAAATGATACTGCATAGACTCATTAGCTGATTGCAATAATACATGGCTTCTGGGTGCATAATAGGTAGAAAATACTTGGGATATTTGGCTTAGTTGCCACTGAGAGACTAACCCCTGTCAGCTATAACCACAAATGGTTTCCATTTATCATGTTATTTCTTCTAATTGATACACAGAAGGATTTCTTTTGTTTGAACACAATGGCTTTAAAGGGGAAATAATTTAATTCTCATAGGATTATTCTGTTCTTCAGTGCATATTTCTCCAGTGTTCTCCAGTCCATATTTCAAGACATTATTTTCTTTTAAATTTAAGTGATAAAAAACATCCATAAACCTTCTCTGACTTTCCTCCATTATTTAAATGCAGTCACTTTCCCTGTAGGATGGGCATTTTAAAATCCTCTCTGCTATCTATGTTTCAGATCTATATTAAAATTCTCCAGTGTGCTAGATTCACTCTTGAGACTCACTGACCTATAGGTGTTCAAGTGGAATGTGCTAATAGTGACATTGACATGGCAACTTGTTTGAAGAGAACCACTGCCCTCTGTTTATAAAATTCCAGAAAGAACCCTATCTGCTGTTTGTAGCTGTTCTATTCTAACTAGCTGAGTGCTTTGTATTTTTCACTTTTTGCCTGCAACCTTTTTGAAATTGTGAATTCAACAGTCTTTTAAGCTAGGCTAAACATGGAAAGCATCCTTGATTTCTTGAAATGATTCCTTGGTTATTTTTATCACGCGCCTACAAAAATTGCAGTGCTTAATTTTATCTCTGGGAGACTCGGTGGGTGATAATGTTGACTTGTTCTTTATATCTGTCAGATGCTAAAATGGCCTCATTGAGAATAAGCATGTCATGTGACACTGCTGGAAAATGTACCCGGCTTTCCTTTTCCTAGGAATCCAACAGTCAATTTATAAACCAAATCAAATTTATTCGAAGCTAGAGTGTTTTGAAATGGAAACTTTGTTCTCATCTGAGAACTCCAGTTCCATGGATGTTTGGCACCTACAACAACATGCCATGGAGCTCGTGATGAGTCACTCACAAGTCACTCTCTTCTACCTCATATTATTTACCAGATGGTGTTTCTATTGCTCTGGTGCCTCTTCAGAGCTTACAGTCTTCTGGCTCAACCATGAGGTGGGGAAGCTCTTCCCTTCTGATTGAACTGCCTCTAGCAGCCAGAAGCATTTGCATTGACAGCCGTGGAACAGGGCCAAGCTGGTAAGCTGTGCAAAGCAGGGAGGAGAAAGGAAAAAACTGTAACTGGAGCAAGATTTGGAAGCCCACAAATGGGGCCTTGCCTCAGGTTGGAAAATGCAGCTACAATTCCCCTTGGTTGATGGTTCCCTATGCACGAGTGAATTCTTTTTTTTTAAATATTATTATTAATTATATATTTATAAATGTAAACAGAGGAAACAAAGAAAAAATCAGGTTGAGTGCAACTCAACTTAATACAATCATTTTCTACTTGTAAACATTTTTCAATCAGCATATAAAAATTTAACTATAAGAGATGGCAAAAAGACTTGAAGATGGGTTTATCTCAAACAGATGAGAATTTAATTAAACAAGTTAGAGACCAAAGGTCTATGCATATTAGAAGATTGTATAATGTATTGATAGAGATTGACTCCGAAACTGAACTAGTCAAGGATTGTATGATAAAGTGGGGACAAAATTTTGGACAACCTATTATGATGGAAACATGGGAGAGAATTTGGATGAAAAATGTAAGATTTACGCAAGCGCAACATTTAAGAGAGAATTTTTACAAAATGTTTTATAGATGGCATCTAGACACGAGTGAATTCTTAAGAGCAGCCTCCCTGAAACCTGGGCATCTCTAGATTTGTCAGTTTCCCAGTTCTCAGCTTCCTTGAAATGGCAAGAAACCATACCAATGAATTGGAGTATCAGTTGTAGAAACAGTTTCTGGAGTTGGAAAAATGAGTCTTGGGGGCCAGAGATCCTAACACTTATCCCAAATCCTAGTGTTGCTAATGGGAACCTTCTTTTGATCCTTCTTGGTGATTGGGACCTGGGAGGGAATGCTACACTGCACGTGGAATACAGGTAGTCCTTGACTTACAACAGTTCATTTAGTGACCGTTCAGAGTTACAACAGCACTGAAAAAAGCGACTGATGACTGTTTTTCACACGACCGTTGCGGCATCCCAGGATCATGTGATCAAAATTCAGAGGCTTGGCAACTGACTCATATTTATGACGGCTGCAGTGTCCTGGAGACATGTGCTCCCCTTTTGCGATCTTCTGACAAGCAAAGTCAATGGGGAAACTAGTTTCATTTAACAACCATGTTACTAACTTAACAACTGCGGTGATTCGCTTAATGACCGTGGCAAGAAAGATTGTAAAATGGGGCAAAAATTCACTTAACAATTGTTTTGCTTAGCAATCGATACTTTGGGTTCACTTGTGGTCATAAGTTGAGGATTACCTGTACTCACTTCAGATAAATTCACATGGTGTCAGCTTTGTTCTAGCTGGAGAAGGGAAAGTTGTTTTTATGACCACGGATAGATATAATTAGTTCAAAATAACTTTCGCTTTGATTTTGTCACTGAGTTTATAAATGCATTTTATTGTGGATGTTTTTTTTTAAAAAAAAAACACGTCTCCTTGTTTCCTTGAAATCTCTGCGCAAAAAAGGACAATGCAAATACATTTACTAAATGAATTACTTAAGTACTCCATTTTTGTGGTATATTAGCTACAGCAACCATATGTGGAGTGTGAAAGGACACAAAGACAAGGGCTATAATTTAAAAGTGGAGAAAAAGTATTTATGGAATAGAGAATTTGCATTGCTCTTTAAATTAAAAACGAAGAACATGTCTAAGAAATAACCTCATAGCAAGAACAAAAATCCTATGGGACATTATTATCTTCACGTTTAGGAAGATTCAAAGTTATCTCTGAAAAATGACTTGGTTCAAAATGCTCATTAATCAAGGCATTTGCAAGCCTGAGTTTAAAAAACAACAACAACCCAGCTACCTTCAGATAAGGTTTTCTTTGGCCACAATTCAAAAGTGGTTTGCTACTGTCTTTTTTCCTAGGATTTTTCTCCCATAATTTTCTGTCCAGCCTATGGTCCAGAGATTTGCTGGTGATCGTCTATTGTTTATTAACATGTTCTGCTCTGCTGAGGTTTTTGGAGATAGATGATCAGCCAAAGTAGATGAAGTGTTCCCACATGGCTGGGCCTGGTCACTTTTAGGATAGCCGGCAGACAAGGCTTCGTACACTACAATACAAGTTGTGTTTTTGTGTTGTGTTTTTGAATGCTGCTGATTTGGAGACAGGAGTAGGAATAGAACCAAGCCATTCAAGATGCTGAAAGGAAAGGATTATGTGTGCCAGTAAAAAAATCTGCATTTCTGAACTTTCTGCCTTCTTGGTTGGGAGAAAAGGAAAGTATTTTCTTTGTCTGATAGGAAGCAGACTGAAGGCAAACGCCTAAGAATAGCTGACTTCTGATGGGGAAAACTGAACAAAGACAAGCAAAGAAGCAAAGAGGGATTCTATTTCCACTCTAAATGTTCTTAGTGATAAGTAGGATAAAAGGGCCCCATTGAATGGGATCACTGAAGAATATGTACACTTAAAAGTATTTATAAGGTTTATAATTCAATTTAAGGTGTTATACAATACACTCCCTTTGTCAAGTTGCTAGCCATCAAAAACCTTATTAAGTAAGCTAGGCTGAGAGAGGGTGATTGGTCCCAAATCAAACTCCATTCCCAGGCCAACTTTGAACCACTAGCAATGGCAATAGCAATAGAATTTAGACTTATATATCGCTTCACGGTGCTTTACAGCCCCTTCTAAGCAGTTTACAGAATCAGCCTATTGCCCCCAACAATTTGGGTCCTCATTTTACCCACGTCAGAAGGATGGAAGGCTGAGTCAACCTTCAGGCATAGAGGATTGAACTGCTGGCAGTTGGCAAAATTAGCCTGCAATACTGCATTCCAATCACTATGCCACCACTAGCTAATGATACTAATATCAAACTTTTTACTGTGGTTTCACAAATACATTTACCAATAGATGATAATATTGGTAGGTAAGGGTTGGCACTGTCTTGATTTTTGGGGTATTGTTCACTGCTTGAGAGTCAGGCAATGAACAATATCCCAATTAAGGAACTATCAAGAACTCTCCCACCAACACTGACAGGGCAAGCCACTAGTACATAAAATGAGAACACAACCCATTCCCTTCTAGTCCTGATGATGTTACCCAGTTGGGTATTGAAATGTTTACAAGAAAACAACCCAAGTTCAGAGAACACCAAAGACCGATTACTATATTTCCACTTCTTTGACCTCACTCCTTTCCAAGCTAGCTGCTAGCTAACAGATTTAAGAAATTAATCTCACAAATGTGGTACATTTCACATTAGGAAAAGTATTTTGTGAAATTGTTCCTCCCTATTTCTTTGGCATGGCAGAGCTGTGTAGTGCTGATGGTTTTATTGAAGGCTTGGTAAGGAGAAATTCAGTAGCACTACCGGTATGTACCTCTTTTCCTTGTGTGCGTAGTACATAGAACTTTATATTATTTTATTTTTTTATGCTTTATCTTTTTCAAAAAGTGACCATAAAATAATATATGAATACAGTGCTGCAACAAGCTCAACATATGTTACTCTTTTCCTATAGTATAACTTTAAGTTGGCTTCATGATAATTACAGAAGCTCTAAGCTAACAGCCACATGATGAATCTTTTTGTGACTTTTGATGTTTAATTCATGCTTAAATGCTTGCATTCCATTTTTCTTCTTTAAGTTTTCCACATGCAGAGTTTTTGAACTGTCAACCGAGAAAGTAAAACTCGGCGTAGTGATTAATCTCTTGTTTGCAGAACACACAAAAGTCACCTGCTAAAAGAGCAGCTGTAGTGCTGTGACCAAGGTTGATATGAGCTTGTCATTAACTGTGTTTTGGAGAATAAATTGTCTGCCCAGATCAGTTATAAACCTTGATCTTTTTCTTGTGTTCTAGAACTAGTTCAGTGATCTACTGTTTTTGTGAAGGAGAAAGTGTAAGAATAATAAGAAAAACAATGCTGCACAGTTTAATTTGGAATCTAACTTTAATCTGGAATCTAACCTCAACATTAAGAAGTAGCTTATATCAGTGGGTCTCCATCTTTTTCACTGTATGGACTGGTGGTGGTGTGTGGCAGCGGGGAGGAGATGGGTTTGCACATTCAATCTAATCTTGTGCATGCAGAAATGAAAGTTTGCGTGCTTGTCTGCTGCTTGCTTGGCCCAGTTCCTCATGGGTTGCAGCCAGGTGGTGGTCCACAGCTTGGGGGTTGGGGACCCCTGGCTTGTACCATATAGATTCTAACCATAGGATATCTGCAGACAGATACCTAATAGAATGTCTTCTACGGGCTAGCTCAGAAATTCACCACCTGATGGTCATGAACAAAGATGCAGATATTTCACTGCCTCACTTCACACAGTGCTTTGCAACTCATTGAACACTCTGTGAGAAATTATGCAATCAATCCATGCCTCAATTAGCTGAATGCCTCTGCAATTCTGTGTTAATAACATTCGGAGCAGAGAGAGAGACTAAGCTGCATGTTGCTGGCATCAAGATGATCTCCTAAACTTAACAGGAAAAAAAATCTATCATCTTTCACTGAAGAACCACCGTTGAACTCTTCTTTGGATAGAAGTGTTTGCAATAGTGACTGTATCATGTGATGAGAGCTTTAGGTTCACAACCTTCCTCAATCACTTGAGTAATAACAATGAACTTCACTGATGCTACTGAGCAAGAAATTGATGTGTCATAGCTCTGATCACTTGTCTGAGACTACAAAGGTCAATCTTCCCATCACCTGACAGACTCTCTTGATTACAAAACATGGGTAAAATAAGGAGATTTAATGAATTCATCCGGATTTACTTCTTGTATGCTGTGGGTTCATGCTAAATAAATAATGCCAAAATTAACATCATAGTCAGCTTGCAATTGGTGTGACTTGAATAAACGTTGCTTGTAATCAGATTTTTAATCCATAGTTTTATGTTGCAGAATTAAAACTGTTCAATTATGAAACCTATAGAGAATATGAGTGAATGCATGACCTGTCTCATACACATGTTTGTTTCCAGCCTAGTAAGTTGTATGAAACCAAACAATGTAGTTTGTTAATTATGATTTGTGACTGACTGTCTTGATAAACCCCACTAAAGGGATTTACTAAAGGGCGATCCCTTGATTCTTAATCCAAATTACATTAATCATTAATCAGTTTTCCACACTGAATTAAATTTCCCAGATGACTCGGTTGTTCTTCACATTAGCTCATGCATTTGAAAGTATATTGGAAGGAAAGACTTACAACAACATTAAAATCACATGTGCTACCTCGTTTTAAGTTGTATTAGAAATACTTTAAGCAATAAAAAACTACCTTGCAAATTATTTTGAAAGCATAGCTTTGGAACATAAGGAAGATCAAGAAAACGTTTTTCCAAACATTCAAATAGACTTGAGCAGCTGCTTTGGAAACCAATTCAGGCAGTTGCTGCCTGCATTTGTGTGTACAGCTCCAAAGATGTAAAATTTAGCCCGGTGGGGATTTCAGGTAAAAAAAAAAAAATCAAGGCAATCCGCAAGACACATTCCATCCCAGGCATCAATAGGCAGCAATGTGTGAAGGTGGAAAATCTGTTATTCATGCTTCAGAAATCTGCATGACAAAATGTGTCTTTGGAAAATCCATACAAAAAGTTGATGTAATGTATCTAATAGACCCTCTCCTCCTATAATATGTTAGAAGTAGCTTCGTCTTCAAAAAGAGTCTATTAAGGATAGCTGATTTTTTTTTAAAAAAAAAACACACATTTAGGGCAAGTTGCTTACAAGGCTTTATGTATCAGGGAGATGTATGAATTAAACCAGACTTTCTCTTGTTAACTTTAGTTTTATTGAGGTACAAATGTTAGCAAAAGAAGGGAATAATACATGAAATTTGCAGCATGGAAATTATGTAATTTACTTACCCACATATCATAGCTGCACATGAGACATTTGGCAAAGACAGAAATTACCAGAAAATAACCAAAAATGGTTAATAAAATGGCCCTTGAAAGACAAAAAATATTAAGACATAAATGTTCATTATTGGGACATGCAACCCCTTGCACGACATTCATTCTAATATATTTATATATAAATATAGAAATTCTAATGAAAGGGACACAGTGGCTTGGTAGTTGAGATGCTGAGTCTTAGACTATTATAGGTCTATAGCAGGGATAGGCAACCTTGGCTCTTTTATGACTCGTGGACTTCAACTCCCAGAATTCCTGAGCCAGCCATGCTGAGAGGAAAGGGAGAGGTTTCCAGGCTGAGCCATGCTGGCTCTGGAATTCTGGGAGTTGAAGTCCATGAGTCATAAAAGAGCCAAGGTTGCCTACCCCTGCTATAGACCTATAATAGTTCAGCACTGAGACCCGAGTTTCACAAAATGGAGTGATCTCCTGTCACTTGTTCCAGCTCCTGCCAACCTAGCAGTTTGAAAGCATGTAAATGCAAGTAGATGAATAGGTACCACATATAAGCATGTGGGGGAAGGTAACAGTTGTCCGCCGTATGCTTTGTGCTGCAGTATGACTTCTCTGAAAATGCTGATTCTTAGGCTTAAGAAATGGAGATGAGGACTGCCCCTGAAAGTTGGTCACAACTAGCAGAGTAAGAGCCACAGAGATGCCGTTACCTTTTAAAATAGAAATTCTAATAGAATGTTGGTTATAGATAGTAGAATGAATATCTCATAAAGTAAATATGAGAATAATTCAGTGCTTGTTTTCTGCTTCAAGGAATTAAGCATACATTTTTGTATTTCTCTGCCATTTTTATTCTGTAGACCAAATCTGAACTATTGTTCTGAGAAATAGTTATAAAGAGTGAGTAACATCCTTCTGGGTTCCTGACCTTTCTTATTGCTCTCCTTCACAGGATGGCATGCGCTTATTTGGAATTCCAATGTTAGGAACAAATGCCACCTTTAAAAAGAAGTAAATGTCATGGCTTAGAAGTTTGTTTAATTCTTTCCTCTCAGCGTGTGGCGCCTGTTTTCTTTTCTCTGCTCAGAATTTAAGTGTGATTTGCCTGTGACTAACCAGATAATAAGTTAGACTTATATATGGGGACCTGTTCTAAAGGCATCTGCAGGGAAAGAGTTTAAAAAATTCTCACAGTCTAGAGTAACTTTATTTTACCATAGACAGATAACATCTTAATGTTAAAGCTTGCATTCTCATGAATGTTAATAGGCTCAGAGCATACAGTGCCAATACACTGCCAAGAAAAAGAATGATCCTTTGAATGTTAATAAGTAGTCATGGTTTAATTACAGTGGAGAGTTTTGATTTGCCTGTCAGCTGAGAACCTTTTTTTCCAGAATCTATCGATGCTGGGATACTTCCTGAATTGCACTGAGTTACTATAGTGTGGGCCAGCTTTTCGTTTATCTTTGGCCATCTAGAAGTGTTTTCATAAGCTAACATATCCAGTTAAAATCTAGTTGGGCCTTATGAGAATTATAGTCTAGTACTTCTGGATTCACTAGGTCGGGGATAGAACTATTGTGAATTGACCAGTCACGTCACAATAGAAAACAAATATTTGAGAAATGTTTCTACTGTTATAATGTTGGCCCTGGAAAGCATATTGTACTGCTTTAGAGCACTATTTTGAATGTTTGTTTCGTAGATAATTTTTTGAGATTCTATTTTTATTAGATGTTGTTTCTGCCTTTTCATTTAGGTGTAAATGGTGATATGCTTTCCTTTTTTTTTTTACCTCATGTTTACAACCTGTCAGATAGGCTGGCCTGAGAGAAAGGGCCTAGTCAATTTCTTAATCATTTGAATGGAAGCTAGGAAACAATGAAAAGAAATCCCAGGCAATGTGATTCTAGTGATGAATTAAACATAGACTGATTCCTCACTCATAGAACTATATTGTTATTGATAAATCCATTCTTGGTCCAAGCCATCACTGGATTTGTATTTCACCAACAAACAAACAGTCTGTAGTTGCATGGTGAAGAAAGAAGTACAATAAACTTCAGGGATCAATTAGCAAGAAACTCAGTAATTGTTTTCAACAACATATTAAAAAAAGCTTGATAATTAGTGCAGGTGCTGCTGGGTTTTTTTTTTAACCCAGTGGATTAACTGAGCCATAATCTGCAATTTAGAATCTGATGATATGCTCATTTAAAAAACAGTATGGTTTAGCTTGGAGTTCACCTTAAATAGGGCTACTACATAGATCTGGGCCTTTGATGGCAAGCGACCATTAGATGGCAATCAAGAAATTCAGAAAATTCTAACTCTTTGCTGCCATCTTGTGGTCATTCAAATGTATGAAGCCTGGATTAATTGAATACAAACAATAGCAGCAACAAAGTGATAAAGAAACAAAGAAATAAAACAAAAGGGGAAAATATACAGGGCATATATTCACAGAGACACACACACATAAACATACACATGCATGGACATACATATAAGCACTTCAATAAATGGCAAGAATGCTCAATAATTTGGGCAATATATGTGTCTTTCCAGTGCTGAAGAATAACCTTTATTAGAGAACATTTGGGCTGCAAGAATGCACTTACTTTGTCCAGATATATCCATTTCCGTGCAATAGAAACGCTGTTCAAAGAATATGGACATTGAGAATAATAAGTCTTGTCTAAAAGTAGAGCCAATGGATGCAATGGCTTGCTCGGCCACTGACTACAACAAGGTTTCTTATGTCACCTGTTGGAAAAGAGGGGTTTTTTTTTGTATCAACAGAATGTCTGAAAGTCAGGAATGGAGTTGACATTCAGGAATATGCCCCTTTAGTGTCTCAAAATAGGTTGGTTTGTTGTATTAATTTCATTCCACGGGAAACTATTATAAATTCCAGTGGGAGTTTCATAGTTTTAAAATTCCACACATTGTTAAGCCTGAGTTTTTTTAATTGTCTCTGTTTAATAACCTTCAACTTAACCATGGATAGCAAATTGTCAGTGAAAACTAACACAGAGACCTTAAACTTTCACAGAGGGAATTTTGACAAAATGAGGAAAATAGTAAAGAAGAAACTAAAAGGAACAGTAAAAAAAGTCAAATCCCTCCAAAATGCTTGGAAACTGTTTAAAAATACGTTACAGCAGGCTCAAATAAAATGCATTCCTAAAAGAAGAAAGAGGATTGGAAAGTCCAAGAGGATACCAGTATGGCTTACGAATGAGGTAAAGGAGGTTATTGGAAAGAAGAAAAACTCATTTAAGAAATGGAAGGCTCTTCCTACCGAGGAGAACAGGAGGGATCACAAACTCTGGCAGACCAAATGCAAGGCGATAGTCATGAAAGCCAAGAGAGACTTTGAGGAGCATATAGCCAAGAATATTAAAAATAATAACAAAACCTTTTTTAAGTACATCAGAAGCAGGAACCCAACCAGAAAATCAGTTGGGCCACTTGATAACAATGATCAGAAGGGGATAATCAGAGAAGACAAGGAGATTGCTGAGAGGCTAAATGACTTCTTTGCCTCCGTTTTCACCGAGGAGGATAGAGAACATTTGCCTGCCACTGAATTAGTTTTCCCAGGGAGGGAAATAGAAGAATTAAACCTGATAGAGATAAACAAGGAAGATGTTCTTGCATGCCTTTCTAAACTAAACGTCAACAAATCGCCGGGTCCAGATGGCATCCACCCTAGAATTCTCAAGGAACTCAAGTGTGAAATTGCTGAACTTCTAGCTAAAATATACAATCTTTCTCTAAGATCAGGCACTGTACCGGAGGATTGGAGGGAAGCAAATATAACCCCGATCTTCAAGAAAGGATCCAGAGGTGATCTGGGAAACTATAGACCAGTCAGTCTAACCTCAGTTCCAGGCAAACTGATGGAAACCATTATTAAAGATAAAATTACAGGGCACATAGAAAAACAGGCATTGCTGAAAGAAAATCAACATGGTTTCTGCAAAGGCAAATCATGTCTTACTAACTTGTTAGAATTCTTTGAGGGTGTAAATAAATATATAGATAAAGGGGCCCCAGTTGATATTGTATATCTTGACTTTCAAAAGGCTTTTGACAAAGTCCCTCACCAAAGGCTCCTAAAAAAGCTCTCCAGCCACGGAATTAGAGGACAGGTCTTGTCCTGGATTGGTAACTGGCTAAATTGTAGGAAGCAAAGGGTGGCAATAAATGGACAATTCTCCGGATGGAAAGAAGTGAGAAGTGGTGTACCCCAAGGTTCAGTTTTGGGGCCTTTACTTTTTAATTTATTCATCAATGATCTGGATGTAGAAGTTAATAGTGAGGTAGCCAAGTTTGCTGATGACACTAAATTGTTCCGGGTTGTGAAAAGTGAAACTGATTGTCGGGAGCTCCAGAAGGATCTCTCGAAATTGTGTGAGTGGGCAACAAAGTGGCAAATGCATTTTAACCTAAACAAGTGCAAAGTTATGCACATCGGGGCAAAGATCCCCAATTATACTTACCAACTGATGGGGACCAAACTTTCTGAGACAACCCAAGAAAGGGATCTTGGGGTTTTGGTGGACAGCTCGATGAAGATGTCAACCCAATGCGCAGCAGCAGTAAAAAAAGCAAATTCCATGCTTGGCATGATTAGGAAGGGAATCGAAAATAAGTCAGCAAGTGTTGTATTGCCTCTGTACAAATCGATGGTGAGACCACACTTGGAGTACTGTGTACAGTTCTGGTCACCACACCTCAAGAAGGATATAATGGAACTGGAAAAGGTGCAAAAAAGGGCAACAAGAATGATCAAGGAAATGGAGCGCCTCCCTTATGAAACCAGATTGCAACGCCTTGGTCTCTTCAGCCTTGAAAGACGGCGTTTAAGGGGTGACTTGATCGAAGTGTATAAAATCATGCATGGGATAGAAAATGTGGATAGAGAAAAATTCTTTTCTCTATCACACAATACCAGGACAAGGGGGCACTCCCTAAAGCTTATAGCTAAGAAAGTGAGGACAAATAAAGGGAAATATTTCTTCACCCAGAGGGTCGTTGATTTATGGAATTCACTTCCTGAAGGATGCAAAGTGTATTGGTGGTTATTAAAACAGATGTCCATGTGCCGCCTCTATGTTGGTTGAGGCAGGCAGGATTCCCTTGAGTACCATTTGTTTGGGGGTCAAGGGAAAGGGAGGGTTTTGCCTTCTCTTTCTGCTCAAGATCCCCATGTACATTTGGTGGGCCACTGTGTGACACAGAATGCTGGACTCGATGGGCTTTGGCCTGATTCAGCATGGCTCTTCTTATGTTCTTATGTTCTTATGTAATAAAAAATAAAGTAACTTCTAATATGTTCCTGTAACAATAAATAGAGGATGGAATAAATTATGTACATGAGCCCTGTTAGATGATATTGAGCGTTTGCAAGAGAAATTGGGTTAAGGTTAAGGTTGGGGAGAAACGTTTGTAAGAGAAATTGGCAGAAACCAAACAAATCTATGGGTCCTGTGGAGTAGTGGTTAAAGCACTGGATGAGAAACCAGGAAACTCAGTTCCTTTATGCTAGGTGACTTATGAGTCGAGGGCAGTCATTCTCTCTTACTCCAACCCAGGATATAAATATAATAAACCAGTGGTTCTCAACCTTCTTAATGCCACGACCCTTTAATACAGTTCCTCATGTTGTGGTGACCCCCAACCATAAAATTATTTTCGTTGCTACTTCATAACTGTAATTTTGCTACTGTTATGAGTCGTAATGTAAATATCTGATACGCCGGATGTATTTTCATTGTTACATATTGAACATAATTAAAGCATAGTGATTAATCACAAAAACAATATGTAATTATATATTGTGAAATATTTATTTCTAATTACAAATAAATGAAATTTTGGCATTGTAGTCCAAGGACTTCAAGTCAAATTCCCTCTTCTTTTAAATATTCAAATGCATTGTGCAAAAAAAATAATGGTAATCCTGTGAATTATGTTGAATTTTTATAATTTTTGATGCTGACATTTGATCGGAATTGTAAATTAATGGTGGAGAATTGGGCCCCAAGCCTCTGTAAGGTAAGCTCATACCTGGCAAGGAAAGATGAACCCATACAAAACTTCCAAGGGGAAAGATGGCAATTAATTAGCCCCCACTCCAATTTAACTGATGAGGACCACCATAATTTCTCCACAGCTTGCCAATGCTCGCTACTCCGGCGTTTTGCATCCAAGCCAGAGAAGTTTTTTCCTCCAAGCAGGGAGAGGGAAGGATCTGCTCTCAAGAGTTAAGCCTGAGTGGCAGAAACCCTGCATGTGGCTGCCTTTCATCCACACTCCTTTCACTCGGGTGGGAAGAAAGGAGCTGAAGAATGCGAAGCAAGAGCCTGGCCCCTTCCTTTCCCGCTCACGGCATCCTCCTTCCTGCCTGCACTCACACAACTCTCTTAACTTCAAGTGTCTCCAAAGAGAGTCAGCTCAAAGTTACAATTGATGGGTTATTGTTCCTCTTCATCTTTTGTGTTTCGTTTGAAGCGCCATTGTACATAGTTTCACCTTCGGGACTTCCCCCCTGCTCCCGGGATTTGCTCACGGTGCCTTCACGCCACGTATCATCCCACACTTCCTTTTGTGCGGCACTCATGCCTAAAGACCTTGGGAGGGACAGACCGGAAAGATGAGGGACACTGCTCATGCGGCTTTTTTGCAGCTCCAGCAAAAGAACCTGGGAGAAGCAGCCCTGACAACAAAGTCCCTTCCACCACCACCCAATCCTCTTCTCAGACATCGCAGCAATGTGAAAAACCAGCAACCCCCCGTCTCCCCAGGCCAAGGGTTGCAGGATGAAGCAAATTTTGGTCAAAATATGCCTTCCATGAGGAAACGCTTACCTTGAGATGCTTTTTCTATTGCGCCATCTATTAGCTTCTCTATGGGCATGGGAATATTGAGGGGGGGGCTCTCTGCTTTTCTACAGATACAATTTCACTGCACAATAAAAAAATGGTTAGAAATCCTGTCAAGTTACGTGATTGATTGAATTATTTCCACCCCTCTTTTCCTCCTAAACTCCCCCCCATTTTAGAAAAATAATTGGCAGCTTTTTTTTCATTATATCAGACAAAAATGGCTAATGACAGAGAGGAAGATTGCGGCTGCCGTTGCCAGGGAATGCTTGGCTCTCCTTGCCGCTATGGTGGCTGCAGAGGCTTCAACTGTGAGGCGAATGCGGAGGTTGATTAGGGTCTGGTATCTCCCAGTCATGCCTTGAATGTAGGAGGATAACTCTTCCTGATTCCTCCTTTCTCTTCCCCCTCCCTTTTCCTACTTCTCCAGGCTAGGAAAGTCTATAGTGTCTCGGTTCCTAAGACCATCACAAATATGTATTTCCCGATGGTCTTAGGCGACCCCTGTGAAAAGGTCGTTCGACCCCCAAAAGGGTCGCAACCCACAGGTTGAGAACATAGGATCTGGAATTTTTATCCTTCTGCAGTTCCTGATAAGAGACTTCAAAATGTCTTTTTGCTGCAATTGTTCCTTTTAAATCTGCAGTCATCGGCAATCATTATCTGGAGTGAATAATGATTACTAGGAATGGCCCAAGCTTTCTCCTGGGAGTGTTTTTACTAATCTTCAAATGGGCCAAAATGTTACCTTAAACATAGAAGAAGCCTGAGGACATTTTGGCCTTAACGTTAAGTCAGTCTAGGACTACCATGTGCGGTTTGCAAAAATCCAGATTATCACATAGATGACAACACCGAATATATTTGCTGCCTCTTTTTGTTGCCTCCTCTTGATCTTCTGGAAATCTGGAGACTGCATGGCTTAGTAAAGTGGTTATTTATTTATGTATTTATTTCTGTCCCACCTTTATTTTTATTTATTTATTTTATTTATTTATTTTGTAGACTTTTATACCGCCCCTCTCCCGTAGGACTCGGGGCGGTTTACAGCCAAATTTAAAACGTAACAATAATAAATATTTAAAACAGAATTAAATAACCTAGGCTGTACTAAAAACCAAATTAAAATCCCATACTAAAACCCTAACTACTTAATTTAAATTACATAAAAACCCGAGGAGCTCTAGGCCAGGCCGGCTTGATTGAAGAGATAAGTCTTCAATTCTCTTCTGAAGGTGCAGAGATCATGACATGTCTGGAGTTCCGGAGGGAGTTTGTTCCACATCGTTGGTGCCCTCACAGAAAAGGCTCTCCCCCTGGGCGCCACCAGCCAACATTGCTTAGCCGATGGCACCCTGAGGAGGCCCTCCCTGTGGGAGCGAACTGGTCAGTGGGAGGTATTTACTGGCAGTAGGTGGTCCTGTAAATAACTGGGTCCTATGCCATGGAGCACTTTAAAGGTGGTAACCAACACCTTGAAGCGCACCCGGAGGACTACCGGCAACCAGTGCAGCTCGCGCAGGATGGGGGCCATTCATGCCCGCCAGGGCGCCCCCACCACCACCCGCGCGGCCGGCAGCAAACATACAATGCTGTGAAGTGGGTTGGGCTGAGAGAGGATGACTGATCCAAAGTCACCCAGTGTGCTTTCATGCCTAAATTGGGACTAGAACTCAAAGTTTTCTGGTTTCTAAGCCGGGATTTTAATCTTGTGTCTGGAAAACAGACATGGTTCCACTACTATTAAACCATGACCTGCTGAAGGAACATAAGTCACTCATATCCAAATACACTGATGGGAGTCTTGTAGCCAAGAATGTAAGAAAGAGCTCTCAATTAAATGCAAGAATGAAGATTATGACAACTTAACATTTACTTTTTAACCTGAAATTTAATGTGATCTCTCCTCCCCCCCCCACAAATTTCTCATTAGATTACTTGCTTCAAGGGTGCCACGCCATGGAGCCATTGAAAGGAAGCATTTATGCTTCCTTGCTTGATTGCTGCCAATTGTTATCACTCAAAAATCAGTATTTGAGTCATCGGCAGCAGCTGTCATGCAAACAAGCTTTTTGTATGAATGGCCAGTTAGGGTTTTTGTTTTGAAGCTTGAGCGGCCAAATATGATGGCTTCCAGCAAGGCAGAAGAGATTTGTTCCACCATGATAGGACAAATGGCTCCGCTGGCTTCAGTGTCCAAGAATTTAGCTTTATAGCCAAGCTATATTGTATCAGAAATCTAATGTAGCTTAGATTTCTAAAAATTAGGTTTTAAAATTATACAAGTTGTAGCACATGTTGCAATGTAAATGTGCTTTTCTATTATCTTAATCATCCAGGAGAGTGTTTCTCTCAGTCCAGCCCCCCTACAGGGTTGGTGTTGAAGGGAAAATTGGAGGAGGGAACATGATGTACGCTTTGCCTTGAGTTTTACAGCTCAAGGAAGGATTTAAATGTAAATTAAATCCTAAACCTTAAACCTTTCAGATCTTTAACTTTTTTAATGAGGAATATTTGCAACGGGCTTCCTTTTTAAAAGGTCAGCAGTGGCAGGGAAGAAATTGAAATAACGATGCCTGTTATTTTCCCTCCCATGAATGCACTGGTTATAAATTTGAAAGGGATATGTGTATGCTGGTCATGAAGATAGGTTTCATCAAAAACCTTAGAGTAAGGTTTTTGATGAAATTCCAGGCTACCCTGGAATTTGGTCTTGGTTGTAGTGAGTGCTGAAATCCATTTTCTCCCATCTATGATGAAGGAAGCACAGTGGGACCTTCCGTGCCTTTTCACCTAAAAGCCTGTGTTCTTGGTGAACTTTCTTTCAGAGGTCTTCAAGGATTTTTTTTCCCCTCCAGAACTTTCACTGTGATGTCTGAGGAAATATCTGCCAACATCTCTTTTTGCTTTGCAATTTATCCTCACTTACCAACTGCTCTGCTGAGTGACTGATCAACTGTCATAGCATCGGGGGTCACGTAATTTTTATTTGCATGCTTCTTACAAGCAGAGTCAATGGAGCAGCTGGTTATAAAATCAAAAGGCCTGGTCACACGATGTCTTGCTTAATGACGTCTCTTAGCAACAGAGTCTCAATTGTGGCTCAATTTAGCAATGGCTATCTGTAGTGAAATTGAATGGATTGAATGGACACAAAGCTCCTCTTGGGACCCTTAGGTTAGCTATAGATTGTTGTGGGAACAGTGTTATTTTACAACTCATGCCTTAAGAAACATGGCTATAAGATAGATAAGATAACCTTTATTGTCATTTTTTTTACTGTGGGCACAACGGCACACATCAAAAATGAAATTTAATTGCCCGCTCTCAAAGTGAAACACATTTATGATACACACCTAAACATACTATGTACAACATATGTATAGACCCACCCCCCCTACATATACATAACAAATAAATATTAAAGACTGTCCATCTTGAATATATAACAGAAGGAGGAAGCTTGAGAGTTCACAAGATTAATACTGTATGGAACAAAGCTGTGACTGAATCTGGATGTTCTGCTTTGGCTACTGCGAAGCATCTTTCCAAAAGGTGACAAGGAAAACAGGTCGTGAAGAGGATGTGTGGTGTCCCAGATAATCTTACGGACCCTGCTCAAGCAACGCTTCTGTGCTATGTCCTGGATGGGAGGGAGGGAACTGCCAATGATCTTTTTGGCCATCCTCACCACTCTCTGCATCACTTTCCTGTCTGAAGCAGTGATGCTTCCAAACCAAAACATTCTAATTCTTTCATCAGTCTATGTAGATCCTATTCCCAGTAGCCAGCTTTTGGCAGCCAACATTTGGAGTGGGGAGAGGAATTTTGGTCACATAATCATAAGTTATCAGCATTAGATTTTGGATATAGATGGCATGATTTTGTAGACACACTCTAATGCAGGGGTGTCAAACTCGCAACACCATGTGATGTGTCGTAACATATCGTGACTTTTTTTTGCCATTGCCGGGCGTGATTTCGCTATGATGCATCTGGCCCGCAGGCCGGCAGTTTGACACCCCTGCTCTAATGTGTTGTTTTGATATTCTTTTTTCCTGGTTGGGTCAAGAAAGGGTGGAAGAAAGCCCTGTAATGTTATGAGAAGCTGGGTTTCTTGACAAATTAAGAGCACAAAGTAATAGAAAATACCATGTTTATTAGACCAGGGGTCCTCAACCTTGACAACTTTAAGCTTTGTTGGCTGAGGAATTCTGGGAGTTGAAGTCCACAAGTCTTAAAGTTGCCAAGGTTGAGGACCCCTGTATTAGATTATAAGTGGGTCCAGAACTGCTAAAGGAAGAATATATTTCAGAAAAATGAGGCAAGATCTTCCATCTTGATCATACTGAAGTTTAAGCTTTTTGTTAATAAATCAAGGTCTTCACTGATCGCTATGGAGTCAGTCAAGTAATTAGTCAATTAGTCAACGCTCTGCTGTCTTGACATTCATTCCGCATGACTTTAAATTATGAGGGACCTCGTAGAACATTACATTATAAAGCAGAAATGGACACTTGTTGTTACTGCAAGAAGTGTTGTGGACTGGTGATACCACTGGATGGAGTAGATTGATTTTTCAGTTCTTTTTTAGGCCTGCTCATCATAGACCTAAAACAGGAATAGGCAACCTTGGCTCTTTTATGACTCGTGGACTTCAGCTCCCAGAATACCTGAGCCAGCCATGCTGGCTCAGGAATTCTGGGAGTTGAAGTCCACAATTAAAATTGAATTAATTGCATAGTTTTCAGCCATAAATTTGGGAGAAAAAAATATAAGCCGATAACACCATGAAAGATTTCCTGTAGAATCTTGGGGAACAATGAGAGGACACACGGTTGAGCTGAATGGACTGACAGCTAGGCTCCAGAAAGTGGCTTTCTTGATCTCGGTTGCAGAGGATTCTGGGACTTGTTCTGCATCTCATCTTGAGACCAGGTGGTGTTCTAGGTTTTATGATTTCCCAGAGCATATTCAACATACATTAGCCAAATATTATACTTGAAGTTCTGTTCATTGTCCATTTCTATTCTGTGTGCTTGCATAGTAAGCATTATTTATTATTATTATTTGTCTGCAAGTAATTCTTTGTGGCAGAAATTTCTCACTCCCTTTTCTCCAGAGTGCAGCATTAAAGATTATGGAAATCTCCACTTTGATGTCTTTCCCAGCAATAACCCATTTAATAAAACGAAGACTCCAAATCGATTGGAAAAGCAAACAAGTTTTAGAGGTTTTTGTATGAACAGAAAAAAGTGAAATTTTAATATATGGTTTTGATGATTAGAAAAGATAAGAGAAAGAAAAGATAAGAAAAAATAGATTATAAAAGAAAATGTAAATCATACTGTAACCATGGACCAAGAGGTTAATTTACATCTATATTTATAACTGCAGTAGAGAAAATCAGAAGCACCTTCTTCACATTTCCCCCCCTGCATTTATAGCTTTGACTTTTTCTTCTCTTTAGGAGGACCCGGATTGTTGGGGGCAATATGCTGACTCTGTAAATCGTTTAGAGAGGGCTGTAAAGCACTGCGAAGCTGTATATAAGTTTAAGTGCTATTGCTATTGCTATCTAGAAGTCCTACGGGATCTTAGCTCTGTTATTATCTACAACCTTCCGTGGAATATCCCATGCTGACATGGGAGGATCTATTCTAACCCATTCACAATGCAGATGTTTTTGTACACAATGCCCTTCAGTGTATGTCATTCCTGCCTGTATCTTACAATTTGTGACTAGGTCTCTGAGGTCTTCTGCACTGTCTACTTGGGCCATGTCTACTATTGGTAGACCCCAGCTTCTATGGATCTGGTACTTAGTGCCTGTTCTTGTGCTGTTATGGTCAATGCTATTTTTTTAGCTCAGCCATTTCCAGTCATCATAGGATTTTGCTCACCCTCTTTCTGGCTGATGTACAGTCTGTATATTTTGAAGAGCTTCAGGGTCTTTACATTGGCAGTCTATGTCTTCCTTTGAGCAGCTCAATATACTGGCAGGGTATTGAATGGCAAGGCTTACATGTTGATGTCTTGTTCTTCCTATTGAACTGGTTCCTCAGGATCTGTATCCTTTGATGGTACCTGGCTGTTGCTGTCATATTTCTTTATTGCTTATTATTTATCTATATCTGTCTGTCTATTTATCTATATCAGGGGTGTCAAACTCGCAATGTCACGTGACGTGTTATGACGTATCGTGACTTTTTTTTTCCATTGCTGGCAACGGGGTGGGCATGGTTTCGCTATGGTGCATCCGGCCCAGGGCTGGCAGTTTGACACCTCTATCTATCTATCTATCTATCTATCTATCTATCTATCTATCTATCTATCTATCTATCTATCTATCTATCTATCTATCTATCTATCTATCTATCTATCTATCTATCTATCTATCTATCTATCTATCTATCTATCTATCTATCTATCTATCTAGTGGAGACCACAGATATTTGTTTACAGAAAACCAAAACGGCAGGTAGATCTCAGAAATTAAGTTTACCATCACTTGTTTCTTACTATTTTGCTATAAAAGGTGCTTGTTGTTGTACATTTTCACTGTAACACATAATTGTTGGGGTGGAGTTTCCTCCCTTTTTTCTGCAGGCTGGCAATTAGGACAATCTTTGAGCATCCTGCAGTTCATCTTGATCTCCGTTTCATTTGATTAGATGCCCTTGTCAACATCAACACTGCTGGTTTTTTGTAAAGCTTTAAAAACTTGGCTGTGTACCCGAGCCTAGGGCTCTGAGTGTGTTAAGGGCCCTAATTCTTGGCTTTACTATAAATTGGTTAACTCAGCTGCTATATATATATTTATTCTGAATATTTTTATTGTTTAAATGTTTTTAAATGTTTATTTTTAAAAAAAAAAATAGAATTGTAAGCTGCCCAGACTCACTAGTTGAGACGGGCAACTATAGAAATTAAATGAATAAATGAGTAAATAAAGAAAACACATTTCCATCTTTCCTCATTAACATCTCTAAGCATCACACTTTCACAAGGAAATTAATACTGCACAAATAGACTGATGTTGTGCTTCATGGGGCGCTCAGGCTGGACTGTAATGGTCAAGATGGTGCCTGCAACCAAGCAAATAAAGCTCCACCCCTTTTTACATACTTCATATGTGGAACGAAAAGTAAAAAGAGTGGTTCAAAGTCCTTACAGTGTCAACAGGGGATATAAGTGCTAAACATATCCATTGCACTTAAATCCTATAACAACCATGCATTCTAAGCAGCTAAGATGCCTTTCACACACACATTGTTATGGAGCTTTTAAGCAGCACTGGAGTTACTGTGCAGATTTCTGTGACTCCCAACATAATTGATTCAGTGGAATTTCAGTTCTGTTCTTATCTTTGAATTGTCTTGTTCCCTGGCTCACACATCTGACAGAATATGTAATTTGCAAGTAAATGTCTGTCTTGGGAAGAAAGGGAATTGATTTTTTTTTTTTGAAAATCAATTTTTGGCTGCTGAACAGACATAGTAGTTTTTAAACACAAAACAAGCTCTGGATGAATTGTGCCTTAGAATCAAAGATAAAAAAAAATGTCTCAGGTTCTCTAAATAACTCTTCAGAAAAAAAAATGAAAGTTGGAGAAGCAGATTATGTTGAAGAAACGGGAAAGTATGAATCATGCTGGTGCTGTAATTCTTTCCTTGGTCAGAATTAAATGGGGGGTTTGTTGGTGGCTGTGGGCTCTTCTCAATAAAAAGAATTATTAATACAAGTAGTCCTCAACTTAGAACCATTTGCTTAATGACTATTCAAAGTTACAACGGCACTGAAAAAAGTGACTTAAATTGGTCCTTGCACTTGCAACAGGTACAACATTGTGTAGTCACATGATCACAATTTGGACAGTTGGCAACCTGCATGTATTTACAATGTCCCGGGGTCCCACAATCACCATTTATGGCCTTCTCAGCTACCTCCTGACAAGCAAAGTCAACGGGGGAAGCTGGATTCACTTAAAAGCCATATGATTCACTTAATGGCCAAACTGATTCAATTTAATGACCATGGCAAAAAAGTTGTAAAATCAAGTGCAACTCATTTAACGACTGCATTGCTTAGCAATGGAAGTTCCAGTCCCAATTGTGGTCATAGGTTGAGGACTCCATGTATATAGGGTTTCAGCTGAGATTTTAATTGAGCAGTATCATCATACTGCTAGCAAATACCTCCCGCTGTCCGGTACGCTCCCACAGAGAGGGCCTTCTCAGGTGCCGTCGGCCAGACAATGTCGACTGGCGACCCCCAGGGGGAGAGCCTTTTCCGTGGGAGCTCCCACGCTATGGAACGAGCTCCCCCCCGAACTCTGTACGATGACGGACTTACGCACCTTCCGTCGGGAACTGAAAACTTTCCTTTTTCAACAGGCCGGCCTGGCATAGAAGCTCCGGCTCCAACCGGGTGAAAATGTTTTAGGGGGATTGTGTAATTTTTAGGATTTTAGGATTCGCACATATTGGGTTTTATATGGGATTTTATGGCCTAATTTGTTTAATTTATTTTTAAATATTTTAATTTTGTACATTTATATGTTTTTTAAATTTTAAGGCTGTACACCGCCCCGAGTCCTTCGGGAGAGGGGCGGTATAGAAATTTAATAATAATAATAATAATAATAATAATAATAATAATAATAATAATTTAATTCAACTTTTTTTGAAAAAGAATTTGCTTAGATGCCCGATGTTCCTGGATTCCTTTGGAGGAAAGTATGCTTGTCAGTCAAAGATGTCTACATTGGAATAAGAGATGTGTAGAACTGTGAGTTTAACATTACACTCAGGATCTTCCATTGAGTTAAACTGGACACACTTTTTAGAAAGTGGACTAAGATTTTAACTGTGGCTTTAATGACATGCCCTCGAGTCTTGTGAGAAGGGCGGCATATAAATTAAATTAAATAAATTAAATAAATAAATAACTATTATGAATTAATGAAATGTGTACAAATGCAAGCATTCCTCCCTGAGTTCTAAGATGCAACTTTAATTCAGAGAGTGTGACCCAGATGTAAAGAGCCTTACCCTATGTAAAATAAGATGTAAAGAGTCACAGTGTCCTCTATGAGGGCTCACAACACAATCTTTCCATCAAGGATTCCTCAGCTAACTTTCTGAGGGATGCCACAGATTTCTGGAACTTAAAATGAGATGCCAACAGAATAGACAATGGGCTGTTTCCATAGTGTTCAGAAACTGACTGTGAGCTCTCAAAAAGATGGATGAAAGCCAAGGAAAGCACAACAAAGTGAAAGAAAGCTGTGGAAAAATCAGCCAGGATAGCCGGAGCATGAGAAAGGTTAACACAATTTGCAGCAATGCCTCCTTCCCAGATCAAGGCAGAGGCCAGAATGAGGGAAGAGTGTACCTGCTTCCTATAGAAACTATCATGTTTTCCCGAAAATAAGACTGGGTCTTATATTTATTTTTGGTCCAAAAGACCTGTTAGGGCTTATTTTCAGGGGATCTTATTTTTCCGGGAGGCAGTGAGTGTGCGGGGGCCAAAGGCATCCAGCAGCAGCCACAGACCACCAGCCCCTTGGCTGGTGCACTCATGCTGTGAAGCCTGCGCAGCACAGGTGAGTGGGAGTTGCCACTACGAGGTGAGGTGGGTGGCAGGGGGTGGAGCTGCCCCTTCTGCCCCACACCTGTGCTTGCCTGCAGCTGCATCTTACACAGCTTCCCAGGGCAGATGCTCTGGAGGTGGCGGCAGTGCCAGTGGAGAGCAGTGCGGACAGCCAAAGGACTGGGCGGTGCACACCTCCCCTATTCTGTGCGTCTTTGGCAGGTGTCTGGCAGGCAGAGGGAGGTGGTTGCCCACGTCCAGTGGCCTGGTGCTGCTCCTGCGAGTTAAGGTGAGGCAGGTGGCTGGGGTGTGTGTGGAGCTGTCCCATGTGCCCCACACCCATGCACTTTAGGGCCCCCGCAGCCAGGCCACTCCCCACTCGGTGACCTCCCCCCACCTGTTCAATGACCCGACTACCCACCCCTCTTCTCTTTCACTCCCCTTCCGAGCTGGACTGCCATGCTAAACAGGATGGGCAGGGGAGGCTCGGTCTGCTTACCTGGCCCCCCTCTGCTGTTTCAGAGCTGGGGGGAGTGACAGTGAAAGGCCTCCGCCATTGCTGCATGGCAGTTCTGAGGTGTGTGGGTGTGGGACAGCTCACACTCCACCACCTGTCTCACCTCACCTCGTGGCGATGACACCAGTGCGGTGCATGGCCTCCTGCCCCATTGCAGCAGTAAGGAACCAGATGGTTGGACAGAGTGGGTGTACTCTTAGGACTTATTTTCAGGGTAGGGCTTATATTAGGCGCACACTAAAAATCATGCTAGGGCTTATTTTCTGGATGGGTCTTATTTTTGGGGAAATATGATAATGCCAGAGGATTTTCTATCTCTGCCCCTGAACAGGAAAATGCCGTCCTGGAAAATTGCTAGTTCATTTTTTTCCTAACTTCCAAAGAGATTAGTACTGCATAGTTCTATTTTGCCAGCAAAAAAACCCCAAAACCCTCTTCTGTAAGCAGTGTGGTATTGCAGGATACTGCTATAAAAACATATAACAGCAACAGAGAGTATACAGAAGCTCACTTGCAGACGTTTCATTACCCAAACTAGGTAATATCATCAGTGTATTATCAGTTTGTGTAATGAAACGTCTGCAAGAACACAAACAAGCTTAGAGAGCACGGAGGACACCTTATTTCAACCCTGAACTGAAAATATTCTCTTTTATTGACTCTTATTCACTCTTCTGGGACTGAGGAACAATCGATGTTAGTTTGAGATGAAGGTGAAAAAAGTCACTCATGCCTCCTGTATTTCACTTTTTAAAAAATAACCTTATGACCTTTCTTGGAATCAAATGCTGTTTTGTGTCAGAGGTAGATAAACTTGGAATTGGGAAAGCGATGGCAGAAATGTTTGCATATTGATGGGCCAAGTAAGTGCATGCTAAGTTTTTAAAGGAGGGGAAAACAGAAAACAGAGTTACAATTAGGAATAGGGAAGAATACAAAAAAAAAATCACCCACAAAGCTTCTAGCATTGGGTTGTGTATAGCAGGGCTTTTCAACCAGTGGTACAGGTACCACCTGTGGTACATTGGCACCTGGCAGGTGGTACGTGACCATCCCAGAAAAGTGGTAGTGGGGGAGGGGAATGAGCTGAACCAGTGGCAGCACCGCACAAGCTTGAGCGAGAGATGGCTGGAGCTGCAGGGCTGTCAGGGCTCAGTGGAAGCTCCAGGATCGGCACTTCCTTGGGGCTGTCAGGGCTCAGTGGAAGCACCAGGATTAGCGCCAGGCTCCAGCTGGAGCTCGGCGCTGATCCCGGCGCTTCTGCTGAGCCCAGAAGAAGCGCCGATCAGCTGGAATGTTGCAGCATCTCCAGGATCTTGTGATTTACATTCAGATGCTTGGCAACGGATTCATATTTATGACGGTCACAGTGTCCCAGGGTCATGTGAAGTGACCAAAACCTGCTGCAACCACCCAGCAGACGGGGGGAATAAAAACCAAACATCCCCCCACCCCCGCTGCCAATCCTCAACAGAAATACTCACAACAATGAAAACCTCGAACAGGAGGAAGAGCGCCACTGGGTGGGCAGGCAGGTGTCTTGCTCGGCTGTGGCTTGGGGGGCATTTTTCTCAGTGCCATTGTAACTTCGAACAGTCACTAAGTGAACTATTGTAAGTTGAGGACTACTTGTACTTTATCACTTTTTCCTTTTTTTTTTTGTTCATCAAGTTTTGACACCTTGCTAGGTGACTGGTGGTATTCGGATATTGCCACATCCTAAAAGTGGTACAATGGGTGAAAAGGTTGAAAAGATCTGGTGTATAGGAAGAAAATTGTTGTATTAGTATTTTACAGTTTTTCAAACGAGCCACGACTTTTAAACAAAAGCCCTGTTTCTATCTTCAGGAAGGAGAGATCGATTCAGTTCTGCTTTGATGTTGATGGCTTGGACTCTGTTGGCTCTATGTCCCTGGAGGAATGACTTTGAGAAAGGGCCTCTATGTTGCAGAGGAACCTTGTAAAACAAGCAGAGTAATTGCTTTTGAATGTGACGTATGCATTCTTTTATGTGCAATACATGTCTACTTAAGTATTTTGTAAGCATCAAGGAAAGTCTTAGTGGTAGGAGATTTTTCAGTCCAAATGAACAAAAGACAAGAATAAATGAAGAGAGAAATCAACGAAGAGAGAAAAATTCAGAAACTTTCATCGAAAAGAATAAAATGGGATGCTAATTTAGCCTATCCATTACCATTTGAAATTATACTCTTTGTGACCCTCAGAATTACAAGTTGGAAGGAGTTATTTCGGCCACCAGTTACAATCCCTCTCAGTGCAGAAATCCAAATTAAATATGTCTGGTATGCTTTCACCAGTTCTGAAGGGTGTTTGATTAGAGCTGTTAAAATCAGGATAAAATTGCCCTTTATTTTTACAGGGTTGCTATAAGCTGTGGATATGTAATGGAGATCAGCCCAGCTTGTGGCAAAGCACTAAAGGACGTGAACACCACAACCAGCTCAGCTGTAGCAATAGATATGTTTTGGAGCTTCACACAGAAGGATCTACATTGGCTGTTGCTGTGTCCCCTGATACAGGGATAAATCAATTCATTTTTAATATGGCTAGATATGTGGATAGATAATTAGACTTGTTATTCTTTGTTGTACTACAGATGGTGTTTGAGGTCAATTATTTAGCATTCACACAAAAAATGTAGCATAAAATACAATATAAACAGAGAGATTTTCCTATTACGTACATTTATATAAATGTCAATGTGCTGTGGAGAAAAATATCCATCCCTTATGTTCATTGGAAGATGAGATTTTAGAAAAAAAATCTTCTGAATTTGGGTAATCCAGTTTGGGGAAATGCAGTTCTGCAGCATTTGGGAAACTGAGGTAAGCAGCACTGATATTAAATAATTTTAATGAAAATATTTAATCAGTTGTAAAAAGTATTTATTATATCTTTTTTTCAAATTCTATCCAACTTCAACAATATCTTACAAATAACAGCTGTCAAATCATAACTTTCCCTATAAAATGCACCCCTATATTAAGACCTCAGTAAAATAGAAAATTCAACCAAAAATATAAATACAAAGCCAAAATAAAATATACTAAATACAAACACTGGAAATTTAAGTAAGTACCCACTACTTGTAGAAATATACATATTTTAAACATAATTACAATCATAAGTCAGTAGCCTGCTGAATGAACTGAATATATTACTTGCAGTTTGAACTAGTATTATTATCTTACATTCTGTAGCATTGCCAGTGAATGCACAGCCAACAATCATAAATTCTTGTTTCATAATTCTTCATTTTTAGTTGATTATATTCCTTATCAAATTAAATTGAGAGTTATAGGCTTTGTTTTTGACTGTCATAGCTTTTTCCAAAACTGGCTATAAAACCAACGTCCTATTTTTTTGATATGATTAAAAATAAACGGTGATTTACTGATAATAAAAATAATTAAAACAGTGATTAAGAAAAATAAGCAAAAATGGGTAGAACTGTTATTGAAACAATTTGCTCTTTTCATAATCCTTAAGAGCTCCCTTTGCTTAGAGTTCTTCTAAGCACGAAAAAGGCAGCAAATATATGGCCAGGAAGACTATAATGGGAATTGTTCTGCAGGCATTACTGAGTGGTGTTTCATCCTGGGTAAAATTAAAACTCCCAAAGCTCCATCCTTTATTCTATTGTGACACTGGCAAAGCAACATTTACTGGGACCTGATTGGGCTGAGGTGCTGGAGAAATGTTGCTGATTGACTGTTGAGGAACAGAAGCTGCCTCCATTTTGCTGATGTGTATGAAACGCAATCGAAGTTTCAAAGCTGGCCTTAAACTGCAAATAATTTTCTCAACCTTTCATAAAAGGAAAAAAGGTGAAAGAAATGTCAGTATAAATTATGCAGTTTATTAGTATTAGCTTGGTTTTTATCCTGCTTGTCCTTGAAGGCTCAGAGTTTTAGGTATTTATTAGATTTCTAAGGCATCAGGATGACAATAATAGCCAAATATAAAACCCAAGGGCTATATTCTATATTTAAAATGGGGGGGGCAGAGAAAAAAAGATTAAGAATGTCTAGCAAATTATAAAATGCAAACATCCACCCCACTTCTAAAACCGCCATCATGCATTTATTCTCCAAAACATTTATTTCTGATATCAGTTCTCAAACAGCTAGCAGTCCTATCTCATTTTCAATTTAAGTTGGTTTCTAGTCTGAAGCAGTTTAAATGGCAATATGGTGAAGATAATAGCAGTGAGTCTTCAGAAAGTCATTAACACTTATTCTAATTAAAATGGTCTATTGACATTAAAAGGGCAGGATATTAAAAAACAAAAACCTAAAAGAAAAAATTTCATTAAAAAAATGTTAAAAGCTTCACACTTGATTCAAAGCATCTAACATTTCTTTCTGTATAAAATGAAGAAAAATGTTCAGTTGGTTTCTATTTATTCACAGGGCAGGCCCGCTTTGGAATTTTCATTTGTTGACCTCAGATGGGAAAGTGAATCAAACTTCAATTCTATTCCAAAGTGCTATTTCTTGTCAGAACTACTATTCACTTACTTGGTCCTTCACACTGTCTCCAGTAAACATATACTTCACATGGTATAGAAAATCACAGATGGGATCCATATAGCTGAGATGCATATTGCATTGATCCACTTCCAGAAGCATTTCATAAAAAGCTACTCCAATCTATTGCCAGATACAAACATAAAGTGTACTGAAAACACATAATTTCCCCCCCCCCCACGTTGGGTCAGCTCAAATTTGATTTATTTTTAAATTCCAACATTCGTATCATAAAGTTAACACTTATATTGCAATTATATTATTTTCTAATTTTTTTCATTCCTTTTGTTTAAAATTGTTAAGAAATTGACAACAATAAAAATAATAAAACATTTAGTATTTATATCCCAGGTATGGGAGGAAAAGGATAAAATGACAAAACGTAATCAATGAAGAAGAAAAACATAATGACTTCTGTATGTTTTTCAGTTGTACTGATGTTATAATTCCATAAAAGATCAACATTCTGTTTTAGAAAGTTATTATCAAAATGGTTGGATGATTAAAAAAAACTACCTGCAGCAAAAACAGCACATGAATTCTTAAGTCTTGGAAATGAAATCTCTTTATGGCAATGCATGTCTATAAAGAATATTTGGGTGAAAATACTTTATTATGAATATGTTAAAATATAATTAAACAAGCATTTTGTGTATTCTCAGCTGCCTAGCAATTGAATGCTGAGGTAAAAAAAAATCCACCCAAAAATTCTTCCCTGTTTTCAGAGAGAGCTTGAAATCAACTATGCTTAGCTATCTATGCTGAAGTGCAGTGAATTTTTTTGGGAATTTGTTTTTAAACTTTTTTTGTTCTGCTTGAAGAAACGAGATAATGAATGCTGAAGTCTAGAGTCCTGTCTTTGTTTTTATTTGCACTGTGCCTTGATGAAAACTGCATTTGTGCTTCCCTACCAAATAAAGTTCCTGGGAGAAATGCAATACGAAGTCACTAAATCAGCAATATACCAGAGTAAAAAGAAAGAAGACCCCTGAGATATCCTAAATTTACTTAAATAACATGGACTGATATTAATTTCGTAGTGGAAATATACTAAGAAATCACAGTGCTTAATTTCACTAAAGGGGCAGATACACAGCTAAAGTCTGCCACAGAAAAATACAGCTCTGCAGAAATAGTGAAAGAATACAAATACTTCTTCACTAAGTCAATTATTCTTGGAAGCTTTATATATATATATATATATATATATATATATATATATATATATATATATATATATATATATATATATATATATATATATATATATATATATATATATATATATATATATATATATATATATATATATATATATATATATATATATATATATATATATATATATATATATATATATATATATATATATATATATATATATATATATATATATATATATAAATAAAATCCTGTAAGTTTGTTTCAAGCTTCCCTTTGGAAAGGAGAATTTTGCCCAATTCAGAAAAATTTTAACTTATTCTTTTGCAAAATCTAAACAGTGTAGCTATTTTTTTTTATTTATTTTTTGGGGGGGATGGCAACCTACCTCTAGCATGCATCTGGTCCTCTCTTGCTGGAACCTCTGTAGAAATGGGCCAACAAGATGATAGACATAAAGAAGCTGGAATTCAGTCTTAACTATTGGTATCAGCACTTCAGTGAGAAACCTGTAATATTTTGTAAGATATAATAAATTAAATCTTCAAAAATGAAAGTAACTAAAAATAGTTTTTTTGAAAGCTCCCAAATTCTATCAAGACTCAATTATTACCGATAGCCATGGGATAAAAATAATTAAATTTGACTGCTAAGGGTACTTCATAGGAGCTTGATATGAATATGTGATCTATCTATAGAGCAGAGGCCTTCAAACTTGGCAACCTTAAGACTTGTGGACTTCAATTCCCAGAATTCCTCAGTCAGCCCTGCTGGCTGAGGAATTCTGGGAATTGAAGTCCACAAATCTTAAAGTTGCCAAGTTTGAAGACCCCATGATCTACAGCACATGCAAACTACTGAAGATGATATTCATCCACTCCAAACGTCACCCAGTAATACCTACTTTGGAATGAGGGAAAGCTGGCCAATGCTTGAATGGTGCCAGACAGCATGTGCCAATGCTAAGGTGTAGCTACAGCACATCTCTGAGTAAGACTGGTGACAAGCCGTGAAGTCAAACAGTTGGAATGGATACCCAACCCATTCTGTCTCTGAAGTCAAACTAGGACTGTTGATAACACTCACAATCCGTTCATGGAGGACAATCCAGTAGGGCTCCTTGGAAAACAAAATCAGACGCACAATAAAGATTAGAGAGAGAGAAAGAGAGAGAGAGAGAGAGAGAGCTAGCATGTGCATAACCTAAAATGGAAGCCTGAATCACAAGATGTGGTTTCAAGCTATCCTGACGTGGGAGACGTTCATTTCTACATACTATGGGCTGCCTAGTTGTCAGTCCCTTCTAGCTCAATATGGCAATTTACTAGTAATGCCATAATTCAGAAACCAAGAGAAAGGGGTGGAATCCTGTGGGAAAAGCCAGGTGAGCATCCACTACAGATGTATGAAACAGCACAATCTTCAAACCACAGTTCTTGGAATGTTCTTCTTTAGAAGACTGAAAGCATCCTGCATACTTTGAGTACAATCGAATGCGTCACAATTGTAACAGAGTGAGTGTGCATGTAACCGCATATACCTCATACAATGTGATATAAACACAGGCCCTTTCTTTATCCTATCAGTACTTTGCATTTGCTTCAAGAAACCAAACACATGTAGTCCTCAACTTAACGACTATAATGGAGGCCAAATTTTATATTGCTGAGAAATTTGTTAAGTGAGTTTTGCCCCATTTTACGACTTTTCTTGCCGCATTTGCGAAGTGAATCGTTGCCGTTCTTAAATCAGTAACAGGGCTGTTAAGTGAATCTGGTCTTCCCGTTGACTTTGCTTGTCAGAAGGTTGCAAAAGGGGAGCACGTGACCCCGGGACACTTCAATTGTCATAAATATGAGTCAGTTGTCATGCATCTGAATGTAAATCATGGGGGAATGCTGCAACGGTTGTTAAGTGTGAATAAGGGGTCATACGTCAGTGCCACTGTAACTCTGAATCATCACTAAGTGAACTGTTGTAAGTCACAAATGACCTGGAATGTGATCATTATGTATTCGTGATTCAAAAAGGGGGGGAGAATTTATTTCTCTCGAAAGACCAATCGCATTGCATCGCACGCGTATTGGAAGCTTCAAGGTGCTTCCGGGTTGAAACAATTAGCCGATGACATCACCGCTGCCCGGGGGATGCCCTGTTGGGGGCCCCCTAGCAGGAGTTGGAGACAGAGCATAGCGGCTCGTGTGGTTAGGATGCTGGGTTGGAGGTTAGCAAGCCCATGTTCAAGACCCGAGCCCTGCCATGCGGGGGGGGGGGGCAGTGAGCTCCTGTCCTCAAAAGACCATAAGGCCATGCAATCCACCTTTGACAGCTTGTCAAAGTATGTCCTAGGAAAATAAAAGGCTGCATTTCTAGTCTCTAGACCAGGGGTAGGCAGCCTTGGCTCTTTTGTGATTCGTGGACTTCAACTCCCAGAATTCCTGAGCCAGCATGGCTCAGCTTGGAAACCTCTCCCTTTCCCCTCAGCATGGCTGGCTCAGGAATTCTGGGAGTTGAAGTCCCCGAGTCATAAAAGAGCCAAGGCTGCCTACCCCTGGTCTAGAAGCTGACTTTAATTCTTCACATTCCAAATGTTGTACAAGCTTTCAATAAAAAGTAAAAAAAGAAAAAGAAAATGTAAAAAAAAAGCCCATGTTCCAATTTCTATTTCTCCTATATAGGAATTGGAACTCTTGCACTTAAAACTTAAGCTGCCTTTTTCTTCCTTTAATTGGAATTTTAAACCCCAGGTAACTTACAGGTAAGGCAGTGATAACCAACCCAATTGCATTCATCCAGGCGGTGATATTTTCTCTGGGTACCAGAGGCTGACTGTTAGGAAAGCAAGAAGAAAAGAAAAAAATCAGTTTTGGCACTCTGGATTCTGGCACTGGGACAGTAAAGCTATGCATACAGGTAGTCCGCAACGTACAACTACGACTGAGTCCAAAATTTCTGTCGCTACGCAAGAGAGCTGTTAAGTGAATTTTGCTCCATTTTATGGCATTTCTTGCCAGAGTTGTTAAGTGAATCCCTGAATCCCAGTGCCGTCTGACGGGACCTAGGATTAGGGCCTTCTCTGTTGCTGCCCCAGCCCTCTGGAATCAACTTCCCTCAGAGGTTCGTACTGCTCCTTCCCTCCTAGCTTTCCGTAAACTTTTAAAAACACATCTTTGCACACAGGCCTGGGGCGTGTGAGCTGTGCTCTGCCCCTGGGCCTTTGATTGGGAGTGTATGTTGTATGAGTGAGTATAGTTTTTATAGTTTCATAGTTTTATATTGTACCATTTTTTAAGTGACCTATGTATTTTGTACTTATATTTCTTTTGTGAGCCGCCATGAGTCTGGGGAGAAGGGTGGCATATAAGTCGAAATAAATGAAATGAAATGAAATGTTAAGGTAGTAACATAGTTGTTAAGTGGATCTGGCTTGCCCATCAATTCCGCTTGTCAGAAGGTGGCAAAAGGTGATCACATGACCCCCAGGTCTGATCACATGACCGTAAGGACACTGCAATGGTCGTTAAGTGTGGAAAAACGGTCACTAAACATTTTTCAGTCACTAAAGAAATGGTTGTAAGTTGAAGACCGTCTGTACTGTTCAAAAACAAATCAACTAAATAAACTTCAATAACCTTTCCTCTTTTGATCATGTTAAACTAATAAAATCTATATTCTAGCTTCATAATACTGGGAATATTTCTATAAAAAAAATACATACCTTTTCAAAACAACGTTCAGAAGATCATTGCCCACATCCTTCCCCGGAACAGCCAAGGCCATGAGTTCAACACAGGTCACGTGGAGGGCGTGGGCAGCTGGATTAGGAAATTCATTGAACCTCCAATCACAGTTTGGGAATGGACTGGATGATTTACCAGCCATCGGTGATTGCAGTTAAGCTAATAAACTACTGTATTTTATAGGAAAGAAGTATTGAAACATGATGTCATAAACCCAGCAGATGCTCTGCAGCCAGCAAAGTAAAAAGGTTGTGCAGCCACACATATATATACACAATTGGGGAGGACCTTTCAAGCAGCTGCAGGCTTTCTAAAGGATGCTCTAATGCAAACATGTCAAACTCGCGACGTCATGTGACGTTGCGCGATGTACTGGAGCTTTTCCCCCATTGCTGGCAATGGGGTGGGCGCAGTTTCCTCGTGACGCGTCTGCCCTGCGGGCCGGCAGTTTGACACCCCTGCTCTAATGTTTAAAGAAGGCATGTCCATTCACATTTGCAAATCACCTTTCAACTGCTCTGACCAGTTTTAATAATTGTGCACGTACGCTACTTAAGCATATGTATTTCCTACCAAAGAATACAATGTTATTACATTTTGAATAAACTTCCCCAGCTCCAAAATTTAAAAGTAAACTAGTTAAAAGATTTGATTCTTTGCTCTTTTTCTTTTAATTTTTTTTAGCTTACCTACTAAAATAAGGCAATGTGCTCACTGTGCTAGGAAGCCAATTGTTCTTATCTTAACTGGGAGTTATTTCCTAGTAAACGCTGATAAGGCAAAACATTGAAATTGCACATACCGTATATTCTCGTTTTGCAGTGATAGTCTGAATGCTATTGGCAGAGAACCATTAATAACTGAATACTACAGAAATAACAGCACAGCTAGTATAAAGATAATAACCCAATGTTCTATATATTATTTTATATACATTCATTATTTTAGAAAGGATATTATCCACCAGCCTCCCAATTAGTTTGCAGTAATACATATCATCGGGGACCCATGGATTATCTTCTCGTGGATTCATAGCGCATTTAAGATAAGTATCACTTAAACACCACCCTAATGGCCGGTTGTCCTTTAGGGAACCAATGATGGCATGGACAAGCTTCCGTTTGAGGTTTGTTCGCTCTCGGAGATGTCCCTCATAATAGTGAAGGGTATTGTAGAGGTAGGTCACTGGCCGATCTGCCAAGAAACAAATCCTAAGTAAGCAGCTGTGTTCGCACTTTTTACAATTTGGATTACCATACACACACACAAACACAGGTCTTTGGTTATTCGGGTTTTCTCCCGTGTAAAATTGGAAGTGTCTTGGCGACGTTTTGACGAAGTCCCATTCGTCATCTTCAAGCTGGTGTTTTCGGCTTCGTGCTTCTAGGAGCAATGTGTGATCGTAGCTGTTTCTTCTTTTTAACTGCCAGTGGGGGTATGAACTGATTGGGTGGGAGCTATTAGGACCACCATCAGTGAACTGTTGGACAGTATTACTTGGTCTGTTGGGTGGATGTTAGGTGGTTTAGGGGTGGGGAATTTGTGGTGGGTGGGAGTATGTTTGGGGATTATGTGTGTGGGACCTGGTCTTTGGGTGTCACGTAAATTTCGTTGTTATGTGTGTACTGCGTATATACACACAATGACAATAAAAGTAAAGTAAAAAAAAGAATATACTCACAATACAGTGTCACATTTATCTCCTCAAACATATTACTGAAAGATAGTCACCTGTTTCCCCGCAACTTCAAGAGATTTGATGCTTGTACAGAGTTCAACAGAAGTCAAGGGCTTCTCTTTTTCTTGACTAGAAAGGGTAGCTCTTCCTGAATCCATCTACTAACCCATGCACTCACATGCCTGAGTATTTTTAATGAGGGCTTACTTCTCAGACCTGTTGCATTGCCACTGCTCAGTATATCCTGACCCAATTATTCTTTACAAGCTTGTCTGTCTGCAGTTTCCATTCATCCTAGAAACAGTTTTCCAGCAGCAAGTCCAACAATGCAATTACTTCTCTACCACATTTTAAAGACAAACACAATCACCACAGTCGGTATAAGACTCAGACACGTCATGAAATAAATAGAAAATTTAATTACAGAGAACATTTATTATCAATTAATCAATAAGCATTTATTGTTATCCATTCAGTAATATTACAGCAACGAAACAACTTTCATTAGAACTCACCATGAAATTTGTACAAGCCTCCTAAGTGATCTAGCAGAGTCTCCAAGGATTTGGACACTGGTAAAAGTTCCAGAAATCTGTGAATCACAATGTCAAACACTGGCAGGAAACGAAGGCAAACGTTCCCAAAGTAAATTGGTAAATACTGTGGTTGGATTTGAACAGGAGGATTGACTTGCTCTGCTAACCCTTCAAAATACAGCTTTTCAGGGTATTTCTGAGGAAAAAAAAATAATTTGCCTGGGTTTAATAAGCTTTCATTACTGATGTTCTATTTTCTTCCCACATTTGAATAAGATTTCTCTCTAATGCTTTACATCCATATTTTAATGGAAAATATCTGGCACAAACACCTACATCAGAGGTATCCAACCTTGGCAACTTTAAGATCTGTGGACTTCAACTCCCAGAATTCCTCAGCCAACCATGATCATTAGCCCTCAACAACAACAAAATGTATGTCAATCCTAGTTATCACTTCAAATGTGCTCCATCACTAACAAGATGATCTTCTGCCACTCGGAAAAACTGTTGTGAATTTGTTTGTTGTAGAAGCACTGCTATTTAGGACAATTAAAATACAAACCAGAAGTACCTTGTGGTAGCTCATGTGTTTTGTATGCCAGTCATTCTGTAGCCAATGCTCAGGAGAGTTCTCCTTCACAAAATCACTCACTCTGTTTCGGAAGTCATTGGGTTTCAATAGGAGCAATTGAATAATGAAATAGCACACTTGGGCTTCATTGCCTTCATGACTGCGCATTGCCTTAAATAATGATAACAATTTAAAAATGAATCAAAGTTGAACTATAAGGCAGCGCTACAAAATACCTACAGGAATATTTCTAATTTCTCTGGAGTATAGCTCAAGTAAAAAAAAAAAAAAAGAATTTGAAAACCAGTTAAATATAAAACTTCCCACATTTTTTTTTAAATTTTTGACCCAAAAACCTGTTCAAGAAAACTAGGGTTTCTCAAAAATGCACTTTATAGTGGTTGAAAGGAATTCTAAAATTATTTTTTTTAATACCCTTCAAAGAATCAAACAGCCTTCTCTACAGGACATGATAATCCACTGACATGAATACTTGAACTAATTTCAATCCTTCCATAATCACGTATAAAAATATGATACAATTCATCAACACCATTCATTTCTAGTTGAGGAAGTGAGGTGAGGCAACCAAGACTTACAGAAGCCTATGTGATTCTGATACCAAAACTTTTAATTGCCTACCTGTTCAGCAACACTGTATTACTTAAGAGGATACCCAACTGGTTCTTATCAGCTCATCTCCGAATGTCTACTGTTCCAGTAGATCCCCTTTCAATGACATTTTAGCAGTGTTTTTGGGATCCATGAAATTTTGCAAAGTCTTTGAAAGCAATATTGCGATCATAATGTCTGACAAATCCCTGAACAGATAACGGCAACGTCTCTCTCAGCATTCCTTACCAAACACAGTATCAACCGATCCAATGTCACAATGTTGTACTTCCACACCATGTCATTAAGAATTTCAATACATTTGTTGAGCTGCTGGCCCCCGGCTGAGGTAGAAAATTCATAGACCAGGAAATCTGCAAATGTCCTGACATGAGCAACCAGAGCTCTGGCTCCAATTCTTTCTAGTACTCTAAAGTAGGAGAGAGAAGTATAATATGACATAATATGAAAGCCAATTCCCCCACCCCTCCTCCTCGAAAGGCTGTGTTATCAAGTAACCAGCTTTTAAATTTACACTCTTGGAAGGTTCTACAGATTGAAATTTGTACGAATAAACCAGATTTGATGAAACAATAATGTAAAATGGAGAGTCGGGATTCCCAGCGACCGGTTAGGGCACATAGGGTTGGCCTCCTACGGGTCCCATCTGTTAGACAATGTCATCTGGCGGGGCCTAGGGCTAGGGCCTTCTCCGTTGCTGCCCCAGCCCTCTGGAACCAGCTTCCCTCAGAGGTTCGTACTGCTTCCTCCCTCCTAGCTTTCCGAAAACTGTTGAAGACACATTTATGCAGACAGGTTTGGGGCGTGTGAGCTGCACTCTGCCCCTGGGCCTTTGACTGTGATTGTGTGTTGTATGAGTGAAATAAATTACTTAGTTTTTATACTGTAAATTAGTAATTTTAATTGATTTTATGTTATGTTTTTTATACTTGTATTGTTGTTGTGAGCCGCCCTGAGTCTTGGGAGAAGGGCGGCATATAAGTTTAATTAATTAATTATTATTATTAATAATAATAATAATAATAATAATCATAAATTCTTCGATTTCTAAATGGATTTTTCCCCCCAAGGCTGTTGACAGAAGCACGCTCTGTGTTGCTTTGCAATGAAAGTACCGGTTATAAAAGTCCACTTTAATCATACAACTAGCAATCTGTTTAATGCTTTCAATTACAGGCAGTCCTTGACTTACGACCACAATTGAGCCCAACTCTTCTGTCGTTAAGCAAGACAGTTTTCTTCAGTTTTGCCTCATGGGCCTTTTCTTGCCATAGTGTTAAGTGAATCACTGCAGTTGTTAAGTTAGGAACACAGTTGTTGAATGAAATCTAGCTTCTCCGTTGACTCTGTTTGTCAGAAGGTCCGCAAAAAGTGATCACATGACCCCAAGACATTGCAACAGTCATAAATATATGGCCAAATTTTGATCACATGACTATGGGGATGCTGCAACGGTCGTTAAGTATGAAAAATGGTAGTAGGTCATTTTTTCCCCCCAGTGCCATTCTAACTCTGAAAGGTCACTAAACGAATGGCTGTAAGTCAAGGACTACCTGTAACACATTACAAGAAAAGTGCACTGCAAACTTGCTCCTGTGCTACCCAGTATTTTGCAAACTTTAGAAAACAAAACACGGGTTATTTCAAATGAATGGCCACTATGCAGAAAATGTTCTTTACGTTTACAGCAGCGGTTCTCAACCTTTTCCGGGGCTCGACCCCGGCCCGCATCACGCATGCGTGGCGTGCGCATCGCGCATGCGCGGTGCGACGGCCCGCATCGCAAAGGGAAAAAAAATGGCGGACCAAAAAAAATAAAAATAAAAAATGGGCAACCAAAAAAAAACAAAAAACCTGGCGGGCCCACATCACACATGCGCGGCGGCCCACATCGCAAAGGGGAAAAAATGGCAGACCAAAAAAAAATGGCCGACCCCCCCCAAAATGGCGGAATGCGGTGTTTGGCGACCCCCGTGAAATGGTCGTTCGACCCCAAATGGGGTCGCGACCCACAGGTTGAGAACCGCTGGTTTACAGTGTCGCATGTATTATTCCATTTTGCTTTATGGTGCCATGGTATAAACAATAATTAAATCTTTTAAATCATACCGATAACCAATTTGGTTAATGTGATCGGTTTCTAAGAGCATTTTCCAGAGGAGACACAGGAAGAGAGGAGGGGAGCCTTGCATAGAAAAATGGGTGATGATATCATTTTCAATTGACATGGATTTCCACTTCCGGTATTCCTCTTCCACATTTTTTTTTAGGTTGAACCGGCTCTCTTGAGGCACGTTGTTCTGCTTAAAGAATGCCTGAAATAAAACAAGTTAGTCACTAAAACAAAGTTCATTTTTATCAAAAATGTATTACATTCTGTGAGGCCACTCCAATTTCATAATTCAATTTTCCTACCAGGCTCCTAAATTATAACCAACTCTCTTCTCTATCTGTGGCACAATTTTATCAAATTCCATTTTGGACAATTTAATTGTAACTTTCATCTTCTTAATAGACAAAGATAAACATACATTTGACATCCTCTTAGGTAATTGCTAAGAGTCAGTGCTGACTTGTGGAATATAATCAATCATTAGTGTATGACTGTGTGCGCGCGGGTGTATGTGCTTTAAAACTAAGTTAAAAATAATTTAAAAATAAGTTAAAAATATTTAAAACTAAGAAGAGCTCTACAACAGAAATATACAAAAACCATCATGACATATATATATATATATATATTTTAAGTAGTCATCAGAACTGGAACGCCTGAAGATGATACTGAAATTGCAATTCAATGCAATTAAAAGATTGAATCTTATAATTGTAGGATTATATTATTGTCTCTTATAATTATGAGATTCAACCTTATAGTACTGTAATTTAATTCAAAGTTAATGACAATAGAGTATGTTTATAAATGTGCGTTTTGTAACAAAAGCGTGAGTTTTTGTACAAACTTCTAAAAAGATAAGGCTAATGTAGAAATGGAGGAAGAAACAGACAAACACAACAGATGGAAACAACATTTAGCTCGAAGCAAATTTTACACAAGAATATAATTATCATCTTTCATGACATAGATTATTGAACCTAATGCTTCTCAACCTTTGCATATTTAAAATATGTGAACTTCAACTCTCAGAATTGGTTGGGCAATCTGAGAGTGGAAGTCTACATATCTTAAACTTGCCAAGATTGAGAAAGACTGATTTAAGTTAAGCTATTACCTGCAGAGGAGCTGGGAAACAACTCAAAGTATGGGTTGCCCAGTTATGGGGAGTAAAGCTCATGATAGTCTGCAGGATATCTTTGCACCAAGTCCCCTGAATGGAATCTGAACCTGTGAAAAAATCTAAAACAGAAAGATAAACATAACCGACTATTCAAAAAATTAAAACAAACACAACTGGATTAACAAATACTATCATCATCCAGTAATTCTGTTTGCAATCCTTCAGTTGCTTTTAATTATAGTTCTTCACTTCTGCTAAGCTTCATTAAATGATTACTCAATCTGTGAACAGTCCAAGTCCTAGTGCCATATGGTTTATTCTAGTCAGAACTACACTGATTAAGCCAACCATTCCTGAAGTTGCTGCAAGAGGAATGGACTTCATACAATTTCTAAATGGAATATTATCCTACATTAGAATCTACACGTCATATCAAGATAAAACAGCTGCATGTTCAATTTGAGAAGTCTAACAGTAGAGGTAAATCAAGAGCAATAACATTTAAGATACTTTAAAAAATTAGCACAGTTCTAACCATTTCTATTTTCTAAGTAGGATCCATGAAAATCTGGAATTGTTACCTGTGACGTGCGTTGCTCTTGCTAGAGTCAAAATGAGTGCTCTGTTCAGTTCCTCCGATTCTGCTGAAAGCACTGTTTTGGGCTCATTAAGGAATCGAGTAAATTGTGGCTGGACTTCGGAGCTGCCCAAGGCAGTAATCAGCCGCAGTGCTGTGCTTTCCACACTATAAAAAGAATACATTCTTAAGGATATGTTATGCTAATTACAGAAAATTGAAGTAGAAAACATCTAGTTTCATTGAATTGTATTCTAAAATTGCACAAGCCACATTTCCCACATGATTAAATTGTAGATTGGTGAAATGCATTGACTCTTGAAGGCATTACATCAAAGAAATAAACAGGAGATGTAATCAATCCAGCACTATTTGGATTTGTAACCTTGTTTTTTATTATCGTCCAGCATTGTGAATATATATATGTATATTTCAAGTGGCTTAGCAAGGCAGAAATGCTGCAAGTAAATTTAGCCTTTAACAGGGGCTCTGGAGATAACAGTAAATATTTTAACTTCTGACTAAAATTAACTAAACCAATTAATTTCAGGTACATTTTGCTTGAAACAACTCAGATTGAATTCATGAATACATTTTTTAAATTATAATCTGCAAGGAGTCAGATGAATTGAAAAGGTGCAATTTATCAAACAATAAAGCAAAATAATCCTATCCCCAAGATAGAGCTGCACTGAAGATGAAATTGGAAAGTTGATTCTATCTCATCCCAACCAAAGCCACCCCTTATTAAGCTACTAAAAATCCAGTGGCTATCTTAAGGAAGGAAATTCAGAATGTATCCGTGCATCCAAATGATTGAATTTATTTCTCAAAACAGTTCACGGCTTACTAAATCACAGTCCAGAAGGAAAAAACAAAATGTTTCCTTGTCTCTTCACTTCCTTCCTTGGAACTTAATCCTATTATTCAATTAAATCATCAGATAAAATTGGAATTGGTGGTAAAATCAGGAACCAGAATTGCAACTGAGGTTTAAGTTCTTGATCAGGCAATTGCAACTAAAAATAGTAAAGCTGTGGTTTAATTAAATCAAAACTGTATTCTCCACAGGTGACACAGTTATTATTATTTCAATGTACGTACCACACTGAATCCAGAAGAATGCTTAAAATCACTAATTGCTAAAACTCAAATTGGGGTCTTAAATCTTTTTCTACAATGTAATGCATGGCCTTTTGAATGGATCATAAATATGGGTTGGCATTGTTTAAATGAGTTTATTATGATTTGTTCTGTGGACCATGTTTCAACTCCCCCCGCCCTTTTTAAGTACTCAATCTTACACAAGGCCCAATAAAATGAAGAAGCATGGGAGGTGGAGGAGAAATGCTCAAGTTTGTTCTGATTTGTAAAGCTATAGAAGGAATGGCAGAATCTAGGAGTGGAGTTAAAAGGGAGGTCAGCCTAGAATCCTACATGGTCATAAGAGAACTAAGCTCAACCCCTCTTGAGTGCTGTTCACCATCATTTAACTCTAAGCAAGTGCTGACAGTTACCCAACTGACTTCCAGTTATGCAATACAACTATCTTCCTCACTTTCCCACTGAATCCTTCATGGTTTCTAAATCTGAAGGGAAGGGAAGGTAGCTCCATTTCATAGGCAGTGGGCAGCAGGCACACTAACATCCAAATCTATATGGACTGCTATTCAAACATTCTGCCCCACCCCAGAAGCTCCCATGTTGTGTAAATTAGCAGGGCTGTCATAACTTAAATGGGTGGATTTTGTTCCATTTTATTCTTCTATGATTTCCTGACAAGCCTAGTGTTTCTAAAGCAAAAATGAGGATTTGCTGAAAATACTATTACCACAAATGAAGCTGGTTTTGATTGGTCTGTGGAAAGGCAGCTAGAGAATGAAGATTACTAAGAAGCTGGACTCTGTAATGAGGCTGTATGTGGTGCATGCGATAGCTGAACATCTCCAACAGGGTATGCAAGATCCCCCAAGCATGAGACTTAAAAACTGTAGGCAGCAGTTGACCTGAGAAGAAAAGAAGTCCTGCCAATTATTTTCTAGTGAAAAATTAAGATAAATTAATTGGAAGAATAAATCCACCCAGATTCTTACATTTACAAACAATTCTCAACTCAATATTCTTTGCAGTAAAATACTACTGCTATATAGAAAAATCTGAAAAGCAGGAGGCTCATTTTTACAGGCATATTACTACTATACAAATAAGAATGTCACAGTGTTTATTAAGTCACCACTCCATTACACACAAGCTTAAGAGATCCCATTTAAAGGACAGGTCTTTAGTAAAAGGCCAAAGATTCATACAATGTGAAGAAAAACAAGGGGACTACATCAAGTCATTGTAGAGTAGCTTCAGATATCAATCTAAGCCAAAATAAAAATTGGTTGGGTTCATAAACTGCACTATGACAAAATGTATTATGCTTAACTGTAATTTAAAGAGTGACTCAATTACAGGGGTGATGAGTGTACCATTGGGAGAATGTCAAAAAAGAGGTTAAAGATACATCATTGTGGAAAAAAATCTATGTAGTCACTAGGAATCAAAAATGACTTGATGGCAGAATCAATTTAGCAGGTGAGATGAATATTGTGAATTGTATATAATATTATGGTTAAAGAGGCATGAATTCAATTTATTGTGATTTATTCCTCAGATCATTCTTCTGAAATTATAGTCTATTATGTATGAATAAGGCCTATCACAAATTAATCTTGGGCCACTCATTGTCACTCTAAATTATCTACCAAGGCTATTTATAGTTTTCAAGGTTTTAAACATTTTATCTGAAATTTCGGAGAGACAGAAATCATAAAAACATTAATAGAATATACAATATAATATAAATATTGTCTCTGGTGGACTTAGATTTTGAAAGGATAAATTTCAGGTTCACTAAAAGATACTTGTATCACAAAATAAGTATATTTTCTTCCATCATTTTTTAGCTAATATGGCCAATGGTCAGATTGTAGAGGCTATAATCAATCAATTTCTTAAAGGTTATAGATTGATTGGCATCAAGTAACGTGAGAACAGGCAGACTTTTCTCCTGAGAGACCAAGTCTCTCATCAGACATAATACCCCATATTCTTTAGATTATTGCATGGCGTTAAGGAATGATTTCTTTGATATTATAATATGCAAAGAAGCAACTAGAGGAAAGAAATCTTGCAGGATCCCGTTATTGTAACCTAACAATAAAGGTAATGTTAATACTCATCTTCTTTCTGGAGTACTTTGAAAGGTTGACATCAATCTCGCAAGTCTGAAAATATATCTGTCTCCTAACCCCTTGCCTTTTCAGTCCAAGAAGGGTCCTTTCTGAAATGTTTACCATGCCCCCATTCCTTCTGCAGACTAAGCTGTCTCTTATCTGACTCTTTTTAATATATAGCCAACTCCCCCATCCAATCAGAGCACAGCCAAGCCCCTAACCAATCAGAACACACTTCCACCCAATCAGAACACAGCCGAGCTCCCAGCCAATCAGTTCAAACCCCCACTGGCAGTTAAAAGGAAGAAACAGCTACAATCACACATTGCTCCTAGAAGCACGAAGCCGAAAGCACCAGCCTGAAGATGACGAATGGGACTTCGTCGAAACGTCGCCAAGACACTTCAAATTCTACGTGAAGAACCAAAGACCTACATATATTTACCTTGAGTGTTTTTTGATGCAACCTGTCGGCCCAAATATGGGAGAAAGAAATCTTCTTTCTTTTTCTTTTGCCTGGATAACACGCTGTTTACCAAATATTAATGGTGATTATGTTAAAAAAATAACACACACACACACACACACACACACACACATATGTATTTTTTTAACATAATCACCATTAATATTTGGTAAACAGCGTGTTGTCCGGGTTTATATTTACAAAGAATCAATAACAATTGGTTTCTATAATTCCACACTCCACATAGTAGCTTTCCTTGATTTTCTCTTCTTCCAATAATATTTTCTTTTATCAACCTTAAATTAGTACATTTCTTAGTATTTTAATAGATAACAATTGAATATGAACATTTTTCTAGCATTTCTACAAGTAACAACCACATCAATATGAAGCTTCTTTTCTAATGAATCATTTTAATCACCTTGCCATAGATCCTGTTTTTAAAGTTCTTATTTAAATCTGTTTTCCCCACAACGTTCAAAAATATTTTTACCCATTAAGATTTTCTTAAAGTTAATTACACTTAAACATTTAAGTCTTTTTTCTCATACAAGCCATCCCAACAATTTTACATTTCTCATATCTTAAAACAAAACAAAAACAAAAAAAAGGGAAGAAAAAAAAATGAAGAAGACTCTTATCCTTCTGTCTCTCAAGGACATTCTACAGATCATTACAACTGCTTATGATTCTAAGCGATTCGGTTTGGAATTTAGGTTCTTAAAAATTAGCAGTCCAAAAGAATATTAATTAATGAAGTTTTCTTACTGATAAAACCTTTGATGCCCAAGGATTCTATTTCCATGTAAACCAGCAGACGGCTGTATGTTTCCACAAGAGCGGGAGCTAAGGCCAAGCTAGTCTTCGCATGGGCCAGTTTTATTACCCTGGTGGCTATGCTGTGAATAAGACTGGAAAAAAGGAGGAGGAGGTATTATTTTCCATAACAAATTCTTAAAATTAGGACTCTTGGATTCAGGAAAAGCAGTTATGTTTGCGTTAACCTAACAGTGAAGCTGTACATCAGTTTCTTAGTATTCCAATGACTGCTCAGTCATGATTGGCAACTCCTCTGAAATTTAGCATGTCACAATACAGAGCAGCTATCAGTTTTGATTGGCACTAACCAGAATTCAAAATCATAGTTACTTGTTGGGTTTCAAACTGTAGTTTGATGCTTAATCACAAAGAAGCCATCAGAATCATGAAAAAGCTGGCAAGGCCAGGGTTAAGGAGGGCCCACACATTCACGCTAACTACCCAATCCAGTTGAAATCATGGAGAGCTTATGGCCTTTATAAGGTATTTCAATTTAATAATTGAAAAAATAATAATAATAAACACCCAGGGTGGTTTAACATGTCAGGCAAATGCATCCACTGTTGTTACCGATTATATTTTACCTCATTTTGGCATGAACTGTAAGGGAGTCCAAGAGGTTCATTGGCAGTGGTGTGATTGAGCCTGAAGCCATGCAGTTGGTTCCTGGGAGAGGTATTCTCATGTTGCCGTTCCCATAAATAGTTTCCACCAGGACACCCATGGGTAACGTAAAGCATTCTGAATTAGTGGAATAAGCATTGCACAGCAAGGCGATCTTGTAGTCGTTCATGTGAAGACTTTTATTCCTCAGACTCTGTTGCAAGAACCTGGATACCCAAAGATACTTAAAGTGAATGGGAGAAACCTGTTTATGTGCAAAAGATCTAATACACACTAGCCATTAAAAAATGTATATGTGATAATGGTATATATTAGACTCATAGGGACATCAACTTTTTCTGCAGAATAAGACAGACATTACTTGGAGTAAATCAGAGAGAAATTAGTCCAGCACCCGCTCAAGTCATCTCTTCTTACCTCATACATAGTTGCTCTTTAGGCAAAGAGGGAAGCAACTAAAAAAAAAATTGAGATGCCAAAATTTAGCAGCAATTTTCCAATGTCTCCACCTTGCCAATAAGCAAAACGGGACTATCAAACTTTTGCTAGGGCTGAATACATTTACCATTTTTTTTAATTATAAAAAATGAAATTAAAATCCTCCCCAAACCAAACAAAAGTTATAGGTCAGAAAAGTTGCCTTAAAAACCCCATAAAATGATATATTTGTAATAATAATCACAGGAGAAAAAAAACAATTCATCTGCAGTGTTACAAATAAGTTGTAATATACCTTATACCTTCCACGGCTTCAAAAGCCCTTTTAAAATAAGTCAGATTGCCCATCTTTATCATAAAACACAGAACAGCTACTAGGAAGTTAGATAAGCTTCATTCCTGAGTTTCCTTAAAACTGCATCTCAGGGATGGTTATTTCCTTCTTTCTTTTGTTTAGTAGAAATTGTTCTATTTTTATCGGTCTTTTAGTTCTCAAGACTTGTTTTGTCATCCTGAAATTTTACTGCAGTACTGGTTTCAAATGCTATCGTGATAATGTTGTTGTTGTTTTAAAGTCAGGATTTATGTTTCCTGATTTTAAGCATGCATTTCTGATGCTCTGTAGTTACAGGATTTGGTATACATTTAATGTAAAAGTGAAAATGTATACTTCTTTTGTGTGAGTTCATTCTCTTTTCAGAGGTTCCAGGATGATTATGATTGAAAAGGACTTTACAAAACATAATTACTCGTGATGGAGCTTGAGAGAATGAGGAATTGGAATCTGTAGTTTGGAATTGTCACTGTGAGCCTTTCTGTTCAGATGTATCCAGATACAGGTCATTGCAAAAGCATGGGTTGACTGCGGTTTGTTGATATCAGGCACAGGAATGCACTAAAGGAAAGAGGAACATGATGTTGAATTATATTCCGTTATTATTCAGCAAATAGATATGGTAAATCAAAATTTAGAAACAGAGTAACTACATGGGTGCTAACAAGCTCAAACTCAACCCCGACAAGACGGAGTGGCTGTGGGTTTTGCCTCCCAAAGACAATGCAATCTGTCCGTCCATTACCCTGGGGGGGGGGAGTTTCTGACCTCCTCAGAGAGGGTCCGCAACTTGGGTGTCCTCCTCGATCCACAGCTAAATCTGGAACATCATCTTTCGGCTGTGGCGAGGAGAACATTTGCCCAGGTTCGCCTGGTGCACCAGCTGCGGCCCTATTTGGACCGGGAGTCTCTTCTCACAGTCGCTCATGCCCTCATCACCTCGAGGCTCGACTACTGCAATGCTCTCTACATGGGGCTACCTTTGAAAAACGCTCGGAGACTTCAGGTAATGCAAAATGCAGCCACGCGAGCAGTATTGGGCCTGCCTAGAAATGCCCATATCTCGGCATCACTCCGCGAGCTGCATTGGCTGCCAATTGGTCTCCGAACGCAATTCAAAGTGTTGGTTATGACCTATAAAGCCCTACATGGCATCGGACCAGGTTACTTACGGGACCGTCTGCTGCCCCATGAAACCCAGCGACTGGTTAGGGCCCACAGAGTCAGCCTTCTCCAGGTCCCATCAGCCAGACAGTGTCGCCTGGCGGGGCCTAGGGGAAGAGCCTTCTCTGTTGCGGCCCCGGCCCTCTGGAATCAACTCCCCCCGGAGATCCGTATTGCCCCCACCCTCTCCGCCTTTCGCAAATTACTTAAGACTCATCTTTGCCGACAGGCCTGGGGCAGTTAACACCTGGCCCCAGCCAGTGTATGTATGTTTGTATGTTTGTTTTCGATGATTGGTCTTTTAATTGACGGGTTTTTACAAATGTTTTTTATATATTAGATTTCTACATGTAGTATTTATGTTGTGAGCCTCCCTGAGTTCTTGAAATAGGGCGGCATAGAAATCTAAGTAATAAAATAAATAAATAAATAAATAAAATAATAAATTTTCAGGAACCTGTCGTATCTGCTGAGGTAACTATCTCTTAAAACATGTTACTAATTCAATCTGCTAATACTCATCTTCATGTTTTCTCTGGATTGCTTAATTTTGCCAAATGTCAGGTTGGCTACTTTATCTTTGAGAGTCTTCTTCTAATCTAGTTTTTACTCTTTGGAAGAGACCACTGAACTATGTTGCTAGCCTTGCTAGGTCATCAGACAAGAAGCAGACTCAGAAGTATTAACTCTATCTTCCTTGTAAATTCCATTAACTAGTGGGAGATCTTGAAAAGTATTCTATTCCTTCATTCCCTGCATGAGGCAACAATCTTAACAGCATTTTCAGATATGAACCTGGCTATCACATCTGAAGTCGTAAATCATTTTCAAAAATAGTCTCATATCATGCCCATTACTTATGACCATCTTTAAAAGTGTTTGTCGTATCAATATTATATATAATTATATATACACTTTTCAGAGTTGTAAAAATGAAGTATAAGGAGTATCAGATAAAAACCTTAAGGGATGAGCTTTTAGACCAACAGTACCCAATGTCCAAAAAACATCGGGCTCCTCTTTGCCAAATAATCCCCTGTGGGGAAAGGATTGGTTTTATCCTTTGGATATCAATTAAAACTGAAGCAAAATTAATAATAGTAAAAGTATTTTAAATGGTGACTCACTTCCTTCTCAGGGTAGAGGAGGTCAAAGAGCTTCATAACAGGGAGAAAATCGCCTAATGCATTTTTCTGAATGCTTCCCGAGATGAACTGTAGTAACACCCACATCAAATGGTCTCTGCCTTTGATCAGGCCTCGTCCTGCCAACTATAAGACAAAGAAAGTCCATGAATACCAAATACATACGCCTAAGTAAACTCTTACAAGTTTCTAACAATGACACTTGCAAAGATGCTTTCCTCAACAACTTATTTGCCAACATTTACGTAACACCAGTTGTTCTGATTCCAGGCAGTTCAATATTAAAAACTGAAAAACAAATTAGCATTCCATACTCAGCCAAAAGCATCAAATTTTTTTGAAGCCCTATTATTATTATTATTATTATTATTTATTAAATTTCTATACCGCCCCTCTCCCGAAGGACTTGGGGCGGTTTACAGCCTAGTTAAAACCCGTCCCACCATCTGGTTGCTTGCAGCCACAATGGGACAGGAGGGCACGCGGCACCACCACGAGGTGAGGCGAGGCAGGTGGTGGAGGGAACTGCCCCGTGTGCCTTGCATCCCAGGGCCCCTGTAGCTAGGCCAGTCCCCGCTCGGCAACCTCCCCACGCCCGTTCAATGACTTGACTGCCCGTCCACCTCTTCCCTTTCATTCACCTCCCAAGTCAGACTGCCGCGCTACAGATGATGGGCGGGGGAAGCTCAGTCCCCTTACCCAGTCCCTCTGCCATTTGGGAGCTAGGGGGGAGTGAAAAAAAATTAAGACTTTCCAACTTCTTGCAAAAAAAAAGAGGATCTTGTGAAGTTGGAAGGTCTAATTGAACTTTTTTAAGTCCCACAAACTTCATTTGTTTCCCTGCATGCAGTGCGGAGAAACGCAACCGAGCTGGAAAGCAGGTTAGTGAAGGAACGCTTTGCAGAAGAGAGGTTGGTGCGCCAAGCTCCAGCTGCATAGTGCCAGAGCATTGCGACGGAGCTGGAAAGCAGTGGCAGGGCAATCCCCCTTCCAAGGGCTCCAGGCTCTGAAACGGGCCCATCTCTTTCCAGCCACTGCCCAGACCTGCCAAAGGATAAGGCTGGCACCTATTGAAATGTGACGGCACTCTGGCTCTGGCAGGGAAGGGTGATCCAGCACTGGCACTGTAGACAGGATGCCCACTCACTTCAGCACCCTTCCCAACCCTCTGGGGTTTCGTGGGCGCTTTGGCCCTGGGCTGCTGCCTCCCAGCTCACATCTCAGATGGGCCGGACCAGGAAAGCAACCCCCCAGCATCCCCAGGGCAAAAGCCCCCCGCTTCGCCCTGAGGAGCATCAACCTGGTCACCCCTGCCTCGGCATCCTTCCCACAGGGGTTGGTCTGGCACAGGAAGGGCACGTGTGCCCCCCGCCTGAATCAAATCAACCTTTATTGTCAAAGTACAACATGTGTACAATGAACTCTCTCCTACTGATATTTGGTCCGCCCCCACACTCCGAGGTTGGCCTAATTGCTGCCATGCTTCGAAGCGCTGCGTCTCCACCCCATGGGCAGGCTACGCCATGCTGTTTGTACCGCACATTGTCCTGCCCTGCCCCACCTGCGCTTTCCATCTGCTGTACATGGGAAAAATATGATATCCCCCAAATATAAGATCTATTGGGTCTTTTGGGTAGGTGATGTACCAAACATACACATATATAAGACCTGGTCTTATTTTCGGGGAAACACTGGTAGGTGATATACCAAACACTTCCCAACCTGCTATGAATACCTGATGTTAATCTTTACTGTTAAAACAATCATTGTTGGATTTTGCCGATGCTTGTATGTAATGTCATAATGCTGAAGATCTCTAGGTATCCACTTACCAAACTGGTGCCAAAACAAAGGGTCAACGAGATACAAATATGTGTAAGCGTGAGACAGTTTTTAAAAAACTTGAAAAATAGTCATCCATTTGATCTTGCTACTGAAAACCTACCTTCTGATGCAGAGAGAGGACCATGTGAGGGAAGCTTGCAAACTGAAAAAGTACAAAGAAGATAAGCTGACTGGAGAGATGCTGCCACAGCAACTGGCTGGTTCCACCATCATCAAATTTCTCCTCCGTCTCTGAGCGCTCCATGGCATATACCACCAAATCGACCAACTGGTCCTCCAGCACAGGGCATCGCTGTTTGTGCTGCAAAGTAGAAATCAGATACAACATTCCAAAAACTAGCATTCATCGTTTTCACTCTTTACTTTAGCAAATTGAGAAGCATGACATGAGCTTTTAACATAAAAATTCACAAGGTAAGCCAATGCATTAAAACTGTCTGATGTTACAGGTCACTTTATATCATACTCTACTTATTATGCCGATTTATCAAGCCACTTCTCTATGGAATTGATTGAAAAGACTGTTTATGAGAATACAGTTCCATGATGCGTTTTGATTAACAAATCTAGGAATATGCTATCTTGAAACAATGTTGCAATTGATTGGACTTCCCTATTCCTAATAATTGAAAAATTCAACTAATTTAAGTAAAACAAATTTCCATTTACCATATAGACTATGGTTTTCTGTTCCTTCCTTTTTACCCTATGAGCTTTTTATTTTATGTATAAGTAATTAAGTATGATTTGAAGTTAATTTACAGAACCTGGGAGCGATATCAAACAGATATCCTCCTCCTTATTCAGACTTCATTTGCCACAACTCAATAATTTAAATAGAGGGGAGAAAAAAGACAAGGTGCTTCTACCTATATATTAGTATGCATGGAGTTTGATGTTACCCATGGACAAATTGATAGCATTCATGGATCCTGCTAAGCCAGACACAGGAGATAAGCGAAAGAGGAGGAATAAGCTTAGTAATCTCCAAGATGCACTTTGCACTCCTTCATTAATGCTATAAATAATCTGGAAGCCTCTTTTTTTTATTTAACTGGAGCCTGTCATGTTGCCCAAATAACCGCGGTTCGCATAATTAGTTTCAAGCCATCCAAAAGTGATTTGAGAAATTGGTTTGCTGAAAGTAGCCAACGCTTCAGTTTAAAGCAGTGCTAGGTCTGGGCCATATGGCAAACCAGTGGAGAAGTTCTAAATCTTTCCTGGATAGAGGACACATAAAAAGGAGAGAATGAGCCTCGAGCTTCTTGCTGCTTATTTCCTCTTCATAAAACTCCATAGGGCTTGGCATGTAAATGTAATCACTCTACTCATTCAATTCTGCTTTGTAACACTTCATGTTATGTCCAAACAGCCTTACTGGGATTGGGAAGAAACTTGAGCATTATGTAAGAAGTGTTCCACTGAAATAGCCAGTAGTGGACTAAAAGCCTGTTGCAGCCTTGCCTTACATTGTACTGGTTAGATTTATCTGGACATTTGAGTCTTGGCTTGATTCTCTATAGCAGGGGTTCTCAACCTTAGCAACTTTAAGACTTGTGGACTTCAACTCCCAGAATTCCTCAGCTGGCTGAGGAATTCTGGGAGTTGAAGTCCACAAGCCTTAAAGTTGCCAAGGTTGAGAACCCCTGCTCTATAGTCTACATCTAACACTTGGGTTTAGATTATCCCTGGTATAATTTATAGTTTTATAATGTATAGTTCTCATGTCTAAATGGCACATGACAAATTAAAACTTTGTACTTGGACAGCCCAGATGGGAACTTTATAAGATACAGCTAAGACTGTAATTTTTAGAAGTGAGTAATTGGGTGGATTCACGGATTCTCTGATACTGTCATAAAAGTAACGTGAGCCATTTCTGAGATTTTCCTTCTTTTTTTAAAACTCAAAGAATATTGGTTTTACATTATGGACCTGTAACATAACACAGCTTTAGCATGAAGGAAAATATATTATCTTAAAGAGACCATACAGAAAAGATATGGAGCTGTTTGGAATCTAATCATGAAAATGCCACGTCCCTTTCTAGAGGCAAAAAAAAAAAAAAGCAATTTGGGAGTTGTTTTCCTTTTTGGAAAAAAAATTTGCCACAGGATCCAAATATGATTTAACTCAAAACATTTTAGCACTCCTCCTATTGAATTTTCCTTTGACTAACCGATAGCCTGCAATACGTCTCTGAATTAAAAAAAAGAACTACCTTGAAAAGAGATATTTAGCCTACCGTAAATCAGAGGGGGTAGCTTTTTGCCATGAAAAAGGGATTATGCTTTCCAATTAAACAATAGAATGCAAGAATGGCAAAAAATTTGGACAAAACCGAAGAACAGCACTCTTTCTTCCACATGCTCTTTGCCAACTCAAAACTGCCCCAGGCTACAATTCTAGCTGAGCTTTCTTGAAACATGCTTAAAAACAGAAGAACTCTAATCAAAAAGAAAGCATTAGTTGCTTCTGACTCTTCTTTCAAAATCACAATGCCATCATCACAACTCAACCACATTACAGTTTTACAATGGGCAATATCAACACCAGTTGAGAATACTTTTTTTCCCAAATGCAGCTAATTATGAAGCAGAGCAGAATGCAACAGACAATACTACAAACTATTTAATGATTTGGCATGCAAAACTACTGTGTTCAGGGCTTGAAATTCACTATAATTTGATATGGAGCAATACAACGTTCTTGTGATAATTATCAAGCCAGGATATATCGTTAAAATAAAATTCATGATTTTTTTTTTTTAAGTTTGGAAAAAATATAAAAGCCAGTTCTTGGCTTCCACCATACTATAACTTGACCAGGAAATGGAACCCACAAAGCAGCAGATATATCAGTTGTTCTCAGTAGTTCTACGGGGAAAAGAGGTTTAAGAAAAAAAAGAAAAGAAACAAAAAACTGTTGGGGGTCTTAGCATTTGCTGAGTTTTGTTCTTGTAAATTATGTATTACTCTCAGTGCTTTGAGAGTAAGGGAACAGGAAAGATCAAAGCCAAACTGTTAAGAGCACAAAATCTGATTCTCACCCCCGACAGAAAAAAATAAGCTAGATCACTGAGATATTTCTCAATTTAACGTTTTCAACTTCGACCTCATGTTTTCTTGAAAAAGCCAGTAGTGCTTGTCAGCGTATTTCTTTCTGTGCTGTAGGTGACAAACTATGAAGTCAACCAGTTTGATTTCCAGGACATATCCATGCTATTTTCTTGGTAATCGTATGGAAGTGGCCTGCCCTTGCCTTCTTCTGGAACAGTGTTAAGTTCCAAGTCCACCATACAGCCCTGGTATTTCCCAGTACTCTCACCTCCTAGTATTACACCAGGCCCAACTTTTAGTTTCCAAACCCAGATTAAGCTATGTGTTGCTACATTCTAAAATGTTTAGACCAGGGGTAGGCAACCTTGGCTCTTTTATGACTCGTGGACTTCAACTCCCAGCTATGCTGGCTCAGGAATTCTGGGAGTTGAAGTCCATGAGTCACAAAAGACCCAAGGTTGCCTACCCCCGGTTTAGACTGTCTATTGTGTAATGATGGGCGATGCTAGTTCTTCTATAAATTGATTCATAAACAAGTGTGCCAATCCATTCAGAAGTTATGAAGGTTTACATATGAACCTACTGGAGCTTCTGTGGTCAAAGGATTAATGTGGCTTTCTTGTGCAGAAACCAGCCACTACAATCAAATAATTCAGTTCTTTTAAGAGAAACTTCCTTTTCTTAGGTAGCAAATGAAAATGGTACCTCGCTCTCTGATTTCAATTCTTTCAATTTCAAACATTTTAAAGTATAAATATATAGTTCCTAAAAATGTAACTATTTTAAACTACATGACAATTAAGCTATTTGTAAACATTAGAATTCAAGAGGCCTATTCTCAAGTACAAGGTACAGAATATGGACTCTCATTCCTGTAGCTTGAACCTCTTTCTTTTGAAAATCGCCTAAAACCAAGAATAAATGATTTTTTTTCATTATTCTTCCACATTCTGCGGGGAAACTGGTTCAGTGGGCAACAACATCAATACATGGAGGAACCTTAGTGGATCTATTAGTTCTAAGAGACACTCTGAAGTGCACAATCTGCGGACATAGAGATCATACACCTCTTCAGCTAACTTGTAAAATTCATTTTACTTAAAATCAATATCAGCAGGTAATTAAAAAAAATCTTCTGTAATGATAGCAAGTTAACATTCCTGAAAGAATAACAAAAATAAGGCTTGATATATGAAACTCAATAAAGAATAATTCAAAGCCCAGTTTCTACTGATTTTAGATTTTTTTTTTGAAAAAAATAGTTTTAGTAACCATTGGGGGAAAAAAACCCAATAGAAATGAAATTGCCACAGTTTTAATTTGAATTGATCACAAAGAAATGGTCTTTTGAAAACAATGCGATAGGCCTATGCCCCTCAGAGAAGAGTGAAATATTGTGTTCTTTACACATTTTACCTGTACCATAACACATTTCAGCAGTGCTAGATACAGAACAACTATGCAATATAGACACTTTGGACTATCCTGCAGAGTAATACTTAGAGACCTATGCTGAGGCCATTAGTAGATCTAATTTTTAATGTGCAGCTTAGGAGAAAGACTGAGACAGACCAAAATGGGCGTTCCTATATAGGTCAGCATACCAAAACATTCCTTAATCCGGCTATTACTTCTATGGGTGCAAGCCCAGTTTTCATAATCTTTTACTCTTAGACAAGGGTGATAATTTGACCGATTCACTCAAGTTTCAAGTTCCCAAATTCTTGTTGCACTTTTCCAGCGCATTTCCCATTTGTAAGTTCAGATCTGAATAGTTTTCATATTCTACTTTGAACATTGTAAACTACAAATCTGCATGTAATGCAGAATGCTCATGTCTTTTTCCTTGTCTGACATCCATTAAGGCCAATTAAATACTTAGTTCATAAACCTTGGGTTTAAGTCAGATAATGAACTGCAGCAAACACCAAATCTTATGATCAACTAAACAATTGATTACCTTAAAAAGATTGTGTAAAAAAAAAAATCTAAACATGGTAAATATTTTGCTTAAGGAAATAGAGTGAAAAGTAGATAATTTTTAAACTAACCCTAATAAGGGGTGATGTTAGTAAGACTGATGATGTAACCCTTTTATCTATAAATCAAGACTGCAGAAAGGAAGACCTTGTTAAAAAAAATGAACTATGTAAGCTTCTCTTCTATTAAGAAGTCTAGAATCTGAATGCTCAACTATCTGAGCAATTTCAGAAGCATCTGGATAGGTTTTAATTCTTGTATTTTAATTTATTTAGGCTAATATTTGTTCTATTTAGAATAATATTTGCATTGTGTTTTTAAATATTGTTCTGGGAAAAAGGACAGTATACAAATGATGACAATCGCAATAAATAAAATTGAAATGGAATAAAATCTGGGGCTACTGTCTGGACTAGAAATATGCAGAAACAACTTTGAAGCAAATTGTTTCTTTTCAACTTCAAAAAACAAAACTGTTGGAATATTCATGAGCAGGAAGAGTCATGTGGTAACTCAGTCAGCCAATGTGAAGAAAGTGCTACTGAGTCTATGCAAAAGGGTATTGAGTTAGGAGCTGGATTTTTTTTCAGTCTCAGGTTTGTCTCTGTATCTCTCTGTAAGAAGTCTTCATTGAGCTATGTTGCTGTAAAGAAGAATGTATGGTATTGTAAATATTTTGATATGAATATAAAAAGGTTATTTCAATCAGCTAAATGCAGTCAACTATGAGAGCTTCTGATTTATTTTTTCACCAACAGAGAAATTAAAATTCTCTAACAGGTTATGGGCCCAGAGCTTACTAAGGACTGCATTGTAATTTAAAGCTGGAAGAAATTGCCTGTGTTTAGAAAGTATAAGAACAAGGCAGAATTAACAGAATGGCTGCAATGGAATTTAAGGAAAGCTCTGTGCCTTGTTTGCAAAAATGGAATGTTTGCTCAAAGCAAAAGAGCTGTGGTATATTGGAGAAAATCCACCACAAGTGTTTGCAGCTGCTGATCAGAAAAGTCATGATCAAGCAATGGCTTATCTCACCTTGAATTTAGATGATGAACAATTTCTAAATGTTGCAAATTTAAAGACTGCAAAGGAGATTTGGTTGAAATTGAGAGCTGTGCACGTGAATGTGTCTGCATGCAATATAGTGCAATTGTCAAGAAAACTTTACAGGGCCTGTTTGCAACCAGGTGAATCTGTGGAACAGCATTTAAATAAAATGCAAAGTTTATTTTGGGACTTAGAACAATGTGGGATTAAATTCCCGAGTCCCAGAAGGTTTTATTGGTGTTGAACAGTTTAGATAAAATCTGGGACACAGTTTCTGCGATATTTGAGTGTAAAGAAGAGCAAGACTTAAATTTTGAGGCTTTAAAGGCATGTTTGCTTAATGAAGAAGAAAAGCAACATTTTAGGAACAGCCATGAGGAGGTGAAATTCCTGAGGTCCAGACTGCAAGTCTCCGGAGAAGAAACAAGCAGATGGGACCAAGTCGCATCAAAAGAGAGATTTTGCAAGCAGAGGGCTCAGCAAGAAAAGAATTGCTACATTTGTGGAGCAAACACACATCTGAAAAGGAACTGTTTGCAGAGGAACAATTTACAGCGAAGGACATTTGTGCAAGCAAAAAAGACTGATTTGCAAAAGGAACATTTTGGTGTTGCAAAAGTTTGCTATAGCAGCAACAGAGACAAGTGGCTAATAGATAGTGGGGCAAGTCAAACAATTGTTAATGACTCTGAATTATTTTCCAGGTTTGTTCCAGTAGCACAAGAAGCTGTGGCTTTGGCAAATGGCCAGAAAGCAAAGGTCACCGGAAAAGGCGATGTAAAAATTGCATATTTGGAATCAAAGTTTACCAATGTGCTTTGTGTACCTGAGATGGAACATAATTTGTTAAGTGTGTCTAATTTAGACAAACAAGGTTTTGAGATCATTTTTGTAAATGGGAAGTGTCTCATCAAAAGGAATGGGAATATTTGTGCAGAAGGCATAAAGGAAGATAATCTATATGTATTGAAGGGACAAAAGATTCAATGTTCCCATGTATTTAAGAATGTTGCAGAGCACGATTCGTGTGTTCATCTTCTACATAGAAGACTTGGCCATGCAAGCTTTAAAGTTTTGCAGCAAATGCAAGAGTTTGCAGAAGGGCTAAATTTGAAGAGATGCAAAACATATTTGGACTGCGCAGTATGCAAAGCATCAAAGTCAAAGGCATTCCCAGTTAGTAAATATACGGTAGCACAAGACAAGCAAAATGAGCTCTAGAGCTGGTCCATGCAGATCTGGTGGGACCTATGCAAGCCAGTTTGGGAGGAGCAAAATATGCACTGGTAATTGTTGATGATTATAGCAGGTATTCATTTTGCTACTTGCTTAGAGGTAAGACAGAGGTGCTACAACAATTCAAACAGTGGATAAGAAAGTATAGACAACAAGTGTGTCAGTTGCAAACTGACTGAGGTACTGAATTTATGTCAACTAAATTCCAACAACGGTTGGGGCAGTTGGGGATAAGACACAGACGTACAAATCCTTACACAGCAGCAGAGAACAGTATAGCCGAAAGAAGGAATGGTGTTTTGCAAACAATGAAAGATTCATTATTAGAGGATTCTGGTATGAGCAGGTCATATTGGGGAGAAGCCATATTGACTGCCAATTATATAGTTAACAGGCTGTGGAGTTCCTCCATTAATAATACTCCATATGCCATTCTATATGGGAGAAAGCCATCACTGGCACATTTGAGAATTTTTGGAAGTACTGCATGGGTACATATTCTGAAAGCAATCAGAAGGGACAGCAAAAGGCAAGAAAGCTCAGGTTTGTGGGCTATGAGCCAGGGTCAAAAAGATATCGCTTTAGCGATGGAAGTAAAAGAATTGTAATTTCAAGGTCTGCTAGTTTTACAGAACAAAAGTGGGACAGAATTAATGCAAATTCTGGGTATGTCTCACTTAATGACGGTGATCTATTTAACGGCAATAACTCATCTAATGATTAAAAAATGATTATTGAAGTTGTCAATGTTCAGGGAGGAGAGGCTGAACAAGACATGAAGCCAGATAGACTTGAGACACAGGAGCAGTTAATACCACGTAGGTCAGAGCGATGTAATAAAGGAATTCCGCCTGACAGGTATTCTGCCAGCAAGGTGTGGTATGAGCCAAGAAGTTATAAAGAAGTGTTGGCATTACCAAAAGCTGAACAAGAAAGATGGAAGGAGGCCATGGATAAAGAGATGAAATCCATGAGAGACCATGAAATATTTAAATCAGTGACTTTGCCACAGGGAACCAAAGCTGTGGGTTGTAAGTGGGTATATAAGAAAAAGGTATTGCCAAATAATGATGTACAGTATAAGGCCGGGTTAGTGGCACAAGGTTTTTCACAATTAAAGAATGTGCACTATGATGAAGTATTTGCACCAACTCTGAAAAGTGAGAGTATAAGATTAGCACTGGCGTTGGCAGCGGCATATAAGGCACTTTTGATATCACAACTGCATTCCTCAATGCTAAATTACAGGAAGAAATTTATATGATCCAAGCACCAGGATATGAAATTGCAAAACCTAACATGGTGTATAAATTAAGCAAAGCTATTTATGGGCTGAAGCAGTCAGCCAGAAACTGGAATATCTGTTTAGATACTGCTTTAAAGAGTCTTGGATTTAAAAGTTGCAAAGCTGATAATTGTATATATACTGGACAGTTACAAGGAGGGAGTTGTCTACTGTTATCATTTGTGATGCATCACAAGTCAAGGAATTTGCTGATAAATTAGGAAATAAATTTGAATTAAAGAATTTGGGTGAAATAAAAAATTATCTCGGTGTAGAGATACAAAAAAATGAAAAAGGTCGTTATATTCTCAGTCAAAGGAGAAAAATTGAACAGTTATTGGAGAAATATAATATGAAAGATAGCAATACTGCTCCCACATCCATGAGTGCGGATTTTTTTAATAGTTTAAGTGTGGACAAAGGTGAAACCTATGATCAAGAGATATATCACTCAGCAATATGGAGTTTGTTATATATATCACAGTGGTCCAGACCAGACACAGCTTGCGCAGTAAGCATTTTGAGTCGTTTTACTGCTGCACCTACAAAGTTACATTGGATGGGTGTAGAAAGGGTTCTCACATATTTAAAGGGAACTATAAATTTGGGTCTTCAAATACAGATTACTGAGGAATTGAAATTAAAGTGTTATGTCGATAGTGACTATGCAAATGACATAAACACAAGGAAATCAAATTCTGGGATTATAATATTCTTTGGAGGGACTCTGATTGGATGGAAGTCCAGAAAACAAACAACTGTTGCTATTTCAACAGCGGAAGCAGAGTTTATTGCTTTATCTGAATTGTGTTCTGAAGTAACATGGTATGTACAGTTGTTGCAAGATTTAAATATTAATGTAAAAGAATCTGTAAAGGTATTTGAAGACAATGCTGCCTGTATAAAAATGGCAACTGGTGACAGAGTGAAGAACAGAAGTAAACATGTAGACATTAAGTATTGTAATGTCAGGGAAGCTGTAAAAGGAAAATTGATTAGTTTACATCATTGTTCTTCTGAGGATAATTTGGCAGACATGATGACTAAACCATTGGGTAGTGTTCACTATGGAGAATGTATTAAGTCAATAGGTCTGATGTCTCTTCCTGTCATGAAAGGAGGAATGTTGGAATATTCATGAGCAGGAAGAGTCATGTGGTAACTCAGTCAACCAATGTGAAGAAAGTGCTACTGAGTCTGTGCAAAAGGGTATTGAGTTAGGAGCTGGATTTTTTTTCAGTCTCAGGTTTGTCTCTGTATCTCTCTGTAAGAAGTCTTCATTGAGCTATATTGCTGTAAAGAAGAATGTATGATATTGTAAATATTTTGATATGAATATAAAAAGGTCATTTGAATCAGCTAAATGCAGTCAACTGTGAGAGCTTCTGATTTATTTTTTCACCAACAGAGAAATTAAAATTCTCTAACAAAAACAAAAAAGGAACAAAAAAAAACAGAGGAAAGTTTTCAAACAGTGTGTCCCTTAAGAGTCAATGTCCCATCTTCTTAAAAGAGGTGTTAAGAACATCATTGTCCTTTTCAGTTCAACTAAATAAGGAAGAGAGCCACTTTGGTGATATAATTACAGAAACATATATTTGAGAATAATTTTCTAACCTGAAAGGGATTATCCTTGTAAATAAACAAAAAAATAAAATAAAAGGACAGAATTATTATTGGAATGCAAGCCAGAAATAGAACGCCAGAAAAAAATATTCTTTGCCTTGGGATTATTATATACAATAAATAACCAACAATCTTTTTGTAATAATGCTTTACACTTCTCATCTTATCCACAGAATCTGTTCCCAAGTAAATCAAGGATCACAAGGGTAGGCCATACCAGATTTAACTTCGTATCACTGGACCTTTATCTGCAGGGGAAAACCACACTTCGCACATGAAGCAGTGTGAGCAGATAAGCTCATATTTTTGTGTATTTCAATTTAATGATCTGTTAGCAATGTGCAATATTAAATGAATGTAATTCTGGTGCATTTCTAAGTCTAAAGTACCAAAGAGATCTCAATATAGCCCCGTTTCCCAGCAGGTTATCTACCAACCACTGGTTAGTATAATTTGAGTACTAGCCAGCTGATGGAATTTTCACCATCAACATCTGAATTCCCATCAAGAAATGTCACACATGATCCTTCCATGCTTTCCACTGACAAATGAACAAGAAATTCACAGACTGTTGTTATTATGGCAGCACACCTACAACTCAGAGTTTGTCAGCATTTCCATCAAAAAACCATTAATTCCAGGTTTTGTTGCTTGACGATAACTGTTTGCTCTCAGAAAATTGAGATTAAATGACAAGTCTCAGTGTTTCATAACTCGCAACGCATTAGGTGACAACTATTAAATTTCTTTACTAAAGCTAGTATCATGGAGTTTTGAAGAATTTAACCCACAAAATCTTCATTCTTAATTTAAAAGCATACATATACTGTAAAGGTGAAAGAAGATTTGGAGACAGTAGAGAAGGGTCTATAAACGTAGCAGAAAGGAATTACAGACAGTATCTTGTTTAAACATCTGGAGCTCAATATTTTTTCATACAGAACTTGCCTCCCTTTCAAGGAAGAAAGTTGTGTCTCTTTAAGGACTTTATCTGGTTTGAATGAGGTGAGACGGGAAAGGAAAGAATACTGCTTTAACTCCATATATGGAAAACTCAGGACCTTTATGGTAATTTTTGTGTTTATCGTATCAGAAAATCCTTCCTGTAGGAAGCTCCTTAACAGAGAGAAAGTTAAAATGCAAGAATACAGCTTAAGAAAAGCTAACAAAGTTAGTTTCAAAAATACTTTTCGAAAAGCATCTGGACTTTCTTGGAGGTTTTTTCTTTGAAGACATTTTGCTTCTCACCCAAGAAGCTTCTTGGATGAGAAGTGAAACATGTTCAAGGAAAAAATAAAAAGAAAGCCCAGTTGCCTTTTGAAAAGCACCTTTGGGACAACCATGACCTGGATGATTGAGATGTTCCACAGATATTAAACAAAGTTAGGTACACCGTTTATAAGTAATATAATGAACTCTACTCTGGGAACCCCTATAGATCAATTACTATTTTATGTAACGAGTGTGTCTGTTATGCATATATGCTTTATGGAATGCAAATCTCCTAAAAAGCACATAGAACAATAGCATATATAAATACCAAAAGACCCAACATCAGTTTCCTATTCAGGTAATGCGGAGGGGAGAATAGCAATTAATTGTAATTGCGTTGCTGTAGTAATTTTTGTAAAGCACTTTATGATATTTTTTTCTTAAGAAGAGGGATGCCTTCAGAAGATAACAATAGATTGACCAACATATCTCTAAGACATGAAGATTTGCATGAAGAATGCACCTGCCTCTAAACATCTATGGGTTTACCGATCAAGCATCACTGCACGTCCCCTTGTAAAAAGTGAATTGAAAAATGGACACATTTGCCATACTACAAAATTTGGACATATTGTCGTACAACAATTTGCATTCCACCTCTAAACACACAAGGAATTTTAAGTGCAGTGTCATTTTGAATTGCACAGTTGTGGCAGTTGGGCAGTTGTGAACTGGGCAGTTGCGTAGCCGTGATACAGGAAAGAACATGTTACATGGAAGTAGGTCTTTCTTTGTGCCATCTATGGGAAAGAGATTGTTGTGTTCCAACAGCTAAATCTGCCACACAATCAGTACTCTACAACTCAGATCTTTCATTACGGCCAAAGTATTTTACGTTCAGCTGTAATGTGGAAGGCTTTACAAAATAACATGTGGAAGTGCTTCAAAGTTTGTGGAAGTGGGGATTTATTTATTTACTGTAGCAATGTTTTATTTTCAAGCAAATGTTATGGTCAAGCACAATCCATGAAATAAACGTGTTTTCCCCCCCAAAATGAAAACACTGACACAACCTTCACTATGGTATTGCAAACACTGTCACTGAACTTTAAAGTTAGATTAGAAACGGACTAAAATTGCCAATATTTGAGTGTGCAAACAGGCAAGCATATACAGCAGGTAAAAGTTGCAAAAAATTTTCAAAATTTTCCTTCTTTTTTTTTTCCCCACCTGGTTCAGCCCATTTGGAGCTTCTGGTGAGCGCGTTTATTACAGAGGCTGAGCATGACCTTTCCTAGTCAAGTTGAATTTTTATAAACAAATCTTACGTAGTGTTAAATTCAACAAAGGGAATTTTCTTTAGGTCTTTTTGTAGCAACTTTGGTTTTTTGTTTTTTTTTAAAGACATTTTACAGTCTGAACAAAAATAACGCTGGAAGGATTGGACAGTAATGGATAAATCTTATCCAGGTACTGAACTGGCTATGTATATCCTCTGGTAACCTCGAAACCTCCAATTTGCAGAGGAAGCGGTTCTTATTATCATTGCATGTGAAAAATCCCCACCAATTTCAAGCCCTGGCCAGATGCGTATTCTCGAACTGGAATCAGTGGCTAGAAAGCAGCCAGCGTATCGTTAGTCACAATACAACAGTAAGGTTGTGAACATACCTGAGCAATGTTCAAGGTCTAGAGCATTGGAGGATGGGCAGGACAAGACAGGACAGAACAAAAATAAAGGAAGAAAAAAAGAAAAGACAAAACAGTGACTATGAGGCCAGCCTCAAGTTACCCCAAATCAGACCAAGCCCACCCACATGGTCAGGCCAAAAAAAAAAAAAAAAAAAAAAAGAAGCACAAAAATTGAAATAAAATAATATCAATTAACAGTAGACTATTCATTACCATCAGAGGTAATGAAAACATGCCAAGGCATTCAACAGACAAATTCTACCGACTATTCATCTAAGCAATACATCTATCACCACCACCACCACCTTTCAGTCAATCAATCAGTCAGTCCATCAATATTAAATGAGAAGATGCCTGCTGTAGAACAAAATCTGTCCAGGGTATATTTGAGGCTGGCCTTATAGGGGAAAAAAGCAATGCCAAAGATATCCTTTTTTAAAAAACAAAACAAAAAAAATATCTTTCAATTTAGAAGTCTTTTAAAGCAATATGTAAGTAAGAGAAATAATCGTGCCCAATTAACCTAATGCAATAGTACTGAAGGGGAAAAAAATATGATCTGATCCTCAACTGTTTTGCTTAGTTAGCTACAGCAAAGAAAAGAGAAAAGAAAAGTGCAGGTTCTATGCAAAGGAAAAGCCATTACAGCACAATACAGTACCTGCTTGTTTAGGCCTAGCATATTGCAGACCATATCTCGGGAATAGGGCTGCTCCAGCACATAACGCAACAAGGCAGTCTGAGGCTCAAACAGATCCTTGAAAACAAGAATAAAAGCAAACAAATCCCAACCTATTGGCACAAAATAAATTTGAAAGCTGAAATCAAATGCACTGTCCACACAAAGCAGCATTTGGCAATGTGACACCCACGAGCGCTTACACACTGTGATACTCCCAGTCTGCAAATCCTTCAAGTAAAAACAGACACACACATAGAGGACACAGTGTATACACTGGGCTGATGTATCCTAAGATTATTAGGTCTTGCAATATCTGAGCATTCGTGCATAAGAACTCAACAAAACTTTCTGTTAAGCAAACTGAAATTGTTGGGTGGGATTGATAGAAATCTTACACAAGGCTTTAGATTCTTTTTCAAGAAAAATGTCCAGCCTATCCTATGTGGAAGCGTGGAACAGTGCCCAGACCTAAAAAGATTGCGAAATGCCGAAAGAAAGCATGAAACCCAGCGACTGGTTAGGGCCCACAGGGTCGGCCTTCTCCAGGTCCCGTCAGGCAGACAGTGTCGCCTGGCGGGGCCTAGGGGAAGAGCCTTCTCTGTTGCGGCCCCAGCCCTCTGGAATCAACTCCCCCCAGAGGTCCGTATTGCCCCCACCCTCTCCGCCTTTCGCAAACTGTTAAAGACACGTCTTTGCCGGCAGGCCTGGGGCAGTTGACACCTTGCCCCAGCCAGGGTATGTTTGTTGTAAGTTTGTTTCGGATGATTGGTTTTAATCTAGGGGTTTTATAATGTATTTGATTTCTATATGCTACTGATTATGTTGTAAGCCGCCCTGAGTTTTCGGAATAGGGCGGCATAGAAATCGAAACAAACAAATAAATAAATAAATAAACTCAGATTTATGTCCAATTGTCTCTTTTATCTCGAGTGCTTTTCCTGCCAGATTCTTATTTCAGGCTTCATTTGTTTAGATAATGTTTCAAATTAATTAATTAATTAAATATTAGGCAGCATCTGGCAAAATCATCTATCTATCTACAGAAAGGGAAATTAGGCTTATGCAAAGCATTAAAATGGTCATGAGGTCTGCTAGGCTCATGTGGCTGCTTCATAAGCTGTTTCTAGTTGCCTCCAGGCACAGGGCCACTCTGCTTGGCTGCCAGTTCCGCTGGAACTTTTGGCAATATACAAATTACTGGGGACAGTTTTTGAAACCACTCATTTATTCAGCTGATTTAAAAACCTGAAAAAAGGCCTTCTTCATTTTCACTGAGGCTAACCCAAGTGGACAAGAAGTTCATAATCAAAATGATTTCATCCTCTTTATGGCTTTTATTTTCCAAGCATTTTATGTTTGGAAAATTAGCAGCAAGGAATCATAGTCAAAAGAAAGGTGTAAATTTATCCCCAGAGCTTTAATTGGTATAAAAGCAGGACTCATTCAAGGTGCAGGTGTAATTAGATCAGGGGTTCTCAACCTTGGCAACTTTAAGACTTGTGGACTTCAACTCCCAGAATTCCTCAGCCAGCAAAGCTGGCTGAGGAATTCTGGGAGTTGAAGTCCACAAGTCTTAAAGTTGCCAAGGTTGAGAACCCCTGAATTAGATGCTGCTATAGCTGCTTATTAAGGAAACAGAATGAAGGCAGTTGGTATTTTATTTGGATTTCTTTTTATTAGCTCTGGAATCTAATGGAAATGCATCATTTCCTCAATAACATTTTAGGGTATTTTTTTAAAAAAATATTGTTGCTACACTCTGTTTCTCGCAGACATTTTGTATTTTATATTTCTGTGGTTTGGAATAATTGTTTTGTTATTTATTTATAAGGTGCCTAAAACTTGTTGGGCCATAATTCAAATCAATCAAATAATACTGGAAGAGGTACTGCATGTAGAGCATGCATGTTTTATGCTATGCCCAAATCTGGTCCTGAATTTTTGGATTTTGAGAAGAATCTTTTTAAAAACAGTTTGCTTCGCTTTGAATAAATTTAAAGGGATCTCTTGAGACATCTTGTTGCTGTCAAAATCTTTTCAGGGGTTACTTTAAGGCTAGTAAGGTACTTTATTTTACTTTCCTGATAGGCAGGTAGGTAAAAGAGAAAGAGTGAGTGAGTGGGAGGGAGGGAGGGAGGGAAGGAGGGAGGAAGGGAGGGAGGAAACCTTTTCTAAGATTAGTGCAATGTTTGGTGTATCATCCCCTCAAAAAAATCCCCCACATACAAATCTGTTTAATGTTTTTATAAGCATTCAATTAATAAGCTAAATCTCAATTTTCACTGAATTTTTGAAATATGATTAATATGCTTATTTATTCTATTATATTTCAAAGCATTCACAAAGATCACATGCACATCATATACCTTATCATATGGCAAAAGACCTTTCAGCGGGAAACGAAGTGTTGTCGGGTCCAGTTTCCATGAATTGCAAATAGCACCAGAATTGTTCACTACAGGAAGAAGACTACATCGTCCTGGACACCAAAGAGAGAAAATCACAAAGCATATTATTCCCTAAAGATAATTATTACTGTCATTGGGATATTGTTAATCAGCTTTTTTATAAATATGCAAAACTTCCTACAGATGGGTACAGATTACATTCTGTAAGTATTTTAAATATTAACAAGTCCCATTTTCAGATATTTTGGATAATCAGGTTATCCTGAATTATATGAATAGCAAATTTCAACTTTTCAGTTATTATTTTTTACTGTTATTAGACACAATAATATTAAATCACAGCGGTCAGTTATTTAGCTGGCACTGATCTTCATACACATCCCCAGAACTTACGTTGCAATATATCGGCAGAGTATATATGCAGATCTAAACAGTGTGGTCTTTTGTAATGGACAGTTGGAAATATTATCAATGTGAAGATTATATAACACATTTATATATTTGTCCATCTTATATTGAACTCTGTGCAGCTCCCAGTCATGAGATTTTCTAACTGATATTCAAAACATTTTGGTATTGCATCCAGTGTGCTGATAACCACTGGGACCATGATGGCTAATTTATGCCATAATCTTTCAATGTCAATTTTCAGATCTTGATATTTTGTGAGCTTCTCAATTGGTCAACTATTCCAGGAGTCCCCCAACCCTCAGTCTGAGGATGGCACTGGGCTGCGGCATGCCAGAAACTGGGCCACGCAAATAAGCCACATGATACTTCTTTTCAACCACAGTTAAATCTACTATGTTATGTGCCAAGACTTCAATCAATTTGTATTCGAAAATCCCACAATATTTTAACCTGCTCATTTTTTACTACTTTTTTCAACTCTATGTTTTTCAGTTTTTCATTACTGGCACATAATCATTTTTGTAGCTGTTCCAATAAGTCATTTTGCAACTACACTGGGTCATTAGTTAGAATCAGTGTGTACCATCTTGTATGAGCTGCATAGATGATCTACTATTTCTTCTGCTTCTTTGCACAATCTGTACTTTGAATCATTTGATGATTTTTTTTTCAATTGTGGCCTTGTGATTGCATTAGCTCAAATAGTTTGCTTTTTGAGCAGCCAAAAACCCTTTTAATTTTTTTTTTATTTTAGTGTTCCAGTTGTAAGCGATTGCCAGGTTTTATCTTTCTCCACTTTTCTCTGACTCTTTTTTTAGAAATCGACTAATAATAATAGCAATGATTCATAGTGCTTTACAACATTCTCTAAGTGGTTTACAGAGTCTGCGTCTTCATTTTACCAACCTCGGAAAAATGGAAGGCTGAGTCAACTTTGAGCCGTAGAGGATCGAACTGCTGGCAGTCAGCAGAATTAGCCTGCAATATTGCATTCTAACCACTGCAGCCACCACGCCATGCTTTTCTTTGCCAGCATTCTGCTTGTATTATTACATTATTTCAATATTCATGCTTTGTTTTCTGTACATTCAGCCTTATTATTATATACAAGTTATTATTAGGGATTCTCATTTTACAGACAAAAGTAATCCAAAGATCTAATATTTATACATGGTATCTACATTATCCTGGTCATGACAGTTGGACCTAACCATTGAATCCTGCCCCTTTGCAAAGGTTTTCTCTGTCCCTCCCTCCCTTCCTAATTTGTACACTGATTCAATTAATAGTACAAATGTAGGCAGACCCAACCAGAAAATAAGCCCTAACCTGATTTTTAGCATGCTCCTAATATAAGCCCTACCCCCTAAATAAGCCCCAGTTAAAATCATCAGCCTGGGGGGACGTGGCCAGCACAGGTGGCAAGTGTGCGGGGGCCGACAGCATCTGGCAAGAGCCGCAGCCCACACAGGTGAGTCCTAATGCTGTGACCACCGGGTCGGTCCTCTGAGTAGAGGCGCAGGGGGAGGCAGCCAATCCCGATGTGTGATGCCACCAGCAGCAAGTGGAGGCAGAGGGACGGGGGACGCAAGTGATCCTGATGCGCAGCAGCACCAGCAGCAAGCAAAAGCAGAGGCAAAGGGGGAAGGCAGATGCGACACAGCAGGATCGTCTGCCTCCCCCCCATGCTTTTGCCTCTGCCAGTGCTGCTGCGCGTCGGGATCGCCTGCCTCCCCTGTTCTTCTGCCTCCACCTGTTGCTTGGACAGGTAATCAACTCACCTGCGCTGCACTGGCTGCGCAGCCCTAGAGTGCACTGGCCAAAGGGCTGGCGGGCTGCAGCTGCTACCAGATACCATCGATCCCCACGCACTCGCCGCCTCTTGTGTGTGCGCCAGGGGGTGGGTAGCCCGGCCAGGCTGATCAACCTGATACCGTGCTCCCCCGAAAATAAGCCATAGGACAGCCACTAAGAAATCACATTTCCCAGGTCCACTAGACGACAACCTTCACAGCTGATGTAAGTTCATCTTGACCTTACTGGCTTGGCAGAAACAATAAAAAGAATCCTACAGATAACCAGGACCTAAGCCATGAAGGATTTTATTGGTCATAAACACCAGCTTGAATACAGTCACTCTTTTTCAGGGCAGTTTATTTTATAGGGCAGTTGTTCTGGGGATAACATGCAAAGAAACCTTATATGAACTACTCTGAGCTCTCAAAAGGAAAAAAAAGAGGGATAGAAATGCAATAAATTAGTCCTTGAAAACCTATCATGTTTAGCCTGATGATCAAATCTGTAGCCTGTTTTGTCTGATACCAAGTAATAGATTGGAGCTCAGGAACCAACGGTAACTATGAGTAATAGACATACCAAATGCCTTCAAACTTCGTGGGCTAGAGAGAGATAATCCTTCAGTTGCTACATACACAGCAAATGCTTACCACAGATGGAATTTATTCTTGCTGTAGGCCTGAAGGAATCCACAAAATCTGATACAAGGTTACCTAACAACTAAAAAACATATAAAATAGGAAAACATGATTTAAACGCTAGTTACAAATTGCAGATTAATTCAAAATCCAGAAAACTGCAGTGCTATGAACTTATGTGCCTCGTTATGCAAACTAAGTAATTTCTAACAATTTACATAGTTTGCATAACAGCGTTCTGCAAATGACATAAGAGTTGCAAATGATATAGAACAGACATGTCAAACTCGCAATGTCGCATGATGTTGCGGGACATATCGGAGCTTTCCCCATTGCGGGCAATGGGGTGGGCGCGGTTTCGTGACGCGTCCGACCCATGGGCCAGCAGTTTGACACCCCTAATATAGAAGGTGCAAATGATATAATTTACAGGATGCCTTATTTGTTTAACCATTCCCAAGAAAAATAAAGAACTCTCTGGAGCTCTGCCTAACCGCGACTACCATAACAGTGGCTTTGTGCCCAAGGCAGAACTAGAATTCATGGTCTCCCAGTTTTTAGCCTGACATCTTAACCACTACACCAAACCTGCTCTTTTATCTGTATTATCTATTTTTAAATTCTTTTAAACTTTTATTTCGATTATTTTTTCTTTATGTAATAACAACTTAAAAAAAATATTGGTCTGTCTATCAAATTTGTTAAACAGCCAATTTACTATCTATCGTGCCTGACTTCCTAAGGTCCAAAACTGGATTTATTTTTAAACATCAAATCTTACCCAGTGAGGAAGTTTTCCTTCAGGATACAACTTTCGGATTTCTGTGACGGCAAAGTAAGCAGGCAATAAGCATGCATTCCGTTCCAAAATATATGCAACAACCTAAGGAAAAACCAATAACCGGAGAAGAGTTTATGTTTTTATATATATATATATATAAATATATATATATATATATATATATATATATATTCAACATTTGAAATGGTGCAATGTAAAATCTTGTCCAGTTGTAATTAGCTTCCCATGTCTTCTTTCAAAAACAATTCCATTTTATTATTGTTCGAGATTTTTTTACATTTTTAATTTTTTTTTAGATATTTAGTATTTACTGGTGTATTTCTACCTCCCAAACCTTTTGTCATATTTCTGAAGATTTTGTGAGTTCCTATGTTTCTCGGTGGTCCTACATCAATTATGGGATTATTTGCTATGAGACAAAAATTTCCTACTGAGATTAATTATACATACATACATACATAAATACAGTTTTTAAAATATATTCAAAATAGGCCACACACATTTAAATTAAAATTAGGTTTAGGATTTATTTAAATTATGCATGTTTCTGAGTAAAAATATTGTACAAATTAAATTAAAATATTAGATTTGAAAACATTAAACATTTTGACAAAGACTAGAGAATAATGAATAGTCTTTTGTTTTGTTTTAGGACAAAACACCAAAGCAAACTTAATTTAAATAATACAATCCACATATTTTTAGAATCTGTAATTTAAATAACATTAGATGAAGAACTACCTATACTGAGTACCCCAAGGAAATAGTATCAATTGAAGAATGCTATTACTACCTCTAAGCAAATATAGTCTACAAATTACAAGAAAATTTAATTAGCAAAAAAGTCTCAGAATGTTTCTCAGTTGTCTCTTTTTGAAACATTTATATAAATGTTGAATTGTTCCTCTAAAAAAACAGCAAGCAATTCAGATCTAGTTTTCTCCATTTAATATCCTTACCTCTCTTGCTGCTAATAGCTGCTGCACAACAGCAGAGCTCACAGTGTTAGGAATAGTTAGGATCTTCTCCAGGATACCCTTCAAAAGGTCTCGTACACCCTATAACGTACAGATCAAATTCCAAAGGAAAATTATGCCAAAATGTAAAATTCAAAATTCACTTTTAATTTTGCATAAATGAATTAAAATTATGACACTAATATCAAATTGTACAAAAACATTTTATGCCTGTCATTCTAGTGTATCTTCTAGAGGATAATACATAAGCTTTTTCATTCAAACTGTATTGCCTTATCTGCCACTTCTCTTTAAACACACACAGACACACAAAAACCATCTGCATAATTTTTTTAGGGCGGTTAGATGTTTTTCAGTTCTCTTTCTAGTTAGAAGGTATACGTTGCTTCCCTGATGTAATGTAGAAGAACAAATCAATGAGCAGTGATCTTCTTGAGGTTTGGAATCAAGGCAGATGACAAATTACTTCCTGTATTTGATATCTCCATTCATCTTTAATGACTGTGCCATGATCCCAGCCCAAAAGACCTTCTTTTATAGAAATCCTACAGATCAGATGAATATTCCTGGCATATATCATATAACAATGAGTAAAGCAATTGATGAAAAAGACAATTCATGTTCCAACCCATTTGAGATGTCTGAACCCTTACGACTAGAAATACTATTGACTGATCTGATAATAATTTAGATTGTAACATCAGGTAAAATAGAATCACTGGAGCAGGTAATTAAATTAAGGTCTCTCCAATTCTACTACTGAATTCATTATAGATTGTTATAATTCATAAGTCATTATAATGTACATTAGATAAATTGAAAATATAGCTCTATCTCCTATTTTTATCGTAGACATTTAATTTTATATATTATATATTGTACATGTTTAATAACATATGGGGTGGAGATGGTTTATTGCTTGTTTTTATGCTGTATGCTATCCAAAAGACGCCACTGTTTGAGTTGGGCAGCCTTATAAATCTTAAAAACAAATACATAGATGTTAAGTATAAGGCTATAAAATATAAGGAAGCTATTAATGCTGCATTATAAAAAATAGCATATATGTATAATTATTACCTTGTAGTCTACACCACCAATTATTTTTTGAACAAGTTTAAATGTCAGAGACCAAAGCTGTGTCCTTTCCCATTCTAGATTGTCAGAATTCAGCAGAGATTCACAAACCATTCTAGGAAAATTAAAGAAAAAACACACAATGAGTAGTATCTTTTCTAAGCAGATCTGATGTATTATTATTATTATTATATTATTATTATTATTATTATTATTATTATTATTATTATTATTATTATTATTATTATCTTTAAGCAACTGATCTCTTATAATAAATTATCTACTGTAGTTTATCTGAAAGGAACATACCTGGGTGGCAGTAACCCAGTCTCCACAGCCATTGCTAAACAATCATATAGAAAAGAAATTCTTTTAGGACTATGTTGACTATGTATGAACCTTACAATCCACTGAACACACTGTTCATGAGATTCCTGTAAAATAAAATATATATTTATTCAACAACTTCACAATTTGTTAAAAACTAAACTAAATATCAATAAAATATTTATATTGATAAAAGTTTCCTACAAGTCATACAATCTCAATGCAAGAATTGACAACTGAAAGTTTTGGGTTGTACCATTCTTATTTTGATAAAACTTTTAAGCTGAAATAATTTAAGGCCTTACATATACACACACACACACACACACACACACACACACACACACATATATATATATAACTGCTCTGCAACTTATGAAATGATTGGAGAATCATTTTGGATTGGATGTCATTAAAAAAGCAGCAAATACTCACCTGGGAAAGATTGCTCCAGAACTGCCGAAAGGCACTCAAACAGCTAATTAATTTAGTTCGCTCATCTTCTGGGGTATCCATAAACATGCTAAAACAAGTAAAGCCAAGTTATTTATAAAGTATTTCATCACTAGTTACTACAATTATACGAGGAAATGGTTACATTTCACTTACCCAGGAAAAGCTTCCTCAATGACTTCTGTTTTCTATAAAAGAATTTAAAACATGGTATCACATTCTAATAACAACTTAGCTTTTATTCTATGTCACCTATATTCTATGTTCAAATCAAAGTATCTAGAACGGGCAGAGGAAGAAACATTCTCAAATAAAAACTTATCTACTGATACCAACTTTCCAACTTTATTTCCATTTATTAAAAGTATATGATACCAAAGTCACTGCCAAACCATTATATCAAACTGAAGTTTAGGGTTTAATATATATTACTACTAGAACAAACCCAATCACAGTGTTTGAGGAGTATCTACTGATACCAACTAACTAAAGTAAAAACTCTCAACGCATGTAAACAAGTAGAAAAAGGTAATCACAGAGCCAATAAACAAATAAACAAGCCCCACTTCAAGTATTAACCAGTGGTCTAAGGTGATAATTAAGAGAAAAGAAAATATTTTGGGTAGGGAGGAGAGGTTGATAAAAATATTGATAAAATTCAAGATATTTCACTACATGAGATAAAGAAAAATGGAACAAAGAAATTACTGAAGGGAAATGGGGAACCAAAGAGGACATTTGTCAATGTGTTATGTGATCGCTATCAAGTTGGTTGAATTTTTTTGTGTTCTTTCATTTAGTGAGCTTGTAAAACGTAATAAAATTAAAGTAGTGGTCCAAAAAGTTGACTGGTTGCCCAGAAAGTGATGTAAAATAGTATTATTAAGTGAACAAGGCTACAGTTATAAAGAAATTAGAAGAAAAATTGGTGGAAACTTAACCAAAGGTGGCATTTCTAAGTTTTTGAAGAGTATAAGGAGACTCAGTCACTACAAAACCACACTGGTGAAGACAGGAAAATGTGCACAACAGCAAGTGATAATAGAAGAATTAAGAGACTGTGCCTACATGACAGAAGAAAATCATCTGGGTGTATACAAGATGAAATGGCACAATGCAATGTGAAGCTGAGTGCAAGGACTGTTCGGCGCAGACTGCAGGAATTTGGCCTAAAATCTAGAATTCCACGAAAAAAGCCACTTTTATCACTCAAACAAAGATTGAAAAGACTAAACTGGGCTAAAACCCATGTTACCTGGACAGAGGAACAATGGGACAGTGTTATTTGGAGTGATGAGGCCAAGATCTTCCTGTTTGGTAGTGATGGCATAAAATACGTAAGGAGAACAATCGGAGAAGATTTGCATTCTGATTGCATTACATGTACCGTGAAACACCTAGTCAGTGTTATGATCTGGGGTTGTATGACATCAAAAGGTGTGGGCAGAATTTGTGTGATTAATGGGAATATAAATGGCTAAAAATGCATTAATGAAATACTTGAGCCCAAACTTAAGCCTTCCGCACATGATCTTTTCCAAGACAATGAAGGATTTATATTTCAGCAGGATTCAGATCCATGTCATGTTGCTATTGTGTGCAAAAAGTGGTTTCAAGATAATCATATTCCACTGCTGGAATGGTCTGGGAATAAGCCAAGACCTTAACCTAACTGAACATCTATTGAGCCAACTAAAGAAACCTGTTAGTCAGAAGCGACCCAGCAATAAAACCCAGTTGATAGAAGCAATCATTCAATCTTGGTTTCACATTATAACAGCTGCAGAACTAAAGGACTTAGTTCACTCCATGGGAAGACATTTTAAGGCCGTAATTCATACTAAAGCTTACCCAACTAAGTATTAACTGACATGGTGATAATTTTTGTATATCTCATTTTTTCTATGGTGGTAATTTTTGTGTATCTTGTTTTTTCTATGGTGGTAATTTTTGTATATCTCAATTTTTCTATGGTGATAATTTTTGTATATCTCATTTTTTCTGTGGTGGTAATTTTTGTGTATCTTGTTTTTTCTATGGTGATAATTTTTGTGTATCTTGTTTTTTCTACGTGTTTCACTTTTCTTCTTTATAAATGCTATTCTAATAGCAAATCCTTCATAAAAGTTATTGCATTACATTCTTGATTAAATTATCTTTTCATTGATATATAATTTTTTCATACGCCAAAAAAAGTAGTGTTATTTAGCCATCAAACCTCAAATGCACTTTTCCCAAAAGGTTTTCACAATTTTGGCCACTACTGTAGTCTTCACTTTGCCAACAATAGTTATCCCCATCAACTGAGGCAGCTTTAATAGGAGCCTAGCTAATCCAGGATGAATAAGACTGTCCACAGTAACGATTACTCTAGAAGATTACACGGAAGCCCTAAGAGAGGCGCCACGCCTTCTTAGTGGAGAAGTGGTGAGGGCTGTTTCAGAGGCAATTCTTCATTTCCCCAGAGGCATATTTGGATATTTGGGGTTAGATGCGGTCAGATCCTGCCTAGGCTGCCCTAACAAGACCATTCAAAGCTTCATTGCCTTCCAACCCCATGGAAACAAGAAGCATAGGGACCAGCTCTCCGTCTTGTTCTTCCTCCCCACCTCATCTTCCCCCTTCGATTTCTCCATCATCTGCCTTTTGCAAAGTTACAGCGAACGGTTCTTTCTCGCCAGCAGAGAGAGCCGGCTGAATCTGACATCTACAGTCCCCTTTCCAACCCCCTACTCCCCGCAGCATTCTCCTTTCAGGCGGCGGCCATCGTTTGATGATGATGGTTGTTGTTGTTGATGACGATGATGATGCCTGCCGTAGCGGGCGGCGAGACTCACCACTACCTCCTCGAAGATACTCTGCAACTGCGCCTCCATTGGGACCGCCATGGCGCGATCTCAAGGCTTTTAGCCCGCCGCAATCCGGGCGGAAGAAGAAGCAACAAGCTCTCCTCTCCCCCACCGGTTCCCTTCCCGGAACTATTCCGGAAGGCGCTTCCTTTCGCATCCGGGTCGCGAGGAGCCGGGTGCGGGGAATACTATTACCTCTGCTGGTGTGTGTGTGGGGGGGGTAGGGGGATGCACCAGCTTTTACTCACCGCAACGGATTGGCGGGTGGGACCGAGAGCTCCCATTTGCTTGCTTCAAAGTTCCGCGAAGGGCGCCAAACTCGGATGAAAAAAAAGCATCTTCCAGCGGTGGAATTTGCGAAGCTCCTCGATTCCCCAAGGAAATGCACACCGGATTGCATCCCGATTCTGTGGCCTCGTTTGCACGACGCGCATCAGGAGTGACTCCGGTCATTGTTTAATAAAAGAAGACCCAGCAGTATTTCCCCCAGAATGTCTATGGAGATTCTCAGTCATCCCGGTCATTGTTTTCCCAAAGATCCTTTTTCACGAGGCAACTGGACTTTCAACGAAAAACGAGAAAGTCCAGTTGCCTCGTGTGAAAAAAGCATCTTTGGGATATTCCCCCATAATTTAATTTGGTGACCGCATCCAAATGCTTCTAGACTTGCAAACGTACACAGCCCCCAATTATATCACCCTGCTTGGCTTCGCACAAGACACTAGAAAGTAATTTGAATTGCTACCTGGAGGCCACTCTTGGATTTCTTGCTAGAGAAAGAAAAAAAGTAATATTTTGATTTTGGAATTTTATGATTAGATTATTTTGATAAGATAAACATTGTGCGTGTTAAAGTTATACATGTTTTGTTTGCATTTATAGTTTTTTAAATGTAATGCTTACATTTAAGATGAGAGGATATTTGTATTGTTAGTTTGAATATTGATTATTAGTATTATGTTATCTTTTTATGTACTTTTTGCCATGGGAGATTATTCTCAGATGGTTTGTTTGAAAATAAATTTTGACACTGAAATTGGATGAGTAGATTGCCTTTGATTAAAGAAATATCGTAAAAATTTAAAATTATATATGCATGTTTTATATGATTTAGATAATCTTTTAAAGGGGCAGAAAAAGCATAAAAAAATGCAAGTGCAAGTTTGGAAGATGTGAAGAAACCTGGCCCATAGAATCGCCTAGAGTCAAATATAACAAATGGATAACATCATCATCATAGCATAGCATGCATTGAGTTATTTTATAATATAAAAAGATTTCTGTATTTGAACTTAATGTTTAATACTAAGGTCTCCACTGTATTTTTTACAAACATTAAAAAAGAAAAAAAAAGGAACTTATTGGAAATAGCAATAGCACTTAGATTTATATACCGCTTCACAGTGCTTTTACAGCCCTCTCTAAGTGGTTTACAGATGCAGCATGTTTCCCCCAACAATCTGGGTCCTCATTTTACCGACTTCGGAAAGATGGAAGGTTGAGTCAACCTTGAGCCGTAGAGCAGGGCTTTTCAACCTTTTCACCCATTGTACCACTTTTAGGATATGGCAATATCCGAGTACTACCAGTCGCCTAGCAAGGTGTCAAAAACTTGATGACCAAAAAAAAGGAAAAGGAAAAAGTGATAAAGTACAGGTAGTCCTCAACTTACAACAGTTCGCTTAGTGACTGTTCGAAGTTACAATGGCACTGAAAAAAGTGACCCCCAAACCAAAGCTGAGCAAGACATCTGCCTGCCCACCCGGCGGCGCTCTTCCTCCTGTCCGAGGTTTTCATTGTTGTGAGCATTTCTGTTGAGGATTTGCAGTGGGGAGTGGTGTGGGGAATGTTTGTTTTTTATTCCCCCCCGTCTGCTGGGTGGTTGCAGGTTTTGGTCACTTCACATGATCCTGGGATACTGTGACCATCATAAATATGAATCAGTTGCCAAGTATCTGAATGTAAATCACAAGACCCTGGAGATGATGCAACATTCCAGCTGATCGGCGCTTCTGGGCTCATCAGAAGTGCCAGGATCAGCACCGAGCTCCAGTTGGAGCCTGGCACTGATCCTGGCGCTTCTGAGCCCTGACAGTCCCGAAGAAGCACTGATCCTTGCGCTTCTGCTGAGCCCTGACAGCCCTGCAGCTCCAGCCATCTCTCGCTCAGGCTTGTGCGTTGCTGCCACCGCTTCAGCTCATTCCCCTCCCCCACTACCACTTTTCTAGGATGTTCGTGTACCACCTGCCAGGTGCCAATGTACCACAGATGGTACCCGTACCACTGGTTGAAAAGCCCTGCCGTAGAGGATCGAACTTCTGGCAGTTGGCAGAATTAGCCTGCAATACTGCATTCTAACCATTGCGGCACCACAGCTCATATTTATAAACATGGTAGACCCGCTTAGAAACCATGCTGTGAGTTTATATTTGCCTTACTGTATGATGTATTGTGTATAGGGTAACCATACTTGATTGAATTTGATTAACAACTTTGGCAAGAAATATCATAAAATAGGGCAAAGTTCACTTAAGAAATGTGAAGAAATGTGAAATGCAAGAGAAATTTTGGTTGTAAGTTGAGGACTTACATTGTGATTGTAAGTCGAGGACTACTGGTCTTACACCTTTCTTCCAAAGTTGGGCAAAGTTTAATCTCACAGCCATGACTGTGTATCTCAGTAAATTAGGTAGTAAATTAGGCAGTATATGTAGGGGTGTGGGTCTATACATGTGTTGTATATAGTATGTTTTAGGGGTGTTTCATGTATGTGTTTCACTTGGAGAGCGGGCAACTAAATTTCATTCTTGATGTGTGCCCTTGTGCCCACAGTAAAAAAAAATGATAATAAAGGTTACCTTATCTAATCTGAGCTAGTAAAGTGGCTTCTATTCTTTGGTTTAGATGAGATTGCTGGGGGCAGGGGAGGGTCAGTTTGAGTCTGATAGGATTAGACTAAGAAAGGAGGTGTGACTGAGATAATGTTCAAAAGACAGGGAGAAGAAAGGGCACAGCTTCCAGTTTGTTAACTTTATTTTCTCCACAGCGTAAGTTTTAGTGCTGCCAAGCATGAGGAATCAAAGTACAGAACTTTGAAACAATTCTCCAGCCATCTTCTAGTAGTGAGCTCATTTATTTGGAATCTCAGTTTCCCAGAATGTTTGCAAGAGGAATTTTTTTTTTACGATAATTCAATAATGTAATTTTTCATCTGCTGTTTGTGCTTACAGTTATTGCTCATTCTGGCACGAAGTCTTACAATATACAACACACCCATGTTTCCATTGTTTGCATATGTGCGTGCAACAGAAGAGGACAATAGAAACAAACAGATTCGTAGTATGTGGCTTTGTTCCATGGGAAGAAAATACAGACTGTCCATTGGCTGCTCCAGATTAAAAAAGGCTGGAAAGAATTCTAAAAGTCACACTTTGCACGCAACAGCACAGGAGTCAGCAGAACAGCACTGGATTAAAGAACCACTCGTTGCTTCTACCTCTGTTGTGTTTTGGCAACAAAACAAAATTGGGGTTCAGGTCTCAGAAGAAATAGAGAGGAAAGGAGAGAGAGACAGGATGAGTAAGACCTCTGTCTTTCTTGTTTGTTTGTTTTATTTTCTAATTCCTCAGTGATCATTCTAAATCACGGACTGAAACCAGAGGGCTCACTCCCTATTCTGTATTTCTTCCTCCTATTTCTTCTGCCAACCATGACAATAGAAGTTGGGGAAGGGGGGAGAATATCATCTCTCCCCCTGCTTTTCTTATGGGTGGCAGGTGAGGAAGAATGAAGAACCACTTTCTGTGAGAAAAGAAGTGGGGGGGAGTAGCTTTTCAACCAGACACCTCCATTCAAACTTCTCCCAAGGTCTGTGACACAGTTCTACTGTGCCATGGAGGAAGGGATACCTCACTTTCCTGCGCCCTGAGAATAGAACCAGGGAAAATGGCTCTCTAGCTGCCATTCTATGAGGGGAAATGAGTCTCTTTGGTGCTGAGAGAATTGATCTTCCAGGGATTCCTTCCCATGGTGCTCTCCCTTCTGCAATCTCTGGTTTGGCCCCTCTTCCAGTATCAAAAGACAAATGACTGTGAGAATCAGTGACCCAGAACCAAGGGTTGAGCATGCCCACAGCACCCTCAGGTGACCATCAGGAGCAAAGCAACCCCTCAGTCATCCAGGTCATGAAGAACTGAAGAAGCTTCTTGGATGAGAAGCGAAACGTCTTCAAAGAGAAAAAAGAAAGTCCAGTTGCCTCATGAAAAACCGCCTTTGGGACAATCCCTCAAACAGCTTACCTTTACATGAGGTGTTTCAGACAGACCAGATGGCACAGCTTATACCAGAAGAAGATGGAAAAAGCTGCTGGATCATGGAAGACAATTGCAGTCTGCCTACTCAATGGGTTGCGGGGAGTTGAAACAGCATTGCCATTCATAGCTTTCAAATCTGTTTGCTAAAGCATCACTAGTTCATGGGTAGGGGTCATATGGTTCAACCATTCTTTGCATTATTAGTTCTTAATTGCTTTCAATAGTTCATGGGCAAAAAAGAGGCATATAAATTCCTTAAATGAAAAAAGTTCACCCCTCACTGTATCCCAAAATTATGATATCTGCTTTTCTGGATCCAGAAAAATATATAAACAATGTGCAGGAAAAAGTGTGTGGGTTTTTGTTAATTATTATTTTATTTGCAAACTGCCAGAGTTTGTCTTTGAAGAAAATGAGCAGTTCCTAAATGTGATTCATAAATAAATACATCATTATTTTTAACAATGATAAAATACTGAATATACTTGACTTATTTGAATGTTTTCTGAATCCCAGTTTTTCCTGCTTGAAAGGAAATCTATTTTCTCTTCCTCACTTTCGGTTTCCAAATAGAAAATTGCTGAAAATGCCTTCTGCCCTTTACATGTATTGGTTAAAAGGTGATTAGGTGTCCTCCCTCTAAATGAGCAAAGGCTGCTCTTGTTTATAAGCTACCAGTAAAGAGATAATACTCTCTCAATTTCTCTTCAGCTCAGGCACAACTGAAAGGACAGGACAGAGCAAAGAGTAACACAACAAATGGAAATGTTTCCTGAAGATACAGATGAGACAGAGATGGGAGAGAAGAACACTTTGGACCTGATAGATTTCCAAACAGAGAGAATTATTAAAAGAAGCACTCTTCGGAACTATAAGATACTCTGTGTTGTAAGTGTTATTCTTTACTTACATTTGACCATTGCATTTGTTATATCCCCTCTTCTTCACTTTTGTGATTAACAGCATAAACTTACTCCTAGTTTTCCATTGTTTGTCTGGAAATATCCTGGTTCTGCCACTCTGTCACATTTGTCAGCATGAATAGAGACACTTTTAACTTTAAAGTTTTCAGTGGACAGTCTGCTTCAAGGGCTGATACAGACACTTGAAACATTCAGAGTTTGCAAAGTTGGCAGATATCACTGTTTCCGGTTTATACTACATAAACATCTCTCCCTGTCTCTCTCTCCCCCCCCCCGTGTTTTAAACAAAAGTGAATGTTTACAACTAGTCTGTATTATACTGATGTATTACTATGAATTATTAGAGAGAGCCCGTTTAGTGTTGTGGTTAAAGGCATTTTCCCATTAGAAAGTGGAAGAATGTAAATGCTACTCCTACCACAGGCATAATTTGGGGCATTTTGGGGGGGAAAAATGCCCACAGACTACATTTCCATATACTTGCCAGGAATCAACATTCATTTGAAGGGACAAACACAAAAAAGGAATTATTATAGATTTAATTTATAATCTAGTGTATCCTAAATTCCACACATCTGAATTCAGGCTAGAGAAATTGATCTACAGTGGCTAAGAGTAATCCACATCTGCAGGCAAAAGGATAAGAGAAAAAGTGTGACTTCATCCTGTTAACCTGGAAATACCTGGAACTGGATCAAACTATGAACTCCTTTCATAATAGACCTCTAGGACAATATACTCTGTGTTTCTAAGGATTCGTGTTCTAGGTTTTGGCTTCTTTTACCAAGTAGGTGTGCCAAAATGACGTGTCTTATACAATGAAAAATGAGAGATTTCTGAAGTAGTAGAGTTGCTCTGAACTTTGACACAAACTTATCAAAGATGTTGTATTAGTTCTTACTAAAGACTGATAAAGAATAACGTTATCTGTTGGGAAAATTCCTAGGAAAGTCTAAGAGTGAGTGGTGAACTTTTTCCATAAATTTATGGTTCAAAAAGAAAAGGCAAAATGTTAACATGAGGCTTTCTGTAGCTCATTCTGCTAGAGGAAACACATGGTTGCCCAGTCTAAATACAAATACAACGACAATTGAGTCCAAAATTTCTGTTGCTACGTGAGACAGTTAAGTGAGTTTTCCCCATTTTACAACCTTTTTTGCCATAGTTGTTTAGTGAATCACTGCAGTTGTTAAGTTAGTAACACGGTTGTTAAATGAATCTGGCAATTGACTTTGCTTGTCAGAAGGTCACAAAAGGGGATCACATGACCACCACCACCACCCCTGGGACACTGCAACTGTCACAAATATGAACACATGACCATGGAGATGCTGCAATGGTTGTGTGAAAAAATGGTCATAACTCCCTTTTTTCAGCACTGTTGTAACTTTGAACTGTCACTAAGTCAAGGACTACCTGTATTTTATATCTTTTTAACCTAATTTATGTAGTGTGCATAGCTTCTGTTTCTTTAGTAATGATTTCTTAAATAAGACAGAATTGTCTGGTTCCAACAAAACAGTAGGTTTTTAGAATGCTGATGAAGAAGGATTCTGATGAATTAACAAGAGTGTAGAGAACAGAAGCAATGGTAGTGAGGGGCCTGGAGAACAAAGCCTACGAAGAACATTAAAGTAATTGGTATACTTAGCCTAAAAACAAAAGACCAAGGAGAGACATGATAGCAGTCTTCAAAGAGTTGCTAGGAGCCTTGAAGGGAAAAGATCCCAGGGAGTAGAGTGTGCATTTATTCCCTATGGGGCCTGAGGGTAAGACAAGAACCAATGGATAGAAGAGAATTTATCTCATTAAACTATGCCTTAATATTGATCTAGAATAGGGACAAAGGGCTTGGTATAAAGGTGATTGCTGTCTTGTTTCTTGGAAGCTTTACAGATGGAGATTCAATCTTCAAATAAGGAGGAATTTCCTGACATGAGAGCTGTTAAGCAATGGAAAGTCTTGCCTTCTAGAATAATGGGAGCCAGACATTCTAGAGATTCTTAAGCAACAGTTGGACAATTATTTGTCAGGGATAGTCTGGTCCTTGCCTCGGGTAGAATCTTGGACTAGAGCAGGGGTCCCCAACCCCCAGTTCTTGGACTGGTACTGGGCTCTGGCATACCAACAACCGGTCCGCACAAACAAGCAAAACCCCATTCATGGGATGCAGGCAGCACACAAAACCATGCACCGGTCCGTGGAAAAACCTTTCTCCACAGTGCCCAAAAGGTTGAGGACCTCTGGACTAGAGAGCCACTTTGGTGTAAGGGTTAAAATGTTGGATTAGAAAGCCAGGAGTTCTAGGCCTGTCTTAGACATGAAAGTTGATGAGTAACTTTTAGGCAAGCCATTCTCCCTCAGCCCAACTCAGCTCACAGGATTATTGTTAAAGGGGAAACAGAAGGCAGAAACATTATACAGTATACACTGCCTGGAATCATATAAAATAAAGGCAGGAAATCTTATAATAACAAGATATTTTTAGTTATTTTTTAAAGTTGTGAAGTAAATATGAAATATATGTCTAATAATAAAAATGAATAAAAAGGTTATTTTTTACATTTTGAAATCATTTTACCATTTGGAAATAAGGGTACATTACAATGGTTAATGAATCCTGATGGATTTTTGGGCCTTCTGAAGCATATCCCAATAGGTATACCACTCATTTTCTAAATTTGAGAGATTACTGAGGTGACTGACACAGGCGATCTCAACTGCATGGATAGATGATTGAAGCAGAGGTGAAGAAAAGCTCATATCCAAATGAATGAGAGTGATATTGTAACCATTACTTACCTAAGTAAGTAGATTATTTATTAATGTTCTCCTCCTAGACAAGGTGATCAAGTGAATTATTCCATTTACTCCTGAGCACCCTTTTATTATCTACAACCATTTGGAAATGAAGCTTGTTTTTGATTGCCCTGTGGAATTATTTTTGTGAAGAGCAAAACAAGAAAAATGAGTCTCATTTTTTCTACATTGTTATACTCTAAAGTTTAAACTACAGCATCCTCTGGGTGACTTTGAGCCAGCCAACATTTCTTAGCCCAACCTATTCCACACAGTTGTAAGGAAAATGGAGGATGGAATAGTATTTCACCATCTTGAATTCAAAGGAATACAAATGCTGTGATTGAATTTTGCTGTGATTGGATTTTGTTAAATTCAATTACAGTGTAGCTGAAGTAACCTTGATTTCAAATGTTAAGTGATTAAAAGCTTTAGGGGCCACCTTGTAAAAGTACTCTTGGTTTTAATAGCTCTTGGGAATTCCTTAAAGATATGACTTTTCTGTCAGGCACAGATAATATTTGTCAGTAAAGCCTGATGCATATGGTTTGATTGGATATAATTTTAATGGCCTTGGGTTTACTGTACTATGATATTGCTTTATAATTTATTCTTTTTATGTTTTGCACTCTGAGCTGCCCAAAGTCACAAAATTCAGATAGGCAGCAAATTCAATTCAATCATCAATCAATTCAAATAAATAAATAAATAAAATTTATCTTGAGTTCATTTCTCTGTCATTTTGTTAAAGTAAAAACATATTATTTTGGAGAGGGAAGAAAATGAGAAACTATTTGATAAAACACCTCTAACATGCATCTGCCTTTAGGCATGGGGATGACAAGGAAGAGTACAGTTCCATTTAGAAACTAAGCTTGGTACATTAATTAGGATTTATGCTCCATGAAATGCATACGTAGGATCTCAGCCAAAGGGGGCAAGGAGGAGCTGTACATAGTGAACAAACCACAGTCATCACCTGTTGTCACTTCCAGCAGTTCCTTGAGACTGGATAGTACCTCCCTCTTTGGTAAAAAATAGTGTTCATTGTTATCCCCTTCTATTGCTTAGTCAAGAATATCCAAGGAACCCTTTTGGGAGCAGAAGGAACCAGAGTGGAGAGATGATTCAGCAGAAGGTAAGGCTTAGATATCAGGATAGGGAATTGGGACCACAGATCTGGATCCCGACCATGCTAAAGTTCTGAAGGACTCGTCCCAAAGTGAATCAAGAACCTATTGAAAAATTTTGCCGGCAGCAGGATCTTACTGCTGGCACAGCAACGGATTCTATTGCGAATCAGGGCTGTTTCCAAAGGAGGCAGAGGAGAGGTCCTGGGGCTTATGGAGCAAAGGAACTGGATGAGGCTTTTGGCAGGTCCAGAGGAAGGGAGAGAGGCTTTTGGAGGAATTGGAGGCACCAGCAACAGCATCATGCTCCAGGAGCAGAAAGGAGTGAGGCCGTTTTAAGGAAAAGGTGGAAGAGACAGGATCAGAAAAAGAAAAGGAGGTGAGGTTGTTATGCAGGAATACAAGCTAAATTGAGGGCTAATCCACATGGAGCTCCGTTTCCATCTGTCCTGTTTGCCAGTGTTGGCTCCCTAGAGACTAAAATGGATTATCTGAAACTTGAGCTGACCACGAACAAGGAGGTCAGAGACATGGTTAAAGTCATCTATTCCAGACAATGCTATCAGTATGATGGGCTTTTCAACATTTTGGCTGGACAGGAGCAGCAATTTGAGTGGAAAATCCTGTAGTACCGGTGTATGTACCGGTATTAGTGAGAAGTGGTGTGCCAATGCTAAGGTAGTCTCCAGCCAGTGATCTCCTGATGTCAAGTGTTCGGCTGTGAAATGTAGACCCTTTTATTTGCCAAGAAAATTCACTGTCATCCTAATCATAGCTGTATATATTCCCCCCCCCAGTGCCAACAGGAATGAAGCCCTGAGTGCTCTTTATCACACTATCAGTGACTTACAAACTGTCCACCCAGATGGGGTTTTCATTGTGGTAGAGGATTTGCTGTGAGCCGCCCTGAGTCTTGGGAGAAGGGCGGCATATAAGTCAAATAAATAAATAAATAAATTTCAATCAGACTGACTTGAAAGCAGCCCTCCCTAATTTCTATCAATATATGGATTTTCCTACCAGAGGTGTGAATTCTCTGGATTTAGCTTACTCTAACATCAAGAAAGCATTTAAGACTGCCCCTTGCTCTCATTTTGGCACCTCAGATCATCTCTCTGTGATGCTTATGCCAGCATATAAGCCTTTTTAATTAGAAAGAGACCAATTAGAAAACAAGTGAGAGTGTGGCCTGCAGGAGCTATGGAAGCTCTACAAGACTGTTTTGGATGCACAAATTGGAACATATTTAAAGAGGCTGCAATGAATGGACAACATACTGATGTGAACGAGTATGCGTCTACTGTGTCTGCTTATATCCAAAGGTGTATGGAGGATGTTAATGTTCTTAAGTTTATTATCATTTGACCAAATGAGAAACCTTAGATGTCACACTTAGAATAGCAAGAACTGAGTTGAGGTCTGCTATAAAATCAGCAAAGCGAGACTATAGTCAGAAAGTGCAGAATTTCTTTCAAGATCCTATGGACCCGAGACATATGTGGCAAGGTATTCAGGTAATTACTGATTATAAGGCAGCTTCCCTGACATGTAAGGGTGACACAGACTCTCTAAACAAGCTAAATATGTTTTTTTGATGGTTTGAGGCCACAAACAATGTTCCAGCAAGGAAGGCTGTTCCCCTTTTGATGAGCAGGTGCTTGGGCTTGATACAACTGCTGTTCAGTTAATACTCGGAAAGCTGCGGGTCCTGATAATATCCCTGGGCAAGTACTTAAGGAGTGTGCTGACTAATTGGCCACTGTTCTCACAGACATCTGCAATCCCTCGTTGCATCAGACCGTGGTTCCATCATATTTTAAAACTACAATCATTGTATCAGTGTCTAAAAAAACTAAAATCACATGCCTTAATGATTGATTACCATCCAGTTGCACTCACTTCCATTATGATGAAGTATTTTGAGAGATTGGTAAAGGATTACATGGTTTCATGCCTTCCCCCTACATTTGACTCATTACAGTTTGCCTATTGAAAGAACCGCTCCGTAGAAGATGCACTTTCCTGTGTGCTTCATCTTAGCTTGGTGCACCTGGAGGGGAAGAATACTCATGTAAGAATGCTGTTTGTGGATTTTAGTTCAGCATTGAACACAATCATTCCTCAGCATCTGGTGAACACACTGGGGATAATAATAATAATAATAATAATAATAATAATAATAATAATAATAATAATAATAATAATAATAATAATGTACCTTGGAGGTCATCGAGTCCAACCCCCTGCTCAGGCAGGAAACCTTATACCATTTCGGACAAATGGCTGTCCAGTCTCTTCTTAAAAACTTCCAGTGTTGGAGCATTCACCGCTTCTGGAGGCAGGTTGTTCCACTGGTTGTATTGTTCTAACTGTCAGGAAGTTTTTCCTTAGTTCTAGGTTGCTTCTCTCCTTGATTAGTTTCCATCCATTGCTTCTTGTCCTGCCTTCAGGCGCTTTGGAGAATAGCTTGACTCTCTCTTCTTTGTGACAGCCCCTGAGATACTGGAACATGGCTATCATGTCCTCTCTCGGCCTTCTCTTCATTAAACTGGACATTCCCAATTCCAGCAATCGTTCCTTATATGTTTTAGCCTCCAGTCCCCTAATCATCTTTGTTGCTCTTCTCTGTACTCTTTCTAGAGTCTCAACATCTTTTTTACATCGTGGTGACCAAAACTGGATGCAGTATTTCAAGTGTGGCCTTACCAAGGCATTGTAGAGTGGTATTAATACTTCACATGATTTTGATTCTATCCCTCTGTTAATGCAGCCTAGCACTGTGTTGGCTTTTTTGGCAGCTGCAGCACACTGCCGGCTCATATTTAGGTGATTGTCCACTAGGACCCCAAGATCCCTCTCACAGTTACTACTATTGAGCAATGTACCCCCTATACTATACCTGTACATTTGGTTTTAATACTCCTTTATGTAATTGGATACTTTATTTCCTTATTGATAGGCCCCAGGTTGTGCGGGTTGGAAAGAAAGTTTCCAATTCCATCTCCTTGAGTACAGGTTCTCCACAGGGCTGATTTAGCAGGTTACTGAATAATTGTGAAAGAAGTTCTCTCTCTCTCTCTCTCTCTCTCTCTCTCTCTCTCTCTCTCTCTCTCTCTCTCTCTCTCTCTCTCTCTCTCTCCCTCCCTCCCTCCCTCCCTCTCTTTATAAAACTTTATCTGGAAAACATTTACATCCTTGAGTTGTGAACCAGGAACAATGACTAATATTTGGAGAATGCAGTGAAGCCTAAAGAAAATACCGTAATCTAATCTCATAAATATTGGCTTTTGGCTGCAATTCTAAATACTCTAATTGGAAAGCTAGGTTGATTTTAGAGGGACACCTATACCCTAATCTGAAACGAGCTTCCTCAAAAGAAAATTCATGTTTAAATAATTTACTTTCAAGTAAAGATGATAGGAATGGCAATGTTGCAGTACAGTTTACGCATGATCATTCAGAGTTCACAAATGCGGGGATCTATCCATTATGTTGATCATACACATGTATGCATTGTAGTTAAATATTCATCAGAATCAGCCAACAGTATAGCTGATCTCTTTTTGACGTGCCTTCTAATAATAAAGTAGAAGCTCCACCATCATCTCAGCCAATATTTTAGCAATGAACTTTCAAATATTCCAGATTTTTCCTCTGAGAAAAATCAGAGAATTACAGTAGTCTTTGTTTACTGACTACAATTGGGACCGGCAACTTGGTCATAAAGTGAAGCGATCGCGAAGCGTAACCACAACTGTGCTTATGGCCTTATTTCAGTTTTCCTTTGCTTTACAGACATGCAGAGACTGTAAATCTGAAGATTGATTGTAAAGTTATTTTTTCATTACTGTCATAACTGCAAACAGTTGCTATACAGCAGAGGTGTTAAACTGCTGGCCCGCGGGCCGGTTTCATCATACTGAAGCTGTGCTCACCCCATTACCGGCAATGGTAAAACTGGCCCGATACGTTGCGCAATGCACGTGACATCGTGAGTTTGACATGTCTGCTATATAAGATGTTACAAGAAGGACTACCTATAGTCCTCTTGCAATACATTACACTTGAATCAATAATGTAGCCGTAAACAAATGATTTAATTTTATTTAAACAAGAGAATTCTGGAAATTTAAAATATATGTTATTATGTAGAGAAAACTCTATTTTTACAGATATAAAAGGCAGCTTGCACCAAATCCTCGAGGAGCAATTTGCACGGACTAAATCCTTCTTTTAGCAAACTCTACTTAGAAGTTCTCAGTTCTTGCTTTTAACCAAATATCTATGTTGAATGCCCATTTGTCTATCTCTGATAACATTGATACACACATAATAATAATAACAATAATAATAATAATAATAATAATAAAGTTGGAAGGGACCTTGGAGGTCATCTAGTCCAACCCTCTGCTCAGGCAGGAAACCCTATACCATTTCGGACAAATGGCTGTCCAGTCTCTTCTTAAAAACTTCCAGTGTTGGAGCATTTGCCGCTTCTGGAGGCAGGTTGTTCCACTGATTAATTGTTCTAACTGTCAGGAAGTTTCTCCTTAGTTCTAGGTTGCTTCTCTCCTTGATTAGTTTCCACCCGTTGCTTCTTGTCCTGCCTTCAGGCGCTTTGGAGAATAGCGTGACTCCCTCTTCTTTGTGGCAGCCCCTGAGATATTGGAATACTGCTATCATGTCACCCCCCCGTCCTTTTCTTTATTAAACCAGACATACCCAATTCCAGCAACCGTTCCTTATATGTTTTAGCCTCCAGTCCCCTAATCATCTTTGTTGCTCTTCTCTGTACTCTTTCTAGAGTCTCAACATCTTTTTTACATCATGGTGACCAAAACTGGATGCAGTATTCCAGGTATGGCCTTACCAAGGCATTGTAAAGTGGTATTAATACTTCACGTGATCTTGATTCTATCCCTCTGTTAATGCAGCCTAGCACTGTGTTGGCCTTTTTGGCAGCTGCAGCACACTGCTGGCTCATATTTAGGTGATTGTCTACTAGGACTCCGAGGTCCCTCTCACAGTTACTACTATTGAGCAAGGTGCCACCTAAACTGTACTTGTGCATTTGGTTTTTCTTGCCTAAATGTAGAACCTTGCTTTTTTCACCATTGAATTTCATTTTATTAGATAGTGCCCAGTGTTCAAGTCTGTCCAGGTCCTTCTGTATCTTAAGCCTGTCTTCTAGAGTGTTGGCTATTCCTGCCAGCTTGGTGTCATCTGCAAATTTGATGAGTTCCCCATCTATCCCTTTGTCCAAATCGTTGATGAAGATGTTGAAGAGCACTGGGCCCAGAACAGCGCCCTGGGGTACCCCACTACACACTTCCCTCCATGTAGATGCGGTTCCATTGAGGACCACTCGCTGAGTACGGCCGTCAGCCAGCTACAGATCCATCTGGTGGTGATTCTTTCTACCCCACATATTTCTATCTTATCAAGTAGTAGGTTGTGATCTACTTTATCAAATGCCTTACTGAAGTCCAAGTAAATTATGTCCACAGCATTCCTCTGATCCACTAATTTTGTCACTTGGTCAAAGAATGCAATAAGATTTGTCTGGCATGATCTATTTTTGACAAACCTATGTTGGCTTTTAGTAATGACTTTGTTTGCCTCTGGGTGTTTGTTGATTCATTGTTTGATTATCATTTCCAGGACCTTCCCAGGTATTGATGTCAGTCTGATAGGTCTGTAATTTCCTGGATCCATTTTTTCCCTTTTTTGAGGATGGGAACTACATCAGCTCTTTTCCAGTCCTCTGGTAATTCCCCTGTGCTCCAGGATCTTTGAAAAATATAGTTCACTGGTTCCGAGATCACATCTGCCAGTTCCTTGAGAACCTTGGGATGTAATCCATCTGGTCCTGGTGACTTGAACTCATCTAGGCTGGACAGGTGCTCATTTACTGTTTTCTTGCCTATCTTAACTTGTGTTTCTATTCTGTTTTTTATGGCACTATTTTTGACAGGTTGATCTGTTTTTTCCCTTTGTGTAAAGACAGATGCAAAAAACGAGTTAAATAGTTCTGCTTTCTTCCTGTTGCTTGTCACCTTCTTGCCACTTTCACCCACTAATGGACTAATTATTCCCTTCACCTTTTTCTTGTTTTTTTACATGTTGAAAGAAGCTTTTTTTGTTATTTTTGACTTTGGTCGCAAACCTTAGTTCATTTTGAGCCTTGGCTTTCCTCACTTCATCTTTGCAGGCTCGGGCTATTTGCTGATATTCTGACTTAGTTATGTGTCCCTCTTTCCACTTTCTATACTTGTCCTTTTTATCTTTCAATTTGTCAGAGAGTTCTTTATGCAGCCATGCTGGTTTCTTTTGAGAGCTGTTGTTTTTCCTCTTTGTTGGTATTGTGCTAGACTGTGCTTTTATTATCTCATTTTTCAAAATTTCCCAAGCTTCTTGAGATGTTTTCCCCTTGAGGATTCTCATCCATGGATTCCTTCCCAAGCCCTCTCTAAGTTTATTGAAATTAGCTCTCTTGAAGTCCAAGATTCTAGTTTGACTATGTTCTATTGCTTGTGCTTCCATAATGTTGAATTCTAATATTGCATGATCACTTCCTCCCAGGGTTCCTATGGCTGCAACACCTTCTATCATTTCATCTCTGTTAGTGAGAATTAGATCCAAAATGGCTAATCCCCTAGTTCCCTTCTCTACTTTTTGGGAGACAAAGTTGTCTGCTAGGTTTGCCAGGAACCTGTTTGATCTTCCACTTGGTGCAGAGTTTGTCTCCCAGTTGATGTCAGGGTAGTTAAAGTCCCCCATTACTATTGTGATGTGCTTCCTACATACCTTAGTTAGCTGACTAGCAAAAAGTTCATCTATTTCCTCTGTTTGGTTGGGTGGTCTGTAGTATACACCTATGGCAATGTCATTCCCCCCCCTTTTATATTGACCCAAATGCATTATAAATGTATATAAATCGTATGTATATAAATCAAATGTACAAATGTATATAAATCTTATGTATTTAGAAAGCACCCAAATCCTATAACTGAATTATCCAGTCAATCCACAATAGAAAGCATAGTATTCATTTGGCAAGGGCATGGAAATTTCATTGCCAAGATAAAGCTGGGTATAGTCACAACAAGACAATCAGCAGCCCAATTTTGCTATGCCTTGAGTTTTCAAATGTTGCAGAAAAAAATAATCAGGATCAGGCTTGATAAAGAAAAAGTCCACCTCCTGGTTTCAGTGAATTGTTTGATCCTGAACAACAATATTAATAAAAAAATCTTTTTTAACAAATAAAAGTGCATAATCTATATCAGTGGTGGTGAATCTATGGCACGCATGCCAGAGGTGGCATTCAGAGCCCTCCCTGTGGGCATGCGCACATGCCTTGGAGATGGCAACAGTCCCTCTTCAGGACTGCTAACTCGCTGAGGTCCCACGTGGTCAGATGCATCCCAGCATGGCAGGTTTCCCTCCCCTCATCCCATCCTTCCTGGCCTCGCATGCTCTCCTTTTCCTGGGCACGACCCACTGTATCGCCTCCTCAGCAGTTGGCCGTCCGTCCAGCTCAGAGGCGGCTTCTCTGAACTGCTGGCGGTGGCTGCGGAGCTGCAGAGTATGCCGGTTGAGGGGCCGGCAGGCTGTGGCTGCTGATGGACACTGTTAGCCCCCATGTGCTCGCTGGCTTCTGTGTGCAGGGGCCAATGGTGTCAGGCAGCAGCCATCCCAGTCCCTGCCTCTCCTTGCCCTGCGGCAATGGCACCCCCACCCTGCCTCACCTCACCCCTCAGGACAAGCCTCCTGCCCACCTTCCAGAGACTCCCTGGATCTCTCCTAACCCTGCCCAGCCCCCACAGGTGTCCCTCCTCACGAGCAACATCGAGATGACCATGCCCACCTTGGCCACACCCACCCAGTCTGCCATGACCACAGCCATACCCACCCAGTGGGCCACGCCCACCCGGCACCCAGCGATAAATAAGTAGGTTTTGGGTTACAGTTTGGGCACTCGGACTCTAAAAGTTTTGCCATCACTGATCTACATACTTCTAAAACTCTCTTGAATATTTTTATGTAACCTTCAATTGACCAAAACAGTGCATCATACAGCAACAATTGAACCAAGTTATCTCAGATAGGCTTATTTTTTATAAAAAAAATCTGGGCCCATCATATCCGTTCTGTTTGTAAAGTTGTGGCTACTGCAGCTTTGCCAGTTAGCCACAATCATGTGACTGTGATTTCTGACTTCTCTTCTTGTAAACACATAGATTGTGTGATGCAAAATCCTTCTAGCTCCTATGCCTAATTAGCTGGTGGGAAGACCCTATAGTCAAGTGCATTGGGTTGCTTTGGAACTGAGGTCAAAATTTGAAATTGTTTAATGATGGTGGATGGAAAGGGATAGATGAGGGAATAATTTGGATGTTTGCTGGTCAGTTAAGGCTGGCTGGAGGAGGACCAGTAATTGACAGGTGAGCCCTCTTCCTCTCTGGAGGGAGGAGGCCCTTGGGGATACAACAGAGTGGAGACCAGGGGTACAGTTTTCCTCATGGTAAATAATAATAATGATAATGATGATGATGATGATGATGATGATGCTGGAAGGGACCTTGGAGGTCATCTAGTCCAACACCCAGCAATGTGGCAGGCAGTTCTGTGAAGAGGAAGAGGAGGAGTTTATCAGGGCTTTACTGAGAGTCATGAGGAGAGGGGAAACAGGAGCAGCTTATATGTGTAAAGAAGGTTGACTTAATGCAGGCATGTCAAACTGCCGGCCCACAGGCTGGATGCGTCACACCGAAACCGTGCCCACCCCATTGCCGGCAATGGGGAAAAAGTCATGATATGTCGCATGACATCATATGATGTTGCGAGTTTGACATGCCTGACTTAATGGGTCATGGATTGACTACTTATAATATATTATTGTAGATATAAAATTTGTATTCAAACCAAACAGAAAACCCAAATTAAAATGCAGGAAAACATAGATGAATTGATACAGTTTTACCTAGACTTATGATTCTCCAGGTGTCTTTATTTACATCTCCCTCCATCGTTAGCTAGCAAGGTCCCTGCGGAAATGTAATCTAATGTATCTGGAAAGTGAGGTATTTCTGGGGAAAGCTTATCCAAGACTGGCTTTCTTATGATAGGGAAGGAAGTCTCAAGGTTTCCAAAGATTTCTGATATTTTGTAATGTAAAGACCGAGAGTAAGTGGATAGTCAGTTGAATTACTCCCAAATTCACCCTCCCTATATAAGAATTAACTGTCATTTTTGGCAATATATTTCAGAATATATGCAATTCTCTGATACAATTCACAGACTGGCTGTTTATTGTTCTTTTTGTATATCTTATGCTTTGTTCTTTGACAGATTTTGAATGCCATTATAATCTATCACATAGATCACTTGAAACTATGATGAGTTGTTATTCATGGCTACACCTCTTCTTTTATACAGGAAATAATAGCTATTTTTAATTTGCATAGGAAGAGGAATTACTATTTGTTTAAGCTTAGGTAGCTACAAAAGAAATATTTATTATGAATATTTGTACCACTGGAGAAAGGTCATAAATAGAATTTCCTGATTCCTGTGGTCTATACCTCTGTTCACTTAAAACAGAAATATAATTTCTGCCTGCTAGTTGAAATAGTACCATACATCATTCAACAAGTAGAAATGGTTTTTTAAAATATGTAGGTATACTGTCTGATCTACTTCAGACCTATGAAAAATTATATTCCATTGTAACATGCATGGGCAATCAATTTTGAGTTTCTCTGAATGTTGTAGAGTTATGGAAAAGATAATCTTAAGAGTAGTTGAATTTGACTTCTAGTAGTTACACAGACACAAGGAAATCATTTCCTTAACATTAGGAAAGTAGTTTAATATTTCCTTATTCTGGGAAAAATTTTGACTTCCAATTTATAATTCTGGACTATTCCATAAGTTAGTGGAAGCCCAGATACTGTGCTAAAGTCTGAGTATGCTCAGCTTTTGGAGGTCAAACAAGATTGGCTAGATGTTGGTACCATCTATGACTATCATATTTGTTGGCTATTTAAAAGATGTTAGGCTGAACCCATCTGTTTTCCTTTTTGTGAAAAAAGTAGAAATTGTTCCAGTGTAATTCAGTGTTTTGGAGTCATGTAACATTTTGGCCTCATCAGGTTAATCTGAATCTTTTTCTTTGATAGTCATGAAGAAAGAGGAATTATTTGCACACTTTTTAAAATAAACTACAATTCCCTATTAAGCCTGAATCCAGATTACAGTTTAAACTGCCATTATAAAATAGGATAAAAGCAAAATTGGATTATCTTAGCTTGTACTTATTTTAATTGCACTGGTAACTTACCTCTCATTTTTCTTTATATCATGGGATTCTTAAAAAAAAATCTCAATACCCTTTTTGATAAATAATTGATACGCTAACGAAACTCACTGAATTTAGTGAGGTAAGCAGGCCCTTGACTGAAAAATATCTCCTTTTGATTCTAAGGAACTTGACGTTGAACATGTATTGTTTCTTTTAGTTGTTTTTCTGGTTGACAATGTAAGTACAACATGCTGTATTTTTAATTTATTCTTCCTGTTGTTAATAGGTTCTTTTCTTTTCTTTGGTGGCTGTAGCCCTTGGACTAGGTTTAGGGCTTGGACTGAAGGAATCTGTGCAACCACAAGGTATGTTTACTTCAACTGAACCAAAACAGTTAAGAAAAGGCCATGTCACTGAGTTGATTTACCTGTATTTAAGTTAAACCTAGCCTTTTCCACATAAATATTCCTTTGATTCAAGCTTAACTCATGGTGACAATATTCATATGTCTATGTGTTCTTCTTGACAACACTATTGACATCATTTGCCACTGACTTCTAGGTTTTATTTTATTTTATTATTTTATTTTATTTCCCAGGCCTATTTTAGCCCTGAGATTAAGCTCATCCCAATTTTACATGAAAGTTTCAGTTTCAGCTTTCTGAACTGAAAGCTTGAGAAAGATTTGCCACATGGGCAGTCTTTATGCACCAACTAAGACAACAGCTTCTTTACGAATTCACACAGAGACCAAGAGTAAAAGACTGAAAAAACCTCTGTCTCAATAACATAAGAGATAATTGTGGGATTTCTGTACAGTAATGTCCCCACTCCCTTCAATAAATCTTGTTAGAAAAAAATCTAGTCATCAGTTAAGATTGGTTAGGTAATGCAAGCCATGGTACACTGATTTTTGTGTGGAAACAGACATTCACATATATTTTCCATATGCTAATTTAAATGCAGAGACATAGATTAATAAAAAATATGAACAAATTAAAATGCTTTTGGGTCCTGATCACTTTTATGGGGACAAGAGTATTTTTCCAATGGTTTTTTCCCCAACTTTCTAGTCTAGCCTATGACCTATAGTCCTGGATTTCCTGTAGTCTTCTGTATTAACTATGCAAAACTCTGCTTAGCATCTGAGCCCAGACGAGATCACTCAGACACGGTTGTCTGATAATGCATAGAAATAATAACTGCAATTTAAGTAGAAATTCAACACAACCCATCAGAGTTTGACAATAGGCAATTGGCTTGCTTACTCAGTTTTCTTGGTAATTTGCAACTCCAAAGTTCTTACTGCTTTTTGTGGTTCTTTAGCACTAAACTGGAATTGAACACTAGATAGCCCTTTAATTATAGTAACAAGTCATAGAGTAATAAGCACTGCAGTTAAAATGATTTAAGTATTCATTAGATTAAGAGCTCTGATTAAGAAGTACAGTACAAATTGTTAGAGGAAGTTGCTACAGATGACTAAGGTACACAAAATGCTTGATCAAGAAGAGATGGGAAACAGAACTATTCTGCTAAAAAACATGATTTTGCTTCTTAGCGTGGTTGATGGAATGCTCTATTTCCATCTCATCTCCTGGTGCTACAATGTTCTTGATGAAATTTAAGCAAGAGAGGATAGACAGACAGGCAGACAGGTAGATAGATGAATCTCCTTTGTCACATTTGATTTAGCCTTAGTATCCTATCTAAATCTAAAGGATAGGGTAGGATTAATATTCCTATAATACATAAAGGAGGAAGAAAATAAAGTTATAGAAAGAAACTCAAGATAGCCTTCCAGGGACTATTCAGAAAATGTGACTATGCCTATTTCAGCTCCTAGGTCTATACATGCATCGAGAGTGAATCATAGCATCTCATGCTAAGATCCCTTGAGTAAACTGAAAATAAACTAGAGATTTTTACTTTTGTCACTGGTGAAGTATGACTGTGCTCTGGCCTACACTGATTGTGCGTAATGCATTAAAAGTGGGATGCAGAAGTCTCCAAAACTAAAGTCTAGTAAGTCTAGTTTAAGCTTAAATTCAATCCCAATAGATTTTCAAATCAAGTGAATTTCATATTTATATTATTGTTCCTGGTTTCATGCCAGTGAGGGACAGTCTAAAGACACGGATACAATTAGGCTTTCAAAAGATAGCTGGAGTCATACATATAATATAAATCTGGCTGTTTATTAGCTAGGTCTGCACAGATATCACTCTGCCTGTAACCACTTAATTGCATTGGTGTGCTTATTGATGAGGCATGAAAAGATTAACTTTAAGTAGGATATGAAAATTAATTCATAAGTACACTGGTGATTCAAGATAACCTTGGACATTAAAGAAAAGTGATAGAGAAGTGACTAATTCCCCTATTTTTATGTTCTGGTGCTACTGGCATAGTTGGAATTCATATAATTCATTGCATAAAACCTGAAGAAGTGTCCTATGCTGCAGCTGATGTGTGGAGCTTCTGATAGAGTCAACTCAATAGATAGTGTCTGAAATGAAAGTGGTATTTTTTCCTCTCTCTCTCTCTCTACACACACACACACACACACACGGGGAGAGAGAGAGAGAGAGAGAGAGAGAGAGAGAGAGGAGAGGAGAGAGAGAGAGAGAGAGAGAGAGAGAGAGAGAGAGAGAGAGAGAGAGAGAGAGAGAGAGAGAGAGTATGGTGTTTGGGTGCTTTACGGAAATAATTGTCTACCTCTTTTTAAAATTCTCTTTAATTGTTTATCCAGTGAGCTGCAGATACAGATGTAATGAGACATTCAGTAAAATGGCATCGGGCTGTAGTTGTGATGACAAGTGTACAGAACGTGAAGCTTGCTGCTCGGATTATGAGGATACTTGTGTGCTACCAAGTATGCGCAACTTTCCTAATCAGCTAATTTCATCTTAGAATGACGATTTTTCAAAGCAGACGTGATTAATCTTAATCAATGTAGCAGAAACTAAAATTTCCTTTCTGTAGGGAAATCAGTAGGCATCGATTTTATGCATGCTTTGGTTAGATCAAGTGATGAGGTTGATGACTGTTCAATTGAATCAGATCTCCAGTGTCTATACCATTTCAAACAAATGCATGAAGTTTTACAGAATGTGTTATTGTCAAGAGAATGAAATATATACAAAAAAAATCACACTGTAAATGAGACTCTGCATAGTTTAATATGACAAGGTAGGTTATATGTTATGACTTATTTTTAATTGCTCTGTCTGCTCTGCAAATTGGAAGATGATTTTCCAAAGCCTCCCCACGGGTAAGAATGGAGACTGCCCCATGTAAACTTTCTCAACCATCCTTTTGGATTCCCAAAGTGTAGTAATAAATATACCTTCCAATACAGAATAAATTATAGCAACGTGCAAGTCCCATAATTTATTTTATATTCTTTTATCTCACCTTTACTGTTTTTATAAATAGCTCAAGATGGCAAACATATGTAAACCTCCTTCCTCCTCCTATTTTCCCCACCACAACCACAACCCTGTGTGGTGAATTGGGCTGAGAAAGAGTGACTGGCTCAAAGTCACCCAACTGGTTTTCATGTCTAAGGTGGGACTAGAATTTATGCCACTATCATGTAGAAATCAGATGAATGTGCATTTTATATATAAAATATTGCTGAAGAGCAAAGATCTTCCATGCCCACGTTTAAGAAGAAATCAAACTATCCATCAGACAGGAAGAAAACATCTGAAAGATATATGATCATTAATGCACACGTATAGGCATATGAATCTACGTTTGAGAACATATTTCTAAAAATACTCATACTTTCTCATGGAATTCTATTTCCAAGATTGCTTTTCTTACATTTTCATCTGGGTTTTCTGTACAGAGGTGTATGTATATATAATGATATATAATTTCCATTTTTATAGCTCAGAGTTGGTCTTGTAGTAAATTACGTTGTGGTGAGAAGCGAATAGCCAATGCATTATGCTCCTGTTCTGAAGACTGCTTGGAAAAAAAAGATTGCTGTACAGACTACAAAAGCATTTGCAAAGGTGAGATTGGCTTTTTGACAAAGCATTTTAATATATTATCAGGAACATTTTTCAGAAAAAAAATGAGGGCATTAAACAAACATTATAAGGCTACATTTGGGAATTGTTCTTTGATAATAATGCAAGTGGGATCTGATACAAAATACAAAACTTTTTAAATTCTTTAAAGTTTTAAAGATGACTATCCAATTATCATTACCTCCAAAATGCTCCTTAGTGGTTTTGTATTTATGTATTTATAATTTATATTTGTAAGGCTGTCCAACTCAGTAATGAACTTGGATGGTGTACAGATTTAAAAAATAAGGATCACATTGCATATAATTGAAGACACAGATGTACATTAACTGAAATAGATACTTACGTGTGATGGGGACATCGTAACATATCCCAATGCCTGAGGGAAGTAACATGTTGCCAGATACCATTTAAAGCTGTGCTGGCTAGAGAATTCTGGGAATTGAAATCTTAAAGCTGCTAAATTTGAGAAATATTGATTTAAAGTCTTGCAAGATTCAGGAAGTCTGAATTTTTGAGAGATTGCTATTTGTTTGGAATTTTTCCTGTGGCATGAACTTTGACCTGAGTCTCAGTGTGCCTTTCTGGTATTCTGATGGTGGTAGGTTAATCCTATTATGTCCCAAAGATCATATTTTGGTTCCCTGAGGCTGTGGCTAATGACTGTTGGATTTTTTTGGTGTGAGGGATTGTTGATTCTAGGGATCTTTCTTTCTAATCCTAGCTTCCTAACTCTAATCTTTCTGACAAGATTATCATATTTCTGCAGACCTGGTTTCTGTTTGGGGCAGAGAGACTTTTGGGGTGGTGGTGTTGGTTTCTGCCTTTAAGATCTTTTGGGGAAATATAATATTCTGCCTTTTAATATTACCCAAAATATTTCTTTCTCTGGGGTGGGGCTTACTTCCCACAGCAGTTTACATAATAGAGATGGAAAGTTCTTAATCGTTTGCATCACTGCAATGATCTTCAAGTGCATCTATCTAAAGCAGCAGTTCTCAACCTTTTTCAGGCCGCGACCTCGACCTGCGCAGCACATTCGTGGTGCTACCCCCTGCGCTGCGCATGCGTGGTGCTACCCCCTGCGCCACGCATGTGTGGTGCTACGCCGCACATGCATGGTGCTGCCCCCTGCATGCGCATGCGCGGTGCTGTCCCCTGCGCCGGCCGAGGCGTAGGCCGCCGCCTGTTCAGGCAGCGGCAGGCAGGCCCAGGTGCTCAGGTGCTCCTGGGCGGCCGCGGCGGCGACGGTGCAGGGCGACCACGGGCTGGGCCACCAGCTGACCCAGCCCAAGGGAGGTAAGACACCCGCCGGGCCCCACGCGTGCCAAAAACCCTCCCTGCACCCGCCACTGCCCCGCTAGCCTTACCTTCGCTGCTGCCCATTTGGGGGGGCGGCAGGCAGGCCCAGGCACTCCTGGGCAGCCGCGGCAGCAACGGCGCAGGGCGACCATGGGCTGGGCCACCAGTTGGCCCAGCCCAAGGGAGCTAAAAAACCCGCTGGGCCCCATGCATGCCAAAAACCCTTTCTGCGCCCGCCGGCCTCCCACCTCCCACCCCTGGCCCTCTTTTACTTACATTTTTAGTAGTTGCTCAGCAGGGAGGGGTGGAAACTTCCAGACTGCTCGTCTTCGCTGCAGACAACTTGCAGCACCGTTTGCAGACTGGGACTTTTGGCGGGCTCAGCAGGGTGGAGACAGCCTGGACAATTCCTATTGGCTTTTGAAAGCCAATAGAATTAGACTCTATTCAAGAGAGTCTATTCTATTGGCTTTCAAAAGCCAATAGAAAAAGAGGGAGTAGCACAGCTAAGGAAAAGGGAAAAAAATGGCGGACTGCGTTGTTTGGCGACCCCCGTGAAATGGTCGTTCGACCCCAAATGGGGTCGCAACCCACAGGTTGAGAACCACTGATATAAAGTGCATTGTAATAACACAACCCCCTCCCCCCTGAGATGACTAAGACATGAGTAATCATGCCTCAAAATTTGTGCTGCATGCTTATGTCTTTCTCTGTTGGTTTGTTGCCAATCAAAACTCCTGAAGCCTTTGTTCCATTAAAGATGTTTTATCTTTCTTGTCAACTGCAGGGAGTGGAACAGTTGAGCAAAGTGATGGAGGGGAAGAAAATTATGTTGTCACTTTTATCCAGTGCTTTTTTTCTAAAAAAAAAAAAAAAAGGTGCCAGGACTTGCACATGTCATAAAACCCACCTTGCCTACCCTACAAGGTTCCATCCAAAAAAGGTGCCGGAACTCCGTTCCGGGCATTCTATGAGAAAAAAAGTCCTGCTTTTATCTTTTGCTTATTGATGAGTAGTTTTTTCTTCTCTCCTTAATTCGAAGCTTTGTCTTGCATTTCTTTTATATCCTTAAGATAAAAAGGTTTCTAGGCTAACCGTATCTTTTTTCTAGCTGTTGCTGGCCAAACTAAACTTTATCTGTTCTTCTCCAGTCTTCCCTGTATGTAGAAGGGCTAGGAAATGGTCAGAAGGAAGAGCTGCTACCAAGGCAATGATCAGACAAGTGAGGCTTGACCCCCTTCCAAGAAAGTAATTTGAATAAAAGTCTCAGTCATGCTCCTTTCTAACTTAGACATAGAGAGCGAGAGAAAGGGAGAGGGGGAGGACGCCCAGATTTCCAAGATTCTGTGGCTTTAGCTCTTCCTGAGTAATTTTAGAACTATTTTGCATTGATTTCTTAGTCTATATGTATGCTTCTATATGTAGATGTCTGTCTGTACATAGCTCCACATTTGTTTCTGTTCCTTAAGACTTTTCAGTTTGGGAACACGATTTTTTTTCTCTTGCATGAGTCTCCAAGTTCTGATTTTCTTAATGACTCCAAGCTATCTACCAGCATCTTCCATTTGTTCCCCTTAATAGTTAACTCCATTTACCTTAAGGATCCTATTTCCTCAGGTTTTTGATTACAGATCAGTAACCAGATTTTTAGCACCCAAGTTAACTTCCTTCTGGCAATCTCCTGCCAGTTTGCATCAGATTTAATCTCTTTACTTTATCTCAATTGTACTGCAACCATCTGGGTTACAGCAAAATTTAGCCAAGCATATTCATACCATCTTTTTTTCCCCCTCAGAAATAAATTTGTTTGGTTAATTTCCTAACCATACAGCTAACAGAATATATTGTGCATCTCTGGACTTAACTCATTTGTATTCATTCATTTAACTTAAAGTAAAACTAGAAAAATGTGGGATATAGACAGTATCACCACTAGATGGATTTGTAACTGGTTGACAAACTGTACTCAATGAGTAGTCCTTAGTGGTACTAAATCTACGTGGAGGGAATAATCAGTAGGGTACCACAGGGTCCCATGTGAAGCCCAGTACTCTTCAGTATCTTCATAAATGATTTAAATGAGGGAATAGAAGAGGAGTCATCAAGTTTGCAGATGACACTAAGCTGGCATGTATAGTCAACACTCCAGAAGACAAGCTCAGGATCCAAAAGATCTTGACATACTTGAACAATGGGCCCTATCCAACAACATGAAATGTAATGTGGAGAAAAGCAAGGTTTAACACCTAGGCAGGTACAAGTACAGATTAGGTGACACGTAGCTCAAAAACAGAAACTGTGAGTCTGTGGAGTCCTAGTGGATGATCACTTGACTATGAGCCAGCAGTGTACAGCAGCCACCAAAAAAGCTAATGCAATCCTCGATTGCATAAACAAAGACATAGAATCAAAATCATGTGAAGCATTAGTACCACTTTACAAATCCTTGGTAAGACCACATCTGGAATACTCCATCCAGTTTTAGTCACCATATTACAAAAAGAATGTTGAGAGTGTTGAAAAAAAATCAGAGAAGAGCAACTAAGATGATCAAAGGCCTGGAGACTAAAACATACAAAGAATGGCTGCAAGACTTGGGTTTGGCTAGTCTAAGTAAAACAAGAAACAGGGGAGACGTGATAGCAGTGTTCCAGTATTTGAGGGTCTGCCACAAAGAAGAGGGGGCCACATTATTCTTCAAAGCCCAGAAGGCAGGACAAGAAACAATGGTTGGAAACTGATCAAAGAGAGAAGCAACCTGGAATTAAGGAGAAACTTCCTGACAGTGAGGACAATTAACCAGTGGAACAGCTTGCCTTCAGAAATCATGGGCGCTCCATCACTGGCGGTTTTTAAGAAGAGGCTAGACAGTCACTTGTCTGAGATGGTATAGGTCAGTGGTCGTGAACCTATGGTCCATGTGCCAGAGGTGGCACTAAGAGCCCTCTCTGTGGGGACAAGTTCTGCCACTGCCAGCAGCTCGTGCAGCTCGTGCAGCTCGTGCAGGTCCATTAGGCTGCTGCCTGGAGCACCTGGCCCACCCAGCACAAAGAAGGTAAAGTGGGACAGCTAGCAAGCTCAAGTACAGGTGGTAGAGCACACCTATGCCCAGCAAGCCAAAGACCACCCCGGTTGGGGAAAGTTGGATCCCCATCGGTGTCATGGCTGCCCAGGCCCAGCAGAGATGGGGGGAGGCATGCAATCCTAGCTGGGACTGGGGGACCAGGCGCCAATGGGGATCTGGCTTTCTATGTTTGGGGTGGCCTTTGGCTTGCTGAGCATGGGCGTGCTCTACCACCGCTATTTGAGCTTGCTAGCTGGTCGCTTTGCCTCCTTTGTGCTGGGTGGGGCTGCTGCTCCGGGCAACGGCGATGGAAGCCTAATGGACCTGCATGAGCTATTGGCTGTGGTGGCCTGAGGTGGGGCCAAGGTGTGTTGGGTGCACAAGGGGAATAGGCTCCATGCATGGGCCAAGGGCAAGATCTGTGAGGGGGCCAAGATGACCAGCAGCAACCTACTCTCCAACAGCAAGCAAAAACAGATGAGACGGAGTAGGCACGTCCGGCTGTCTGCATCACGTGCCTCCCCCTCCCCTACACCTGCTGCTGCTGAAGGGCTGGCCCAGTATTGGCAGTGGGCTGCGGAGCCCCAGAGTACGCTGGTCAAGGGGCCAGCCGGCTGCCATGACCACCACAGCCACGCCCACCCAGTGGGCTACGCCCCCACCCCTCCTAAGGGCACCACAATGGTGATGTGGCCCTGGCACTTTGCAATAAATAAGTGGGTTTTGGGCACTTGGACTCTAAAAGGTTCACCATCACTGGTATAGGTTCTCCTGCTTGACCAAGGGGCTGGACTAGAAGACCTCCAAGGTTCTATTCTATTCTATTCTATTCTATTCTATTCTATTCTATTCTATTCTATTCTATTCTATTCTATTCTATTCTACTCTACTCTACTCTACTCTACTCTACTCTACTCTACTCTACTCTACTCTACTCTATTCTATTCTTTTGGAAAAATTGCAAAGAAGACCAACTAAGATGATTAAGGGCCTGGAGACAAGAACATATGAAGAACAGTTGCAGGAATTGGGTATGGCCAGTCTGGTGAAAAGAAGGACTAGGGGTAATATGATAGCAGTATTCCAGTATTTTAGGGGGTGCCACAAAGAGGAGGGGGTCAACTTATTTTCTAAAGCACCAGTAGGCAAGAGAAGAAACAATGGATGGAAACTAATCAAAGAGTGAAGCAACCTTGGAATATTGAAACACACCATTCTAAGAGGGATGAAATGTTTTAGACACTTAAACGTGACTGAATTTAAGAAAAGTACATATATATATATATATGAATTAGACTTAAGGGATTAGATGACTAGAATTATTGAATAGAATGTCTAAAGATTAAATATATTCTTAACTATGATTAAAAAGAATAAGAAATTTGAGAAAATATTAATATTAAATTATATAATTAAATTATATTAATCTAGGAGGGATAATATATTTTAAGTACTATGTTATTTCCGATGTCCTGTTATTACTACTTTCTTCTATTCTTTTTTCTTTTTTCTTTTTTTCATTCTTTTTCTTTTCCCATTTCTTTTTACTCTTATATTCAATACTTAAGAAACGTAAAAATGTGAGATGGCTTATATGGAAAAAATAGAATCAAGTCTGTCAATGTAAATCTAACTAAATCGCTGAGAAAACTTTTACCAGTAAAAATACTTAGAATTTGGTGGGAGAAATAAACTAAAATAAGGACTGTAACAGGATTGATGATAAGGCAATCCAAATGAATGGAAAGAAAAGAATGTATTAATATGATGATTTTTTTTAGGAATATTGGAAAAAATATATACTAAATTGTCATTTATTAAAACAACAAGAATTGTATTAACACAATGTTTGCAAAAAAGGATGTTTTAGGGTAAGAGGAAAGTAAACAAAATTAATATATGGAATACAGACTATAGAAATTAATTGTTAAGGACTGTTTTTACAAATGTAACCCAGACATCACACTGTTTACCAACTATTGAATGACTTATGCTTGTGTAAAAAAATTAATAAAAAATATAATAAAAAATAAATAAAAGGATTGAATGTTAAAATGATTAAGATATGCGTCAACTAAAAATTATTGATAAATGTAAGGAAGTTATTTGTATTAAATTGATATAGTAAGAATTTAAAGGTGGGACAGTAAATACTAAAGGGAAAAGATAGGAAATATTTAATAGTTTGTGATCCGTACTAAAGAAATTGGTATGTTATTGAATTATGAATCAACCCAGCCGCCACGTTGCTTTTCAAATATTTAAATGTAAAACTGGGAAAAAATCAATAAAATAAATAAATAATAATAATAATAATAAAAAAAGGAGAGAAGCAACCTGAAATTAAGGAGAAACTTCCTAACAGTGAAGACAATTAACCAGTGGAACCGCTTGCCTTCAGAAGTTGTAGGTGCTTCATCACTGGGGTTTTTAAAGAAAAGACTAGACAACCACTTGTCTGAAATGGTATAGGATCTCTTGCTTGAGCAGGGGATTGGACCAGAAGACCTCCAAGATCCCTTCCAGCTCTATTCTGATTGAAGTTTCCTAAAGATAAAACAAGATAACAACCTCTTTGTCTCTTTTTAATCTAAAAACCTGCAATTAAGATCTATCTTCTCATATGTGTTTTTCAGGAGAAACATCATGGCTGAAAGATAAGTGTGCCTCTCCTAGTGCTATTCAGTGTCCAGCAGGGTAAGTCAGTATTATTATTATTATTATTATTATTATTATTATTATTATTATTATTATTATTATTATTATTATTAATTAGATTTCTATGCCGCCCTATTCCAAGAACTCAGGGCGGCTCACAGCATAAATACTAACATAAAGAAATCCAATATTAAAATACATTATAAAACCATTAATTAAGAAAAAAAAACCAATCAACCAAAACAGACATACAAACATACATACACTGGCTGGGGCAAGGTGTTAACTGCCCCAGGCCTGTCGGCAAAGATGAGTCTTCAATAATTTGCGAAAGGCGGAAAGGGTGGGGGCAATACAGATCTCTGGGGGGAGTTGATTCCAGAGGGCCGGGGCTGCAACAGAGAAGGCTCTTCCCCTAGGCCCCGCCAGGCGACACTGTCTGGCTGACGGGACCTGGAGAAGGCCGACTCTGTGGGCCCTAACCGGTCACTGGGTTTCATGGGGCAGCAGACGGTCCCGTAAGTAACCTGGTCCGATGCCATGTAGGGCTTTATAGGTCATAACCAGCACTTTGAATTGCGTTCGGAGACCAATTGGCAGCCAATGCAGCTCGCGGAGTGATGTTGAAATGTGGGCATTTCTAGGTAGACCCAATACTGCTCGCGCGGCTGCATTCTGCATTACCTGAAGTCTCTGAACGTTTTTCAAAGGTAGCCCCATGTAGAGAGCATTGCAGTAGTCGAACCTCGAGGTGATAAGGGCATGAGTGACTGTGAGAAGAGACTCACAGTATGCAGGCTTAACAAGCAGATTAAGAAAACAGGGTTGCTTTGCTTCATAAGTAAGTAGTGAAAGTTCTGCTTCTCTTGTTGACAAACCTTATTTCAAACGGATACAAATGTTTAGAGGCCTGCATATGAGATACAGGCAGGCCACAGTACTTCAGGAAGTGACATCAGAGAAAGCATTTGGAGATCTTGTTCCTTTTTTTGACTGCCAGGATGTTCCTTCCCTTCAATGAGTTTCATGCACTGATTAAATAGATACATTATGTTCTCCCCCCTCTCCCTGCCAAACAGGTTAGTTTAGGTTTAGAGTTACTGAGCAATAATTGACAGTTACCTCTGTGAATTTATATACCTCCCTTAAGCGCCTCCCTTATGAAACCAGATTGCAACGCCTTGGTCTCTTCAGCCTTGAAAGACGGCGTTTAAAGGGTGACTTGATCGAAGTGTATAAAATCATGCATGGGATAGAAAAGGTGGATAGAGAAAAATTCTTTTCTCTATCACACAATACCAGGACAAGGGGGCACTCCCTAAAGCTTATAGCTAAGAAAGTGAGGACAAATAAAGGGAAATATTTCTTCACCCAGAGGGTCGTTGGTTTATGGAATTCACTTCCAGAAGAGGTCGTGACAGCTGTCAGCCTTGGTAGCTTCAAGGCAGGGTTAGATAGATTCATGGATGCCAAGTGTATCGGTGGTTATTAAAACGGATGTCCATGTGCCGCCTCTATGTTGGTTGAGGCAGGCAGGATTCCCTTGAGTACCATTTGTTGGGGGTCAAGGGAAAGGGAGGGTTTTGCCTTCTCTTTCTGCTCAAAATCCCCATGTACAATTGGTGGGCCACTGTGTGACACAGAATGCTGGACTCGATGGGCTTTGGCCTGATTCAGCATGGCTCTTCTTATGTTCTTATACACAAGTCATGATCAGAACAAGGATATTACATCCATCAGTGACGTCTGCGGCAGGCAAAACCTTTGACTAAGTCATTGACTTGCTTTACTATCACTGATATTTTTGGTGGGGTGGAGGTAGAATCTCTTCACTGTCTTTTACTTGTGCAAATAGGCTCCAGCCCTATTTTGCTTGCTTATTCAACAAATTACTGCATCACCCATCTCACCTTAATGATTCTGGGTAGCTTACAATAAAAGAAAAAACTCAGTTCAGCTGAGTTCAACTATAATAAACTGATTTAATTTCTTCCTGTCCTTTATTCACTTATCTGCTTTTCTGTCCATTTTTTTTCTTTTATACAAATATACTAATTTCTGTTGTGGCCTGTCCTCTCACTACAGTAATCCTTTACTGGAATTTCTTCATATGTTCCAGTACAGTGAATAATTGCTTAATCATTTTAGTTCCCACATATTATAAGCCACCAACGGAATTCTGTTTTGTTCTTAAAAGTATTTATTATTATATCCTGGTTTTCCTAAAGCATATATAAATACATATATATGCATTGTATATATAAACACAAATAGCACATATAAATGCTTCTACTTTCTGCTCCACCCCCCCCCCCATAACAATAACCTTGTAACATAGTGTTGTATCTGGCCCTTCTCAGCTGAGTGAAATCCACATAAATAGTTCTTTAAGAGTTTTATTTAACACATTTCAAAAGATTCACTTCAAAGCAAGCTGCTGGCAGTTTGTTGGCCGGAACGGCCAATTCTGATTTATTTACATTTAGATTAAACATTCTCCCACTTTCCAATTAACTCACTCTTTATCTCTTACATTGTCCAATACTTCATTAATCTTCCGTAGATTTCAAAAACACCCGAAAACTGATTGCTAACGAACTCGGTGATGCATCAGACTGCCTCTTGATTTTAACGTTGCTCGTGACAAAGACTTAGTTCCGTCTTCCTCTTCTAATATAGTTTTCAATACGTCACTTCCTTTTTCCACTTAACTGACTCCTCCGCCTATCAAACCTTCGGAATCTCGGATCAAGCCATCTAGCTTCCTGATCCGAATCTGACTCATCACTTTGAGAGTCTGACTCATCCTGCATACAAATCTCCTCATTGTTTAGCTCGGCTGATGGGAGGGGAAAATACCCAGAGGGGCCTGGTTGTGCTTCGTCATCCCCTGATATGTACCCAGCCTGTCTAGAGACACTCACAACACATAGTAGATTGGGCCGAGAGTGATCAGCTCAAAATCGCCCAGAAAACTCCTATAGTGACAGGGGGTCTTCAAGATCAGTATTTCTCATCCTCAGCAACTTCAAGAGGAGTGATTTCAACTTCCAGAATCACTCTGCCTACAACTGAAGTTCAACTATCTCAAAGTTGCTGCAGTTAATAATAATAATAACAAAAACAACAATAATAATAATAACAACAGAGTTGGAAGGGACCTTGGAGGTCATCTAGTCCAACCCCCTGCTCAGGCAGGAAACCCTATACCATTTCAGACAAATGGCTGTCCAGTCTCTTCTTAAAAACTTCCAGTGTTGGAGCATTCACAGCTTCTGGAGGCAGGTTGTTCCACTGGTTAATTGTTCTAACGGTGAGGCAGTTTCTCCTTAGTTCTAGGTTGCTTCTCTCCTTGATTAGTTTCCATCCGTTGCTTCTTGTCCTGCCTTCAGGCGCTTTGGAGAATAGCTTGACTCCCTCTTCTTTGTGGCAGCCCCTGAGATATTGGAATACTGCTTGAGAAACATTGAGAAATTGGGTTGAGAAACATTGTTCTGGATCCTACTCTTTAATCAATATTCCATACTGTTATCTGCACTACATAGCCCTTAACACTACTTGCTTTGGAGAAAGAATAATGAAATGTGATATAGAGAACCAGCAAGAAAACTAACTTTCTGTCTGTGTATTGAGCAATATATTACTTATATGTTTAATTTAAATGTCTTAAGAATGAGGACGGTAATATCAACATATGACAACCATGTTACAGTGATTGTTAACATATTAAAAATATTAAACTTGCCATTATTATGCAGACTTTATTAAAATGGAACATTCAACACATCATGAATAATGCCTCTAATGATACTCCTATCCTCCCTCCCTTCCACTGCCATCTATTCTCATAAAAACTGTCCCTGCCTTGGCTTCCACTTTAGTCAGCATTCTAACTGTGCAGCTCCTGGCTCACAGGGAAGCAAGCAGAAGTTGAGCCATATAAATATTGACTTTCTTCCTGCCATGATTTGCACTGAATTGCACAAATACCTGCAGGGAAACTGATAGGAGGTAGGAGGCAATGAGAAGGTAGCCTGAAAGTTGAGTGCTCTGTCACCTGTTCTGTCTTGTTCTCGGCTGTAATTATGGAAACTTTGTGCTGTTTGCTTTCATTTTTCTCCAGTTTGTTTTGAGTTGATCCAACTTTCAATGCTTCCTTTTGTATGTGTTCTGGGAAATTGTGTCTCTTCCTCTTTTAAAACAATACCGCATCACGTCAAAACTGAAACAATTAACCACACCTTCATTGCTTCCCTTTGCACGTGTACTAGTAAATTGCCTCTTGATTTTCCTCTTTGAGAACAATGCATGAGATTGATCTTAATGCATCACATCAAAACTAGAACAGCTATATTCAGAACATTTATACCCTGCTTGTGTATCAGGCACAAGTAGCCAGATCCGCTCGTGAAAGGTCAAGTCAGTGATTATGTTCTATCTACCGTATTTTACAAATTTCTCCTCAGACTGCTTGCCTTCCCGTGGGAACAACCAGATAAGGTTTCATGGGATTTAGTTGGGGTGGGGGTGTCAGACTTATATGCCTCTAGCCGCTGCATAAGGACTACTTACCTGCTTGAACCCTCCTCCCTGTGTTGTCTGGGGGAGAATTAGGACTATTATCACCTTCTCCCTTTTGGGGGAGGGGAGGTAGGGAAAGTAGCCTAGTCTAAAAGTCAGTGTAATGGTTTCAGAAGTTCAGTTGGGAACTTCTTGATCCTAGCCTAGCATTGTATTGTTACCCTTGTACTGTTATTGGCAGGCTTGGCAAAAACTCCCTTTAAATAAAAACCCAATTGTGAATTCCACTCCCAGTTGGACAGCATTGTCCATAATATGAAGAGATGAGGAAGTATTTTTAGGTTGCTGTAAGAGAGATGAATCATACTGCTACCGTCCCTCTGAGCATAGATCTCATGTGTTCCTTTCCAATGATTATACATGATTCTAATTTGTAAGAATGTATTTAGTCATTTAATTTAATTTAATTTAATTTAATGTATATATAGCCTATCTCACTCACTCACATCTCTGGGTAGCTTACAATTAAAACCATAAATATTAAAATATTAACAAATGTACAAAACTACAAAAGCAAAAGCAAGAATGGTACAATGGTTGCATGTTCCCATTGTATTTTACTTAAGAAGTTTAGCACAGGGCACACTGTCTCTTTAAATAGCATTGCAAAGATTTGTTTTGATTCTTCTGGAAGGACAAACATCTTTGGGAGAGAGAATTACAGAAAAAAGCCAGAATTCTGAGCCACTCTTCTATTATCTATTTTAAATCTCTCTGTCTAAAGTACCATATTCATTTGCATGCAATATTTAGTTTGAATCGTAAACTGAGATGTAATCAGCTTGCAAGAAATGGTTATTGAAATTTAATAACATGTGCCTCTTCCAGTAGAGCTTGTTTTTAATGATAAACCAATAGACTCTGGACATGCAGATATATTTGAACATCTGCGAAATTAAGGAGGTTTCAATTGAACATTTTTTGTTAGTTGCGAAGTCGTGTCCGACCCATCGCAAGCCAAAGTACTTGAATTTCAACAGGATCTGGCCTTCTAAAGAGCAGTCAGGGTTGATCTCCTCTAGGACTGACTGGTTTGATTGCCTTGCAATCTAGGGGACTCACAGGAGTCTTCTCCGGCACCATAGTTCAAAGGCCTCAATTCTTTGGCGCTCAGCCTTTCTTATGGTCCAACTTTCACAGCTATACATTGCAACTGGGAAAACCATGGCCTTGACTATACGTACTTTTGTTGGCATGGTGATGTCTCTGCTTTTTACTATGCTGTCTTGATTTGCCATAGCTTTTTCTCCAGGAGCAAGCGTCTTTTAATTTCTTGGCTGCAGTCCCCCTCTGCGGTAAACTTGAAGCCCAGGAAGATAAGATCTGTCACTATCTCCATTTCTTCCCCATCTATTTGCCAGGAATTGAGAGGGCCGGATGCCATGAACTTGGTTTTCTTAATGTCAAGTTTCAAGCCAACTTTTTCACTCTCCTTCTTCACCTGTGTCAAGAGGCTCTTTAGTTCCTCTTCACTTTCTGCCATTAGAATGGTATCATCTGCATATCTTAGGTTGTTGATATTTCTCCCAGCAATCTTAATTCCAACTTTTGATTCATCTAGCCCTGCCCTTCTCATGATGTGCTCTGCATATAAGTTAAATAGGCAGGGTGACAGAATACAGCCTTGCCAGACACCTTTCCCAATTTTGAACCAATCAGTGGTTCCGTGTCCAGTTCTCACTGTTGCTTCTTGACCTGCATATAGGTTTCTCAAGAGACAAATAAGATGGTCTGGTACTCCCATCTCTTTAAGAACTTGCCACAATTTGTTGTGATCCACACAATCAAAGGCTTTAGCATAGTCAATGAAGCAGAAGTAGATGTTTTTCTGAAACTCCCTAGCTTTCTCCATGATCCAGCATATGTTCGCAATTTGATCTCTAGTTCCTCTGCCTCTTCAAAATCCTGCCTGTACTTCTGGAAATTCTCGATCTACATACTGCTGGTGTCTAGCTTGTAGGATTTTAAGCATAACTTTACTTCCATGTGAAATGAGTGCAATGGTGCGATAGTTTGAACATTCTTTGGCATTGCCTTTCTTTGAAATTGGAATGTAAACTGACCTTTTCCAATCCTGTGGCCACTGTTGAGTTTTCCAAATTTGTTGGCAAATTGAGTGTAGTACTTTTACTGCATCGTCTTTTAAGATTTTGTCAACTGAACATATGACTATATAAATGCATTATTGTCCTTATACCTTGTGATGGCAGGGCAGGGATCACATTTTCTAAGTCATGTTGATAGTTCTTAAAAGGATAAATCACTTGTGGCATAATAAGGAAGTGGATTATATAGTGAAAGGTAAATAATTTCCTAGCTGATTCCCAGCTTGTGCTCTCCAGAAATGTTGAAGTTCAACTCTCACAATGCAAACAAAGTTTAATTCATGTTAGGGAAGATTGAGTATAAAAAGGTCTTTTGCAGCAAATTTTCACTTTTCACTCATTGTATCCAATCCCAAGTTCTCTTCATTATTATGTATGCATGAGTTTTACTACTGGCTCATCACCAGTAGCAATTTAATTTTTTCATCTAATTGCTCACCCACTTTTTCATATTCAGCATATTTGTAAACTTTGGACTCTACCAAGTTGTCAGAATGCAACTTGATCAACGGACGTCTGAAAGCTATAAACCTGACTCCTATTTCTGATTAGACTGATCGTTAAAAGAGCAATGTAGCTAATTATGAAACCATTACAATCTGATTATTTTTATTCCCTGTATTTACAGGGTAATCTGTCCTTAGGCTTCCTTCTCTCTTTTTGATTGCTTTTATAAAGTTTTGTTGTGCTGTCTAGCTTTCAGCATTGTATCTTTTTTCAGGCACATTTTCCTCCCAGGGAATTAAAAGAAACAAGACGGAACACAGCTTGATCTAGTGTTTATTCCAGCTGGAATGGTGTGTTTCTGATTGGCTTCCAGTGAAATTCACGATTACTTTACATTCTTTTACATCCTATATCAAAATACTGTACTCCTGAAATCAAGGAAATCCTAAGGGGTCTGTCTGTCTGTCTGTCTGTCTGTCTGTCTCTCTCTCTCTCTCTCTCTCTCTCTCTCTCTGTGTGTGTGTGTGTGTGTGTGTGTGTGAAAATCTACAGCATGACACATATCCTTATACCAGACATGTCAAACACAAGGCCCGGGGGCCAGATGCGGCCCGCGAAGTGATTTCATGTGGCCCGCGAAGCTATCCTGGAAACAGTGAGGGAACGGCCCCCGCTGCCTTGGCCCTGTCCCCCGCTGGCCGGGAGCCAATGTACAATTTTGTGGTGGCCATCTATGCTGAAATGCATTCAGTCTAAGCTCCACAAGGCCGTCTGGAAACAGCGAGGAACCAGCCCCTGCCATGTCAGCCCTGCTCCCTGGGTACATGCTGGGGAGGTGTCACCCTTCGTGAGGAATGAAGAAATGCACCATTGCCTGGAAGTGGCCAGCAAATGGCCCTTGCTTACTTCACCTATCCAGCTTGATGGACTCTGGGGGAGGGGTTTCGGCAGGCAGTGAGGCGCTCTCCTCACAGTGCCAAGAGGCTGAGCCGGGCAGCGCGAATCCAAAAAGAAGCGCGATGCCGCCCAGCCCCCAGCCTGCCTGGTTTTGGCAGGCAGCAGGGCACTCTCCTCACAGCGCCAAGAGTTGAGCCATGTGGTGCAAATCTGATGAGAAGTGCAATGCTGCCTAGCCCCCAGTCTGCCCAGTTTCAGCAGACAGCAAGGTGCAAAGCTGAGACTGGGCAGACAGGGGGCTGGGCGGCAATGGCAGGTAATGTTGACTCTCATGTTGCTCATGGCATCCCCTCCCCCAGAGCCCACCAAGCCAGATATGTGAAGTAGGTGAGGGCCATGTGCTGGCCACTTCCAGGCAATGGTGCATTTCTTCATTCCTCACGAAGAGTGACACCTCCCCAGCTGCGTTTTTTGCCTGTTTTTCTCCCTCCCTCATCTCAAATATTTTCCCACCATTCTGTACTTAGGAAGGAAGGAAGGAAGGAAGGAAGGAAGGAAGGAAGGAAGGAAGGAAGGAAGGAAGGAGAGGGAGGGTCTGAGGGAACTCCTACATTAGTCCTGCCCTGCTGCCCTTTCACCACCCCCTTGCTCCCTCCTCCTGGCCTATCTTGGGAGTCTCCCATCCTATTGCTAAGGAAGCTTTGGATACAAAGCCAGGTCTATTCCCACGGAGAGGGAATGGGCCTCCCTCTGACTTTGCCTTCGTACCCATCATGAGCAACCTGGCTAAGGAGAGCAAGCACAGCAGCAGCAGCCTTGAAGAGGAGATAAGTGCAACTGGGCGCCCCCTTGGGGAAGTGAGGCTGGGCTTGGTGCCACGGGTACTCGAGGGCCAGGCTGGGCATTTGACCTCTGCTGCCCAGGGCTCTGGGCAGCCCGCACCACCATCCAGTCCCCCCGCATGGCCTGAGAGGAACAGTGAGGCTCCTCCAGTGGACCATGCCTTGGCACTTGCCCTGGTCCCATCCCCTTCTGCCAGAGACCCTCAGATCTGTCCCACTTCTGCCCAGGCCCCCACAGGCCCCCTTGACGTGAACAGTGTAGAGCTGGCCATGCCCACCCAGTGGGCCACACCCACTCCATCCACGCCCACCCAGTAGGCCGAACCCACCCTGGTCACACCACCCCCAAGGGCAATCGCAATGCTGATGCAGCCCTCAATGAAATTGAGTTTGACACCCCTGCCTTATACTAAAGGAATGAGGTGTCAACCATTATGCTGCTGAATTATGATGAGCCTCACTTTACACTCATCACACAAATATCCCAGATTGAAATGTATACAATATTTTGGGGAAATTATGTTTTTTTACAAGTAATTGCTATAATGCTGCTAACACAAAGTAAATTATGTATGTTGTGATTTCTTCTAGGTTTGAACAGTCCCCACTTATTCTTTTTTCAATGGATGGCTTTAGGGCTGGATATTTGGAAAGCTGGGATAGTTTAATGCCCAATATTAATAAGCTTAGTAAGTAAGCTTTATTTTAAGAAGATTTATATTGAATAACTTCCTGCAAGTAAGGAAACTAACTATTTTAAGAAGATATATAATGAGTGATAATGTTCTGCAACCTAAAGATGCAACAAACTTTCATAGAATGGAGTGTCCTGCATAAGATATTCCATCCAATCATTTCTTCCCTTCCGAGAGCAGTTGAATTGATTTCCTATAATTGCACTGAATGGAAGTTGGCTTAGTTCAGGGGTCTTCAAACTTGGCAACTTTAAGACTTGTGAACTTCAATTCCCAGAATTCCTCAGCCAGCCAGAGCTGGCTGAAGAATTGTGGGAGTTGAAGTCCACAACTCTTAAAATTGCCAATTTTGAAGACCCCTGGCTTATTTCATCTTGATGCCCACATCTAATACCCTTTGTTTAAGGACTGATTCTGCTTATTGATATTCCTGGGTTGGGGGGAATGCTTCCAGGAAAAACTGATGTAAATTTGTGCTAAAATTTCTTCTCCTTTTTCAATTGGATTGACATGTTTTAATTAAAGCAAGGGTGGAGGGAGATTGATATAAAAATGGGTAGTTCTCATTTTATATGTCATATTTGATTTTAGAAACTTGTGGGACTCATGCCAAATACATGAGGGCGGTTTATCCAACCAAAACCTTTGTAAACCACTACACTATTGTTACAGTAAGTACTGGCTCTGCCATTTATCAACTACATTTTATTTGCTATTCTATTATATGACTTGCTCCCTGCCCTTCAATAATAAGAAATCAAACAATATATAAATTTCCTCCTAAAAATCAAACACCCAATGCAAAACCCAAAACAAACTAAAAGCAGCAGCAAAGAAGAATCAGTTGAAATCACAAGCTTTGTCATCTCTCTAAATTCCATCTATGAAAAGTTGGTGGTCTGAGTGACTTTGAAATTATTTTTATAGGAAACAACAGTGAGATGCTCTTGAAGTGTATTTGTGTAGTATGGAAAGAGATACCGCTTGTAACCCTTTCTGTAGCTGAACACACCCAGAGAGAATCAGATTGGGAGATGCCCCCAGAGAGCACATTTTGAATGCTGAGATAATATGATCACTTTCAAAAAAATGTCTTCCACTCTGGGTTGTAAGTCATTCACAAAACATCAGTTTGCTGAAATACAAACATGCGACAACTGTTTTACACAATTTCTCCTAGCTCTCAAGATTCTTTGTATCATTAGCAATTACTTTTTTTCTTTGCTCTATCCAGGCAGACCTACTTGCAAACTAAGTGTTGGTCACCAATCATTTGTGTTTTCTAAGTATGCTCCAGAATATTCAGAAAATTGTTTTTTCCCCTGCAGGTAATTTATTGACTTTAGATCAGCTTTCAACACATTATCTAGATCTAAATGGTGGCATAAATTAAAGAATACCCTATAATTAATGCTGCTCATTAAAATATATGAGAATACTAAATTGAAGATCAGGTATAGTAATCAAGGACATATTATAAAGGAAATAGTAGTAAGGAGGGGACTTAGACAGTGTATTGTCTCCAGTTTTATTCAATTACTATATGAATTGATCAGTTTCTCACTTAAGTAACTTTACCTTTTGTCCTCCTAAATTAGCCCACAGACATATCAATTTATTACTCCATGCTGTTCATGCATAGAGTATCCTTGGCACCAGTACTGATTTCCATTAGCCTTAAAAGAGCTTTGATATCAATCTAGCATTAATGTACAGAGGAAGAGCCAATAATAAATTATTCCAAGATTCTCTCTTTTGCCAAACGCCAAAGAGATGTTGGAATTTAGGTGGGCAATTCATTGAGCGGATTAAGAGCATTAGATTTTTAGGGATAATTTTTTCAGACTTCAGGAAGCAGTAATGTGCATCTGGATTATTTATCTCATAATGTGCAGATATCTGCATCAGCTATTCAAATATTATTTTGTAAGGAAAACAGCCTAGTTTTAAATACCGGAAAAACCAAAGAGATCATTGTCGATTTCAGAAAAGGCAGGCACAGCCACACATCTCTGTGCATCAATGATTCACCTTTGGAGATGATTACCAGCATCAAATTCCTGGGTGTGCAGCTAACAAATAGGCTGGCTTGGTCGCTCAACAGTGAGAAACTGGTAAAGCGGGCAGAGCAGCGCCTGCATGTTCTGTGTCGCATGAGAAAAGCACACCTTCCTTCCCCTGTCCTGACCACTTTCTACAGTGGGACGAATGAGAGCATCCTGTCATACAGCATCACAGTCTGGTTTGGAAGCATCACTGCTTCAGACAGAAAGGCAGTGCAGAGAATGGTGAAAAATGGCCAAAAAGATCATTGGCAGTCCCCTCCCTCCTATCCAGGACATAGCACAGAAGCACTGCTTGAGCAGGGTCTGTAAGATCATCTGGGACACCACACATCCTCTTCACAACCTGTTTTCCTTATTACCTTCTGGGAAGAGGCTTTGTGGTATCTGCAGCAGAACATCTAGATTAAGCCATAGTTTCATTCCATGCAGCATTAACCTTGTGAACTCTCAAGCCTCCTCCTTCTGTTATATATTCAAGATGGACAGTATTTAATATTTATTTGCTATGTATATGTAGGGGTGTGGGCCTATACATAAGTTGTATATAGTATATTTTAGGTTGTGTCATGTATGTGTTTCACTTGAGAGCGGGCAACTAAATTTCATTTTTGATGTGTGCCATTGTGCTCACAGTAAAAAAAAATGACAATAAAGGTTATCTTATCTTACCTTACCTATTTTTCCAGAAGAGCACAGTTTATTCCTGTTGCAATTAAGTTGTGTGCACCTAAAGCCTGAGAATTACTGCTACATGGGGCTCAACTGGGAATAGATAATGTGATTAACTTAGAAAGAATTCAAACAATTTTTTTTTGAGAAGCATTTTATGTGTTACCAGCAGTACTTTGATAGGAAGCTATAGTCAATAAACTTGAATCCAACCTCCAATATCCCAAAGATATTTTCCACTTACTGGCTAAAACTATACCACAGTCTTAGTGGACTGACTCATTTATCTTGTAGAAAATTTCAAATCTTTTTGGGAAATGGCTATCCAAAAGAAACTGAATCATTATGGCTTTTCCAGTTATGTCTTCTTATGTAAGCCAAGATTACCATACCTTCACTACAAAAGCAAGATCAAGCAAAATTAATATTAAGGCAAAGGATCTTAGGTATGGAATGCCTAACAGAAATTGCTGATTTTCTCACAATATAATTGTAAACAACCAAATTTTAGTGCCTAAACTAGTTTCCTTTTTTTTGTAAGAGTTTTATTGATTTTTTACAATAATAACCTGAGTGCCTGGTGTACAGCATGTTGTCTTGGTTCATGATTTTTAAAAAAAAATATACAATCAATAATAGTTAATTAACAGTCAATAATAATTATTTTTTATATTTCCATAATTAGTATATTCAATTGATAATATATTTCCTTGATCCTCTCTTCTCCCAATAGTATTCTCCTTATTCAGCATGAAACAAATATAATTTTTGATATTTGATGTTTTCCATGTATAAATAATTAAATAAAAACATTTTCTTCTATATTTATACCAACAATAATTGCGTCCATATATAGCATTTTTTTCTTATCAACTTATGTTATTTTCATAAAAGTCATCTTACTGATTCACCATATATCTTATTTTCATAAATCTTCTTTAAGCTCAATTTCTCCAAAATATTCAAACAATTCTTATCAATCATAATTTTCTTAGCAATTAACATCTAAATATCCACATTTTCCACTTAAATATATCATCCTAGTATTTTCATATTTCATATATTATAGAAATACTATACTAGTTATCTATCATAACATCTACCTATAACATCTTTTCTGATCTATTTATATTTCATTTCTATTTGTAAAAATTGATTGAATCACTATATATCCTTTTCCCAAAGTTCTTATTAAGCCTATTTTCCCCTCAATATTTCAGTCATTCTTTAATCCTAAATCTTTTCAAACTTAATTTGTCTTTAAAGTTCAAACTTTTCCTTCACTTTCATCTTCCCAATATTTTTACCTTTTATATCTTATCAAAAATTACTATATTACTTATATCTCTTATCCCACTTATTCTAAAGCCCCTTTATAGCCAAGATTATTTGTTTCTTTAGCCATTTTCAAACAAGTGTTGCTCGTATAATATTCCATCTAGTAGGGCGAGTCAAGTCTCTTAAGCCTGTCTCTAATCTTCTTCCTTTGCCAAATTGTTTTCCAAATTAATATTTTGACTTCTCAAACAGTTCTTGTATTTTTGTAGTTGTTGTTAGGCGTAGCAAATACATAATACGGAAGATGTATGCTTTTTATCTCCCAAACAGTGATTCTCCTAGCAGTGTCCATTTTGTTAAGTCTTTTTTCTTCTCAGGTTTATTTTGATGTTCTAATGCATAAGGCATCTTTTCCATATTTATTGTTGTATCCAAATTTTGTGAGTTTTTTCTTGTTTATATTAAGTTATAATTCCCTTCATTTGTGGCTTCGCCAATTAAGTCATTTTTTTTCCAGTACACATTCTGTTATCTGATTTGTTTGTACATTCTTTACCATCATTCTTTGAATGTTTTTTGATTGTAAATTTAAATTAGAAGTGTATTCATTTATGTTATCAAAGTTATGTTTAATCTCCTCATGATTTAGAGCTATTGTGATTTGTATCTGTTGTAGCATTGCATAAATTTCTCCTTGGAAAGTATTTGTCTTGTCTTGAAATGTTGCTTCTAGAGGTCTTTGATCTTTCCAGCGGAATCTTTCAAGAGTAGATATTAAATGTAGTTTTCTATCATTTTTTGATGAATATGTCATATCCATGTTATTTCCCCCTTTCGAGTAATCCGTCATAAGTGCCATAGTCTCTGTAATTAGCCTTGTCAAGCTGGCCAGAACTCAAATTTCAAACAGTCCAATTTTGTATAGTTGTTGTCTTTATATATGATTTTTATAATCTACTGTAATTTTCACTTGTCAATGTTTCAGTAAAATCAATGTTTTATAACAATTCTTTCTTTCATGAATCAATTGTCAACTATTTCAGAATTGCAATTCAATATGTTTAGCCACCTTAAATCCTTCCTGTAACTTCCCCTCTCAAAAATTAATCATAGATCAAAGTTTTTAAATAGTTCATAAATTTAGACCACAATCAAAGTTTTTCTTTTCCTTCAGACACTTTCCAATCTTATAGCTGGCCCAGTGTACATTCTGTTCTTGTTCCCTAGCAGCTATCTTCTTAAAAGTTATTAGAGTTCATGGGAACAGATTTTTTTCTTTGTTTCTGGGTGTTGTCTTTAATGTGCTATATTCTAATTGTCCACTAGATGTCAGGAAATATTTGTTTTCCAGCTCTTTCAGACAAGAAGTTCTTATTATTTTTCTTTTTTTTTATAATTTCATCAAAATCCTTTAGAATATAATCTTTTTTTTATTTTTTATTAAAACAATCAGCATTGGACATAAAAACATATTATGCAGCAATCATCATGACACCTGGTATACAATACTAAGTATTAGTCTTTGAAAACGTCTGAATTAGTAGGCCTTTCCCCCCCCCCTCGCGTCTAGCCTCAACTATACTCCTGTTACATTTTATTTTGATTGGTGTTTCTCCTATCTGTTTCAATATTAATGTGATCATCATTAAACATAAGATCTTATTGCTAAACAATCCTCCTAGAACATAGCATACAACATTAGGTATTAATCTTTGTAAACATCTGTTTTAGTAAACGTTCTTCCCTCCCCCCTTCCATCTTCAAGTATACTCCGAATACATTTTGTTTGATTGGTGTTTCTCTTATATATGGTCTATCTACTGTTTCTAGTCTATCGCATATTGTACGTTTGCGCTTCCGAATTGACTTCATCCCATTACTAGTGCAATCTTTTATAGTCCCTAACCAGAGATCCTGAGGTGAAAGTTTCATATCTTGAGGTAGAGATTCAGTCTACTTTAACAATATTAAAGCAAACATCATTAATCATGAGGTTATGTTAAGAGGCATTAGTTATAGAACATATACATTCAACATTGGGTGTTAGTTTTTGTAAACCTTTGATTTGTTAACCCTTCTTCCCTCCTCCCATCGAGCCCTAGCTAAACGCCAGCTGCATTCTGTTTGATTGGTGTCTCTCTTGGATATAGTCTATCCACTGTTTCCAGTCCGTCACAAATTGTTCATTGGAGCGATTTTTCAAATATGCTGATATTTTTGCCATTTCCGCCAGATTTGTTACTTTCACAGTCCATTCTTCAATAGGCGGTATTTCCGGATTCTTCCAGTACTGTCCCACCAATAATCTTGCTGCTGTAATTAAGTTCAAAAATAAATTTGTCTCTGAGGTAGTGATATCCTTTGTGATCCCTAACAGAAAAGCCTGAGGTAGAAATTCTATACGCTTTTTGAAAATAGTTTGGAGTGTCCACCATATCTTCCTCCAGAATGCTTTGATTTTTCTGCATGCCCACCATATGTGAAAGTAAGTAGCCTCCCCGTCTCCGCACCTCCAGCATTTGGGCTGGGTGCCCGGGTAGATGAGTGATATTTTTTTCGGGTCTAGATGCCATCTATAGAACATCTTGTAGAAGTTTTCCCTTAAGTGTTGCGATTTCGTGAATTCTACATTCCTCACCCAGATTTTCTCCCACGTGTCTATGGCGATAGGGTGTCCGAAGTCTTGCGCCCACTTTATCATACAGTTCTTGACTAGCTCGGTTTCAGAGTCCATTTCTATCAGAGTGCTGTACACTCGTTTGATGTGCATAATCCCCTGTTCTCTGATCTGTTTAATTAGGTTCTCGTCGTTCTGGGAGAAGCCCTTCTTCCTGTCTTCACGCCACCTTGACTGTAGTTGTATATATGATAGCCAGTTACTTCCTATTCCTCTGTTTGCTAGCGTTGCTTGTCCTTTAGAATATAATCTTAGCAGTTTGCTTTAGTTTCTAAGTTTGATCAGATTGTAGTATTTTAAATTTAATTTTGGTATGTTTCTTTCCTCCTTAAAGGTTAATTCGCCGCTTCCGTCTATGGGGGAATGGGAGTATAGTCCCCTCCCCTCACTTTTGGAGGTTTTTTGCTTTGGAGATCTTTCCCAGAGATTTAATTGCAAAATAAGGGAGAGAAGATCAAATACTCTCACTAATTCCAACTACGCTGTTCACCGTTCTTCTGGTTAGTGCTCTTGGACTTCGGCGGCAGGTAGCTTGGGCTAGACACTGGTATGCGGCTAGCCTTTCTCCTGTAGGGTTTGGAGGGCTTCCCCCAGATCAAACGAAGCAATTGCTGTCACTTCATAATCAATGGGGTGCCCCTCCTTCACGGTCACCTCTTTGGGGTGACTTTGGGCCCATCTAGGGTCCCCCTGGCAGGACGAAACTAGCCATGGGAAGCGGAGGTCTGCTCTCGTGTGGTTATGCGCTATGGGCACAAAACCAGAAGTCAACCAGTTTCCTATCACAGTCTCTAACTTCAAGGTAAATGTGATGCTGCAACTTTTGTTAAGTACATGCCAATTGCCAAGCATTCAAATTTTGAACATATGACTATGGAGATGCGGCAACGGTTGCAAAGTTCAATCGTAAGTAATAGTTGAAACTTCAAATGGTTGCTAAAACAATGGTTGTAAGCTGAGGACTGCATGTATTCATTTCATGACTGGACTGCTTTCATAGAGTATTTATGATTAAGGAAGGTTGGGATTTTTAATTATGCAGAAAAACTTTTATGAATAGAGAAACCTCTCCAGCATAACTAATTGCCTGCCAAACATAGAGGAGGATGCAAAAGGACCTTGTCATTTGCACACACTGCACGTCTTCTGAATATAATTAGAATATAATTATTTTGCCTAATGTCTGCAGGAGGTATATGTCTTTTACAAGACATTTAAATCTTACAAACCTGAAATCTTTCTACTCTTGATATGTAGCAGTACACTCCAATAGCACAAATCCTGGAAGAAATGTTAAGCAGCTCATTCATCTGCATCAATACGTATCTTTTTTCCTCAGGGCTTGTATCCAGAATCCCATGGCATTATTGACAATAATATATATGACGTAAATTTAAATCTGAACTTCTCATTATCATCAAGTACTGCGAAAAATCCTGCCTGGTGGGGTGGACAACCTGTATGTACCTTTAGTTTTTTTTCCTTGGTGTAGATATACTTGATTTCCCAATAACAAATTCAACTGTTGTATTGAAATAACAGTAATGCAAAGTGACTTCATATATAACTTCAAGGCAACAGAGTGATGCTATGAAGATGTTGTAATTCCTTAGCAGGAAAACGGAAATAGAGAAGGTGCCCATGTAAAAAAATCAACATGGCTTTCTAGATTTCAGTTTTGACTGAAAGATAGTAAAGCACATCTAGTTTTTAAAAACTGCTGATGAGTGAGTACAGTCTGTCCTGGATTAAGAATGATTTCCACTCCCTAACTCTGTCTTTAACCAGAATTTGCATTTAAATGGGAACAGATTACTGGGCCTGTACTTCTGCATAGTATCAGGGATCAATAACCACATCAACACTGTAACCCAAGTTCTTTGTAAAGTTTAAAGTTGTAAAGTTTAAATGTATATGTTTCAAATCTTAAAATTATGGGACAAACTGACTTAAAACTGGAAAAACTGTCTAGCCAGAAGAATCGAATTCAAGAAGAACTCCTTGGAATTCAGTCTCTCACTGTCCAAATTTTGGACACATGACTGTGGACAGTTGCAAAGATCAGTCATAAGTAACTGTTGTAATTTCAGCGAAGGCAAAGTGATCTGACTCAAAATGGCAGACAGCATTCTCCTTTCTCGAGCAGATGAACCTCTGAAGCTGCACAATACTTTCATGAACTGCTGAAAAAAGGCTGCATGCTATATTAAAAATGCACACACTACTTTGTGACTCTCATGAAAGCATTGTACAACTCCAGCATTTCATTGATTCAAGAAAGGAGAATGCCACCCACTATTTTGTATCAGATCATGCTGCCAGTAGCTGTCCGGCATTTTAACTATTGTAACTCTGCCTCTGCCATTTTGTAACAGGCAGCCCTATACGGTGTTTTTTTTCTTAAAAAAAAAACAAACAAGGTTCCATCCCAGAAAGGTGCCGGAACTCCGTTCTGGGCGTTCTATGAGGGAAAAAAAAGCCCTGGCCCTATTAGTATCTAGAGATTCTCTTTAAATTGGACATTCTTAATCTGGGGACTGTCTGCAGAAACCTGGAGACATGAAGTTTTACAGTTTATTCATTTTTAAGATACTGGTTGTATGTTCACTTCTTGCAGATTTGGCATACAGCAACCTATCAAGGTTTGAAAGCAGCCACCTATTTTTGGCCTGGATCTGAAGTAAAAATAAATGGATCTTACCCAACTGTATTCAAGAATTATAACAAGTGAGTTGAAGACTGAAAAAAAATCAACACGTTCTCCCATCAGCTACAGATGTCTTTGTGGGAATATAATTTTTAATCAATAAGACATCTGAAGTGCAAAACATATATTACAGTAAGGGAAAACTGGCAATGAACTGATGTTTCATTCATTTTACAGTTTCCAAATCATTATTCAGTAAGCCTTTGCCAAGAATGACATCCCTGAACGAAACTCAATTCCTAATGATTATACAGACATTGCTGCTGTTGGTGCGAATGGGTGTTTCGTTCATGCAGCCATTGAAGCAAAGTGCCTTTTCAAAGATCTGCACGGTCCTTCCCACTCCCACACCTCAAATAATGTCTGCCTTAAGAAAGCTTTGTATGATAAATACATAAAGGGAACATATACAATATTATACCAGGCTGGGTTTGAAGAACATGAGAGGGACACGTTTCATTCTTTTCTCATGTGCAACAATTGCCTAAAAGATGGCTAGCATCTTTTTTAATCCTGGCAAATAGCATAAAAATCCTTTGTTGGTTTGAAGGGCATCCCAGTTAACTGAGAAGGTTCTCCTCTGACATCTTGCTGCCTCCTGCTGGTTGAGACATTTTCTCACTCTGCTTAATTGACGGGTCAGCCTTCAGCTTAAATCTGCTGGGAAAAATACAGCTTCTGTTCTACTTTATTCAGTGCGCTTTCCATCTTAATACTGACCAGTTTATAATTCCATGTAGTTGTTTTATAGATATTGTATTATGGACAGTACTGGATATACTAAGATCTGATATTATTTTGATGAGAAGTTCTGATTTCAGGTGACTGAAGATGGACTCAAACTGTCTTTGGCCCATTCAGTGTCAAGTTTGCTCTGGCATTTTGAAACCATTTTTCATCTCCTTCCTGTCATGTTCTACCAACCCCATCCCAAACAAAAAGACAGGAGGGCCACATGAGAGGAGTTTTTCATGCATTGATTGTTGCAGGGAATTGGAAGGGACTATGTTTTGCTTAAGCCTTTTTTGTATACGTTATTTTTACTCTTTTACATAGCATTTACTCTTAAGGGTTTTTTTTCCTACAGTGTTTACATTATGTTCACATTGCAACATAAAGTCAACCTGGTTGTGACTTTGCATTTGCAATTATCAAATTGGTTTTTGCTATATTAAAAGTTTTGTACAGAATGACGTCACAAAAAAATGTAACCAATGATTCATTTAATCATAATGGGAAGCTGGGAAAGTGCTGATTGTCTTCTTTGCTTGTCTTGCTTGCTATTGGCATAAAAACATGTTGCTGACGTGTCCACTAAAACAAAGTTCTCCTTGTTGCCATATTGTTTTCCTTCTAAATAACATTTTTATTCCTTGTAGATCAGTTCCGTTTGAAGCAAGAGTTACAGAAGTGCTGAAATGGCTAGATCTCCCCAAAGCTAAGAGGTAATAGCCATGAAAACTTAATGAAACTAATTATATGCTGCCAACCAAGAAGCGTGGTTTCTAGTGGTGGGATTCAGCCAGTTTGAATCAGTTCAGGAGAACTGGTAGCTAATTTTTTGTTGAGTTCTGGCCCAGGCCCAGAATGGACTTCCGGAAGCAGCATGCACACAGAGAACCGGTTGTTCACATATTTGAATCCCGCCACTGGTGGTTTCTGTTATTGTCATCTGCTCCCCTCCCCCCCTTTTAAAACTTCAAACACTAACTGTTGCCATCTTCTTGCCTCTCCTCTCAGGTGATTTGAACTGAGCTGCAAAAGTTTGCTAAACGTTGGATGGCAGAAAGAGGTACCAAAACCTCTAACATTTTTCCTGCCATCTTGTGGTCAACCAGATTTTTGCCCTTTCTTCCATTTTTAGAACTGACAACAGAATGAGAGAAAATAATCCCAGCAGCATTCTGTCTGGTTCTGGGATATTTGTGCCATGTTGTCTTTTGTTTTCAATAATTTCCTTTCCTATTCTTTCCTCTCCTAGCTAGTTTGGTGTTTGATGTGACTGATTTTTTTAGCTCTAGGAGAGGATAGCAGCCAACACTGAGTTTCAAACTATTTTGGCAATGTGTTAATTAATAATATATCTTTGGATGAAGTGAAATTTCTTTAAAGTAATGGTCTTCCTTTTTAATCTGCAGACCAGATTTCTACACATTGTATATTGAGGAGCCAGACACAACTGGACATAACTATGGGCCTGTTAGTGGAGAAGTAAGCATCTTTTTTCCCCGTATTGCTCTCACCGTTGTTCTGTATTTAAAGAGGTGGAACTTAAGTTAAAGTTTAGTTGGTATATATACATAAAAGGTCGCAATGACACATGCCACAGCACATCTGAAATGCCCTTTCTTTATTAGAGGTAAAAACACTGGTAAAATAACATAGGCTGCTAAAAACTGAGCTGTTCCAAGGTTAACACTAAATAGCATTTTTATTGCAAAGTACAGGTAGTCCTTGATTTACAATAATTCAATTAGTGACCGTTCAGCATTACAACAGCACTGAAAAAAGTGACTTATGACTGTTTATCACACTTACGACCATAGTCCCGTGATCAAAATTCAAATCCTTGGCCACTGAATCATATTTTATGATGGTCTCAGTATCCCAAAGAATCATGTGATCACCTTTTGTGAACTTCTGACAAGCAAAGTCAATGAGGGAAGCCAGATTCACTTAACAATGGTGTTAGTAACTTAACCACTGCAGTGATTCACTTAACAACTGTGGCAAGAAAGTTGGTAAAATGGGGCAAAACTAACTTAACAACTATCTCACTTGGCAGCATAAATTTTGTGCTCATGAGTCAAGTACTACCTGTAGAACCACTCATAATCTGAGCCTCTAGGAAGTGATGCACTATATTGCACACTCCCAACAACTTAGGAAACAGTGGAAAATAATGATATGAGCAGGCAAAGTATAGGTCAATTTACAAGTCTTGTGATATATCTCAATTTTTATTTTTGCCATATTATTTGTTTATTATTTATGCTATTATAAAATCATTATTTGACAACGTAGAACAACTATATAAATATTGTGCTGGAGTGGTGGTGGTGGATGGACTTGTATTTTACTCTGACAAATACAATGCATAAAAATGTTATTAATAACAGTAGTTTATTACTTTTCTAAACATAATTCAATTAAAAATTAGGATACAATAACACAACCTGTAGCCCAAAAAAGGATTTCTCTTTATTATTGTATTATTTATTGTGATAGACCTGATTGCAATATATAACTTAATGTGAATGATAAAATGCCAGTTACTCTTTTTCTCCTTTGGCATAGATAATTAAGGCTTTGCAAATGGCAGATCGGACCCTGGGGATGTTGATGGAAGGCTTAAAGCAAAGGAATCTGCATAATTGTGTCAATCTTATCCTTCTGGCTGATCACGGTAAATGTTGTTTTGTTCTTCGCTATTTCAATAAAGAGCTTTGACAACTTGTCAGCTTTGTCAATATTTGTTCAATTGCATACCATTTTCCTCTCCTTTCTTTAGGCATGGAGGCAATATCCTGTGACCGGCTGGAATACATGGACAATTATTTTAATAGCGTTGATTTTTATATGTATGAAGGTCCAGCACCTCGTATTCGATCAAAAAATGTTCCAAAGGACTATTATACATGTAAGTTTGGACCACAGAATCATAAAACTGTAGAATTTAAGTGAGAGGCTTAGTAGAGCATACAGTTTTAGTAGAGCCTAGCTTAGAGCAATGTCACTTGCCACCCGTGAGAGCATATGGTGCTTGAATTTCTTTTTTCAATTGTTGTAACTCCCACAGATTTCATCATTAAAATGAATACTGAATAATGTAAATGTGGTTTTCAGACGGGAGCTAAAACCAAGCGTTGCAGATACCATTGGATAAGTATTTTAAAAAGGCTTAATGCCTTAAAAATGCAACTACCATGGGTTTGATGCAGCATATTTGAAGATGAATTGATAGTTTAATGTTTGAGAGTAATACATTATTCATACTGCATAACCTTTCTTTTCTTCCAAACAGTTGATTCTGAAGGAATTGTTAAAAATCTTACAGTGAGTATGTGTTTATGTTTTTTTTTCTTCCTAAGAAAATAATAGTCCAAGCATTTAGTGAAGGCATCACTACTGAAATATAATTTCTTTAGCACATTGTTACTGTTTGCTTTGAGAGAGATGATGCATAGAACTTATGTCTATTTTAGATCACACCTTCTATTGGAGGTTAAATGAAAGATTCTGCATCTTACATCACTTCATAATAGACCTGTTCCGTTCTCATACCTCTAGGACCAATTTAGATATTGCAGCAATTGAATCCAGCCAGTTAGTCATTGTTCATCTTGTATATAATTATATAGCATTTCCGCCAAAGATAAAAATCCTTAAGGTCTGTTACACTAACTGAAAGGACGCTCTGACTTCTGAATCTTGAACCTGGAAAAAGTACATGTAGTATGCTTTTAAATTTTCAGAAAGCTTGCCATGTTTAAGTTCATGTCATACAAATGATGTGTCGGGTTCTGTTCACTTGGGGTTTCACTGAAACCTATTTTGATCAGTGATGCCTAACATTTGGATGTGAATGTATCTTACTCTGGCTTTAGAAGGCAACCATCATATGGAAGATAAAGTAAATTACACAATTTTCCTTAATGTCCATATAACTGTCAGCTGTGATAGATATAAAGCTAAAACTGCTAAATTCAGTCCACATTAGAAAGAACAGTCCTTAAAGTCTGTTACTGTGGTTTTTAGAGGATGGAGAAGTTTTGAATGATCAGTGAATCAATACCTTCTGAAACAGGTTGAAATTGACATGTTCTTAACATATTTCCCTGCGTTTGTGAGTTAGTTAGCTAGATGTAGTCCTCAACTTACAACTGGTCACTTAGCAACCATTTGAAATTTCAATGGACCTATCTGGAACATATTTACAAGCCATATTTGAAGTTCTGATAACCAAGCCACATTTGAAGTTCTGATAACCAAGCACCCCATGGTCACATGACTCCACTTTGGGCACTTGGTAATTGGGCTACATCTAATTGCAGTTTGCAGTATCTCGACCATAATGTTTCACTTAACAACCACCACAAAAGGTTGTAAAATTGGGTCAGTTATGTTTTATGACCCATGTCACAACCATCCCCAATTATAACCTTAATGAGCAGACTCCCTTATGGGTCTAACTCAAGGACTACTGATAGATTGACAGAAAGCACATACACACACACACACACACACACACACACACACACACATACAGAGCCCTATAAATTGAAGTAATTAAGTGGACTTGTGGAGCATTTCATCCACATGTTGGAATCACTGTGATGCATAATTAAAAAGTAGTCTAGCATTCCTTTATCAATTGAATGCTTGTTTATAGAGTTGCTTTTTAAGAATTTACAAAAGGTCCTTTTGCAAGATAATAATAATAATAATAATAATAATAATAATAATAATACTAGCAACACTTCAATATTTGTATTCAAAGCATGTTTTCTTTTCATCTTTGATTTTTTAATTCTGTGATGCTGCAAAACTCATCATTTCACTTTGACATTTTCAGTGTCGAAAGCCAAAACAGTACTTTAAAGCTTACTTGTCCAAAGACCTTCCAAAGAGACTACACTATGTTAACAACATTCGTATTGACAAAGTTAACCTTATGGTTGATCAACAGTGGATGGCTGTGAGGTATGGTATAGAGAGAAAAATTTGTAGATATTGCTTAGCTTTTTATTGAATGATAAAATAGACCCATTTTAGATATACTGTAGGAAAGCAACAAAATGTTATTTTTTAATATGTACATTTACTTATACATATATAAGTTTTATTTTTATTATCTATTTGATTTCAAGTGCTCTGTGGATTAATGTGTTGTCCACAGTGACTGCATGAAACTTATATGGAAAATCAGGCATGACAGATAAGGATAGACAAAATCAGGACAAATAAAGAGAGAAAAACACTCTCTGCAGGTGATTGTACTTCTTCTCTTTTAGGATAATAGAAAGATCTTGTCTCAGCAATATTCTAAAGCAGAGGTCTTCAACCTTTTGAGCACCAGGGACTGGTTCCATGGAGAGGGGTTTTTCTGTGGACCGGAGGGGGCGTGGTTAATGTACTGCTTACATCCTGCAGATAAGGCTTTGCTTGTTTGCATGGACTAGGGGTTGGGGACCCCTGTTCTAAAGCCAGCTGAAGCTTTGTTTAGAAATTATAACCTGTATTATGACCAGGTTCACCTTGTCTGGAAGTGCTCTCTAGATCTGAATTATGAAAAATTTCTGTCAAACTTCTGTAAGGCTGAAATAATGAAATATCTACAGAAGGCTTATCTTCTGAGTAAGAAAATGATTTCAAGGCTGGCTCCTCTTGTGAGAAGAGTCAGAATATAAAAATGACTGCTTTTCTCTTCTGTGACTTCCTCATCCCAGTCCTCTGCTGTATGCTGCAAACTCCAAATGTTTGAGAGCGTAATCCCACCAGGGTCTTGTCTTTGTTAATAGTAAATTTTAGGATCAGAATAATGATTAATATTTAAACCAGCACCTATAGCTTGCTGTCACTATTGGAAGAAGGATTAGAGGTGAAGTTGCAGTCTCAAGCCTTTGAACTTTGTACTTCTTGAGTTCATCTGATGGCCAGGAGAAGGCAGGTGGAAATTAGATAAAGCAGACATGGGAAACAACTCTCAGTGGCCCTGACCATAAAGGCTAATTCTGAGCATGCTGAAAGTTGTAAATCAGTAACTTTTGTAAGACTGCATTCCTAAGGACCCTTTGGGTTTTCACAGTTTGCATATGGAATTTTCTCTTTACTTGAAGTTCTCTCTTTTGTCAGTTTTATAATAGGAGACACCCTTTCCATTCATCTTTTCTTTTATCTGCAAGGAAATACATATCCTTTTCTTATTGGTGAGCCAAGTGAGTAATTCTGGAGTAGTACCAGCCAGTTAAGAAGAACTGTGTTATAACATCCTGTTATTTTCCAAAACCTGAGGCACTAGATTCCTTTCATTGCTTAGTAGATCCTCCCAAAAAAGTAAATGAGATCATACAATTATATGATTGCTACATAAATAACACGTGGAAAGCTTTCTTAGCACAAGAGATTTATTTGATAACTCTCAGAAAGGTATTTCTTCCCTGTATACCAACCTTGTATATTTCATATTTTTGAAGCATAGTGCCTGTCATCCCCCATCCAGCATGACTGCTACATTGGCAGCCTCTTAATGTTATAGCTGTGATTTATTTTTGGACATTGTTGTTGGAGAAGAAACCAGATGTTCCAAAGAGGATTTGTCTCTTGGTGAAAAAAAAATTCCAAAAGCAGTTAGAACAAAAGCAAATCATGTTTTGACATTTAATATTGAAATCTTGATAAGCCTTTAATATATCCAAAAGGCTGTTATAACTGCCTTCAGAACAAAGCACAAAATAATTTACAGTGAGGCAAAATTTAAAATAGGGCATTCTATAGCATCCGGAAAATAAAACTGTCACCCAGCATAAACAGAATAGATCTTGTTTCTCTCTGCAAATCAAAACATGGAAGGCTAATCTATCTATTCCTTTGTCTGTACTTTGTTTCTGTAATCCCTGTGCAGGCTTGCCATTTTTTAAAGGACATTTTACCTTATTTTTGTTGTTGTTGTAGGAATCCTATCTCTGTAAGATCCACATTCTTCTTTATTATGTAACTTTCTATTAAAATAACAATATATGCCTCCCTTTTATCTTGCTTAGAGAATTCTTTACAGTTGCCTGGTTCAGATTGTGTTGGTATGCCTGCAGTTTGGCAATTGCATTTACAAGGAAAATGTCATCATGAAGCTTGACTAATTTATATAGCATATAATTGTTGTAGATTGTACCTGATTTCCTTTCCTGAAGCACAATTTTGAATCAACTTACAGCTTATTAAGTTCAACTTCAGAGCAGTCCAGATTTTCATACAATGCTTCTATCTGAATAATCCAACACCACTATCTCCCTGTCATTGGCTCCTCTGGAAGTGCTGCTTTTAGAATTCATGATTTAGGAATGCTGGTCATTATAGGTAGTCCTCGAGTTACGACTGCAACTGAGCCCATAATTTATGTTGCTAATTTGTTAACTGAGTTTTGCCCCATTTAACAACATTTCTTGCCACATTTGTTAAGTGAATCACTGCAGTCGTTAAATTAGTAACACGGCTGTTAAGTGAATCTGGTTTCCCCATTGACTTTGCTTGTCAGGAGGTCGCAAAAGGAGAATCACCTGACCCCGGGACACTGCAACGGTCCTAAATGTGAGTCAGTTGTCCAGCACCTGAATGTAAATCACCTGACTGTGGGGTTGCTGCAACTGTCATAAGTGTGAAAAATGGTCTTAAGTTACTTTTTTCAGGTGCCGTTGTAACTTTGAACAGTCACTAAATGAAATGTTGTAAGTCAAGGACTACCTGTATTTCAGGCGCATTATTTCATTTACTTCCAAGGATAGTCAACAAGTCCAGCTGAGATTGGTACATCTCTTTCACATACTGCCCCATAGTCCAGTACTAACAGCATCATTGCCTGCATCTACTCCCAAAGGTGATTTTAGATTTTTGAAAATCAGGTACACCTCCACCTGCGTCTCTATAGTTGTACAGACAAGTTGCTATCCTGTATTGTTTGCTTACAGAATGTCTGCAAGAAGAGAAGTAGAGAGCCTTTTGGAGTTGTAAGACCAGACTAGGAGCCCCACATTGGAGTGTATGTGTAGGATCAAGAACACACACACCATATTCAGGCATACAATAAATCAGAAAATCACTGTGACTTAATTTTCCATCGGTAATCAGAATTACTGCAAAGAATATGTGATCTAGGACAGTGGTGGTGAATCTATGGCACGCATGCCAGAGGTGGCACTCAGATCCTCTCTGTGGGCATTCGTGCCGTCGCCCCAGCCCTGCCACCCCCTCCTCATTACCCCCTCCTCCTGTGCTCATTACTCAGCCTTAAAATGACAAGTTAATAAATGATCAACAGTGTCTGGAACTGGGAGGCAAGTTGGGACATTAAAGTCCTGTCTGGAAGTTCCTTTAGTTTCCAAATGTTAGGAGCGTTCAAATAGAAATTCAATGAGTAAGCTAAATTTTCGGGAAAATGCAGTTAGTCAAAATATGAGGACAAGTCTCCTCAGAACCACAGAGGAAAAGACTCACATCTAAGATATTTTAACTGGAGATTACAGATGAGAGTTAAGAGCTTTTTGACTCATAACTATCCTTTATCTGTCAAACGTGTTTCTTAGATGCACACTAACTACTACAAGGATAATTCTTTTCTCAAGGAATGGCATGTATATATGTTACATACCCATATATGTGTGCCTGGGTAGTCAGTGTAATACAGTGGTATAAACGTAAAGAAGCATGATATGAAGCCAACTATTGTATAAAAATTGTCCCATCTGTTTCTCCAACAGCTGATGCATTAATATCACTAATTATTTTGTGCTTAAAAGAATCATAGCCAACCAGGCATCTTGTAGTAAATGTATGACACCACAGTGCTGTAGAATAGGGATCCCCAACCTCTGGGCTGTGGCCCGGTATGGTGTGGCTGCTGCTTGAACAAACAGAGCTTCACATGCATGCACGAGTGCTTGCCTCTTGTACAAATCAAGCTGCATACAAGCGCTCACCTGCTGCTCACATGGAACCATCCCCCCCCCACTGGTCCGCAAAGCCAGAAAGGTTGAGGACCACTGCTGAAGGGACAATTTGATTTACTGAGATCAGATAAATCCCATTCATAGGACATTACTGAATAGATAGTTCTGGACAGTATTGAGCAAAATGATTTGGCTGAGATTGGCATATGTGGGACTGATTGGGTTAGGGTGTAAGGGTGATACTGAAATATAATTTTATCTTACTTTATTTATCTGTATATTAAATTATTATATTTTACTCCAACTTCATTTTAAATTATTGTTTTTATAGGATTTTATTAATGATTTGTGTTTGGAACGCTGTATTTTGATACGGCCCATGGGCTAAACTAAACTAAACTAATAGGTAGTTCGTAAACAGTAACAACTTCTCTGAAGCAATGACAATGGCCAACTATTGCTGAAGAAAACATTTTCGTTGTATTGATTGAAAAAAATGTCTTCTTTTGGCACAACTCTAAATTGGAAAATTTAGTATTTCTAATTAACTGCTACATATTCATTCTATACATATGTGGTTTTAGGAATAAAAAATTTACTCGTTGTAAAGGTGGTACCCATGGCTATGATAATGAATTCAAAAGTATGCAGGTAAGAGATCTGTTGATTGCTTCTTTTTTTGTTTTTATTTCTATGTCTCATGGGTGCTGTTCAAAAGGATTGCCCAATTCTCAAAAAGAGTTATTCAGAGTGATTGGAGGAGTAAATGGTTAAGGGGAAATTAAAGTGTCTGAATGACAGCATGATCAACTAAATCAGACATGATTACAGTTCTCCATGAAGATCCACAAATTCTTGAGAGTTTAATTTTCCACTCTTATTGCTAGTCTACTTGAATGTGGTAGTTTACAGCCATAGCAGCTGTTAAATCCTTCATTCGCACGTGAATGATGAAGACACATGGTGACAAGTAACAATGCTTTATTCTCCTACTCCAACTCCAAGCAAAAAGCAAAAGGCATGCAGGCCTTTTTTAGGGGCTTGAAACCCCGACAGAGTGAACCAATAAGAGTTCTTCTTTCTTTGCACCTTGCGCATGCGCACAAGGCTGGCGCTGCTCTGTCTGGTCCTGGGCAGCTTTTAGAATGCCCGGGACCATTTGCAACAATTCTGGGCCTGCTGAGTTTCCTCACCAGGCCCAGGACACAACACCCCTGCCCCCTGGATAGAACACACACAATTCCAAATTTCTTTACAATAATAATAAAATAAATTAAAAGAAAATAATAGTCTGCTCACATGCAAACACCCTTCTTATAACTAATAGAGTTAGCTAACCAACCCACTCTCTAATGTGGACTTTGTGTGTCTATCTTCTACCCCACATAGGTCCCATCTCCTCAACCTAGATCTGTAAGGTCCCTTGTACTGACAAGAACCTCACATATTCGCCTAGATGCTTCGGAGGGGCCTTAGCCCGTTGTGACCTACGCAAGGTTAGGGAGGGTGCCTGGCCTGTCAGCTCACCTGCCTGGCTAGGCAGACCAGGACTTGTTCTTAAGGGCGCCTGGCCTACCGGCCCATCTGTTGGCCTCACTAGACCAGGGCTTTTATGCACAAATTTTGCAGGTGACCCCTGGTGAGGCGTGCCGGCAGAATTGTCAGAGCTCTTCCCAAGCTCCGTGAGAGCAGCTGAAATACCCCAACCCTCTGAATTGGCTGAAGATTCCCCAACTACCCTGGATGGCTCCAGGGAACTTAGCCCCTTGAGCCTGCGACCAGTGTTGGATGTGACCTGCGTTGCAGATGTGCCCCAATACTCCCAGTCCCCTGTGGCTGAGGTGCCAGAGTCAGGAGCCGCCTCTATGGCAAACCCCGCCTCAGGTGAATTCCTGTTTGGAGCTCTTGTGGATATGCATGACTCCCTGTTAAGCGCAATAGCTGAACTCTGAGGATACCCTTGCACCTCCCCTGCGAAATCCCTAGCGACCTGCGGTACTACCCAGGAACAGTGAGATTGTGTCTCAGAAGGTTGACCTGAAGTGTGATGTAGTTCCTGGGCCCCCTCCCCCCTGAGAGCAGAGGCAGGGGTGGAATCCACAGGGGACAACTGCCAGCGCAGTTGATTGATGTGATGCCACAGGATGCAGCCATTTCCCAAGGTCACTTCGTATGATAGAGGTCCAGAGATCTTACAGATGACAGCAGGAACCCACAGATGACTAGGAGTGTAGTTCCTAGCCCAGACCGGATCACCCAACTGCAGTCTCCTTGGTGCCCGCGGTTGCGACACCTGTGAAGCCACCCAGTCTGGGTACAACCTGTCCAATTTAGTAATGAGTCTGCGACACCAGCGGAGTTCAGCTGGGCTCTTCCCAGTGGTAGCGCAAGGTGTGGTGCGGTGTGCAAGAAGAAAGTCAGCTAACCTGTGATGCCAGTTACCGAACGTTAGTCTTTTGAGTGCGTCCGTTCAGTTTGCCTGTTGGTGGAAGGGTGGAAGGGAGCTGACGTTACATGCCGGATCAGGTTGGCCTGAAGAAAAGCCTGGAACTCAGAAGAGATAAATTGAGGGCCATTATCTGAAACCAGGACATCTGGAAGTCCATGTGATGCAAAAATTCCTCTCAACACCTGGATAGTCCTGGCAGTAGTAGTGGAGCAAACAGGAACAACCTCTAGTCATTTGAAATGGCTATCAACAAGGATAAGGAAGAATTGCCCCTGGAAGGGCCCAGCATAATCTAAATGTACCCTTGACCAAGGGGTGTATGTCTCCTCCCACTTGTGTACAGGGACCTGAGGCATTTCAGGCTGTGATTGTTGGCACATTTGGCACCGATGCACCTGAGCCTCGATAGCTTTATCAAGCCCAGGCCACCACAGATAGCTGCGTGCAAGTGCTTTCATCCTGACTATCCCAGGATGTCCCTCATGCAGAGAGATCAAGACTCTAGACCTCAATGAGACTGGGATGACTACCCTGCTACCCCATAAAAGGCACCCATTAAGGGTAGACAATGTGTGTCTCCTTTGCCAAAAACTTTGAAATGTCGCATCTGGACACGTGTCAGGCCATCCATGTCAGCACGCATGTAAGCGTGTGATCAATGGCAGTTTCAGCAGCCATGTCCCTAGCATTGAGGGGAGATTCAGGCAACTCCTGAATGGAAAGAATATTTATGGCAGGAGCAGGGTCTGCTTCTACCTGAGTTAAAGGCAATCTGCTTAGGCCATCTGCATGACTCCTTTCTTTTCCAGGTTTGTGAACTAGAGTGTAGTCATATGCTGACAGGAAAATGGATCATCTCAGCATACAAGGAGAAATGATATGTGGGGTCTGTTTATTAGTGGTAAACAAACCCAGCAGAGGCTTATGGTCAGTAAAGACTGTGAAGTGGCGGCCATATAAGAAATCATGAAATTTCTTTATGCCAGCCACTATGGCCAAGGATTCTCTGTCAATCTGAGCGTAATTCCGCTCTGCAGATGACAAAGTACTTGAATAATAGGCCACAGGGACTTGTGTCCCATCAGCTTTCAGATGGCTAAGTACTGCTCCCACCCGATAAGGAGATGCATCGCATGCGATGCAAACAGGCAGTTGCTCATTGAAATGCGCTAAAACAGCATTAGAAGTGAGCAAGGCCTTAACTTTATTGAAGCTCCTGTCATGGACTTTAGTCCACTGCCAAGGAGCCTGCTTGTCTAAGAGCCTGTGTAATGGCTCTGCCACTGCAGCTTTATGTGGGAGAAAGGCATGGTAAAAATTTAATAGGCCCAAGAAGGCTTGTAGCTCACTCTTGGACTTGGGGCTTGGGGCCTGTTGAATAGCTTGTAGTTTAGCTTCAGCAGGGTGAATGCCTTGGGCATCAATCCTGAAACCTAAGAAGTCAGTGGAAGTGACTCCTATCTTACATTTATCCTGCTTTAGCTTAAGGCCTGCTTTTTGAAAACAAACCAAGACAGCCCTTAATCTTTCTGCTAAATTTTGAGATGATTCCCCAGCAACGAGGACGTCATCGAAGTAGGGACAGACCCCAGGAATACTTCAAAGTGTGCTCTCCATGACACTTTGGAATATGCCAGGGGCTACATTGACCCCAAATTGCAGTCTCTTGTCATGGCCCCCCTGTGAGTTACAATAGTCTGGGCCTCTGCAGCTGCCTCATCAACAGGTAGCTGTTGATAAGCCTGTGCCAGGTCAAGTTTCGCAAAAATGCACCCCCCCTTGAGGGAGGCCAGAATGTGGCTTACCACAGGCACTGGATAAGCATGCTGTTGCAGCGCCTTATTCAGTGTGCACTTATAATAAGCACATATACGTATTTCCCCATTAGCCTTTAGAGGCGTTACTATGTGGGTTTCCCATGGACTGGAATCCACAGGTTCTAAAATGCCCTGCTGGAGCAATTTGTCTAGCTCAACATCTATCTTACCCCTGAGAGCAAAAGGTACCCTCCTAGGCTTAACCCTGATGGGCATGATGTTTGGGTCTAACCTTAGTAAAATGGGAGGCCCCTTGTAGGATCCCAGTTCTGAACTAAACACATCTACAAACTCCTTGCAAACCTCTGCAAGGCCCAGCGTTTGCAAGCTGTGCAGCCCAGTTACTTGGATTCCCAGAGCCTCGAACCAATCAAGTCCAATAAGACTTGTACATTCACCCCCAACAACCACCACATCTAGGGAACATTCAAAATCCTTATACTGTACCTTAAGGGTGGCCTCCCCCTTAACACACACCATAGAATTTTGAAAATCAGTGAGTATTAGATTTGATGGCCTGAGTTTAACTCGAAGGCCACTACTGCTGCAAATCCTTTTGAAGGTATTAATTGAAATAATTGAAAGAGCGGACCCTGTGTCCAACTCCATTAGTAAGGGAACCCCCTGCAACCTTACGTTAATGGAAAGTTTCTTCTTAAGGGGCTTGTGTGTCCCTGTTCTCAGAATGCTCCTGCGTGATGCGCAGAAACCCACCCTGTGTTGGGCGGGGACCCTGGTACCTTTCTGAAGCAATTCTTCCCAAGGCGACCCAAACAGATGGATGCAATGTGGCCTTGCCTGCCACACGCTCGGTAAATGGCGGAGCGGAACTGGCAATCAGCTCACTTGTGGCATCCTCCGCACCCGAAGCATTGAAAAGATGCTGGGGCTTTGACCAGATGTCTTTTCTGCCTCCTCTCAGCTGGCTGGTGAATTCTGTCGACCTCCTCTTCAGGATCCACTTCTGATCTTTCTCGAGCGTCCTCTTGATGGATGGTATCTGTGTCTGGAGGATTCCTGGCAAGGCGCAAGGCCTTCACAGCCCCGCCTGCTGCTTCCTCAGCTGCCATCTCTCGCAACGCTTCTTGGAAGGAAACATCTTCTTTTGCAAAAATCTTTTGTTGTAAGTCTCTGCTCCTTAAGCCACAGACAAAGCAATCTTGCAACCTCTCTTCCAGATCCTTGAACTCACAAGGTCTGGCTGCTTGCCTTATGGCCGCAATAAAGTCCGCAGCAGATTCACCCGGCCTCTGGTCTCTCTGCTCGAACACGTGCCTCCAAGCAATGATGGATAACTTTGGCTGGAAGTGTTTCTTCAACATTTTCTTCAAGTCAGCATATGTTACTGACTCCAGAGGTGCAGGGGCCACCAGAGTTTCTGTGATGTCAAAAGCTTCTTGTCCACAGGCACACAAAAGAGTTGCTGCCTTCAGGACATCTTCTCTAATCTGATTTACTCTGAAGTAGTTCTCCACCCGTGCTACATAGGAATTCCATCTCTCTGGGTGGGAGACATCGAAATCAGTCAAGCGGCCAATCTTCAACATCGTAAAGTTTACGATCTTCACCACTCGCTTCCTCTGCAAGCTGCTGTTTGGGGAAAGGGTCCTTTAGCTGAGCTCACCCTCCAGCAATGCTATACTGGCAGGCTGGGACGCTGATTCAGACGCCGCCTTCCCCTCTTCAGGACTTCCAGGGTAAGTCCTTAAATCTTTTGTTTCAGCTTGCAAAGGATCCCACCTTCGTCGCCAGTGTTAAATCCTTCGTTCACGTGCGAATGATGAAGACACATGGTGACAACTAACAATGCTTTATTCTCCTACTCCAACTCCAAGCAAAAAGCAAAAGGCACGCAAGCCATTTTATAGGGCTTGAAACCCGGAAACTCTTCGCCCCTTGCACATGCACACAAGGCTGGCGCCACTCTGTCTGGTCCCGGGCAACTTTTAGAATGCCTGGGACCATTTGCAACAATTCTGGGCCTGCTGAGTTTCCTCATCAGGCCCAGGACACAACAGCAGCCAACATGTATAAATATGTATAAGTTGAGGGTAAGATAAAAAAATATATAGACAGTAATGGAAGTAGGTGTCAGCAGTGGATTCTCAGGACTTGGCTGCTTTTGTAATGTGTCCAGGCTGCAGGCTGAAAAAGGATAATTTTCCTGCACTTAAGACAGTATTTCTATTGAATGTTATCCCATTAATACTTTTGAAACATTCAGCAGAAAAATAGCTGGAGCATTTCTCATGTCCTAAGCAAAGGCTATAAAACTCAATGTAATTATTGCAAAGTTTACAATACAGATCATGGTGTCCTGAGTAGATGTACAAGCAAATTGTGAGCAAGATTTTTGTGAGCAAATTGTGAATGAAAGTTTTTAACTCATTGAAAGCTTTAATTCACAAGTCAACTATCTCAAATTAGCAGTATTTATATCTTGAATTAAAAAAAAAAAGCTACAATACCTTGGTTTTATCCCCTAAATCAGGGGTTCTCAACCTTGGCAACTTTAAGACTTGTGGACTTCAATTCCCAGAATTCCTCAGCCAGCTGGCTGAGGAATTCTGGGAGTTGAAGTCCACAAGTCTTAAAGTTGCCAAGGTTGAGAACCCCTGCCCTAAATACTGCTGAAGAAGTTACCTAGCCTGGTAACGAAATGTTCGGAAACTAACCCACAAGCTCAAAGAATGAACCTTCACCCTCACATTTGCTTTATTTATGAAAAACAAAAACTGGAAGTTATTTAGTAAATCTATTTTCTGTTATTGTTCAGGCCATCTTTTTAGCACATGGTCCAGGCTTTAATGAAAAAAAGGAAGTGACACCTTTTGAAAACATTGAAGTTTACAACTTAATGTGTGGTGAGTATCAACTAGGCCTTGTCTAATTTATATCTGACTTTTTAAAAATCTAAAATGGAATTAATTAAGTGAATGAAGAAACAGAATTATTACAGAAAACATACTGCTATAAATAATATCTTATATATATATATATGTATGTATGTATGTATGTATGTATGTATGTATGTATGTATATCTTTTAAAATGCTAAAAATGCGAATCCTGGGCATTATGTTAAGAAAATAAGAAAGAAAAAACAAACACCAGGATATAATAAACCAGACTGTTTAATATAAACAAGCCTGTGGTTAAAAAGAGTCACTAAGCTTTCATCAGGCCAAACTTCCAATGTCATCAGAGTTGGAGTAAAAGGAGATCAGGAACGCAGCTCATATAACCTCCTGCCTTTGCACCCGGTTCCTTGAGCGCGTCATTGGCCCGTTGATTGTATTAATCCGTACCGCACAGAGTTGTTCCGCATCATGCAAACTGTCCCTAAGGAGGAGGATGATCTGATTAAAGGGAAAAACCAGAGACCCGAACAATGGGACAGCATCTTGCATAATTGGGACAATGGCTCTATAGGTGAGGTGACCACGACTCCCATGGGCGGAAATGATGGACCAAACGGCCCTAAGCCGGGGATGGATGGGCAGAGGCTACCTGGAAGGAGGGGGAAGGAGGGGGAAGATGCAGAGCAGGAATGCTGGAACAGCTGCTTTTTGCAAGACTGGGGCAGAGGAATTACGGGGGAGACGACAACAGCCTTGGGGGTGGAGGAGGTTAATGGCCCTGGGAGGGAGGGAGATTGGGCGCAGGGACCGGTTGACAGCCGCCCTCCAAGTGCTTGCACACACTCTAATAGAGCACTTGAGGATTGTAAAACAACTAGCGGAGCCATGGATAGTTTGCCTGATGTGGAACAACTCTGCACGGTATGGATTAATCAGCGGGCCAATGACGCACTCAAGGAGCCAGGCGCAGAGGCAGGAGGCTATATGAGCTGCCTTCCTGATCTCCTTTTACTCCAACTCTGATAACGTCAGTAGTTTGGCCTGACGAAAGCTTAGTGACTCTTTTTAACCACAGGCTTGTTTATATTAAACAGTCTGATTTATCATATCCTGGTGTTCGTTTTTCTTTCTTATTTTGTTAATATATGTATATGTGTACATTAATTACAGTCAATATATGTGTGTGTATGTCTCTGTGTGTGTTTCTTTGTTTATGTATATGATTTATTATTATGTATTAAGTGTAACAAGGTATCTACATTGCTGAATCACAAATAACAAAATATATTTTTTAAAAGCTATCATTCACAATTCTACCTTCTATGTTTGGAAATCAGGATAGACTCCCATCACATTCTTGAGCTAAGCTGTTTACCTCACGTGTAATGAAAATAATCAGGTTTCTAATATAAAGAGTTCTTGAAGGGATATATCTGTCCAGTTTAAGGAGTCAACCCTTGGTAGGAAAAAAATTCCATACCTTATGCAAATCAAATCAAACTTTTAAATTTGAAAAAGCAGCCAAAGGGCAATCCCTGTGAACCACTGGAGCCCATTAACCTAACTCTTCACCATGTGGGGGTAGGAAACCAGACAATGCAATATTAAAGGATTACTTAAACCATGCCCTGAAGCATGGTTATTGTTAAAGCTATTGTGTGCATTATTTTATTTTCCTGTAACTAGACCTATGGCATGGTGCTTTACTGCTGCCTTTTCCCTGAAAGAAATGAAACCTCCCTATCAGTCTCTTTGTCTCTTTGACGTTAGATTCAGGGAACATAATAATACACCTACTTTATATGCAATGGGTTCAGTTCCTGGAAGAGAAGTACCCAGAGTAGAATGACCTCTAGTAAAGAAAACAAGACAGGTCCCTCAGTCTGTGTCAGTGATGGCGAGCCTTTTAGAGACCGAGTGCCCAAACTGCAACACAAAACCCACTTATGCATCGTTGGGTGCTGGGTGGGTGTGGCCAATTGGATGATTGTGGCCCATTGGGTGGGCGTGGATGAACTTAAAAGTTCAATCAATCAATTCCAACTTGGCAAGATCTTTTTTTTCCTGCGAGAAGTTGAAATTGACTGATTGAACCTTTTTTTTTTTTGTACATGGCGGCAGAGGCCTAGAGCAAACAGGTTTTATAAAACCCAGGCCTATGACTGGGATGATGGTGCACATGCCCACAGAGAGGGCTCTGAGTCCCGCCTCTGGCACCCGTGCCATAGCTTCGCCACCACTGGTCTATGTAGACTGAGACAGAGCACATGTGGAATGGAGTAGTCATAATACATCCAGGCATTAAATCAAACCCAAACTTTTAAAATTGAAAAAAGCAGTCAATGGACAATCCCTGTAACCAACTGGAGCCCATCAATCTAACTCTTGACCATGTTGGGGGGGGGGTAGGAAACCAGAGAATGCAATATTAAAGGATTATTTAAAAGATGTTCTTGCTTTTTTCCTCTGCAGATGGAATATGTAGTGCTGGGGTAGCTCCATTCTTATTTGAGAGCATCAACAGGCCATTTAAGCACTCTTAGGAATATTATTCTTAGCTAGATCTTTATAGGTTTTTTTTTTTTAAGAGAATGGTCTCTTTGTAACTACAGCTATCATAGGCATGCCTCCTCTCTTCCAAAAGTAGTTTTTTCCACAAAAATATAATACATAAAGTCGTACTGAATCAGGGCACCTTGCAAATTATTAAGAAAAACCTGAAGAAGCCCTTCAACTTGCTTTGTTCATTTTGTGGAAACGGTAACAGTCTTCAAACAAAGCCAATATATTCCAGAATTTTCACTGAGTACCACAGTCAAAATGCCCACATGATACTTCTCCATTTGAGAGTCCAGATTTCACACTTCTGTCATTCTTTTTTCCCAGTCCAAACCTCAAACATCAGAACCTTGAAAAAGGTTCAAGTGCTTGAACAAAGTCTTTGATGCACAGTGGAAAAACTGCAATTTTTTCTTTCACAGATCTCCTGAAGCTTAAGCCTGCTCCAAACAACGGAACACATGGAAGCTTGAATCACCTCCTAAAAAATCCTTTCTACACTCCCTCCCCAGCAAAAGAACAGTCTTCTCCTCTTTCGTGCCCTTTTGGCCCGGTTCCCAGTCCAGATGTTTCAGGATGTAAATGTAGCTCAGTAAGTTTGCAGGAAGACACGGGTGCCTCTTGTTCAGTATGTTTTTAATCTAAACTGTGTATCAATATTTGACCTTTCTTTTGACTTTTGCTGCATTTGTGTATTTGCAGATAACAGAGTTAGAAAAAGTGAATCAAAGGTTAAACCTCAATAATGAAGCAAGTAAGTCTGGCACAAACCCACTTCCAATTAGTGAAAGGTTTCAAGAGTTCTGGCACTCATTTGGGAATTTAGTTCTTTTAGAAGAGATTTTATTCAGATATATAAATTTAACAAATATATAAATTTGTTACATCAGTTTAACAAATATATAAATACTAAATTTAATTATTCAGTTTAACAGATAAACTGTATAAATTTAATTATTCAATTTAATATATAAAGCTATATAAATCTAATTATTTAATTTAATAAATAAGGTTATATAAATTTAACACAGACAGACATAGACACAGACACAAGCAAACATACATACTGAAATGGAAACAGAAACACAGATCATAAGCTCTGAAGAGAAACATTCCAGCATCCACCATAACATTTATTCCTATCAGAATTCTAGGAGACTGGAATATTCAGGATCTGATCGAGATCTTATACAGACTCCACTATGGGCATAAACCATATTACCAGTGAATTAGATGGGCATAAACTATGTTACAAGTGAAGCCAAGGTTATATTAGTAAACTATAGAAAATCCAATAGGCCAGTGTTTCTCAAACTTGGCAACTTTAAGATATGTGGACTTCAACTCTCAGAATTCCTCAGCCACCAAGAAGTCCTCAAAATTGCCAATTTTAAAAAACACTGCTATATACAATCCCCAGGTTATTCCAGACCCAAGTTAATGCAAATTCTATTATACACAGGGAATGTAAACTACAGGTAGTCCTTATAACTGTTTGTTTAGTGACTACTTGAAGTTACAATAGTGACTTACAACCAGTCCTTACTTTTACAACCATCACAGCTCCCATTAGACATGTGGTCAAAATTCAGGTGCTTGGCAACAGGCGTGTATTTGTAACAGTTGCCCTGTCCCAGAGTTATGTGATTCCCATTTGTGACCTTCTCAGCTGGCTTCCGACAAGCCAAGTCAATGGCGGAAGCCAGATTTGATTAATAACTATGCAATGATTTGATTAACAATGATGGCAAAAAAGGTCATAAAAGTTTTTAACCTTAGATGCAACTTCCCTAACAACTACCAATTGTGATTGTGCATCAGGGACTTCTTGTATAGTGTTTTTTAAAGTGTGTTTCAGTTAGATCAGAGGTAGGCAACCTTGGCTCTTTTATGACTCGTGGACTTCAACTGGCTCAGGAATTCTGGGAGTTGAAGTTCACGAGTCATAAAAGAGCCAAGGTTGCCTACCCCTGAGTTAGACCTATTGTGGCATCACCATTTGGGGGGAGGATTCTTTTTTTTTATTTCTTTTCTTTTTTTTAAGAGAATGAGGTAGAGCAGTGTTTTCTGAACGTTTTGCTCTTGGAACCCCTTCCTACATTCATTATTTAATTTATCAGACTTTTTAACTGCCTCACAGAGGAAGGAGGAACCTCCCCCCCCATTTGTTTGTATGGATTATCTTTATGGATATTTACTGTGTGAAACATTAAACTTGCTGCATTTGTGGAATATTTATTTATTGAATCATGTTAAAAATAACAATATTAAATCCATTAGGTATTAACATGAATTAAAAAATTCATTTTTTAACAAATAGAAAATAATAATGATAAGAATGACATCATTTCAATTTTTTGTAAATATCTTCAATATTTGGCAAATAATTTTGATTTCTCAGATCTCTGACAGGGTTTTTGGAGACCCCCCAGGTGTCCTTGGACCGTACCTGAGGTTATACTGAGATAGAGAGAAAGGAAGATATAAAGCTGAGAGAAAAAGCTGCAGATGCATGTACATAAACACATTCATAGAGCGATGGTTTCTCCTAGAGACCTGCAGTTATTGGCTGCTTTTTCTCTGCAAAGAATTTAGTGAATTCAGGGTCAAGAACTGTTCTGCAGAACTTTGGCTGAGGGTCAGAACTGTTTTGCAGAAATGACTAACAATCTGTATCAGATACAATTATTCTATTCTTCCTTTTGACATTTTTCTGGGCATCATAATCATGATAATTATTTACATGATTTTTTTATACTCATAAGCAACATTGCTCTGTACAATTCTGATGATTCATCCGTCAATCAAAGGAATAATAACAGGTAGTTGTATGTGTACTGCAGTGCTTTTTTTGTAAAAAAAAAAAAAAAAAGTGCCGACTCACACACGTCATACAACCCGCCTTGCCTACCCTACAAGGTTCCACCCAAAAAAGGTGCCGGAATTCCGTTCTGGGCATTCTTTCACAAAAAAAAGCCCTGGTGTACTGTATTAGCACTCTAACCAAGGTATCCATCATTCCAACTGTATGTTCACCTTTTCGTCCCTCACTAATGGGAGCTTTGCTTCTGAATCAAGTAACAGCTTGGTTAGGTTTGATTGGCAGTGGTTCAACTATTTTCCTTTAAATGGGGTGTGGGAGATGTAGAGTTTGGCTCAATGTGTTGAGTTAGAAGTCGCCAACATTCTAGTATTACATAGGCCAGGAAAAACCCGAAGTGAGGTTTTAAATAGGCAGCTTTCCAGTTATTCCCAATTGTTTTGCTCTTTCCAATATACTGAATGGTAAAAAAATCTTGAATGAGCAATTCATAATAATTTTGGAAAGAATTGTACTCAATTAATGTGAAATTCCATAATTATGATTTATATTCTAGAAATAGAGTCTGAAGCTAATAATTTGCCTTATGGAAGACCCCAGGTTCTACAGAGCCACAGCAAGTACTGCCTCCTTCACCAGGCTAAATATATAAGTGCATATAGTCAAGACATCTTGATGCCACTATGGACTTCATACACTACCTACAGATCAGTAAGTTTCTGGATTTATTTACCTTTTGTAGAAAAATGAAAGTCTAGGAAGAAAAAAGGGGGAAAAGATGATCTGGAAAGAAGTGGAGTTGGATGCAGAGGTAGAGATGATGATAGTGATAGAGACACAGATACATAAATCATATCAAGTTTAGGTCATGCTGCAAATCATGGGTAAGTTTATTTCTGGAAAAAATTAAATAGACTTTACTAAATTTATAAGTAGTCTTCTTGTCTAGTTATATATTTAACAGTTCACAAAACAAACCTTAGATTTTTCAGTCCCAGAGTGGGATGCCAGAAATGAATGATGGCTTATGTTCAAAAGGGAAGACATCAAAGTCATGGAATGATACAAACCAAGGTTGGGAAGGTTTTATTTTTTTTAGAATATATTTTAGGCTTTTATACAATAGTATCTTTTCTACTGTCTGCTGATTGTTGCAATGTTTCCTTTTGGCAGTAAAATTCTGTTTATCTAGGTTCCCTGAGAATAGATACATGAGGCCACAGTTACACAACTTTTTTTATTATTATTAATTTTTTTTCATCAATATATGTTAATTTTTCCAATCAACAAGTTGTCTGAAATTTGCTAAATCAATACATGTTCAATTCCTAATCCTTCCTTCTTTTCTCTAACCAAGAATAAAATAAATTCCAAATTTGATAATAGTCTGTATCTTCTTTGTCTTTCAACCTCATCGTTAATCTGTCCATCTCTGCACATTCCAAAATCTTCCTGATTATTTCTTCCTCTGATGGCAATCCTTCATTCTTCCAATATTGTCCAAAAATTATTCTTGCTGCTGTGGTAATATGTAGGGTTAAATATAATTTCTGCTTATTAGTCTTTTCAGACATGATGCCTAGTAAGAAAAGTTCAGGTTTAAAATCCACTTGTTCATCCAATATTTTTTCTAACCACATATGTATATTTTTCCAATAAGCCTTTGCCTTCCCGCATGTCCACCAAATATGATAATACATGCCTATATTATGTTTACATTTCCAACATCTATCTGACATATTTTTAAAACATTTTTGCTAATCTTGCTGGTGGAAGGTGCCATCTATAAACATTTTATACAGATTTTCTTTGTATGAAGTTGACATTGTTAATTTATAGTTTCTCTCCCATAACATTTGCCATTTTTCTAATTCTATGTTATAGCCAAAATTTTTTGCCCATCTTATCATTGTTTCTTTCACTTGTTCACTTTCCATATCTAAAATTAACAAAAAATTATACATTTTCTTTTTTTTTAAATAAATTTTATTGGTTTTTTAATTTTACAGAAAAAGAAAAATGCTCAAGTCACATCATAGTGTTAAAATAAACAATCATCCATAAAAAAACATAAATACATATTTCAATCAATACATCTAATGATAATAACTCAACTGAAAATAATCATAGACCACATTAACCAAACAAATAGCATAACTGCTCGGTACCCCCTCCACCACATCCCCTAGCCCTAACCTTCCCCCCTCTCTTACCAACTAACTACCTACTTTTTCCCTCCTTCTCTGTACTCCACCTACCTATCCCTACTCTTTCCCCCTCTTACCAACTTCCTACTTACATTACCTTCACTCCTCCTTCCTCTTTCCATCAGATGTGGTGCCCAGGGGCCACCCGAGCAACCCCTTAATAACTATAATTGCATTTTCTTACATCAACCCCGATTACAGTTGAGAAAACTTAGTTTACAAAATTATAAACCCCCCCTACCCCCCCCCGACTTCCCAAAATGAATACAGGGTAAAACAAAAGAAAGCCCCATACATCAAACAAAATTATTATATAATCTTAACAAGAATTTTAAACTATATGCTAAATACAGTCTCTACCTTACATTTATTCAACCTTATCAATTCAAGTACATATCTAATCCATCATCTAATATCAAACCTTAAATCATATCAATCCATTAAACATCAAACAAACAAATCATCTTGTTAAAAATAATAATTTTCCAATACTTTCTTGGACTATATACTAAATACCATCTCTATAATCCAATTCTAACTTGCGTTTATTCAACCTTATCAATTCACATATTATATATCTAGTCCGTCAATCTAAGTCAAACCTTAATTCACTTCAATTCATTGAGAGGTTGTGTAAAATCACCAAAACAGCCAGGATTAAAATATATCTTCCATTAATCACCCTCTCTTAACATTCTAAACAATCACTTCAATCCATTAAACATCAAATAAACAGATCATCTTATTAGAAAAGTAAACAATTAATATCAAAAAACCCCTCAATTCAAAAAATACATTCTTAATCAATTTAATGTACATCTTGCATTAAGCATCCTCTCTTACATCTTGCTCATAGTCTTGATCCTTGAATCAGTCCATAATCTTAGATTGCCCTTAATTCCTTACATATACTTTTAATTTTCACTTTCAATCGAGTTCTGGGCTTCTTCTTCTGGCAAATAAACCCCCATAACAAATACAATCTGTTTAATCCGTTTCTAACTTAGATTCCTTCAACCTTGTCAGTTCACATAATACATATCTACTCCATCAGTCCATTAATAGATCATTTCAGTCCAAATACATTCTTAGTCAATTTAATTTATATCTTCCGTTAATCATCCTCTCTTAGATCTTGCTCATATTCTTGGTCCTTGAGTCAGTCCATAATTTTAAATTGCCCTTAATTCCTTGCATACAATTTTAAATTTCACTTCTTCAGTCAAATTCTGGGTTTTTTCTTCTGCCAGGCAAACCTCCATAACGAAGCCTCCCTTCCAAATAATAAATCTCTCTTTTTTATTTGCAATATCATTTGAGTCCATATAAACCATCTTAACCTTTGCATTAGTCCTCTGTTTCTCTTAACCATAGAATTTCGTTGCAATAACATTTCAAATCTCTGTCTTTGCTTTTCCTGATCCTCAGCAACATAGATAGGTTGCTTCTTAGACTGAATCAGTTTCTCTTTTTTCTCAGTTAAATTCTCTTTTTGCTGCTTATCTGAGAGGAATGGCCGTCCCCTCCTTTCCTGGAACGAGTCCTCTTCCTCCACTCCATGAATAAACTGTTTATCAAACAAGATCCATTTCTCTTTATTTTCTTTATTCTCAGTAAAGTCCTCTTCTTGTGTAATTTGTTTTATAAAATATTCAGCAGTCGGTTGCGGATCAATTTTATTTGGGAGAGAGAATCTGGTTAATATTTCCGTAGTAAACTCTTTCACTATTACAAGCATTTCTTCTTTAAATTCATCAATACGATCAAGGATAGGTTTAACATTTGAATATAACTTCCGCTCCATTTTAAATTTTAAATCAATTGCTCTGGCTTTAATCCAATTCCTACAACCGTTTCTCTAGCTTCGCTTACGAGAAAAAAAAAATAGAAAGTTCACTTTCACTTTCGAGCACTTTCCTTTAGCAGTGAAAGCTATATGCCATTTTGAATGCATTATGTTGATTGTAAAAGTTAGAAACATATAGTCAGAAATACAATAAAAAATACTTGCAATCCAAAAAGAGCTCCTGTATTCACTTCGTCTGCCAACAGTCTCTCTTATGTTCCTTTTTTTTTTTTAAAGCAGAAGCGGTCGCGGCGTCTTTCTCTGTCTAATGACAGAAGCGTCTCTGGGCAGGAGCGTCTTCAAGAGCGTGGGGAGCTCTCACTCTTGATCCCTGAAAACTTTTTCCAGGGATTTTAGAGGAGCTCAACTCTGCTCTTGATGCTCTTCACCTCTTCTTCGCCCGAAGAGGGGATTTTCCACCGCAAAAAACAGCTGGTGTTCGCTATTTTTGTGGCTTTACAAACCCAGGGAACGGAGCCTCACAGAGGAGACTCTTTTTTTTTTAATTAAAAAATTATACATTTTCTTAATCAATTTCTCATCTGAGGTTAACAAAATCTTATCAAACACAGTTTGATCCTTATAAAATCCATACATTTTTACATCTTTTTCGTATCTATTTAGTATCTGTAAATGTGCCCACCAGGATATCATTAATCATTAATTCCTAAATTTTCCAATTCTTGTTTAGATTTTAATTTCCCATGAATATCTAAGATATCTTTATATGTCCATACTTTCTCAAAATCCACTAGATTCGGATGTATAAATGCTTCCATCGTTGACAACCACCCTGGAATTTTAAGATATATTTTAGCTTTAATTTTTTCCCATACTGTTAATAAGGCATTTCTTATAAAATGATTTTGGAAATACTTATGGACTCTGTTTTTCCCATACCATAAAAAAGCGTGCCACCCCAATTGTAAGTCATGTCCTTCTAAATACAATAACCTTTTGGTTCTGAGTGTTATCCACTCTTTCACCCATGTTAACACCGATGCTTGATAGTACAATGTCCATTCCGGCAGCCCAAAACCTCCATTTTCCTTAGCATCTTGTAATGTTTTCATCTTAATTCTAGCTTTTTTCCCCTGCCAAAATCGCATTAAAATCTCCTATTAAACAAATATTTTGATATTCCATTTCTATTAATTTCCTGTGTAATCTTTGATAAAATTGTTCTTGACTATCATTTGGAGCATAAATTGCCACTAACAGTATTTGTTTTTGGTGCAAATATATTTCAACCATAACAATTCTTCCTTCTTCATCTGAATATATTAATTTGGAATCTATTGTCTCTTTAACGTATATCGCCACCCCTCATTTCTTTTGTTGTGCTGATGTATAATAAAGCTTCCCCACTTTGGGGTGTTCCAAAAATTTATAATGTTGTTTTTTTATATGTGTCTCTTGTAAACAAATTATATCTATATTTAATTTCTGAAGTTTCCTAAAAAATTTATTTCTTTTTGTTGGGGAGTTTAGTCCATTTACATTTACTGAAAAAATCTCGTTTTTTTCCTCCATTTTCTCTTTCATTACTTATATTTAGGCCTAGTCGATCTTGTAATCCTTTGTTCTCTAGCAGTTCCTTCTCCTTCACCTGTTTGTTCACTTTTCTCCTGTTGCTGTTCTACTTGTGCCGTTGCTCCTTGGGCTGTCTCTTCTGTCTGCTTATCCTCTTGTTGCTGCAATTCTTCATCCAAAATTACTCTATTTCTTTCTTCAAAGTCCTCTGCTTTCCAAATTGAATCCAGTCGATATCTTGTATTGTTCCAATTTATTAAAATGCCTTCTGGCCTTAGCCATCTAAAATTTATGCCTTTGGCAATCAATTTTGTAGTTAGGAAATGATAGCACAGTTACACAACTTTTGTAAACAGGCTTTTTCCCTGTTAAATTACATTTTTATTTTAGCAGTACTAATAATTTATTTTTCTTTATGTGAACACAGTTTCAAACGCAGAATCTGGAGCATATCTGATATTGAAAATGTATTATATTGGTGTTATTTCCGTTAATTCTCCATGCTATCAAATATGCTATATTTATGTTAAATTAAACTAAAAAATATCTGACAGGGTCTTGTCATCTTCTTCGCCACAGAGGATCCAACCTCCAGGTCTTTTTTCCAACGTTCTTCTTTCAAACAGGAATCTCCCAGCTTTGAAGTCTGATCCTTTTAGCCACAAACCAATTTCTCCCTGCCAGTTTCCAACAGATTGTACATAACTGTCAAACTAATTTTTTCTTGAACGGTCAATAGTGCTCTTTCTGGGCCTTCTAATTGCAATCTGAGTTTACTGAGCCTTTAACCAATTTAAACTGTATTTTTTCTGTGCTCCACTCATTTTCAAAGCTCCGTCTTGAGCGCCCCATTCCACAGCACAGAGTGCCAAGGTAATCCCAGTCTGCAGAATGGAAAAATACAACATATACAAATACAGCATTCATTCACCGAATGATATTGCTGATAAGTCCCAAAGTTGCATACTGATGTTTAAAGAATGCTTATTTGCATATTCTCTTAAGGTACTTTGGAGTTAAAAGAAAACAGCACGTGTAGAGCAGACATTCAGGAGTGTGGCCTGCTATTTTAGCTGCAGCAATTCCACTGCTGTAGTTTGCCATTCTCCTTTAGAAATCATTCAGTGGTTTGGCAGTCAAAAGCAATGGTGTTATGATAAAGAAAAGCAGGGTTCTAATTATGTTGCCATTCAAGGCAGAGGGGCGCACTTTCTCTGTTATTATGTTTTCTGTCCTCTATATGTACCACTTCTATGCTGTCTGTGCAGTGCACCAAACTTTCTAAGAAAATCCATCTGTGAATCTCACTAAGACAGATGAACATGGGTGAAGTTTGTAGAGATGACTGTTTTCCGTTTTTTTTTTATTTCTTTGGGATGAAGGGTGGAGAATTGAAGTTTTTCAGTATAGTCATTTCCCCCCCAAACCGAGTGGGCAAGACTGAGAAGTTGTGGTTCTTTCAACATGCTTTGCAAGTCTAAGCACTTCTTGATGGAAGTGGGAAAGAGTCTCCTCTCTGTGGGCTTGGAAGTCATTAATCACAGGGACTGAATTCACAGAACATGCTAAGATGAATGTGACTAGCTAGCCCCCAAATCCTATATTAACTGGCAAGTTGAGTTGGAGGGGAGATTTTTCTAGCTTTGATTGGAAACATAGTGATTTAGTCTGTATGCACAGTTTTTGCCATCTCTGAGCTACCATACTTTTTCCAGGTAGCTGGAGAAAATGCTTTGGATTACCTTCCCCAACCTGGTGCCCTTCAGATAGTTGAGCCTAAAATTAACATTATTCTCAGCTGTTAGACGAGACTAATATGAATCCTGAATCCTTGGTCTGAATCAAGAGAGTTGCTTCTTTCGCTTCAGAAAATAATGACCTTATTGAGATGTAATATTATTCCATGCTAAGGTTGGATCAGGGTTTCATTTTCCTGGACATTATGAATTAATCTGGTGTTGATGTATATTACACATACAGTATATAGGCCCACATAGACAATGTTAAAAGTAAATGTATTTGCGTTCTTTTGTTTTGCTTAATTTGTTTTGCTTGTCATTTTTGGGTAGCCCACAGCAGGCTTTGATGTAGCCTTTCTGATTCTCAAAACTGATGGCATCTTTTAATATATCAAAGTTGGAGACATTTATTATTTTTATGAACCTAAATCAATCCACTACAGGGCAAAAAAGCCTTTTCAATGAATGTTATAAAATACAATTCAAAATGCTGGCCCAGTGTGGACAAGTAGCTGGGTGTTTTCAGCTTCCTAATTTAGGTTAAGAAGTGTGTGACTGGTCCAAAATTACCTAGCTGTTTCGTATGTCTAAGGGAGTACCCAAACCTGACTCTCTCCCTGTGTATTCTTACATGTGTACACACACACACACTCTCTCTCTCTCTCTCTCTCTCTCTCTCTCTCTCTCTCTCTCTCTCTCTCTCTCTCTCTCTCTTCCATGAATGTAATCTCAGCCAAGAAAGTTTTTCTGATGTCATGGAGAAGTGAATACAAAGGTTTTTCCACAGCATAAAGCAGCTGTTGTGTCACTCAACCTTGTTCAAGAGAACATAATCCAAAGTTCATAGAAAGTTGAGCTCTCATAGGAAAATCAGGTATCAACCTTTCTGTGAATTCTAAATACGATGTCTTTCATAGCAGGTCAAAGGCTTGTTTAATACTTTGAAATTAAAAGTTGCCTAATCTAGTATTTTCTTGAGCGGCTGAACCTGATGAAATGTAGTAAATAAGTAAACAAGATGAGCCACCAGGCTTCTGTTATTTTCATCCTACTAACTTTCACATACAGCAAGCATTCTTAATATTTTAAACAGCAAAATGATTTAAAGGTTTTTTTTCAGTCTAAATCAGGTGAATATTAAGATGTTTACATGTTTTCATGAAAAAGGGCATCTGATTCTCAAAATGTATTGATTTGTACAAAGGATGAGATACTAAATAAAAAATAATGTTAGTGGCCTGATGGATCTCAAAAGTTCTGATTAGCTTGGAAATAAATTGAAAAAAATGTCATGAAAAGCAAGTCCCGTACTGGGTTTTCTCCTGCATAGTTGCCATCTCGCCACTTCTGAAGATTAAGGACCAGCCCTTGGAATTTTATAAAGCAATATGGAATTAGAGCAGTGGTTCTCAACCTTTTTAATGCCGCGACCCCCAACCGGTCATAAGTCGAGGACTACCCAACCAGTCGTAAGTCGAGGACTTCCCAACCAGTTTTTAGTCGAGGACTATTTCCCTGCCCAGGAGCGCCGCACATGCATGGTGCCGCCCCCTGTGCCGGCCGAGGCGTAGCTGGCAAGGGGCAGCGACGGTGCAGGGTGACCACCAGCTGGCCCAGCCCAAGGGAGGTAAGCCACCCGCCGGGCCCCACACGGGCCAGCAATCCTCCCTGCGCCCACCGTCTCCCACCTCACACCCCATGCCCTCTTTTACTTACATTTTTAGTAGTTGCTCAGCAGGGAGGGGTGGAAACTTCCAGACAGCTCGCCTTCGCTGCAGACAACTTGCAGCACCGTTTACAGACTGGGACTTTTGGCGGGCTCAGCAGGGCAGAGACAGCCTGGACAATTCCTATTGGCTTTTGAAAGCCAATAGAATTAGACTCTATTCAAGAGAGTCTATTCTATTGGCTTTCAAAAGCCAATAGAATAAGAGGGAGTAGCACAGCTAAGGAAAAGGGGGGAAATGGCGGACTGCGTTGTTTGGCGACCCCCGTGAAATGGTTGTTTGACCCCAAATGGGGTCCCGACCCACAGGTTGAGAACCGCTGAATTAGAGGGCCTTGGGGAACCTCAAGTGAAGAACTTGGTCCAAAGCATTCTGAGCTGAATCTAGCATTTCCATTCATGCTAGGCTCAATCATCCCTTCCAAGTGCTCAAACACTATGAAAGAAGCCTTAAACTGTAGGCACCTAATACTGAAACAAGCATTTTGTTGTGTCTGTTAATTCCCTCAAAATTTGTTTGGTTCATTGTACTGATCAAAAAACACGGGGCTGAGAAAGCATGGCAAGACCCAGGTTGGACATGCAGGCTCGGATAGTATCAGACCAGGAAGACCCAGGCTTTGTTTTGTTTTTGTTTCATCTTAGGTTCTTAAGATGCTGGTTAGATCTGTATCTTCTTTTTTGTCTTTTCTCAGATGGTCTTTTTCTTCTTTTTACTTCACCTGGAGAAATTCAGCAGAACATTTCAACCTTAAAATAAACCATTTGTTAAATAAATAGCGTGTCTGTTTAGGAAAATCTCCAGCCAGCTGCTTAAGCAATAGTGCAACTCAGCTTATTCGATAAGGGTTAAAAAAAAATGCTTGATGATCTGATCTGGCATTTGATTAAATAATGCCAGTAATAATCTGAAACTAGTCCCAGAAAATATAAAAGTCAGCCTTCAGCATGTTATTGTAAGCCAGAAGCTTTGCAGCAGAGACACTCCTCAGATTTCCTAATCATGATTTAAACACAAACATTTTGTCTCTGGGGAAAAAACATTCAGTTTTAGGAGGGGAAGAATTTGGGTTTACCAAGCCATCAACCTCTCCCACATAGAAACACACAAATATTTTCTTCTTCCTTTCCACCCTCTAACAGACATATATACAGACTATGCTCAGAAAGCTAAAATTTTCCCACTCAAAGTTAAAAATAACATTTATGCTACTAATTCCATGTTTGGAAGAATTTCTAAATTATCCTAACATTCATCACATTAAAGGACAAACTGGACTTCACACAAAGATTTTAAAATGAATCTCATGCACTTTTTTATTAAAAAAAAGAAAAATTACTTTGTGAGATGGAGAAGTGGTTTTGAGAAGGAAAAATCCTTAGCCTTTTCCCTCTCACTGATTTTCTGCAGTGTTCCAGAAATAAATTTGCCCATTTTCTCCATTCTGAAGCAATTTTTTTATTATTCTTTGCCATTAGCAAAATAAAACAGAAACAGTAATGTACTTTAGGTACATTTTGATTTGTTGCCATTTGCTATCCTGAATTGTCTGTTTTGAATCAAAAGGGGGACAAAACAAGGAAATCTCATATTGAATCTCTCCACTACAGGATGGCTAAGTCATGTGTAGAAATAAATGTCACTGGTTTTATAAAATGTGGAAAAACTTTTAGAACAGTAATACAATTGACTCTGTATAAAAATGAAAAAAAGCAGCCAGATCAACAGGATATATCTCTCTGGTTCAATGAGTTTGCTGGATTTTTCCATTTTATGACTTATTATTTACATCCTGTGACACTTTTAGAAAAAGTGGCTGAAAGATGACTCGGAGGTCAGAGCAGATTCTCCCAAATACTGTATTTAAAGTCCCGCAAAATACAAATAAATTATGCCTTTTGGTACATTGATTACTAGCTCCCTTTTGAAGGAGGGTTGTTGTTGTTTGTTTGTTTTTTTACCAGAGATGGTAACTGTCCTTTTCCTCTAAGCCCAGTCTTCTGTGCAGGTTGGGCCAAATCTTAGAAGAGGCAGTGGGGTGCCAGGACTGTGTTTGCCAACTTCTACAGTACATAATTAACTGCTGCTTGTGCAGAGAGAGAGCCAAGCTAAGAGAAAAGAGAGACATGGAATAGCAGCATTTCCACATCACTGAAGCTGATGCTTGTGTATTCTTTGAATCCTAAGGACTTAGCATCAAGAACACCTGTACAGTAAAAAAAAATTATAGTTTGGGGCTTATTCTGTGTTCTCTGCTCTTACATTGACTCCTGAGAGCTTCTTGGCTGTCAATTGGAGCGTCAATGAAGAAATATCTTATTGGTTTACAGATGGCATCTCCCTCCGGCCAGATTAGCCAAAATGTATAATGGATATTCTTCTATGTGTTGGAAATGTAAAAAAGAAAAGGGCACCTTTTTTCATGTATGGTGGACATGTAGAGAAGCACAGGTGTATTGGCATTTGGTCTGGGAATGGGCAATGGAGATGACTAGGCAAAACATTCTATACAAACTTGAGGCATTACTATTAGGAATACTAGATAAAAATGTAAATAAAAAGGACTCATATTTAATTATTCACATGGTTACGGCGGCAAGGATACTCTTTGCTCAAAAGAGTAGGGAGGATTGCTGGCGCATGTGGGGCCCGGCGGGTGGCTTACCTCCCTTGGGCTGGGCCAGCTGGTGGTCACCCTGCACCGTCGCTGCCCCTTGCCAGCTACGCCTCGGCCGGCACAGGAAAGCAATGGAAGTACCAAGTGAGGAAGAATTAATAAAGAAAATTATGTATTGCGCAGAACTAGATAGGATAACTAAAAGATTAAAAAATCAGGAAGAAACAGAATTTTATCGAATATGGAATAAATTTTATAAATGGAGGGGGAAAAATGGAGGTCACAAATAAAGAGATAAGTTAAGATAGAGACCAGAATTGTTTAGTTTGTATATAGATATATTATATGTAATTAATGTACAATATGGACTGAGATGTCAGTCAAAGACGATTTACCATGTTCAATGTTTTTAATTCTTTTTTTCCTTTGTATTCAATAAAAAACTTATAAAGAAAAATGAAGAAATATCTTAAAATTGCACAGATGGCTTTTCCTTAATACCATTTACTTGTCATACACCATATAACAAGGCACTATTTACATGTAATGTAATTAAAGAAAACATTTTCAGGATAATGGATAATAGTACAATTGTTTTACGGGGCTCAAAAAAAAAAGATAAAGTAATATCAGGACCAAACCCAGAATAAAACTGAATAGACGAACTGGTACAGACAGTCCTCAATTTACAACAGTTCATTTGGTGACCATTCAAAGTTACAGTGGCAATGAAAAAAGGGACTTGTGATCATTTTTCACACTTACGACCTTTGAAGCATCCCCAGGATCCTGTGATCAAAATTCAGATGCTTGGCAACTGGTTCATACTTACAATCGTTGCTGTGTCCCAAGGTCATGTGATCACTTTTTGCAACCTTTTACCAAGCAAAACCAGTGGAGAAGCCAGCTTCCATTAATTAACAACCGTGTTACTAACTTAACAGTTGCGGTGATTCACTTAAACATCTGTGGCAAGACAAGTTGCAAAGTGAGGCAAAACTCACTTAACAAATGTCTCAGCAACAGAAATATTGGGCTCGATTGCAGTCGTAAATTGAGGACTACCTGTACAGCTGTATGTGATGGCATTTCTTGTTTGATTTGGCAGAGATCAAGGTTGCCTTCGGGTGAGCGGCTAACGCAGCCCAGCAGAAGACAGCGGTGTGACTATTGCATTCATTTAGGAATACAGTACTAGCTGCGTCATACGGAGCGGATGGTGTCTTGCTTTGATGGTGTCTGTTCACCTGCACTTCTTATGCATATGCACTATGTCATGACTCATCATCAGCAATACAGTGAATGCATCTGCTCCAAACATGAGTAGTCTCTCTCTGATGACTCACAACTTGATTTTGACTAGTACAGTGGTTTGCTTCTGAGAAAACCGCAGAGTTAAGGAAATACGGCTTGGCCAAGGCATTAGTGATCTCCAACGCAACCCCCTTTGGTGTTGCTGCTTCCGTTTTGTCATGGGTTCAGGACAAAGCTATGAGGATTCTTCTTCCATTTCTTCCACCTGTGAACTATGGAATGCTGAAGAATAAGAAATACTAAATCAGGGGTTGGCAACCTTGGCTCTTTTATGACTCGTGGACTTCAACTCCCAGAATTCCTGAGCCAGCATGACTCAGCTTGGAAACCTCTCCCTTTTCCCTCAGCATGGCTGGCTCAGGAATTCTGGGAGTTGAAGTCCACGAGTCATAAAAGAGCCAAGGTTGCCTACCTCTGTACTAAACCAACCAGGTACGTCTGAGAGCAAAGGGCAGGAAGGCCATTTCTATTTTCCAGCACTGCCATCATGATTCATTATAAAAATGGAAAAAGAAAGAATCAAAGAAAACCAGGCTAGGAAGTCTCAAAACCCAAGGATGGTCACGGCTGTGGGTGTAATGCTTTCTTTTGCCCTCTTCTCTTCCAGACACCAATTTCTGTTCCTCCCAGTGCTTCAGACTGTCTGCGGCTAGATGTTCGAATCCCTGCAGCTCAGAGCCAAACTTGCTCCAACTACCAGCCAGATCTGACTATCACCCCCAGCTTCCTCTATCCTCCCAGTAAGTAGAACTGTTCTTTATTTAGAAAGGGCACAATGTTTTAATTATCTGGATGTGGCTGAGTGTTTAAACATATACACAGCACTAACCGCGGGATAAGCGTGGCATTCAGGGGGAGGGGTGTGCGAAGGCAAGTAAAAAAGAAAATATTTTGGTGGTGTTTCTTGCCTGTAAGAAGAACATAATATAACGGTTGCGTTTTCTAGACACAGACCGCAGCATAAAATATCCTAAATATTTTATTCCACAGATTTGCATTTAAAGTGAGTAAGGCTGGAAGATGTTGTGAGAAAGATTGGCTTATAAAATAAATTAGAAATATACACAGATAGTCTTTGGCATATGACCGCAACTGAGCCCAAAATTTCTGTTGCTGAACAAGGCAGTTCCTAAGTGAGTGTTGCCCATTTTACGACCTTTTTAAGCACAGCTCTTGGTTAAAAGCAATTGTTAGTGAATCATGCAGTCATTAATTGAATCTGGCTCCTCCCATTGACTTTGTTTGTTAGTGGCTGGCTGGGAAGGCTAATAAAAGTCATAAAATAAGAAAAAGCTAAATAACTATAGCCAAATCCAGGTTATCAAACCATTCACTATAGCTTTCCATACCTTTCTAGTGTTACAATCATCCTAATTTTTACAGGGCCTATATCTCCTTCCTTCCTTCCTTTCCTCCCTTCCTTTTTCTGTCTTTCTCTTTCTTTTTCTCTTCTTTCCTCCTCCTCCTCCTCTTCCTCCTCCTCCTCCTGCTCCTTCCTCTTACTCCCCGAAAATCTCATCATTTCTATCTGTCAAGAACCATGACTTTCTATCTTCACCTTCCTCTTGATCTATTTATAAAGGAGTGACCAAAAAGGAAACAATCTTCTTTCACTTTCACTCTATGACCCTCTCGAGGCACTACTTTTGTACTGTCCCCTCTTTTTTGTGTTTGGTCCACATTTGTCCTCACTCTTCCTGTTGAACTACATACACTGCTTAAGTAATTGATCTTCACTGCATTCAACTTACTCTTATGCTGTTGTTGACATACTGTACCCAACAGTTGCTTCCATTGAAGAAAGTGGGAGGAAGTACACGCTTTTACACACACGTTTTTCACTTCTTTTGACAAGTACTCTTAACTCACAACAGACCACACACTGCCCACCCATCCTTAAGTGAACAGGAAACTATACTACTATCAATGCCTATCCTGCTCATGTTGTGCCTGTCCTGAGTCACCATGCAATAATACCATCCCAATGATGCATGTGCAGCACCTGCTAAGAAACAATTGACAGATTCCTCCAGTTTTTGCTGTCCTTCTTCAGCTTGTTACCAGTTTATAGGAAAAATGTCTGCCAAACACAGCACAGCAGAAAAAAATGGGGTGGATTTTTATACAATTACCTCTGTGCCGGTCCTCCTACACGCCATTCTGTCACAATCTGAGTTGAATAAAGTTTTTTTAAAACCATCACTAAACATAACAGAAGGTGATTTTCAACTAGCACTTTTATTTAGAACTTAATGTTTGTGAGTATTGCAACTCTGCCTGATAATTTGGAGAATGCCTTTATTATTGTCCCCTTCTCCAAAGGCAAAGATAGCAAGAATGGATGCAAACATGACACGGGAAATTAGTTTATAAGAACATAAGAAGAGCCATGCTGAATCAGGCCAAAGCCCATCGAGTCCAGCATTCTGTGTCACACAGTGGCCCACCAATTGTACATGGGGATCTTGAGCAGAAAGAGAAGGCAAAACCCTCCCTTTCCCTTGACCCCCAACAAATGGTACTCAAGGGAATCCTGCCTGCCTCAACCAATATAGAGGCGGCACATGGACATCCGTTTTAATAACCACCAATACACTTGGCATCCATGAATCTGTCTAACCCTGCCTTGAAGCTATCAAGGCTGACAGCTGTCATGACCTCTTCTGGAAGTGAATTCCATAAACCAACGACCCTCTGGGTGAAGAAATATTTCCCTTTATTTGTCCTCACTTTCTTACCTATGAGCTTTAGGGAGTGCCCCCTTGTCCTACTATTGTGTGATAGAGAAAAGAATTTTTCTCTATCCACCTTTTCTATCCCATGCATAATTTTATACACTTCGATCAAGTCACCCCCTTAAACGCCGTCTTTCAAGGCTGAAGAGACCAAGGCGCTGCTATCTGGTTTCATAAGGGAGGTGCTCCATTTCCTTGATCATTCTTGTTGCCCTTTTTTGCATCTTTTCCAGTTCCATTATATCCTTCTTGAGGTGCGGTGACCAGAACTGTACACAGTACTCCAAGTGTGGTCTCACATTGTTAAATGTGCTTGGAAAGATATTGGCCAAAATGATAATGAGTAAAAATAAGAGAGTGCCTTGCATTTTTATGTCAAGCAGGGAATGGCAGATAAAATTTCTGCTCTTCAGTAGTTCATAATTAAAGTAAGAAAATTTTCATTTCTTAATTTAGATCAAGGGTGGGGAATGATGGCCCCGTCACGACTTATGGACTTCAACTCTCAGAATTCCTGAGCCAACCAGGAATTAAAGTCTATAAGTCACAAAGGGGCCATTGTTCCCCACCTCTGATTTAGATTAAGTGAATTACAGAATGCTTGCATGTACATGGAGTTGAAATGTGGTTGCTTAAAATGATAAGAATAGTATATAATAGCGATATATTTATTGGGTGGTTATAAATTGAATAAATAAATGAAGGAATTGCTCAGAACATTATTCAAAGTTGGGCAGGGAGCAACACAAGGACCTATGATGGCCCTTCAATTGTTTATTATGATGAAATTGTACAGAATGCATGTGATGACATTAGAGGGGGGATATAAATGTGTACACATATTTGTGTGCAGTTGATGCCATGTTGTCAGCTGAGAACCTGAATTATTTGCAACAAATTTTGGATAGGTTCTATAACGCAATGATGAATATGAATTGAAAATTAATGTTTTGAAGACCAAGATAGTTGCATTTAAGAAGGAAAGTAGGTAACGTATATTATATATAAATGGCTAAAAACTAGAACAGATGAATTTAGAAGTAAGAAAAAAAGACAGAATCTCTTAGGAATTTAGTGAATTTAGAGAATGACAGAGTTGGAAGTATGATTTGTCCAGCTGGGACTCTAAAACATAAAAAAATCTCTCTGTAAGGTTTGTTGCAGGTCAGTTTCTCTCTATTGTGTTGTAATTGACTTCTTGTTTGAGTGGAGTGTAGGAAGCATTTAAATGATACAGAAATAAATTCTTCAACATTGAAATTGAAATAGTATTTAGCTGAAAAGAAAACTGTATGTGTTTTCAATTTCTTTTTCACTATTCATGCCATTCATACTTTTTTCACACAGACTTCGGCTCATCTAATTTTGAGCAGTATGATGCTCTAATTACTAGCAACATTGTTCCTATGTTCAAAGGATTTGCACGTAAGTTCGGATAATTTTGGCATGATATTGCATTAAGAAAGAACTAATGCTTTTTTCACATCATGTTTCCCACCTCAAATACCTCCCTTGACTTAATCTTGTTTTTTGTTTTGGAAGAGGGCACATTTCCACATCCCTTGGTGGAACAATATCAAAATTGGTATTATTGCCCCTGACTCAAAATGATTGTAGACAGTTTACAGCTTAATAGGGAAGCGGAAGCAGGAAGGGGAAGGGGGAGTAGTAGTAGTAGTAGTAGTAGTAGTAGTAGTAGTAGTAGTTGGGTGGACAACCTGTTAGCTACTCATCGGAACTCCTGTATATACTCAACTGCTGACCAGCCCCATTGCTTCATTGTGAACTCTCACTTGGTTGGGAGCACTCACCTGCAGGGTGTCGCAGACATGTCTGAGGCTGGCATCCAGTCTGAGCTTTGGGCTAGCCAATCGGAATCGGATCTGTGATGTCTGGGCTGGCTGAGATCCCATCCTCTGCCAGACCGCTGTCTCAGCTCCGACTTCCCAACGTGGCCATGCAGGGGTCCTGGAATCCAGCCTCTCCGAATGTGTCCCGCAACACATCAATCGTGTACTATCCCAGTGCTGTGGAATTGTACATCCCCTTCATCCTCATTGGTTAACCACACTTCTCTCTCCACTTGGTCAACTGGGGACCCAGAATACCCAGCGTGTGCGGTTGGTGGGCCGCAAGACCAGTCACAGCCAAGCTGTGCCACTACTCTCCTGAGGCTCCTGCCCCCTTCACCGTCCCATAACCTGACCGTGCCTCTACCACCTGCTTTTCTGATCTGGCCTCATGCACCTTGGGGCATACCACTGGCTGGGCATTGCCCTCCACAACCTCTGGTGTTGCCACACCTGCTGCAGCTGGCTCTCCCACTTCTCCCACATCCGTCACTTCCATTCCTTCAGCCATCCCCCCTGTACCTACAGTCCTCAGTCAGGAACCACCAGGGGACATGAGTATAGACAGGAAAGATTGAGCACTGACTTTCTGTCAAAGGTCCCAAACCCAGGCCTGAGCCCAACAGAAAACAGATTGTCAGGATCAAAGGAAACCTGGTTTATTCAGGCACACATTGGAGTATGAGGTGCAAAGCAACCGCAAAAACAAAGTCAGTGCTGGGAGCTACTGCCTCCCAGCACACTAAATAGATGGATCCCACCCAGACCCACCCCCACTCACCTAACCAGCATCCAGAGCAAGGATTGTGAGCACCCAGCTCACAACTCCTGGCCTCCAGCATGTAGCCTGGCTCAGGCATAGTTCCATGGCAGTGAGGCAGCAAGGCAACAAGGCAAGCAATTTTCAAATTCCCTGCCATTTTTGTTTGCTGCTCCAATCAGCTGTGCAGCAGACCACTGAACAGCTGAGCCAGCAAACCTGGAAGTCCTGGCGGCAGCCATTCTCCAGCGTGTTGGTTAGGCAGCAGCTGGCTCCCAGCCGTCCGATCACGAGCACTTCTCAGCAGAGCTCTGAGCAGCATCCGGCTCCCGGTCATCAGGAAAGGTACAGGGGGGAATGACCATCACTGCCGCTGCTGCCTGCTGCTGCCTCCAGCCACCAACAGGAAACAACCCCTCTTCCCAGTGGGCTTGACAATTCAGATGAAAAGAAAACTATGTTTTTTCGATTTCTTTTTCAGTATACATGTCATTAAGTCATACTTTTTTCACACAGACTTGAGGTAATTTTGAGCAGTATGATGCTCTAATTACTAGCAACATTGTTCCTATGTTCAAAGTATTTACACATAAGTTCGGATAACTTTGGCATGATATTGCATTAAGAAAGAACCAATGCTTTTTTCATACCACATTTCCCACCTCAAATAGCTCCCTTGACTTAATCTTGTTTTTTGTTTTGGAGGAGGGCACATTTCCACATCCCTTGGTGGAACAATATCAAAATTGGTATTATTGCTTTTATTATTATTTCAATGTTGGTGTCCCTGACTCTAGAATGATTTAATAGGGAAGCACCCGAAGGGGGAGGGGGAGGGGGAGGGGGAGGAGGAGGAAAAGAGGAAGGAGAAGGAGAAGGAGAAGGAGGAGGAGGAGGAGGAGGAGGAGGAGGAGGAGGAGGAGAAGGAGAAGGAGAAGGAGAAGGAGAAGGAGAAGGAGAAGGAGGAGGAGGAGGAGGAGGAGGAGAAGAAGAAGAAGAAGAAGAAGAAGAAGAAGAAAAGAAGAAGAAGAAGAAGAAGAAGAAGAAGAAGAAGAAGAAGAAGAAGAAGAAGAAGAAAAGAAGAAGAAGAAGAAGAAGAAGAAGAAGAAGAAGAAGAAGAAGAAGAAGAAGAAGAAGAAGAAGAAGAAGAAGAAGAAGAAGAAGAAGAAGAAGAAGAAGAAGAAGAAGAAGAAGAAGAAGAAGAAGAAGAAGAAGAAGAAGAAGAAGACAGAGAAAATGTATGCTAACATTCATCAGGCACATTTTGCAACAAGAAATGAATATTTTACCATAAATATTCTCTGACTTAAAAAGAACAAGGTAGCCATTGATAGTGGTTTTTGTAGATTCTCCTTTAATTACATATTGGTATACTTTGCTAATACCTTTTTCACTAGGGAAATAGTAGGGCCAATTCAGTCCTATATTGAGCAAACTGAGCTAAGGTAAAGTAACAGATGCTGCAAAGATCCATAGAAGCAAGGAGAAAAAGGTAGGCTTTGTACAAAATCTCCATTCCAGATATCAGTTTCACAAATGCTAAGGACTAGGACTGTGGTCAAATCCAACCCTGGTATTTTTATTTTATTATTTTATTTTATTATTTTTTATTTTATTTTATTTTATTATTATTATTTTATTTTTTGTATTGTATTGTAGTGTAGTTTAGTGTATTGTATCATATCATATCGTATTTATTTTATGGCTTAAAAATGAGAATGTAACTTTTCAGCAAACACTGAGGACATACTATATGTTCCCATCGCTTCTCTATCAACATGCAACAGAAAATGGACACCCATACATTTCGTTCTCTCTTACTGTGCTCCTAATTACAGGATTGTGGAATTACTTCCATACTACCCTAATTCCAAAATATACTATAGAGAGAAATGGACTAAATGTGATCAGTGGGCCTATTTTTGATTATAATTACGATGGACACTTTGATTCTTATGACACAATCAAACAGTAAGTAAATTTAAAAGGCTTAATGATAAACCAATATTTTAATTTTCCTTATTTGCTTAGAATAATTTCATAGGCAATGAAAAAAGTAGGATGCAACTGTCTTTAGCAATTTTCCCATTACACATCATTACACAGATTATTTCATCCAGACAGTTTTACAGAATGAAGTTTACTGTTGTTAAGGCAGTAAAATTTAAATAGTTATCTTTAATCTCACAAATATTGTTTATTTCTGTGTGTCTAATGACCAAGTTATGCTCAATCAATTAGTGACTGATCTATCTGGAAGCTCCTTGTGGTCCAATTTGAAATTCTGACGAATTCCCTGCAGTCACATGACTGCACTTTGGGGTGCCTTTATGGCCATTTGTACATCCCACAGTCATGTCATCATTGGTTCATTTAACAACTGTGGCATTCTCGTTCTCTTGCAGGCATGTAAACAATACAAAGATTCCTATCCCAACTCATTACTTTGTTGTGCTGACTAGCTGTGAGAATCAAATCAACAGTCCACTGAATTGTCTGGGCCCTTTGAAGGTTTTGTCTTTTATTCTTCCTCATCGTCCTGACAACTCGGAGAGCTGTGCTGTAAGTGTGGCCACACTGATTTCCAAACATTTTGCCTTGTCAGTTCACAAACATGGATTTTTTTTTTTTACTTCCACAATGGGATCTAGCCTGTAGATCAGTGATGGCGAACCTTTTAGAGACCGAGTGCCCAAACTGCAACCCAAAACCCACTTATGTATCATCAGGTGCTGGGTGGGCGTGGCCCATTTGATGGGTGTGGCCCATTTGGGTGGGTGTGGCCAATTGGGTGGGTGTGGCTGTGGTGGTAATGGCAGACTGGGTGGGACTAAAAAGTTCAATCAATCAATTCCAACTTTGCGAGATTTTTTTTCCCGCAAGAAGTTGAAATTGATTGATTGATTGAACCTTTTTTTTTTTGCACACGGAGGCAGAGGCCTAAAGAGAAAAGGTTTTATAAAACCCAGCTGAAGGCTAGAACTGGGGCATAGCACGCGTGCCCACAGAGAGGGCTCTGCATGCCACCTGTGGCATGCGTGCCATAGGTTTGCCACCACGGCTATAGATTCTTCTAATGTACTGAGTTATTAGATCACTGTCTTAATAATCATTAAGTTCAATAGAATTTTGAGCTAAATACAATTGAACTGAAAATTTATTAAGATTTATTCCTCCTCCTCCTCCTCTTCCTCTTCCTCCTCCTCTTCCTCCTCCTCCTCCTCCAGCACCACCACCACCACCACACCTTCTGCTGCTGTATACCTACAGGAATTAGATTAGGATCTATTATGAAACAAATCTGTAGTCCAACAGCTACATTGCACTTCTGTTATGAATGCAGCAGATGGTCTTAATCAAAACAGACTGCTTAGCCCAGATTCTTGTCTGCAATACAGGAATGTACACTAGAATATTAAATGGAAATGAGTATACTAAGTGGGAAATGCATATACTTTAATAAATATTACAATTGCAAATGTATATAAATAGCTTTAGACGTTTTAAAATTGATAGCTGAAAAATATCATTTTGGTCCATTTTATTTTCCCATTTAAATAAAAAATCATAGATCATACAATCGGAAGGGGCCATTTAGGCTACTGAATCCAATCCCTGTTTGGTGAAAGAATAGAAATAAAGTATTCCAGACAGAAGCTTTCATCCAATGAAGGAAAGACCACCCCCTCTTTGGGCAATTGGTTGCAATGTCAAACTGCTTTTGCTATACTGTTAGGAAGTTTCTATAGCACCCAGTCAGAATCTGCTTTTCTATAACTTAATTCCTTTAATTAAGATTATTATTCTATATTCCCTGGAATCAGTGGTGGGATTCGGTATGGATGCCGCTTCCGAAAGTGCATTCTGCGCCTGGGCAACAAAAAATTAGCTACCGGTTCTGCTGAACTGGTGCGAACCGGCTGAATCCCACCACTGCCTGAAATGAGAGAGAACAAATCTTGACATTCTTCTATGTGACGACCTTTCAGATGCTTTGAAGAGAACTACCATTTTCCCCTTTGGACATCTTTTCTCAGTGCTTAACATTCAGCACTTGCAATTTTTCTTCATATAGTTTAATTTCAAATCCCCAGCCATCTCTGTAGCTCTTCTCTGAATCTATTCTAGTTTCTTTAAATCAGGGGTCTCCAAACTTGACAGCTTTAAGACTTGTAGATATCAACTCGCAGAATTTCTCAGCCAGGAATTCTGGGAGTTGAAGTCCACAAGTCTTAAAGTGATCAAGTTTGGAGACACCTGCTCTAAATGCTTCTTAAAGTGTACTGTCCAGAATAGGACACAGTGGATAATGTGGGTCTTACCAAAGAAGAATAGTGTCATATGATGACTTTCTGTAATTTGAACATCATACTTCTGTTGATGTAGGCTAAAATTGCATTTGTTTTCTTTGCAACAACTTCACATTGTAGGCTCATATTCAGCTTGCATTAAAATACTATTAAACAGTTATTTTTCACAACTACTATTGGAATAGCTGGCCCTTCAGCTGTAAAATTTAGAAATAATTTTTCTGTAACTAGAAATAACTTAGAAAATAGATTTTTGTGTCTGATCTATCTTGCAATATTTTTTTATTTTATTTGCCTTCAGTTTTGCCCGACTACTATATATGCCAAAGCTCTATTCTTCATTGTGCCCTTTTCTGTTTTCCACTGAAATAAATATTATTGCCAGAAAATTTGGTCAATGTCAACAGCATATTTTCCTCAAGCTTTAATTCTGGAATTTGGACAAGGGGCTGTGGGGGACAATTTGATGACACTGCAAGGTGTTTCCTCTTGTCATTTTCATTATCATTTTCACGGACGACAAAAATAGGGGGATACTTTGTGTTTCCACCCTTTATACTATAATGGGATTGTATGCTCATTTAAATCTCAAACAGTATAGGCCAGGGATAGGCAACCTTGGCTCTTTTATGACTCGTGGACTTCAACTCCCAGAATTCCTGAGCCAGCATGGCTGGCTCAGGAATTCTGGGAGTTGAAGTCCACGAGTCATAAAAGAGCCAAGGTTTCCTACTCCTGGATAGGCCATAAAAATATAATAATTATCTATTAGCTCCATGAATACACTCTAGCACTTGTTATAATATTCCATGAATAGAGATGATTGCTGTGAAAAAAATTATAACATTTTTATTTATTTTAAACTTAGAAGACTGGTAAGCTGCTTTGCTATCTGCTAAAACAGGCCTCAAATGTTACATTTGCTTGCTTTAGCAGGACACATTGCCAGAGAATCTGTGGGTTGAAGAAAGAATACAGCTTCACACAGCACGGGTTCGTGATGTGGAGCTTCTTACTGGTCTGAATTTTTATTCAGGGCTCAAACAGCCTCTCCCAGAAACCCTTCAGTTGAAAACATTCCTGCCTATATTTGTAAACCCAGTTAACTGAATGTAAATCTACAATTATTCCAGATAAATGATTCTCAGCATCAGTGCTATTAATAATAATAATAAAAAAAAAAACACTGTTGTGCAAGTATTCTTTTTCTCTCTCCTTGTTGTGTCTGCATGCATATTGAAAACAAGATTAAGTAATTGCTGGGAAACCCTAAAATGATTTCAAATAGAAGGCCCTCCTAGACAATTCTCCTAAAGCAGGCATGTCAAACTCGTAACATCACGTGACTTCGTGCAACATATCGGGACTTTTTCCCCGTTGCCGGGAATGGGGTGAGCACGGTTTCAGCATGACGCATCTGGCCTGTGGACCAGCAGCTTGATATGCCTGTCGTAAAGAGAGAAGTAATAGAGCTTCATCCAGAACTATCCGTGACTTTGAAATACTGCTTAAATTATTGAACCGGCCTATTTTAAATACATTATTTTGGATTTGAAATGGATTGTTTCACATTCAAAATAATTTGCATTTGAGGTGCTTTGCATACCACCAGTACTAGAGTTGAAATCCACAGTCTGGAGGATGCCCAGATTGGAGAAAAGTGATCCATGTAAGGAATAAAGTTATTTTCCTCCACCACACCTATCTCCTGGAGGAGGGAGAGAAATATAGGGAAATTTTCAGTAGGTAAAATATTAGGAAATGGTTAAATTCTGATATATAGACCTGCCCCTGTTTTCCACTCAATTTATTATGAACTTCACTTTGCTTTCCCTAATCAGAATGAGAGGCAGGCTCACAGAACTATTGGTTTCCAACTAATTAGATGGCCTTTCCCTCAGAAAAGATTACATCTTTTTTTAAAACAAGAACAATTAGTCTTAGATGCTTAGCCTGCAGTTTTATTGATTTGTCTTCTATTTGTTATTTTGAATTTCAAAATTAAGTTTAAAAAAAACTCATTTTGAATTCATTTCAAAACACTCTCACTCATTCATGTATACCAAATATATTTGCTATTTCTGAAAGTCTCAAAGGATCACTGAGCCTATTAATGAAACTAATTTTTACAGCACCTCTCATATTGGCACAGTCAGAATGTAATGTTATTATATTTTGTACTCACACGAGTATTGAGCTTGATAATTCGCAACTCCACAATACATAGTTTCTGTTCACTCCTGATACAGGCACTCCTGATACAGGAGTCTCTTGATAGTGAGATGAGCAGCATATAAATTAAACAAACAAACAAACAAACAGATTTGTAGTATTTTACTGAAGTATTGGAGTTCACAGCTAACAGCCTTTTCTGTTTGCTAGTACAAAACAGTCTGGTTCACTATGGCAATAATTTTATTGCTACATTGGCAAAAAGTCCAGCATCTGAACTGGGTTCTTGGTTTTGTTGCCAAATAATCTCCATGCAAGACTTAGTTATTTCCTCATTAAGTCATCTAACTATAAAATTGAGTCTGCTATGCTTTGCATAGTAGTCCAATTATGCTGAACGAATGAATGTGATTTGGCATAGAATTTTTTTCTGAATGTGTCTGATTACAATTTATCTGCAAATATTTGAATATGATACACCCCCCTTGAACTTTTCAGTTCAGCATGTGAAGAATAATTGTCCTTATTGTACAGTCAGTAGTCAGTTTTTTTTAGCATAGTTAATAAATCATGAAAGTTTAACCATGACCAATGAATTTGAAACAAGCATATCTCATTCCAATGCCATAAGAGGACTTTCTCCAAAACGTGGTAAGATTAATTACTAAACAAAAAGGTTTTATAAGGTCAAAGGTGCTTGTCATATGTTTGAAGATGAACATGTTTATTTAATTTCCTCAGCTTCCTGTCATGAGCATGATTGTCTTCAAAGACCTTCTGTAGAGTTGAAATAGGCATGTTATTGTTTGCATGAGCAGAAAGAGTTCACCCATCAAACCTCTTTTGGACAATAAACTCATAGTGCACATACACTAAAAAAATGAATTAATGCTTTAAAAGTTCAACGACACATAATCTCAAAGATGCTTGGGAAAAAGGATATTTCTTTGTGTATTATTCTCAGTTCTATCTTCCCTACTTAGCATTCTACAAATGTGTTGGACTATAAGTCCCACAATCTTGAATCCCCTCATTATCTGAAGACTACTAGACTGAGGAAGGCTGTTTCAAGTTGCAGATATAATTATTTACACATAATTAGGTGGAAGAGTTCCATCCAGGAAAGATGCTTGCTTCAAAAACAAACCCAAAAACAGATTTACTGTAGGGTATGTTGAAAGAAAAGTCTTCATCATGATTCATCCAAGCCGGGGATAAACAACATGGCAACTGCTTTAGAAAGAAAGTTGCAGTTTATTGAAGACCAGACAGAAAGATGGTTCTGGCAGGAGAGAGGAGAGAACACTTGAGGAGTGGGCTTTTTATACCCTTTGAAGCCTTTTGGGGAGTGGGTTTTTATACCCTTTGAAGCCTTTTGTTTGAAGTAGTTTCCTGTTCCTGTTTTAGGCTTTGTATTTCCTGTGTCACGTATTCTGACCTGAGTCTGGGTGTGCCTTTGTGGTATTCTTGATGATGGCAGGTTAATCCTATTATGTCCCAAAGGTCATATCCTGCTTCCCTGGGGCTAATGACTCTTAGAGTTTGGGTGGAGTATGCAGATTTTAGGTCTCTTTGTCTTCTTGATCTCCTAGCTGGGGCCTTCCTGATGGTTTACATCTGCATTTGTACAGAGCTGGCTTCTGCTTGGGACAGAGAAGACTTGGGGGCAGGGTTGGTTTCTGCTTTTAAAATCCCTTTGAGGAAATATATTTTTCTGCCCTTTTAATATTTCCTTCTCTGGGGGGCTGACTTCCCACACGTAATTCCTTAAGGTTTTCCTTTCTTTCCCATTTCCTCTTTTTTCCTAGTCTACCATTTTTTCCCCTGCAGTTCCTCCCCCTATAAAGTATAAGAATATTAAAGTTATGTTACAAATGCCAGGAACTCAGTGGCAAAAGAACATGCAGCCCCCATTAAAGCATTCTTCACATACCACTTTCATTTTAAGTTTCCCTTTTTTCCAAGCTCAAAAAGTAAAACACTTTGCAACTAAAAAAAACTCTGTTTTTTAAAACCCAGAAATCCCTACAAAATCTCATACACAAGGCTACTGTATTCATTTTTTTATTGTTGTGCTGCCCACTAAGAAACTTCCTGCTACTTCTATCCCCAATGTTATTTATCAGTTCCAATTGGGTCTGTCTGTCTGTCTGTCTGTCTGTCTGTCTGTCTGTCTGTCTCTCTCTCTCTCTCTCTCTCTCTCTCTCTTTCTCTCTTTATCTACATAAACACACACACAGAGCAAGCGATGGACATATACAGTAAATCTGTGCTTCCATCACAAGCTAGACTGAAAAACAAATTTTTCAGTAACTCCTCAGTGCTACCTATAGAGAAACAAATGTATGGAGGAACAAGTTTAAAAGTATTTGAAAAGACCATGCTTCCAGATAAGGAAACATAGGCAGCCCCATTCCAGGTCTGTAAAAACACCAAAGCCAATATCATTAGGATCAGTAAACTAGTATTAACAATTTATAAAATATTTTTTTTTGTTATCTTTAATGTGTGTTTGGAATGCAGAACATTTTTGGATGACAGAACTACTGTTTCTGGAATCTGATATTGAGTCAAAAAGCCTCACTTTCTGTATATTCATCCAGGACATCCAGGAATGTCATTTTATAACATACCAAAACTAAAACAAATCCTATTAGCTACAGTCCAAATGTCTGGCATTAGAAATATCTGAAAAAGTGCACAAAACTTCAGCCATAGGCAAAATTTTCTCCTTTCAGTGTTTTTAGTACTTTATCCAGTTTGGGAAGAAAGTTAAACTAAAATGCATCTCTGAAAATAACACTCTAGGTGACTTAAAAATAGAGGGAGAGTGAAACAGGATGTTAGCTAAAAATACATTTTTGAAAAGCTACCTGTTCTCTGGAAAATTGTATTTACATCTCTCCTGTAGGGAAAAGAACACTGGTAGAGAGATTCAAAACAAAGGTAACAAGATAATTCACTTTCAACAGCCTGTGAGGAGTGACAAATACTACTGGGGTGCAGGGATATTTTTTTCTATGGAAAAATCTTGATTTGTGAAATGTGCTGCACAGGCCTTCACTGGCCCATTCCATATCATTTATTAAAGCATAGCACAACACAGCAATGTGCATCTAATACTAACATATAAAGAATTAGCACTTTAGTGCAGTGGTTCTCAACTTTTTTCAGGTCGAGACCCCACTTGCGCCGCCCATGCGCGGGGCGACCCTGACGCGCGCACGACGGGCCGATCTGCGCATGCGTGCGCAATGGGCCGATCCACGCATGCGCGGCGCGTGCGTGACGGGTCAATCCGCACATGTGCGGTGCGCACGCGACAAAGAAAAAAATGGCGGACCACGACGGGCCGAATCTCGCATGCGCGGTGCGCGCGTGACGGCCCGAACCGCGCATGCACGGCGTGCGCGCGATGGAGGAAAAAAATGGCGGACCGTGGTGTCCGGCGACCCCCGCGAAACGGTCATTCGACCCCAAATGGGGTCGCGACCCATAGGTTGAGAACCGCTGCTTTAGTGCAATGTAATGCTTTTAAATGTAAAAATGCCTAAAACAATATTTGTCCCTGTGGAAGAAACCAAATGTATATCCATCTACTGCCTATTGGTTATAAACAAGTAAAAGCTTTCATTTCAGTGAAGATATTTTAAACCTCAGCTTAAATATAAATATGTGTACTTCAGGAAGGACTTGTTACTGACAAGTGATGTAGTCACATCCATACCATCTTTCTAGAAACAATGTGGAAGTGATTTTCCATTGCTTTTATCCAGGATTTAAAAAAAAAACTATTGTTATTACCAGTCTGGTCTTTGGCCTAGATATATCTTCTGTCATGCAATTATTAAGCATCTCCGACCTGCACAAAGTCATTTTTTTTCCCTAGCAGGGCCTCCCACAAAATTTGATTGGCTCCCACTCTAATGTTAGGTTGTTGGTCTAATGGGTTTACTGATTGTTATGTGATAACTTGGCTTTGTGTTTTATCTTCCTTTACCATAGCTGTATTTATATGGCTGGTGCATGTGAACCAAAAAGAATTTGGGGTTCAAGTAGAGTACTACATCTAATTAATAAATATAACAATTTGGCTTGCTGAATGTAAGAAGATTACAATTCAACATGAATGAACTGATATACAAGCTCAAAGGAGTTCAATCGCTAGGCAACTGTATATAGAAAAAGGAGGGGAGAGAATACACAAAATGCACTGAAGTAACAGAAGATCTGCAAGATTCCAGCTCTGTACTTACAAATAAATAAATACAATTAGAAAAGGAAAATCTACACTCACAATCCCTCTTGGGCAATGCCTGCCTCTAAGCAAAGAACAACCTGACCTTATCCATGCAGTTGATTTCAGAGGGTTTTGACTTCAACTGACCAAAAGATTATAGCAGCAAGGCAGGAAGGGTGAAGGGCCTGTGTGCTTGAATGTCGTGTTTGAACTGCCAAGACAGCAAGCCATTTCTACTAAGCATCCATCATGAGCCTCCAGAACATAGATTTCATTTCAGTCTAGAAATGAAGAGATGGCTTTGCCTTGTGGAAAATTTGTGTAAATAAGGCGGCTGCTCTCCCGACTTTCCCTCCCCTCCCCTCCCCTCCCCTCTTCTCCTCTACACACACACAGAGAGAGAGAGAGAGAGAGAGAGACACACACAGACACACACACACACACACACACGTGCGTAAACAACCCCAATCACCTTCCGGTCTCTAATATTCCCACTCGGGCGCATGGGAACCCACCCTCAATCCCCCGAAAGCGCGGGCGGGGAGCGGGGGAGGCCGAACCAAGACGGGAAACCAAAGCATCCGGAGCGAGAGGAGAGCCCGAAGCAGAAGAGGTGGGATCACAGCAGCTTTTTAACCGAGGCTGCAGCAGGTCCAGTCCATTGGAGACCAGGCGCGGCGGAGGCGATGGCGAGCGAAGGCGCTTCTAACGGCCAAGAGAAAAGCTCCCGCCCCTACGGGACGGAGCCGCCGAGTTCAGCCGCGGTGCCCATGTTGCCGGCTCTGGAGGTGTCGGAGGAGCCGGAGAAAGCGGCAGCGGCGGCGGCGCTCAAAGGGAAAAACAAGGATCCTTCTTACAAAGTCCTCTCCCTGGTAAGGAGGCGGCGCGCTTTCGGAGGACAGCTCAGCCCCCGAATGGAGGAAAGCGCTTGGACTCCAAAGGGGGGCGTCTTAGCCGGGTTCCAAGCGACTCACTTCGCGGGGCGACTGTGAGGATGAGGCTTCTCTGAGGTCAGAGAAGGAAAGATGGGTGTTGAAAAGGATGCAGACTTTGCTTAAGGACTTTTGCGCAATTGGTTGGCAACAGAAAGCTACCCGGGCTTTGCAAGGAAAGGGCTGAAGCGCATGGATAAACATTTTGCGTGGAGAAGGTCTAAATCTCTGGGTAGGATTGGGAGAAATGCTACCTGGTTCCCTGAACCGCTGTTGGGACTCAGCGGTAATCACAATAGTCTGGTTGGTGTCAGGCAGTCCCCCTGTTGCTGTGTGCCTTGATACCTTCCCGTTTATAGTGGGACCTTTCCCAGGTAATTTAGTGTCAACAGATCTGGAAGATGCCAGGTTAAAGAAAGTTAATCTGTGGCGTGATTATAGACACCTCTGACTTTAGAGACTACAAAGTTTTCTGGGCCATGGACAAGTCATTTTCTATCCCTGCACAATCACAAATACCACAATTGTGATTGGTAGAAGGCTTGATTTCATCAGATGTGGTGGTTTCAGTGCCTTGATTTCTTCCTAAAACATTTGTAACCATAAATAATATATAGAAACAGGCTTTTAAATGTGTATAGCAGTGTTTGTTAAAGTGCAATTCTAGGAGTGTGGGCTATAATGTTGATTTTTTTCTTTGTAAAGATTTTGATTGTTTTTTTTATCAACATATGTTATTTTTTCCAATCAACAAGTTGTCTGGAGTTTGCTATGCTAATACATGTTCAATTCCTAATCCTTCATTCTTTCCTCTAGCCAAGAATAAAATAGGTTCCAAATCTGATAGTAATCTGTATCTGCTTTATCTTTCAACCTCATAGTTAGTCTGTCCATCTCTGTACATTCCAATATTTTCCTGATTATTTCTTATTCTGATGGCAGTCCTTCATTCTTCCCATACTGTTGACAAGGCATTTCTTATAAAATGGGGTGGCACACTTTCTTATGGTATGGGAAAAATAAAGTCCATAAGTACTTTCAAAATCATTCTGTGTCCTGTCTTATCCTTCTATTTAGTACTTCCAAAGTAAAGATAAACAATAATGGAGATAGTGGACACCCTTGTCTCATACTTTTTCTTATATCAAAGCTCTCAGTATAATCTCCATTCACTATCACTTTTGCTGTCTGGTTGCTATATATTGTTTTTATCATATTTATAAAATTCTTTCCAAAATCCATTATTTGTAATTGCTGAACCATAAATTGCCAGGAAACATTATCAAACGCTTTTTGGGCATCTAAAAACACTAATGCTAATTGTTTCCCTGGATGTAATTCATAATATTACATAATAATGTTGAGATCCCTCAAATGTCTGTCAGGGATCCATGAAAAAAAATATTTGCCAGCATGAAAAAAAAATCAAACAATCCCATCAAACAATTGTGAGAATGCATCATTTTTAATTTTTCATATGGTAAAATATTGATAAATATAACCCAAGCAAACAAAAACTGTTTTGGGGTTCCTCCATAACTTTAAAAAGAAGGAAGAAAAAGGTTTAAGGAAGATTGATGCACAGAGTGCAATTCTTTCAGTATCAGCTTCTCCAGAAGAACTACATGGGTGACACAAACAGTAAGGGATCTTAGGGTAGGGTTTAAACTCAATGATTTGCTCTCTCAGGAGCAAAGTATTATATACCATCCTTAACCCTATCCTGAATAATGTCCAAGTGGTAGTATTGCCTGAACTATTTTAAACAGATCCCTTGTTGAGACAAGCAAATGAATCTTGCTTGGAGCAGCCCCCTCCAATTAAATGCCCTCTGGAGCCAGAATTCCCAATGAGAATGGCCATGGGGTGGGGCATCACTTGAAGAAGCCTACACTGTGCCCTTTGGAATATTCTTTCTCCAAAGGTGAGGTGGGCCCCGACTCTCTTGACTTTTCAAAATATCTGAAGACTTGAATCTGCCAACTCACTTGGGGTTCAAAAAGGAACATATGGCTCCTATGGGTCTTGTTAGTGTCCTGAAGGCCCCTCCCCTGCCTTTTAATTACCTTTTAAGGTTGAATTTTCACTATTTTTGCCTCTATTTTAAATTTTTATGTTCAGTTTTTAGCATTTTATTTGTACACCACCCAGACTCCCTCTGTAAGGGATAGGAGCAGTTTCTAAAAAACATAAACAAGAAATCATGCATGGGATAGAAAAGGTGGATAGAGAAAAATTCTTTTCTCTATCACACAATACCAGGACAAGGGGGCACTCCCTAAAGCTCATAGCTAAGAAAGTGAGGACAAATAAAGGGAAATATTTCTTCACCCAGAGGGTCGTTGATTTATGGAATTCACTTCCAGAAGGGGTCGTGACAGCTGTCAGCCTTGACAGCTTCAAGGCAGGATTAGATAGATTCATGGATGCCAAGTGTATCGGTGGTTATTAAAACGGATGTCCATGTGCCGCCTCTATGTTGGTTGAGGCAGGCAGGATTCCCTTGAGTACCATTTGTTGGGGGTCAAGGGAAAGGGATGGTTTTGCCTTCTCTTTCTGCTCAAGATCCCCATGTACAATTGGTGGGCCACTGTGTGACACAGAATGCTGGACTCGATGGGCTTTGGCCTGATTCAGCATGGCTCTTCTTATGTTCTTATGTTCTTATATTGGGTCTAACAGGCTTATATTTTCCAGTGCCAGTTAATATTATTTGCACTTTAATTGCCTTTCTGTACGTGCACTTATCATAGATGTTTCATCTTTCTAATTCACATTTAATTGGGATTATCCTATTGCTTGTTTTATCAGTACTAGAAGAACAGCTGCTTCTAGTTAGTACAAAGCTACTTTGCTTTGTACAGCTGCTTCTAATACAAAACTACTTTGAATTAAGTAATACAAAGGAAGTAGGACAGATTGTGCCCCTTAATTTCTTTGGTCTGAAGATGAGTGGTATTGTGGATTTATCACCATCTACTGTACCTTTGGGATAAAATAATGTATAAATAACTGACTTAAGAAAATTAGCATGACCTGCTAATGTACTTGCTCTCCTCTCTCATGCTCCACATCTGTCTTCCTTATATTCACCCTTCTGCAAGACTTTCCTGACCCACCATGTTGTGGGTTGAGCACTTTTAGTTTGTTATGTTCCAAAGAAGACAGGTATGTAGCATATGTAAGATCTGAAATCATGGAGAAAAATCCATTTCATTTATCCATTTGACTTTTTTTGAGCCAAAAATCCAGCCCAGCTGCAGTCAGTATTGTTCTGGAGGACATTATTTAAAGATCAACTTTCTGCTTAAAGAAAACTTGGGGGAAAGTGTTATCATCCCAGAATCAGGAGACTGGGCCCATAAATCATTTTAGCTCTCCTTAATCTCTTGAATTTGCAAACAAATCACAAGCTTTGACCTCAGTATTGTCTAAAAGGCTTAAACTGAATGGAGACCAACCAAGGAGGTTGTCTTTGTGATTAAGATCGTGTCACAATAAGAAATTGGTTGCTGGGTATGTGCTATAATATGTCTGTTGCTGACTAATAAAGTGGCTGATCTTCCAGAATGTAACTGCCTGGGGGGAGGGGTCTTCAGAAGATTGGTTTGGAAAAGGAACTTACTGGTATCCAACAGAAATTTTGATTTCTTTCAAGTAGTGTTCTTCGCAGCTCAAATGTCTGCTTTTTCAACTCTAAGCTTGGCACAATTAACAGCACACCCATAATTATACCACAAAAGCAAGCTTAATGAATAGGACTGATACCTGTCAGAGAGAACAATACCCATATGGAAATTAAAAATAATAGGAAAAAAAGTAAAAGAAGCTCTTTGCTTCCTCTCTTCCATCTGTGAGGGTCTTAATATGTCATTAGAGTTGTTCCTGGTTTGGCTGTTTCTGTTCCACAAGTACTGTATTGTGATTTCATCCTGTCTGAACAATTTCTATTAGGCCTCAGGGTTTGTAGCCCGTTCTTGGTAAAATTTCTCTATCTCAATTGGTTTCCTTCTATGTAGTAATGAACAGTTATGGTACTTGACTCAGTGACTGAATTGGCCACTAGTGTGGCTAAACCCAGGGCTAATTTATATTCTCTGTGCAGTATGCCATAAAAATGTTATGAAGTATTATGATCTCTGTAAAGGCCCTGAATATGGCTATGCAAAGGCAAGAAACATATAAAACTAGACTATTTTAAAATCTGTTTAAGAAGATGATGGCTTAGAAATAGGCAACTTGATTTATTCAAGTAAATGCCTTACCAAGCGCAGCAGCAAGCATAAAAACAGTTTGGGGAAAAAAAAAAGAACATTTTTGTAACTTTAGCAGTACACTCTGCTTCTTAAGAATCTCATCAATCATTTCTGTATCCTCCGAATACATTTGTTATTTTTTCTCGGTTTGCCTTCCAGTCCCATGAACACCCCACCTAAAACTTTGAACACTGGGGAATTTATATTGGAGTTTAGGCTTAGAATGCCTAGATTTGTCTATGGTCTTGAAACCCAACAAAATCATATGTAAAGTCTCAAACTTCCCTCCCCCCACATACACACTTTTCACTTTTGCAATTGCATGACCTTTTTTCTCTTGAGCTCATTCCCTAATGTCAGTATACATTGACAGCATGACCACTGGGAGTAATTTAAATTTGCCTCAGGACAGAAGTTCTTTTACAGCTAGGTACCAAAGAAACCCAGGGCTCTTCTTTGTGATACAGAATCTTCCCTTTAGAAGACTGGCTCATATAGGCCAATTTTCAGCCATGTGAAACTCTCTAATTAAGTGCATTTATTTTAAGTTGTATACACTTTTCTACTGAGTTCAGTAATCTTCATCTCATCCTACCTATATAGTTTGCATTCCACATGTCATCTGAATCTATTTCTGCAAATTCCACTCTTGTTCAGTATAGGTCAGGGGTAGGCAACCTTGGCTCTTTTATGACTCGTGGACTTCAACTCCCAGAATTCCTGAGCCAGCTGGCCCAGGAATTCTGGGAGTTGAAGTCCACGAGTCATAAAAGAGCCAAGGTTGCCTACCCCTGGTATAGGTCGTCCTTTACTTATGAGCATAACTGGGCCCAAAATTTCCATTGCCAAGAAGATAGTTGTTAAGTGACTTTTGCCTCCTTTTGTGATTTTTCTTGCCACAATCATTAAGTGAATCACTGCAGTTGTTCAGTTAATAACATGGTTCTCAAGTGAATCTGGTTTCTCTATTGACTTTGCTTGTTAGAGCAGCGGTTCTCAACCTGTGGGTCGCGACCCCTTTGGGAGGGGTCGAATGACCATTTCACAGGGGTCGCCAAAGACCAGGGCTTTTTTTTCGCATAGAACGCTCAGAACAGCTTTCCGGCATCTTTTTTGATGGACTTTTTCAACTTTTCCATGGGCTGTGCTACTCCCTCTATTCTATTGGCTTTCGAAAGCCAATAGAATAGACTCTATTTGAATAGACTCTTAATCTACTGGCTTTTGAATGCCAATAGAATAGAGACTATTCTATTGACTTTTGAAAGCCAATAGAAATTGTCCAAATCTGGCCATTAAAGGCTGCTTCTGCACTGCTAAGCGCGCCAAAATTCCCAGCCGGCAAACATTGCTGCAAGTTCTCTGCAGCAAAGGCGAGTTTGCAGGAACTTTCCACCCATCCCTGCTGAGCAATTAAGGAATGCTATCTTCTACTCTACTACTTGTAAGTAAAAGAGGACCAGGGGTGGGAGGTGGGTAGCAGCGCTTAACTCTGCCCTGCCTAAAAAGCGTGCTCACCTCGTGCGCCATCGGTCTGTGCGGGTGGTGCCATGGGAGCCGCAGGGCCCGCTTCACACAGCGGGGCTGCGTGGGACAGGAGGCGGCAGAGGTGGTTCTAGCTGGGCAGCGGCTGGCGCTGCGTGCAAAAGTGGTGCACGTGGGGCACGGCAGATGGCTGAGCAGCCGGCCAGGCTCTGTGTCATCCATGCCTGCAGCATCGGGGCTGCAGTCCTGGTGAGCTGATGGCGCAGGGTGGGCGCCTGGGAGTCCCCGAGGGAGGAAGGCAGGCAGGCAAGTGCTGGGCCGAGGCAAGCTGGGCGCCCCGGGGCGTGAACAATAACCGGCCTCTCTCGGGCATCTCTAAGGGCAGCCCGGGGTGACCGACACCGCTGACCCTGGAGAGAGACCCCTTCGCTAAAGTAAATAAAAACAACATATATATAAAAGATAATTGTGCTTTTAAGTTATATTCAAATCCCATATTTTCTTAGAAACAACACAGAACTATCATTTCTATCAGTGAAGTTTAGCTGTGCCGCTTCCTGCTGAGGCAGTAAAGACCACAGAAGGAATCAAATTAACAACCAATTAAGCTGTTTTTAAAAACCAAAATAAATTCTCTCTCAGTCTATGAAACAACCCTATTTTACTGCTAAATGTATTTTTATATGGGTTTGTACTGTAACAAACTTTTAAATTCTAAACATATTAAGAGGCTTTCGTCATATAACATAGACATACAACATTAGGTGTTAGTCTTTGTAAACATTTGATTTGGTAAACGTTCTTCCCTCTTTACGTCGAGCTTCAACTAAACGCCAGATGCATTTAGTTTAATTGGTGTTTCTCTTGTATATAGTCTATCCACTGTTTCCAGTCTGTCAAATATTGTTCATTTGAGCGATCTTTCAAGTATGCTGATATTTTCGCCATTTTCGCCAAATTTGTTACTTTCACAGTCCATTCTTCCATAGGTGGTATTTCTGGATTCTTCCAGTATTGTCCCACCAACAATCTGGCTGCTGTGATCAAGTTCAGAAATAAGCTCGTCTCTGAGGTAGTGCATTCCTTTGTTATCCCTAACAAAAAAACCTGAGGTAGACTTATGGAGCTATATGGAAACCAGGGGCCAACTATTTTCATTCAATTACCCCTTTTCCATCTTTGAATATAGAGCAGTGGTTCTCAACCTTTTTCAGGTTGAGACCCCACTTGCACTGCCCATGCGCGGTGCGCCCCCAACCTGCGCGCACGCGACGGGGGAAAAAACAAAAAACCCAAAATGGCGGACCGTGACGGGCCAATCCGCACATGTGCGGTGCGCGCACGACGGCCCGAACTGTGCATGCGCGGCGCGCGCGCGCAAAAAAAAAAACAAACCAAAATGACGGACCGCGACAGCCCGATCTGCGCATGCGTGGCACGCGCGCGACAGCCCGATCTGTGCATGCGCGGTGTGCGTGCGACGGCCCGAACTGCGCATGCGCGGTGCGCGCGCGCAAAAAACAAAAAACAAAATGGCGGACCGCGGTGTTCGGCGACCCCCGTGAAACGGTCGTTCGACCCCAAATGGGGTCGCGACCCATAGGTTGAGAACCGCCGATATAGAGAAACTCCCGTGATACTATATCCCTATTGAAAATAGTTATTCAAACACTGTTTACAGGAAACGTTACTGGTGCTTCTTTATTGTAAGCCTCTGTAGAGCTGGATTTTTGTAAGCAGCTCCTCATGCCGTTTATTTTAGAAATTTTGGAAATATGGTAGCCTTCAACTTACAACCACTTATTTAATGTCCATTCAAAGTTACCACAGCACTGCAAAAAGTGGCTTCTGACCATTTTTCACACTTACGACCGCCATTGCCTCCCTATGGGCCATGTGATCAAAATTCAGGCACTTGGCAACTGCATGCATTTGTTATGGTGGCAGTGTCCTTGGGTCATGTGATCACCATTTGTTACCTCCTCAGCTGGCTTCTGACAATCAACATCAATCTGGGAAGCCAGATCTGCTTAACGATCATGAGATTTACTTAACAACGGCAGTGATGCGCTTAACAACTGTGGCAAAAAAGGTCATCAAATGGGAGTAAATTCACTTAACAACTGCCTTGTTTAGCAACAGAAATTTTGGGCTCAACTATAGTTGTAAGTCCCATATTATAATTGCATATTCCAGAAAACTGGTTACATTTTTTAAAAAAGTAGTCCAGCTCAATCTATTTGCCTTAGCCTTGTCTATTAGGTTCCCCCCCCTCTCTTTGGTAGTTAGCCATAACATTTAACATTTGCCCTTTACTGGTCAATTTGCTGTAAACAGGAGAATATTTTTGAAATGTTCTGAGGCTTGTGGTGCTATGAACTTGCCTGTGTGTGGTTTGTTGTTGAACATACATTAGTGCAGTTCCACAGGAACAAGTTTTTCCCCACAAGATTTCCTGACTGCAAAAAAAGATTCATTCTTTTCTTTTCTGACCGCAATGATTCCCTCCGGAGTTTTCACTGGGGCAAACAATACATACCCATTTGTAATATGACACTGTCCATATGTGGAAGCCAGTATTTTTATTTTCTGCTCATGCTTTTTGGAAGATTTTATTTGTCTACTCATCACTCTTTCTCCATAGTTAAAAAAAACAAACCCTCATTATTCAGTCAAACAAAGTAGTATTTCCCTTCAGTATTTGGCACTGTTCAGAATAATCTCTTTGTAGCCAATGACACCAAATCTGTTTCTTCTTTTAGTTGAAGGGTAAGCTTTGAATGATAGCTTTTAGAAATTATTATAGGCTAATACTGGATAATCTGTCTTCCTCAACATAAAACATGAAGAAAAAACAGATTCAAAAACTGTGTTAAACTGTGTCTTTGAAGAAAAAAGTGTCTTATTTGTAGGACAAGCATGACATCATCTAACAACTTGATCACTCTTTTATTTGGAAAGGAAAGCTTAGAAACAGGATTTCAAAGTGCAAATATTTGGCTGACCTCTGCCATTTGGAAGTATGATTGTATTCTCTGGGCTAGTCTTATGCATCACCATGCAACCCTCTAAATCAGTGTTCCCCAACCTTGCCCATTATGCGTGGACTTCAACTCCCAGAATTCCATAGCCAGCATGATGACTGCAGAATTCTGGGAGTTGAAGTCCACACATCTTAAAATGGCTAAGTTTGAAAAAACGCTGATCTAATTACATTGGAGAACTCCATCATTGGCCTTCCTTTATGGAAGTCCAATAAAGTTGGGCTTCCAGTGAGATTCTATAGCAGAGTAGATGTCCCCAAAAGAGTAGAGACAATGCTGCAATAGTGAACCAGCAGCCAATGATTGTTTTTATCTGGAGAAGCCTTTCCAGGTAAAAGAGAGATTGAGAGATCATCCACCTGCACCCTGGGAAAAGACTACACGATAGAAGTCTTGTGGTTTACTCATGAGTAGAACAGCTGAAGCACACAAGAAACATCTCACAATTTATAATGCACAGCCTTTTATAAAACATTTCGTTCAACCAAACTCTCTACTTTCTTAATCACTTTTGGAAACAATCTTCAAGTTACAATTGAAGAAGAGTTTTGAAAACAGTAGGATAAAAATGGTTATTTGAATATGGCTATTATAACCAATAACAAAATGATGGCTATTTTTTCTTTAGAATCTCTTACTTAATTACAGAAAATAAAATAACACTGTCAAAGGACTTTAAAACAAAAACAAACAAATAAGTGTGAAATGTATTACTGTGTAAATTCTTGTTTGATAGTCTAAAAAAAACACCACATTATACTGCATGAGCACTATGATGTCATCTTTCCAGAGCTGTAGCAATAAACATTTGGTAAACTTATGTGTGTTACAGTGTCTTTACTTTTAAAAATGTTCTGTCTTTTTACCAGCCAATCAACCCATTGCTTTATTGAGTTCTGATGAATATAATTAGTGTAGTAGATTTTTTTTTAAAAAAACTTTCTTTTCTTTTCTAGGTATTATGCGTCATTGTGCTTACAATTATCTTAGGATGTATATTTGGACTGAAGCCTAGCTGTACAAGAGATGGTAAGTAATAAAAATGCTAATAGAAAAATCAATATATGAGTTTTAAAAATATCTCCATTTCCCCAGAGATTACATTCATAGCATTCCATGCTGGTCCTCTATACATATGAGTAACAGCTTGTCAGCTGAACCAGATCCAGAATAAGGTACATACTACTTCTTGAAACACCTATACAAAAATAAGAATTTATATATGAAGATATTCCAGGCATAAACAAAGTAATTTAGATCATTGTTTTTCTCACTGGGCTTCCTCTGGTTTCACATAAATATGCCTAATTGTCAATTTTTTGCCATTAGGATCTCAGTACAATATAAATTATGAATGCTATTAGTAATATTTTTACCTGAACTACCATTTAATTAATAAAAGCCTTTGTTAATTAATCAAATGAGTTTCAGATCTCATGCAAATCACTGGTAAGTATGTTAGGATCACAACCTTCATTTTACAATTTTATGCATACTTCCTTGAAAGAAATCCTACAGCACCCAAGCAACGGGCATGGGATTATTTTGCAAATATGACAAAGTATACAGTCTTGAATGGGGCCAAGGAAGAGCTATTGCTAAGCCAGAATCAAAGTTTTCCATGGAAATGGTTTTCCCCCTTGTTTTTTAATCTGGCAAAACTTATTTTAGTTTAGCCTCTTCCTCCCACAATTCAGAAGGAATGAGAAAATGAAGCTGTACTTAGACCAATCTAGACAAGGCTTCATTTAATCCTTTTTGGGAGAATGGGCAAGTTTAGATCTAATAGGACAGGGGTTCTCAATCTTGGCAACTTTAAGACTTGTGGACTTCAACTCCCAGAATTCCTCAGCCAGCAAAGCTGGCTGAGGAATTCTGGGAGTTGAAGTCCACAAGTCTTAAAGTTGCCAAGGTTGAGAACCCCTGTAATAGGTCAATGTGGTCTCCATTTGTTGAAGTTGAAATTTAGACAACGTGCATGCCTCCAATGTTGCTTCCACATCTATATTCATAGACAGATTCAGTAGCATTTAAATTCTTTTAGACTGAGAAGGTCTATTTTTTTTGTTAGAGGTTAACAAAAAGGAAATTACTAAAAGGGGGATCCATACTTCAATGCATGTGGATGCCAACGATGTCAGATCCACTCTGACATAAAACGTTGTGTTCAATTTGTAACATTAAGTAAATATTAAACATTTCAGTGAAAACCTGCAAGGGTCGTTGCTATGAAAGAACATTTGGAACATGCCGCTGTGACAAAGAATGTATTGAACTTGGAAACTGCTGTTTAGATTTTCAGGAAGCTTGTAAAGAACCTGGTAAGCATATTTTGTTTTATTTTATTGCATTTCATTTGATCGCAGCTCAGTTTTTCAAGGAGTTGTGCTTCTGGACTTCAATCACTATTTCTATCTGTTTCAATTGTGTATGTTTCAGTTGTATATATTTCTATATATTCCAATTGAATAAATTCAGTCAGAACTGATTCATTGACTTGGAAATCCAGAATGGAAAGCCAAATTGAATTAATATTTTAAATCATATTTTGCATGGTTTGTATATTCCTAGTAGAGGGCATAATGGAGATAAGTGTTATAGGGGGAGAAACGGAGCTTTCTTACCAATTTCTTTTCTGGTAAATTCAATATTTAATACTTAATTCCCGCAGCACTTCTCATTTCTCATCTTTTCTCATCCTGTCATCTTTCCTGCTATCTTCTTCTGTTGGTTTCTTATGATTTATCAGTTGCTGTTTATTATGATCTATGACCTATTACTTGCTTTTTTATATATACGCTATGAGACAAATTCCTTACGTGTCCAATCACACTTGGGCCAATAAAGAATTCTATGATTCTATGATTCTATTCTATGATTCTATTTCATGACTGGCCTTACCTACCACGGCCATTATTTTCTGAAGGGGCCACCTCCACTCCATGGCAAACCATTTTGTGCCAGTGATATGCTCTCCAGATTCCAAATACGCTGATCAGTCCAAAATGATTGAGAAGATCTGTTTTAGATGTTTAGACCCTAAGCGTTCCAGGTCTCTACTGATGTTTAAAATAGTGGGAGAGTGCATGGATTGGTGAGTAGGGGAAAAAAAAACATTAGGTAGGGATATAGGGAATTTAAATTGGTTGGATAACTTAATGATAGCACTAGGTCTTCTCCCAGACTGGTGACTTTACCCATGAAATCCTTGCTCAATTATTTCCTTGAGTTCAGAAAGTACAAAAAGAAAAGTTCCCTTTTTTTTGTTTGTATCCTTGTAACAGTTTGACATGCAATTCCATGTACAGTTTTTATCCAGCCCAGACATGTTTAATTTCAAATAGTATCTCTCTCTTACAGTTCAGATATGGACCTGCACCAAATTTAGATGTGGTGAGAAGAACCGGCCAGAGTATCATTGTTCCTGCTCTGATGATTGTGTGAAAAATAATAATTGTTGCGCCAATTATTACTCTGTTTGCGAAGGTAAAACTCCCCGTTTGCTTCTTTCTTCCAAAAGCAGCAATGCACTGGGCTATTTATTCTACTTTTTCAAGGATTTTGTGTTAGTTTCTAGGTCAAGAAGTATGATTTAAAAGACTGCTTTAAACATTTTTTTCTAAAGAAAGCACAGGGCAGAGTCTATTCAAACGCAGAATCTATTGAAATTATTGGGATAGGTTGGTTACAGTGTGACAAAAGACTGGCTGATTTCAGTGGGAGCTGAGTTAACTGGGATCTCATTTTACCGGTATGTGCTATAGCAAGCATTTGATTTTAAAACTAAAGGATAATGCTTTGCTGCTGATTCCATATATAGTAAGCATCTGCTCTGATAGTTCATATACAGTAAGCATCTGACGGTTGCAGGATTTGGGTTTGGTCAGTCTACAAAAAGGAAGGATTAAGGGTGACATGATAGCAGTATTCCAGTATTTGAGAGGCTGCCACAAAAAAAAAAAGAGGGGATCATTTTATTTTCCAAAGCACCAGAGGGCCGGACAAGAAACAATAGATGAAAACTAATCAAGAAGAGAAGCAATCTGGAATTAAGGAGAAACTTCCTAACAGTGAGAACAATTAACCAGTGGAACAGCTTCCCTTCAGAAATCCAGTGGGTGCTTCTCAAGGATGTGTGCATTCTCTGTGGGATATCAGTTTGACATTTGACATTCATTCTAAGTCCAGAAATTATCCCAAGTCTTCCAGTTCAAAGCTCCTTTAATCATGGGAACTGTTTAAATCATTTTCTCAGCCTTGACCTTCCTTTCTAAGGACACGGCAAGCTTCAGTGTGGTCAGCCATGCTCAGTTCTTTCCTAACAGGGGAGGGGGAAGAAGCATTTGAATAGACATTAGATGTGGAATTTAGGAAACGGGAGCTAAGTCCTTTCTGTCCTCGTGCTTGCTCTCTTGAATCTCATCCTCCAATTAGTTTTCTCATGTTCTGTCTCATATCAGAACTGGGCTAAGGAAAAGACAGTAATTTGGCAGCATTTTTCCATTAGAGGATAGACGGGTGTAGCTTTTCTGAACTAACAAGCAACAGAGACATCAGGAGCACCAATTTGCGATAAAAATTATAAATTAAAAATTATAGCTTTTTTCTTTAAAAAAAAAAGGAAAGAAAATACAAATGGCTACACCTAATGACCTTTTTTTTAGTACAGATGTCATCTGTATAGTGATATCAAAGCTGGGATCCAAGAATAACTTGAAATCTGCACTGCCCCAGTACGTTTGTGATTTAAAAAAAGAGTTGAAAAATCTCACAATATATGTGAAATTAGTAGGTTAAGAAAAAAAACGTAATATTTTCCCAACTACACAATTCATAAAGTATCAGATAAGTTTTACTCTTTTGAAGAACAAAATAATGTAATAAACTTCTTTTTTTAAAAAAAAAAACCCAAGGAAAGACAAGTTGGCTTGAAGAGAAATGTGAAGACATAAATGAAAACCAGTGTCCAGAAGGGTAAGGAAATTTCAGATGGATTTTGCAACTTTCTAAAAATCAGTGGAGAGGGGGTGGGGCATCAAAATGTCTCTTGCAGTAACCTTGATGAAAAATAGTTCATCCCAAAACTAAAAAAAAAATATTTGTTTAAAAAATATGAATCACAGGTGGTCTTTACTTAATGACCACTTGTTCAGCAACTGTTTGAACTTATGATGGTGCTGAACAAGTGGCCCTTATAATCAGTCCTCAAAAGTTCTGGCTGACGCAGCATCATGACACTCATATGATTGCAGTCCAGGCACTTGGCAACCAGCTCACAATTGTGACATCGCAGCGCCCCTGTCAAGGTTGAATTGCTAAGATGCCTCCTAACTTCTATTGCTATTTAACTTGCCATACATGTGGTCACACGATTGCTCTTTGCTACTTTCATTGCCAGCTTCCCACAAGCAAAGACAATGGGCAAACCAGCAAGGAGTTGCAAACGGTGACCATGTGATCATGTCACACTTAACAATGTCATGTGATCCGCTTCACAATGGCATCCGGAAGTGCCAGAATTGCTGTCAGTAAATGGTGCAGTCACATGATGTTGCACTTTATGACCATGTTGCTTAGTGATGGAAATTCCAGTCCCAGTTGCCATTGCCTGATTTACCTCTGTGTACATATCTATATAAGCCCTATTTGTGTGTGCACAAATTCACATTATATTTTTCATCCCCATAATTGTTGCTACAGCTTCTTCTTTCCTCACTGTCCACGTTTGTGGGGAAGATATTTGCTCTACATAAAGAAACTTACTTCCTCCCTCTCAGGTAGAATTTTGTGTAGATTGGCAAAGTCTATACTGTAGCTTCCCAGCTTAGTGCTATAAAAAAATGTGGCTCTTATCTCCTATAGCAGTGGTGGCGAACCTATGGCATGGGTGCCAGAGGCGGCACTCAGAGCCCTCCCTGTGAGCATGTGCGCTGTCACCCCAGTCCTAGGCCTTCAGCTGGGTTTTATAAAACCTTTTCGCTTTAGGCCTCTGCTGCCCTGTGCAAAGAAAAAAAAGGTTCAATCAATCAGTCAATTTCAACTTCTCGCAGAAAAAAAAAAGATCTTGTAAAGTTAGAATTGATTGATTGAACTTTGTAGTCTCACCCAGTCTGCCGTTACCACCGCAGCCATGCCCACCCAACGGGCCACACCCCCAATTGGCCACACCCAGCCAATGGGCCACACCCACCCGGCACCCAACAATGCATAAGTGGGTTTTGGGTTGCAGTTTGGGCACTTGGTCTCTAAAAGGTTCACCATCACTGTCCTATAGCTCCCATTGTTACGGTAGCTGAGGTTCAGGTTTTTAAGAGGGCATCAGACTGAAGACAGCTGATATAAATGAATTGTGAGTTTTGATGTGGTTTTCCTTTCTTTTGCCACATGCTTATGGTCACCTGGAGGAAGAGGCCTTTAATCTGTAGCATGTAGAAAATAAATGAATAATTATTAGATGCTTACCTTAACTGTTCTAATGTTTCCAACTCAGATTTACAAAACCTCCAGTGTTGCTGTTTTCTTTGGATGGATTCCGAGCTGAATATTTGCAAACGTGGGGCAAACTTCTTCCTGTTATTAGCAAATTAAGTGAGTACCTACTCTTTCTGAGCAACAGCAAGAAAAAAAGGGAATGAAGTGGTGTTCCCTTTCATATGACGTGAAGCTCTTCATATCCTTTATAAACTCCAAATAAGTCTTGGATGTTTCATGGGTGAGCAGTGATTCAAGACCCAAGAATGAGCTTGCTGGAGTCCTGCTTGAATCCAGCAATTCTTTTTGAACTTTTATAAGCGTGTAATGAGTACATTTCCAGATAATGGAAATTTTAATACTCTAAAGAATGATTAATTGTGAAGTGTATGAGCAATGGGATGGTAGAGAAAGAAGACTCTTGAATATATTTGAAACCTATTTATTTTAGAGGGATGATAGATGACAGAAGAACAATAAGTATTTTTCATCGATAAGTTATTGATATAGTAATTCAATCTAAATTCCCTATTTGATACTTTTAGCAGTACCTAAAATATGTGAGGACAGTGAGGATGATGGGCATTTTGCTTTTCATTTGGAACAGTGTAATAACATTTATTTTATTTTTTGTGATGCAAAGGAACAGAAAATAACTATATTAAAAACAAGTGGGTCCCTCTATTTCAGAGGTGTCAAGCTGCCGGTCTGTGGGCTGAATGCGTCACGTGGAAGCCGCACCCACCCCAACTCCGGCAAGGGGAAAAAAAGTTGTGACATGTCACGTGACGTGGCAAGTTTGACACCCCTGCTCTATTTGATTAGGCTCATATAACAGACTAAACTATAATGGAGTTTGATTTTGGCTTACCAGGATGCAAAACCCCAGTGCAGTTACGGTCTGCAAACCATAGTTTACTATTACATGTGAACCAGGCCATTATGATTAGTTTAGCAAACCATTGTTAAAATAAACTGTGACTTGGTAGAATGTACTATTTTCTAAGCTGTTCTATAACAACATATGCCCATTTTACTTAAACTTTTATATTAAGTATTTAGCTCTGTAATATTTTGAGATAGTATCATGATGTGACGATGTCCCATTTGTCATCTTCAGGCTGGTGTTTTCGGCTTCATGCTTCTAGGAGCAATGTGTGATCATAGCTGTTTCTTCCTTTTAACTGCCAGTGGGGGTATGAACTGATTGAGTGGAAGCTTGGCTGTGTTCTGATTGGGTGGAGGTGCGTTCTGATTGGTTAGGGGCTTGGCTGTGCTCTGATTGGATGGGGGAGTGTTCTGTTTGGGTGGGGGCTTTGTTGTGCTCAGGTTAGTCTGAATTGCAGGGGGATTTGAGATGGTGAGCTGCGTTGCCGTTGCTTGGCTTCGCATTCGTGGTCATGCCTCATCTGCATGAAGATGAAGGCATCTTCTTCATCTTCATGAAGAATGGTTTTTTTTTTAATATAAAATTCTTTTATTAAAACAATCAACATTGGACATAAAAACATATTGTGCAGCAATCATCATGGCACCTGATATACAATACTAAGTGTTAGTCATTGAAAACATCTGATTTAGTAAGCCTTTTTCCCCACCCTTCGCGTCTAGCCTCAACTATACTCCTGTTACCCTTTGTTTGATTGGTGTTTCTCTTATCTGGTTCCATATTAATGTGATCAACATTAAACCAAAGATCCTATTGCTAAACAATCATCCTAGGATATAGCATACAACATTAGGTATTAATCTTTGTAAACATCTGTTTTAGTAAACGTTCTTTCCTCCTCCCTTCAAACTGATAATGAAACAAGTTCAAAGAAATCAAAATCTTTTTAGCAATTTTAGGCATGCTTTAAGCATTCATATCAAAAATTTAATATTATATGGGAATATGAATCTTTTTTCAATATCTCTATTATCCCTTTTAATATCTCTGTCTTGCAGTAGCAAAATATTAATGTCAGAATGCCTAATCAAAGCTGACTTTCTTTCTTTAAGGGAACCATTGCTTCACAGGAAATCCAAGAAGTTTAATGAGCAATTAGTTTATTTATATATACTTTAGGAAGAAATTCAAATAATTCTCCCTACAGGGAATAGCTAAAGCAATTTCGTAGATGAAATTGTGATTTTTCGCTAGGCCAACAAAAACTGTCTCCAGCCTATTGAGGAAGGCTGCCTGAACTCTGTATATGGCCTAATTTGTATGAATAGATCCCTTCCTGATTCTTGCTCTATGCCACCATTCCTCAATAAAGACTATATTGATTGAGAATTCTGAATTTTACAATCAGAGTGATTTATCTAATATGTACCAAGCCTATTTTAAAACTGAGGCTATTGTGTTTATTTCTTTACCCAGATTCAGTGCTGTTGGCATTTTGCAGTTTCAGAGCTGGTAAAAAAAGATTCAGGGGTTGTCCATGTATTATCTGTTGCTGCTGCAAAAAAACCCATATGGGAATTGCCATATTATTCTAAATCATTCTGAATATTTGATATGAAAAAGTGCGTTATTTATAAACATGGAATTGCATTTTTTTTCCTTGACAGGAAAATGTGGGACATATACTCGCAGCCTAAGGCCAGTATATCCATCAAAAACATTCCCTAATCATTACAGCATTGCTACGGTAAGAGTAGGTTGAAGTTCTTGCTTTTCTCATTCCATACTCTCTTTGAAGGAGAGTACCAGAGTTTTTAAAATCCCATTTCATTATATTAGGAGAAATAACCAAAGAGTGACTTCTGTAACTTTCTCCCACTCCTTAATTCTATGTTTCCAGTGTAGATACCATAATGTCCCAGTATTTGTTTGCCTGATGTATTCTTTGTACCTGTTTTCACTCTAAATCCAATATTGTCATTTAGCCTTAATGCTTTAACTTCTCTTGGGCCTTGTACATGAAATAAAGAGTGCCTAGAAACTTTCCAAACTGTGGAATAGGGAGAAAAGATTAACAAAGACATGTAGAGTTTCTTTTAGCAAACTTTAGTTTAAAATCTACTATTGTAATAATAAGCTGGAGGGAATCAAACCTGCTGGAGGGAATCAAACCTGATGGATCTCCAAGTATTACTGTCTCCTACTGTGTACAGCTTGGGGTCTCCAACTATTGATATGTCATCATTGTTGATGCATATTAATTAATTACTTCCAGGGTCTGTACCCAGAATCCCATGGTCTAGTGGATAACAAAATGTATGATCCAGAGAGAAATGCTACTTTCACACTCAGAAATGCCGAGAAGTTTAATCGACAGTGGTACCAAGGACAGCCAGTAAGTAAAATACCTGGAAAGCACCAATTTCTTTTATGTGCAATTGCTGTTATCGGATCAGTTAGATATAGTCTCTTTCAATGTAGCTAAATGTTGTTATACTGTCTGCAAAATTAGGCAGACTGTAACCGTCCACTGACAACCAACCACCAATTGTTAAATATTATCTCATATTGTTGTATTGTTGTTGTGAGCCGCCCTGGGTCTGAGGAGAAGGACGGCATATAAATTTGATTAAACTTGAAACTTGAAACTAAACTTTTTTTCCCTTCTCCTTGTTTTATCTTTTCTTTTCTTTTTTCTTTTTTAATGCTTCTTATAGTCTCTTTTGAATGCTGTATAACCTATGTGCCTGTTGACGCTGATTTGTCTAAATGCCAAATTTCCAAGTGTTCCCTAAGATTTTTGGATTTAGTTTAGTCTAGGATGCTCACAATTTCCCTGTTGATGGTTAAGTCTGTCAATATGTTGTGAAATTAAGGAGCTTTCATTGTGTCTTCTGATTGGTGTTCATGGGTGCACTCTGCTATCCTTCTGCCTGCTTGTTCTACAAGAGAAAATCATTGTGTAATTTTATTGCATGGAGAAGCAACATGAGCTGCGTGGGACTAACTATGAGAAATGAGAGAAAGAGAGAGTTAAAGATAAAACCAAGGCTATCTGCCTGTTCCACAGAGAAATGGTAACATAATAATGATGAAGATAGCAAGTGAAGAAAAAGGGAGGTTGAAAGAAAAAAACAAGCTATTCAGTAATTTATACTTCAGGTGGGACTTGCCCTTGATGAAGTTTCACTTTTGCTGGAAGAAAGAAGTGGCAGAACTGTTTCTCTAATTTCTGCTTTTCCTGATACTCCCCCTATGGGAAGTTTGAGGTATCTGGAGAAAAAAGGAATTGACTCATTTGGGAATGGAGAGGAATTGGGAAAACCATGACAGCCTGTTTTGTCCTGTAGGAAGCATTTGCTGGGCTTAGATTTGTTCTAACCATAGAAAGTAGCACTCCATTTACTTAAATCTAGATTTCATTTCAAATCACAATATTTAATCATGTTAGCATAAATGTGATCAGAGAAAATGGAGCTGCAGGATTAATGAGCAGAAATTGGTCGAGTGGGTTTCATCCACATACGGAGGTAGAATTGAAAAATGGGGACAGGACTAATAACAGACTCATCTGTTGTTCTTCCCTTCCATGGAAACACTGAAAAGGAATGATCAGGCAGGTCAGAAGACATTAGCCCAGGGGTTCTCAACCTTGGAATTCTGGGAGTTGAAGTCCACAAGTCTTAAAGTTGTCAAGGTTGAGAACCCCTGCCCTAAGCTGTGATAATTGTGGAGACGTTTCCAGTGCAGTGATGATGCAATAAGCATAAATACCCTTGGGGGATGTATGGTTGGGACGGTCTTTTTTCCTTTTTCCTTTGAAAAATGGAAGACAGTAACGTGTTTGACATAGGGTACTTAGATTATATGAAAGACGCTAGTCAGCACAATCATTTTACTGGAGTTCAAAAAAACTACATAGTTAAGATCAGAAATTCAGCCATAAAAGGGGGGAAAGCTGCAGTTCATTTTATGGTGTATGCTGCATTGATTCCATAGACCTGTACAAATTTTATCTACAGAATTATAAATACAATAGATGCAATATTTATAACGTGATGTCTCATGGGAAGCTGAGAGAATTTCCAGGTAGTGGGTGTTTTCCTTTTTCCTTCTTTTATTGATTTGTGTAATACAAGTCTTTGATAGACAAAAAGCAGGTTCTCCTGATTGTTTTGATGAAAGGTTTTGAAACATGAAAGGTTTTTCTCTTGCTCTCTCATCTGTTCTTTTTTTTGTTCTCCCTGCTTTTTATTCCTCAACTGTCTTTGTGTAATAGGCCACACTTGCAGTTTGGCTCATTGTGTCATAGTCCTTTGATGTATTTTTTATTCTCAGGATACTGAAAACAGGCACAAATTATTATAATTTTATTTTACTTTTTTTTAAAAAAAATATTGTATTTATATCCTGTCTTCATTATTTTTATAGATAAGCCAAGGAGGAGAACACACACAATACTCTTCCTCCTCCTATTTTCCCCACAACAACCCTTGTCCTGGACTAGGAGAAGGTGTCTGGTTCAAAGTCATCCAGCCAGTTTTCACGCCTAAGATGGGACTAGAATTCAGTCTCCTGGTTTCTAGGCCAGCACCATAACCTAGGTCAGGGGTTCTCAACCTTGGCAACTTTAAGACTTGTGGACTTCAACTCCCAGAATTCCTCAGCCAGCTTGGCTCAGGAATTCTGGGAGTTGAAGTCCACAAGTCTTAAAGTTGCCAAGGTTGAGAACCCCTGACCTAGAGCAAACAGAAACTTCCTCCTACACTCTAAGATAAATGGCAGAAACTTTTATTTTTTATTTTTACTAATACAAAGGCCTTTTTTTTTCTTTCATGTTGTTCCCAGAATTTTTTTTTAAAAAAAAATCCAATTGCTTCTGCAACATGCTAGTATAGCTGTTGTTCTTGGTATTGTTATTACAAGATTGCTGTTATCCTCAAATCTCATTTATGGTTTTCCTGTGTTCATGAAGCCTCTCAGTTGTTGTTTTTTTTCCAAGCTTTTGCAGCTCTCAAGTAGAAAAAGAGATAATGACATAGAGATGAAAAACAGGAAAGCAGAGAAACATTAGACAAGGGGAACAAAATACTGAGGTAAAAAAGGGAGAAGAAGAAATAGTTTGTCAGGGGTGTTAATGTAGGACAGCTGGAAAATGGAAGGTAATCCGTAGTTTGCAGAATCCTTAATGCCCTTGTCACATTTCTCTACTGTGGATTGACAGATATATTGGTGATGTCTGACCAGAGAGCCTGTGCAGGAGAAGGAGGCCATCTTACATTTATAGTGGATTAATTTGCCATGCTCTTTTGAAACAGAACAAAGAAAGGAAGAAAGAATAATTTTTACCCCAAACTTTATTAAATTTCCAAAAATATATAAACTACACAAAAAAGCACAAAAAATGGAGTTGGGAAAAGTGGTAACAAAAAAAAGAAACAAAAAACCTAGGGAGTGCAAGAAACAGCAACTATAACAAAAAGATGTAGAAAAAAGTAATGTGTTAACTTTCTTCCATCCAGATAAAAGCATATAAATTAATGACACTTTGAACTAGAATGCATCCTACTAAACAATACCTCAGTCATCATAAACTTATCTAACCATCAAAACCCAAGTTAAAATCTCATTTGTTTCAAAAGCAATTCAAGAGTGATTACCAAGTAGAAACAAAGCTAGATCTTTCTTTAATCAAAGCAATCAATTTCGCCATGTTCTGCCAACTCCATTAATTTCACCATCCACTTATTTTTGAAAAGGAATTGTGGCTTTCAGGAGACAGGTTCGAAATGAAGCCCTTCTTTGTAAATACAAGATCGAGAGTGCTCAATGCAATACCGTGTTGCGTAGAAAAGACTTGATCAGAGAAATGTTGAAATATTCAGTTATTCTTGCAGATTATATGAATAAATAAAGCATTTATCTATAGTTAGAAGAAACAGGTTAGCAGATCTTGTGAGAGACTCAGCAGAGGTACTATCATAAATATAGGCAGCTTCTCATCTTCTTATGAATGGCCTTATAAAATAAATTGCTATAAACATAGGCAATCAATGAAAGATTCTGTAAGAGAAGAATGACATGAGGTTAGTGATGAATATATATTCTTTTTGATGACAACATAGAAGTGTAAGGCGAGGGGGTGGAAAATGGCAAGCAAAAATCCATGGAATTCTTTTAAAGCAGCAAATTATTTTCTAAATACTGTTCCAAAAACCAGAAATAATTCATGAATAACAAGTGATTTTTTAAAATCTTTTTATACAGATTTGGCTGACTGCAATGTATCAGGGACTAAAATCTGCTTCGTTTTTCTGGCCTGGTTCAGATGTTGATGTCAATGGAACTTTTCCAAACTTGTACAAATTATACAATAGGTGAGAACTTGTGAATGGAAGAACATCATGAATAAAGTCCTAAAAAGCTAAACTTTTAAAGTGTGGCAGGATTTTTTTTGGAATAGTTTTCCTCTTTTTAAAGCTCTTGCTATGGTGCCCTTCTGTTGTTGTTTTAAATATTATCAATCACTTAGGTTTAGTTGGGTGATAAGGTTGAAAACCTTCTTCAAAGAAAATCTGTGAGTAAATTTTAAGCACATAATAAATTCTCCAGTAGATGCTCTCAGTCATTAGCATATCATTTAATTTTGTATTATCTTATGGATTCCATTTATTTAATTGTTCTGTTAGGAACCCCTATGTTCTATGGCAGTGGTTCTCAACCTGTGGGTCGCGACCCCATTTGGGGTCGAACGACCATTTCACGGGGGTCGCCAAGCACCGCAGTCCACCATTTTTTTTGGTCGGCCATTTTTTTTCCTATCGCGATGCGGGCCGTCGCGATGCGGGCCGATGCGCGGTGCGTGCCCGCCATTTTTTTTGCGATGCGGGCCAGGGTTGCACCACGCTTGCGCGGCGCGCACCGGGGTCGAGCCCCGGAAAAGGTTGAGAACCGCTGTTCTATGGGATTGCATGTTTAGTTGATTTTGATATTATGCTGATTGTAAGTTGCTTGTTTATTAAAAATTATTTTGTGATGCATTTGCTGTTTTTTTGTATAAAGATTTGAAGATTAGCATTGATGACATTCTGAGAAGTTAATTAGCTTTCAATATTTTTGTTACACAACATGCTGAAAAGCTCCATAAGAATTCCAAATTTGTAATTCTTTCCAAATATCCTTCTTACATATAGTTTGAGGGTTTTTTTTGTAGGTGGTAGGGGACAGACTTTATAGTGCGTTGATTGATTGATTATTTTCAACCACACAGATAAATTTTCTCCTTGATCTGTCCCTAACCTGGTCTTTCAGGTCTTCTGATATTATACCCATTTGCATTGTAACTGAGTCTATCTACCTCATTCCTTACAAAAGACAAGTTTTATTGATTCCAGATGTTCCATTAAACAAGGACATACTTCTTAGGGCTTATGAATTTATTTTAACCTCGTTAATAGTTTCACTAGAATTAACATTATATTGGCTTATAAAGCTACACAGCATCCATACAGGGTTGGTGTAATTATAGAATTTCTAGAATTACCGTATTTCTCGCTCTATTAGGCGCACTGCTGATAAGACGCACCTAGATTTTAGAGGAGGAAAATAGGAAAAAATATTTTGCCAGCCAGGCCCTTCACTCACCTTAGCAACACCTTCGTCCTTGCCCGCCGGGTAGCTCGCGCTTCCGGGAACGTGGGTCTGCGATACGCATGCGTACCGGTAACTTTTTTAGCCATCATAAGGACAAATTAAAGGATCCGCGCGGCCATCTGGTACCCTTTTCCTTGATCTAATACCAAGGAGGCGGTGCTGCGCACGCACGCCACTCCACGGGGGTTGCGGGCGATGGGCTTAGGAGTCAGGCGAGTAGCGGGAAGGGGGATGGCTGCTTGCAGGCGGTAGCAGCGACGGCTCGCCACCTTTCCAGGTTGGACTACAGTTCCAAGCCTCCCCAGGCAGCCTTTTGGTGAGTACTATATCGTACTCCCTTGCCCTCCGCCCTCCGCCGATTCTCTGCTTCCCTTTCTCGCCCCTTGCCCTCCGCCCTCCGCCGATTCTCCGCTTCCCTTTCTCGCCCGTTGCCCTCCGCTGATTCTCCGCTTCCCTTTCTCGCCCCTTGCCCTCCGCCCTCCGCCGATTCTCCGCTTCCCTTTCTCGCCCCTTGCCCTCCGCCGATTCTCCGCTTCCCTTTCTCGCCCCTTGCCCTCCGCCCTCCGCCGATTCTCCGCTTCCCTTTCTCGCCCCTTGCCCTCCGCCCTCCGCCGATTCTCCGCTTCCCTTTCTCGCCCCTTGCCCTCCGCCCTCCGCCGATTCTCCGCTTCCCTTTCTCGCCCCTTGCCCTCCGCCGATTCTCCGCTTCCCTTTCTCGCTCCTTGCCCTCCGCTGATTCTCCGCTTCCCTTTCTCGCCCCTTGCCCTCCGCCGATTCTCCGCTTCCCCCTCTGCTCCAGCGCCTCCCCCCTCCCTGCCTGCATCTTCGCTCCATAAGACGCGGCTGATTTTTCATCCTACTTTGGGAGGAAAAAACCTGCGTCTTATGGAGCGAGAAACACGGTATATCTGTGAGCTCGTTGTCCTAAATATGCATTTCCAAGCACAAGTCTCCGAAAATGCTAAGCAGATATTCCTGCACTTAAAAAGCCCAACTTGTTTTTAGAAAATTTTGATGTTTAAAATATTCTGAATATTTTCATAATAATCCAATTAGTTTTCAAAGATATACATGAAAATATTTCTTCTAATAAAAATAGTAGGCAAAAAAGCCTTAATTAGCTAACCATGTTATGGCAAATATCTTCTTATTCTTTTCTGAATGATAGGCTTATTTCAAACCAACCATCACTTATTCTTTTCTGTATCTCTTAGATCAGGGGTCTTCAAACTTGGCCCTTTTATGACTTGTGGACTTTAACTCACAGAATTCCTCAGGCAGGCTGCCTGAGGAATTCTGGGAGTTGAAGTCCACAAGTCATAAAAGGGCCAGGTTTGAAGACCCCTGTCTTAGATAAAACCCTCAGGGTACAATATTATGGAGTTGTGGTGGCGCAGTGGTTAGAATGCAGTACTGCAGGCTAACTTACTGCTCTCTCCAGGAGTTGGATTCTGAATGGCTCAAGGTTTCCATCCTTCTGAGATCGATAAAATGAGGACCCAGATTATTGGGAGCAATATGCTCACTCTGTAAATTGCTTAGAGCAGTGGTTCTCAACCTTTTTCAGGTTGAGACCCCACTTGCACCGCCCATGCGTGCCGCGACCCTGACCCGCGCGCACGTGCGCGCAATGGGCCGATCCGCGCATGCGCGGTGCGCGCGTGACAAAATAAAATAAAATAAAATAAAAACAAAATGGCGGACCGCGACGGGCCGATCCGCGCATGCGTGGCGCACGCGCGATGAAAAAGAAAATAAAAAAAACAAAAAACAAAATGGCGGACTGTGGTGTCCGGCGACCCCCGTGAAACGGTCGTTTGACCCCAAATGGGGTCACGACCCATAGGTTGAGAACCGCTGGCTTAGAGAGGGCTGTAAAGCAATATGGAGCCAATGGTGGTATTCAGCCAGTTCACACTAGTTTGGCAGAACCGGTAGCTAAATTTTGCTGCATTTGGAGAACCGGCTGGCTTCCAGAAGTCCAGTCTAGGCCTTGGAGGCCAGGCATCGAATAATAGAACCGGTTGTTCAGGTATTTGAATTCCATTACTGTAGGAAACAGTATATAAGCCTAAGAGCTATTGCTATTCAGATGATCTGAGAGTTACTGCCATCTAGTGACTGTCCAAATTTATGCAGTGCAGATAGGGATTCATAAAACTTGCTTGATTCAAAGTATCTAAGTAATAATTGTTACAATGTTCAAATCCCTATCTATAATGACCTATTTTCTGGATTTTTAGAATATGCTGGAACTTTATATCCAGTTTTAATAAATCAACAACAGCTGCCCAAAGCCAAATGCAAGTCTCTGTGTTCTGTTGGTATTTTCTCTTTAGATCAATACCATTTGAAGAAAGAGTAGTAACATTTCTTAACTGGCTAAAATTACCAGAAGAAGAAAGGTAAGTAAATTGCCACCACAAAGCAATGTATAAAATAATAGAAAGGCAAATAGTAACTGCTATGCTGAGTTGGCTATTTGGCTTATCTTGTGGACGTTGTGAAGTTTGTTTCAATAAATTTTAAAGGGTTCATAAAAGCTTGTACTGTAACATAGTATGAATGTGGAGTAATATAATACATAGTGATTTCTTCACATTAATGTTTCAGTTTGGTGAAAGGAGTTTCTATTATTCTCATTTATCTGCTAGCCTGGATAGAATGTTATATACCACAATGTCGTAATTCAACTGTAACTGCAGTGGAAATTTTATCTGTTGAATCTGAAATCTGTTGAATTAATGTCCTTTAAACTGAGGTTTCACTATAGATAACATTTGCACAGTGCTTTCAATTGTTCAGAATGCTTCATGTGCATACTTTAAATCCTTGTAACATTCATGCATACTGTAGTAAATTGATATTACTACTACTACTACTACTACTACTACTACTACTACTACTACTACTACTCATATCATGGGCTGAATTTGAGAGAGTAAGATTTGCTTAAGGCCGAGGTCTTCAAACTTGGCAACTTTAAGACTTGTGGACTTCAACTCTCAGAATTCCCAGCCAGCCCTGGAATTCTGGGAGTTGAAATCCACAAGTCTTAAAGTTGCCAAGTTTGAAGACCCCTGATTTAAAGCCATTTAGTGAGAGATTGCTTGATTCAGAACCCAGCCTCCAGGTTATCATGCTTTATCCACATATATTATCTATATGTGTATTATAATATACATTTTTATATAAACCACCACAAGATTTGTTATTAATGCAATTCTTTCTAATGAAGTCTACTGAATTTAAATATTTTCACTCTTCTCTTAATTTATATGTAAAATATTACATTTTAATGCTGTTTGATATAGACCACACTTTTACACTCTGTATTTAGAAGAACCAGATTCCTCGGGACACCGTTATGGGCCAATCAGCAGTGAAGTAAGTAAATGAATGTTATAATGGCATTTCTTTTAAATTAAGTTCCATAGTAGATTAAGGATTACAACATTAAAGAAATCTAACTAAAAGGCTATTTGATCCCCTCATTTAAAATAAAACATCCTTTTAATTATTCATATATTATAAAAATGATGCACAGCTCTTTGAGTATAATGTTATGACATATAAAAAGTGAAAACAACTATGAAAGATCTTGATGCAGAATACATTCAGCGGAGACCACGGACAAGATTGCTAAACATAATTATTAAAGAAGATTTCAGATTTACAGTTGCATTAAATAGTGAGACTCAGACATCCAAATTAACACTGATAGGATTAAAAGTTAAGAAGTGTTTTAAAAAAAAATAAGTGACCCAACTAGATAACAGAAAATTATATGTATGTGCATTGGGTTAAAGGATCAGATGGGAGTCTGGAACTTTGAAAGGAGATCACTTTAATACTTCTTGGATCAAATTTTATGCATTAAACATATAAGTGAAAGTTAATTTTTAAAGGGGAAGGCCAATGTTTGTCCCTAAATAGGGAGGAAAAAATTGTTGAACATTCAACCGCATGCAGAATTCTTTACATATTTAGATCCCTGAGTTAGAAAAGGGTTATGGAAGACTAGCACTGGGAGGTCTTTTTTCTCATTTCTTCTTCTTAGACTAGACATATACTGTATAAAAATATGAAAATTGTTCTCTTCTGCTTTGAACCTGCCTGATTACTTATATCAGCCGGAATCATCCTTTTGAAGATCTCCCTTGCTGCTAGAAATTTGGCTATCTAGTATGTGAGGATGGTTTTCTCTTAAGTGGTCCCCAGACCAGGGAGTGTGTTTGACTAGCACTTAACAGTTAGGAAAAACTTTTAATTGTTAATTGAATTGTTTCTAATGACATTGATCTTAATTTTGGTTTCATTTTAATTTCATTGTTTTTATTGCTATATTTCATCATTTGTATTTTTAATCACTGTAAGTTGCTGTTGGCATTGTATAGGTAGAAAAGTGGGGTGTACATTTAATAAATTAATAATAATAATTTCTTATCACATGGCGTGGAATAACAACTGTTTTGAGGAAGGATGCACGTATCAGGATTGGCCTAATTTTTAGATATTTTTTGCTTCTTCTCTGTCATCTGCTTTTGCGACACTCCTCCTTGGTTAAGTGTTCTGGAAATCTGGAATGTTTTCTACAATATTTGGCTAGTCTGCAAGGCTTTGTTTGTTTAGCTTTATTATGGAAGACTCTTTAGCTCTTAACTCAGTTACAGGGGTGACTAAACAGCAGCCCAGCATAGCTCAGCCATGCAGTCAATGAATGATCATTGCTGGAATTGCTAATCTTAGACAGTGGTCTATGTCATAAGTAATTTTACTTGAGTCAGCAGCTATCATGAAGGACATGGAAAAATTATTTGGTGATATCTAACTGATCTTCTGCTGCTAATGGAAAGTATCATCAGTCAGCTATATTGTGCCAAAATACTCTCCAAACTATATCAAGCAAAATTAAAGGGAGGCTAATAAAAAACCAATTCTTAACTCTATATCGCTGGCAGATACTTTCTACTGACAGCAGAATATTTATTGGGAACCATCATTTTTAAAAATGTGGGTTAACTTCTTTACTTTGCCTCTCTTCACTTTTGATTTGCAGGTCATTCTTGCATTAGAGAGAGTAGACAAAGTGGTTGGACTGTTGATGGATGGGCTTAAGCAAATGAACCTTCACAACTGCATTAATATTATTCTTATTTCTGACCATGGTAAGTCTTGTTAAACCATATAGATTTTAGAATACATAAAACATTCTTGAAGTGACTCATCTGTATCTCAGCATTTTCATTTCCACTAAGCATTGTTGGTTTGGCACATGGTTTCAGTTAAAGTACGATTATAATTTCTGTAATCAATAAACCAGATAAATAAATAATGAAACAGTAAACTATTGTTTTGAAAGAAAAGATAAATTTGCAGTAGTCTGGCAATATTAGAAAAACTTCTAAAATGTAAACTAGTTTAGGAGCAAATTTTCATAAGGTCACTATTGGACTTAATTCTAACCCATCTGGTTTATTGATTACAGAAATTATAATCATGGTTTAATTGAAGCCATGTGCCAAACCAACAATGCTTAGTGAAAATGAAAGTGCTAATGTGACAGACAGATGACTCATTTTAGTTATATGTGAGGTACAGCTTCAGAGGATTTTGTCCATAGAGTGAGCACCACTTGGTCAGGAAGGAAATTAATGTTCTAGATCTAGATTTTCTGATTAGGCTACCCCTGTGACACCCTGCCTACTGATTGGGCTAACCACTGTATGAACACCAGCTCCATCTGGAGCTCCATGTATAAATGCTGGGTCCAGATATGTATATATCCTATTTGGATTGAATTGACATTGATCTAGAACAGAACTGGGGAACAATAGCCCCTTTATGACTTGTGGACTTCAACTCCCAGAATTCCTGAGCCAGCTATACTGGCTCAGGAATTCTGGGAGTTAAAGTCCACAACTCATAAAAGGACCATAGTTTCCCACCCCTGATCTAGAGCCTTAGATGTTTATTGTTTAAAAAGACTACTAGTTTAAGTGGGTTCTAAACATGTAGGTTTTGTTCAGACATTGGAACTTGCATATAAAGAAGTTGGAAACAATATGGAGAGTGGAAATAATTTATACTCATTTATATAAACAAACAAGTCTTAGAGCTAATTTCTTGCTAGTAATTATACCTGAGAGCTACTTTTACTCAGTGCATTAGTAAAATATGTCCATATTTATAAACAAGCATAAATCTTTATATTTTTCTCCAAGGAATGGAGGAAGCTAACTGCCAAAAAACAGTCTACTTGGATGCACATTTGGGCAATGTTGAAGAACTGTTTGTGGTACCTGGCCCTGCAGCTCGCTTAAGACCCCAAAATTCTCCAGATGAGTATTTCTCTTGTATGTAACTACTAGACCAATTTGAATTACTTGCTTGTTTTATATTGTTGTTTTAGTGTGTGGATGTTGATCTTATATGAAGCTGTGGGATCAGATTAAATGCTTGCATTTACTGGTTGAACTTTTCCTGATAACCTGACTCGCAGAAGTGAGGCTGGCCAATTCTTTCCTGTTTTGGAGACCTTCTAGAACAGGGGTGTCAAACTGCCGGCCCACAAGCCGGATGCGTCATCCAGAAGCTGCCCCTATCCCATTGCCGGCAATGGTAAAACCGTCCCGATACCTTGCGCAACATTGTTGCAAGTTTGACATGTCTGTTCTAGAATAATTTGGCTAGATATATTTTTGGTGGGGGGACTGCGTATGTTCTCTTTCTTCCAGAATATGATCAATACTGGATTCCACCCTTTATTTGCACCTGTAAAAAAGTCACAATGTTATATTTTTAAACAACAATGGCAAACATTTAAATACTCCTCTCTATCGGTATTCATGTAGGGCATGGCCTGTGATTCCTACCCTGTGGCTCTTGGATGCAAACTCACGGGGATGCCGTGGGATGTTTAAAGTTTTTGTGACATCCATTCCTGAAGCTGAGTTTTGGGTGTTCTTTAAGCCTACTGTGCTGTAAAAAAATTATTGAGAAACTAAAGGTGTTGCCAGTGGTGGGATTCAAATATGTGAACAACTGGTTCTCTGTGTGGATGCCACTTACGGAAGTCCATTCTGGGCCTGGGCAACAAAAAATTAGCTACCGGTTCTGCCGAAGTGGTGCGAACCGGCTGAATCCCATCACTGGGTATTACTATATAAACCTTTGGAAACTTTGACATAGACCTTCCAATGAAAACTGTACTACTGAACATTTCTTAGGATAACACGTCAAAACAAATAGAAATATTGTAATTTTGATTTGCCAACATAATAGGTATTAAGTTTAAAGGCAAAACTTGAAAGTTCAGTGTCAAGTACCAGATTCCCACATTTCTTTACTACCAGTAGGCAAAGCTTCACAGAGGATAGTGATTTAGTAGTAGTCTTCCAGTGAACCGAGTGATCAACTGATCTTTGAAATCTTCTCAATACATATCTACAGTCATATTTTTTCAAATAATATCTTAAAGGAAAAAAAATTGCTGCTTGTTACCTTTATATGGACGTTTTTGGGGAAATTTATGTATTTTCTGTAGATATTTGTATGTAATTTGGAACATGCAGCTACTCGCACTATTTGTTTTTATCTAGTGCAAGTTTGGACCTGGGATCATTATGTGTAGGCAAGCCAGTCTGGAAGAGACCATCAGCATTCAATACTTTAGCAAAAACATTATGACCTTTAATTCCACATTATAATATAGTTTGCCTTGTTATTATTTTAACAATTACATTGACCACTCAGAAATCTCCTAGAGCGCAGGAATGTTGAATATTAATTCAATATGGGGCAAATTTTAGAAAACTTGTTTTAGGGTTATCTACAGTATACTGACGTGTTACATCCTTGTATTCTGCTGTATGGTAAAGAGTTACTTTTAATGGCTGTGGCAGAGAAGAACATTTTGATTAGCTTATAAACAAGATGAAATGTGATGCAGATACTTAGTTGGACATTATTTATTTTTCTTTTTTTAAAACTATAGGTAACTAATTATCTCATCTAACTCTTCTAGTTGATTATGAAGGCCTTGTGAGAAACCTTACAGTAAGTACTGACATCTTCTCCAAGTCACGACTCTTATTTCATTGATTAGGTTTAATATAGTTGCCCAACCCAGAAAACTACATTAGCTACATTTTCCCCATCATTTATAGAATTAGTCAACTCATCCAGATCTAATATACCTTCCCTCCTTTAGATATATCAAGATATGGGGGTTGCATCCCCTTGGTATATTATTATATTGCTGTTATAGTGTTCCTTTCTTCTGAGAGGGAAAGAAAAAATTAAACAAGAATCAGTATTTGGTATAAAAAGTAATCCTGGATAGAAATGTTTTTTTTTAAATAGTCTGACTATGCTCCGACCCATCATTTTAAGTGATAAGGTGGTTTGGTTTGTCTTAGTGATATTTTTAAATCTAGAAATTGTGGTTGGTAAACCAGGATTTTGAATATTATTTTTGAATACAAAAATACTTGTGGATTCCACAATAGCTGCAGTACAGCTAATAGCATTTGCGGAAATACTTTAAAAATATTACATGGCCAAAATCTTGCAAGACACCCAAATCCTCCAGGTTTTTTTTTATTCTCATGTGAGATTTTGAATTAGAATGTCCAATTCAATGAGATCTTGGGAAATACCAGATGTGTTTTCAGTTTTCTTGCGTGACATTACAAAAAGTCTTGGAGAAAAATCACCGAAAAGTTTTGAGATGGAAAGTAGGAAGATCAGCTTCATATGTTACTATATTAGCAATACCTGAAGAGTTCAGATCATAATAAAATGTGCTTCAAATCAAGTTAAAACAAGCTTTGTTTTTTAATGCTTCATTTGACTTAAAATGTTTTCCTATAAGAGTACAGGCCCAGATGATGTAACCTTAAAAAGAGAAGAGGGTAAAATGTAAATACATTTATAAACACCTGCCAAAAAAAATTGAAGGATGCTTCTTTAATATTTTTTATTTCTTTCTTAGTTATTCATAACTCTTCCTAATTTTCTTTCTCTTCTTTCCAAATCTTGTTAAAAATCTCTTCAATAAAAATTATATTTAAAAAAAAGCACAGGCCCAACATGTTTACTTAGGCAAGCCTTTGATGTGCAAGCAGGTTTTGGATGCTTCATATGGAAGGAAAAATTGGTTATTTATTACGGCTGTCATGTATATTTTAATAAATGCTTATGATTAATTGTGCTTTAACAACATCAATTATGTACTACCTGCTCCTCGTGGGCCACCTGTTAGAAGAAAAGAAAGTAAACCTTAATAAACATGGGTAAAATTATCTGTAATCAGAGGAAGAATGTCATTGCTGATTTCTCTACCTCTTAAATCTCCATACATCTCTAAGTACTGTCCAGTGTAGATTTCTGAGGGTGGATTACAGCCAAGGTCGAGAGAAAAAGCAAACTCTGTAAGATATTTTGCATCATGCTGATGATATGACCATCTACTGTGATTTCCACATTGCAGTGTTTGCTCCCAGAGCAGCATTTCAAAGCATACCTGAAGCAGATGCTTCCCAAGCGATTTCACTATGCCAGTAATAAACGGATTGAATCGGTACATTTTTATATGGACCAGCAGTGGCAGCTTGCCCGGTAAGCTCTTGGTTTTGGTTTTAATTCCTATTTATTTCACTTAAGTGGGAGCAAATTATTTCTGTTGCTGCCTTATCTTACACTTCAATCTTGCATTTCATTCCACAAGAGCAACAGGGGCACATATTACCCTGCTAATGTTATGCCAGGGGCCATATGGGCTCAACCTTCCACCTTTATCAAGCTTCTGCTCATTGAGAAATGCAGCTTTTGGAACAGTTGTCCTCTCCTTAGTCATCTTATGGGAATCAGATTCTCCTTCAACTTGTTATCTGTGAACAACAGAGGCCACAGTGTGGAAGAACTAGCTAGTTATCTTAACTGAAGTTATTTGAGTGGTCATCTGTGAATTCAGAAAATCAGCTCTCCTATCTTCTCTAATTTCAGGTGACTTTAATTCATTTACAATGTTGGTCTTAGGAACTGAAGAGGTGTAATAAAAGTTCTACCCAGTGATGGCGAACCTTTTAGAGACCGAGTGCCCAACAACTGCCCCACGCCCACCCCACATCCCCTGCACTGCCCCCACTCCACCCCTGCCCCACCCACCTGCAGGGCCACCCACCACCTCCATGGCCCGCCGATTGCCCAGATTGCCCAGCAGCACCATGGCGGCCACGCCCTCTACTTGTGCCCAGCAGCAGCATCTGTTTACGATGGGGCGCAAGGGTGGAGTCTTGTCCCCACTGCCCTGCTACCATGTCCTTGGCTGCGCTGCTCCAGGGGGCCGTGCCTGGGGCAACTCTCTTCTGGGGGGGCTACTGGTGTGGGGGGGGGGCTGTGGGGGAGGCGGGGATGGGGCAACAGCACATGTGCCCACAGAGAGGGATCCGAGTGCCACCTCTGGCACTCCTGTCATAGGTTCGCCACCACTGTTCTACCCAGTAGCATGAGGGGTAGATATTTGGGTGGGACAGAGCATCTGCCAAACAATTATGTAAGCTCCAAAATCTTTCAACTAGGAGCTACCCATATTATACGTGTGGTTTGAGATAACCACTCAAAAAAATATACAGGTGCTTTGGGCCTTGAAGGAGTTTGGCATAAATCTCACCAAGGATAGTAAACTAGTAAACAGACAAAGAGCATTCTGTAATCAGAGTCACCAAAGGAGAAAATGGGCTTACATTGTATCAAGAAGACTCAATATGGAAAAGAAAGGCCAAGAAGAGATTTTATTTCAATTGATCCTGGCAGGCTTATTTGTTATTATTATGTGTTTTGCAGGATACGGTCTGAGCTCAAATATTGCACTGGTGGATTTCATGGGTCAGACAATGTATTTGCAAACATGCAGGTAAATAGCAATATATGTTGGTGCCTTCCAAACAAGCTGTTTTGGGGTTCTTTAACCAGGGATTCTATTTTCAGATTTCCATGCTCCGGGGACCTTCAACTTTGCCCTTTTATGACTTGTGGACTTCAAGTCCCAGAATTCATCAGCTAGCGTGCCTAGCTGAGGAATTCTGGGAGTTGAAGTCCACAAATCATAAAAGGGCCAAATTTGAAGACCCCTGCCATACTCTCTTTCCTCTTCTTTCCTTCAGCCTTTCAAGGGACTTTCCAAGCCCCTTTCAACAGATCTTTGCTTGGGAGCAGCCTATGAACTTAAAGGAACTTCATATTATAGAAAACAGCAGGTGAAATAATAATACTGATGTTGATTTGAAATGGGTCTTATGATCCATCCAATTCAACCCCCTGCTCTGTGGAGAAATTTACTAAACTGTCCCTGACAGTGGCTATTTTGCCAGTGTTTAGAACCTTCACTCTTACTATCAGGAAATTATTTCTAATATTCAGCCTGATTTCCTTTGCTGAGGTATAAAATGTGAATTAAGTTCTTCAGACCGTTGTATAACAGAGAATATTATAGAGAGCCACTTTGGTCTAGTGGTTAAGGTAACCAGTCTAGGAAGTGGGAGACTCTTGAGTTCTAGTCTCACCTTAGCCTGAAAGCCAGCTGGGTGACTTTGGGCTGTCATTTTCTCTCAACCCAACCCACCTCACAGTGTTGTTGTTATTATGGGGAAAATAAGAGGAAAAAGGTGTGTTGGATGTATAAAAATAATAAAGGCAAGATACAACTAAATGAATAAAAAATTATAGCCTTCTTTGAATCTAATACTATTTCTTGACAATTTAGTAGTCCTCGAAGGTTTGATTCAGACTTAGAGTCAGGAAGGGCTCAAAACATTAAAACTAACAGATATAAAATAACAAAGCAGATAAAAAGAATGTTCTTTTTATCTGCTTCGTTATTTTATATCTGTTGGTTTTAATGTTTTTTAATGTTTTTATGCAGTTAGCTGGCCCAAGTTGTTTGACATGAGATGTGTGGCAAACTTCATAAACAAACAAACAAAACAAAACAAAATAAATTTTGGTGTGGAAATCTCAAGATTATTAGTATCTTCTCAGTTGCAATATTTAATTTCCTTTAAATTGCAAGACCTTCTTCTGTGAGCAGCCAATGAGATATTGTGGGATGAAAGTAATTCAGTAGCGGATACTAAATTTGTGAGTTTCATAATCTATATTTGTTTAAATTAAAAACAGTAATTGTGTTGCTGAATGAATCAGCTTGTAGGCAGATGGTAAGCCTCTTCATTTTGCATTGATGTTATCTTTTGAGCAGCTGTGATGAAATGCAAAAGCATAACGTTTGGAGGGAAAAAAAGTAGCTAAATAGTTTTGCTGGGAGAACTTTGCTGTTTTATATTACTGAAAGAGAAAATATGCAAATCTTTGCAGTAGAATATTTACAGTAGTGGGGGGGGAGCCAGATGTTTTTAGGAGAAAATAAGAAAAAAAACCCCAAAAGAATTGATGAACCTCATTGCCTGGAATAAAGCTTTCAGCTCGCTGTCATTTATCTTAACACAGATGTATTCTAAATACTTACAGAAAATGGAAGTAGTTAACCTATGAATGTACTAACATTTGCAAAGAAATATGTGTGGTTTGATACATATTCTAATTGTTCAGAGAAATAAAAGTAGTTCTAGTGGAGTATTGACCATGGTGGAAATCTATTGAGGATATCAGCTGTCAGCTAAGCTATATCAAACTTTGCTTTTATCTGGATTTCCTGTGTGACTTTTCTATTTGCATAAATCTATTAAGAGGGCAGCCAGCTGTCTTTTAAATATAGATTTAACTCTTCTCTTTTTCTGAAGGCATGTTTTTAGTAAACTGCTTTGGGAAATTCAGCAATTTTTCCAGATAAAGACCAGCTGGATATTCCAGTTACAACCAGAGTCACTTAGTTGAGTTGGGCAGCTATAGAAATTGAATAAATAAGTAAATAGATTTGTGGTTTTTGTTGTAGGCACTCTTTATTGGATTTGGGCCTGGATTCAAGTTTCAAACAGAAGTTGACCCATTTGAAAATATTGAAATCTACAACTTAATATGTGGTACGATAAATTGGCTTGACCCCTTTACCTCATCAACTCAAAACATTTCCAGAAAATATTTACCATTCATCTAGAATTATATTACTTACCTTCATTATGTTTATTATATTGAAAAGCTGAAAGATTATTTCTGATGTCTGTGCTGATGCCAGTTTCCAGTAACGTTAGAAGTGGAATTTGGTCCCTATCTAACTCCTTTTCTTTTCCTTTAAAACAGCAGTTCTCAACCTTTTGCTGGCCGCAACCCTGACCTGCGCCGCGCATGCGTGGCGCGACGGCCCACATCGCAATGCATGGCGCGGCAGCCCACATCGTGCATGCGCGACGACCTGCATTGTGCATGCGCGGCACGGTGGCCCGCATCGCACATGCGCAGCGGCCCGCATCGCGCATGCGTTGCGCGGCGGCCCGCATCGCGCATGCGCTGCGCGGCGGCCCGCATCACGCATGTGTGGCACGGCGGCCCGCATCACGCATGCGCGGCGGGGCGGCCCGCATCGCGCATGCGCGATGCTACCCCACGCATACGCGGTGCTGCCCCCTGTGCCGGCTCCTGGGAAAAGGGGAAAAAATGGCGGACTGCGTTTGGCGACCCCCGTGAAATGGTCGATCAACCCCAAATGGGGTCACGACCCACAGGTTGAGAACCGCTGCTTTAAAAACTTCTCTTTTGATTCTTTAAAACTTGCCATATGGGGCATCTCTCTAGTTTTCATCTTACGTTGAACTCTTTCTGATTATTTTTATATTAAGTTTTAATAACAGTTATTTGTACTTAGGATTTTTTAAAATAGCATGCTTTATTTATACTTATAGTTCTATGGAATAACTGGCATGACCTGCTATTAAATTTAGCACATAGATAAGTAGTGGCCATTTATGTCCATAGCATGTTTATTATAAGAATTATGTTTAAACTGTGATGTAAAGCATATCTTCAATATCTTTGACATGGTTTTCTCAACTATTTTAGATCTTCTTGATTTAACACCAGCCCCTAACAATGGAACTCATGGAAGCCTTAGTCACCTTCTAAAGAGAGTCACTTATATTCCCAAGCATCCCCAAGAAGAAAGCAGTCCTTCTTCATGCCCTTTGGTGAGGCAGAGGACCTCCACTGATGGCCATATCTGCTCATGTAAATCTTTGGTAAGGATCTAGAGCAGGGGTCTTCAAACTTGACCTTTTTATGACTTGTGGACTTCAGCTCCCAGAATTCCTCAGCCAGCATGCCTGGCTGAGGAATTCTGGGAGTTGAAGTCCACAAGTCATAAAAGGGCCACATTTGAAGACCCCTGACTTAGAGAAATAACAATTGCTCTTCAGGAATAGCAATTAGAATTTTTGGTGATTTTTAATTAAAAATGCCTCCTATTTTCATGGTTGTATATGACAAATCTGGATACAATTCATTTAAGATTATCTATCTATCTATCTATCTATCTATCTATCTATCTATCTATCTATCTATCTATCTATCATCTTATTTTTACAAATAATCCAAGATGGCCCCACAAAAACAACAAACTTGTGATGTGGGTTGAGCTGAGAGAGAGTGACTGACCCAAGGATATCCAGCTGACTTTCAATGCTATGGCAGGACTAGAAAACACACTCTCTCATGTGTGTATGTGTGTATGTATTCTCATCTCATCTCATATATCTTTATATCTCTACATTCGTATAACTTATATGCCTCCCATTTCGCTATTCAATGCTACTCAATATCATCATTCTGTCAATTTATCAATCATTTTGTAGTTTACTGTAGATTGTTTTTTTCATAATTTTTTATTTGTGTCTTCTGTCTGATACTGCATAAAAATGACTTCATCTTCTGCTTTCCTTTACATATAGCCCTTGCCACCGATTCAGCCACAGGTAGATCTTACTATTTCAGAAAGTAAGTATTATAACTGCTTCTGGAAATGGGGTAAATTAAGCAGAAAACCTTGACTGGGAAGTTGCTATATAGTCGCAGACCTAGTTTGCCTTTTTATCTTCTGTAGTAAAGAAGATAGAAGAATACAACTTGCCTTTTGGGAGGCCCCATGTACTCCAAAAGAAGCAGAAGTTTTGCTTCCTTCACAACCATCATTATGTCAGTGGATTTAGCCAGAACATCAAGATGCCTTTGTGGAGTAGCTATTCTGTTAACAAGCATGTAAGTGTGCGGGTAATTCAGTTTTCATTTGAAGGAAAAAGATATAAAGCAGTGAGTGGCAGGAAAAAAAACAATGTGGCAAGCCAGATGTGGGCTCATTTAAGTGGGGAACAATGACTTTGGAGACAAATCATTTTTAAATAGTGCATATTTTCAGCAATGGTTTAAGTAAAATACATGAAACATATGTAGCTTGGCTGCTGGATATTTTTTTTTCTGATTTCTTTACCAGCTGTGATCACATGTTTTCATGTATTTCTGCAGAGAAAATACATGATAAATATATACCATATTCTTCTCTCTGAGTCATAGAACCAGAAATTAAAAACTGGTTGCTTCTTCACAGATGGGAGGTCTTAGAGCAACCACATGTTTACTGGACCCGTGCCCCTCCTGGCTGGTACTGGCCTCCAGCGAGGTGACGTGAGGCTGGCTGCAGGCGATTACTAACGCTTCGTTGAGTGAGGGTGTCTTCCCTGCCGCCCTGAAAGAGGTGGTGGTGCGACCCCTCCTCAAGAAGCTCGCCCTGGACCCGGCTGTCTTATCCAACTACCGTCCTGTCTCCAACCTTCGCTTTGTTGCGAAGGTTGTTGAGTGTGTGGTTGCTCGACAGTTCCCTCAGCACCTGGAGGAATCGTCGTATCTAGATCTGCTCCAGCTGGGCTTCAGGCTGGGCTACAGCACGGAAACAGCTTTGGTCGCATTGGTGGATGATCTCTGGCGGGCCCAAGACAGGGGTTGTTCCTCTGTCCTGGTGCTATTGGACCTCTCAGCGGCTTTTGATACCATCGACCATGGTATCATGCTGTGCCAGTTGGAGGGGTTGGGTATAGGGGGCACTGTGCTTCGGTGGTTCTCCTCCTTCCTCTCCGGCCGGACGCAGTTTGTGTTGACAGGGGGTCAGAGGTTGACCCCGAGGCCCCTTGATTGTGGGGTGCCTCAGGGGTTGGTCCTCTCGCCCTTGTTGTTCAATATTTATGTGAAGCCGCTGGGTGAGATCATCCAAGGTTTTGGGGTGGAGTTCCATCAGTACGCTGATGACACTCAGCTGTACATTTCCACCCCGAACCACCCAAATGAAGCCCTTGACGTGCTGACCCAGTGCCTGGAGGCTGTGCGGATCTGGATGGGGAGGAACGGTCTCAAGCTCAACCTCTCCAAGACCGAGTGGCTATGGTTACTGTCGTCCCAGTATAGTCAGCTGATTCCATCGCTGTCTATTGGGGGCGAGTCTGTGGCCCCCACGGGAAGGGCTCGCAACTTGGGAGTCCTCCTGGATTCACGGCTGTCCCTTGAGGACCATCTGATGGCTGTGGCCAGGAGAATGTTTTACCAGATTCGTCTGGTCCGCCAGTTACGCCCCTTCCTGGATTGGGACATGCTACGCACGGTCACTCATGCCTTCGTCACTTCCAGACTGGACTACTGTAATGCTCTCTACATGGGGCTCCCCTTGAGGTGCACACGGAGGCTCCAACTGGCACAGAATGCAGTCGCGCGGGTGGTAGTGGGGGCGCCCTGGCGGGCACGAACGGCCCCCATCCTGCGTGAGCTGCACTGGTTGCCGGTGGTCTTCCAGGTGCGCTTCAAGATGTTGGTTACCACCTTTAAAGTGCTCCATGGCATAGGACCCAGTTATTTACAAGACCGCCTTCTGCCAGCAAATACCTCCCACCGACTAGTTCGCTCCCACAGGGAGGGCCTCCTCAGGGTGCCATCGGCTAAGCAATGTCACCTGGTGGCGCCCAGGGGGAGGGCCTTTTCTGTGGGGGCACCGACGATGTGGAATGAGCTCACCCCGGAACTTCGGATGTGTCATGATCTCCGCACCTTCAGAAGAGAACTGAAGACTCATCTCTTCAATCAAGCCAGCCTGGCCTAGATCTCCTTGGGTTTTTTAAGTAAATTTTTTAAACAAGGTAGCTAGGGTTTTAAGAATGGGATTTTAATTGGTTTTAGTGGCAGCCTAGGTATAAATTTAATTCAGTTCTAAATATTTATTATTGTTATGTGTTTTAATTTGGCTGTTAACCGCCCCGAGTCCTACGGGAGAGGGGGCGGTATAAAAGTTCGAAAAAATAAATAAAATAAATAAATGTACTGTGGAATTTTTTTTTCTGAATTTGCATCATCCTCCAGTCAAATCAGGACCATTATTTATTTTGATCTGTCCTTTGCTAGTTTCTCTTCATACAAGAAAATTGGCCTTAGTTTTGAAGAGTTATCATGCTGCTAGGCAGATGGATTAAATCACTACCTCTTTATATAATTTCTCAGTGTGTGCTGTGCAGCATATGAATGCATGCATGTTGTGCAGGATACTTGAATAATGATACTTGAGTAATGTACACTTCCAATGTACAGTAATTAAAGTATGTGTGACTGCACAGTTAGCCCATCTTAGAAACACTTTAAAAGCAGCTGCATCTTTTCCTGGGCAGGAAAAAAAGGATAATCCTGGCAAAAGACATGCTTAATTAAGATGCTCTTGATTGATACTTTCTGAACCCTTATATGAATCTGAAGTCCATTTTCTCCTTTGCATTCAGATAACTGCACAGCCTATACCAGGGATAGGCAACCTTGGCTCTTTTATGACTCGTGGACTTCAACTAACAGAATTCCTGAGCCAGCCATGCTCAGTTGAAGTCCACGAGTCATAAAAGAGCCAAGGTTGCCTATCCCTGGCCTATACTAATGTCCGCACACACATACACAATCTCTGAATGGATTAGAAATAGAATTTGTTAATTCTGTCCCGTTGCATCCTAAAACGATACATATTGCTACCCAGTTGTTTTGCCAAGTAAAGGCCTATGTGCACAGCAGTTTGAACATTTGGATTTCACAACTCCTGTGAGCCAATTGTCTTACATAAGCTCTACCTGATAATGAGAGTCTAATCTGAACCAAAAAAAAAAAAACCAACTCTATAGGAAGTTGGGAAGTGATATAGATCAAAACAAGGGCTACATCAGTCTATCCTTGATAGGGGAAAATATAATGGATTTATAAAATGATAAATGCTGTGAATAGAGTGGTCTTTAGAAATCCTCTTTGCAAACATCTAAACTTAGCCAAAGGTACATGCTGTATAGACTTAAAAGAACTAAAACAAAACATTCTTTCATAATATAGCTGGATTATTGTATATTTATCTTGTCTTATTCTTTATGTACAATAAATATACATAACCACTGGTATTTTTGTTTTGTTAATTAGGACAGCTGGAATGCCTCTGCAGGTGCCACCAGAAGCTGCTTCTACACAGATCATCGTATTTCTTTAAATAGCAGTCAAACTTGTTCACTTTACAAAAATCACCCTCAGCTTAACTATGGATTTCTTTTTCCTCCAAGTAATTTCCATTTTCTCTCTTATTTCTAGGCAGAGTGATAACAATATTTAGATAAATTTTTCTCCTGATAAATTTGACTCCTGGTTCTATAGGCATATCCATGGCTTTTTGTTGGCAACAATATGCAAATAGCTCACTGTTGCCTTCTTCTGAATATTGTTTTACTAGTTAATTTAGGTTATAGTCCTGGGATTTCATGCTAGGGTCCCATTAAGGTAATAATCAGGTATAATCCTAGTTAGATTATTTGAGATCAGCCAAAGCAGGGATTAAATTAATAGCCAAAATAAAACTTGTTTCTGCTTCTTAAAATGTGTGGACTATATTCTTTTATATATAAGAATTAAATATTGGACGTAAGCCAAAGCCAACCTAGAAAATCTTTAATTGATATTTATACAAAATGTTACTAAGTATGAAAAATGTAGAATCATGGCTGGCAGATCTTACATGGCTGGCTATCAAAACACCTTTTATCTTTTAAATTCAAACTACAAAAGAACCAACATTTTAATATTTAAATGGTTTTTTCATATTCTACAAGTAATTTATGGATTGGATGTTTCCTTTTCATAAACACAATCCCCAAATTAGGCGGCATCCTCTTGTTTGAAGCTGAGGTTAACTTTTAAGTAGGAATTGCCTTTTGATCCTTTGGAAGTTCAGTGTGCTTGTCAACATTCCTGGGAAATTTTGGAATGTTCTCTTTGGTGAATGCAGTGCTTCACACAATTTGGTATCCTTTAAATATGTCGGGACTACAAGATTTATATTATCTAGTCAGCAGGGCAATAGCCATGTCAGTTGGTCATTCGGGGAGATGTAGTTCATCTATCTTGGGAATGCCTTTTGGGGAAGATTGCAGTAGAATGGTGTACTGGCTTAAGAATATTTAGTAATAATATATCTTAAGCCACCCAGAGTTGTTTAGGTATTGAATGGCCTTTACCAGTGATGGCGAACCTTTTAGAAACTGAGTGCCTAAACTGCAACCCAAACCCCACTTATGCATCATTGAATGCCGGGTGGGTGTGGCCCATTGGCTGGGCGTGGCCCATTGTCTGGGTGTGGTCCATTGGGTGGGCGGGACTGCGGTGGTAATGGCAGACTGGGTGGGACTAAAAAGTTCAATCGATCAATTCCAACTTTGCAAGATCTTTTTTTCCCCACGAGAAGTTGAAATGGACTGATTGAACCTTTTTTTTTTTGCACACGGCGGTGGAGGCCTAAAGCGAAAAGGTTTTATAAAACCCAGTTGAAGGCCTAGGACTGGGGCGACGGCGCGCGTGCCCACAGACAAGGCTCTGAGTGCCGCCTCTGGCACCCGTGCCATAGGTTTGCCACCACTGGCCTATACATTAAAATAAATATAGTACATAAATAAGCAAACCCATCTCTTTGAGCCTTGAACATTGTATTTGGACTTAAATGTTTAGTACCGTGTATTTATTTCAGAAACTAGAAAGGTTTTTCAATCATTTGATATATTGATACATATCAGTTTTAAATGCTTGCTTATATATTTTTATGTTTCTAGATCTGATTGAAGAAGATAAGAAAAATTATTATGAAGGAGTTCTCTCAAGCAACATAGTACCAATGTATTCTGCTTTTCAAGGTAAAGGCTAATTTTTATGGGCTTTTGCTTCTTTTTATGGGAACAATATAAGCTAATGAAATATCATTACTTAATTATATTATTAAAGCATAGTTGTTATGCTCTTGTGATTGTGTTGCAATAATATACATGTAGTAATGTCCAATGAATAATGGTGTTCTGCTGCGTTGTACTGTATTTCTTCAGTCTCATAACAATTTCCTGAATGCCTACATTCTTGATTCTATGTGCCTGCAGTCTACTTCAAATGATCATACCATGGCTTAACAAGTCAAAACATAAATGGATCTTCTGTTCCTTTATATAGCTTCTATACTCATGCAAGCAAGATACTTCTAAAATTGGAAGGCTAAAATAGTCTACTTACTTAGGAGTAAGCCCATTGAGCTCAAAGGGACTTCTAAATAAAATCTATCGAGAATGGTTTTCAGTTCTCTAATCCAGAGATAGATAGTCCTATGGCTATAGATTGAACACTGCTTCCTCGGTTGCCTAGGCTCCAAGGGCGATTCTCAAACTAGCCAAGATAGTCTTTATGTAAAACCATGATGGAAAATGTTTATAGTGAAAGAAATATTTTCTACTGATTATCTGTTTCTAAAGATTAGGAGAATTTCTAGATTGTAGATCACCTCTGCAGAGAGTGTCAGTCCATTCAAGAACTATATAAAAAAAAAGATGGTCAAAGCAAATGTCATTGTTTGCTTTATATTTGGAAGTCCGGACAATGCACATCAGAGTTAAATTCATTCATAAATATCTCTTGGATTTGGAAGCTCATATCCGAAACTCCAGCCCTCCAGTATGCCAAGCACAAAATATTAGGACTCTGTAGTTCCAACATACTTGGAAATAGTTATGAAATTCATACTGTTTTGATAAATAAGTAAAATAAAGGCAGTCCATGATCATAGAATAAAAAAATAAACCTTCAACCAGCAATATCACTGATGGGCTTGGTTCTCTTCAAGTCATGATATTTTCTTAGAGATATTCTCCCTTGTTCTTTCAGTGATTTGGGACTATTTTAGTGCTGTCCTACTACCATCATATGCTGCAGCCAGAAATGGTGTAAATGTGATCACAGGTCCTATATTTGATTACGACTACAATGGTGTATATGATACACCAGAGGAAATAAGAAGGTTAGCAGATATCTGTTTTAGCTTTTGTGTGTGTGACTGTGTGTTGAAATAACTGCTTTGATTTAATTTATGGGAACAAACCTCAGTTAAAATATATTTTTCTGACTTAGCAGAATGTATGTCCTGAAGAAGTAAGACAATTAGCAATTTATATTGAGCCTATCAATCCCTTTGTGGCTTCTTCCATATTTATCAATGCATTATATTTGATTTTAACATGTGTAAATTATGGCTTTTCTTTTTTAAAACAAAATTACATTCAAATAAGTATTTCAATACATATTTTATTTCAAACAGTATGAAAGATATTTTGATATGGTATTTAAAAGCTGGTGGGTGAAACCATTTCAATGTTCACAATAATCTAAGAGTATGGTTCAAGCTGGTATCAAGGAATATACATTAACATTCTAGCCGTGTTGTGGGCAGCCCTTATCAGAGGCATCCCTGGGGAAGCAGAGGAGGGATATCAGGGGAGAAACAAATAATGAAAGCAGCATCTTGTCATCACTTTTACACGTGCATCATGATATCCACGCATAACTATCAATCTAGTAGAGCTTGTGTTGCAAAACTGCAATGTTGCTTCTATCGTTTGGGTGAATGCCTCAAATCAGGTGGATGTATTTATTCATTGCTGTATACTTTCCATAAAGAACGTCCATCACTATTTTAATAGTAATTATAAAATTTAGAAAAGGGAAATACATTTCAAGTACATTTTAAAAACATAATTTGCACATCATTAAAATGAAATTCGCACATCATTAAAATGAGAGGCCCAGGGTTTCTGTTTCTATCAAATCTAATTTCAATAGTGTGATCTGAGAAAGGAAATTATCTTGGAGATTGTGAAGCCCAGACTGACTGAAAGGAAGAAAATTCTCATACAAATAGTCTGGACTCATTACATATCGTTTAAAGGTTTATAACCAGTTCTTTGAATGTGCCTAATAGCTTGCAGAATTGGTTTAGCAAGGGGGATCTGTATATAGCTTGTATATTTCTTTGGTGTGTGGAGTATGCTCAGTACAATTAACACAAAAATGTTGCTGCTTTTTTTCCTTTTAAAATTAAATGTCAGGCACTCAACTAATGTAGCGGTCTTCATTCCAACTCACTACTTCATTACATTGACAAGTTGTAAAAATGTTTCCCAAACGCCTTGGCAATGTGAAGGATCCCTTGATGTTGTATCTTACATTATACCCCACAGAGAAGACAACAGTGAAAGTTGCATAGTGAGTATAATCTTTTAATATATGAAACATAAAAATGCACAAAAAGTGCTCTTTTGTTTAGTGCAAGTTTCTAGTTTTTATAATAGATGTGGGCAGAGACTTGAAAATGTGAGAAATATATGAGAAAAGCTTTGAAAGAGAAAAGATGCTTTGCATAGCTTTTAATATAAAAAGCCTCATTTCTAGCCCTGGAATAAACTTTAGCACAACATCAATACAGTCCTAATTACAGGGCTGATGTGAGCATTTATGTCATAGAGCAGGGCTTTTCAACCTTTTCACCCATTGTACCACTTTTAGGATATGGCAATATCCGAGTACCACCAGTCGTCTAGCAAGATGTCAAAAATTTGATGACCAAAAAAAAAAAAAAAAAGGAAAAAAGTGATAAAGTACAGGTAGTCCTCGACTTACAAGAGTTCGCTTAGTGGCTGTTCAAAGTTACAATGGCACTGAAAAAAGTGCCCAAGCCACAGCTGAGCAAGATACCTGCCTGCCCTGTCTGAGGTTTTCATTGTTGTGAACATTTCTGTTGAGGATTGGCAGCGGGGGTGGAGGGGGGGTGTTTGGTTTTTATTCCCCCCATCTGCTGGGTGGTTGCAGCAGGTTTTGGTCACTTCACATGACACTGGGACACTGTGACCGCCATAAATATGGATCAGTTGCCAAGCATCTGAATATAAATCACAAGACCCTGGAGATGCTGCAACATTCCAGCTGATCGGCGCTTCTTCTGGGCTCAGCAGAAGCGCCAGGATCAGCGCCGAGCTCCAGCTGGAGCCTGGTGCTGATCTTGGTGCTTCCACTGAGCCCTGACAGCCCTGCAGTTCCAGCCATCTCTTGCTCAGGCTTGTGCGGTGCTGCCACCTGTTCAACTCATTCCCCTCCCCTGCTACCACTTTTCTAGGATGGTTGCGTACCACCTGTCAGGTGCCAATGTACCACTGGTGGTACCCGTATCACTGGTTGAAAAGCCCTGTCATAGAGGCCTTACAGGTATTTAGTACATAAATAATTGTGATATTACCACCAAAATTATTTTTTTGTCCTTAGATAATCATTGGGTTTTTTTCCCCTAATGGAACTCATAGAGAGATTTCTGCCATGACCTTTCTGAAACTTGATATTCAGGCTGCTAGTAGCAATCATGGAAATAGGGGTAAAGTAAATACAGATCAAATATGAAATTGATAATGGGGTGGATAGTTAATACTCTAGGACAAATAAAGAATATTCAAAATATTGGATCTTGGAGAAATCTTGGCAAGAAAAGTGAGTTGAAAATAATAAAATTAAATTTAAAAGAAACACGGGATGGGGATTCAAATCCTGATCTACAGTGCAGATATTTTGTGGGGTGGGATGTTCTCTTTGAATCCATCTTGATTTCTGGCAACTGCTGGTAAAAGTTTTGTTGGCAAGATTTTGGAAGTAGTTTGCCTGCTTCCTAGGGCTGAAAGAGCCCAAGGTCCCCAGCTGGCTTTATATCTAAGGTGGGACCAGAATTCACAATCTCCCAGTTTCAAGACTGGTGCCTTAATCACTACACAAAGTGACTGACTTAATTGATTTTATTATTCAGTAATTAAATAAGCGTACACAGGTAGTTCTCTTCTTACCACAGTTCATTTAGTGACCATTCAAAGTTACAGTGGCCCTGAAAAAATGATTTATGACTGTTTTTCACACGCTGTTCGGCATTCCCACGGTCATGTGATCAAAATTCAGATACTTGGCTTATGATGGTTCCAGTGTCCCAGGGTCATGTGGTCACCTTTTTGCAAAGTCAATGGGGAATCCAGATTCACGTAACAACCATGTTACTAACTTAGCAACTGCAGATATTCAGTTAACAATTGTGGCAAGAAATGTTGTAAAACGAGGCAAAACGCACGTAACAACTCTCATGGAATTATATATTCCAAGCTATTGGAATTATAATTGTTCATAAATGGAATGTGAATCAACAATGTGATAGAGCTTCTAAAATGTAGGAGAAGATGAGACTTTATTCCTGTTTATTCCTGAGAAGAAAGATTAGATGGTGGCACATGATGGTAGTAGGTAGCATATAGTAAGTTTTAAAGCATCTAAAGACACGCCAGACAGAAGATGTAGTTCTGCTTTCTGTTTTCACAGAGTGCAGCACACAGAACAATTGCTTTAAGGAAGTAATTTCCAGCTGATCATCAGCAACTGTTTCCAAATAGCATTAACTGTTTAACAGTGGAAGCAATTACCAAGAAAAATGCCAAGCTTCCTTCCACTGACTGTTTTCAAACAATCTGTCCCGCTGCTTTAATTTGGACTCCCACCCTGAACAAGGATTGGATCAATGAATTAAACTGGCCTCTTTCAACATTATAATTCTGCAACTGTTCCATTCACACTGTTATGGGAAAGAAGGCTAAATTTCTTTGTGTGCATTTGATCATTCCTGAGAATGGGAATATGACATGAATAATGATCAATAAAGTGAGTTTGATATAACTGCAGCAGAAAAGAGTTTAATTCATTAGGAAATACCTTATAGGAATAGGCAAATTTTAGTACCCAGCTAATTATGTTCTCAGAACAAGAGAGTTCTGAGCCATGTTCTCTTTGCATAAATTCCTGGAAATACAGGCAAGTGGAAGTGCCCTGAATCATTGATCAATTTTTTAAAAAGAGGCAGAATGAGAGACAAAGACATGATACAGAACAGCCCCTTAATTCTCTAGCTATACTCTACTGTCCCCTTATGGTCAGTAGGTCATGAGCTGTTGAAAATAAGGACTATTAGATTCACCTTTCCAGCGATACACCTTGCTCTGGAGAACATTCTCAGATCATCTTCAAAGCAATTTATCAATTTAGTACTCAATTTTTAAATATCTCAGAATGTCTGCAACATGAACTGGAATACTTGTTTCTTTCTTCCAATAGGTTGGCAAGCCCAAATCTTTATGGGTCGAAGAGAGAATGAGATTTCATGTTGCTCGAGTTAGAGATGTGGAACTTCTTACAGGACTTAGCTTTTATCATGAAAGAAAGCAGTCTGTGGCTAATATTCTACAATTGAAAACCTATTTACCAAGTTTTGAGAAAGCCAGAATTTAACTTTGTTACGTTTCTGTACCAAAAAAGAGAGACTAGATCACAGCTAAGTAAACCTGCTGGAAGATTTTCAGAAAGTACTGGAGCAAAATGGGAACAAGAGAGAAACTGTGCCACATTTTGTATCTCAGGGACATTTAATGGACCACCTATATCAGAGACAAATAGCTTTCAGCCTTATTATTCTCTTCAGTGTGATAGAAATGTCTATACTGTTATAAAAGACTATCTGCAACAGCAACACAACAGATCAAATGGGATTAAAACCAACAGTTCTACATTAATTTCAACTGTATAAAAGTGTTCAGGAATTACTTTATTCTGCCTAAGGTTTGTGTTTTTTTTTTAACAAAGAGGCAAGAGCAAATTAACTACAAGTGAACCCAGCTGGCATGTATATTTCAAAAGTTATAAGTAATATACAAAGGTTTTTTATTGTCATTTTCTGAACTTTGTTTCACTCTGTTTAATAAATAGAATATAAATTAATGGATATTCTTAATTTTGGGGGGAATATCACACACACCTATGAATATTGTTTCAGAAGCTCTTTTAAGATTAATAGGATTTACTTTCAGTTGTGTGGTTATAGGATTACAGTTCTAATATATAGTGGACTGCATGTTCCTGAAAACATAGAAGATAGTTGCATCGTGTTAGTGTAACTACATAATGTTCATGTTACATTTTTGATACTGCCACCATAACCCCATATACTGTATTTGACTAACCATTCATACATCTGAACAGGCATAAGCAAAATTTGTGAATACTTAATGTTTATGTATGTTCTGTGGCTGAATGTTAAGTGAATGCAAATTGATTGATTGATTGGTTTGAGAGACATTTCACATTTTATAACCTCCAACACATAAATGTAAAACTCAAAGGTGCCTGTTCAATAGGCAACTGAACTTTCTTGTTTTTCTTTGAAGACATTCTGTTTGTCATCCAAGAAGCTTCTTCAGCTCTGACTAGATGATGGGGAACGGAAGGATTTACATTCGTTGCAGAAAGCTGGTCATTTGCATCCTTTGAGAGAATTGTTGAGGCTACTCAGAGGTTTATCTATGTCCTCAGGGTCACCTGAGTGGTGCAAATGGGTATGGAGCCTTCTTGGAACTGCTGAAAGTACTATGTTGTAGACTAGAGATAGATGATGTCGTATCTTCCCCCTCTATTGAGAGGGGGCTGTACAATTTTGACACAAATGACCTCTTTGACCACTCTTTCAAACCAGCCGTCCTCTGTCCAAAATGTGGACTTTGCTATCTTGGACAGAGTGGCCTTTGTCTTTTAAACGCAGATGGATTGCTGAATCTTGCCTTGATGGGTTTGTTCTCCTATGGGTGCCATGCATTTATAAAGGGGTTGTTTTGTTTCCCCAATGTTTCAGCAGTTCCAAGAAGGGTCCACACCCATTTGCACCACTCAGGTGACCCTGAGGACATAGATAAACCTTCAAGTGGCCTCAATGACTTTCTAAAAGAATACAAATGACCAGATATCTGCAAGGAATATAAATCCTTCCATTCCCTACCCATCCAATCAGAGCTGAAGGAGTTTCTTAGATGAGAAGTGAAACGTCTTCAAAGAAAAACAAGAAAGTCTAGTTGCCTCTTGAAAAGACACCTTTGGGACAATCATGACCTGGATGACTGAGAATCTCCATAGATATAAATATATAACGTACATTGTACAATAAAACAGGATAGAATAATAAAAGATACGTAATACAAACAGTGGAATAATAAATGGTGTTGGTTCATATATCTAAGGCTTTCTTAAAAAGCTCCATTTTTAATAGCTTATAGAAAAAACACAACATAGGAACAGATTGAATTCCCAAGTAGAGGCATTACTACTGAAACACACTATTTCCAGTCCTCATTTTGTAGAAGTGGGGATTAACAGATATTCCTTTTTTAAAAAATATTTTTTTTATTTTTCCAAACTCTCCCTCATACATATACCGTGATATTTATCAGATGTTAACATACATTCTTTTTACATTCATATATAAGATACTTTTAATAAAATGAAATAAATACATACACATGACTTTTGGTGTTGCTCGCCCATTTCCCCTTTCACTGTATCCACACTCCTTCTTCTCTACCTTCTTTCTCCCTTTCTTCTCTTCCCTACTTCCCTCTTCTTCCTCTCCTCTTTCCTTCACCACTCTCCTCCCCTTTCTCCCCACTTCTGCTCTTCTCCTCCAACCTTCCTACTTCCTTCTCCCCTCCGTTACTCTTTTCTCTCTCCTCTCCTTTCTTCCCTCTCATCCCTCTTCAGATACAATTCTGGGGTAATGTCCGAGCAACTCCTCTCTCCAAAGTTTCCTAAACAGATATTCCTAATTGGGCATATTGAAGCATAGGATAAATTATATAAATAAGTGTCCCGTAGAATAAAACTCATTTACTCAGTTATTCAATTTATAAACTCAATTGTCTATGCCAAGCTGGATGATGATGAACATAGTAGAAAAAAAAACCACAGTAATTGAAATACAAACTTTATATACAAGAGTGCTTTATTCAGTAAGGTTAATTTATTTCTCCAGTTCCACTAGCTTAAAAAAAAATATTGAGTACAAAATACACTAAGCAGTACAAATCACAGGGAGGCCATTAAACAGGCAAGGTCTCTCCCTAAAGCATTCCCATGCAACACGAGGACTGTGATGGTAGACTAAAGAATGATTTCTCTAAGTTTATGTGGAAGATAATATCTGGATGAGGTTTATACTGTAGCAGGATTCATGGAATTTATATTGTGTCAATAGGAACTAAACATGTAATAAACACTTTTATGTTTATACCCAACATCATCTTTTCTGGGACTGACTAAAGGCTGACTAACTAGATCCATTTATCAGAAAATAAAATACCTTGTTACTAAAAACACTAGAAGACCAGAAAAACACTTATGGCAAGTAACAATAAAGTGGCATACCTATTTTGAGGAGGGGGGGGATTATGATTACTTAAAGAATAATTGTCTGCAATACAAGCAACTCCCATCTTTAAATACCGTATGAAGAAAGATCATTCCTGAAAAATATTTTCAGATAAATTTTACTTTGTTGAATTTTGAACCCTGACAATTTTTTCTGAGGCAAGTGTCTGTTGAAGTAGCAGGATATGACTTTCAGAGAGGATTTTTTTGTGTGTGACGAACTTGGTGCCTTCTGAGCTTTGTTATTTGCTTCCAAATGTTTCATCACCCAACTAGGTAATATCATCAGTGCTAGAGAGTGCCAAGGGCTCAACCCTGAGTTACAGGGGTTCTAATTCTCTTCTATTGCCATTCTTTTTTGTCACATAAGATTAAGTCTAGTAGGAAGATAGTGGTACCTTCTTTCTTCAGATGTATATAATTGAAATCACAAAATGCCTTTTTGAGGGAGTAGGAGAATTGTAAATGAATACTGCCTAACAGATTGGTTTTCTTCTTTTCTTTTTTACTGATAACAGTGATTAAGGCCAATTTTTTGGAAATTTGAGAATGTTTTTATTTAAATTCACCAATGGTGTATGATATACCAAAAGGAATAACAGTTTCATGCTGTTATCTATTTCTTTAGGAATAAGAGAGGAAAACAAGCAAGCAGTTACACTACTGTAATAGCGTCTTCTTTCAAGGATAACCTCTGTAACAATTAACCATAAATAGATATCTAAGATAACAAGCAAGTGAGTTTATTCTTCTGGAATAAAATGCATTTCATGCGAGTCTAAGGAAATTATGGTAGCCAGAAATTGTCCTACCTCACACTGTGTTTAGCTTGAATGAATTATAGTTCAGTGCTTACACCTACTTATTTCTGGTTCTCAATATTAGGAAAAGGACAATAGAATTGGATTGATTAAAAAAAAAGAATGGCTGTTGATGGTATCATGTTCAAGTATTCTACATAGTTTTGACAAGAATTGAGATATATTGAGACAAGATGGACCCTGTTAGGTTCTCAGAGGAAAAATCCAGGGGAGGTAGTATTTGCTTACCATTGTGACAAACACTTAATAACTTAAAGAAAAATAGAATAATATTAATTATTTGAACACAAAGCTGAAAAAAATATAATCAAATGCAGACAGAGGGTTACATGCAAAACTCTCCTTGCTTCACCGTTTGTTGTCTCTGAACTGTTACAGTTTCTCTGGAAAGCCTAAGTTATTTTAAAGCCTGACTTATTTTTGATTCTTTACTCTGTGAGAAATTGAAGTATTCAGCAAGACAGAACCACAGCCGGAGTGGGTGGTATTGGTGGAACATACTATGTTGATCTCCGAAGTTCTGGTTGATGATAATGATGATCTCTTTTCCTTCCTTTGCTCAAAGGTTTTTGGATACATGAACCAATGACTTTCTGAAACTAAGATCTCATTTTCTGTTTTATCACTAGTTTGTAAACATTCTTCAACTCTACCACATGGGGTCAGACTGCCCTAATCATTTAGAATATTTTTATGATATGAAGGAACATGAATAGAAAGACAGTTTTCGAATTACCAACTTTGAAAGTGACAGCATGGTATGAACTAAAACATGGACTCTGCACCCATACCTGAGAGTTTTCATGTTTTATTCCAGAATATGGACATAAAACATGGCAGCACGTGGTACGTTCCTCTCAGAATCAAGCCAGCTGGTCAATCTTGCCCGCTTTCAGGGCACTCTGTTATATTTCCCTTCCTACCATGGTCTTATATTTCTTTTGCCTCCAAAGAGGCACTAGGTCTTAATTTCAGAGAATGTCTTACCTTAGGATCACCGCAGCCAAGCCTCCCACACCCTGACACTTGTCATGCCGCTGCTTGATTTATTCTGTGGCCGCTTGTTGCCACCTGCGGCCGGACGCCATGTGGTGCATTGTACCATTGCCATTCCTCCCAGCAGGATGCCACATGGTGCTTTGAGCCACTTCCACTGCTCACATGCTTCGGGCTGCTTCCATGGCTTGCACAGCACTTTGGGACACTTCCGCTGCTTGCACAGCACTTTGGGCTGTTTCTGCTGCTTGTGCAGCGCTTTGGGCCATTTCTGCTGCTTGCGGGAGGATGCTGTGTGGCTCTTTGGGTGTTTCCGCAGCGGAAATGGCCCGAAGCACCATGTGGCCTCTTGCCTCAAGCAACAGAAGTGGCCCAAAGAGCTGTGCAAGGAGCGGAAGCGGCCTGAAGCGTGTGAGCAACAAAAGCGGCCCAAAGTGCTGCACAAGCAGCAGAAGCGGCCCAAAGCACACGAGCAGCGGAAGTGGCCCAAAAGCGCCATACAGCATCCTGCCGGGAAGAGTGGCAATGGTGCAATGCGCCACATGGCATCCAGTGACAAGTCAAGCAGTGGCACGACAGGTGTCCGGGTGTGGGAGGCCTGGCTGTGGTGGTCCTACTGGTAAGGTAAGTGGGTGCGGGGCGTATGGGTTGGTTTCATTTCCGCTACCCCTGCTCTAGCTTGATTTTTAGGGGTGCGCCTCACCCCAAAACTAGGGCTTAGTTTTGGAGTAAGGCTTATATTAGGTCCACCCCCAAAAATCAAGCTAGGGCTTACTATCGGGCTGGGTCTAACTTTCAGGGACACACGGTAACTTCTACCTGCCCCTATAAGAATAAATGAGCATTCCATGATTGCTCAACAGGCTCGGTACTCATTACCTGAGAGCTGTCAGGTGCCAATCCCAAATTATTACTTACTTTGAGCCCTTGAATCACCAAGCTACAAATTTGAGTTTTACCATGGTGTGTGCAAATGGGTCTTATAGAAAACAAAGACTAGTATATTTGACTTGGAGGAATAAGTGACTGATGTATGTCTATAACCACCATTTTCCATTGGAAACAAGCACAGATAGTCATAAGAATTGAATAATAATTTGAAATATAAGGAAAAAAGGTGATTTTTTTTTTACTGCTTCCCTGAAGTTATTTTATATGCTTCCAGATTGCTGCTTGAAAAAGCTGGGCAGATGCCAAACATTTGGACAGATGTTACGGGAGAAAAAGATTCAAGGGGAAGAACGATCTATGGAAGAATTTCAAGCCCATTAATAGGACCAAAGTAGGAATCCTGGGCTGAAAATCATGTATGGCCAACCCCTTTTTCTTCCTCAGGGCTGGCCTACCATTAGGTAAAGTGAAAGTTTTGTGGTTATGAAAGAATGGCAAAGTGAGGGCTCTAAAAATGTATCACTGCATTTTACTATCAGAAAGGGAGAACAGTTACAAGTCAGAATAAGATAAACTTGATTTGAGCAAGGGTTGCTGCTCTGTCTCAGGTGTCAAAATGTAAAGGGTCAGGTGTGAAAATCCACACACATCTCTACTTACCTAACCATGTTTTCACTTATTCATTTAATGAGTGTTGCATAACTCAAATGATTCCTCCTAACCCAATTTGTAATATTCCAACTCAATAAAATAACAAAATCTAAAATAACGTTATTTATTTCATATATTTATTTTAAAAAGTGAACAATTCTTTTCCTGCCCACCAGGCCCAATTAAACAGGTTATACAGGAAGGTGTAGAATTGTTCTATGCATCCTTCTGTGCCATAATAGTGAAATGAGGCTAGTACAGATTTCTCCGTAATATTGGCAGAGAAACCCATGCTCTGTTGTTTCTGTGTGTCCAGAATTATAAGGGTGTTGTATCTCTGGATAATGATTCTTCCAGTATCGTCCTTCTAGACAGCTGAAGAGAAGACATGACAATGTGCCACAGTAAAGGCCTGCCAGTTTTTAGGTGCCTCAACTATGTTGTGTGGGAAGCAGAATACCTGTTGACTTCACTGGCAGTAAAGGCTGGGGTCCTGGCTAGATCCAACTGATACTCTGTGCCTACTACACATTACTTAATTAGTGCTTTAGCCTGATCGTTGCCTATGTTTAATGGAAGACCTGGTGAGAAGCTCAAGGATGATATTTTAGTTGCCCTTGTCTGTCTCCATATGGACTGAAAATTATCCCTCATAATTAATGAGGCACTTCCGGGAGGGGGGAGGGAAGGATAATCTGAGCAAACCAATAATAGAGTATGGTCACCCATACTCTGGCCTCCACTTTCATAAAGTCTGTCAGAGTGGCATAAGAGACACATTTGGGGACTTGAAGGGCCAATCTTAGACATTTGGATTATACAAGTTCTAATTGGAGAAGGGGCCTAACCAGGCACCATGGAGAAATTGTGTTAATGGCTTGACTTCAAAGAATGTGAGTGCTGCGGCTGTATAGTGGCACCTGAGAGTCTCTACAAGTGAAATGTCCACAATTCATGGTATCTTAACCGATTCCAAATGCTGGGTATATAGCCAAGCAGAACATATGCATCTGTATCATGCAATGATTACTTCAATGTCAGGTTAATAATCCAAAATGACCCCGCTCTTAAAATAAAAAATGTTTCCATGCCCATCTAAAAACATGGCACTAGAAGGACTCTCTCCTTCTGAACATGGCGGTCTTTTATTATAAGCTTTTAGACAGCTTTTTTAGACAGGGGGTTATTAATTATCTGCTTTGGAAAGGGTTAGATTAGATGACCACTGAAGTTATTTCCAGCTTTATGATTCTACAATTCTCTGCTTCAGATTTAAGACAGGCAGATTTAACAGATTGTTTTGTTCTGTTTCCTGGAAACCTGAAAACTACCAATTAAAGCCAGATGTAAAAGACAGAATAAAAGAAGTCTGAGCCAACCAAACGTTTTGAGTTTTAGAAAAGAACACAGCTTTCACTGTCCATGGAATTTTCTTTTGCTATTATAATGTAGGGTATAAAATTGAATTTGCTGTACTTACACAGTTTGGTGTAATGTTGATATAATCTTAACACAGTTAAGTTGTTGGTCTAGAACAGGGGTAGGCAACCTTGGCTCTTTTATAACTCGTGGACTTCAACTCCCATGCTGGCTCAGGAATTCTGGGAGTTGAAGTCCACGAGTTATAAAAGAGCCAAGGTTGCCTACCCCTGGTCTAGGAGTTCTATCATATATGGACCATCTTCTGCTGCTGATGTCATCCCTGTACTGGGTAGCAACAAATGGTGATATGTCGCAGAATGGAGGAGCCTCTGGCTTCTGACCTATCCTGACAAATCAGCATTTGTTTTGTATCTCTGCTTTGTAGCTGGATGTTGTGTCCGAGCTTCTATGCTTTTCCTATCTTTGTTCTCCAACTGGAAAAAAGCTTTTTGCCATGTTCTTGCCATCTCATCAAGTAAGATGCAAAGCTGCTCTACTTTTCTGGGTGCATTTGAGGTTTACTGGCAGTGAGGACAAATGATGGGAAAGTAGCTTGGTCAGTGGTGGGATTCAAATACCTGAACAACTGGCTCTCTGTGTGGATGCAGGACTGGGTGTCCAAGGCCTAGAACGGAATTCCAGAAATGGCATCCTCCAGGCTTCCCAGGCCTAGAACGGACTTCCGGAAGCAGTGTGCATTCAACTTGTTCTCCAAACTCAACAAAAATTTAGTTACCTAACCGGTGCAAACCGGCTGAATCCCACTACTGAGCTTGATGCTTGGTGAAGACCCTTAAAAGATGGGATGTGTAGCAGAAAACAGGACTAGAGACACCCATTTTTCAAGTCTACCAAAGCTCATTGGGTAACTTTGGCCTGTGGTTGCCTCTTATCCCAACTTATTTCAGACAATTATGATAGGGCTAAATCTGAAGCAGGGGTGGGGACACCTATATATGCTGTTTATATTCCTGGAGAAAAGGTATTATATCAACCTAACAAATAAGACTGTGTACACTTTGATGCATTTTTTTTCCAGCCCAGATCTGGTAGCCCTTGCACAGAGATTTATATGTTCCAGATGGATTAGGACAGCTGTTTTTGGTACAGATAACTGGTTTACTTTAAAGACCCAATGGAAATTTAGGATAAGAGCCCTGCGATAATCACCCTGAATCAGACCATGCTATAATAACTCAGAAAAGAGAGTTTATTTAGGATTACCAAATCAGGCCTCCGCAATTCTGGACAACCACTACTAGATGGTATGAAAAAGAAGGTGATCTGTATCTCTTTGCTGCCAACTAGTCTTTAGAGATGGAAAGGAAGTTTGAACATCTCTGTAATTTACAGGAAGAGAAGAAACTATTTACTGTGACATATATTTTCTCACCTTAGGTCTGGAAGTATAATGGCATGTGAGAATAACCTTGAGAAATAGGGTGAAGAGATGCTGCCTAGAGAATGGTCAGATAAGAGAGAGAATAGCCCACAGCTTCATGGTGGGCAAAGCAAGAGGCTCATTCTAATTTCTTGGGCTGTAAAGGTGACTGCAGGAGAATTGTATTTTCAGAGTTGCATGATTCTGTTAATCTAGTTTTTACAATAAAGTAGAATTAACTTATCTGGACATGTTAACTGTCTGGTCTACCTGTTAAGGCTGACAGGTGGCCCTTCTTTACTCTCTCTTCTGGCTTTGGATAAAGAGATGGTGGATTAAACTCTACTGAAATGAAGCTGTTCCTTTTCTCTATTCTATTCTATTCTATTCTATTCTATTCTATTCTATTCTATTCTATTCTATTCTATTCTATTCTATTCTATTCTATTCTATTCTATTCTATTCTATTCTATTCTATTCTATTCTATTCTATTCTATTCTATTCTATTCTGTAGTGTAGTGTAGTGTAGTGTAGTACAGTACAGTACAGTACAGTACAGTACAGTACAGTACAGTACAGTACAGTACAGTATAGTATAGTATAGTATAGTATAGTATATTCTTTACCCCAGGTATATGATGGGGAGATGAAATGGGAGCTTTTCCCATATCATCCCTGAAGGCTCCACTTCCAACTTTTCTCTTTTCCTCTTTTCTTCAATTGAAAAAAAGGAAGAAAGAGTATGCAACAGTAGGTCAACCTCTGCAAAGGAAGTTGGGATCCAGGCCAAAATGGCTGCTTTGCATACAACTGGAGCCGTTTCAGATATCTTTGTTTATTTTGCACTGGTTCACTGGGCAAACTATTTGCCCAGCAATAGTGGCAGGTTCAATGAGCTGCACTGAGGCAACAAAACTCTACTGTTCAGCATGTATAGTGATAGAATTTAACTTTTGCAAAAGCATGCCCATATTAAAAGCAATGCTGTGCAATCTTAAATATGTTTCCTCAGTAGCAAGGCTCTTTTCTTTAACAAACGTATTCCCAAACAAACATGTCTTGGATTGACTTGGTTTCAGGGTAAATGCAGAAGAGAATTGCTTAAAGAAATCCCCGGCATTTCCTGGTTCATGTCAGGCTGAACACTCTGTTTGCGGGTGGCATTTTGGGAACTTCCATATAAGGGCATATGAAGAAATGCAGAGATCAGGAGAAAAAGAATGGAAAAAGGAAGCTCTAAAAAATTAAATAAACTCTTTCTGTTCTCAAATTCCTCTTGTTCTTTGGCAAAGTCTTTTTTTTTTCCTGAGTGGCTGGATAGCCTTCTAGTAATTTTTTCCATGCATGTAGAACATAAAACATAGGATAATTTAAAGAAAACCACACCCAAGCCTTTCCCTAATGAAAACAAAGCCTGTGTATTAGATGGGATAGAAAAATGTGGTTCCCCCCCTTTATTATGCTTTCTGAATTATAAATAATAGCTGAAGTGATTTCTAACATTGTGTTTAGGGAAAGACTTAGACAAGAAGGAATGCTTATTACTTAACTGGGGTTGGCTATTTCTAGAGCATGCATTCAAGTCATCTATCTATCTATCTATCTTTCTTTTTCTTTTTTCCTTCTTTATATCTTCCTTCCACCTTTCCTTTCCTTTCCTTTCCTTTCCTTTCCTTTCCTTTCCTTTCCTTTCCTTTCCTTTCCTTTCCTTTCCTTTCCTTTCCTTTCCTTTCCTTTCCTTTCCTTTCCTTTCCTTTCCTTTCCTTTCCTTTCCTTGATGTTCTTTTGCTGTTAAAGATTCTGTACTGTACATCTGCACTGTAACTAAACTGAAAGTAACTGGGGGAACTGATTGAGCATGACACAGTTTTAGTCAGATGACTCTGCAACAAGAGATAGGGAAGCAGCATCTCTCCAACAGTATTTCTTTGGACCCTTTTATATCTGGCCAGAAAACATGGGTACTTACATGAATCACTATGTCAAGTTTGCTGTTGAACAGTCACAGTAGATTTGAATGACAGTGTTATAATGCTTGCAACTTTATTTGAACTGAATTAAAATGCCTGTTCCTTCAGTGTCCCAGCTTCTATTCCAGGAAACTGGAGTGTAATTGTATTGAGCTCAGTGTTTTGTAAACTAACACAAGGCAGTCTTGAAATTGTGTGTTTAGACTGTGGACAGCTGCCTGGCTGATACCTGGGAATAATAGATAATAAGGGTGATATAAGAGATAGTGATTCAACATGTAATACAGGGGTTCTCAACCTTGGCAACTTTAAGAGTTGTGGACTTCAACTCCCAGAATTCCTCAGCCAGCAAAGCTGGCTGAGGAATTCTGGGAGTTGAAGTCCACAAGTCTTAAAGTTGCCAAGGTTGAGAATCCCTGATGTAATAAGAATTTCTAGGGTCAAACAGTAATATATCAAACAGCTCTAATATATCTGGGTTGCTTTGTACCAGCCATTCTAAAATAAAAGGAAGTTGGAAGGGTACCTTACTTGCATTCTGTCAATTTCCTATAAATGCTGCTCATCTATCATATCTCTCCCCCCTCCTCTCTCTATCATCTATCATCTATCAACTATTCAACTAGACCAACAGTAAAACTGGCTTAATAGATCAATTACATTATAGAAAACAGTGCAAACCCCCCACAAATTTTAAAAGATATAGAGTATTGTAATATTTCTAAAGTTCAAAAGAAAGGAGACCAAGCATGAATTCAAAAGGAACAAGGAAATCCAAGGAGCCACAAAAGGAAAACATTTTCTTGGCAAATGGGCCTTCAACAATGGCACCATACTAAGAAGGTTCTTGTATGGACATTTTAGTCATTAAAGAGGTTCATTCCAGAACAGGTAAGCTTAGAGATTTAAAACAAATGCCTTGCATTAAGTTAAAAAGAATAGCAACTGGCATTTCTTTGAAGCAAGCAGGAACTACCTCTCCCGTAAAAAGCAAAATAATTGCATTTCTTAACCCAGGGGTTCTCAAATGCAAAGCTGGATGAGGAATTCTGGGAGTTGAAGTCCACAAGTCTTAAAGTTGCCAAGGTTGAGAACCCCTGTTTTAACCAATGCATTAATCCTGCCTTAGCTGATTTGATCAGAAGAAGCAAGAGTCAAAGGTAAAGGATGGTGGCTTTCATAGCTCCAGGCAACTTGTCCATCTTCTCAGAAGGTTTTGCTGAAAGGATTCCCAAATTATGAGAGGAGTTGTTGTCACCTTTTCAGCAACTCGCTCTGTGCTAATAATACAGTCTAAACCAGTGATGGTGAACCTTTTGGAAAAATCTAGAAAGGCCTAACTTGACTCTGCTGGCATCTCTCACTGATACAAAACTGAAGAGAAAATGAAGAGAGCCAAGGAAATAGTTACCTCTTTGCACAGAAGTGTTATTTATATACCGCATATACTTGTGGCTAAGCTGAGAATTGTACATGGCATAATACATCCCCCAAAATTGGTCTGGGCTTATCTGTGAGTATATTCGGTAGCTCATTCCAAGCGCCTGTGTGGAAGGCTGAAGCAAAGATGAGAAGATACAATAAATGCAGACATTTAAAAATGTCAAATTGTTTGATCACACAAGATGGCGCTTGTGGGAAAACCACTACGATGCTGCTGCTGCGGATAGGTGGCAGTTAATTTATTTCTTGGCATCGATTCATTAATGAAGTAATATTATTAGTGCAGAATCACATGGTGTCCTCCGTGATTTAGCAAAAGAAACAATGTCCACATAAAGTATTACACTACCTTGATTTCCATGATTTTTTTCTGACAGTCACTTGCTGCAAGTTCATGCAAGTGGCCTATATCCGTGGAAGATTTTTGTTTCAACTAACTTTGCAATAATTATATCATTTTCAAAATTACATCTATAAAAATTTTAACATGTTATTTTACTTTGATGCACTATGAAGTGCCTACATTTAAAATAGTATTAATTTGATCAATGTACATTGATTCTTTTCATTTAAAAAAAATCTCTTGTGGAATTTTTGAGAGGACAGTAAAATCTTGGAACTTTATGAAAAGAAGCAGAGCTCAGAGGTATGGCATTTGTTTCATGTGCACTGGATTTGTTCTTTGATACTATATATTCTCTCTACACACCATCTTCCATGAAGATATTCCAACTATTTTTACTCCAGACTGGAAAAATTATAGGGTCAATACATACTCTGTAGTCAACAGGTGATGACAATGTACTCTTTATTTTTTATTGGAACTAATGGGACATTTCCTTCCTTAAAAATTGCAGGCATTTCCCATGTAAATATGACCCATGTCATTTACTTCAACCACAATGACGTACAAGTCAGACTTTGGATAAATAATGCACTGATGGTCTGAAAATTTAGCAATTTACAGACCACATTGTCCTATTCTCAATTTCATCCACTAGTGGCCGTCTGAAAGATGCAGTTCCTTATAATAAGTCTGCTTCTTGGGACCACATTAATATAGCAATGGGATTTCGCCACAGACAGTGATCTATGAATTGTCCCTGAACATTGCTTTTCCAGGAAAACTTAATTATCAAGGAATAGAAAATCGAGCACTACTCATCTAAAGATCCTGGTGGGCTAAATATATGGCCTTTCTCGAAGAAAGTGATGCTCCATAGTCTGATATGAGTGGTATAAAGGAACAGAAGATGTTTATTATGTTGTGGCATCTATTTCTGGAATGCTGTAGAAAATACATGAATATTGCTGCAGCAAATTAAGCCACACAATACATTTTCTTCAAAGACTATGGGGCTCCGATGCACTTGACTGAGAGATTTGATCTACCTGACTTTCTTTGATAGCTCTTCACTAGCCAATGTTGATTCTTCTAATACTTCTAGTACTCCTGGATGCTGGTGAATTCCATTAGCTAAGAGACACGGCACTGTAAACTGAAAGTTATAAAGTTTAGTCCATTGTAGGGGATAAAGAGCCATCTCTTTCTGTTAACACAGTTCACTTAGAGCCAGAGGGAAATATTGCACAAAATCTGTCTGCAAGGAATTGCAATTTAATCAACTTCGACTAGGCCAATGTTAGTTCTAGCAAAGTAAATATGAGAAGCAGTACAGTTAATTCATGGCTATTTAGAAATAAGCTCTACTAAATGCAAAAAGGTTACACTTGGGCCAAGTGAAATTGCCATTTAAATTGGCGTCAATTAAAGTAACATCTGTAAGGAATCCCAGATGAAGGTGATAACTAGTGTATAAGAATTGTTTACTACTGTTCAAAAATAGAGAAAGTTGAAATACCTCTACTGTGCATCTGCATTTGTATTCTAAAGCAAAAACTCATCACTAGGAGAGAAGTTGACTCCATCCATGGAAATTAAGAAATATTTTATGGAGATGGAGTGCATGAATTTTGTCACCCAGACAAGTTTCAGAATGATTTATTTTTTTTAGGGAATAGGACAGAAAAGCAGCTTAACTTTCAATTTGATTAGATTTGCAAGTTGTGAACTACAACTCCTACAACTGAGGAGCTGCATAATATGCTGAGTGTTGTATTGAAAAAGCATCTATGAGGCTACTGATTCCTTATCCCTTTCCACAGGCATGTTGGTGAAGTGATGCTTATTTTTAGTGTGGGACCATGCTGTGTTCTGATTGCAAGCTTGTATGGGGAGTCATTCTATCAAAACATTCTCCTGCTCGGATGACTCAGTCATTCCAGCATACAGAAATATCTCACTGGAGCACCAGCTGAGAAGTAGTGATGTGTAAACATATACCATATCCCAAAACTGTTAGACTCAACAAAATCAAAGTCAGCACAATCCTGTTTATATAAAAAATAAAATACTTTATTTTTTTTTCTTCTAAAAAGGTGCAAACATGTAACTTTTGGTCACATTTCTCAATAAGTAACAAACTGTTCCCAGGTGGAAAAATTAGAGAACACTCATTTTGTTTCAAGCAATACTAATTCAGACAGAGAGAAATGTACTTTTCTCCCTTTGTCATTTGTTTGATGAAATGGTTGGACAGGACACTGGTATATCTTCTTCATCAAAGCACCAGTTCAGTTGATTTTCCCCCTACTAATTCAACAAAACTACCATTACAGACTCTATTTTATGAGCTGAATGAATGCAGTGGATCAGACAAGCTTTGAATCATAAAAAAAGAGAGGCTAACACTGATGTATCAAAGCATTAACAAAAAAGGCAATAAAACTTTAAATTAAGTTAGATAACTGTACAATATATATACATATACATATACACACAAACACACATAAACACACACATATAAACACATACAGTATTTACACTATTACACTATTTTTTTAAAAAAAAATGTTGCCAGTGACAAGCAAATGATTGCCACAAGCTGTCCAGTCTAATTCAGATTCTTTTTGAACAAATCCTCTGAATCAGTTTCAAAGGCAGAATTATTGCCATTTTCAAATAACATAATTACTTAGCACCTGCTGGATAAAAATGTCCAGTCCAGCTGTTACTGTCACAAAAACAGTGCCAATAACTTTGCTAAGGGTTTTTTTTTTGATTGCACAATTAAAGAAGACACATGCCACCACATTTTGAAAATGTTTCTCAAGACTGCCTATGTCCCTTAATTAATTTCTATTCATCCTTCTCCTCAATATATTCTGAGATACGAATTATGTATCATCTCTCACTATTCTTCATCATCATCATCAACATTATATTCATATTATTATTCTTCCTTCAAACCAACGTTTGGGGTCAGTAGGTAATTTGACCTTAAGGTCAGATGGAACAATTTTGTTATTTTTTTTAAAACTTCAGACATTTAAATCACTTGTGCTATAGAATCATGTTTAACAAAATGAGATGCCATTATCAGTTCAAGTTGAGGGCCAAGTTCAAAAATCTCTCATGGGATTTTATGCCATGTCTCCATACATCTTCCGGTAGTAAACTGATTCAAAGATATCATTGTCTCCAGGACAGTTATAGTGGCAGGCACAAGTCTTGATAAACATCATGCTCTTCTTGATCACTTCACCATCGGGACATTTGAATTCCACAGGGAGAGTGGCTGTTCTGTGGGGGGTGCAGCAACGGCCGTCAGTGCAGACACCACAAAATTTGGCTCTGTAGGTCTTTACACTGGTACAGCCAGACAGCTCAAACTGGATAGGCTTAGAGATCTTGGGTGTACGGATGCATTTTTTACCTTTCTGTTGAAAAAAATAAATAAATCTTATATTGATACATCAGATAAACAAAGCTCCCATTCAGATCACCAGCATATGCAATATTTCCAACATTCACATTTCCCCCAATTTCTTAACTTTTTAGGGTAAATCCTAGATTAGAGATCAATCAGGGGACCTCCAGATGTTTTGGACTTCATCAATTCCAATAAGCACAGGCTAATGGCCAAGAAGTTATGGAAAACACAGCCTGAAATTCTTGAAACACATTAGTTATCTGTCCTGATCCAGCCTAGAGTTGGACACGACTAGACAGGGGAAACTATTATCTTTATCTTTAGTATAGGTTATCAATGGGTTCTATGTTTGGTTAAACTGAGCATCCAATCTACAGGATATATTTTTTGCCAGTCTTATATATGTCTTATGGTCAAACAAACTCATATTTTCCCCACACTCTAAAGATACTTAAATTTGCCTTGTTTGTATCCTTTATTTATAAGTCTAATTTTCCTCAGTGGACTTTTAGAAGACCGTTCATGCCTGGTTTCCTTGGAAGTTTTATTACTATTCATAGAAACCCAGTTTTTCAACCCAATATGGGCTATGATATAGGGAACAGGTGAGCAGAAAGAAGAGGAATTCAGCACTCTGAGGAAAAGCAACTTTTTTTTTTGCAGACGTACTTGCTAAACAATTTTTATATCTTACTGAAAATTAATTTATATTATTTTCCAAAGTAGGATAAATGTAATGGTTATGAAACATTTTTACATAAGTAAGCAGCAGAAATGGACAATTATTTACCTTGATACTCTCCTCAAGATCTGCTTCGCATGGCCTCACCATGCAAAGTCTGCTTTGCTTCTCCAGCCTGCAGTGGGCATTGTCATTGGTGACTCTGGTCGAGATTCCCATTCCACAAGTTTTTGAGCAGGCACTCCATTCAGTGGTCTGGACCAAACAGTTTGCACGCATCAATGAAGGGTCAGGTCCATAGGTATCTTCTAGTCTGTAAGCTGAAAAGCATAGGGAAACACTAAGCTTATATCGGAGCATTAAGAATCAAACCGAGCAAGTGTGATTACGACAACAGAATGACAAAAGTGGTCCATGCAGTTCAAATTTGTACAGCAACACTCCAAAGAAATATGATGGAAAGTAGGCTCACCAGCAAGAGCAGGTCCAACTGCAGTGCGTTCTTTGTCCTTGGGCTCATCACACACCCATTCCTCGCAGCATTTTCCTGGGAGTTTCACTCTGCGTGGGTATGGGCAGTCAGGACTGGGCAGACGAACGTCCATGCTGCAGAGAGGCACACAGCCTACAGCTCCATCCAGGCAAGTGCACTGGTATTTGCAGCTGCTCTGGAAGAACTCGCCACTCCGATACACCATGCCTCCAAATATACATGGAGCACCATCCTTTGCTGCAAATAGAAAACAGGATTCACTCATAAATACTCAGTGCCGGGTTAATATCAGGACTCTAGAACTATACAAGAGAAGGGCTACACAGGACTGACTTCCAGTTTTGTTTATATCCAGCTCTTCTGCCTTTAATAACAGGCAAGTGTTAGAAGTGTAAAATTTTGGGTAAAATTTTCCCTGCTGAATGAAACCTCCTAAACTATGGCAAGATGTTCTATTCCAACTTTTTTTTATACCAGGGGTTCTCAACCTTGGCAACTTTAAGACTTGTGGACTTCAATTCCCAGAATTCTGGAGTTGAAGTCCACAAGTCTTAAAGTTGCCAAGGTTGAGAACCCCTGTAATACAGTACTTCTACTATTCTAATAAAGATACCAAGGTTGGAGACCCCCCCCACAAGCCTTGTGGACTTCAACTCCCAGAATTCCTCTTGCTGGCTTAGGAATTCTGGGAGTTGAAGTCCACAAGTCTTAAAATTGCCAAGGTTGAAAAACCCTGATCTAATAATGGATGTCACCAGATATCTCTCTCTGATTCTCAGAAAGCCTAACTAGAATTCTGGGAGTTGTAGTCCTAAATAATCCTAGAAGCCTTTGGGAGAAAACTGTCCAATCAGGCGCACTTTTAAAAACGAAATATACTTTAAACCATAAAAGGAAAGCTCTCGGAATAGCGTGGCTTTGCATAGCCCTAGAACAGGGTTTGTCGATTTCAGCAACTTTTAAGACAGGCAGGCTACCCTACTAGAGACTTCTGGGAGTTGAAGTCCACTCATCTTAAAACGGATGCGGATCGAGAACCTAGAAAAAGTCACCCCTTTCGGCCTTTCCCACTCTATTCCAATCGCTCCCGTCCCAAAGAAAAAGCCACGGCAGCAGAACAAAAGACCACTACTCACCAGTGCATACGCCGATCTTGCGGTTGGCCGGCGAGCCGAAGTCGCAGAAGAGCCCTTTGTGAGGATCGCAGGGATCCCGCTCGGTGCAAAGGTCGCCTAGCTGCTTGGCGCAGACGCGGCAGCACCCACAGCCGTCCAGGACCAGGCTTACCCCGGGAGGGCACTCGGGGGGCGCGGAGGAGCACTGGCACTTGGCGCTGCACTCTTGGCCGGCCGCTTCCTGGGGAGACAGAGGGAGGTCGAGACGGTGGGTCAAACAACGCTGCAGCAGGTGGGCCCGGTGAGTAAGGAAATAGGAGAGACAGACAGACAGACAGACCGACTACCTGTCTCCGAAAAAAGACCACTTACCCAGCTAAGTAGAGCGGCGAGGAAAACCCAGGCGAGGGTGCGGACTGCCATCCTCCTTTTCCTCGCAACTTTTTCGGCACAGGGAGATCGGCAAAAGTTGCTGGCTGGTTTTGTGGGAGCCGGGCGGATCTCTTTGTCAGATGAGGTCCCTTTTTGGTTTTAAATCTCGCTGGCCGGCGAGAGGGCAGGTTTTCCTTCGATCGGCTCGGCTTTGCGGGGGAAAGTGCCGCTTTCTCTCCCTTTTCTCTCTGCTTTTAGAAGGAGAGCAGTGCTTGGTCTGAGTCTCGAGCAGGCAGCGGGCTGCTTTTATACGCTTGAGGCGTCCGGGACGCGCCAATCGGCTGAATGGAGTCCCACACAAACAGCGACATTCCTCGCATTCCTCTCCACCTTCCTGCCTCGTCAAGTCACACCGGATTGATCCTGACCCCTTGACACTCCGCATTCCTCCTGTCTGAAAAAGCTGGCGCACTTCAGCGCACAAAAAAAGGCGCTGTATTTTCACCGGGGTGAAGGGGGGGGGGAAGAAGAGAGCTTTCCCTCCAGCTTCCAGCTTAGATTCTTCCTATCACCGCAATCTTGATTTATAGAAGTTAAAAATATGTCTCCTTTGGAATCATTACTCTCTCTTTTCCCTCTTCAAAAGGCTGAACCAGCATTCCTCAGAAACTCAGCCTGTCCACAACTGGCATCTATCAGTCTAACTAACTTTCAGGAGGCATATAATCCACTAGAATCACACTTCAGGTGGAAAGTGAAAGGAGTTAAATGATTTCTTGAAAAATATTATGAACTTTGTTAAAGACCAGAGATTTCATTTGAGCAATTATCCATTCTGAAGAGGCATTTTAAAAAGGAAGGCATTTCCCTGTTAAACCCAGAAGATTCCCCCCAAAAAATCTGTTGTGAAATTGGAGTTCTTTTCCAGGTTAATGGAAAAATGTAAAATACTATATTCCAAAACTCACATTAAATTTTCTTCCACAAGATTATAATACAAGCCCAACTACAAGATTTCCTGCTTCCTAAATGACTCTTAATATGCTAAAATCACATTTTTAAAAAAACAACAACCATGAGATCCTCCATATAGTAAAATGATTAATAATCCAGTCTTGGATTTAATAATCCTATATATTGTCCTGTTCAATTTGAAGGCAATTGCCTCTGTAATAGCTCTCAGTACAAACTATCTGGAGGAAGAGCTTCCCAGTGGAGAGATGAGATCCATATCTATCCACAGTTTTATATAGCAATAGCAATAACACTTAGACTTATATGCTGCTTCATAGTGCTTTACATGCATGCATACATACATACATATATGTGTGTGTATACATAAACAAAAGATATATAGATATAGATATATTCCAAATAGGCACCCCTATATATATCTATGTATGTATGTTTATAGACCAAAGTGGTCCCAGTGTGATAAGAGCATGCTGGGCTGTGATGTCTCAGCTGGGAGAGTGGCTCCAACAGATCCCAGGAACCATATCGGAGCTCTCTGTCCAGAAGGTGCTATGCTAGGAACAACTAAGATCCTACACAAAAACTCCCAGGCCTCTGGTAGAAGACTCAAGATTGAGGAAGACACATACCACCCATAAGGATGAGAACAGAATTTTTTAAATATTTATGTGCAGTATTTATTATACACATATCCTCTCTCACACACACATAAACACAAACAAAAGAAAGACAGACTTGGAAATTGAATCATTGGAAAGTATTGCAAACTGAAGCTGGGCAGTGCACTTAGGAGTCTGTCCTCTACAATGCATGATGAGTTTATGTTCACTATTTCTTGTGCATACTCTAACATTCATCAAACTGTTTAAAGAATAGTTACATCAGTAACTGTAATCATATCCCACAGGCTCTTAACAATACTACTTGGGAGATAATAAACGGGGTTTAGAATCACTGCTTGTATTCCTTCCTAGTGAAGTAAATGATAGTGCTCCATTTGCTTTAATTGGTGGATTGTTGTTCTTTGTGATCACCACCCTCAATGTCTAGTGCTACTTGATTCCTCTCTTACGAGAACAGTGAGAACAGAGAATTCAAGAGGGGGAAGGGGAGAAGAGGGGGTGGGCAGTTGGTAGCCCAGATGGTTGCTAGGAGCAAAGCTGGGGTCTCTTTATTTTCTTTTTCTTATTAAGACTAAAAGACCCAAGACATAAGGTTCTGGAAATAACAGTGGTGGAAAGCTTTCTGCTAATTTCTTTGCAGACTCCTGATAGTTAACTGCTTCCCTCCCCCCCCACCCGATTCCACACACCTAGGTACTTTTCTATGGAAAGACGTTTATTTGCGGCATTTCTTATTATATGATCACCCAGAATTGTGTATTGTACAATGCCTAGCTTGCAGGATTAGGCCACTGAATCATACTGGAATATTTTCCCTAATAACTACTTTCTGTTAAGAGAGAGAGAGAGAGAGAGAGAGAAGGAGGGAGGGAGAGGGAGAGAAGCTACATGCTCTAAAATACTTGGCACGTAAAAGCGAGACAGAAGCACGGAAGATGTGCTCTGCTTTTCCCACTTGGTATGAACTCATCCTTTGTAAGCAACACACCCGACCAATTTTTTGCTCCTTAAACATGTTGTCTTCCCTCAATAGTTCCACAGCTTTTTTTTAAAAAAAAGATGATACTATTTATTGAAATGAGGCATTATGTCTCTGCCTGCCTCTATTTTTACATACTAATCTCCCTTCCTCAGAGGAGTTTTATCAGGCGTGCAACCCGCCACACCTGCAACAGTCCAAGAAGGTGGGTTAACCTGAGCAAAAATGACCTGTTGCCCTTAAGCAGCTCACAGCTGAAAGCTGTATCCATAGCCTTTAATCTAAGAGTTGCAGTGAGTGGACAACTTAGAAGTGAATTCCTGCCTTTAAATTGGTAGTCCTCAACTTATGATAACAATTGAGACTAGGATTTCAGTTCCCAAACAATGTGGTGGTTAAGTGAGTTGTGCCCAATTTTATGACCTGTGTGGTCATGGTGGTTAAACGAATCGCTGCAATTGCTTTCAAACTCAAGAGCATGTAGTGAATTCCTCTTCTGCCGTAAGTGAATCACGCAATCATTGAGCAAATCCAGCTTCCGAAATTGACTTTGCTTGTCAGAAAGTCACAAATGGCAATCCATGGCAGTTGCCAAGTGCCCAAATTTTTTTTTCAGTATAAAAATTCTTTTATTAAAACAATCAACATTGAACACAAAAACATACCATGCAGCAATCATCATGACACCTGGTATACAATACTAAGTATTAGTCTTTGAAAACGTCTGAATTAGTAAGCCTTTTTCCCACTCCTCGCGTCTAGCCTCAACTATACTCCTGTTACACTTTATTTGATTGGTGTTTCTCTTATCTGGTTTTGATCACTTGGGAATGCAGCAACGATTGTAAGTGCAAGGAATAGTTGTTAAGTCACTTTTTCCAGAACAGTCGCTAAACAAATGATTGTTAAGACAAGAACTATCTGTACACTATATCTTGGTTTAACCTTTATAAGGTTGTTTGTTTTTAATTTTTGGAAGGCACCCAGGGATGTTTCGGTGTTGGGTAGTCAACTAGCAAACTACCTTTTGCTACAGGTGGTTGTAGGTATAAGCACAGAGGTAAAATGCCCTGGTAAAAGAAATTGAATGACAGTCTGGGTAATGAACCCATTATTCCTTTCTTGACAAGTTACTATAATGAATTGTTTCTGTTGTTTATTACTGCTTTTCTCCTTGTCTTGTTGTTTTAACGTTATGCATTGCCTAGAGTCACTTAAGCTATTAAGGTGACTTATACATTGAAAAAATAGAGATAAATACTCTTCCCAGTTTATTTTTTTCATTTGTTTATTGTCTTTCTGTGCCTTTGGAGCTAGAAATAAACTTACAGTAGTTTAATAAAAATGCATAACACATTGTTAAAAAATAAAGTCTAGATAAAACAAAAATATGCCATAATACACAGGCATGGTAGTTGCCATTCACTCCACTCCGGAATAGTTTTGTTTTATCAACTTCCGAAAAGCCAGCCATGAGGGAACCCGAGAGATTCCATAATATGGGGGACTGCTACTTAAAAGCATTCCTCGGAGACTCCTTCATCTCATCCATTTGGGAGACCATTAAAGGATGCCGGCAGTATATGTATATAGTGGACACATCTAACCATATTTCAGTGCCAAGCCTCATAGGGCTTTATAGGTAAAAACCTGATCTTTAAATTCCACCCAGAAATGAATAAGCCTCTTAATTTAGTTATCATTTCGAGTTGAATCAGGTAAAAATATGTCCCCAGGGCCTTTAAGGACAATGACACATTTTTTTCAGGCAAAAAGTCTGCAGTTAGTTTTTACATGGAAAACTTGGGACATCCTTGAAAAATTGGGAAGAGATGCAACTAGGTCTAGACAGTCCCACATTCGATTTGAGTTATATTTCATTTCAATATAGCTAATTAAATGCAGTTCATTTGCCTATTTTCCCATATATGTGGTAATATTTTCCTTTCTCCCTTAGTAAAAAAACAACAATTAAGTAGATAACTGGGGAGGGGTCTGGGAAGTGGATATTAAGTGCACCTGCTTTAAGGCAAAGCTTTTGCATCAGAGCAGTTGCAAGCCAGACCTCTGGGTACATCCTTTGTCCTGGTATGGCCCGAACTCCGAAGATGTCACTTGCCTGGGGCCAAACAGAGAGATTGTCTTCTGTTTAAATAGGGCAGGGCTCTTCTATGTGCTCTTGAGTTTGAAAACAATGTTCCCTACGACTCTACCCTGGTTTTGCCTTCTCTTTTGCCTTCTCTTCTCCAAATCGGATAGCTGAGTTGCCCAGGGGAAGAGCAGTTTGCTTGCAAAATCCTGGGTCCAGCTCTGAATTTCTTGGTGGAAGAAAAGGCAGAATTATAACAACACAGGTTCATTTAAAAAAACATATATGGCTGATGATCAAATTGGCCTACAAAACCAGCCCCCTCCACAATTTGGGAAATATAGTTCCACTGAAAGCCAGCCAAGTTATTTTGGCAAATGAGGCAGAAAATCCCACAATTGCATTTCCCCATACCTGACAGTAAAAATATGGTAATAATAAGTGCAATAACTAACAATGAGTTGCCCTTTAATGACATTCAGATCTGCTGCCAAAGGCTGCCACCCTTTTTTCCCCCCTCAGATTTGGGCTGGCCCTGCAATTTGATCCAATACCCAGGAAAGCTGCTTTTTTTTCTTCTGAGCTTAGAAATGTGGATTTCATCAGAAGGCTCTTCCAAAGAATTAGTGGGGAGGGTGCTCGTTTCAATTAGCGCTTGGCTCTTTCGCATGAAATTGGGTCTGGATCCAATTAGTAAGCATGATTTTGTGAAGCAGTTGATGAGAGTGCTGGACAGGTTGAGCTCAAGGAGCTTCTACATTAAAGACAAGGGATCGTGACATTTTTATTGAGAAAGGTGACTTGCAAATGCGTACCGGTAGTCCTCAATTTACAACAGTTTGTTTAGTGACCATTCAAAGTTACAACGGCACTGAAAAAAGCGACTTATGGCTGTTTTTCACACAAACAACCATATGCAACAAGCCCAAGGTCAGGTGATCAAAAATTTGGATGCTTGACGACTGTCTCACATTTATGACGGTTGCAGTGTTTCGGGGTGATGTGATCACCTTTTGCGCCCTGACAAGCAAAGTCAATGGGGAAGCCAGATTCACATAACAACTGTGTTACAATTTAATAGCTGTAGTGATTCACTTAACAACTGTGGCAAGAAAGATTGTGAACTGGGGCAAAACTCACTTAACAGATGTCTCGCTTAGCAACAAAAATTTTGGACTCAATTGTTGTAATACGTTTAGGCTCAATAGAGAATTTTAAGGTACAGAATATATGGTTACTATTCAGGCCTCTTAAAATATGCTGCCCTGTAATATCAGTGCTGTTTGCCATTATTTCCATTCAAAGTGCCCTTCATAAGAGAAATTTGCAATGAATTAAACTTGCCACTTGCCCCCTCTTTTTCCATTGAAACATATCATGGGCATAGCCCCTTTCCGACACCACACTGACTTTTTTCCTAAGAACTCTCCTTAATGGAAAAAAAAAATCCTCTTTTGTAAAAATCCAGTAAAAAGCTGCTATGGTAGCCCATACACATTTCTAAATTCATGAGTCTTTCCAAAACCTCTGTTTACTTGGATGCCTGCAAGAAAAGGCTGCATTTACCCACTTCTGAGTCAATAATGGACACACCAAACTATGTACAACATGCTTACGAAAATGAAAACGCAACCAGGTAAATAGAACGATACTTTAAAATGCCCAAATATGGTAGAAAATAGTTGGAGAGAGAAGGATAGTTTGTATTATACATGTCATCGAATCAGAAATGACTGAGTTGAGGAGACGGAAAGCAAAGCAATTTAAAAGGGCCTGTGACCATGATCCAAACCTGAAGGGGAGGACAAAATGAGCACTGACAAATGATAAAGTAATTTTAATGCTTTGACCACTTGCCTTGAAGCAGATGGATGAAATCATTAAACACTGATTAAATAACTGCTGTATGGATTTATGTAGATTTTATATAGATTTGCTTCTTTTTACTGTACATTTAACAGCATATTTTGATAGCTGAAGGGAGAATGAAAAATAATTTAAAATTTCATGAATATAAAACTAATTGTTTTATATTCATGCTGGCTGAGGAATTCTGGGAGTTGAAGTCCACAGATTTTAAAGTTGCCAAGTTTGGGCCCTCCTGAGTTAGAAAACTGAAATGTTGGATTAAATACTGCACACCAGAAATAGATAATCTCCTACCCTCCCAATATATTGGTCCATTTCCTATCAGGTCCAGCTATGATGCACAATGGCAAAAGATTGTTGGGATCAAAAGTTCTAGAAGTTATCAGGTTGACCTTTGCTATAGAAGGCTTTAATGAACTCTGTGAGACTTTGTCCCGAGTACTGGATAATATTACATGTGAATTGACCCATTTTGCTAGAGAACACTAACAACCCACAGTTCAAGTTTCCCCGTATGATTACGGAGAACTCTTCCATTTAAAATCAAATTAATCCCGAGCATGACAAATAAAACTCTTCATCCTAAATTATCCCAAAATAAGTCTAATAGGAGCATACGTCCTGAGAGCTTAGCGTCCTGAGGTTGCTCTGGATCGTTTGAATGCAACAAACAATCCAACATTTTTTGAAAGGGAAGAGGAAGGAGAGAAATTTTTGGTGAATTAGGTTATATTGTACACAAAGAAGGAGGAATAGAAATTGAGAAAAGAAGAAAAAGAGGGTGTGCTCCATCACTGGACATATTCAAGAAGAGACTGGGCAGGCATTTGGTATAGAGCAGGGGTAGGCAACCTTGGCTCTTTTATGATTCGTGACTTCAACTCCCAGAATTCCTGAGCCAGCTGGCTCAGGAATTCTGGGAGTTGAAGTCCACGAGTCATAAAAGAGCCAAGGTTGCCTACCCCTGGTATAGGGACTCCTCTTTGAGCAGGGGGTTGGACTAGAAGACCTCCAAGGTGTCTTCCAACTATTATTCTCTACTCTGTATATATTTGTTTTTCAGTTTGATTCTCACTCTTTCTCTTTGAATAACCAACGTACCTTCTTCATATTGATTATTTACTTTTGTCTTCAGTTTACATTCATTTTGTCTGTTCTTGTTTTACCACACACACGACTTAAATGCCCCATTCCAACTACAATCAACATATTTTTATATTTTTCCTCACTAAGCCAACTCCCATTTCCATATATGAAGTGAACAGAAACATGTTTTTATATACAAGTTTTTATATGCATATCGACAAATCTTCATTCCATGGGAACAGTTCATATACCCAGCTGTCTATCTAAAGTCACATGGAATACTACATGGTACTATCACATATCCAAATTTTCCTGCATCACTCATGGACCACAGTGCTGCAGATCAATGAGTCAAGTTGCTACATGGCTTATATCTCTCAAGTGACCTGACTTTGTGTCCTCTATCTAAGGATATCTATTTATTCTTCAGAAAGAAAGCCAATTTCAGTTTGGTTTTGGGAACAATTTTGGACTTGATTCTCTTTGCGTTTCACGAATTGCACAACGTATTGAGTATTTTAATGCTGTGGGTTGTAATTTTGTTGCTCTGTACACCCTAGAGGAATGACTCATCAAATACGTGTTGTGCTGATGTGGTCATGCTAAAATTAAACGTGTCGTATTGTCACTAGCTTTTCTTTGCCAGGACTTACGAACAAAAGGTATTCCATCATTTTAAGAACGATGGGCTGTCATGAATAGCTGATTGTTCATATGGACTCCTTGACTTTTGTGCAGGTGTTGGTAACAGCAGCTCTTTTTCAGACAGCATATTTTTTTCTGATCAAATTAGGAATTCACTACAACAGCAACACAGTTTTATTTACACAGCTATAGGTGGAATGTGTGTGCCGACATTAGCTTCAACTGGTGGTAAGACTTTTTTTTTAAAAAACAAAACAAAACCCACAGGTGTGGATCTGTGGCATTCTTTCTTTTATGTTTATCCTTCTCCTTTTTTGAACTCATACCTTCTTCCCTAAAAAAAAAGTTGCTTGATCAAGTAGCAGACATACGGGAAAGGGGAAAAAAAAAAACACCCAACCCTGGCAGGGCTGCAGGAAAGTGGCTAGACTCGGAGTGTTTGTGTACTTAAAGAAAGAATCTTGCACACTTTCAACCTTCAGTCATGGCTATTTTCTTATGAGAGCCACTGGAGGTCTGAGCCAGCCCTCAAAGCGGAAATCAAATGCTGGCTCCTAGAGGAACACGCCCGAAGAATGTGAAGCTGATCCAAATACTGTACGCAATGCTCTTACAAGGCTGTCAGCTCATAGGAAGTGTGTAGCCCTATATGGACATCGCTGGTCTGAGCTGTTTGTCATCCTGAAGGGCTCATAAGCTAAACTGCAGATATGTCTGGTGTGCCTCAGGTGTTATAATGGACATGCATTTCCTTCTCTAAAGGCGCGCCAGATTGTTTTTCCCAAATGTTTAATAAATATTATCTTGCATTTCTGTGGAAGCCTATTTAATCAGACATTAAACAAGTATTTATTTAAAGTGTCTAAATCAAGCACAGCTCTCTGTTCTGCTTCTGATCTAGAAGTGAAGCATAAATAAAACAGCCTTAATTTGGGCCTGAAATTTGCTTGTATCTGTAGATGTGTTTACTTCGAAAACTTAATTTACTAGTGTATTTAATGCTTTTTTTTTTTAGGTTCCTTTTACAAGTACTCCTCAACTTATGACCACAATTGAGCCCAAAATTTCAGTTGTTAAGGAAGACAGTTAAGTGACTTTTGTTCCGTTTTATTTATTTATTATTATTATTATTTATTATTTTGACTTATATGCCGCCCTTCTCCTCAGACTCAGGGCGGCTCACAGCAAATAATACAAGTACAAAATATAAATTAGTTAAAATAGTAGTATACAATATAAAAAACTATAAAACTATACCCACTCATACAACAAACAGTCCCAATCAAAGGCCCAGGGGCAGAGCGCAGCTCACACGCCCCAAGCCTGTCTGCATAGATGTGTTTTTAAGAGTTTTCGGAAAGCTAGGAGGGAGGGAGCAGTACGAACCTCTGAGGGAAGTTGGTTCCAGAGGGCTGGGGCAGCAACAGAGAAGGCCCTAACCCTAGGTCCCGCCAAACGGCACTGTCTAACAGACGGGACCCATAGGAGGCCAACCCTGTGTGCCCTAACCGGTTGCTGGGATTCATGGGGCAGAAGACGGTCCCGCAAGTATCCTGGTCCATTGCCATAAAGGGCTTTATAGGTCATAACCAACACTTTGAATTGTGTTCAAAGTGCAGCTTTGGTAGCCAGTGCAGCTCATGGAGGGCTGGAGTGATATGAGCATGTCTTGGGAGACCCAAGACGGCTCGCGCGGCCGCATTCTGAGCTACTTGAAGTCTCCGGACATTCTTCAAAGGTTGCCCCATGTAGAGAGCATTACAGTAGTCGAATCTCGAGGTGACAAGGGCATGGGTGACTGTGAGGAGTGACTCCCAGTCCAAATAGGGCCGCAACTGACGCACCAGGCAAACCTGGGCGAATGCCCCCCCTCACCACAGCCGAAAGATGGTATTCCAAACTTAGTTGTGGATCGAGGAGGACACCCAAGTTGCGAACCCTCTACGACGGGGATAAAACTTCCCCTCCCAGAGTGATGGATGGACAGATGGAGTTGTCCTTGGGAGGCAGAACCCATAGCCACTCCGTCTTGTCAGGATTGAGTCTGACCCTGTTGGCACCCATCCAGACCCCAACAGCCTCCAGGCACCGGTTCATCACTTCCACTGCTTCGCTGTAATGATGCGGGGTAGAGATATAAAGCTGAGTATCATCGGCATATTGATGACAACTCACCCCATGTCGACGGATGATCTCACCCAACGGCTTCATGTACATGTTAAAAAGCAGAGGTGAGAGAACAGACCCCTGAGGGACTCCACATGGAAGAGGCCTCGGAGCCGATCTCTGACCTCCTGCAAACACCGACTGCGACCCGCGAGAGAGGTAGGAGGTGAACCACCGCAAAACGGTGCCCCGCACTCCAAGCCCCTCCAACCGGCGCAGAAGGATACCATGGTCGATGGTATCGAAAGCCGCTGAGAGGTCAAGAAGCACCAGGATAGTGGAATAATCTCTATCCCGGGCCCGCCAGAGATCATCGGTCAGCGCGACCAAAGCAGTTTCCGTGCTGTAACCGGACCTGAACCCAGACTGCTGAGGGCCCAGATAATCAGTTTCATTCAAGGACCGTTGGAGTTGGAGTGCCACCACCTTCTCAACAACCTTCCCTAAAAAGGGAAGGTTGGAGACTGGACGATAGTTATTTAAAACTGCCGGGTCCAGGGAAGGCTTCTTGAGGAGAGGGCACACAATTGCCTCCTTTAAGGGAGCCGGAAAGGACCCCTCCCTCAGTGAAGTGTTAACAATAGCCTGGACCCAGCTCCGTGTCACCGCCCTGCTAGCTGAAACCAGCCAGGAGGGGCATGGGTCCAGTAAACAGGTGGCAGAACTCACAGCTCCAATGACCTTGTCCACATAATCAGGAGTTACCAGATCAAACTCCTCCCATTCAACAGGACTAAGACGGGCCTCTGTCACCTCGACTGACTCATTGTCAGCCGACACTATATTCCAATTGGAGTCCAAGTCGGCCCGGATCTGAGCGACCTTGTCTGCGAAAAAGCTATTAAATTCTTCGGCATTGCCCTGCAAAGGTTCCTCTCTCCCCCCCGTATCCAGGAGAGAGCGAGTCACCCTAAACAGGGCAGCCGGACGAGATTCCGCAGACGCAATCAATGCGGAAAGATACTGAGATCTTGCCGTAGTGATTGCTTCCAAATAGGTCTTAATATAAGCTCCCAATTTGGTTCGATCAGATTCGGATCTATTCTCCCTCCATTGCTTCTCTAAACGTCTCTTCTGGTGCTTCATCCCCCTGAGTTCCTCGGTGAACCAAGGAGATCTCCTGGGTCTGCTACCACAGAGAGGTCGCAATGGCGCAATCTGGTCTAGAGCCCCCGTAGTGGCCATATTCCAGGCCATCACTAGGGACTCCGCCGAACTGTGTACGAGCGAATCCGGCAATTCCCCAAGCGCCCTTTGAAAACCAATAGGTTCCATCAGGCGTCTGGGGCAGAACCATTTTTTGCCACAGTTGTTAAGTGAATTACCACAGTTGTTAATAACAGTTAATAACAGTTGCTAAGTGAATCTGGCTTCCCCGTTGACTTTGCTTATCAGAAGTTCGGAAAACGTGATCACGTGACCCTGGGGAACTGCAACCTCCATAAATACATGCCAGTTGCCAAGCGTCTGAAGTGTGATCATGTGACCATGCAGGTGCTGCAACAGTCATGTGAAAAATGGTTACAAGTCAATTACAGTGCCGCTGTAATTTCAAATGGTCACTAAAATGGTTGTAAGTTGAGGACTCCCTATAGTCTGCCTTGACTCTTGGTGATTGATTTCATAGACAAGTATTCGATGGGTGCCATTTTTTTTAGAAATGGCTTGCCCTTGCCCTTCCTAGAGTGTCTGGCCCAAGGTCATCCAGCTGGCTTTGTGCCTAAGGTAGGATTAGAACATACAGTCTCCTATTTTCTAGCTTGGTGCCTTAACCACTATACCCTACTGGCTCTCAATTAGCTTCTAAATCAAGGGTGTCAAACTCTATTTCATTGAGGGTCGCATCAGCATTGTGGTTGCCCTAGGGGGGGGACGGGGGGCCGTGCTTGTGTGAGCATGGTCATCTGGGTGGGCGTGGCTGATTTGACATCACTCGCGTCAGAGGTCACCTGTGGGAGACTGGGGAGGATCCGGGGGTCTCCGGAAGAGGGGGTGGGACCAGAGTGGGTGCCTCGCTGTCCGTCTTGGGCCAGATTGCGTGTTTCCCCCCACGTGTCTGCCTTCACCTGCCGATTGGAAGCCTGGCCCTGTGGCCCCAGCGCTCAGACCCGCCTGTGCTGCAGGGGCTGCATGTGTGTGTGTCTCTCTCTGTGTGTATGTATATACATATGTTTATATATTGCCCAAGGAAAACTGGAGTATAAAGATATCTCTCTCTCTCGCGCTATATTTTGACCTTCTGATGACACTGGACAGCCAACCAAGGATCTGTAGTTACCTAAAACTCTGTGCAAATAAATATCGGGTTTCTTTCTTTTTCTTTTTCTTTAAAAAACTGGATCATGGTTTTCATTTTACTCCTGTTTATACCGAGATGGTTTATACTGCTTGTTCATCTGTTTAGTTTTTTCCCCTGTCTCCCTAAATAAATCCTACCTCTTTTTTAAAAAAATTGCTTTTAAAATAGAGATGATTAAGAAATGAAAAAAAACCCTAAAACATTGGCAAAGACTAAAATAAATAAATAAATAAATAAATAAAAATAGAAAGTTAAAAAAATGACAACAAATAAATAAAAATAGAAAGTTAAAAAAAATTACAAGAAAAAAGTAACATACATGTAATTCTCAGTTTATGACCACAATTGAGATTAGCATTTCTGTTTTGGTTTGGGCCCAATTTTATGATCTTTATTGTCACAGTTATAAAACAAATCATTACAGCTGTTTAAATGACTCATGTGGCCATTAAGCAAATCTAGCGTTCCCATTCACTTTGCTTGTCAGAACTTGGTTGTGAAGGTCACAAATTCTGGTTTGGCCAAGCATCCACAGTTTGATCACATGACCAGGGAGATGCTGAAACATTCATAAGTGCGAGATTATTTATAAATATTTTTTCAGTGCCATTGCAACTTCAAATGGTGAACAGTTGTAAGTGTAAGATTGCCTGTATATCATTTCAGAATTACAATTCTATATATAGTTACCTAATTTGAGTACATATTCAATTACATATATATTTTGAATACATTTCTAGAACTATTATGTTTTCTTTACTTATTTTGTATAAATGAATTCTGTATTTCAGTGTATTTCTCCATACAAAGTCTATACAAAGGCAATCTCATCTGAGGCAAGTACAATCAGGTCAGTGGTGGGATTCAATTATGTGAACAACCAGTTCTCTGTGTGGATGCCACTTCCGGAAGTCCATTCTGGGCCTGGGCAACAAAAAATTAGCTACCGGTTCTGCCGAAGTGCGAATAAGCTGAATCCCACCACTGAATCAGGTCCTCAATCCACTGAGTGAAAGGGACCAAATAAGTCCTACATCTTGTGTAGCACAGCCCAATATGTTCTTCATTATTTCTCCTCTGGCCCCCGTTCTGAGTCAGAACTCACAATCAACTAAGTGTTTAACTTTCCTTTCAAGTTTAAGGAACCATTCATCTCCGCTCCACACATATATTCAAGGACCAGAATATATGTGCATCATATTTCCATTATATTACTACAACAGGATGCTTGGGAATCTCAGAATCATTAATGAATCTCTAAATACATTTCAGAAGCTCATCCTATTACAAGAGAAAAGCACTCTTAAATTACAGTTCCACGAGGACAGCATATAAGCCACCCAGGGTAGCTTTGGATAATGAAAAGGGTGGCATATAAATTAAATAAATAAATAAGCAGTTTTAGCAGCTTACTCCAAGCAAGAAATAAAAAAGGAATCCACATCACCATTGGGTGTCAGTGTCTTATACATTCTAATCTAATGCATCTGGAGGCAGTCTCATTTTGTAGTAAAAAGGTAAAGGTTTCCCTGTCTGTTGTGTCTGATTCTAGGGCATGGTGCACATCTTTGTTTCTTGGCTGACTTAATCAGCATTGTCTGAAGACATTTTCCATGACTTTGTGGCCAGCATGGCTATATGCCAAAGACGTATGGAACACTATTACCTTTCCCCCGAAGTGATACCTATTAATCTACTCGCTGCTTTCGAACTGGAGCAAGAAACGGGAGTTCTTCCCTATTGCACAGCATTCAGGTCTCAAACCTGGGTTGTCAGCTTTCCAGTGACAAGCTCAGCATTTTTAACCACTGAGCCAAGTAGCACCAAAATAATGAATTTGGTTACCATATATAATAATAATCAAGGCTTTTTTTCTCATAGAACGCCCAGAACAGAGTTCTGGCACCTTTTTTGGATGGAACCTTATAGGGTAGGCAAGGTGGGTTGTATGACGTGTGTGAGTTCTGGCACCGTTTTTTTTTTTTAGAAAAAAAGCACTAATAATAATAATAATAATGGCAATGGCAGTGGCTAAGAGCAGGAAAATTGAAGAAAGAGACCAAGGGACTAATTCTGGCTGCACAAGACCAAGTCTTAAGGACAAATGCATATAAAGTCAAAATTGAGAAGACAGCAACAGACAGTAAGTGCCGCCTATGCAAAGAAGCTGAAGAAACAGTGGACCACCTGGTAAGCTGCTGCAAGAAGATCGCACACTGACTACAAGCAGCGGCATGACAAAGTAGCAACAATGGTGCATTGGAAGATCTGCAAGAAATATCATTTGCCCGTAAGCAAAAACTGGTGGGATCATAAAACAGAGAAAGTCATAGAAAATGATAAAATTAAACTGTTCTGGGACTTCAGAATTCAAACAGACAAGCACCTGCAACATAACACCCTGGACTTAACAATTGTCAATAAGAAAGACAAAAAAGTCTGGATAGTGGACGTGGCAGTGCCTGGAGACAGCAGAATAGACGAGAAAGAACCGGAGAAGATAACAAAATACAAAGACCTACAAATAGAAATAGAAAGACTGTGGCAAAAGCAAGCAAGGGTAGTACCAATAGTAATAGGTGCCTTGGATGAAATCCCAAAACAACTGGAGCACCACTTGAACACCATTGGCATTGACAAATTTGCTATTAGTCAATTGCAAAAGGCGGCCTTACTAGGAACTGCTTCCATCCTGCGGCAATATCTGTAATACCATCAAACATCCACATCTGCCTATCCCAGGTCCTTGGTAAGGACTCAATAGGTAGACAAAATGCCAAATCCAGTTTGAACATCTGACTGACTGTGCGATGATCTATAATAATAAGTTGGAAGGAATCTTGGAGGTCATCTAGTCCAACCCCTGCTCAGGCAGGAAACCCTATACCATTTCAGACAAATGGCTGTCCAATCTCTTCTTAAAAACTTCCAGTGTTGGAGCATTCATAGCTTTAGGAGCCAAGTTGTTCCACTGATTAATTGTTCTGTCAGAAAATTTCTCTTAGTTGTAGGTTGCATCTCTCTTTGATTAGTTTCCATCCATTGTCCTGCCTTCAGGTGCTTTGGAGAATGGGCTTCACTCCCTCTTCTTTGTGGCAACCTCTAAGATATTAGAACACTGCTATCATGTCACCCCTCATCCTTCTCTTCATTATACTAGACATTCCCAATTCCAGCAACCGTTCGTTATATCTTTAGCCTCCAGTCCCTTAATCATCTTTGTTGCTCTTCTCTGTACTCTTTCTAGAGTCTCAACATCTTTTTTTATATCGTCGTGACCAAAACTGGATGCAGTATTCCAAGCGTGGCCTTACCAAGGCATTGTAAAGTGGTATTAATACTTCATATGATCTTGTTTCTATCCCTCTGTTAATGCAATCTAGCACTGTGTTGGCTTTTTTGGCAGCTGCAGCACATTGCTGGCTGTATGTATCATGACTGATATATATATCCGTCTGATTGAGATTTCAGATTAAGCTGCAAAACCCTTTTGCAACTTCACTTAAAAATCCCTACTATCTGAGCAATGTAAAAAAAATAACAAATTCCTGTTTTTATTTTTAGTGGATTTATTGTTCTTCAGAATAATATGTGTATTGAATGAATGACACTGATAAACTTGCATTATCTGACATGAGGTTGAAACTACAGGCAGGAACGAAGTTCTTGCACATTCTTTGACATGATTTAAAGACTATATATATATATTTCTCAATAATACCTGGCATTTATCTTTGACAGTTGCCAATGTAGATACATTTTTGCTTTGGCTACTCCAGTTAGATCAGCTGACAAGCAAACAGTAGAATTTCTTTGTCTACAATGCTAACTAATGCCTTTGTTTTTCCTGACCTATAAAGTCTCAAATTTGATCCTTAATGTTATTTATTTATTTTTATGTTAGAGTTGCATAAGAGCCGTGGCGGTGCAGTGGTTAGAGTGCAGTATTGCAGGCTAATTCTGCCGACTACCAGCAGTTCAGTTCTTACCAGCTCAAGGTTGACTCAGCCTTCCATCCTTCCGACATCGGTAAACTGAGGACTCAGATTATTGGGGAAAATATGTTGAATCTGTAAACCGCTTAGAGAGGGCTGTAAAGCATAGCGAAGCAGTATATAAGTGCTATTGCTAATGCTATCTCTAAAAATTTCATCCTGCATTTTTTCCACAAAAATGTGGAGAGAGAGGGATGGGCTTGGTGTCACCCAGTGAGTTCCTGTGGCAGAGGTAGAACTGAACCTGGATATATCTAGTAGCAGTCCAACATCTTAATCATTACATTATCCTAGTACAACCTATGTTTACAAATATTCATTAGCAGGGATCTCACAATTAAGCACTACGAGACGCTGATGCTTCCCCCCACCCCTATTTTTGTCAATTGGCACCTGGTGCCAATTGCAGGGAAAGCGTATCTGAATGCCATAAACCAGAAAAAGGAGGAACAGTTGTATCTTGCTGTTTCACTTGTCCCAAGAAGCAATGGGTGTACAGCTCACAGCCAGAGAGAGTGATAATGGGGAGGAAAATGTAACAGACTGAGACACATCTTTACTTAAAATGGCTTGGCAAAGCTACGCTCTTGGGCATTTTAACTACTCTGATGAATTTGTAACACTTCAATAGAAAACTGTGCCTTACAGATACTTTAGAAGGTCATAGCTACCTTTAGCTGAGGCTTTCTGAAGCCCTTATAAAGAAAAATTATGAGAGAGCTATAAAAGCCTTGGAGACTTTCCTTTTTTATAACAAGCAGTAAATATGTAATGGTGTGTTTATGGCTAAAAAACCCCCTCTTCTTTAAGACCACAAGAGGGAGCATGTATTAGGCTGCATTTTTTTGCTGGTAGAAGATGATTTTGGGCAAGCAAGAAACCATAAGTTTTGATGTAACTGCTTCATGGATTCTCTGGGTATGTTCACCAGTGAATACATGATATGTATGTTATTTTGCCCCTGCACGGAAGGAATCCATTCCTCACACAGTTCTACATCCATCAAATGTTGACTGCAAGTAATTTTGCATAATCACAGTGTTTGTCAAACATGGCCACTTAAAGACAAGTGAACTTCAATTCCCAAAATTCCATAAAGCATTACTTACTACCACTTTACAATGCCTTGGTAAGGCCACACTTGGAATACTGCATCCAGTTTTGGTCACCACAATGTAAAAAAGATGCTGAGACTCTAGAAAGAGTACAGAGAAGAGCAACAAAGATGATTAGGGGACTGGAGGCTAAAATGTCTAGTTTAATGAAGAGAAGGGTGAGGAATGACATGATAGCAGTGTTCCAATATCTCAGGGGCTGCCACAAAGAAGAGGGAGTCAAGCTATTCTCCAAGGCGCCTGAAGACAGGACAAGAAGCAACGGATGGAAACTGATCAAGGAGAGAAGCAACCTAGAACTAAGGAGAAACTTCCTGACAGAACAATTAACCAGTGGAACAACCTGCCTCCAGAAGCGGTGAATGCTCCAACACTGGAAGTTTTTAAAAAGACACTGAAGAGCCATTTGTCCGAAATGGTATTGGGTTTCCTGCCTGAGCAGGGGGTTGGACTCAATGACCTCCAAGGTCCCTTCCAACTTTATTATTATTATTGTTGTTGTTATTGTTATTGTTGTTATTACTACTACTACTACTACCGTACTACTACTACTACTACTACTACTACTACTACTACTACTACTACCACTACTACTACTACTATGGCACTTTGTTATTTGGGATAAGCCAGCATCCTTCATTTTATTTCCTGAAGCTTGTACATAAAGTACTGAATGTTATTTATTTATTTATTTATTTATTTATTTATTTATTTATTTATTTGTTTATTTGTTTGTTTATTTGTTTGTTTATTTATTAGGTTTTTATCCCACCTTTATTACTTTACATAAGTAACTCAAGGCAGTGAACTTATCTTGTCCTCCTGTTTTCCCCATAATAACAATCCTGTGAGGTGAGTTGGATTGAGAGAGTGACAGGCCCAAAGTCACTCATCCAGCTTTCATAACTAAGGCAGGCCTAGAACTCATCATCTCCTAGTTTCTAGGATAGCACCTTAACCACTAAACCAAACTGGGTCTCAAGGACTGACAATCTAGGAAAATTATTTATTTGATTTTATTTCATTTATATTTCCGCCTATCTCATAATGGCAATGCTGGGCAGCTTACAACATTTAAAAAACAATGAGGCAGGACTAGAACTCACAGTCTCCCAGTTTCTATCCTGATGCCTTAACCACTACACCAAACTAGCTGTCTGTATGAATAATATATAATTTTTTTTAAAAAAGTGGTAAAGTCTAATAAGACCTCTACTTCTTGCTTCTCTGCTTTTTAAAAATGTAAAGCAAACCAAAATATATTTTTTTTATAAAAAGAAAAAGAAAAAGTTGAAACCCTTGCTGAAGTCCAAGATCCTAATTCCCCAATGCACCAAAATAGAAAAGTGTGCCTGGACTTCCAATGAAAGCCTTCCATCAAAGGAAAATCTCACATCTCATTTTAAATACTCAATATCCTACAGACAATCAAATTTTCAAAGCCTCAACTCCCAGTGAAAAAGTAAAATTATCAAGAGATTATCAAAAATGCCAAATATCCAGACTTTGTCAGTGAAAGTTTTATGGACAGGAATGCTAAGCAGTCTGGATTTATAGGCATACACTTTTACAAAATTGTTTTTAGTAATGCCAATTAAAATTCTGCTTAATGTTTTGCAAAGTTTCCAGTTGTGACTGATGCGATGGAAATGTATATTTTATTACTTTAGGGGTATAAAACCTATAATTATATATAAAGTTTAGAATAATAAGAAAGAGGAACATTCTGGAATGGTCTAAAAGCAATAATGACTTGGTATTTGCATCTGATCCAAGAATAAGAGTCTTATCATGATTGTGTTATGAATCTGATTTTCCCCCAGGTTACAATAGATCAGGAAATGCACTACATGCCAAGACAAATGTGTCAAAGAAATAATTTTCTGTAATTGTTGTTTTTTTTTTTGCTTTCATTTTTATTCTGAGGACATCAGCAAATGAAAAGGTCAAAAGAAAATAAATGTTTGAATTAGGAAATGAAAAAAATGCTTAATCACTGCAGTACAGAAATCTAGATATAATTTTAAAATTAACCTCAAGCTGGATAATTGTTGGGTTAAAAAAAATGTGATTTCTAAGCTATTTTTTTTTTCTACAATAGAAGTCTCCGGTTTAGAGGAATGTCCAGAAATGTTAGGAGGTGTCTGATAACTGCCATTCAATAAACATTATGCTATGATAACAGGTTATATTGTCCATGGGTGTGACATTGTCGCACATGAATGTGTTTTCTCTTCTTAATTTTCATCTTTATATATGGATTTCATTGTTTGTATATACTGTACATGTGTTCGTGGTTTAGTCCCAGCACTAAAATAGACAATTCAGTTCTCTGCAATAAGTCTATGATTACATTCATTTCTCCATGGTTTTCCTCGTCCAAACTGTATTTGTTTCATAAGCCAAGGCAAAATCTTTGTACATGGAAGGCATTATAATGCTGCTAGGAAATGATAACACTCTCTCTCTCTCTCTCTCTCTCTCTCTCTCTCTCTCTCTCTCTCTCTCTCTCTCTCTCTCTCTCTCTCTCTCTCTCTCTCTCTCTCTGTGTGTGTGTGTGTGTGTGTGTGTGTGTGTGTGTGTGTGTGTGAGAGAGAGAGAGAGAGAGAGATCTGACTAAATGGAGGAAATTATCTATGGTCCAGTTGGACTGGAAGATATAGATAAATCGGTGTAGTTGGTATTTGAATAAGAATCATCCCCCAAAATGGATGGAGCTGTAAACTAAATTGGCTTGTTGAAAAATTCAAAAGATGGCAAATGTTTCCCCAAGAAAACTACATGGGTGCCTGATTAAACATGAGACTTTGAATATGGTAATGGAACAATGCTAAAATCATAGTGTTATGTTATCTTTGAGTACACTTGGTGATGTCCCAGACAACTGGAGGAAAAAAAAATGTCCCTATCATCTAACTGGAGAAAACAAAATCATCACTAGATCTAGTTATCAAAAGAGATTTTTAAGCAGAGGGTGTACATGTTTCTTTCCAGGTTTTAGGGGGTTTGAATTTGTATTCTTGCATCTATCAAATGGTTGGAATGGCCCCTTTCAACTTCATAATTTGAATTACCTTACTTACTATGAAGATTTTTTTAAAGGGGAGGAGATCTTAGTGAGACAAAAGATGTCTACCATGAATGTTTGAGAGGCACAGCATAGTTCTGAAATGAATCCTGCTCCTTGTAAGTTGTATAAGAATATCAGGCATCAATGGTAATTATTTTAACTGTGTTATTATCAGAGCTATTAATATGTTCTGTAAAACAAAACTTACAAGAGAGGAATGGCAGTAAAATGAACAGACATATTTGCATAATACTACATATTGCTCTCAGAACTGGAAAAATTAATTCTAATATCCCGCTGGTTTGTATATTGATATATCAGAATTGCATAATATTTAAGAACAAAAAGATAGCAGAGATAAGTTACCATTTGGTTTGCAGATTAAAGTTTCAAAATGTTTTTTTTGTTAATAGATCTTTTTATTCCTTGAAAAAAATGTCCAGAGACCTAAAAAGACAGCTGTAGTAAGAGCAACCTTTTCAAAGGTCTTGTAAATTTTAATCATTGCAAATATTTCCCCTTCCAGAGAGTATTAAATACAGACACAAAATAAATAAGATGGGTTATAAATAAGCTCTGTGTGTAATGCTTTGCTTTACTGTAATCATAGTAACTGTTAGCGTTCTCTCTTTTTAAATGTAATTAATAAATGCAGTTTTATTAAAAAAAACAAGACTAAAAATTACTACAAACTAAAATAATGTAAGAAGAAAAAAAGGAAGAAATAAAAGAGAAGGCGAAATTGCACGAAGAAAATGAAAATAAAACCTGTAAGAAAACAGAAATGAAAGAAAAAGATATAAAGAAGTGACTTTTAATCATTTACTGCATTTAAAAATACAATTTACCTTTCTCTAAAATTACACCATGCCTCTCTTCTAATCTATTTAATTATCCAATAAGTTTATTTTTTAGTATTGTACACAAAGAGTCTATAATGAGTTTCTTGTCAGCAATAAAAGTACATATTGTCTTTTCTCTAATCAAACAGGTCAATTTGACCAGCTCAACAGGTTTCCTCAACTTCACCAAACGTTTTTCCATTGCAAAATGTTGCTAAATCTTTCCATCTTTGTGCATAAAAATAATCTCGTGGCAGTTATCATGGATAGTATCTATAAAAATACAAACATCTATGTTTTTTTTTCCAAATATTCATCCAATAGTACAGGAGGCAATAATTGTTAATATTCTCCAGCACTTTTTCAACATTTTCCTGGTGACAGCTGATATTATACTCGGATAAAGTCATGCAATAACGTTATCTTCAAGGGTCATTTATGGGGGTTGTTATGTAATAATTACCGTTTAAAGTCACAAGTCTTTGTGCTTCTTTTCTCTGAATTCTTACCTTAATTCTTTCCTAAGAAATGGACATTTCTGTTCAAAGAAGTTATATGATAGCTCTTACAATTTAGAGACTAACAAAAAGCAGTAAATATGTCTTCATATAATATCACTAACAACTCTATGGGGATTGAAAAGATGTGTAGGCAATATGAACCATCTAGAAGATGAACAGAGACTTGTAATATATTGCTTATGAACTTAGGAGTAGGATGCTATATATTCACATCACTTTTTTTCCTCTCCCATATTTTTTATTGTACCTGAAACTTAATGATGTGGGAAGGCTTTTCCTGTTCTTCATGTGATCACAGTAGAGAAGAATGGGAGTAATTTATCTAAAACAATATTATTCTTCCAATAATATCCTAAATAGATCTGGTCACGTATGAGAGGACCAACTTGTTTCTATTTATCTAGGAATTCAGGACACCTAGAAATCATTGCTGGTTTATGAATTCTATCATACACATTTATCTGCATTTTACATAAGGGTCTTTACACCGCAAAGAAAAGAATGCTGTACATATTTACTGTATATATTTTCTTATTTAAACTCTTTATATCCTTTGCTTAAACACATACACTCACAGATAACCAGATATCTCCCTACTTAACACCAAACTTTGATCTCTCTAGGTTTCAGGTATAGAAGTGGGAATCCCACCATACCTGTTACCTAATTCTATGTAATCACATGCATCTTCAGGGGACAAAGAGGAGAAAGGATGAAACAAGCACTAAATATTAAATGACACAAAAGAAGAATCATCTCCTGTGATACCAGGGACTTGGAAAACAGAAATGGATCAACCTATTTTGGAAAACTTGAGCTTCAGAAGCTTTTTTCTACAATAATAATAAAACTCCACCTCTTTGCTACCTGATACTGCATGTGCTTACAAAACAGGCAAAGCTTAACACTATTGCAACACTCTTTTTTTCATTTTGATGACGCTTTTGGATTCTGTGGACATGTCTTCATGTAATACAGGGGTGTCTAACTCGCAATGTCACGTGACGTGTCACAATATCTTGTGATTTTTTCCCCATTGCCGGCAATCGGGTGGGCGTGGTTTTGGCATGATGCATCCGGCCTGTGGGCCAGCAGTTTGATACCCCTGATGTAAGAGCTCTAAGTCAGCTTTCCCACCTTTTCACCCATTGTACCACTTTTAGGATATAGCAATATCCGAGTACCACCAGTCGCCTAGCAAGGTGTCAAAAACTTGATGACCCCCCCCCAAAAGGAAAAAAGCGATAAACTACAGATAGTCCTCGTCTTACAACAGTTCGCTTAGTGACTGTTCGAAGTTACAATGGCACTGAAAAAAGTGCCTCCCAAGCCACAGCCGAGCAAGACACCTGCCTGTCCACCCAACGGCGCTCTTCCTCCTGTCTGAGGTTTTCATTGTTGTGAGCATTTCTGTTGAGGATTGGCAGTGGGGGTGGGGGTGTTTGGTTTTTATTCCCCCTCCCCCGTCTGCTGAGTGGTTGCAGCAGGTTTTGGTCGCTTCACATGACCCTGGGACACTATGAATCAGTTGCCAAGCATCTGAATGTAAATCACAAGATCCTGGAGATGCTGCAACATTCCAGCTGATCAGCGCTTCTTCTGGCCTCGGCAGAAGTGCCAGGATCAGCGCCGAGCTCCAGCTGGAGCCTGGCGCTGATCCTGGCGCTTCCACTGAGCCCTGACAACCCCAAAGAAGCACCAATCAGATGGAAAGCGGCACTGATCCTGGTGCTTCGGCTGAGCCCTGACAGCCCTGCAGCTCCAGCCATCTCTCGCTCAGGCTTTTGCGGTGCTGCCACCGGTTCAGCTCATTCCCCTCCCCCGCTACCACTTTTCTAGGATGGTCGGGTACCACCTGCCAGGTGCCAATTTACCACAGGTGGTACCTGTACCACTGGTTGAAAAGCCCTGCTCTAAGTTACCATCATTTCCACCTGCTTTTAGAACTTACAAGCACTGATGATGTTATGTAATTTGGGTAATGAAACAACTGCAAGAAAACAATCAAGCTCAGGGAACACCAAGGACTCATCACTTCTTACAAGGCTTAGCCACTCCCAGATTGTTAAATTTTTCCTACAAGGGAAAAGCTCCATGTGAACAAGTACCTCAAACAATCACAGATTAAATCAAGTAGCATGTAAGAAATGGCATTCATATTGCTAAGTTCTTTTCTCTCTTCAACCTGTTCTAAATCACAGAAATGTTGCCCAGGGTAGATAAGTTTATACAACCAAATTGCTGTGTTATTTATTGTTCCAAAATGGAAACAATTTAGGTCTTATTCAACAGTTGTAACATCTGGAAAAAATTACTATGGCTATTTTTTGGGAGTTTTAATCCATTATATCTTGAAACACATCTGTCTCTGCTGTGCTTAGATAGAAAAGGAAAACGTTCTTGCAAATCTGATATGGGTGAAATGTAACAACAATGAAGATCTCATTATTTCACTGAGCAGGCAGTCTTCTAAATCTGAATAGGGCAAAAATAAAACAAGCCAGCCATGGTTTGATGTATAAGGGGAAAGTATGTTTTCAAGTTCTGTAGGAAAGCACATTATTCATTACCTACTCATTCTAAATGTTACATTCAAGGAGAAAAATCTTGGATTAACTCATGGAATCAAGCACAACTGGCAATACCTTTTGACAAAAACCGCTCCCTTGTGTTCTTTTACTAAGTAAATCCTCGACTTATGACCATAATTGAGTCTGGAATTATGGTCATAATTCATGTGAGTCATGAAGTTGGTCACCACATGACAGCATCCAATGTTACTTTTTTTTGTGGTGTTCAAGTGAATGTGGTGGTTGTAAAGCAAATACTGCAGTCATTAAGTGAATGCCACAGTCGTTAAGTGAATCCATTGCTGGCAATGGGTGGAGGTTTTTTGTTTTTGACGAAAACCTTATTTCTTATTTCTGTTCTAAGTGACCAGACCTTCATATGCATTCCAATATGCCCATACATTGAGAACTTTCACATTGAACTTGCTATAGATAATAAATTTATTTTGGGATATAAGACAATCCCAAGGTATTATGTGGATTAATGCTGTCTGAATAATGAGATTTCAGATTTATATTTTCACAAGATCAGAATAGGCAGGAGAGAGTGAGTGAGAGAGAGAGAGAGAGAGAGAGAGAGAGAGAGAGAGAGAGAGAGAGAGAGAGAGAGAGAGAGAGAGAGTTATGTAAGGATTTACATCACCTCCTCCCTGTGTCCTGCTAATTTCAGGTTACTCTCCTTTGCTTTTGTTCCTGAGTAGGAATGCATGGAGTTCTGATTCTCTGCCATTCAGTTAGCCAGATACTTGCCTTTTCTGGTTCCTATTTTGATTTTTTTAAATAAAGCTTCTTTCTGTTACCGGCATCAAACCTGCTTCACTTATCAGTGTTCAGGCCAAATTCCTGCTTTTAGGAATGCTCATCTGCACCCACAAAAACTTTCCCTTCAGTATTTTGAAGGTCCTATTTATCTAGAAACTATTTCTTTGTTTACATGTAGCTCTCATTTCTTCTGGATCCCTTTCCCGCAATCCTAATTAAATTTTAGGAGATTCATAAATACTTGAATATTAAATGACACAAAAGACATGACAAACCAAATTGGACCAACATATTTTGGAAAATTTGATCAAGAAGCTTTTTTTCTGCAACAATAATAGTTTCTTTTCCATCTTTTTACCACAACTAACAATAGGTGAAGAATGATTATTGGCCAATGGCATGCTTTATTCCTCTTTTGTCCCCCTACACAAAGTATGAAGGAACTTAAATTATGTTTTGGCATACAAATGCAACGGAAAATTATAACCTGCAAGCCTCCTGAGGGTATAGTCAAAATCACATTAAATTAAATAAACATGTTTCAAATGTGTCTCATGAAAGTCACAGGATTAATCTATTCACACAAATTCTGTTATCGTTGTTTTTTTAATTAAAAAACTAGTTTCCTAAAAGAAAAACATTATTTTCAACATGGCATGAGGCCAGATTATTTGTGGAACCATCTATCTCTCATAATTTCTGTCTGGCTGATATCAGTTGGCAGAATTGGCATACTCCAGATCCCTTTGATTGATTCTATGTTGGAAGTCAGCACCCACCCACACTCCTAGAGAAGGAAATATTTTGGGGGATAGTAAAAAAGGCAGAATATTATATTTCCCCAAAGTAATAATAGAAAAATCTTAGACAGAAACCAGCCCCCAGAAACCAACCCCCTTTCCCTGCACCAAGCAGAAACCAGCTTTTAGAAATGCTTCCAGTTCTGGTACGCAGTGACGCCGGTCGTGTCTGGGGACTCGTCTCTAGTCCGGCCGGGTTTTCTGCGTCAGTAGACCCCTTAGGGGGTCAAAAGTTGCCCTGGAGGGGCGACCACCGAGAAGGAGGCTTGCTGGTGACTGCGGGAGAGCAGCAGCTTCTCCCGTGGCTCCAGCTATTTCCTTAGGGCCGACGGAGCAACGATCGTCCTGCAAGATGGCCAATTATCCTGCTCCACCAGCCGAAGTCACAATTACAGCTAAATGTGATTAGACCCACTGCGGAAGATCCGGGTGAGACCCTTTTTGCCCCTCTTCTTTCTCTATTTTGGCTTTTTTACTGCCTCTAAAAACTTGGTTGAAATTATTTCCCTGTTTGGATTAAGCAACTTTTGGTTGTGTGGGAAGAAAGGCGCTGAGAACAAAGAATCTTTAAAGACTACATTTTATTTTTATTCATTTTGGGATACAGAAAAAAAAAACGCTTTTTGGAATTGTATTAGTAGCTAATATTGGAAGATTATTTCTTTCTCCACTCTTTCCTTTAAAAGATAGAAAAAAGGGGAAAAATGGTGTCCGGAAAAGTTTTTTACTTACTGAGGACATCTAGTGGTGAAAAATTAATATTGCAAGTGTGAGAGAAGGAGCTGACCTTCAAACTATTCCTGGAAAAGAATGGAGAAACTTCACTCTCAAGCTTATATTGGAAAAGATTTACAAGGTTACTGAAGAAATAAGTGCTATAAGGAAAGGGATTATTACAGAACGAAGAGCCAATTTTACCCCAAACTCTCAAACTGACTTTCAGACCACACCTGTTTATTCTACAAACCAAAATCTACCAGAAGAGAAATTAAGGGAGACTAAAGAGGAATTTCCTACAATGAAAGAGACTACAGAACTAAGAACCAGAAATTCCTCCTTGAATCCTAAAAGTGACTTTCTGACTAAATCTGACTATTCTACAAATCAAAATACATAAAGATGACTTTATGGAGGATACAGAGGAACTTATTTCACCTTACAAGCTTCTTATCTATATTTTTGAGGATCACAAAAAGCAAAGACTGTGATTTGAATCTTTAAAGCACCAAGACGTCAAGAATAAGAGAAATAGAGGTTCAATGCAGAGGATAGGAGGCTTATTACTGCCTCAAATGGCATCACAAGCAACAAAGAGAGACTCATCGGTTGGAAGGGAAGCGTTGTTGTGGAAACCTGTTGGGCAGAAAAAGAAGCCCAGAATAAGACTGAAAATAAAAACCTAAAATTATATAAACTGGATTTAAGGCATTTTAGAATTATGGATTGATGTAAGGATTAAGCTTTTGTGTTAGAAGTAAGAAAAATGGGTGATTATTAGAATATATATATTGATCTCTTTGATCAATTTCCAACCATTGTTTCTTGTCCTTCCCTCTGGTGCTTTGGTGAACAATCTGGTCTCCTCTGCCTTGTGGCAGCCCCTCAGATACTGGAACACTGCTATCATGTCTCGCCTATTTCTTTTTTTCTTTAGACTAGCCAAACTCGAGTCCCGTAGACGTTCTTTGTATGTTTTAGTCTCCAGGCCTTTGATCATCTTAGATGCTCTTCTCTGAATTTTTTCCAAACCCTCAACATCTCTTTTGTGATATAGTGACCAAAATTGGCTGCAGTATTCCAGGTGTGGTCTTACTAGGGTTTTATAAAGCGGTAATAATACTTTGCGTGATCTTGATTCTATGCCTCTGTTTATACAACTCAGGATTGTATTAGCTTTTTTGGTTGCTGCTGCACACTGCTGGCTCATAGTCAAGTGATCGTCCACTAGGACTCCAAGGTCCCTCTCACAGTTACTGTTTTTAAGATCTCGCCGAATCTGTATTTGTACCTTTGGTTTTTCCTGCCTAGATGTAAGACTTTGCTTACATATGTATTCAAATTTTTAGGGGTAAAGCCATTTTCCTCTTAGAAAAATGGATCTATCAAAAAAACAAATAGAGAAATATCCTTATTTTGGAGCAATTAGCAGGAATGTCCATATATGGAGATGGGGGTATTCTAAATTTCCCACAGAGCTGTGTCAGATAGGACTTCAGATCATAGTGCCCTTCTTTTCATATATTGCACAGGGCATTCATTGTTACATATTGCAACGAGAATTCTGATGAAAGCGTCTGCTAGAGTCATTATGCAAAATAACATAAGAGAAACCACAAAGAATAGTTAAAATGATTAGACTACTTGTTCATTACAGATCAGGTTATTTTTCCATGGTTGATTCCCAGCATGGGGTGTTTGGTCATCAGCCCCTTTCAAGTTCTAAAAATGGCACAAGAGGCCATTTTTAACTATCAGGCTGCCCTGTATGCTTGGCATCAAATTCAGACAACTTGGAGGAGTTCATCTTAAGTTGCCTGTTTTTACTCTTCAACTTTGTATACCTTTCCATAAGAAAGCAGGCCTATTTTTAGCTGTTGGCTGCTGAAACTGAATCCAGTGATGGGATTTTCATAGTTGTTTCTCTTTCCTTTAAGTCAAAAGACATTTTAAAAAAGTGACTTGAACATGCCTGGAAATCCTCTTTGCCTTTTGTGAAATCCAGCTGGTGCTTTGTTACTGGTTACTAGGCCCTTTGCTTTTTTGTCTTGACCTGTTAACTTCTCTTACATGACCAACTGATGTAATTTGGACTATTTATTTCCTACAGAAGAAAAAAAATACTTTTCTGCAGCATTGCGGTAATTAAAACCAGCACCTAGTTCAGGTTTTGGGGCTAAGGCAAATGGAAGCAAACAGCTGAGGCAGGTGAAAGGTGGATAATGATAACATAAGTGTAATGATCTCTTCTTGAAAATGATCCAATATGTCTGCTTGTGTCAAATATTATGACATCGTTATGTAAGTTCATATTGCTTGTGTTGTCATATGACATCATCTCGTCTTGTTACATTTGCTACTGACACATGGTTGTGCCTATGAACCCCTATGGAGTACACTGGATACTGTATAATTTAAATTTAATTATGTTGCACCACACTATTTAACCATCTGCTTGCTAATAATAATGCTCATGGCTCTTAAGGGGATCTTTTCACCCAGATGGAAAGAAATCATGAGAGCATGTTTCATACTTGTCCAGTTTGTTGTTCTTGCCAATTTATTATGGTTTGTCACATAGATTAGGCTAGATCTGGCATTTTTAATCCAACTATCCAGTCTTCCCAAGGACCAGGGATAGGAAGATGGTGGGTATGTTATTGACAAGAACATTATACCAACCATGAGACATTCCATTGCATTAGGCCTGATGTGAGAGAATTCTGGCTGAGGAATTCTGGGAGTTGAAGTCCACAAATCATAAAAGGGCCAAGTTTGAAGACCCCTGATCTATGTAATAGTTCTTTCACCAGAGGAAAGATGGTCAGAACAAAAGTGTGGTAAAAGAGATTTATTGTACTTCTTTAGTATGGTATCCTGTATGCTGGCAAACTCAGAACTGGTTGAGAAGGAGATGAAAGAGAAACATCTATGCAGGAAACGAAGATCAAATCCCAACCTTCATACCTGTTCTGTGAACTGAAGCAGTCATCGCAACAACAACAATAATGAATTATTAGGTAAGGATTCAATATCATCATCTATTCCTGGCTGTGATCTTTGCTTAAATAACATCCAGCCATTTTCAGAGAAAATGCTAATTTGTTAAGCATTGTCTGAGCTGAGATGCCAGTGTAGATTTGAAATACACAAAAGTAGACACTCTGCTATGAGAAGGTCTCTGTGGAAATAGTATGTTTAAAAGAGAGAGATTAGAGGGGAATATTCAACTACAGAGATGCAATTTAGCCAGTTCAGTGTCAACAAGAAAATCCAACAGACACCAGTTGCACAGGGCTCTTCAGCAGACAGTTTTGAAACCATTCATCTCCTGAAAGGAAGTGTTATGGAGTGGGAAACCTTAGAAAGAAAAGTAAATTTGATTTATTGAGTTTAACTTACACCTTTAATAGCTTTTACTGAAAAGCCACCTGCTGTTCCTTTCAGACGTTTGTTTTCCTTGTCTTATTTGTTGTCTAGGAAAAGAGGTTAGCAATCCTTTATTTTCTCAAAACAAATTCTTAAGGCTCAAATTTTCTATTAGTTTATTAATTAATTAATTAGTTACTATAAGAGAATTAACCGAATATTTAAACATCTGTTCCTTGTCATGGATTTCACTTTAAAATAACCACAAATCAGTTCCCCAGTCAGTTCTGTTATTATTGGAAGATATTGCTTTAAAATCAAATATACTTTCTGGAAAATAAAAACAAAACTCTAATATTATGAGATGTTTAAACACCATTCAATACCTTCCATAGCCTTTATTTTGAAAATAAAGATTATATTTATGTAAACAGGCTTTATTAATAAGTTTGAATATTAAACAATTACCTCAAATAATATTGCTTACATATCTATCCTGAGCTTTTTAATAGCAGATGCTTTTAAGATGGCAAAAACACTTCAGAATAACTACATACAAATCACTGCAATATTAGGCAAACAAACAATAAAACTATGAATGAACAAACTGAAAGTGCTTATTGGTCCTGAAAAGATGGATAAAGTATAAGGTATTGCAGACAATCTTACATTTTTTATTTACCCCATCTTTATTATTTTTATAAATAACTCAGGGAAGCAAACATATCTAACACATTTTTTTCCTCCTATTTCTCCACAACAACTTGGCAAGGTGGGCTGAGCTGAGAGAAAGTGTGACTGCTCCAGACTTTCATGCCTAAGGCAGCACTAGAATTCACAGTCTCCTGGTTTTTAATCTGGTGCTTTAGTACACCTCTTCCCTATTAGCATCTGAGGTAATAATGTGATCTAATTTTAACTACCATTGGGATTGAATAGCTACAAACTCAGCTCTCTTGTTATAGTATTTATTTACATTTTCAGTGTAAATTTTTAGTGTACACTTTCCACCTATAATACCTTATTTCTGGCTGAACTAAGAGTTACTTCATAGTAAACACATATGTGACTGAGCAGTTAGATTCTTTCTCAGGAGTAAGAAATGCACACCATACCACGAATACTTTAATTAATTTCATTAGCCACATTTTATCAAATAAATTAATATGGAACTAGGGAATTTGAATCTTCCAGCAGTAAGAAAATAAAACAAATTCTAAATGTGTGGAATCCTATTTTTAAAAAAAAACATGGAAAAGAAAAAAGATAAAAAAAGAACAGTAAAGAGGAAAATGGAAAAAACCCAACTTTATGTGTTGAACTTAGAAAATTTTGAACACCACAAATTATTATAACTAATAAAAATATAATTGCAAAATAGCACAAATTCTAGCCATTGTAGTAAATATTGCTTCATCCTTTGAATAGTAGAAAACATTGTCTTCTCCAAAATAGGTAAGTCAAACACATTTCTGAAAGCCATTCTTTAATATCTAGAATAATATAACTTTTCCAGTTTCTGAGTGTAATTATTTTAGACACACACTCATGCACAAATATACACATACACTCACATATCATGCTCAATGCAACAATGATTCCTGCTGAACACTCAGTTTGCAAAACCTTGGTATATAATTCAACATCACATTAACATATTTAACATTTAAAGATTTTCACACAAATCTATGTACATTAGAATATTATTCCAAAAAGATACCAGATAATCCATGACTATATCATATGGGTCAAGGAGCCCTCTATTTTTTTACACCTCCATCAAAGAAAATCTGATGCTTATCCTTTCAAATACATACTTTGGGAAGTCCGAAAAAACTGTAAATATAATGTTTTGATGAATCAATTTTAATCTCAAAACTGTAGATACCATTTTAACATTTTAAGGACACAAATCCATTGATAGGACATAATCAGAGACTCCAACTCTTTAGTCCATGTATGAGATATCCCAGAAGTATCTACTTTAAAAGAAATCTTGAGTTTTGATTATAGGCTTTACTTCTATCATGGATTCCATCAAATAAGAAGGCATCTCGGGTTTCTTTGAAATGGCCGAAGTGTTTTGTCTATGTTAATATAAGATAATACCACTGTCGTAAACTTCTCAGCCTTTTAGCTAAGATTAGTATAGTATCAATATAATAAAAATTATAAAGGGACTAGAACATATTCAAAATTGAAAAGTTTAAGGCACTAGAATCTTCCATCCCATTAAACTTGATATAAAAGAAGGTTATTACATTTCTGCCTTGATTCCCCCCCCCCCAGTAAGGATGATGATAAGTGGAAAGATGAGAACCACCACCCACTTACTTGACCTTCGACCCTCTTGGGTGATTAAATTGGCCAGGTTTGGACTGGACCGTGGTTACATTGGAGGGGAATCAATGCCTCCTTGAGTGTGGGATGTATTCCCACCTGGTTCAAGGAAGCATTTATGACTTTTCCTGAAAAAGCCCTCTGTATTTATAAACCTCCCTCAAAAATTTCATTTTTGGATTGGGCTAGTGAGAACATGGTAGCCTTTCACAGCTCCAAATGGATTTGGATGCAACTGATTATCTGGATGAGTGAGGTTTAATCTAGGAGATGGTACTAAGTTTTGCCTTGGTTGTGTTGGTGAATGACCTATGTTGGTAACTAGATGAGACCGGTATGAACTTAATAGTTTTGCTGAACCCTTTGGCAGTTTTCAGTAGCATAGAAGCATGGTATCCTTCTGCTCTGTGTGACAGAGTTGGAATCATTGCTCCTTACCATCTATCTCTACAAAACCAATTATTACTATATCATTATGTCTAGTGATCTAGTTGTGATCCCTCCTGCACTGACAACAGCTATCCATGTCTTAATTGCAACTATTTTGACTATTGCAAAATACACTACAGTAGTATCATTCTTAAACTGTATACAAAAACTGCAATTGGTGCCAAAAGAGGTGGCTAGGATGCTAACCAATGTAAGGACAGGAATTGCTGGCTTTCTGTCACAATTTAAGGTATTGATGTTGACCATTAAAGTCCTACATATGAGTATCTACCTCTCCCACTATAAAGCTGTCCAACTGTTCAACAGGAGAGACCCTTTTGAAGATTCCCCACTATAAGCAACTCAGGTATGTGGTCTTCAGTAAAGGGCTTTCTGTTATGTGGTTCCAAGTCTAAGGGTCTTCCCAAATGGTGTATTTGATTCTCACTCTCCCAGTCCTTTGGAAAATGACAAAACCAGATTCCCCTCCCCCCTAAACCTTTACTGGTAGGGAGTGATACAGATTCTTCTGGGGAATTTATGAGCACAACAGCAAGGCAAGTACGCTCTTAATAACCAGCTTTCAATTTTTATTTTTTAGAAAAAACTCCTCGGCAATGTTGAAAACTGGGGGTGTGGTTGATATAGATAGGCCTTCATTCTACTTCAGTATGGACTTTCTCCTGTTCTTTTGGATTGACTTCAAACTGTAGCCACTGATATGCTTCTACTCAGGGCTTTTTTTTTCTCATAGAACGCCCAGAACGGAGGTCCGGCACCTTTTTGGGATGGAACCTTATAGGGTAGGCAAGCCGGGTTATATGACGTGTGTGAGTTGAAGCACCTTTTTTTTTTTTTTAGAAAAAAAGCACTGCTTCTACTTATAGAAGTCTATTAGAGTCATTATTACTTAAACACAGCCCATTAGGACCATTATGCTTTGAGTTTTATAGAACTTAAGTTCCATCCATATTTGTGTTTCACAGAGGTTTTCATGCTTGTAAAAGTAGGAAAAATGCACACCCCATCTTTACAAGCATTTTGCTTGTAAATATTTTGTCCCAATAATTTCTGATGTGCAGTGTGGATGTATTCCCACTTGGAAAACTAAAGCAAAAATTGTAGCATTTTGTTTTTTGTACTTTTCTTGTTTTGTAATTTTATCCATGTCCCACCCAAATGAACTATTGTGTCATTACAGGAATGGCTGAATCATTTAGAAACTAAATGATTGATACAGCATGGATCAAATTCTAGTTTGTTAAAGAAAAGATAAAAAAATAAAATCTACTTTTGCAAATACTTCATTTATAGCAGCATTTTGATAAATATTTTGAGAATTCTGCCTGTAGTATTTACCTAATGAAACTTTAAAAAAAATATCCCCATGAGTCTAGAAACAGGTTAGAAAAATTGTGGAGGCAGTATTATTTATTCATACCTTTTCTGCACACTATCCTTTCTACAATAACTCCTGTACTGAAGAAAATTTCCTTGGGATTATTTGTCTCAGCCCTTCAAGTTAGAGCATGTCAGGAAACAGACTTCACTGGATTACTGGAACTCTGAAAACAGAATTTCTCTTTGCCCATCCTTATAGCAAATTAGAATAATCTTGAGCTTCTTTCTCAATCCCTTTTTTTCAGGTTGTTACATAATGACTTCCTAACCCTGGTATTTACATAGCCACTCTCTCATTCCTTCTTCAAATTTATCTCTGAGCTCATCCATGGTTCCTTTAATCACTATCTCCAATAAATATTCTCTGTATCTACTTTTCTATACAAGCAAACAAACAAAACAATAAAGGAGTATATTTGTAGCTCAGGGTTAAAATGAGACATTTCATTACTCAAACTAGGTAACATCATCAGTGCTGGATTAGCACTGATGAGGTTACCTAGTTTGGGTAATGAAACGTCTGCAAGAAAACAACCAAGCTCAGAGAGGACCCCTCAAAAGAATCGATTCCAGCTTTTTTCTGCCCCTCGCTGCTTGTCCACAGCTTATACAACTGCTATCTACAGTTAGTGGAACTAGAAATTTAATCACATTCTGCTACAGGACAAAAACCTCTTCGTAGAAGTTCATGGCCCTAATCTACCACACTAGTCCAGCACACATTGGTAGATAGGTTTTTTTTTTTTAACTCTCCAGCTTAGTGTTGGGAGAGGGTGACAGGCCCAAAACCACCCAGCTGGTTTCTATGCCTAGGGGAGGATTAGAATCTGGTCCAGCACCTTTACCACTACATCCTGCAGATATATGTACTGAGTTGGTTTTTATGGGACTACTATATTGTATAATATGCTTTAGATTCTAATACTTTTCAAAATCTGTGCAGCAAGCCCCCCTCCCCTTTTAATTTTTTCCCCCCAAAGGAATGTTTATTCCTGCAGGCCCTGAAAAGTCTGCATTCATCAGACTAGTGTTTAACTGTTCATGGCTGCCAAGTTAAACAGCCTCTCACCTACTCTGGTGCTTCAGAAGGAAACAACCTCCAAGGTAACAGGCTAATTTCCTTGGACACCAAAAATGCAGAGCAAAATTCTATAGCAGAAGCATTTCCCCACCCCCCCACCCCCAAAAATAAGAAAGAAGCTCAATATGTTTCATTTTTAATTTTTTTCACCAGAATTTAATTCAGGTATTGCTCCAGGCTTTTGTATAGTTTCAGGGGTATATGATTTATGGCATAATTCCAGTTAGGCAGTGGAGTTTCTCACATTTGCAAGTATTCTGAAAGCGAAGCAATATGAGAGGTACTCTTGGACAGAATAATTTGGTTGACCAAATTATAGCATGCCTTCCATTACCTCCTCAGCAAGAATCCCCACCCCAAATCCCTTGAATTTTGTTTTGAATAATCATTTAACCTTGAAATTCTCATTCCATGCAGACCGAATCATACCAAAGAAATCAGTTTTCTTCAAAATTCTGCCTTATCAGGGAACAAATAGTATGCCCATATGCATGGCTAACAAATGTAGAGAGCTCAGTCCATGACTTAATTACTATATGGTCTTGATTCAAAGACTTGATTCCTCTCAGCCAGGGTATCAATATGATACCTCTTTAGTAATGGGACTACAACCATTTCGAATCCTGTTTACCACCTTTATCTTTCATCTTCTGCATGGCCCACTCCTTTAGTCCTAGATTTATTATCTTTCATCTTCTGCATGGCCCACTCCTTTAGTCCTAGATTTATTAGCAATAGCAGTAGCACTTAGACTTATGTGCTTTACAGCCCTCTCTAACAATGTGGGTCCTCATTTTACCGAGATTGGAAAGATGGAAGTCTGAGTTAACCTTGAGCCTGTGGGACTCGAACTGCCGAACTGCTGGCAGTCAGCAGCCAGCAGAACTAGCCTGCAATACTGCATTCTAACTACTGCGCCACCACAGCTCTTAGCAATAGCACTTAGCAACTTTGAGCCAGTCAGGATCAAACTCCTGACTGTGGGCAGAGTTAGCCTGCAATACTCCATTTTAACCACTGTGCCACCACAGCTCCTAGGTGGCCTGAAAGGTATACAAAAAAAAAAAAATCCTTGTTAAATTGGAGGAAGGGTATTGGCAATAGGTTGATGGAGATGCCACAATTATGTCCTGAAACAAGAATTGCTCAGTATTTTGCTAATGACCTGGACGAAGTGGTGGAGGAAATGCTTATCAAATTTGCAGATGAAGCAAAAGTAGATGGGATAGCTAGACAACAGAAAAAAAAGTTGAAAATGATCTTAATAAGTTAGAGGAAACCACTGAAAATAAAATAATTTATTCTATTTTATTATTTTATTTATTTATTATTTTATTTATTTATTTGTTTATTTATTTATTATTCTATTTATTTATTTACTAAAGTCATTCAGCTGGCTTTCACACATTAGTATATTACTGGTGGATTTTCTCCACTGTGGATCTAAGACAGTATGCTTGCTGTTAGACTTTAGGTATAATTTGTTTTTATAATTCTATATTATAAAAAGGGATAATATACACACTTCTTAAACTTCTCAGGTAAAAACTGCTGCATAAGCAGTACATAAACAGCACACAAACCAACAATCTTAATGTCCTTTTAAGCAGAATTTTCAAACTAGGTTCTTCAGAACCACAGGGTTATATGAGAACTTGGGGTTCCCTGAGAGATGGGGAGATTTTCCATCCCTAGAGCATTTCCTCTTGATCAGAGCTTCCAATTTTTTTTAAAGCAGGTTTCACTGCCTGAAAAAGCTTGAAACCGTTTGATCTAAAGGATCTACCATTCTCGCTACTGTATTCTCATCCACTCTGCCAAAGCAGCTGCTTCTCTACAATAGCTACAGTCAAATCTTTTATCAGATTGAATTATGAGTGGAATGTTGTTTTTGCATCTCATCCTGCACATTCATATGGAATCTGTTTGCCTTTAAAACTCAAATATTGATTTCAAATCAACGCTTGGCTGATTCACACACTCCTGATACTCCAGATGGCTTAGAGAAGACTTTATGTGATCCAAAAACAGCATTGCAGGAGAAGTGGGATTTCAAGATGTGCTAAAAGAGAAAATAAAATAGAGCTGATGGATAAAGTGTGGCTTTTAAGGGACTTTGGTCAGCTGATCTGAAGCTTTGTTACACCTAAAAAAGATGTCCAAACATTTATAAGCCCCATCTTGCTTTATCAGAGGGGAAAGGGTTCAAGTCACCTGAAAATATATTTTCTGTGAGGGATTCCGTTTTGTCTCAATGCATATAATAAACTCAAAGACAGGCCCAGCTAGGACAGGCCCAGCTAGGACAGGGATAGGCAATCTTGGCTCTTTTATGACTCGTCGACTTCAACACCCAGAATTTCTAAGCCAGCCAAGCTGGCTCAAAAATTCTGGGAGTTGAAGTCCACGAGTCATAAAAGAGCCAAGGTTTCCTACCCCTGAGCTAGGTTAATGAAGCCATTATGAAGCCAAACTGCTCAGAAATCCACTTTAAAGTAATCTAGACCAAAGGCTACTCAGCTCCTTCTCAGACATATCCAGTGATGGGGGACCAATTACTCCTCTTAGTAATGGTTCCATTGTTGATCAACTCTTACAATTAAGAAGCACGTTCTAATATTCAACTTGACTCTGCTTTCTTGCAACATAAAACCATTATTCTACGTTTTATATTCTGAGATGATAGAAAACAAATCTTCATTGACTCAACTTCAGGTACTTGAAAAGTGCTATTCTCCCCACCGCTCACCTTACGCCAAAGACCTTTCGCCAAGCTTGCTCATTTTCCCTATCTTTCATCACAAGAGATTTTAGTCTTTTAATCGTTATAATCACTTTCTCTACACTTATTCCACTTTCTTTAGAAGATTCTTAAGATAAAATACTTAGAACTGGACACAGAACTCAAGATAGGTCATAAAAAATTCAGACTAGAATAGAAAGTATTCCTTCCGATGATTTGGAAACTGTATTTCTGTTGATGCATCTTAAAACTATTCATGTCTTTTTTTCGGTAGGCATGTCATATTGCTGATCTTAATTAATTTATAATCAATTTGAATAGCAAAAATGCACAGGTGCAGTTACCAAGCCAGATATACCCCACCTATCTGTGAATTTACTTCTTTTTCCTAAAGTGCCTCTATTATATTTCTATATATTTCTAAAAGCCAGGAATCTATGAATTATAGTCCTTCCTTAGGCATGAAAGCCAGATAAGTGACTTTGCACCAGTCAGTTTCTCTCATCCCAATTTACCTCATAGGATTGTTGTGGAGAAAATGAAGGAGGAAGTCTATTGGGTATGTTTGGTACCTTGAGATTTATAAAAATAATAAAGGCGAGCAATAAACAAACAAACAAACAAATAAATATGGATAAGATTTAAAAGAACAGCAGACATGTGACATCAGTTTCAGAATTAACCATGAATCTATAGAAGGTAAAAGTTAGAGGAAAAACTTGGCTGTTGGAACAATCATCTAAATCAAAACAGAAATAATTATTTGATTTTCTTATTAAAAACAAACCTTGCATTTTGCTTGAGATAACCCCAGTCATATCCCTCCCAATAATGCATCAGATCCTAGATATTTGGAGGAAAGCAGAAAAAAAATAAAATGATAATCAAAGCTATTGTAAAGAAAAGCTCTCTGTTCCAAGTATATTAATGACTGCTTCCATTAACAAAAACGTCTCTGTCTGTCTCTGTGTGTATGCAGATTCTGGCAGCAGGATAAGGTGACCATTTTACCACAGCTTGGATTTTATTGCAGGAGTCTATAGCCAGACCCCAAACAGCATCTGCTCTACCATAAATCCTGCGTTAAATTACTGGTTCAAAATGTTTAATCCTGGTGGTTAATTCTTACCCTTTGAATTACCCCATGGTGTGACCTGTTTTTTATGTTAATCATTTGTAAGAAAAAGGTCATGATTCAAAATTGTTTTGCAAAGATTTTGACAGATCAAAGAGGTTTTTGCGGGTGTTTGTATGTAGGTCTTTGGTTATTCGGGTTTTCTCCCGTGTAAAATTGAAAGTGTCTTGGTGACGTTTCGACGAAGTCCCATTCGTCATCTTCAGGCTGGTGTTTTCAGCTTTGTGCTTCTAGGAGCAATGTGTGATCGTAGCTGTTTCTTCCTTTTAACTGCCAGTGGGGGTATGAACTGATTGGGTGGGAGCTTGGCTGTGTTCTGATTGGGTGGAGGTGTGTTCTGATTGGTTAGGGGCTTGGCTGTGCTCTGATTGGATGGGGGGTTGGCTGTGCTCTGATTGGATGGGGGAGTGTTCTGTTTGGGTGGGGGCTTTGTTGTGCTCAGATTAGTTTGAGTTGCAGGGGGATTTGAGATGGTGAGCTGAGTTGCTGTTGTTTGGCTTTGTGTTCGTGGTCATGCCTCATCTTCATGGTGGGTGTCAGTTTGCTTCATGTACGGATTGGATGGGTTTAAAGTGGGTAATGATGCAGCTGTGGTTTGGCTTCTAGTTTGTGGTCGTGCCTCAACCACCAAGTCACAGGCTTTCCTCCCCTCTTTGCCAGCCAAGTCAAGGGAGTAAAAGTCAAGAGTTAAAGAATTAAATTGGGAGACTAAGATGGCCATTTCGAGCTCATTTTGCTCTCTTCAGTTAGCCATACCCTTTATGGGATTTGAACCTGGGCAGTTTACATACTAGGCAGTGATTTAACCACCAAGCCACAGGCTTTCCTACCCTTTTTGCCAGCCGAGTCAAGGGAGTATATACAGGAAGTTTTTCAGACAGACCGGTCTGATTGATTATACCTTGACATTTTTAACTGCTATACTGCAGTTATACTTTTTACAATCTCTTTTGCCTTGCAGCCCCCCAACTAGGGGCGTTAAGCAGGCTCAAGTCACAACTGCGAAACATTTACAAATCCAAATTTCTTTTTCTGACAAAGAGTTAAAGAATTAAATTGGGAGACTAAGATGGCCATTTCGAGAGATTGTAAAAAGTATAACTGCAGTATAGCAGTTAAAAATGTCAAGGTGTAATCAATCAGACTGGTCTGTCTGAAAAACATGAAGCACGAAGCCAAAAACACCAGCCTGAAGATGATGAATGGGACTTCGTCGAAACGTCGCCAAGACGTATATACACATACACACACACACACACACACATCCTTAAGTGTTTTTTGATGCACCCTGTCGGAGAGAAAGAAATCTTTTTTTAAAAGATATATGTAAAAATCTTAACATAAAAAATGTTCTAACTCAGTGGTGGCGAACCTATGGCACATGTGCCAGAGGCGGCACTCAAAGCCCTCTCTATGGGCACACGTGCTGTTGCCTTAGCCTTGCCTTCTCCTGTGACCCCCTCCTCACCAGCAGCCTCCCTGGAGGAGAATCGCCCCCGAGCGTGGCCCACGTGAAGCAGCGCAGCCAAGGACATGGCAGCCAGGCAGCGTAGACAAGACTCTGCCCTCACACCCCATCATGCACAGTTGATGCTGAGGGGCATAGGCAGAGGGCGTGGCCTCCATGGTGCTGCTGGGCTGCCTGGGTGATCTGCGGCAGGCCCTGGAGGCGGTGAGTGGCCCTGCAGTCAGGCAGGGTGGGGATGGGGCAGGGGGTGGAGCAGGGGCGGGGCCAGTTTTTGGGTGCTCAGTCTCTAAAAGGTTCTCCATCACTGTTCTAACTGATAAGTGCAGAAGATTCGACTTAGGCTTCCAACATCTGATGTATTAATTGGAGGAAAAAAATATAGCTTATAAATACTGAATTGATCTGAACATTTTTTGGTAACATAAGACTGTTGCTTAACAATTATTCAATGTTTCAACAGACCCCACAGAGCTACCTTTCAGAATTTCATTGGCTACACATCCCTCGTGGTTACATTATTACAATTTGAGCACTTGTCAATCAGATTATCTTTACAGCCATTTGCAGCATCCAATACTCATGTGACCAAATTTGTGACTTTTTTTTTTTGCTTCCAATTTTATTTACCGGTACTTCCAATTTCTCTGGTATTTACTGCCAAAATGCCCATTGGAGAAAATGGATTTGCTTAATGATCATAGCATTTGCTTAATGATTAACATAAAAATGATCATAACTGTGAATACAGTCATGGATGTGATTTTGAAGCATAAAACCTTATGATCATAATTATGGATTCTGTTATGATTGTAAGTTAAGCACTACCTGTATGCATCAGCTTTAAGTGTGTAAGTAATTGAAATAAAACATAATTGATCAAGTTTTTGTAGCATTATATTTCTTTTACTAACACAAAATCTATAGCACATTCTAGTAATGTTCTTAGAATGTTACTAGATTCCATTAACCTTGTCATGTCCTGTTTGTACTTCTATGACAAGTAAAATAACTTCCTCTAGATTAAATCAAGACACCCAAACACACACGCACACATACTTCATTCCCTCTGGTCTGTCACATTCGTCATCTTTCATCATTTATTTTGTTATCTTTTACTGACTTTATTGTAATTTCTTTACTTGATTGACCATTGGGATCAAACGACATACAAGTTTAATAAATTATTATTATTACTGTTGCCACTTTCAATTGCTTAGGCAGATAATACTAGCATCTATCAAAATCTAATTGATGGCAATCTATTGTGATATTATTTAGATCATAATGTTGTGCTCATTGACTAGAACTGTTGTGATTGATCTAAGAACTAGAAGGCACAATAAAAATAACAGTGAAATTAAAAAATAACTGCATTATAATTTAAAAGAAAAAAAACCCTAACCCAGTGGTTCTCAACCTTTTTCAGGTTGAGATCCCACTTGCGCCGCCCATGCGCGGCGTGACCCCGACCCGTGCCGCGCACGCATGTGCGATGGCCCAAACTGCGCATGCGCGGCGTAATGGGCTGATCCGCGCATGCGCGGCGCGACGGGCCGATCCGCGCATGCGAGGCACGACGGGCCGACCCGCGCATGTGCGGCGCGCGCGCAACGGGCCAAACCACTCATGCACGGCGCGCACGGCGGGCAAAAAAATGGCGGACCACGGTGTCCGGCGACCCCCGCAAAACGGTCGTTCGACCCCAAATGGGGTCGCGACCCATAGGTTGAGAACCGCTGCTCTACCTAATTTATTATCATTATTTTGAAATTTGGGTTTATTGCTACCTATCAGGTATAAACCCAGATATTTCACTGAGTCTTTTGTTAAGTGGAAACCGAATTCTTTCGCATAAAATCATCTTCTTGACTTAAATACCTAGTTATTAACAAGATAATATAACTTACTGTCTTACACACTTTCTAATTGCATGACAATCATCTGCAAAATATTTCAACTTATATTCCTCAGTTTGAATCTTGATTCTTGATTCTTGTTTGTTTTTCAATCTATCTGCTAATAATTATAAAGTATATTAGTATATAGTAAAGGGAAAGTAGACAAATCTAAGCAAGAATAGTCCTTTGACTTACGAAAAAACATTGCAGAAAGTGTTCCATTAGCTGTGAACATTTGCTTATGTTTTTCAACCACATTTTTTAATTCCTCTGCAGGATTCATTTTATTCAATATTGCTAGTACAAATGGCCACTCCAGGTTGTCAAAGGCTTTTTCTGAAAAGATTACTGCTGCTTTCTTTTTCTTGTTATATTTTATTACATTTAATCTGTTGTTCTCCTGAATTTTCTGGGGTCCAGTCTATATACTTTATTTCCGGAACACACTTCCTTAGATGTTCCGCTAATATTATACTTCAAATTTTATAGTCTAACCTATATATGCAAATCATATATAGATGTTTATATAGAAATTATATTTTTGTAATTTATTTAAATGTGATTTAGATCCTGGTTTTGTAGCCAAATGAGTATGCAAAGTGTAATTTTTCTTCATAAAGTTTTTCTTTCAATTAAAAAATAACTTTGTAAAGACTAGGATTTTATCTTTTTTTTTTAATTTTGTAGAGACTCATGGGAACTGTTGAGAGTCAGATTGGCAAGTACACAGCCAGTTAGGGGACCTTTGTCCAGTCCCAGTCTTTTAGCCCTAGAAAGGAAGCAATGACAAGCCACTTCTATAGTCTTGCCAAGAAAATTGCTGGGACTTGTCCAAGCAAGTGCCAGGAGTCAACACTGACTCAACATTGCAAACATATATCTATTCGTTAATAAAAATGATGACTCATTATATAATTTGAAAATGCAATGATCTTAGATTTAAAACACTTAGTAGTTTAAATTAAAACATTTAGTAGTTCAAAAATTTAAGTTTGTCTGTAAGCCCCCTAGAGTCTCCTCCAGCAACGTGAACAGCGTGCCATTTAATAAATAAATAATAATAAATAAAACTGATTGTAGTTAAGATGTTAAGTGTAACATTTAGTATAAAACATTCCAAATCTAGAAGTTTAAAGGTTACTCTTCCTACAGAATCTTATATTTTAGCTTGGAGGAAGACATTCAATAATGCAGCAAAGGGATATGGCCATTTTTTCAAGACTATTTTGGGGCTTTGGAGAAGGGTAGCTGCACCAACAGCCTGAAATTAGCCCGTTTTGGCTGTTTGGGCTCTCTGAGTCAACTGCTACTATTCCTATCTTACAAAACACCCTCTAAAACCCAACCCAAATTCACTGCCAACATTTGGACATTTTATGGCTTAAGATACATGGAAAGCTGCATTGAATGCCCACCCCTGTTTTAAGTAGCTCTGAATGTTCTGAAAAGGGTAAAGTCTATAAATTTTTTTATATCAATTCCATGGTAACCTCACTTTTGTCCAGATTAATATTTGGCTCTGCAACCATGCAAATACATCTTGCAACCTTCCTTCATTTTGTTTAGCTATAAAGCCAGGTGAGAACAGGAGCTACCAATTGAGGCGAATCTACAGCTGAGTAAATAAAATGAAAGCCGAGCATAAAAGCACGGGAATCTGTTTCCGAATGCAAAATTTGTAAAACAAAACTGGCAGAAAAGGGGCAAAAATCGAAACGAGACAGAAAACAATCTGCTTATGCTTTTTTACTTTGATTTCTTTTTTAGCCCCCGAGTAATAAGAACGGGTGGCTCTTGGACCAGCTAAGCATGAATTCCACCAGCAAATGGCTTCCTGTTTCAAAATGTTCAAAGCCAAAAAAACGGAGTTTGGGGTTTTTTCTCTCTCGCCTTGTGAGATTAGTTACAAGCGTGTGAGGTATGTGCTTTCATTTCAAGCCAATTCAAATGTTTTTGCATCTCCCGCCCCCTCAGTCTCCCAAAAGGATGGTAAAATTTGACCAAAATGTTTTCTTCTTTGACTAGGAAGTTCAATGATTAGCCTTCATTGAATCTGTAAACATTCATGCTTCCCGTTAAAGACAGGAGGAGGAACTACTCAATGTTGGTCTGTTTTGCCATTTGCACCTGCAGGGATCTGCTCTCCAGACTGAGGTGCCCAAGCATGAGGGGAGGAGACGTCAGGATGTCTGAAGCTGAAACCTACTAAGCTATTTCCCTCCCTCTCAATACACTTGAACCTATAATTCATAAGTTACAAACTGAAGGTCCAGTTGTGTTTCTTTAGTCACCTCAACTTCAAATATTATTTTGTACAGCACGTTCTCCATAGAATATCTTTACAAAATAACGAATGCTCTAATTACCTTCCAGAGAGTGAAAAATAACACACCCACAAGAACGATATGTAATCACCTGTGCTCCAAAAGTCTAAGGGAAAGCTGTTTATTGAAACCACTGGAATGCTTTTATTTTATCCTCCTCACCAATTAAAAAAAAACTATCAAGTTACCCTTTCCAGCCACTTTTATAAAAATGAGTCTGAGTTTATTAAACAGACTGTTTTTCTCTACATACTTCGTATCATTTATTTTGAACAAGCTCATAGTTTAAACCCAACATTATAAATGTAGATGTTTCATATCACTGGAATGGGATGGCTGTCTTGTCTCTAATGACCTTTCAGTAAGTCCAGAATGAGGATGCTGGGTCATATTTCTGGTTTTTTTAAAATTTAAAGTTATTGCTCTTTATAGCTTTTCCTTTAGCCAGTTGAACAGTTAGGTCATTTTTGAGTCTGGCCTTTATTCCATGTGACTCTCTTTGAGTAAACAAACAGCAATTTCCAGCTTAATATAAACAGTGTACTTTTAGTCACATAATTTCAAAGCAGTCACAGGACCCATTGTGTTCTCCTTGCCTTTTTAGCCCTTCAAGCTGTCTTAACTCTCTCTCTTTTTCCTTTGTCAAATGTCCCCATTCTTCTACTGCTTCTTTAATCCAGAATGCCATGCCCAGGAGGGTTCTGCCACATGCTAAGCCACAGCTCATTTAAACATGGCTTATTAAATAAACCACCATAGACTAAAAGTTCAGACGTACATTAATGCCAAACCATAAACAGCCCCCTCTATAAATCATGGTTGCAGTTCACAGTGGATGAGTTCACAGAATATTGCAAGCCAAAAGTAAATAAACTACATTATGCTTCATGTGAGATATGTGCACAATTGTAAATCGTTTTGTGCTGCCTTTCCCAAATGGCACCACTTTTATAATGCACGATGCCATACCACTGTCTTAATCTAATTGCCTTTAACTAACAGCTCTGTGAGAGAGCCCTAAGGATGACAAAGTGAAAAAGCATTCACATTGGAAAGATTTTAAAGAGAATTTATCCAGAAAGTTTTATTGTGAATGCTTACTGGATTGCAGAGCCAGACTTTCAAAGGTTACCCTAGTATGACCAGGAGCCACCACCATTTCTCCAGAGCAGGAACTCAAAAAATTGACTTCAACTCACCTCCAGCCAGCAACTAACATAAACTCCACCCATGTTTTTTTTCTGGCTGCCTGTAAAAAGTAGTGACTTCCATTCTGCATCAGCTCAAGCTGTATTGCCCAATTTGTGTGTTACACTTCAGTTCCGTTGAACCAAACATCTCCACTCCAATTGGCTATGGCATGTATGGGGAGAAAGTCCTTTTCTGTTGCTTTCTGACTTCTACCTACACTTTTTTAAAACCAGGTTATCAGTGGAATGGTGAAAAGCTGGACTTTATTTTTTAAAAAACCCAGTACAATACATGTACAGTGTTGATGCAATACTGAAAGGATGGACTTGTCTTTGTCCCTTTTTAAAAAGTCAGTTATACTCAACAAGAATACTGTTACAGTTCTTCCTTAGGAAAATAGTAAAACCATATCACCTTCCATAAAGAATTGAGGAAGCCACAAATCAGAGGCTGCAGTAAGCGTGTTTTGTATAGAACATCACACCATTACTGTATCCAAACAAATTATGTGGTTGAACTCCAGAAAGAGATTTGTTTAAGTCAGCTTCATTTCTAGCAAGGGTGTCAAACTGCCAGCCCGTGGCCGGTTGCATCATATGGAGGCCATGCCCACTCCAGCTCCGGCAATGCGAAAAAAAATACGATATATCACGACATATCATGTGACACAACGAGTTTGACACCCGTGCTGTGGAGGATGAGAAGAGGATTAAAAACCCAAGGTTCTCATTGATCCCAACAGTATCAGATTAATGTTGGAAATCTCTAGGAAAATGGAGAAGCCCAAGAAACTGAAGCAAACAACTGATTGCTTCAGGAAGCCATCAGTTCGAGCCAGAATTTGTGCTGTTTTTAATATGTTGTGCTATATCTTGTTTTTTTTATGTCTGTGTTAAGGGATGAAATTGAATGTTTAATGTCAGCCTTCACATTTTTCTCAGGCTATGTTAATGAACAAATACATAAATCCCTTAGAAATCTCTTGAGATTTGGAATTCTTTCTTTGAAGTCTGTAATATTTTAGGTAGTAGGCTCATTATTTGCAGCAGATTAGAGCAACTTTGTACTTTATTTTGCATTTGTAATTTTAACCTAATGTGTAAGGGGCCAGGCTACTGTGACGGGAACAGTTTTGTAAGTATCTGTTCCCCATATAATGTCTGAATTTTAAACCATAAAGAAATACAGGGGTATGATATATGCAATATTCTCTTTCTCTCTCCCCCTCTTTTATAACAAAGTTTAATTTTGTTTATCTCTCATGATACTGTTGTTATTTTCTAATAATGGAAGGAACTCTAGTAACCATGTTTCTACACAACCCAACCAGGAAATAGCACTATTAGATTTTTTTCAATTTTTGCAATTTTTTTTATTCTAATCATAAGAAAGACAGCACTTTATGTAAGAATCTTCTCTTTCTCTCATTTCGGAGAAGGCAACCTGGTGAAATGCTCTTTGAAGAGCATGTGACAGTAATTGTGGCTGCTCTGAAGTGGCTAGAGCAGGGGTGTCAAACTGGCAGCCTACTGGCCGGCTGCATCATGTGCAGGCCATGGCCACCCCGGCTCTTGTAAAGGCAAAAAAATGACGATATGTCATGATACGTCAGGTGATGCAATCAAGTTTGACAGCTGTGATCTACAGTGTTCTGGAAGAAGTAATTTGGAACTTTTAGTTTTTCAAAACCATATAAATGGAGTCTTCCAGAGTAACCATTATCTAAATTAGTGTTCAAAGCATCATATTATATATATAGAAGCGCGAAGCCAAAAACACCAGTCTGAAGATGATGAATGGGACTTCGTCGAAATGTCACCAAGACACTTCCAATTTTATGCAGGAGAAAACCTGAATAACCAAAGACCTACATATAAACACCCACGAAAACCTCAGAAAACAAATATCGTACCTCTACAGGGAAGAAATCCACCATCTGACCAGGACCTATGAAAAACTCGAAGTCCAAAGAGCTTCCATTTTATGTGACCTCGCATTCCTACGCAACTGCCGAGATCAAAATTTAATCCCCACATGCTTCCAATTGAAATTCTACTCCAACTCTGCAGCCACCAAATGCATCCTGAAAAGAATGGAATTGGCCCTAATCAGAAATGAACTCCACACAAAAAGATTCCTCCTAGACCGAGTCAACAAAGATCTCCTCACACTTCACTTCAAACTCAGCAACAAGATCCACCCCACACTCTGGGACAAATCCAAACAACTCGTCATCTGGAGAGCCGAAACACAGACCACCCTCAAGACAGACACACACACCAACAAACTCCGAAGACTACAAGAACGCCAGAAACAAACCCCTCCTTCCTCACAGCCACACATGAAACAAACAGTGCATAACATGTCAGATAGGATCCTCACCAAAGCCAAAACCAATGTCCTTTCCAAAGGATTCAACTTTGCAGTCGCTTCCGAACACATCCCCAGTGAAACCATTATATGCGGAGTTGAAACCAGCCTGACCAAAATCAACCCCGACAACGCTAACAGAATCAGATTCGAAATCACCAACATTCTCTGCACCAGCAAGCCACCCAAAAGCAACTTACCCAAAGAGGAACAGACAGTACTACTTATATATATAAAATTTGGATTGCTAACAAAGAATTAAGGCAGAATGGAATAGCTATTTCGAGCTAATTAGCTCTCATCAGCCAAACATACCCTTCTGAGATTCGAACCTGGACTGCTTGCACTTTAGGCAGCTGTGTTAACAATATAAAGTTGACCAAATCAATAAAAAATAAACCTCCTGAGTCAATGGTCAGTCTCACTCAGACACTGAGCACCATGGAGAATTTAGGACAGCTTATGTGAAAATGATCTTCCTGCTGACAAAAGGTACAGTAGGATTTACATGGAAAATATAACTTTTAAGGGGAGAAAGCAGCTATGTATTAACATCCTGGAAGTCATTTCAAGCTCAAAATTCTGGAAAAAGAAAATATTCTGCTTGCTGAAATACTATTTGTAAGCGTTATCCCTCTTCTATTGTTCAGCCATAGTTTCACAAATACTCTTATGGAGAACTGGTTATAAACCTTTTTTGCTGATGGCTTTCCAACATTAGCTTGACTCTTTAGTCCTACTTGGGTATTTTTCATACAATAAATGATAGCAGGAGGAGGAAACATAGGCCAGGTCTTCTGCAAGGCTTTATCCACACATCTCTGTGATCTAGAAGTAGGGCCTAGTGAATCTTCAGTGAGTTCCAGGTCTGCTGCACTATGGCTGCATAATAGTTCCATGTATTTTATTCGCTCATTATTTTGACATTATTGTTCCAACCTTTATTGCTGTTCCAGAGTGTTCTTCCATAGTGACAATGAGCAGGTCTGATTGATGTAACTGTTGAGTAGACTTGCTGGCATTTGGGTTTGTTGGCTTACTAATCTCGAAAAGCAGTTGCACTGGTAGTTGTATTTAATTCATTGAGGGGCTTCCAAGTCACAGATATAAATGAAGTGACAATGAATGTTCCAGTTAGAAACAACGTGTTCTCTGGCAGAATGCTTTGTTTTGCTTTTCTATGAGGTTGGTATCACTGATGAGACATGGTGCTCATAACCTTATAAAAGTTTGGAAAATCTAAGAACATTTTTAGTTGTAAGAGTAACCCATTACAACCCAAATCCTGAGGTACTGTTGGCTGACAGATTTAATGATCTCTGATTTGTGGTTTGGCTCATTGGAAAATGTTAGACTTGTAACCAAGTGTTATCATCTGGAATGCAAGATAATTAAAACAGAAACCACAGTGTGAAACCTATAGTATCCTAGGTTAAAATGGTATGTCCCAATGACAAAAAGAAAAGACGTCAAAAAGTACAGAGCTCACCAAGACTTCTGGTCCAAATGTCCGGGGAAGCAGCTGATCTTCAGGATTTTGATAAAGGCTAACATCCAGATTCCCAGGGGGGTGCTATTCCATAGGGCAGACGCTACTATATCTGGATGTAATATTTTGTTACTATCCTCTGTTGACTCCCTCTTCTTTGTAGCAGTCCCTTATATATTGAAACACTGCTATCGTGTCACCACCTAGTCCTTCATTAGACTAGGCATACCCAATCCCTGCAACTTTTCTTCACATGTTTTAGCCTCCAACCCCCTCATCATCTTTGTAGGTCTTCTCTGCACTCTTTCTAGAGTCCTAACATCTTCTTTATATTGTGACAATCAAAATTGGTTGCAATATTCCAGGTATGGTCTTACCAAGGCATTATAAAACAGATGCTGAGCTTGTCAGCTGGAAAGCTGACAGTTTGGGTTCGAGACCTGAGTGCCACACAACAGAGTGTGTTCCCATACCTTGCCCTAGATCCTGCCCACCTAACAGTTCAAAAGCATGCAAATGTGAGTAGATTAATAGGTACCACTTTGGTGGGAAGGTAACAGCATTCTGTGTGCTTTGGTGTATAACCATGATTTGCACACGATTATGGAAAAAATCTTTGGACAATTCTGGCTAATTTACCAACAAACAGAGATGTGGACTGTGCCCTAGAGTCAGACATGACTGGATAGGGAAACCTTTATCTTTTACTTTTACTGACACTTCACATGATCTTGAGTCTATCCCCTTGTTAATGCAGCCTAGGACTGCATTGGTCTTTTTGGTGACTGCAGCACACTGCTGGCTCATATTTAAGTGGTTGTTCATTAGGACGCCTAGATCTCTCTTACAGTTACTGCTACTGGGTAGCAGTATTCTGTACCTGGGTAATATTTATTCTATACCTTTGCATTTGTTTTTTTTCTTCTTGCCTAAGGTTAAAACCTTATTTTTCTCACAATTGAATTTCATTTTGTTGAATGAGGCCCAGGGTTCACATCTGTCAAGATCCTTCTGGATCTTGAACCTTTCTTCTGGAGTGTTGGCTATTCTCCTCAGCTGGTGTCATTTGCAAATTTGATGAGTTCCCCTTCTATCCTGTCATCTAAACCATTTATGAAGATGTTGAAGAGTACTGGCCTAAGACAGAACCTTGAGGTATCCCACTGCATACTTTCCTCCCTGTAGGTGTAGTTTTATTAATGACTATATGTTGAGTGCGGTTAGTCAACCAGTTACGAATACATCTAGTGGTGATGCTGTCTAATCCACATTTTTCTATCTTACAAAGTAACAGGTTGTGGTCTACCTTTTCAAATGCCTTACTGAAGTCCAAGTAAATTATGTCCACAGCATTTCACTGATCCACTAATTTAGTCACTATAATTTAGTCACTACATTTCATCAATACAATAAGATTTATCTGGCATGATCTCTTTTTGACATACTCATGTTGGCTTCTGGCTATAACTTTGCTTGCCTCTAGGTGTTCTCAGATTCATTGCTTGATTATCATTTCCAGAATTTTCCTAGGTATTGATGTCAGGCTGTTTGGTCTGTAGTTTCCTGGATCCATTTTGAAGATGGGTACCACATCAGCTGTTTTCCAGGATCTTTGAAAGATATGGTTCAGTGGTTAATGTACTTTTGCTCCATCCCACCAACTAGAAGGGAAATGCACACATATGTATTTGTATTTCTTTCTCTTGTTTAAAAGTAATGTATTACCACTTTGAGCACTTCCAGACAAGGACTCTCAGAACCTGCTCAGGACTACGCAATCACATTCATTTTGGCTGATCCTGAGAGCTGAGTCAATTTTTGTTTCTTTTTAGCTCTCCTGAAGCTTCTTTGAAACTGGTGCAAAACTGGTGTCTTCTTTGTAATGCTGTGCTCCTGCAAAGTTTGTGGTTGATCTATTTTTCCATTACAGGTAACTCATGACTCACTTTACTCCTCCTCCCCACCAACTGGCATGCCATAATTTCACCTTCAGATGTTTTAAATGCAACAGAGATTTGATGGTTTGGATATTTACAAATATTTTTTCCTTGCATAGGTTTCCATCATACCAACATCAGTGCATCACGCAGAAGGGAGTGTAGCAATTTGTTTTTCTTCCCTTCTTGCCTGGAGTGAGGATGAGGTGATGTTTGTTACTCCAGGAATTTGTGGCTGAAAGGACCAAGGGAACTGACACCACATGACAGACCCAATTATCTAATGTTGTATGCTGACACACACAAAGATGACTTTATTGACAAGTGGAGGAGATGCCAGAATTATTTATGTTATTAGAACATCATTCAATGAAAAGCTTCTGTATGCAGTTCAGTGGCTCACCACACAGGGCTTCCAATAGATCCCAAGGGTTCCTGACAACCTATTAAATCTTGACAGTCTAAGCTGGCTTTCATTTCTTTATGTGATGTCAATGTGTAACTAGATCCAACTGGTTATGTAGCACTGTAATTCCATGCCTTTAACTGGTTGATCCCGATTAGCTATTTGTAAATAATTATATGCGCTGTAGCATGTTACATAGTACATTGGCACATGGTGCTAATCCACTTTTCCCTCAAATTGGCTTAAGGACCATTAACAGTTAGAATTTATGTGAACCTTGAACACAAATCTATCACTGTAAGAACTGGAGGCTGTTTTTTTTTTATTAACATGCCAACACAGGACACTTTTTGACATGTATTGTAGCTATTACTTTCATACATACTATGATCAGTTGCTAACTATTTGTCTGAAAAAAGAATGCAACATTCAGTCCAACAGTCAAGTTAGATAATCTTTGAATGGCCAGAATCTTATTTTTAAAACCAAGGTATTTGGTTTTAAATTCTGGCAATGCAAAAATAATACGTCGCGACATGTCGTGATGCGGCACATTTGACATCTGTGATCTATTGGATCAATCCCCCATCTGCTGCATTCCCTTATGAAGTGCTCAGAATTGGCTCTTATAAATTAAAGTAGGATAACTATTTTCTCTATTGAATAAGCTATTTTTATAAGAAAGAGAGAGAAAAAAGAGAAATATACCATCTTAGTTCTGGGCAGGCCAACAGAGCTTTAAATTGTATTTTCTTCCTTTCTCCTAACCTACACAGCTTTGTAAGTCTCCTGCCTGCAGAATTATTTCATGTGGGGGAGGAAGATGCCACATGTGAGTGATTTCCTATATATCTGCTAAAATATAGTGGGAAGCTCAGGCTCAAATGAGGAGCGCCACTAATATCTGTGACAGTATTGAGCACCATAACATTGTCCCAGCTTCTGCAGAGATTATGGAAGGGGGAACCATTATCCCATGGACTTCCCTTGTATTGTGTTAAAGGACATGATCACAACAGCACTTCCCTCCCCCATGTGAAGAGACAAACAAGCTTTGCTCCTTTTGGTGGAGTTCTTTTTTCTTTTTGTCCACTTCCCATTTTATCTTTCCCAACAGTGGAAACTTAACTTCAGTAAACATTGCTTTTAGAAGTCATAAAATGTGGCCTTGAAGTTGTTATGCAGTGTTCACCATGTACTTTTTTTTCTTTCCAACAACTTTATCATCTTAAACAGTATTCTTCCCAGCCTCCACTACTTGGTCTGATACAGATCTGTGGGAAGGAGAAAAGAATAGCATTATTAAAGTATTCAATTCATGGGGAAGGAGAAATGAAATTAATAATTAAAAAATCTCTGTCATTAAAATTTATCCTACCCCATTGTTGTGAGGTAAAAAACATCCAAAGCATCTGTAATTGTGTCAGAGCACAGCTATGGGTCATATATTCTTGAAAGCTAATGTTATTTTCCTCATGACTGCTGGGTCAAAGAGACCTGGACAAATATGTTTATTAAAAAATTCTCAGATCCCAATTTTTATCATAAATTATTTTTCTAAGCAGCCCTTTATTCTGAGCTATTTATTACAAACACTAAGAAGCTTTGGGGAAAGAAGATACAATGTATCAAAAAAAAATCAGCAAAGCTTGTGAAAATAATTGTAAACACTCACTCATACATATAAACATGTACAAGTACATACACAGGTACACACTGAAGTCAATATCATCAAACAGGTTGGGACAAACTTGTAAATCAATTTGTTGAGTTGCGCTCAGCAGGCTTGTCATTAATAATTTATTAGAACTGATTTCCTTTTCCTTTGTCCACTTTGTTTAGTAAATCAGTTTCTAAAAGCAGGAGCCTGGTAGTTATGAAGACCAAAATGTATCTCCAACAGGTCTGGCATTTTGCATTGGTGGTCTACATATCGTAGTATAGAGTTAACTGCAGCCCCGAAGATTCTAGTGAAGATTCTGAAGCTGACCTAAAGCCTTGGAATTATTGCAATGAAAATATATGCTAATGAGGGCACAAGATATTTGGGCTCATACCCTTCCATGTATAGAATTATTTCCACTACTGCATACTGGAATGCCATGAACATGCATTTGGCCTCCTCAAACAAGATCAATTGACTGAGAAGAAGAATGACTATTTCACAGCAGCACAGTGCATCTATGTGAAAGCTTGATATGTGTATATAAAAAAGAATGAGTAAGAAATGCTACTTCCACCACCTTCTGTTTCAAACGAACATCTTAACTATTGCTTGTCTTTTGTTATAAAAGAGGATGTGCGTAATTAACCCCATATGCTTAATATGTTATATTTATATTTGCAAAGAGATGCTAGGTTAATTTGAACTGGGTGTCAGTCTAAACATGAGAATGTTCACCAGCAAGGAAAAGCTGCTGGAATAGATAAAGCAAAGCAATGAAATTTATACCACTTACATGGAAAAGAACAAAAAGCATTCCAAGTAAATATTCTGTGGCATCGGAAAGGAAAAAAGATAAATGTTGGAAGATATATTGAAGGAAGGGGGTCATATCATTTTAAACTTTTAAACAGGATACATGTCCTTATCTTCTGTGCAAATGGGCTATTTTGTTTGTCATTGTTGCTATGACTCCGGTCAAAATTAGGGGAGACTGAACATGTTTTGGCTTCTGATTGCCAGACTATCAAAACAGAATAAGATAATGGCAAAAGAGGAAAAAGGGGCACTGGAAACTGAATCATAGTCTCAAGGTCAACCTTTTATATTCTGTGTACTCTGTTCTAATAACTCTTTGTTGTCTCATATGGATTTTTCATATTCTGGTAAACATTTAACAGCTAACCTGAAGGACTGCATTATACTGGATTTATTTTGGCATACAATAGGCATTATTGTGGTATTTGATAATTATTATATGTACATTAATATTCATTGCTTCTTTACCCTTGAAATGTATTTCTATTACATAAATACATAATCTATCAATATCAATATCAATTATTTCACTTATAGCCACCTTTTTCTCCCATGATCTTAAGAAGAGACAGAATGACTGGATTGAAGTTTCCCAGTGAGCCAAGCTGGGAATTAAACTCACATATTGTTGAACTGGATAAACCTGCATTCTTCTTGAAAAAGAATAACAGAATAACAGAGTTGGAAAGGACCTTTTAGGTCTTCTAGTTCAATCCCCTCCTCAAGTAGGAGATCCGATGCCTGTGGTGGCGAACCTATGGCACAGGTGCCAGAGGCGGCACTCGGAGCCCTTTCTGTGGGCACACGTGCTGTTGCCCTAGCCTCGCCTCCCCCCATGACCCCCTCCTCTCCAGCAGCCCCCCTGAAGGAGAATCGCCCCTGAGCGTGGCCCATGTGGAGCAGTGCAGCCAAGGACATGGCAGCCGGGCAGCGTAGACAAGACTTTGCCCTCACACCCCATCGTGCACAGTTGATGCTGCAGGGCGCGGGCAGAGGGCGTGACCGCCATAGCGCTGCTGGGTTGCCTGGGTGATCTGCGGTGGGCCCTGGAGGCGGTGAGTGGCTCTGTGAGCAGGCGGGGTGGGAGATGGGGGGCGAAGTGGGAGGGCAGGGGGTGGAGCGGGACGGGGCCAGTTTTTGGGCACTTGGTCTCTAAAAGGTTCGCCATCACCATCCTATGCCATTTCTATCAAGTAATTGTCCAGTCTTTTCTTAAAAGCCACCAGTGATGAAACACCCACTTCCTCTGAAGGCAAGCCATTCTATTGGTTGTTTTCACTGCCAGGAAATTTCTCCTTAGTGCTAGACTGGATCTCTCCTTGATTAGTTTCCATCCATTGTTTCTTGTCTTTTCTTCTGGGGCTTTGGAAGATAGGTTGACTCTACCCTTCTGTTTGGGGTTCATAAGAGAAAGCTCATTCTGAGCTCTTGCCCTTTTGGAGATAGCTATCGACAAAGCTGGAATGTTATTTGATTTATCGCACCCAATTACAAGTTACAATTCTTGTAATTATGTTAAAGAATCTCTTATCCCCAGAGCTGCTCTTTCATCCTTTGCCGTTGTTTTCAATACTATGAATAAACACATATACTAATAAATATGCCTGTGCTACTTCCTCTAATTTTATAAAGGAGTGTATTTGGAGCATAAAGAGGGATGCCGGATAGAAAGTAAATCTCTCAGGCAGACCTCTACCCTCAGGGTACAAGTTAAGGAATACTATATTGCTAAATATTCTATTTTTTACGATGTGTTCCAAAGGTGATGGTGCATTAATACTGGACTAAGTCATATTCCTTGCTGGACAGTATTATTTTGCTCAACATTTTCCTTCAGCCTCTGTTTTTTGAGCCCAGAGAAAAGGAAGGAAACGAAAAGGGCAACCCAAGAAGTTTCATTTTTATTTTGGCAGCTCTCCCCCCTCTTTTCCTGGCCTGCAGTCTGCCCAGGTGCAAGGGGAGGATGAGAACTTGCTGACACTGGATCTGAGGCATTTAAAATGTGAGGAAAGAGAAATTGGAGCCTGCCTGTGGCTTAATTTATAACCAGAGATCAAAGGCAGGTCGTTTCTAATTCAAAGGGCGGGTATCTGTTTGGGGAGTTACTGAAAATCTTTGAGGTAGGGCCGTCTGGTCACACAAGAATCCTGGGCCCTTGCCTCAAGATACTGGTCTAATGTTACATTTATTTAACATTATATTGCAAGGCGTCCCTGTCTGAGAGGTTAAGCGACTTTTTTGGATAAATATAACAAAGGTAGGGGAAGCATACATCTTCGGGCCCTCAGGCAGAAGGGACCCAGTCCCAGTTCTTGTCCTTGCTTCAACCAATCTCAGGGCTACCAGATCTGGGTTGCACAGCAGCAGAGAGAAGGAAAGCATTTTCAGTATCTGAAGGAGGGAGGGAAGGAAGAGTCACTATCATTATTGTTGATATAGCCTCCTCTTCAGTTGTTATTCTTGAGTGAGCCATTGCTTCAGCTAGAGTAGCATGTGTTGGCAGCAGAGCCCTCACCCCTCCCTTATCTTGCAGTCACAAGTCACATCTTCCAGTTAGCACAGAGGGCAGAGATTCACTTCCGTTCAGGGCTTTTGTTATTTCCCCTTCCTTTTCTCTGACATCTGAATTAACTCTAAAAATACCAGACAGTTCTGCATATTTTGTCAAAGCAAGAATATTCAATATTTAGCAGCGTTGACACTCGGGCAGCTTCCTCAGAGCCCTTCCTCAGATCCTCTCCTCGTTCTTCCTGATTGTGAAAAGATGAGGGGACTGCAAAAATCTAGAGGGCAACAAACAGAGAAATGGAAAAAAAAAATCCATTTTAAGGTAAAGATGGACAGGCTCCTCAGAGCTGCACAAGGCCCTGAAGATACAGCTTGCTCTTATAATCACAATTGTTGAAAACTATCAGCACACTTTCCTGTTCTTTTGAGATCGGAAGCATAAAAATTGTAGTAGATAGCCAAAAACACAGTCTGAACACAGTTTTAAAAAAACATAACAAAGACACTCTTTCAAACCTAAGGAGAAACAAGAGTAATTCTTGGCCCTCCTCATCTTATATTATTAGGACTAGTACTGTATCTAGCCTGTAAAAAACTCCAGTCAGTCACTAGGGGACAACAAAGAGTATTTCCTGTACTATACTTATTTGGCGCCATCTAGTGGTCACCAGCAGGTATGCAACTGCAGTAATCATTGATGGTCCCAGTATGACCTTCTCCCACTCACAAAATCAACCATGGCCACCAAGATATTTCCCACCTGTGTTTTAAAGGCTAAGAAATAATAATAATAAATCAAATTCTCTTTCCAAACTGGCTTACACTAACCAGCTCCATGTGGATCTTCTTTTCTTTAGGCAAACCATAATGTCAACATCCAGCATTGCAGGCTTTCCCTCATTTTGTGGTGATGTTTGCAAAACTGCTCATGCTGAATTTCTAGATGTTAGGTAGGGCTAAACAGTCTCTGTCAGGATAAAGGCAGTAATCTGTGCTTTATCAAAATGAGGGAAAGTGGAAACTGTTGAATGTTTTAAAACTAAATTTACTCATAGTAATGTTTCCACCTTTCCTCCGGCACGAAACCCTTTTAAAGACATTGGGAAAGAAACCACCTTGTTTTAGGACATATTTTCCAATGACACAATCAACTTTTCTTCAAACATATCTGTATATAAATCACTGTGATATTTTTAAGCCAGTTATACAGAAGGATGGAAATATACATGTGTCTTTCTTCTTGAACTTGTTAATACTATTCAGGCAGTCCTTCTGCCATTTCATTCTTCAACTGATTTAAATTCTTTCCTAGTGAGTGAATGTGATAATGTCTATTTCTAATCCAACAGCAAGGAAGACTTATTTAATGCTGTAAAACTTACTTTAAAAAATTCAGAATGCTAGGCTGGGAGTGAGACATTAGGTCCCTTTTGTAACTCTGATATTCTGGCTGGTCATCCAAAGACCTGTCTTGATAATTTATTTCTTGGCAACAAAGCGGCAGATCCATAAAATGGGAGAAAATGAGTCATGCTTGGAATTTAAAAGGATAGCACAAGTGAGTAGGTTAGCTTGCTCCATTCTGGCATCCTCCAGATGTGTTGGGACTTAAACCTCCAAAATTCCCAGCATAACTTACTTATTCACTCACTTACTCACTCACTCACTCTATTTATCAATCAATCAATCAATCAATCAATCAATCAATCACCATGTAATAAAAACCCACCTCCCATGGCAACAATACAATCAAATCAATCACCTAATTGACTCTGTCTCCATTCATGGTCCCCAGGCCCCTGACAAAGCCACATTTTTAACGCCTTTTGGAAGAGCAACAGGGTGAGGGTCAAACATACCTTGAGATACATGGAGAAGGATATACATAGCCAGTAAGAAGTTATAATTAAAGGGCTTTCCTGGAAATTCTAGATGGGTCTTAAAAACTAATTGGTTAATTTGGAGCCAGTCTCAATCTCTCAGATTCCAGATTGGTTAGTGTAGGAAAAAAAACTGGAGAAGAAAGTGTTATGTATATTTCCTTGAGCTCCTAAATGAAAGTCATCATATAAACCTAACAAATAGTCAAATACCCATAAAAACTCATGGGTAGATAATATGGCCTTTTAAATTACACTAGTTAATTTTCACAGAAAAAATATTTGCCCCTGCTTTTTAATTAGTCCTAAATACCATCAATTGACTTTATGAATGATCATTTCCTAGAGTGCAATCCTTCACTCTGTTTGATGACTTGGATGACAAAGTGGAAGGAATCAAGATGCTATAAGACTGGGTGAGAGGAGGAAATTGTAGAAAATTGAAGAACATCAAATAATTTTCATAGGTTAAACTAATGGATGGACTGAAAATAGCAATTAAAATTAAAATTAAACAGGGAGGCATGCATGTTAATCAAGAAAATAGTTGCATAGGTATAAGATAGATATTATTTTATTTAGCAATAATACATGAGGAAAATGGTCTTGGAATTATAAGTGCCAGGGGTGTTCCAACTGGAAAAAAAAAGCCAAACATGATTTTATACTACATCAATAGAGGTATCAATGGCATCACAAGAACTCGAGTGCAATTCAAAGAAATCTTGTAGTGATCAGACATATACAGTTGCTGAAAGAGATAAGCAGTAAGGCTGTGCACCTTACAAACAAGACCTGGAAAAAAGTATTTCTAGCTTGGTAAGAAGACAATATCAAAAAGGACATTTAAATTGGCATCTTTTTTGGGCTCATGCGGGAGTCTTTAAAAAAAAAGACTCAGCCTTTTTCATGCTCATATGAGCACCAAAACACTCTGAGACCGATCAAAGTGGTGATCTGTTGAGTTAAGGAAGCTTTAATTTAGGTTCCTGTACTGAGCCGATGGCTGGGCTTCATGGCTTGAGAAGTCCTTCCAAAGATCCTGTGACTCCCCATATTCTTTTAATTTCACATTTTGCAGGGATATTTGAATATACACTTATAAAGGTAGTGTAAAAGGAGCTTTAAGCTTCCACTTCTAGCTGAAACATTGACAAACATTACTCCACCCTTCTTGAATAGCATTTATCAACGTATCAACTTCTATTAGCATTAATATTGTAAATGGAAGTATGGAATGATTTACATCAGAATATGACCTGGGAATTATGGGCTGTATTGCAATCCCAGTAAATTACCGAACATCCTGGTACACTGCAATATTTCAATGATTACAGAAAAGCAAAGCTGCATGTTTTTCTTTCCACTGGGGGGGAAAGAGCAGTTTGAAATGGCTACTGTGCTCTCAGAATCTGTTCATTTGCCAAATGATGATGATGCATCTTTAAAAATAATAACTAAGTTGTACGATGCTTCCCGAGGAGATCTGAAAGAATCTCAGATCACAAAACAGAATGTTGTCTTTCTGAAGCTTCTGCTGTTCTGTACTATATCACACATACACAGCTTGTTTTCTACTTGTTAAAAGAAAAGAATTCCCCTAATTTTTATAATACAAGCTATTAGTTGAAGTCCTTTAAATGTCCAAGTTCATCACCATCACCATCATCTGACTTGATTCCTACAACAAAATATTAAATAAGAGAAATGCTGGGAAAGGTAATGTAAAGCATTTTCAGGTTTACAGTGAATTTTTATAATCCTTAAGGATTAATCAGTTTGCTTCTTTTGATATTGGAAGGAGAGCTTGTGATATTTTCTAAAATATCTAAAAAACAAACTAACATCCACTCAGGTTCATCATTCAATCCACAATCATCCCCAGGCCTGCCGGCAGAGATAAGTTTTAAGGTTTTTCCAGAAGGCCAGGAGCGTGGGAGAAATGCGGACTTCAGGAGGCAGTTGGTTCCAGAGGGCGGGCGCCACAACAGAGAAAGCCCTCCCCCTAGGGCCCGCCAGCCGACATTGTTTTGCTGACGGGACCCGGAGGAGGCCGACCCTGTGTGCTCTCACCGGTCGTAGGGAAGTATATTAGCCCCAACAATCTGGGTCCTCATTTTACCAACCTCGGAAGGATGGAAGGCTGAGTCAACCTTGAGCTGGTCAGGATTGAACTGCTGGCAGTGAGCAGTGAGTTAACCTGCAACGCTGCATTCTAACCACTGTGCCACCACAGCTTATGCTTCTTGCCCTCTTTTACAGGCAGCATTTACACCACACAAAACACATTTATTTTTTTAAAAAAACAACAACACTCCTACAACAATGTGTAGACAAAGTTCAGGAAGGAAGTGCTATAAATCCAAAGATTTTCATTAGCTTCCAATGCTTTACTCTGCTCTCACTGTTCAGTTCTCATTGCCTTCAAAAGAAAAATTACAGTATATATAGGACAGGGAGTCACAGTCAGAAGGGAACATGGTGAAACAGCCTGGCTCTAAGTCAGGGGTTCTCAACCTTGGCAACTTTAAGACTTGTGGACTTCAACTCCCAGAATTCCTCAACCAGCAAAGCTGGCTGAGGAATTCTGGGAGTTGAAGTCCACAAGTCTTAAAGTTGCTAAGGTTGAGAACCCCTGCTCTAAGTCATCAAAAGATTGAGACGAAACTGCATGCTCTCTCTTTATGTATTCAGCTTATTTGCTGGATATATATGGAGCCCAGTTTGTGTTTTCCTTTATGACACTCCAAGGAGGTGAAAGCTGGACTTTGAAGAAGCAGGATAGAAAGAATATTGATACCTTTGAACTTTGATGTTGGAGAAGAGTGAATATCATGAATAGCTAACCAACCAACCAAACAAACAAACAAACAGAGGGTTCATAGAACAAATAAAATATTATAAAGTTTGGGGGAAAAAGAGTTCTCAGCTGAGGTACCAATGAATGAACTCAAACAATTGTATCCAGACACATTATGTGAAGACCTAGCTCTCTAGAGAAAGTTTTAATGCTAGGAAAGGTGAGAGGAAAGACAAGAGGTTGACCCAGCAGGAGGGTGAATAAACTCTGTTACAGCAATGATGCGGTTGGAAGATCTGAAGGGCCAGACTCAGAACAGATCATCTATGTTCTATCTGTATGGTTTAGCAACTCTTAGCAGAGCTGATACTGATTTGGTGGCACATAAGACCTAGTACAGTGGTTCTCAACCTTCCTAATGCCGCGACCCTTTAATACAGTTCCTCATGTTGTGGTGACCCCCAACCATAAAAGTATTTTCGTTGCTACTTCATAACTGTAATTTTGCTACTGTTATGAATCGTAATGTAAATATCTGATATGCAGGATCAGACTCTAGACTCTAGAAGATAGAACCATCCAACAAAAGGAATTCCACAACTACAGGTAGTCCTCAACTTACGACCACGACTGAGCCCAACATTTCTGTTGCTAAGCAAGGCAGTTGTTAAGTGAATTGCACCCATTTTACGACCTTTCTTGCTGCAGTTGTTAAGTGAATCACTGCAGTTATTAAGTTAGGAACACAGTTGTTAAATGAATCTGGCTTCCCCATTGACTTTGCTTGTCAAAAGATTGCTAAAAATAATCACATGACCCTGGGACACTGCAACCGTCATAAATACAGGTCAGTTGCCAAGCATCCACGTTTTGATCACATGACCGATTGAAGGAAAAGCAGCAAGAGAATGGAAGAAAGGAAAAGGGTTATAAATAAAAAATCAGAACCCCTGTAACATTTTGTGGATGAAGCGAGGGGTTACGTGACTACTTTTTCATGGAAGTTTCCCAAAACAGAAGGATATGACTTTACAGCTGTCCCAGATTCCAGCTATTTCATTCCCTCCTTCCAACATTTTCACCTTCCACTGAATGTACTTGATTCTCATCTAAATGTTTTCTGACAAGTCCCTCTGTCAATGCATTTCCTTTTTCCTAACAATTTCTGGCAGTGGAGTATACAGTTCCCCAATCGGAGCCTTGCCTTTGGATCCCGACCAGGCGGGAGGCAGAATAAAAGGAAGCTGTTTAAAGGCGGGAGGAGGGAAAATCCTGAGGTTGGCTTGCTCCTGATTCACAACGAAAAAGGCGAAGGGAAGCTCGCAATTCGGGCTGGCAGGCTGGCTTGCTGGCTTTCTCACCCGCGCCAACTCCCTTCTCTTTGCTTGCAGCTGGGGGATTCCGAGTTTAAGCGCAGCTCCTAGCAACCCTGAGGAAAATTCCATGGATGGGGTGGGGAGACTCAGTTAAGGTGCTGCAAACCCCCCACGCAAGGGCAGAGACCAACCCAGTTTTTTTTAAAAAAAAGCTAAGATAAAAAAAAATACAATCCAAATGCGCTATTTAAAAAAGCAATTGAACTGAATACATCAAGGCGAGCTGGTGGAAAGAAAAGATGATCGCCGGCGCTTTTATTCACAGACACCAGATTTTTTTTTCCCCAGATCATAAAATGTCCATTCCTCCTTCCAAAAGGGAGGGAATCAAAATACAAAAGGAACCCACTCTGCAGCAAAGCCCTCCAGCGTGCTGATTCCACAGCTAACAACCCTTCCTTCCCTCCCTCCCTCCTTCCTCCTCCTTCTCCTCCTGCCTCACCCCCCCTCAACTCCCCGCCAGCCCGTCTCCCCTCTTCCACAGAGGCACAAGTGACTGTACGCAAGCGCGATCTGGAGCAGTTCCGCCAGCTTCACAGATTCCCCGGGAAGATACGTCACGGATGCCAACGTCCAGGCCGCAGCTTCTGATTGGTGAAAAGGCTGGGAGAAGGCGGTCTGAGTCGTTGGCTTTTGCTAGCTCTACCTGAGAGGCGGGGAGTTGCTCCTTTGATGCTTTAAGTCTTACCATTCTCTGTGTTGTTTTTATCCGCCTGGAGACGGATAGAGGAGCGGTGTCTCGGTTCCTAAGACCATCGGAAATATGTATTTTCCGATGGTCTTAGGCGACCCCTGTGAAAGGGTCGTTCGACCCCCGAAGGGGTCGCAACCAATAGGTTGAGAACTGCTGACCTAGTAAGACCACACCTGGAATACTGCAGCCAATTTGGGTCACCATACACAAAAAAGATGTTGAGAGTTTGGAAAAAATTCAGAGAAGAGCAACTAAGATGATCAAAGGCTTGGAGACTAAAACATACGAAGAACAGCTGCAGGACTTGGGTTTGGCTAGTCTAAAGAAAAGAAGAAATAGGGGAGACAGTGTTCCAGTATTTGAGGGGCTTCTACAAAGAAGAGGGAATCACGTTATTTTCCAAAGCACCAGAGGGCAGGACAAGAAGCAATGGATGGAAACTGATCAAAGACAGAAGCAACCTGGAATTAAGGAGAAACTTCCTGACAGTGAGGACAATTAACCAGTGGAACAGCTTGCCTCCAGAAATTGTGGGTGCTCCATCACTAGGGATTTTTAAGAAGAGGCTAGACAGTCACTTGTCTGAGATGGTATAGGTCCTCCTGCTTGAGCAGGGGGCTGGACTAGAAGACCTCCAAAGTCCTTTCAGCTCTATTCTATAATCAATCAATCAAAATTAATAGGCTATGTAGAAATAATGTCACACTATCAGAGACATGCTATATTACAGTGGAATCAATAATGAGACAGATAGATTAAAAAAATCTACATCAAAATGTTTCCACATGCTTGTTGGTTCAATCCTTATAATACTCTCACAAAGTAAACCTAACTGTGCCTTTTCTGGGAGACTAGCATATTTCCAGGGACTTGGATTTTGCAAACTCTGAACTAATTAATCAGAAATTAGTCAAACTAGCAATAGCATTTAGTCTTATATACTGCTTCACAGTGCTTTACAGCCCTCTCTAAGCCGTTTACAGAGTCAGCATATTGCCTCCAACAATTTGGGTCTTCATTTTACTGACCTTGGAAGGATGGAAGGCTGAGTCAACCTTGAGCCGATGAGAATTGATCTGCCGAATTGCAGGCAGCCGGCAGTCATCAGAATTAGCCTACAATGCTGCATTCTAACCACTGGGCCACCATGGTTCTCAAAAGATGGTGATATTAAGACAAGGAATAACCAGACCAAAATACCCAATCAGCCAGTAAATTCATTGGGTTGCCATAGAGCAATTCTAATTTATTAGTCAAACTTCACAAGGCTGCTGTGTAGATAAAATGGAGATGTGAATCCTGAATAGATATAACAATTTAGAAGATCTTACATTGCAAATAGATTAGATGAGGGTTAAAGAATGATGACAGTCCTAAACTTAGTTACTGAGGTCAGGATTAATATGACTCAGAACTAGAAACTTTGTAGTCAGTGCTTTAATCCACAGCATTACATCAACAGCTTGAATATGATAGATACTCCTGGACAAGATTTCAAGTAATATTGCTTTGTTTCACAGATGCGTTTCTGCATGAGGTCAGTGGTTAAATATTTTGAAATTCTCTTCTGTAATCCTTTCAGGCAAGATAAAAAAAAAAACACCATCCTGTCTGAGTCTTTCAGACTTTCTTTGTCTTACTAATGTAGTTTAAAGAAATGCAGAGTGATCTCATCAGGAGATTGCAAAATCACTTGTTTTAATTAAACTATTATATGAAACAGAACAGCTGTGATTAGAGGACTAACAAAGGAATATCTATAAAGATTAGAGATGTTCCTTGTCTACAGGATGAATGTGAGTCTCAAAGGAAATTTTAGTCTATACACTTTCAGAATTCATTAATAGAAGTATTCACTTTTGTGCAAATATTCCTAAGGGTAGCAGATGTCACGTCCTTAACTCACCTTGCTGATCCCATCAACTTTTTGCTTGATAATCTACTAGAAAAGTCCTAAATGGGAACTTTTCTTTTAATATTTGTCTAACCACCATAACTTTTTTTGTGCATTTTGATGAGATCACTGCCACTATAAGCTAAGCTATATGTGAAATCAGTTGCTTTACTTGTAAGTGTATGGATCTGCTGCAAGCTTTATATAATCAAATATAATGTAATATTATAAAATTATGGTGGGGCATGCAATTATGGTCACAAATGTGCTGTTCACAGAAAGGGTAGTGACTTTTATTGCAGAAGAGAATTCTTGACTATTGTCTAAGTAGCAAAATTTGGAGCTTTCCTCCCTGGTTTATGACAACTCACCACAGCCAACTCGCCATGGCCAATTCACCATAGCCAACTTGCCATGGGACAATTTGCCATGGCCAACTTGTCATGAGAAAACTCACCGTGGGACAAGAGTTACACTAATATTGAAGAAATAGTGGAATAGAATCAATAAAGGAAGGATGCCAAAGGAGGGACAAATGAAATGTGAATGACAAAAATTAAAATATTTTTAAACTAGTTTAAATAATCAAATTGATTTGTTGAATTGTCCTGCACCAAGTATGATGAGTTGGCTATGGTGAGCTGTCCCATTCCATTCCTCCCATGTTAAATATTATAGATACTCACCCTATGTGGATCCAATCCTTTCTCCTGGAATTGTAGAGCATCAAAAATGGTTCGTGCATCATGTCCTGCAGCCTACATTAGTAGAGTGGGACAATGAAATGACTTTCCAAACTTGTCACATTCATTCCCACAGCACCCTTAATACAATGTTGCTTAATGTGATGAATTGTAAAGACCTTAAGGATGGCATCAAGGTGTTTCGTCAGTAAGGTGGAAGCTTCCTTGCACGCTAATTGTGAAACTAGAGTAGCATACAAACAGAAACAGTCTTTTTCAGTAGTAATTCCTGTTTTTTGGTACCATGAGATGAAACTCATGAAGCTCTAACTCTTTTACAATTTTCAAGCGAAAGACGGAAAACTTTTTTCCCTCTTCCACTTTGGGTTGGTTCTGTTAAACAATGTACTGTTCTCTTCTCTGCCTTAAGGTTCTCATTAACGCGCCACCGTGGTTCTTCCTATGTCTGTAGAACCTTTCGGTTTTTTTCTTCCAGTGAAGTGATCACTCCCCAATGCTTCCTTTTTTTTTTTTTTTTGAAAGGGGTTATCATTCAGTTGAATCTGAAGTCTAATAATTTTATACTTTTCCTGAGTCTCCACCTTTCTACCTTCTGGTATGGTGGCAAAGGATGGTAAAGAGGGGTAGCAAAGTTTTAATCTTGTTCCCTAGTTTCTAAGGTCAGTCATAAGCTATCATTGCAGATTCCAAAGGCAATGATCTTTCCTCTCTTCCTAGCTGGCTAGGGTTTTCTGATTACATAAGACTTCTGTTAAGTTCAGAGTAAAAAAAAAAAATAGATGTGCCATTTGGGTGAAATCATTTGCTTTTGCTTTAGTTTTATAAGTAAGGATAGCTATGAAGGCCCATTATTGTATCTCTTCTTGCTTGCTTTCCTTTTTCCGCCAAAGGACTTCTTTTGCAAAAAGCTGGCTGTGCAGAAACACATTGATACCTTATTTGGCAAGCAGAGGAATGATCTTAAAAGACAGTTCAGGGAATTCTAGCACAAATTTTGCTGGACCAATCTTGCTGCAATTTCTTCACCAGAAGAAACAGCTCAGAATATCAGCAGTGTTGATGGATCATCCCTTAAGTATCTGACATTTAAAGGCTGAGTGGTGCTTGGAAAAATGTATAAAAACCCCCAAGATATTAAAAAGTACATTTTAATAAAAGGATGATTGTACACAGGCAGGTATACAGGCAAGGAAGTAATTAGATGTGAACAATGAACCCAATCTTATTTCTGGGCCACAGCTGATGTCTAAGGATCCTGATGCTGATGCCATGTCTAACAATTGTATATATATCAAAATACATTTTTAGCTAATTCAATAGCATCTAGATAAGAATGGTAAACCTGCAAAAGAAATTTGCACAGAGGACCATGCTTTTTTGAGAGACAAACTTACTAGATCAGGAATTTTGCTGATTATTTTATAGATGTCCTGGTTGACTTTAGGATAACTTATTTGTATCTCATCTAATCAGTTTTGACAAGAATGAGAAATTTTGCTAATTAAATTTTATATAAGAAACATTTGTTTGTAGTATAGGAAAATTAAGAATGTGCTTAGATTGTTGAGGGCTGATTCTTATCTTACAACTGGTATCATGTGACTTCTTTGTAATTGTTATATCACATGCAGTCATATGCTGTGGGACTAGAGATTTCATAGCAGGATTTATTTTTCTATCTTCCCATTCTCCATGGTTGAGACAAATATTTGCATTAAAAAGAAAAAACAAAACCACAAGTGCACGTACTGATTTTCTGAAAGATCCTCAGCATGTGTTAGATTTCCATTCTTTGAAAATCCATGTGATCACTCAGAGGATTTGAGAGAATTAAGTTTTACGTACAACACACATTGCAAAGAAGCAAGAAGAAATAGAACTCATACTTTAAAGAGATTTACTGGAAGAATTAGCTAGGATAAACTTGTCATTGCTAACATTAAATGTTCTTTTCTGGCTCTTATAAGGTAATACAGAAAAATCTCTGTTGTCACCTGGCTTAGAAGACCTTTGAGGAAAGACCTCAATGTAAGGATATTGAAGTGTGAGACTGCACATGGATAACACAGCAGTTAAAAATGTGTATGTGAGAGATGGTGGAAAACAACAGTGCAACTTCTCACTATAATTAATGGTACCTATGCCACCCTTTGTTTTAAGCTATTGCGATTGAGTTCATAGTTTAGAGAGGGTTAAGATATGGTGCATTCAGTTCCTAATATTTCAGATAGCATAGCCAGTACAAAGCGTTTGGGGAATTGTAGATCCTACTCATAGTTTTAGATATAGACATCAAAGCAGCGGAATCCTTTTAAATATGGAAAAAGCCGTAAATCTACGTAATGGGAAAAGGGGTGAGAATAACTGAAATTAATTTATCACAGTGAGATTCTATATGTTTTCTGTGGAGTGTCTTTCAATTAAACTCCAAATGTTCATATTACCATAATCAATCAAGAGCAATCTTGTAAAAATAATTTATTTAAAGAGACTTTTAGGCGGTTTTTCTTGAGCACTGTGTTTTGAGGCCTAGTGTGTTTCATTACCACTATGCTGCACTCAAGCTCCCATTTTGATCTTTATTTTCATCAGTATGAATGGCATTCAGGTAGTAGTGCCCAGATCTGGGGTTATAGGAAGAAATCTCTGCATTTTTTAAATCATAAAAAAGGCCAAGTTGATTGTTATTATTTTATATGTTATTACTATTGTTAGTATATGCCAACTGCAACATCCTAGAAATATAGACACTGTTACAGTGATACTGCAGAATAGATTAAATGAAATTAATCATCACAAACTCTTGATTGTGCTTTTGAAAAAAAATGCCTGTAGAAAGAAGTAAGACATAAATGAAACTGTGGGTTCCTTGGCGTTTTCTAAGCTTGGCTGTTTTCTTGCAGATGTTTTATTACCTAACTAGGTAACATCATCAGTGCTAGAAGGGAGTGGGGTTTGCTCTCTGTTTATATACAAGTGGCTTGCCCTTTGTATGTTTGTGAGAGTGTCTTAGGTAGTTCTTTGATTAGGCTGGTGTTTACTGTTTGATTGTTTTTCTGAGTTGGTAGTCCTTGATTACAATATTGTTTATGGCTTGATTGTTGGTCTAGTATTAATCCTGGTGTTAATCTCTGTTTATTGGGTGTTGATTGCTGGTGAGGAGTGCTTCCATCTTTTATTTTCCTTTTCAGCTTTTTGATGTCTCCTTTGAATGGTTTGTGGATGTATTTATCTTTATGTGCAGTTACAATAAATGTGTCATTCCTACATATCTCATGCTAATAATCTCAATAATAAAACTATTACAGCTTTGAAACAAAATGCTGCTCCTTATGTCCCAGTTGGATTTGAGGACAATTTCTCTTATTTGATCTAACGGTCACCTAACCACATAAAGTTCCAGCTAAATAAACTACATCCATCAACCTAATACCTGAATAAAAGTTTATAACTGAAAAGTGACCATGAAATAGCTAATTATTTATTTAAAAAAGGAGGGGAGGTCAAGGGCTGTCTTTGAGTATCCGTTAAGAAAAGTCATTGCAAGACCACTTCATTAGCTAAGAATCAGAAAAGAATCAGGAGAGCTTGCTTGCAAAGCCTATTTAGGCATTTCATTCTCCACAGATTTACCAGAAGCTGGTGTTTTCTTTTTTCTTTCTTTCAGTAAGTTGTGTTAATTGCAAAAAAAAAAGAAAAGAAAAGAAAAGAAAAGCCCATGTATCTCAGTACACAACTGGGAAATTCTCTGACTTTTATAATAAAAGTATGTAGCCAAATCAAGCCACAATTTCTTTCAGGATGACCTCCACTTTTCAGCTAAGTTACTGTACATCTCCATTGATTTCAATAGCTTTTGAGTGGATATTATTATGGAATACAATTGAACAGAGGTCCCCAACCTTTTGGGCACCAGTGACTGGTTCCATGTGGAGAGGGTTTTCCGTGGACCGGAGGGTGCATGGTTTTGTGTGCTGCCTGCATCCCGAGGATGGGGCTTTGCTTGTTTGTGTGGACTGGTTGCTGGCATGCCCCGGCCCAGTACTGGTCCATGGACCGGGGGTTGGGGACCCCTGCAATAGAATGTATCATACAGATACGGTTATCTGCAAGCATCTGGTATGTATGCATATATACTTATGCATTTTTTTCAATCATTCTAAATATTTTTTTATAAATAATTCAAGCTGGCAAACATACCCTATAATCTTTTTCCTCCTCCTGTTTTCCCCAGAACAACAACCTTGGTTGAGGCTGCTGGATGAGTTGGGCTATGAGAGAGGGACTGATCCAAAGTCACCCAGCTGCCTTTCCTGCCTAACACAAGACTAGAACTCACAGTCTCCTGGTTTCTAGCCTGCTGTCTTAACCACTAGATCAGGGGTAGGCAACTAGATCATGTTTTCTATTGTTTAAGCTAAACTTCTGTTTTCAGTTGTAGAAGAGGATGCTGTGCAGTCAACAATATGCCACTAAAAGTCAACTGTCAATCTGGTTAACATTCACACATAGATTGAGGGTATGTCATATATTTTATATTGTAAATAAATCTTGGTTTTGGAAATCAGTATTTCAACATAGTTTATTAACATGACCCAACCTTAGTTTATTGGATCAAACTTATCATTACAAGTCACAATTCCATCCTGAACATGAAATCACATGACTGATGATATAAACTTAGTGATGGAAAGTCTGGTCTCAATTACTATTGTAAGTTGAGGCATACGTGTATACATTTACATTATAATTCTGTAATTATAATTCTTTATTTTATACATTTTTTAAACCACATCATGGTTGAAACTAGTGGAGCTAAGATTTTTTTTTTTTAAAAAAGAAGGATTCTAGTTAATTTCCAATTTTGTTTTATGAATACCCAGTGTGTGATATTGTAATTCTACAAAACTTCCTGGCTGTTTTTTTAAAGATTGTGGTAGTATAAATATATAATTGAGTTTACTTTTTAAATTAATCATATTGTTAAAAAAATTATTAATGAATTTGTTTTTATCAGTTTTTTTCCCCAGATCTTTACAAATTCATAATCCGGCCATATTTTGTTTAACATTTTATAATCAAAACAATTACATCACGAAATACAGTTCTTTCCAATAAAATGCAGGAAGGTTTTGATGAGTGCTGTCTTGCAAAAACCTCATTCAGCTTCTATGGCAACACCCACATTGCTATAGATAATTCACTGACATTTACTGGTTGACTTCATTTATTATGATAACATGAATGGAGTATACTTTTTTTTCCAAAAGCACAGCTAATGATGGTTCTGTTATGAAAAGATCCTCTCATGGTTCTCCTTTTTTGTCCCCAAGTGACATCTACTATACTCTGCAGTTCAGTCTCAACACTCCTTTTAGGATCAAAGCACTGATTAGATTAAGTACTATTGAGCTGATATCAACTTTTGTTGTTGTTAGTTGCGAAGTCGTGTCTGACCCATTGCGACCCCATGAACAACGTTCCTCCAGGCCTTCCTGTCCTCTACCATCTTCTGGAATCCATTTAAGCTCACGCCTACTGCTTCAGTGACTCCATCCAGCTACCTCATTCTCTGTCATCCCCTTCTTCTATTGCCCTCAATCTTTCCCAGCATTAGGCTCTTCTCCAGTGACTCCTTCCTTCTCATTAGGTGGCCAAAGTACTTGAGTTTCAGCTTCAGGATCTGGCCTTCTAAAGAGCAGTCGGGGTTGATCTCTTCTAGGACTGACTGGTTTGAACACCTTGCAGTCCAAGGGACTTGCAGGAGTCTTCTCCAGCACCATAGTTCAAAGGCCTCAATTCTTTGACCCTCAGCCTTTCTTATGGTCCAACTTTCACAGCCATACATTGCAACTGGGAAAACCATGGCCTTGACTTTACGTACTTTTGTTGGCAGGGTGATAGATTTTCTTTGGGAAATGAAGTACTAGGTTAATCTAATTAATCTTTGCAACATAAGTCTCTTATGGATAAATATTCTGATATAAAATCTTCTGGCAGTAAATGTCCTCTATGATCATTTTTCTGGATCCTCAATCTGTGATAAATTTCATCAGAGCCATAAAACTATTTTTTTTTACAATTTTGCATTGATTCCTTTCTGATTCATTGTGTCCTACTAAGGTAATCCCACCAGTGCTTTTCTACTTCTGCTGTTGTGATTAGGTCTCAAAATGATACTTTATGAAGTTGCTTATTGTTTACTTTATAAGATATTTTAATTCTTCTGTTCTTCACTCAGTCTTCTAGAAATGGAGTTGTTATCAATATTACGAAATTAAAAATAAATAGGCACCAATTTATTTTCATGTTTTACTATTCTACCCATTAGTTTGCACTCAGAGATTTTCTTGGTACATTAAGTAGCAAGAGGCAGCCAGGAGACTAATCACTTGTTAAATTAAATAAACAAATGATTTTTTTAAAGTGAACCAACCAAGAAGTTAGTGGAATCAGCTGCACTATGAACTCTTTTAGAAGGGCAATCTGCAATGGATTGCAGCAACCAATCTCTTGATTGGCAGTATCTCCAGCTATTTTTACATCACAATTGCAGTTGTGAGTAAAGTTAATTGTTGTATAAGTGGGAGTAGCTGTGTAAGTCCTATTTTACTAATCTATGATGCAAATTTCCCCCGGGAGTCTTTTCACTTGAAATATGTGTGCGATTATAATGCAGACTTTTAGAGAGTCAGTTTCTTGTTAGATGAAGTAATGCTTGTACTTTCTATACAAATATACAGATGGAGGTGGTAAGAAACAAACTGCATATGCAGTGACTTTAAAAATAACCCAGAAAATTTGCTACATTGATTGCCTTTTAATCGTTGTCATTAGGGATAAAACTATGCCACGAGCAAAAATAAATAATAATAGTAATAATAGTAGTAGTAGTAGTAGTAGTAGTAATAATAATAATAACAATAATGATAATGTTGGAAGGGACCTTGGAGGTCATCTAGTCCAACCCCCTGCTCAGGCAGGAAACCCTATACCAGGGGTAGGCAACCTTGGCTCTTTTATGACACGTGGACGTCAACTCCCAGAATTCTATATGGAGGTGTAATTATTAAAATGCACTTCTTTCTCCTGTTTACTTTCTCTTGTTCTAAGATTGTTAATAGATGAATGTTTTGCCTTCTGAATAATTACCTTCCAGTCTAAAATGCAAACAGCAATTTTTGGAGACCTAGCAATTTTATAATTGTGGATTACAATTAATTTGTTGAAAATAGCTATAATGGGGAAAATAGATTGAGCCCTCTTTCCCTCCCTAAGATGAATATGTTGGGTTTCATATAAAATGATGCACTTAGTAAAAAGTAATGTTTAAAGGATCAAGTATATAAAAGTATAAAATCACCTTTTCTTTATAAAGAAAGTCTGAGTTTTAACAGTTTTACCATTTGCTTAGTTTGCATTGCTACCCACCATGAGCACCAAAAAGTGAACAGTAAATAATGTTGATGTATTCATTTGTCATTATCTTTTTCTTATTTCTGTAAATTCTGACTTTAAAGCCCTCCTTATGCTGTATATATAACGGCATATATAACCCAGCTGACTGCCTTGTTTTTTTCTTGTGGTAAATTTTGCTTTCCAAATTTACAGATTTGTTTGTTTCATTACCATTGGCAAGTGACTATAGCATCGATGACACCATTGTTTAGAGAAATGTGCTGGAGCCAGATTGTTGTCTTCATAGTCAAATTATTTAACCAAAATGTCATTTAGGTTTATATGACCACACAAGAATTGTCGGTGTTGTGATGGCTGTTGATCCAAGCAGGCAATCAGAGTTCAAGTAGGTATTAGCATGTTCTACATTTGGACATGTAACGGAGGGTGATAAATACACATTACATCCTGGCAAAGGTTAATTCCTGTTGGCCGAGGATTTTGCCTAAAGAAAGCGAGGAGAAGGGAAAGCACAGGACAAAATGTTTTCTGAACACAACAACCTGAACATGACTCTGTGTTTATGTAACATTATATGGAAACAGATTGTGGGGGCAAACCAGCCTGTCAAGCGGAGATTATCTTATTACAACACCTTGTGATCTGGAAACCACATCTTACACATCCTTGAAAAAAAGTAACAAAAACACAAAATAACATCAGCAGTGTGCAGAAAAGAAGAAGATCCTATCCCCTGTCCACATCTCTGATTTGACAAAGGTGGGACAATAGAAGAAGGGGCAATTAGGGACAAAACTGTTCCAGTCATGGTTCTTTATTTTCTTATGTTTTAATAGAAAATGCTGGTTGGGTAAAAGGGATTCAAAAGAGGTTTTTATTTAAAGAGGCAGTCATTTGCATATGAAGCATCCAAACCAAAAAACGGCAGACTTTCATATTGAAATTTTCAATGTTACATTTGATAACTAGTCTTTAATAGACTGGTGTTAGCTTTGTTAATTTGTCTTCCTTTTGTGGGGGAGGAATATGTACAGAGAAGTGCAAAGGGGCTAAGTGACTGGTTTTTAATTTTTATTTTTTTTTAAAAAGAGTCATGGAGGATAACAAAAAGTGAGCATCAGGAAAGGGCACAGTAACCAGTTGGAGTGGAGTGCTTCCAATAGAATGAAGTGGGGCAGATGAACTGGGCAATATTGTTTTTTGCTGGGACAGAAAGCACTACTTTTGATTTAAAACAGAAAAAGATGGGATTCTCAATAGGTGTGTCAACTTTGAAAATGAGCGTGCATTTTCCCTACTCATTTTCGGTTGACACATAGCATGGAGGGAGGGGGGTTTACCAGGTGCTTTGCTAAATTAAACAGATTTTCTCCTGTGGGAACCAAGGTCATCGGCTGCTCCCAGGACTGGAGGCTGGGCGTTTCATGAAAAACTCACCAAGAAGATGTATTGGGGAACGTAGTAGCTTGTATAGCTTTAGGGGTGGGATGTCTTAACTTTGTATTGGGGATTGTTACGTGTCTATTCAGACTTGGTTTCACTTTTGATGTGCCGATACTTTGTATCAATAAACATGTTCTTTGAGGAACTTGCAAGCCTTGGAGTTCTGCTTTATTTGTCTCTGTCTGTCGGAACCATGACAAGGTGGGTATGAATAGAGAATGACATCATATGTTCATACCCTTAAGAAATGGTTAGTGGTTTGTGCTAAGGCAAACGGGCTGGGAGTTCCATATGAAACTTGTATGGAATTTCTTTAGTAAGCACATTTCTTTACTAACTGCATGTACTTAGCCCTGTGATTGGTTTTAAGTAGATTTTGAAAACCTCAACGGATGTTTTAAAACAATTAATTGGATTTTTACATAATTTCTTTCTGCTCCGAAGGAATTTTTTTTTTGTATTTGTACAAAATTCAGTTGAAATTGTTTTATACTATTGCTTTTAGTGCACCAGATTTGTGGTCTCTTAAATTATTAATTTTAAGCTAATTTGAGAATAGTTTATTTTTTTTGGGGGGAAATGAACTGGTTATTTATGCAATTGCTGATTGAAAAGGGGTGAATGGGGAGGAAGAGAAGTAGGATGTAATTTTAATGAGGGAGAAATGAGGATAAGATTAAACAATCAAAATTTGTTTATCTTTTCTTCTATTTGTATCTCTATATTCTATATTCTAATTTCACATTTTTTCTTTTTCTTTTATTCACTCTTTATATTTAATGTTTTTTTCTTTCTGTGAAAAAATCTATAAAAATATAAAAAGAGAATGGTTTATTTTCAAATTGGTAAATAAAGTGAGTTGCAATATTAACCTGTATGGTTCAATTTGGGTTGAAATTCTACTATTTGGAGCTAATATCAATAGTATTGCTAACATGATTCTGAATTAATCAATTTATGATAAAGGCCTATGTGTTTCTTAGCTACATCTGCAGCAATTCATCAAATTATCAAGAAATATGGATTTTTCAGGCATGGGATATGGTTAAGAGAATAGTACTAATCATAATAGCAGGAAAACTGAAGAAACAGACAGAGGCCTAATTCTAACTGCACAAGGCCAAGCCTTAAGAACAAATGCATACAAAGCCAGAACTGAGAGGACAGCAGAACACAGCAAGTGCCACCTCTGCAAAGAAGTTGAAGAAGCAGTGGACCACATGGTTAGCTGCAAGAAGATTGTACAGACTGATTACAAAATAGCAACAATAGTGCATTGGAAGATTTGCAAGAAATACCATATGTCTGCAGAAATCCAGGTGTGATTCAAGGTGCTGATTGTTACCTATAAAGCCCTACATTGCATAGGTCTTGAATGACTGCATGTCTCTCATAACATCTGCAGAATCCAATATCAGCTCCTTTTATATTGGGATTGGAGTTTGGCTAGGAATGATAATTAAATATATTTGCAAACTATCAGGTTTTACTTTATTTCTGGATTTTACCCTGAAAGCTCAAAGTAGCATAAGTGAACAGCTACCTTAATCTTCTTCCCAGAATAATAATCCATTCTGACCAATTAAGCTGAAGAAAATAGCCAGCCGAAAATCAGCCAGGGAGTTTCTGTGGTCATCTGAGATCTCTTCAATCCCAGTCAAGCACTATGAACTGGGATCATACTTATAGCAACTACCAGAGCTTTTGAATTGATATTTTTTGAGAGAATAATTAATTTCCAAAAGGGCAGTGTCTGAAAATAATCATTTAGGTTGGAAAGAAGTGTTAAATTGTTTGTCTCTTTCAGAGTTTGTGAAACTGCTATGAAAAAGAAGAAAAAAACAGACAAAAAAGAGGCACATTTTACTGTCTATCTAATTTGTTCTCTGAAGGCCAATAATGTAATCTGAGAAACATGTTTATAAATATCCTAAACCCTCATGAATTTTGTCAAGAGGAAAAAATAGCAAGGAACAGGCATTCTCCCATCCTTAGACATTATATGGGCGTAACTTGTGATATGAGAATACCACACATCCATCTGTGCGATAGATATACTAAAAATAACAATAAACACAATTAGATCATTATTTTGAGGGCTTGGAAGCAATAATGTCAGCAGTCCTGCAGAAGCCAGAGAGCAAAGCAATTACCACATCTCAGTGGTAATGGCTAAATGGATCAACAGATTCAAGACCTCCCTTGCTATTTGGGACATTAGTACCATCTTATGTGTATCAGTAAGTAATATATTAAATGTTTATCAAGACAATCCTATGCATTTCTCCTTAGAAATGACTTTGAAATATTGGTTTTGGAGGAGGTTATTCTTTTCTTTAAATTCTGGATATTCAAATATTTCCCAAATGGTGCATATTTGGTTCTGATCATTGGCCTTTAAAATTTGTGCATATTACAGTTGCAATAATCGCTGACTATATTTGATAGCTGGCATTATCTGACATTTAACTCTCAACTGAAAAATAAATCTAACAGCTGGCTTGCATCAAAGACCATATTGAGCCACATTTGACACCAAGCAGGTATGTGTCAGTATGTGACATTAAACTGACAGTTGACAGGCAACGGAAAGTCAACATTTGGCACTGCAGATGCCTTGGAATAGAACCTTGTAAATTTTATAGGAACTTCATGAATTAATTGCAACTGGACTTTGATGTCAATCGTTCCATTCTATAACTTGGATGCCAGGCTTCAGAATAAAAATAATTTTGATGCAATGCCAAAGCTTTTACTGTAGGCAGTTTATCTAAAGTTTTCTAGGCACAGCTATACCCTATTTCTTAAGGTCAGTTGATACTTTTTGCATACACCCAACACATGATTGCCGTAACTAAAAATTAATCAAGAAACAGTGTGTTTTGTTTTGGGTTTTTTTTTTTAGCTACAGCAGTATTTCTAGCCGGAACATTTGTGGCTGCTACAGCAATAATTTAGGTATCCTTACTCATTGTGGGATACATAGTTCTCTTTATCCAGCAACCACTAGCAGAGGAAATACAATTACCAATTGGAAAGGCAGATTAACTGAGATAATCTTCCCACATTTCCTTGCTCTCCCAACAGGTTCAATGTACTATACAAATAACTCTTATAGGTCAGCACTGCAACAGGCAACAGCTAATTGAGTATCTTTTAACAAGGGACAAACTCTTCTATTTATCAAGTTGTAGAAGACTTTTTTCCCCCTCTAGGATGTGGAACAATGCTGAAGATCCCTCCTTCACCCAGATGGTGAATGCTATCAGGAGTGAGCACAAGAAAATGTCCCTGAAAAAGAAGAGGAAGATAACAGCATTATCACAAGTTAAGCCTGTGATATACACAACCATATATGTACTTATGAAACATATGAAACATATAAAAAATAGTTGCAGGAATTGGGTACGGCTAGTCGAAAGAAAGGAAAGACTAGGAGTGACATGATAGCAGTGCTCCAATATTTGAGGGGCTGCCATAAAGAAGAGGAGGCCATCCTATTTTCCAAAGCACCCGAAGACAAGACAAGAAACAATGGATGGAAACTAATCAAGGAGAGAAGCAACCTAGAACTAAGGAGAAACTTTCTAACACTGAGGACAATTAACCAGTGGAACAGCTTGCCTCCAGTTCAGTAGAGGCTTTTAAGAAGGATTGGACAGCCATTTGCCTGGAATGATGTAGGGTCTCCTGCTTGAGCAAGGGGTTGGATTAGAAGACCTCTAAGGTCTCTTCCAACTCTGTTATTCTCTTATTCTGTTAACTAATAATGTTAAAAACATGTCATTAGCTCCCCACCAAGGGCCAAGGGTGGGAGACGTGTCCATTTATTAAATAGGGCCAAAGTGGACAAGGCCATTAGGAAGGAAGCAATTTACCAGAAGGCAATACAACAAAGCTGTTATCCAGGGCTCCCTCTCATCACCTAATCACTCATGACTTCAGTTTGCTTCCATCTGTTCCCTGGGAAGGTGGGCATATTTCTGAACAAAGCACCAGTATGGTGCAAGCCATCTGTCATCTTTTTAAGAATGCCTTGAGGGTATATTGTGAGCCCCACAAGCATTCTTGGCCACAGAACTATCTCTGAGACATAAAGACAGCATCAAATCGAGCTCCTAGTGATTTCTTATATGCTTATGTGCAGTTTTCTTAGTCAAAGGACATAAGATGGATTTGATTACTCCTTCTGAAAAGCTTTTTGACTTCCCAGTCCAGCCATCTAGCAGGGTCTGTAGCAAACCATGATGACTGATCAAGGTGACACCCTTGGTATTTACATCTGACTCAAATATGTTTAATTTAATATTTTAAGATATGCTGAAAAGGATAATAAAACCCCCAAATAAAGCCAGAAACAAACCATCTTACCCAGACTATACATTAATATTAATACATTAATAAAATTCAGACAGGCATCTTCTCTGCTTAGGAATATAAATCAGACAGCTATTAAACCATTTGTATAGTACATTGATGACTGTAAGCACCTAGCGCGAGGATCTGAATTCTGTGTGCCTAAAATGAAATGTCAGATTGACGGCAGTAACATCTCATCATTCATATAGATATGGATCTATAGATAGCAATTTTATTCTTTAAAGACAATCCTCTTTTCTTTTTTCTAGCACAAGCTACAAACAACCATTTTATAACAGCAGGATCTCAGACCTTTCAAAATAACTGGATTTCTTTTTGAAAAAGCAACACCACTATAAGAAACAAGAGAGATTTTAAAAATATTTAGCTCAGAACAAACAAATAGCATCTCCTGATAAAAACATTCACCTATGATTTCTTCCATAGATTTTATTCTGTGAATTTATGTTGAGGCAACATTGCCAGTAATTTCAAACCTTAAAAATAAGAACTATTTGGGGTTTAACACGATATTGCAAAATTAGGTATCTCAATCTACTTTAAATAAAAATGCAGGAGTAAGTCAATGTGGGGCAGAGAGACTTACTGGAGTGATTTTGCTGGTTTGATCAGAACTTGCATATTTGTGTGAGCATGAAACATTTAGGCTTGTGATGGCTACTACACACTTATTCTTTATTTTATTGGTAATGGCCAATCTTTGACATAAAGATTCCAAATATTTTTTAAAATATTTTTTAAAAATTTAAATATTAAATATTAAAATAGCTCATATTCTAAAATACACTGGTACTGAAAACCAGAGCAACATATAAAAAGGAATTCTAATTCTAAGACGTACTATAAATTTTGTAGAGTTCCTTCAGTTGCAGTAGCATAGATATTTTGCTTTCTAATCAAACAACATTCCTTATATACTTTCCTGCTTGAAAAGATTTACGTCTTTTGCTTATTCTTCTTGGATGCATGGGTGGTCTTATGCAACTGTCTACATTATTCCATATGTCATTTCTTTTTTTTAAGCAACTCACCCATCCTTAAGACTTTGCTTCAAATGAAGGTTGTTTATCCCAGGTCTTTAGCAGCGAATCACTTTAGTGTTTTAATCTGGACCATAGTGTTTGCATGTCGTAAATGTAACACACCACAAAATTAGACTAGTGCAGTGGTGGGATTCAGCTAATTTGTACCACTTTGGCAGAACCGGTAGCTAATTTTTTGTTGCCCAGGCCCAGAATGGACTTTCCAGAAGCGGCACCCACACACAGAACCGGTTGTTCACATATCTATAATCCCACCACTAGACTAGTGTCATCTTTGTCACTAATTCTGTGACAAGACTGACATGAAAGAGCCCCCACCTCTAAATTAAAAGAAACAAACAGCTCCATTTAATGTGTTGTGTGTAAAGCAACAAAGGACCCATTCATTGGATACCAAGAAAGACAAACATATGGCAAAACTCTAAAGCCTGTTTCTGGAAACCTACTTGGGGAGGACAGATAATCCATTGTTCTGAGCATGAAAACATTATGAGTCTGGATTGGAATATATTGTAGATATGGAAAAAGATCCAAGAAAATAAAGACTGGGAAGTAAAAGTCAGTGTCTTTCCCAAGACAGAGTCAAAGGTATGGAGGTATGGAGAAGATGCCTTCAAAGATCAGTGGTGCCTACAGAAGGAACAGTGAGCAGTTGTATACTAGAACTGAGTAACAAAATCACTGGCTGACAGAAAAAAAAATCTTTTAATGTTCTTCCCCTACAACCTAGTAGATAGAAGGTATTAAATTAAACGGGATGTTTTTAAAAAATTCCTTCCTATATTGGTTGAGTTACTGACCTCACCTTCTTCGCCCAGCATGGTTAAAAGGCTAGATCAGAAAGGACTGAGAAAAATAAGTTGGACGGGGGAAAAAACAAGAAACAATTGCAACGCATATATCACAGAAGAGTTGTAAGTAGATAAATAAGCAGAGGTGTCCAGTAGCGGTAGGAAGGTACAAAAATGTCAAAATGACACTGCAATTGTGTGGTAAGGATTTATTTCTAGCTTTTTAAACAGAAAAATATATGTTTTCTTACTTTAAAAATGGCTATTGAGATATGTGCTTGAATGCCGAGAGAAAAAAGAAGAAACAAAAAGATTGTTCTGGTGGCAGAAATCCATGAAATCCACTGAAATTTCTCAGCTGTGCTTTCTGAGCACTATTTTTCTCACCCATTTCGGTGAGGAAACCGCAGCCCCACCACTCACCTCTTCTTCCTCAATGCCCAAGAGATTCCCCTTTCTTGGTGGACAGAACTCTGAAAGGCATCTGCTCTATCATAACCGTCTGAAGTAGTTCTCTATCTCAAGAATGGTGATCGGGTTCCTTCATCTCCAATCATGTCAGCTTCTACATGTGTCAGTCACTGGAGGTAAGCCAAACTGAGAAAAAAACAAGACATGTGGGAACTCTATTAATACAGGCTAGAGTAGCAGAATTCTGAAAATCTAGCAGCATTTTCTCTTCCTCCCCTCTTATAGGAAAGAGAGTTGATGCAAGGCAATCTTTCTTTGTTTAGCCTTTTTTGTTTTCCCAGGATAGGCTCATGTTTTATTAATGATCACCACATATTTTCTTCAAGGCCATAACTGCACTCCTCTGCATGAATGAGAAGCATCCTTTGCCTAGGACAGTATATCTTGGAACAACTGTGTCTTCACAAAAGATACCTAGCATTATAATTGATCCACTTACATCCTATTTAGAGGACTTCCTGTTTTCAGAAAACTTTCCCCTGAGGTCTTATCTACCTTTAGAAATATGCTTCATGTTGCAAGTAAGAAAGTTACTTCATGCAAGTATTAAGTCTATTGTATCTTACTAGCAATGCCCTCTGTGAACAGAACATTAAAATTCAGTCTAGAATGTTTTCAGTGTCATGCTGTGGCTGTATTTTACTTGTCAATTGTCTTTTAGGGAAGAGTCCATCTAGACCAGCGGTTCTCAACCTGTGGGTCGCGACCCCATTTGGGGTCGAACGACCATTTCACGGGGGCCGCCAAACAACGCAGTCTGCCATTTTTTCCCCTTTTCCTTAGCTGTGCTACGCCATCTTTCCCCCTTTTCCTTAGCTGTGCTACTCCCTCTTATTCTATTGGCTTTTGAAAGCCAATAGAATAGACTCTCCTGAATAGAGTCTAATTCTATTGGCTTTCAAAAGCCAATAGGAATTGTCCAGGCTGTCTTCTCCCTGCTGAGCCCGCCAAAAGTCCCAGTCTGCAAACGGTACTGCAAGTTGTCTGCAGCGAAGGCGAGCTCTCCGGAAGTTTCCACCCCTCCCTGCTGAGAACTACTAAAACTGTAAGTAAAAGAGGGCCAGGGGTGGGAGGTGGGAGGCCGGCGGGTGCAGGGAGGTTTTTTGGCGCGCGTGGGGCCCGGTGGGTGGCTTACCTCCCTTGGGCTGGGCCAGCTGGTGACCCAGCCCATGGTCGCCCTGCGCCGTTGCTGCCGCAGCCGCCCAGGAGCACCTGGGCCTGCCTGCCGCCGCCCTAAATGGGCGGCAGCGAAGGCAAGGCTAGCGGGGCAGTGGCGGGTGCAGGGAGAGGTTTTGGCATGCGTGGGGCCCAATGGGTATCTTACCTCCCTTGGGCTGGGCCAGCTGGTGGCCCAGTCCGTGGTCACCCTTCACTGTCGCTGCCGCAGCCGCCCAGGAGCACCTGAGCACCTGGGCCTGCCTGCTGCTGCCCCGAACGGGCGGCAGCCTATGCCTCGGCTGGCGCAGGGGGCAGCACCGCACATGTGCGGGGTAGCACCATGCATGCCGATGTGGGCCATCGCACCGCGCATGCACGATGCGGGCCGTCACGCTGCACACGCGCAGCGCAGGTCGGGGTCGCAGCCTGAAAAAGGTTAAGAACCGCTGATCTAGACTGAGGTTGCGGAACCCCTAATAAGATCCCATGGAGCAGGGGTCCCCAACCCCCGGTCCGTGGACCAATACCGGGCCACAGCATGCCAGCAACCAGGCCGCACAAACAAGCAAAGTCCCATCCGTGAGATGCAGGTAGCACACAAAACCGTGCATCTTCCGGTCTGCAGAAAAACCTCTCTCCAGGGAACTGGTCCCTGGTGCCCAAAAGGTTGGGGACCTCTGCCATGGACTACAGTTTGGAAACTGCTGTCCTAAATAGTTAGTTTTGAATTGGGAGTAGATGTAATGGTGATGCAGAATTGCTGTCAAAAACTGTGTCTGTGGGTTTGTGGTGTTTTGTTTTGTTTTTGCTATAGACTCTCAAAGTATCTCGTGAGACTCTGTCCATTATGCTTATTTAATTTGGGGTCTCATCAGATTGGATCACTGAAAAAAAATCAGCTGACAATCTTGGTAAATCCTGGGATTTACACAGTTATGTGGTTGATACTAAATTTTGTTGAGTCTAGAGAAGTAAATATTTAGTCCTGGCTATTTTTATCTAAGCTGTAGCTGGACAAGTGTCAGAATAAAACACCAAAACAGGGGCAATACCTGAAAGGAACACAGTGGACTTAATTATTCCATCCAAACATTGCTTTCTCTTTTTTGACATCGATGAGTCAGTTTTCCACACAGAATTAAACAGGAGCCACTCCATTTCCCCTCTTCATTTAGGCAATGAGTCGATAATAATAATACTGTTTTAGGTTGAACAAATCAGAGGATTTTAGTCTTCAGTGGACTGTTTTGTTATGAGCCCAGGTTTACTACTGGAAAAAAAAAGATAGGTATATCTACACATAGCAGTTTCTTAAGAACCAAAGCTATGTATTTTTGCAACCGGCAGCCTAGGCTACTACAACATCAATTAGATATTTTGGTTCTCTGATATGATAAGGCATGTTTGTTATAAAATGTCTACCCAAAAACTGAAATTCTAAAAACAAGCAATTGATTCCATCAACACATGTACAATATAAAATTTAAGCAGTATAAAAGTTGAATTTCTGTCTGTTAGCTGGTAGAAATAGTGCTGATCATCAGCATGAAAATAAAATGAATTCCATATTTGGTTGGCTATATCCACTTTCATTTATCCTGATTGCAAAAGACATTTCTCACAGACCCCACGGCTGCTCTTTTTAGAAAGGTTCACTAATGCTTCCATGAAGAAAAGTGGGACTGTAGCTCAGTGGCAGAGCTTCTATTTCAATTTTTGGCTACTTTATGTGGTAGAATCTGGGTTGTTCCTCCTTGAGAAAAGATAACTGAGGGGAGACATAATATCAGCACTCAATTATCTATAAAGGTATGATAGAAAATGCAGCCACAAACTATTTCCCAAAGCCACGGTAACTAGGGTCAGAAATACTGGCTACATGTTGCAGTATCCGGACAAATATAATGCAATGAAAATTAAGTACTGTATAATGAAAAAAGTTAATGAATATAATGAAAATATAAATATATATTACATTTAAAATATATTTAAATATAATGAAAAACATTAAATATAATGAAAAGTATCCTGGTAGGAATGCCTATAGCAGTGGTGGCAAACCTATGCACGGGTGCCAGAGGCGGCACTCAGAGCCCTCTCTGTGGGCACGTGTACTGTTGCCCCAGTCCTAGGCCTTCGGCTGGGTTTTATAAAACCTTTTCACTTTAGGCCTCTGCCACTGTGTGCAAAAAAAAAAGGTTTAATCTATCAGTCAATTTCAACTTCTTACGGGAAAAAAGATCTTGCAAAGTTGGAATTGATTGATTAAACTTTTTAGTCCCACCCACTCTGCCGTTACCACCGCAGCCACACCCACCCAATGGGCCACACCCAGCCAATGGGCCACACCCACCCGGCACTCGACGATGCATAAGTGGGTTTTGGGTTGCAATTTGGGCACTCAGTCTCTAAAAGGTTCGCCATCACTGGCCTATAGAATCATAGAACTATTTACCTCAGGACTTTGTGGGTTCTTAAGGTTTTCAAGCTCCTTATCCAGAATGGTTTAACTGAGTGTGCTGAATAATGTAGAGGATTAGCTAAATGATCCTCATGGTCCCTTCCAAACCAGCTCTATGATTTTATTATGTGTTGCACAAGACTATCAATTGTACAGGCTAAAGAAGATGACCTTGACAGAGATTTGCAGGCTTTGTTGTCTAGGCAAAATGGGATGAAGCATTTTTAAAGGCCAGAATTAGATAGCATTCAAAACCAGCTCAAGCAAACCTCACCCTAAGTCAATGAATATAAGAGGGAGATGCCGCACAATAGCTAATCAGAATAGAAATAGTTTTAACTTTCCTATGGGACTGATTTTCTGGTCTGGTCTATCTAGTGCAGCAGTTCTCAACCTTGGCAACTTTAAGACTTGTGGACTTCAACTCCCAGAATTCCTCAGCCATGGGAGTTGAAGTCCACAAGTCTTAAAGTTGCCAAGGTTGAGAACCCCTGATCTAGTGGAACTGAGTATAATGTTAGCCATATTTATTAAGTTGCTGAGAGCTCTCTTCTAAGAAATATTCAAAAAGTTTCTATGTAAATATCTATTAATCAGTTAGTGGAGTGAGGAGGGTAGAGGATCGGGATTAATAGCACAATAAGAAAAGATAAGATAACCTTTATTGTCATTTTTTTTTACTGTGGGCACAACGGCACACATCAAAAATGAAATTTAGTTGCCCGCTCTCAAAGTGAAACACATATATGACACATACCTAAAATATACTATGTACAACATATGTATAGACCCATGCCCCTATATATACATAGCAAATAAATATTAAATATTGTCCATCTTGAATATATAATGGAAGGCAGAGGCTTGAGAGTTCACAAGGTTAATGCTGTATGGAATGAAACTATGGCTGAATCTGGATGTTCTGCTTCAGATACCATGAAGCCTCCTCCCAGAAGGTAACAAGGAAAACAGGTCGTTAAGAGGATGTGTAGTGTCCCAGATAATCTTACGGACCCTGCTCAAGCAACGCTTCTGTGCTATGTCCTGGATGGGAGGGAGGGAACAGCCAATGATCTTTTCAGCCATTCTCACCACTCTCTGCACTGCCTTCCTGTGGAGAATAATTTTGATGCTATTGTCTTTTGAATCAGGATAGCCATTAATGCAGAAATAAAGATAGATGAATTTTTAGAAAACTGCATCTAAAAATTAATTTCAGGGAGATACTATGAACAGAAGTGTGACTAAATCAAAACACCAGATGAGATGTTCTGAAAGGGACCTTGGGGGTCTTCTAATCCAATCTCCTGCTCAAGCAGGAAACCCTATAACATATTAGACAAATGGTTGTCCAATATCTTCTTGTGATGTGATGTAAAATGCTGAGGACAAATTTTGAATACTGAAGGGAAACTAAAAACCAGACAAGAACTGGAAGAACAGGGCATTCATCTATCATGGTGGCCACACCTGCAAATTCAAACAAGATATGAGAAAGATGTTAAAACATCTGTATTTTACAAAGATCAGGACAAATTTTATTATTATAATAGCAATACACACATGCACACACCACAACACATTAACATATATTTATAAAAGATCACATTGTTTCACATTTAACATCTAAAGCCACTCAAGACTAACTGGAATAGCAATATACATTCTTTGCAGCATTCTGTGTGTCAGGTTAAATTGGCTACAAGTCCAGGTATGCATCCAACTATAGAATGTTATCCCTCTGGAGCTACATCTGGATTTGTATTTGGAAATATATTTTATAACCAACAGTGCAATGAAGATAGCATCTGCATTTCCAAATTACTTCCAAATGCAGTGGATTTGAGTTGAATTGTGCAAATGAATTCATTTGTGCACTTAGATATGCGGACTTGTAGGTGATACTTTTTTTCTATTGCAGCCTCCAGATATTAGGCTGGTGCCATCATTGTTGCATTCCTTTGTAAAAAAAAATCCAGTAAAAAGCAGGGCCTTTTTTTGGCATAAATAGTCATCCCTTCAATTTATGGTATTATGCCTGATTTGCGCACAATCAATCAATTACCATCTGATCATAAAGCAGAATTCATTTTGCAAGGATAAAACAAACAAACAAACAAACAAACAAACTCCTGCAAACCTTTTAAATAGCAAGAAAACAATTTCTATTGCCTTCACTTATTTATTTGTTACCTTTACTTCATTGTCTTCTTTTAAGAGATCAAGACAGTTTATATAGAACTCCAAACAATATTGCGGAGATACGTTGGGCTGAGAGTGATTGGCCCAAAGTCAAGCTGTGACTTTCTGTGGCTAAGGATGGTCTTGAACCTGGATTCACCCAGTGTGAGTTCAACTCCTTAACCACTATCCCACTCTGGCATCATCTATGTACTCCGTTTTGGAGTGTGGCCTTAAATGTGATATTTAAAGTCCAACATAGTCCTCATTCCAGAAAAAGTTGTACACAATTCCATTCATAAAATTCAGTTTGCCATTTGCCATTCCCTCTTACAAATTCTAGCCCCCTTTTAAGTCCCAAGCAAGGAAGGAGAATGACTCCCTATAAATTATAGTATATTCAAGACTCTCAATGAATAATAATAATAATAGTAGTAGTAGTAGTAGTAGTAGTAGTAGTAGTAGTAGTAGTAAAGTTGGAAGGGACCTTGGAGGTCATCTAGTCCAACCCTCTGCTCAGGCAGGAAAGCCTATACCATTTTGGACAAATGGCTGTCCAGTCTCTTCTTTAAAAATTCCAGTATTGGAGCATTCACAGCTTCTGGAGGCAGATTGTTCCACTGATTAATTTTCAGGAAATTTCTCCTTAGTTCTAGGTTGCTTCTCTCTTTGGTTAGTTTCCATCCATTGCTTCTTGTCCTGCCTTCAGGCACCTTGGAAAATAGTTGACCCCCTCTTCTTTGTGGCAGCCCCTGAGATATTGGAACACTGCTATTGTGTCACCCTCGTTCTTCTCTTCATTAGACTAGACATCCCCAATTCCAGCAGCCGTTCCTTATATGTTTTAGCCTCCAGTTCCCTGATCATCTTTGTTGTTCTTCTTTATACACTTTCTAGAGTCTCAACATCTTTTCTACATCATGGTGACCAAAACTGGATGCAGTATTCCAAGTGTGGCCTTACCAAGGCATTGTAAAGTGGTATTAACACTTCATGTGATCTTGATTCTATCCCTCTGTTAATTTCAGTTTCTAATTTTAGGCTTAGAGAAAGCAGAACCTTATCATATCTTACAAATGGGGAAAGAGACTTCCAGATATGAAAGATGAAGAAGGAGAAATGGTTGCTGGTATGGCAATTCCACCATCTTCCTTAATTTAATAATCCAAGGTTAGATTAGTACCACAGATAAAAAAAGTTAGTCAAGATAGAGAGAAGAAAGTAGAGTGAGAGAAAGAGAGGATATCTGGCTAGGAATAATGTTTTCCTAGGGTAAGTCACAAACGGTGAAGTATTTGCTGTTCTGCTTAAACTGACAGCATCTCTTTTACACTAATTGACTGTAATATCTACAAAACCTTCCTCTGTGAATCCAGCTGTTGGCAGCCTTGGTTTTCTTTGCACCCATCTTTTGTTGCTTTTTGATTGGCTTGCCTGTCATCACTAGCATCTGGTGATTTTTAATTTAAATTTAAAAAAACAGAGGTGGGAGATTAGATATATTTGGTAACACTTTACTTTTGAGTTTCCTGTCCACAAGACTTTTGCTTCAGCAGCAAATGTTTGAATCAAAGTTGAGAGAGGAGGCAGTGAAGGAGAAATTCCAGACAGATTTCATTTATGCTTACACGTTTGTCTAAGATGGGGTAGGCAACCTTGGCTCTTTTATGACTCGTGGACCAACTCCCAAAATTCTTGAGCTAGCCATGCTGGCTCAGGAATTCTGGGAGTTGAAGTCCATGAGTCATAAAAGAGCCAAGGTTGCCTACCTCTGATCAGGACAGATCACTGTCCTGAGGAGGAACACATTTCAGAAAAGCTAGTCTTTCAAGTATCCTCTAGACTCACAGAACCTTCTTCCTCTGTGTTTTTCCTGTTTTAACATAAAAAATCCCCAAACAAAGCAAAAAAAACAATAACCAGAAAAACAAGAAAGGCCTATGCCATTAGAAACACATTTAAGCAAATTCTGAGGGAAACAGTTTGTTCTAAAACAAAATGCACTTATTTATCAGTGGATTACTGAATTCTTATGTGTCCTCCAATCAAATATTTGAAACAATGCCTTCTTTTCTAGCTAAAATGGAACACATAATTTGTTGATTGATGTCATGCCTTCCTAACCGCAGCAAGATGTCCCAGGAACATTTTTGTAGGTCATGTCCTCAAGATATCACCTGTCATACCCCAGACCACAGGAAGACTAAAGTTATAGTTATCTTATCTGGTTTTAAAATTATCACTAGGTAAACTTTGCTTCAGATCCCAACATCACCCTTCCTGTTTATGTGGTTGATGATGCTTTGTCTGAAAATGGTGATATGTTCAGGGATAGGATCTTCCCAATTCCTGTTGGCTACTTTGACTGCCTTGGGCAATCCCCTTGGGCACTGTTTCCCTGGACACTGTTTCTCGGGACCATTCTACTTTTAGCAATGAGGAAATCTAGTTCTTTCATGTTGGTCTATCTCACTCTACCACTAGGTCTCTTATCACATGGAATCAGAAAATCAGTGAGCAAAGAGCAATATTTCCCTATTTCTCCTGCCACTACTCTAACCAAAGAGAGAAGCAACCTAGAACTAAGGAGAAATTTTCTGACAGTTAGAACAATTAATCAGTGGAACAACCTGCCTCCAGAAGCTGTGAATGCTCCAACACTGGAAGTTTTTAAGAAGAGACTAGACAGCCATTTGTCTGAAATGGTATAGGTTTCTTGCCTGAGCAGGGGGTTGGACTAATGTTGTCCATTCCAACATCATCATCATCATCATCATCATCATCATCATCATCATCAGCAGCAGCAGCAGCAGCAGCAGCAGCAGCAGCAGCAGTAGTAGTAGTAGTAGTAGTAGTAGTAGTAGTATTCCCAATACTGGTATTGATCTGCAATATATGTAATCCTGTAAATATTTAAGGAATGATATTAGTTTGCCAACAGTGTTTCAGTCTGGAAGCCACTAGTTTACCAGATTTTTCCCCTTGCTCTAAAAAGTGTTGCTTAATACAGTTTAAGTAATGTTTGGTGTCAAGTGCATAAGGATGATTAAACTCTATTCTAACATAAAAATAAAAAATATACAATTCTGTGAATGCTGTCTTGCATAATTATTCAAGAATTGCTTAACCATATTTTCCAACTTTTCATATTCCAACTTCGATTTCATCTTTTTCCAAGTGGCAAAAGCAATCACACAACCACAAAGAAATTCCTTAAATCAGTCCCATACATTCCCTTAAATTCACTGAAACTCTGTTTGCATCTAACAATTCTTGAAATTTTTTTTCATCTAATTGATAAAACAAAAGTCTTATAATAGTGATGTCTTTAAATGACACTTTAAAATATTAGAGTGTTTCTTTTTTTTTAAAGGCAGTGTAACAGAGGACTGTTCAGAAAAGATAAATGAATCTGTATTGCTGTATTCCTTTCAAAAAAACCACTAAAAATAATCCAATCAGGAATAAGTCTTGATGAGGAACAGAGTAAACAGAATATTGACACTGAGATGGACTTGAAAGTCTCATATATCTATCAAGTTAAATCTTAGAAATTAAGTCAGGAGCACTTTCCAAGAATTAGAATTGTATTTATTTAATCTAAAAACTTGATTAAAATGCTTGATACTTCAACCAACTGCTAAAGTAAAAACAAGCACAAAATCTCTTTGAAAGATAGTTGTGGGATTTCCTAGTGGGACCATGGTAATCAATAATCTTTTACTGCAACTTTTAATTGTTAGAATTTTAAAATTTATTAAATTCTGAATTAGCTATTCCATCACAAATGTATGTACTTATTTATTAGATTTGTTTTCCACCCATCTTGCCTAAAGGCCTTAGAAGACGTATTAAACTATTTGTAGCAAGATTTATTTTTTCTCCCTTCAGTATTTTTTTTAGCTTGGCTACCTGGCCAAATCCCTGCAATTTTCTTAGCAAGATTTCAGAAGTGGGTTTCCATTGCCTCCTTTCCAGGTCTGAGAGAGAATGACTTGCCCAAGATCACCCAGTTGGTTTTATGCCTACACCAAACTAGTTCTCACTAAAGGTCACAGTATATCTGTTTTGTGTCTTTATTTGTACTATTATTATTTTTCTTTGGAAGAATATGAGCTTCTTGTTTAAAACACACACAGAAACACACCACAAAAACAAACTTGAGGTTTTAAATCACTAATTTGTTTAAAACATCTGTTTCCTCTTAGGCTGTAACATTCCAGGAGACCACTCAAAATGTGGACACATGGAAACAAGAGATAGTCCCTCCCCACTTCCAAAAAATATTTCAATTGGTCATGTCTAAGATTAAAACAAAAAACAAAACTGTTGTATGAGTGAAACTATACAAAATACACATGTTGTAATGCACCCTAGCAAGTCGCCATGAGGCCTGGGACAAAGGAACTGCCATGTGGCTTGGAACAAAGAAACAAAGGCCATGTGGCTTGACCATGTGGTTTTGGAACAACAGGAAATGGAGGAGGGGCTAATAGGTGGAGGAACGTTGTACCAAGATTTGAATCCATTGGCCACAGATGTAATTTTGCCAGTGTAACTTTGCTATTGGCTACAGGCATAACATTGCCATAGGCTGTTTGTAACCATGTGATGCATTGTGTAACCGCCCACTGTAACAGGTAATAAAAGGGGAGGCAGCCTTTTGTCTGTTGGTGCTTCACCCCGAGAAATGTGCTTGGTAGCATGTCTCTCCTTAATCCGGCTATTGTGAAGAACCCATCAAGATTGAAGAAGCCTGCGGAGGGCTAGTCTTCGCACACATTAATAAAGGGAAGAAAAAAACTAATTAGAATAATTTAAAAATATATTACATAATACAACCAAATGTGAAATATACAGTGTGTGTGTAGTCTAACTCTCCAGAAACGCCATTACAAAAACTACAGTATAACACAAAATAAGAAAAACAGAAAAATGTTTATGAAAAAATGGGTGGTGATATAATTTCTCCTTCTTATTCTAACTGAGAAAATTTCTCAGCAGTTTCTGGATCTTTCTGTCAATTAAGGAAAAAAACCCTCCAAGTTGTAATAGTATTACCTCCCTTTATTTTGTTGTTAGAGATAGTCCATTAAACAGTTTACCTTGCTGACCTATGAAGATAGACTTGGGGAAAAAAGTATTGTGTTCCTATCTTTCCATTCTAAAGATCAAGCTTGCTTGGACAATGAAAAAATATTAACTTAATTTTCTTGAGCACAGGTTCTCCTCAGGGCTGTATCCTAAGTCCGCTGCTGTTCACCCTGTTGACCCATGAGTGTTGTGCTAGGTTTGCCACCAACCATATTGTGAAGTTTGCAGATGATACAACAGTAGTGGGCTTTATTCATGATGACAAAGAGGGTGCTTATTGCAAGGAGGTTGAGGTTTTGGTGAACTGGTGATATCCGAAGCAGAACATCCAGATTCAGTCATACTTTTGTTCCATACAATATTAACCTTGTGAACTCTAAAGCTTCCTCCTTCCCATATGTATTCAAGATGAACAGTGATTAATATTTATATGTTACTTATATGTAAGGGTGTAGGTCTATACATATGTTGTATATGGTATGGTTAAATGTGTGTTTTGAGAGCGAGCAACTAAATTTCATTTTTAATGTGTGCCATTGTGCCCACAGTAAAAAATGACAATAAAGGTTATCTATCTATCTATCTATCTATCTATCTATCTATCTATCTATCTATCTATCTATCTATCTATCTATCTATCTATCTATCTATCTATCTATCTATCTATCTAAGTGGTAGTTCTGAGAAGTCAAATCAGTACTGGGTTGGTTCTCTCTGGTGAATGAAAATGAAAGGTTAAGGGTATACTGTCTCTATTTCTAGCTACTATTCAGGCTTCAAGGGGCAAACAAACAAGAGATAGTAGAATTAAGATGTCCTGAGCTTCTGAAGTAACTTGGCCATGTTCCCTTATAGTGTGATAGATCGTTTTTGGACTTTTGGACTTGCCTATTAGTTTTGACTCATTTTGGCCTTGTGAGTTAATACAATTTTAACAGGAACTAAAAACAGATTAACAGAGTTGGAAGGGACCTTGGAGATACTACTACTACTATTACTACTACTACTACTACTACTACTACTACTACTACTACTACTAATAATAATAATAATAATAATAATAACAATAATAACAATAATAACAATAACAACAACAATTGTTCTAGCTGTCAGGAAATTTCTCCTTAGTTCTAGGTTGCTTCTCTCTTTGGTTAGTTTCCATCCGTTGCTTCTTGTCTTGCCTTCAGGTGCTTTGGAGAATAGTTTGACTCCCTCTTCTTTGTGGCAACCCTTGAGATATTGGAACACTGCTATCATGTCACCCCTCGTCCTTCTCTTCATTAAACTAGACATTAAACTAAACCTTCTCTGTTGGAATACCGACAACTTCTGGAGGTAAATTGTTCCACTGATTAATTGTTCGAACTGTCAGGAAATTTCTATTCACCACATTGAAAAATAACAGAATTTTAATTGTAGACTGCCTTTTAAGTTGAATGGAATATAATGTGTTTTTTATCATAGACACTGTAACATAACATCCTTAGTTATATTGGTGAAATAAGGTTTGTAATCTGGCTGAAAGTCCTCTAGAAATACAGAAACAGGGCCATTAACCCAACAACTATACAATATTAGCCCTAATGTATGTCTTCTCAGAAGCAAATCCTTTAGATAATCATTGATATTAAAAAATAACAGAATATATCTTACATTAAAGTTCCACCCTTTTAAATTATATGAAATGGACTCATATCTGGAAATAGCCCATCTATATTTGCTTAGGGTAATAGAATTTAGAATTTAGAAGCACTGATGATATCATTTTGGTTGATCATTGTCTCCAATTCTTTGGCTTTCTCCAGGTTTAATTGGCCTAAATATTCAGCAGAGAGCTCAAGGCTGCAGAATTCTTCTATACAGGTATGGTGCCAATGAAATTGATAGCTGTGTAATAATCCTGTAGGGTCAAACATAATTCTGAGTCCTGAGATTAGATTCCTGGACCAGACCTGGTCCATAACACTTGGCACTTAGCTTCAAGACTCAAGACTGGTGCATTTTGGGATATTGAACAAAGCTCTAAAAACATTCAGTTGAATAGTTTCATAAGCCCTTAGTTTAGTATGTGGGCTAAATTTTCTCCCATGTAGTAATTGGGCAATTGTTTTAGCCATAATCAATTTAACCACTGCTGGAATGTAGTTTGCCAAACTGCTGACTATAAAATTTATAGTAATAACTATAAAGTTATTACTTGTGAGCAATTTTGGACAGTAGAAGTGGTATAATTTGTCTGGGCTGTTAATTTTCTAGAAGCCTGAAGCACCATGCCCAAGTATTTTTTTTTTTAAAAAAGATCTGCTCTAATTGATGAGATTCCATTGTCCACTTGCGCTTTTTTTAAATTGGATAATATACTAAATCTTTACATTTATCATAGTTAATTATTAGTTGTTGCTCATAACAATAGGATACCAGGGTTCTTAGTACTCACTTCATGCCTACCGAAGACAAAGAGGAAAGAAATGTATCATCAGAGATATCTGACAGCTAATTTTGGTGCACAGGCACCAATTCTCTGAAGGGTTTTAATCAGAAAGTTGATTTATATATTACAAAATACATCCTTGTTTCACTTCTTTAACAGTATGAATAAAGCCAGAATTCTACCTTCCCAATTGCATCTTACTCTAAGATTGGTTTTATTGTATAGTTTATGAATTAGGAGCAAATGCCTTTTGTCTATAGAGGATCTGCTCAGAATGTCCCAGAGTCTTACTGCTGAGATCTTGTCAAAAGCTGCCTTAAAATCAGTAAAGGCTGCAAACTCCACCCATTCTTATTTGCATTGCAAGATTGCATTTATATCACAATGTCACAATGCAGAGTTGATCACTTATTCCCACCCACTCTGTGTAGATCTCTGAGTTATTGTCTGCTGAGTTTATGTTAGTGAGTTCAGTTTTAGCCTATATAAATTTGAGTAACTCCCACTGATCCTAGTGAAATTATTTATTCTATTTACATCAGGGTAAATGCACTGTCTTGACTATGCATCAGTAATACTTGCAACAAAAACCTTCAGAAAACTCTTGCTAACATTAAACAATTCATTGTGAGTCCTAAATCTGTAGAAATGTAGAGAATGAAAGTTCTAAAATTAGCTGGTTTGATGTGGAACTGGAGTGATTTCGGTAGCTTGGCCTTTCCCCTTGTGACCTCTAAAGTTACATCCAGCTTCACATTCCTTTCTTTAAATATATATTAAACAATTTCTATATGTAAAATATTGCCCATCTCTTTTCCTTATTAATGGATTAACAATACAGTTATCCAGAAACTGTTTTGCAAGAATATTCTTTACCACTGGGTCCCATGAGTTAGAAACATGAGAAGAACATCTGGATGCCAAATAATCTCTCTCTATTTTTCTCTTTTTGGGCAGAACAGTTGCTTGGTTTTGAGAACATACCTCAGGAAAAATACTATTTAAGTGAGATAATTTCTGTCTCACCAACAAGTAATTTTCTTTTAACATCAAAGGTATCCATTGGAACTCTCTGCTGTTTTCCTTAGTAAGAGCAATGTTCATGGCTTAATTTCTCTGCCTGATCTTGTATATTCTTTTCTTTAACGAAAAGTCAAAGGCCTAAAAGGCAAAAAAATGAGCTTAAATATTTGTGGTAAGTTCCTGACCATATTGATGCTCATAAATGGAAAATTCTCAGGTCCCAATATTCTATAGCCAGGACCCCAATAGCAACTGGCCATAACTGACTCTGTTTTGCCCAACCCAATTCTTTAATCCACCTGAATTATTTTCACTAAAAAAACAAATAGATGAAATGCTGTAAAGCAGAATAATAACCTCCAACACCATCCTGACCCCAACCCTCCAAATGTCTGGGGCCGTTAGGCAACCTAACTAATGGTTTATTTGGAAATATGCACAACTACCCCAAAAAAGGATAAAGGTAAGCAGAAATAATACAGCTCATTCTTTGAGGGTAGCAAATAGTACGTGAATAAATTCATACTTTGCTTTTGGATATATCCCTTATGACAGACATTTTGTGAATGAGGGAAATTTCTCCAAGCAGCCATTTTGCAAGTCCATGACACATTTACAACATACCCTCAGATGCTGAAACACAGCTATCAGCTGGAAAAAAAAGTTCACGAATGTCTGTCTATAGACAAAGTGCCAACTTGAAATAAAATAGTTCATACGTTTAACAAATGGGAAGCTTTTAATATGAAATTGTTTTATCTTTTACTAATTCTGCATCTTTCTTTTCCATCAGTGCTGTTTGATACAGAAGGACAAAATTCATTGGCAGTGATATAAAACATGATAGATAAATTAGGTGATGGACATAAAGTGCATCTTTGTTTTGTGGGAGAGAGGGCCTCCCAGTAATATTATGGGAAAGATATTTTCTTTGTGCCTAAAATTCTACACTATAGATATTTATCATTTATCTATTTCTAAAGGGAAAACATATTTATACTTTATCTTTGGACATAAAAAACAGGTGCAGCCTTGGTTGCATCATTGTGACTGCCATCTTAACTTTCTTGACCATATCCTGTTGACACCACCCTAAATTGTTAATCCAGAGTCCAGAGGCAAAATCATGAATGGTCATCAAGGCAATTTTTTATGACTAGGGTTAAAGGAAAGGGCCAGAAAGTACTTTGAACTTCTAAAGAAAGGGATTATAACTCCACATCAGCAACCATAGAGACCAAAAATACAGGCAGTTCTCCTTTAATGACTGCAATTGGTTCTGATGACTCAGACTTTAAGCAAAATGGTCGCTAAATGACTGACAGAGTGAGGGAGATTGTGAAGATCATCAGTTGCCACTATTTAATTCAGATACTGTAAAGTTCCTGTTCTGAATCATGTAGATCTGTATATTAGAATGTTTGGCATTTATTGGGTTAAGTGCTATCTCCTTAAGAGATGGCTTATGGGTAATGTAGTTTTAGCTAGTCAGCTATATCATGTTAGTAGGTCAGTGGGAGGAGTTTCTAAAGTTCATTGCAGGATATACTGGCTATGTGCAGCTGATATAAGCATGGGGCCACGGCAGGACTCAGATGGTCCCATTTTCAGGCTAGACGTTGGTATGGAGGAAGCATTAATTTCTTAGCTATAAGGATGAACAGATGTATATTATCCAGGAGCACCAACCACAATTGCAAGTATTTCCTTCTAAATCAGCGGTTCTCAACCTGTGGGTCGCAACTCCATTTGGGGTCGAACGACCATTTCACGGGGGCCGCCAAACAGCGCAGTCTGCCATTTTTTCCCCTTTTCCTTAGCTGTGCTACGCCATTTTTTTCCCCTTTTCCTTAGCTGTGCTACTCCCTCTTATTCTATTGGCTTTTGAAAGCCAATAGAATAGACTCTCTTGAATAGAGTCTAATTCTATTGGCTTTCAAAAGCCAATAGGAATTGTCCAGGCTGTCTCCGCCCTGCTGAGCCCACCAAAAGTCCCAGTCTGCAAACAGTGTTGCAAGTTGTCTGCAGCGAAGGCGAGCTATCTGGAAGTTTCCATCCCTCCCTGCTGAGAACTACTAAAACTGTAAGTAAAAGAGGGCCAGGGGTGGGAGGTGGGAGGCTGGCAGGTGCAGGGAGGGTTTTTTGTGCATGGGGGGCCTGGCGGGGGGCTTACCTCCCTTGGGCTGGGCCAGCTGGTGGCCCAGCCCGTGATCACCCTGTGGCGTTGCTGCTGCGGGAGTCCAGGAGCACCTGGACCCCAAACGGGTGACAGTGAAGGCAAGGCTAGCGGGGCAGCGGCGGGCGCAGGGAGGGTTTTTGGCCCATGTGGGGCCTGGCGGATGACTTACCTCCCTTGGACTGGGCCACCTGGCGGCCCAGCCCGTGGTCATCCTGCACCATCGCCGCCGCGGCCGCCCAGGAGCACCTGAGCACCTGGGCCTGCCTGCTGCCGCCCTGAACAGGCAGTGGCCTACGCCTCGGCCAGCGCAGGGGGCAGCACCGCGCATGCACGCCGCAGCGCCGTGCATGCGCGGTGCAGGTCGGGGTCGCGCCGCGCATGTGCGGCGCAGGTCGAGGTCGCAGCCTGAAAAAGGTTGAGAACCGCTGTTCTAAGTAAAGTGTATCTGTTTTATAATCATTCTTATTGAGTTTATCTGTCTGATCTTGATTCACAAAGCAACTTAACTCTGGGTCAGAACAGTTCCATGTATGGTTTCTTCTGCCTGACCTATTGCTTTTCTCTTCCTTTCACAGGGCAGGAAACAAGCTATCTGTTCCTGAGCTGCAGAACTAAATACAATTGCTTACTTTATAAAGACACACCATTGGAGAAATGGACAAGACTGTGAATTCCTTCCATGTGTTTCAATTTCACTAAAGATCAATATTCATCCTGGGAACACAAACATTGTTGATCATCAGCTTGAGAAAACAAGGTGAAGCTCCGTGAATCATCACAATAAGAGAAGTTTCCATTCTGTATAGTTTATCAAGCTCTAAAAATATTTTAAGGTGCAAGGAAATTCCACAGATGATGTGTAATCATTACAGAGAAGTTTGTCTGCTCTTTTCAAGGCCATGACAATTTTTATAGTTATATAGCCTTTGAAAGCTAAATGCACATTCATTATTTTCATTAGGTTTTTTCCCCCTTCTTTTCTAAAATGTTTCCCTTAGAAAAGTAATAGACACTTATATACACATTCTATTGGATGGCAAATAGGAAGCTTCGGTGCCAGGATCTTTATGTTTAATTCATGTCCACATTGAATTGATTCAGCCACCAATTTGACCTGAGTCTAATCAAGCTATTTTATGAATCAGTGCCCCCACACTTCAGCCTAAATAAGCAATCCAAACATGTTTACCACCTAGTCTAAACTGATTATGTCTCAGTTTTCTTCTTAAAAGATAGAGCAGAATTATGCTTCATGCTATTAAAATGAGCTAAAATAACAAATATTAATATTTGTGGATAAAAGGACATTCAGAAGTGGTCAAGCTGATTATTGTATAGGATTTATATAAATGACTTCAATTCATTCATATATTCCCTGTATGTAATAAAAGGAACTCTAGTTCAGAAACTTCTATTTAGACAACAGAGAGTTTTGTGACACTTAAGCCATAAGGTTTCATCCCCTTCATCTGAAACAGGAAGTTTATCCTGGGGGAACAGTACCACTGTGATACCAAGAGCCATGGTGGCACAGTGGTTAAAAAGCAGTATTGCAGACTAAATCTGCTCACTGCCAGGAGTTCAATTCTGACTGACTCAAGCTTGACTCAGCCTTCCACCCTTCTGAGGTTGGTAAAATGAGGACCCAGATTGTCAGGGCAATATGTTGATTCTATAAACCAGGGCTTTTCAACCTTTTCACCCATTGTACCACTTTTAGGATATGGCAACATCCGAGTACCACCGTCGCCTAGCAAGGTATCAAAAACTTGATAAAGTACAGGTAATCCTCGACTTACAACAGTTCGCTTTGTGTTCAAAGTTACAATGGCACTGAAAAAAGTGCCCCCCAAGCCACAGCCGAGCAAGACACCTGCCTGCCCACCCTGTGGCGCTGTTCCTCCTATCTGAGGTTTTCATTGTTGTGAGCATTTCTGTTGAGGATTGGCAGCGGGGGTGGAGTGGGGATGTTTGGTTTTTATTCCCCCCATCTGTTGGGTGGTTGCAGCAGGTTTTGATCACTTGACATGACCCTGGGACACTGTGACCATCATAAATATGAATCAGTTGCCAAGCATCTGAATGTAAATCACAAGACCCTGCAACATTCCAGCTGATCAGCGCTTCTTCAGGGCTCAGCAGAAGCACCAGAATCAGTGCTGCTTTCCAGCTGATTGGTGCTTCTTCAGGACTCAGCAGAAGCACCAGGATCAGCGCCGAGCTCCAGCTGGAGCATGGCACTGATCCTGGAGCTTCCGCTGAGCCCTGACAGCCCTGCAGCTCCAGCTATCTCTCGCTCAGGCTTGTGCGGTGCTGCCACCGGTTCAGCTCACTCTCCTCCTCCACTACTTTTCTAGGATAGTCGCATACCACCTGCCAGGTGCCAATGTACCACAGGTGGTACCCATACCACTGGTTGAAAAGCTATAAACCTCTTAGGGAGGGCTGTAAAGCATTGTGAAGCAGTATATAAGTCTAAGTGCTATTGCTATCAGGACAATGTTGACGCACAGGACAAATTGCCCTGTAGTCTATGAACACATATCTACCTATGAGATGTATAATTTATGCTTTTTTGTTTTTGATGCCACATTCTGGAAACTGTCAGATTATAAAGAACAGCTAGGACACACTCATATGAATATTTCTCTGGAAATACACCTAAACATTATCAATGGAATTTATAAAGCTAACTCTGATGAGTAAAATTGTTTACTCCCTATTAAAATGAGGCTCACTTTGTGTTGCTTAATTTAAATTCAAGCCAGTGCTAAGTTCAGTGGGAACCTGAGCCAACCTGAGCCAACAATTTTGCACATTATTTCAACCTTATACATTGGGAAAATTCTTCATCAACAAAGAGCACAGTGGCATAGATTAATGCAAATTGAAGTCACTGTGAATTGCCAAGGCAAATAATGAACCATAGAAATCCAGTTATGAGTTCAATGGAATCTTATTACAATATAGGTGATGGAGTGTATTTTCTACCATACTGCCTGAAAAACAAGTTAGCTTAACGCATGCAGGATAAATTACACTGTACTCATATTTTGGTTATTCAACAACTTCCGGGTGTTTCCCAAGACTTGATCGATTTCATTTGCTTAAGAACAGAATAACATCTATTTTATGGGGAAAACTTCTTTAAGAGATAGTGTTTTTTCTCAGTACAGGTACTGGACAAAACTAAGGAAGAGAGAGAGAGAGAAAAAAAAGGAAGAAGAAAATATTTTTCTATGCTAAATGGAGGGACTATGATTCTCTTGAATCCTGTCCAACTTTCTTAAAGTACAAAGTTCTCAGCCTGGTGTTACTAAGATCTGTTTGGGATACCATTTCCCATCATCTCCAGATTGTATGTCTATTGCCATCTATTGGTAGCCAATTGGATCAATTGCTTGTAGCAAAAAATAAAAAAAAGTCAAAGAAAAAGAATTCAGGGCAAGGACATTAGAGGAGTAAATGATATTGTGAATATAATCAAAATATTTGCATGAAAGAAGATATATTTTTAAAATTTGTATTAACAAATGATAGTTTTAGAAACAGATTGAGGAAATCAGTGATGACTAAGTTTGGATATTTTTGAGTGGATATAGACATTGAATGGGAAACCTTTTAACCCACACCTCACTCTGTATGTCACAACTTTAAGTATCTTATTGACAAGAACTAAAACACAGTTGTCTCCTATTAAAATACTGTTTCTTGCTTTCCATTTTTAAAGCATATTTTACTTCCCCAAATTTTGTTTAAAAATATTCCGAGTCTTTGGGGAACCATCAGTGAAATGGATGGGTCAATTTGAAACACCAAAATAAAAATGACATGCTCCTATGAGAAATACAGCTTTTCATAGTAAATCAAATGAATGTTTCTTCATTTAAACTGTAAAGCGACAGATCTGATTTTGCCAATGAAAATACTTGTAGTCATTTCAGTGGTTGTTTTAATTGGCAAAAACTGCCCAAGTAATACCCCTTAATCTGTACAAAAATGTTATTGGGAAAATTTGAAGTAGACATGCATGACTGGTGGGCCACATTCACCCCTTCTCCTCACTCTGTATGTCACAACTGCAATGGGCTGAAACTGACAGATTTTGGAGCATTCTCAGACCATGGACCATAGAAAGGTCTCTCTCATCACCATCTCCTTAAGGAAATATCTTGGACTGAAAGCATGCCTTGATCTGAGGTAAAGAAGAGAGGCAAAACATGAATGTGAAAAAAGGAGAAAGGTTGGCTTGGATCTCTTTCAATAAAATTATGAGACCCCAATTAGTCTTTACATGGTGGCTAAATCACAGCCAAGTACATATTAAAATGGTTAGGTCTGTCTAACGGATCTTTCTAGGATCAGTAAAAGATAGCTACAGGATTCTGGAACTATAAGGAGCATTGGACTATCAGCTATTAGTCACAAAACTTGGCTTATATTTTCAACTTGCCTTTCAGCATCTAATGTTGGTACAGAAGCTTCAGGTTCTTAGTCATCAAACAGAAGAAAACATGTCTTTAAATTCAGCAGATGACCATTACGCAAACTATATCTATTTTTTTTGCATTTCATATCCATGTAGTGGAAATTAAGATTTAAATGATTTCATAAGATGTTATTCTAGCTTAGAAAAATGTTCCTTGAGTGATGGTTGACCATGATATTGAGCAATCTTTCCCAGATTGTCCCCTTGCATTTGTCCTGGGATTTCCTATATGTAGAAGGCAATATAGTTAGCCCTATAAATATTGCCAATTCCATGTGTAATCAATTAAACAATATTATGCTGTACCTATGTTTTGATTTACTTATTCAAAATGTTAATTATATTAACTCTACAATATTCATTTAGCTAATTCTTAGAGATCCTTAGCTGGAAGGTAGTTTTCTAGATTACATTCCAGCTAAGAATCTCTCAGAATTAGCTAAATGAATATTGTGCAAACTAATATAGAAGTCTAATTGAACATTTGTCAAACTTCCTAAAAAAAATTAAGGTTTTAAAATATATCATATATTCTGACTTTTAAAAAAACTATAGCTTCCGACTGTTGATTCCTGGGTAACGTACTTTGGACTGAAGATGCTTTCCAAAATGATATCCCAGTTCATACAGAGTCTGAAGATCATAGAAGTCCCTGATGCTTGAAATGTTTTTTTTTTTTTTGGCAAACCAAGTACTGTAATTTGGCATTTCCTTCCAATGACAAAAAGTTATTGTGATATGCAAAGCATCCTGCAAGCAAAGTTGGAAGAGTTGCTGTTGTTGTGACTCTCACCCTTTTCAATCTTACTTGAAGACTTTCCACTTATCCTTTTTTAAACAATGTTTTAATCTAATTATTATGCAAATCTCTAGACATTTTCCTGTTTCTGTTGTTTTTACCCATATTTTATTTTTCATTTTATTATTAGATTAAATGTTCTTCCAAACTCATTTCTGCATTTTGCATTCCTTATTGTCCCTTAGACTTCTGTTTGGGCAAGTCTGTGGTCTTTTCAGTTCTGCTTTAGGCCAGGACAAGGGGACTGCTTTGTTGTAAGTCCTTGTTGAGCTTTTTGGCTACCTCTGTGGTGCCTTTCCTGATTTGCAGTATCCTAGAAATGTTTTGCTTGTCTTCTTTAATTAGAAATAGAGCTTCTGAGCTTGATGCATAATTAGGAGTTTAATTTCCTGCCATGGAGCACAGATCAGAACACTCCATTCTTAAGGGAAGACTTTTGTCCAGAAAGTGGAGAAACTAGAATAAATAAGAAATGGTTCCTGAGAAAGGAAAAGTGTTGTTTTCACTCCACAGTATAGGATGTTGGGTTATAATCAAGTGCTAATATTAGGTACCTTAAAACCTTTATAAAGGATCAACATATGAAGCTCCATAGTAATTGTGGAATTTTATGCCAGAACTATAAACTTAATGATGAATGTCTGCATAATGTTTTCCTAGAACGCCAAAATAGTTTGCTCCAGCTCCATGTTCATCAATGCCTTTCCACTTATTTTCACGGGTTCCTGAAAGTAAGCCAGCTCAAAAGCAACGAAAATCTCCAGCTTGTCCCACACCTTACTCATTTGTCCCAGTCTGCAATCCTGGGAATAGAGGGCTGACTAACTGACCACCCACTCTCATTCCAATTCAGCTAAATTCTGTTTGCACCCCTTTATGTTGAGAAACGTAGCGTGTCAAAGTATGAGCAAATAAGTTAAGTTGCCAACAATCCTCAAATGTCTGCCTCTGCAATGGTGAAGGAATAATATTTTCTTTAGGTTCACCCAACCAAGAATTGAATTTAATAAGTATTTCTTTGCCCTGTCCAAATGTTGTGGGCTTCTCCTTTTATAGAGACATATGGAGCAACTGATTTTAGAACTGTAACAGAGTCAAAAATGGTAGCCTAGAGTCAACTAATTGAGGTTTAAGATTTCTTTCTCCAATTGTTTTGAGATAAAAAAAAACAGGAAGGGAGGGAGGGAGGGAGAACACCTCTCTAAAGAACTGCTTTCTGTCTTTCTACCTAATTTCAAGTCTGATTCTGAAGGTGGGCTAAACAGAGCTTAGATATTTTTAGCCATAGAATATGTAAACCACAGAAGGTATGTAAACTTCATATACATATTTGCCTTTTTCAAAAGAATTTACTGCAGTAGGAAAAACATATTGCCCACAGAAAACTGGCAGCCTTGTAGGCCAGACTCATAGCCGAAATCCCTGGAATGTTTTTGCTTTGCATGCTAAAGCATATAGCTTTATAAATAGCATTAAATATTTTCACCTCATGGGTGTGTTGCATTTCCTTAAAGGTACAGTATATGTGCAATTTACCAATCTTTATAATTTATAATTTCCTGCTAGCTTTTTAGAAAGAGAGAGTTGACTAACCAAAGCCCTTTCATGCATAAATGGAACTATAATGCCACTATCAATTTTTCAGAATTTTTTTTAACATTTGTCCTGAGAAATGTATCCTGAGTAGGTGTCAGGTCACGGTATACCTCCATGCTGGTGGGATGCAAGGGAATCTCTAGATTAAAAGCCTTAGTCTGCACTGAACACTGGGAGCTCATTTGGGGTAAAACTGGGCTTTAGTTATGCTTGGGCCCCACAAGCCAAAACGTGCAAAACCTGTCACTGCGGTTAGCAGTGAATGCCATACGTGACAAGGCTGTGAGCCAAGATGGTACCCTCATTTTTACTAAAAAATGTAAAAATGTAAAAAATATAATTAATCAAAACCATGACAAGTAGCAGTGGTTAATAGCTACAGCCATGGCATAGGGAAGATTGTGGCTTGGAATATCAGTGAATTAATTGCAAAGAGATGGAATAACGCAGCACTGTCAGCAATGGGATTAAAAAAAATCAAGATGGTGGTTGTGGCACTGAAATTGAAGTCATGCTCCTTTATATATACGTACATTATCAGTATGTATAAAGACACACATTCCAGTAGAAAGAAGTTCCCTGGGGATGGGCTCCAGCACAAGTCCAAAAGCTTGGAAGACAAAAACCTCTGTCCTGCTGACTGACCCAGATTGGATCATGAAACATTATCCTGGGACTCGTATATTTGCATTCATTCGTGACATTATCAGTGTGTATGCAAAAAAGGCAAGAAGGAAGGAATCATTCTTTCCTTTTGCTTGTTTCAGCTCAACCCTTACATATCCTTACTCCCTGACTACTGACAAAGCGGGAGAGAACTTGTGGCTCAATAGGTTAAAGCATCTGCTTAGCATGCAGACTGCCCAGGTTCGAATCCCGGAAGGGTGAGTTCTGACTGAAGAGAGTTAAGAAACTCGAAATGGCTATATCAGAAATCCCTTATTTCTTTGTCAACAATTTTAAAAAAAACATGTGTGTGTGTGTGTGTGTGTGTGTGTGTGTATAGTGTTTCTTTTTTAGATAGCACCCTGTAAACCCAAATATGGGAGGAAGAAATCATTCTTTCCTTTTGCCTGTTTCAGCTCAACCCAGAGCCATCTGCAAACACAAATATATATATGTTTTTTAAAATTGTTGACAAAGAAATAAGGGATTTCTGATATATATATGTGTGTGTGTGTGTGTGTGTGTGTGTGTGTCAAGTGTTTATTTTTTAGATTGCACCCTGTAAACCCAAATATGGGAGAAAGAAATCATTCTTTCCTTTGCTTGTTTCAGCTCAACCCAGAGCCATCTGCAAGCACAAAGAAATAAGGGATTTCTGAGATAGCTATTTCGAGTTATTTAACTCTCTTCAGTCAGAACTCACCCTTTCCCAGGTTCGAATCCCGGAAAGGGTGAGTTCTGACTGAAGAGAGTTAAATAACTCGAAATAGCTATCTCAGAAATCCCTTATTTCTTTGTTAATAAGGGATTTCTTTGTTAATAAGGGATTTCTGAGATAGCTATTTTGAGTTATTTAACTCTCTTCAGTCAGAACTTACCCTTTCCGAGATTCGAACCTGGGCAGTCTGCATGCTAGGCAGAAGCTTTAGCCTCAAGCCACAGGCTCTCTCCTGCTTTGTTAATATTCAGGGAGTGAATATGTGTGTCAAGTGGTTATTTTTTAGATTGCACCCTGTAAACCCAAATATGGGAGGAAGAAATCATTCTTTCCTTTGCTTGTTTCAGCTCAACCCAGAGCCATCTGCAAGCACAAATATATATATGTTGTTTAAAATTGTTGACAAAGAAATAAGGGAATTTCTGATATAGCTATTTCGAGTTTCTTAACTCTCTTCAGTCAGACTCACCCTTCTGGGATTCGAACCTGGGCAGTCTGCATGCTAAGCAGATGCTTTAACCTATTGAGCCACAAGTTCTCTCCCGCTTTGTCAGTAGTCAGGGAGTAAGGATATGTGTCAAGTGTTTATTTTTTAGATTGCACCCTGTAAACCCAAATATGGGAGGAAGGAATCATTCTTTCCTTTTGCTTGTTTCAGCTCAACCCAGAGCCATCCAGCAAGCACAAATATATATATGTTGTTTAAAATTGTTGACAAAGAAATAAGGGAATTTCTGATATAGCTATTTCGAGTTTCTTAACTCTCTTCAGTCAGACTCACCCTTCTGGGATTCGAACCTGGGCAGTCTGCATGCTAAGCAGATGCTTTAACCTATTGAGCCACAAGTTCTCTCCCGCTTTGTCAGTAGTCAGGGAGTAAGGATATGTGTCAAGTGTTTATTTTTTAGATTGCACCCTGTAAACCCAAATATGGGAGGAAGGAATCATTCTTTCCTTTTGCTTGTTTCAGCTCAACCCAGAGCCATCCAGCAAGCACAAATATATATATGTTGTTTAAAATTGTTGACAAAGAAATAAGGGAATTTCTGATATAGCTATTTCGAGTTTCTTAACTCTCTTCAGTCAGACTCACCCTTCTGGGATTCGAACCTGGGCAGTCTGCATGCTAAGCAGATGCTTTAACCTATTGAGCCACAAGTTCTCTCCCGCTTTGTCAGTAGTCAGGGAGTAAGGATATGTGTCAAGTGTTTATTTTTTAGATTGCACCCTGTAAACCCAAATATGGGAGGAAGGAATCATTCTTTCCTTTTGCTTGTTTCAGCTCAACCCAGAGCCATCCAGCAAGCACAAATATATATATGTTGTTTAAAATTGTTGACAAAGAAATAAGGGAATTTCTGATATAGCTATTTCGAGTTTCTTAACTCTCTTCAGTCAGACTCACCCTTCTGGGATTCGAACCTGGGCAGTCTGCATGCTAAGCAGATGCTTTAACCTATTGAGCCACAAGTTCTCTCCCGCTTTGTCAGTAGTCAGGGAGTAAGGATATGTGTCAAGTGTTTATTTTTTAGATTGCACCCTGTAAACCCAAATATGGGAGGAAGGAATCATTCTTTCCTTTTGCTTGTTTCAGCTCAACCCAGAGCCATCCAGCAAGCACAAATATATATATGTTGTTTAAAATTGTTGACAAAGAAATAAGGGAATTTCTGATATAGCTATTTCGAGTTTCTTAACTCTCTTCAGTCAGACTCACCCTTCTGGGATTCGAACCTGGGCAGTCTGCATGCTAAGCAGATGCTTTAACCTATTGAGCCACAAGTTCTCTCCCGCTTTGTCAGTAGTCAGGGAGTAAGGATATGTGTCAAGTGTTTATTTTTTAGATTGCACCCTGTAAACCCAAATATGGGAGGAAGGAATCATTCTTTCCTTTTGCTTGTTTCAGCTCAACCCAGAGCCATCCAGCAAGCACAAATATATATATGTTGTTTAAAATTGTTGACAAAGAAATAAGGGAATTTCTGATATAGCTATTTCGAGTTTCTTAACTCTCTTCAGTCAGACTCACCCTTCTGGGATTCGAACCTGGGCAGTCTGCATGCTAAGCAGATGCTTTAACCTATTGAGCCACAAGTTCTCTCCCGCTTTGTTAGTAGTCAGGGAGTGGATATGTGTGTCAAGCAAAGGAAAGAATGATTTCTTCCTCCCATATTTGGGTTTACAGGGTGCAATCTAAAAAATAACCACTTGACACACATATCCACTCCCTGACTACTAACAAAGTGGGACAGAGCCTGTGGCTTGAGGCTAAAGCTTCTGCCTAGCATGCAGACTGCCCAGGTTCGAATCCCAGAAAGGGTGAATTCTGACTGAAGAGAGGTAAATAACTCGAAATAGCTATCTCAGAAATCCCTTATTTCTTTGTTAACAATTTTAAACAACATATATATATTTGTGCTTGCAGATGGCTCTGGGTTGAGCTGAAACAAGCAAAGGAAAGAATGATTTCTTCCTCCCATATTTGGGTTTACAGAGTGCAATCTAAAAAATAACCACTTGACACACACACACACACATATATATATATATATATATATATATATATATATATATATATATATATATATATATATATATATATATATATATATATATATATATATATATATATATATATATATATATATATATATATATATATATATATATATATATATATATATATATATATATATATATATGTTTTTAAAATTGTTAACAAAGAAATAAGGGATTTCTGAGATAGCTATTTTGAGTTATTTAACTCTCTTCAGTCAGAACTCACCCTTTCCGGGATTCGAACCTGGGCAGTCTGCATGCTAGGCAGAAGCTTTAGCCTCAAGCCACAGGCTCTCTCCTGCCTTGTTAATATTCAGGGAGTGAATATGTGTGTCAAGTGATTATTTTTTAGATTGCACCCTGTAAGGTTTTCAAGCATCAGGGCCCCACGGAGGCGCTTAATCAACGTGTTCTTCGCCCCGCTCTTAGACAGGCCCCGCTGCTCCAAAGCCTCCTTCAGGTCGGCGACCCTCAATGCCTGAAGCGGCCTCCCGTCCAGAGTAACCTCCTCCCCATCTGCCATCTTGTGTGGCGCTGCTGCCTGCCCTCCCAGGAGCTTCGGAGGCGTTGAACACGTTGATTAAGCGTCTCCGTGGGGCCCTGATTCTTGAAAACCTCCAGAAGCATTCAACCCCACACACCACCTTCCAGCCCAATTCCCAGATCGTGGAGGAGATGAGCCAGAACAGCATCATCAAGCAATACCTGGAGAAACAGCAGGAGCTGCTGAGGCAGCGTCTGGAGCGGGAAGCTCGGGAGGCAGCTGACCTGGAAAAAGCAGAAGACGAAAGCACCAGCCTGAAGATGACGAATGAGACTTCGTCGAAACGTCGCCAAGACACTTCAAATTCTACGTGGGAGAAAACCCGAAGAACCAAAGACCTACTTGAAAGGATCACACCACCACCATTCAGTGGGAAGAAAATTTGGGGGTTGAAGCTTTGGAACTATTTATTTGTGACTCAAACATGTGAAAGTCTCTTTTTGTATGAATCAGGTCCATGGGATTGGAGACTTAGCCGGTAAAGAGTGAGCTCACTCCACCACCACCTGTAAGCCTGGAAAATACATTATAGTGCTAGATGATTAGCCTGATGAAATGGGAGAAATCTTCCAGCACCTGTCACCATTGGATGGACTACTTTTAAACAAAGGTTTTTCTGTCTTTCAGAAGATCACTAAACTCATACTTAAAAATAAGGAGCTGACAGTAACGAGAGATGGCAGTTACAAGGTGAAGTGGGAAGGATCTTTCCTTTTGCACCAAGCAATTAACCCCATTTCATCTCCAGCAGAACAAATATAAAATAGATGTAAGCTACCTACCTTTTGGACTGGAGTGAAATAAATAATGATACTGAAGGCTACCAGACAAGGGTGTGGAGTTACTGGAAAGAGAAGGATGGAGAAGGATGGTTAGTGAAGTGTAAGAGGTGATGGATGAGAAAACTGTGAATAAGAGAATGATTGCTGTGAAAAAAATAAGGATAAAAATGTATATAGTTGGTTGCCAAGAATATAGTTAAAATGAGCAATGAATAGTTACGCAGAGAAAATGCATATGGTTTATGGATGAAATAAAAAAGGTGAACATGGGCAAATAAGATTAAACAAGGAATGGGTGGAATTAAAAATAAAAGTGCTTACATTATTTGAGATGAAACTAAAGAGAGGGAAGGCTGGAATGAATATTTTATGGAGGGCTGAATGGAAATGTGTGTTTGTGTGTGTGTGTATTACATACATACATACATACATGCATACATACATGCATACATACATACACATCCTATAAAACTTGTGACCAGATGCTTTCAAGATCCATCCTAAATATAATCATCAAATAAAAAATACCATAAAATGTAAGGATTCTTATAAACTACAGATATGAATATTTACATATAAGGACAAAAGTAATGTATTCTTCAAGTTAAACTGAAGTATTCTTGACTTTATAGACCATATTCCCTTGACAAAAGTGTTTTGCTATTGCCTTTTTTATAACTTACCAGTCTAATTTCTAGACAAAAGATCTCCCATTAGGCTCAAGCATGCTTAGTTTCTTAGGTCTGACAAAATCAGCTACCTTTTCCACAGGCTGAGACACATAAGGATACAAAAACCTGATTTTGATACAATACAGCTTATGAAAGCTTAAACTGGTGGGGTGGGGAGGAGTGGATTTGAGGCTTTCAAAATATGCTTTGTTCTTAGGTTTCTGAGGTACATTAGTTAGAGCAAGGCTAAGTATTTTGAACATGTTGGCCAAAGAATTTGTCATTGCTACCAAAGCTAAATTCTCAAGTCCTTCACACAAACATCCATATCCTAGTTTTCCTCCCATTTTTCAGTGATAGCTGTAAATCAAGCCCTGAAGTAGCAAATAGATTCCAAAAAAAGTTCTATTACATTATACTAAATAAATGAGGAGCAAGTCTATAACCTTTATTAAATTGGTTTAATACGGTTGTAGATTTTTGGGAGATTGCCTGTACATGTCCCTGCAGTTTTCTTGGCAAGGTCTTTTCGAAGTGGTTTGCTGTTCTAGATGAGAGAAAGTCACTGGTCCAAGATCACCCAGCTGAATTTGTGCCTAAGGAAGAACTAGAACTCACAGACTCGCAGTTTCTAGCCTGATGCCTTAACCACTACACCAGATTGGCTCACTGTTGTAGTTACATTTAAGAGAACAATAAATTAAAATAACTTCCCCATAACATTAGCATATTGTGCCACCCAAAGACAATTTGCAGTCCATAATTTGGTGGGATAATCCTGGTGCAAAAAGGTCTTGCCATCTATTACTGCACATCCCCAGCAGTATTCCTACCGGGTGCCCTTCCTTGGTTGCTGGGAAGCGATTACTAAATTGATCAATGTCAGGACAGACATCATACAACTCAAAGCATTCTCACTAAAGTAGTTCCTGGACCTGTTGCAGCAAATTCTAATAGGCCAAGGTGTTCTCCTTCACATTCCCTTTAAGGTGTTTATATTATTTCCCTCTATCTAAAATATTTTTACATGTTCAAATTTCTCCTACAGCAAATGCTATGTGTGCATGTGATTCAGTCTATAGGGCATGTTCTACTGCTGAGAGCCTTTTGAATATTTAAATATCCATGGCACATTTTCAGAAAAAAAGAAAACATGCCAAGCACCATCTTACATCCACAAGACATAAGAGTGAATAATAGGCCTATTCCTATAGTACACTAAAGAAAAATGTGTTCTTTGCAGTGGCACCACATCAGAATAATAAGACTTTCTTAACATAGTCTTCCTGCCAAAATTAACTACGGGAAGAATGTTATTGTTACTCAAATTGGAATTGTTACACTTTCCCACTCGGATCTCCGAATTCAGCAGCTGAGAGTTCATTTGAAAGACTTCTGCTGTTGACATTTTGCCATTGCGATGGGATTAGGTCTGCATAAACCATTCTGTGCTTATATGTACTACACATCTTCTGTAATACTAAACCATATTAATAATTGGCTTCTTAGGCCAACGGGATTAAAAGAGGTCTGCATACACCATAATGGCTGGTCATGTCTATTTTCTGGTTAAAGGTGGGGGGGCAAAAACCATACACCAATCTGATGAGAATTGGTTTTTTTTTTAACGATAAAAGGACAATTCTCCCAATATGAATTGAATCATGTTTTGGAACCAGGAGTGCAGTTTATTTCTGGAGCATTGAAGGTCATGCAAGGCAGGTCAAGTGGGTTTTTTTTTTCATGGCTTATTTTCAGCGCTAAGGCCTCCAGTTCAATTATTATCATTATAGATGATTTATTTTAAGATTAAGAGGAAACATAGAAAACTGTGACATTATCATTCTTCTACTTTTAATAAACCAAGAATTACCTTTGAAATATGTGAATTAATTATAATAGATTTGGAAAAGGAAAAGAGAGGGGAACAATTTTAAGTTTTTCTTTGCTAGTCTTTTCAAGTCAAATGTGGTTACTTCTATTTTTATGGAAAATTTAGCCAAAAAGGTCATAATTATAGCGCAAGGCTATATTCTACCACTCATTTATTCGCAATGAAGGAAGGAAGTTGCACATATGACACCTAATTTTGGCCTAATTTCTCTTTTAACAACTAGATTTACTGCTCCGTATTGTCTTTCCAGAAAGCAAAGTAGTGCTTCCAAATAGCAGTGCTGGCTGATTTTCAACAATACCTTGATTCAGACAAAGGTTTTGTGACTATTATCTATGGATAAACTATTAAATGCCAGGAAATAAAGTTCACCATCTGGTCCACTGAATAAATACCAGACAGAGTAATTCAAGTGCGGTTTTGGAACTCCAGGCCAAAACTCCAGTTTTGTTCATTAAAAACAAAACTAAAATAATAATAATAATAACCCAGTGTTATGATCATCACTGGATGCAAGCACTTACAGCAAAAATAAAAATGCAAAAGCCTGTGGATGAAAAAAAAATTGTTTAGTAAGAGTATGATAGCTAAAAGGAATTTCATAGAAACTGATATAACATAACATGCATAGAGTAGAACACGGGTGTCAAACTCGCCATGTCACATGATGTGTCGTGATGTATCGCAACTTTTTTTGCATTGCTGGAGCTGGGGTAGGTGCGGCCTCTATATGATGCAACCAGCCTGCGGGCCGGCAGTTTGACACTTCTGGAGTAGAAAGAATGATTTCAAACAATGTGGCCAAAAACAGCAAGAAGCAATTAAGATTGAAAAAGGCAGAAAAAAATTCACAGTGATTCTGGATAGATTCTGTTTTGGAAGTGAGTGAAGAAGACTAAACAAGGAGCCTACAGCAGACTGAATGCAATGAAAAAATAAATGTAAAAAATGAGGAGGACATTTGAAATAAAACTGAAATGACCAAATGCTGGAAGTATTGCAGCCATTTGTATGGGTGTTATAATGCCACACCTAAAAGTGGAATTGGAATGAATGCTACAAATGTTAGTGTCCAAGAATAAAACATTATTTTAAAAAATCATAGATGTTGTAAGAATATTCTCAAGTGATAAGGCTTCAGATAAAGGCAATGTAAGTGGAAAAATGTTAAGAGATTCTTGCTTAAGGAGAATCTATGTGACTTGCCTAACATATCTGCAAAAATTATATCTGTGCTTGATATTTGGAAGGTTGTTGTTGTTATTATTATTGTTCCCAAATAGGAAGGAAAAGAGAAAAAGAATGAATGCAAAAATTTCAGGGGATAAGTGTGAGAGCCAGTTTGGTGTCATGGTTAAGGCACCAGGATAGACACTGGGAGATCAGATGTTGTAATCTTGCTATAGGTGCAAATTCAGCTGGTGACCTTAGGCCAGTTACTCCCTTTCAACCTTGGAAAAAGCAGAGACAATGACAAACTACTTCTGAAACTTTAAAGGAAGGCATTAAATAAAAGTTTAAGTGTATCTGAGTGGATGCAAATTTCTTGTGCGTCCAATCACACTTAGCTAATAAAGAATTCTATTCTATTCTATGACAAAATATTAGGGAGTAAAATATGCTCTATTGAACAGGTTAGTGAGAAATTCTCTTTTAACCATTTACCAAATTCATTTGACATGTGTGGCCGTATAAACTTAATTAATTAAATGAATAAATGAATACATACATACATATGAAATACAAAGGGTATTACATGTTTGTTCATTCGGAGTGCATGATAAAATGAATAGGTTTGTATAATGGAATGCATTGCATCAATATGATTGTGGAATGCAGTGAGTGGTTACGTGACAGATGTAAAAAGGGTAACCTGAATGATTTGCACTGAATGTTAGTGGTGTTGTACCATGCAGTGAAGAATATGGAGTCAAAACTTAATGAATCAAAAACCAGAGTGGTTTTTTTGGGGGGGGGGAGAGAATGAGTACTGGCAATTTATACATAAATAGGAATAAACAAAAGCTAGGAGGTGACTTTATGCACCTTGGTTGAATGGTTAGTAAAGAAAGAAAAATGCATGGAAAAACAGTTAAGAGGTACAAATGGCAGTACAAAGGTGGTCTTTTGCGAGGAATGAAAGAATATTAGAAGCAAAAATGGCTAAGAATGTACTTGTACTCATCTTTTTAATGGAAATTAAAAGTTGGGTCTGTCAAGACACTTGTAATTATAGGTTTAAAAAAAGTAGAATTAGGACTCTAACATTTGTGCAATAATAATGCATCTGGATCACAAGAAGAAAATATTTTGAGTTGGTTTAGTTATTTAGGGAGAATGAATGAGAATTAGTATATAACAAATATATGAAAGAAAAGTAAATGGGTTGAGAAGAAAAGAAAAACCAAAAATAGAGGATGGAGGGAGATCCTCAAAAACAGAGAGGTGAATACTTTCAAGAAAAAAAATGTATGAATATAATTAATGTCTAAACTAGATGTTTCTAAAAATTGATTTTGTATTTATTTCCTTTTCTTATGTCATACCATTTCTTACTGCATTTCTGTGCATTTCATAATGTGGTTTACTTGAAAATGATCATAGTGAAATCATAGTAGATGCTAACTGGATCATAGTGAAACTGATTTTGACTTTTATTTCATTACATCTAATAGATTCTAAGTGAACACAGCAGAATATTAATCCTTTCTTGGTGAAATTTTGCATTACCAGATATGTGTAATGCTTTGGAAAGGACACTATTGTCACTTTGTGTTCAGTATCCCATAATCAGAAACAGCTATTTCAATTTATATAAACACATTTTTTTTCATTAGGGATTGGATATAAACCCAGTTCTTTACTTGATGGCATGCAGGATTTACTGTATAATACTTACATTATCCCTTTTCAATTCTGTATATTCTTGAGATATATGGACTACAATTCCCAGAATTCCTCATCTAGCACAACTTTTGCTGAGAATTCTGCAGTTGTAATCCATACATTTGCAAGAAGAAAGTTAGGACTAGACTGACATTTAGGCTGGTATCAGTATTTAAAATCTACTGTATAAATTAAAGACAGTTCATTAACATCAGACTAAACAGCATCAAGTGAATATTATATCTTGGGCAATTAAAAAATAAAAGCAGAGAGCCCAGGTTTTCTTCATTGTTGGATTCTTTAAAATTCTTTAAAAAAAATAATTAAATCCCAACTTTTTATTTATTTTTGCTCAATTGAAATCACATTCTATGTACTAGATTTCTGGAGGAAAAAACGAACGCCCCAAATCAGATCCAGTTTAGAATTTAAATTCATAGATCTTTTAACACATTTAGATTAGATCATCTCTTTATTTTTATTTTTTTATTTTTTTGTTTACCTTTAATTTTTCTAAAACACTAGAATCATTCTAGCTTGAAAATTACCTCCCTTCCCCTCCAAAAGAAGAGATAAACAAAAAACAAACCCCTCTAAAACTATTCTTTGGTGAGTTGTCCTAAAAACTTTGCCCCAGCTGCATTTTCTATATTTGCTCCTTTTCATATATTACCCTGTTTTTAAAATTTCACATTTTCTGGAGTGGGCCACTCAAAATAAAATAACAAATTATTTTGATAAGACTGTTGAGCCAGGAAGTATAAGCAAAGCTTAGAGACTGCTTGCTCTGTGACCCCAAATTCATCCTGTGTTGCTATAGCATCACTCCTGAGAGAACGGGACTGGCTCTTTTACTCTTTTCAATGGGCTTTTGTCAGCTGTTGAATTATGGCATTAAAATTTAAATACTACAGGTTTAATGGAGGATTATTATGACACCCTTGCACATTCTTTCTGTTGCTATGAGAAACAAACCAAAGAATGAGCAGAAACATTAAAAAAAAGACATTCTTCAAAGAATAGTCCTCTGGAATCACATTAATACTAGGTGCTAATATATTTGGGGGAAAGAATGGCTCCCATTGTGGTCATGATGACTTTTGTACCAAAAGAAGTACAAACTAGGATAGCCTTTTTCATGCATTGATAACAACTGAATTCCCCTTCACTCACTGTCCCTTGTTTGAAAGCCACCAAGAGTCATCAGAATGTAATGGATTTATAAATTAAACAAATAAAAAACAAACAAATACATCCTCTTCACATTTCCCCCCCTTTTGGGGTAAGAAACACAATGCAAAATGTAGAAATGTACTGCACAAACTCTTAACTACCCCATTCCTATTGCAATTAACTTTTGTATTTCTACTGAGATACAGAGGAGATACACAACTTCCATGCTCATCTACAGAGCTGTTTTTTCATCTTTGGACAAAACGTTCAGTTCTCATAACAGATCAAGCCACTATGTTAATCTACCATTTATACCTTGCATGTCTTCTCCACCATCTTTTTAAACTTTCTAGCAGAATACTTTGAGTCATCTGATATATAATAAATAATAATTTATTAAATATGTATACCACCCTACTCTCAGCAACTCTGGATGGCTTTCAAAAATGAAGTAAGAAGATAACAATTAAATCAATACAAATTAAAAAAATAAGGATAAAAGATGGCAAGCATAGCAAAACGAGGGACTTCACTCTTCATTAATGGGCAAAAATGAGATTCAGACCCATGGGCATTCACATGTGAATTCTTCCAAAAAATATACACATTGATCAAACACAGGGTGGAAAAAAAATTTTTAGAGCAGTGGAATGTTGAGTCTGTAACTTTCAGCTGCCTTGCCCTTATCTTTGGAAAGGAAAAAATAGACCATCCTATCTCATCAGGGGATGTAATGATGAGTGGAACCACAATTCTCAGAATACCTCTTTTCTATGAATCCTGAGAATTATCATTCAACAAACTCTGAGATCAGATATATATATATATATAAAAAGAAGGGATTATATTAGAAGACAGAGAACAGTTCATTGTGATTTATAAGAGGGCTAACACTGGAAAAACACAATCAAAGGCCACACCTTCATTTCTTAGGTCTGGTCTTCAAACTTTCTCCAATATTGTCATCTCTGATAGAAAAGGAAGATATTAAGTATATGGGAAATTATCACACACATTGTGATTTACTGTTATATGACTGAATTTAATGTTATATAATTTATATTTTGAGATGCTGACACAAAATATATTTATTAGAATATATTATTTTATATATTGAATATATTAGAAGAGGAAGACTGCCTAGCACCATATATATTCAGGAGTATTTTAATTACCAAAATATAATCCTTCAATGTAATATTTTCACAATATTCTTCTTTCCTGCATGACTAAAGATATGCACTCTCATAAATTGCATCATCACTAATGTAACTTTATGTTGAATGGCAAGAATTACCTCTTCCGCAGTGGAAAGTAAGTGTGAGATCACATATGTAAAAAACAGAAGAACATATTAACGCTGGTGTGTCAGTGGATAAATGAGAAGGTTAATTGTTTATAAAGTTGCTTCTGCTCAACAGGAGGTGACAAGTAAATTTCCATATTAAACATTCCCGATTTGCTTCAGTTTAGGAGACATTGCTGGGTTACGGGGAAAAAACACTATCCTTCAAGAAGCGAAATGTAACAGATTGGAAAGAATGACTCAGATTCTGTTGACAAGGATTCATTTGTTTGCAGGTGACCTCTGCACTGAACAAGAATTTTGGATTTTACCTGTATATGAAATTAGATGTTCACATTTCAAAATATTTATTCCTGATGTTAATGTTTTCTTTGAAAACATTGATATTTCTTAGTAATCAAAGCAGATTACTGTACAATCCTTTGTCTCTTGATTATATTTTCTAAGGGGATGAACTCCTTAGAAAGGAGATTTTTCAACTCTTTACTTTCTAAATGTTCTACATCTCCTAGAATTCTATATTTGCAGGGACACTTAGTGTTTGCCAATTCTGGGAAGGATGAACTATTTGTAATAACACTTAAGCTTGTGGTCCTCCAGTTGCTGCTAAACTCTAGCTCCCTGGAGCTCTAGCCAGCCCGATAAGAAATACTGCAATATTATTTCAGTAACATTGGAAGGAACATATCTGATTAATACTTTGTTATATTAATTTCTATCTGGTATTCTATAATCTTTCTCAGCAATCTTCTTGTATCTTTTCTCCTTAAATGGACAAAATCTCTGTATTTTTCTATCCTCATTTTGTCTAGTCTGTAACTTGTACATGTACCTGTTCATTTACTGTCACTCTTCTGTTCCTATTATATGATGATTAAGCTCCCCTAAATCTTACTGACACTGTTAGAGCACATTACAAATGCTGAGTATTTTTTTAAGGAAGATAATTGAGTGGCTTCAGATGAAGCCAGTTATCTAGACCCTTTTCAATCAGGGTTCAGGGTTTAGGCTGCGCTCGCATGGAAATAGCATTGTTCAAACTTGTGGATGACCAGTGGAAAGCTCAGGATTGTGGGTAGTACATCTGTCCTGGCCCTGCTGGATTGCTCAGTAGCATTCAGTATCACTGACCAGGGTATCCTTTTGAACCAGTTCCTCTTTCCTCTGTGGCAGGTTCCATTGTAGGGAGGGAGAGCTCATGTCCTAGGCTCCTACAATATGAGGTTCCTCAGGGCTTTCCTTCCTCCTCTTTTTAAAAAAAAATATTGAGTTTTATAGGGTTGGGAATAGGATAGGATCAGGATGCGGATTAAGGTTTAGGGTGGGGTTGGGATCAAGATTAGGGTTGGGATCATCATTAGGGTTATCCCCCAATAACATTTACAATCTTTAGCAAACAGTCTCTTGTCCGGGTACATATGTTCAGTTAATAATAGTTGATATAATAATAAGTAACTGTAATAAGTGTAATAAATAATAATCATAAACAGTATCAGTTAGTTAATACATATCATTCTTCTTACTAATACATATTCAAAATAACATGTCACATTCATTTCTCACTATTTCGTTTTCCTAACCATTGGTAAAAGTTATCCCATGTTCTAAAGTAAACTGAATCTTCTTTCTCTTTAATCTCTAGGGTCAATCTATCCATTTCTGCACATTCTAAAATTTTCTTAATTAAAACCTCTTCAGTTGGTAAGTTTTCATTTTTCCAATATTGGGCAAATATTATTCTCGCTGCTGTCAGTATATGCAATATTAAATATTCATTCTCCTTCTCATAATTAGGTCTTAATATTCCTAACAAAAACAGTTTTGGTTTAAATTCTATCTTTCTTTTTATCATTTTTTCCAACCATCTATGTAACTTAACCCAAAACGTTTTTGCTTTGGGGCATGTCCACCAGATATGATAGTAAGTACCTGGTCTTTGTTTACATTTCCAGCAATTATTCGAAGTATTTTTAAACATTTTCGCTAATCTTACATTTTATACAAATTTTCTTTATATGAGACTGCTTTAGTCAATTTGATATTTCTACCCCATAGTTTTTGTCAATCTTCCAAATCTATAGAATATCCAAAGTTTTTTGCCCATGCTATCATTGTTTCTTCTTCCATCTTTAAATTTAGCAGAAATCTATAGAGTTTCTTAATCAAGTTTTCATCTGTTTTAAACAATATTTGATCAAATTCTGTCTGTTCTTTATAAAATCCCGTTATCTTAACATCTGTTTCATATCTTGTTTGAATTTGCAAATATGGCCACCATGCTAAATCAATACCTTGTCGTTGTAAATCTTGTCTAACTTTCAATTTTCCTTCGTTATCCGAGATATCTTTATAAGTCATGACTTTGTCATAGTTAATTAAATTCGGTTAGGCAAAAGCTTCCATTGTTGAAAGCCATTCAGGTAGCTTTCCTTCCTCCTTTTAAACATCTACATGAGGCTATTGCAGGGGTTCTCAACCTTGGCAACTTTAAGACTTGTGGACTTCAATTCCCAGAATTCTGGGAGTTGAAGTCCACAAGTCTTAAAGTTGCCAAGGTTGAGAACCCCTGGGCTATTGGGTTTGCAGTTGATGAACTTCAGGGGACTTGGAAAATCCCCTTACTACTGGACTACTTCATATTTTAACTGTTTTTAAAGGAGGGAAGTAAAATGGTCTTGGAGAAATTCCTATATAGTTGTTTCACCTCTTTCTCTAATAAATGCATGATGATTCTTTTTTTACAGCTCCCCACATGCACATTTCTTGACTTGACAGCTGATTTCCACCTGTTCAAATTGTAACAGTTTTCAATTGATAATATATGCTGGAACTCAAAAAGATTAAAAATGGTTCCGATTAAGGAGCAATGGTGGCATAGTGATTAGAATGCAGTATTGCAGGCTAACTCTGCCCACTGCCAAGAGTTTGATCCTTAAGGTTGACTTCCATCCTTCTGAAGTCAGTAAAATGAGGACCCAGATTGTTGGGGGCAATATGCTGACTCTGTAAACTGCTTCAAGACATGCAAGACTTTCACATCAAAGGACATAATTTAGCAAAAATGAGAGCAAGTACATATATTTCATACTTTGCTGTTTTGTGAATATTTTTTCTCCTGAGATGTCACATCACTCTACCTTTCTATTATTATTATTATTATTATTATTATAATAATAATAATAATAATAATAATAATAATAATAAGAAGAAGAAGAAGAAGAAGAAGAAGAAGCAGAAGCAGAAGCAGAAGAAGCAGAAGAAGCAGAAGCAGAAGCAGAAGCAGAAGAAGAAGAAGAAGAAGAAGAAGAAGAAGAAGAAGAAGAAGAAGAAGAAGAAGAAGAAGAAGAAGAAGAAGAAGAAGAAGAAGAAGAAGAAGAAGAAGAAGAAGAAGAAGAAGAAGAAGAAGAAGAAGAAGAAGAAGAAGAAGAAGAAGAAGAAGAAGAAGAAGAAGAAGAAGAAGAAGAACCAAAATCATCTATTACAAGAGTAGAAGTCAGTTCTGGAGCATGTCATAGGATGAAAAGATTTTTTTTCCCATAGTAAATTTAAGGTAAAAGCTTTGGAAGGAGAACCTTTCAATTTAAGAACCCACTTTAGAAGAAGGATTTCCTTATATGTCAGTGATGGCAAACCTTTTAGAGACCGAGTGCCCCAAAACTGCCCCCCACCCCCGTCCCCACTCCGACCTGCCCGCTGGACCACCAACCATCTCCATGGCCCATCACAGATTACCCAGGCAGGCCAGCAGTGCCATGGTGGCCACACCCTCTGTCCATGCCCTGCAGCATCATTTGCGTGCAATGGGGTGCAAGGGCGGAGTTTTATCCCCACTGCCCGGCTACCATGTCCTTGGCTGTGCTGCTTCGTATGGGTTGTGCCCAGGGGCAACTCTCCTCCGGGGGGGTTGCTGGTGAAGAGGGGGCCATGGGAGGAGGTGGGGCTTGAGCGACGGTGTATGTGCCCACAGAGAGGGCTCCAAGTGCCACCTCTGGCATCTGTGCCATAGGTTAGCCACCACTGTTATACAATATGACAACTCAAAAGAGGAGGATCAGCAGCATTTATTGCTTGGGTATATTGTGTGAACCCCACCAACTATAGTTTATTCAACAAATCATAGCCAAAGAAACCATATGCTAGCACAACCTGCAAGCCCAATCAGTGAAGTACTTTCTTTTAATATCTACTTTTTTTTCTTCACTCCCAGATGTTCTTGGATTTGTAAGAGTGGCTAGCAAAAAAAAATAAATCAAAGCCAAAACACCTTTCATACAAAAATAGTACTACATTTTGTGCCTGCATGTTTATGTTATTTTCATAACTTCATTACTTTGGCATTTTGACATGTTTGCAATTCTTTCTCTATTGCTAATCTATCTGAATCAGAGAAAGGATTGGCCTCTAATACCAACAGATGGCTTGCATATCATGTCACATATCTGACTCAGAATGCTGATGATCTACTCCACATTTATTTATAAAATTCAACTAATTGGGCCATATTAGGACCTTGCAAACTATAATTGGTCTATTGAGGCACTCCAAAATAAAGTATCTTCCAGTGCAGAAAACCAGAATTATCAAGGTTCTATTTAGAAACCATCAGTGATATGCCCATTTCAAAACCATTTTAATTCATAATATTGATCTGAATTAAATATTCACTATAACATAGACCAAAATAAAGCATCGATTGAGCAGGGCTACTGAAATGCAATTTCTGCTTTCAGTGACAGATGGTTTAGTTACAACATGATAGAGCAGCCATATGCAATAAGAAATGAAAATCATTCAAATATCATTGATTTTTAAATAGATCTTATTGGATTATTTTGCAATGCCCCAAATTAATTCCAGATTTAAATCTTCATTTACCCAGCTAGACTGCATTATGTTTTTGGGTGAATTCATTAACATTTCTGTTCCCCCAACCTCTCCAATTTATGGGCAGCTGGACATTAAATTTAAATTCCTATTCTTGTTTTGCTTAAAGTTTAAGCAATAATTCATCTTAATTCCTTTCAGTTTGAAGTTTTTGTAGAATGAAGGATGAGGTTCTTCTTCTGGAGAAGAAACAAGATGTCCCTATTTTATTAAGAAAAGGACTCTGAAGAAACTCAGAATCATTTGCTTCCATCATTCCAATGTGTTTGTGGTTGAAAAGGGAGTATGAGTTTTTATTTTTTCCTTAGAAATACTACAAATAATATGAACTTGGAATGTGTACACGTGTCACACTCCATATGTCTACTTTGATTTCCACAATACTTTAAAACTCTGCATCATTAAAAGCTGGCAGCTTTGTTTAAAACAATCCAACAAGTCCTGCAGAACGTAGCTTCTGGAATTCTTTTTAATTATGTTTGTTTATATTCTGCCTTTTATACATAACTCAAGGTGGCAAACATAATTCTTTCTCCTCCTATTTTCCCAGCAGTTTGATACCCCTGCTCTAGGGCATGCTGGCTGGGGAATTCTGGGAGTTGAAGTCCAGATGTCTTAATATTGCCAAGGTTAGGAAATCCTGCTCTAGGGCCTTGCCAGGTTGTTCAAGAGTTATGTGGGGTGAGCTGGTCTACCTATGTCTAATTTACTCCTTTGTTTTCATGTGTCTTCGGAATTATGGCCACCACTTTAGATTTTTCACAGAAAGCCCTTATCCTAATGGAGGGGAAATGGCAACTGAACCTAAACAAACAAATAAATAATTTTTTAAAAAAATTTCCATTGCAGATCAATGGGGTTGCACTTTAAAGCAGCTCAAGGATAACGGGACACTCTTTCTTCCACCACTGCTTCCTATTCTGCACATTCATCAACATCTCTAAAGACATTCAGTCTGCACGATCCTGAGCAAAAAGTTCAGCCAAGTACTTTTATACTAGGTATAGTGTATTTCCAAAGCACTGCCAGCTCTTCCCTGCGGTCTTTAAGGTATTTTCCAAGTATAGTTAACTAGCTATCATCTATATTAGAGTACATTTATTTACATTTATTTACTACCCTAGGTTGAATTGAACTCAATCCTTGGTAACTTTATGTCCTTGTTGTTTTCTTAGTGGCGATACAGAAGTGGCCATCTTTCAGGATTATTTTTATTTCCCAGTTTAGTCCACTACTGGAATTTCTCAATGATTATCCCTCCAAGTTCTTATCAGGTTCAATCTCAGCTTTTATTTTATTTTTTATTTTTTATTGGTTTTTTAATTTTTAACAGAAAAAGAAAAATGCTCAAATCAAATCATAGTGTTAAAATAAACAATAAACATAATCACAACATAAATACATATTTCAAAATCATCCATAAACAAAACATAAGTACTTATTTCAATACATCTAATAATAATAACTCAACTGAAAATAATCATAGACCACATTTACCAAACAATTAACATTACTGCTCGGTACCCCCACCACCACATCCCCCTAGCCCTAACCTTCCCCCCTCACTTACCAACTAACTACCTACTCTCCTCCCTCCTTCTCTATCTCCCTCCTTCTACTCCACCCAACTATCCCTACTCTTCCCCCTTCTTATCAACTTTCTACTTACATCAGCCTTCACTCCTCCTTCCTTTCCTTCAGATGTGGTGCCCAGAGGCCACCCGAGCAACCCCTTAATAACAATAATTACATATTCTTGCATCAACCCCAATTGCAGTTGAGAAAACATAGTATATAAAATTATAAACCCTCCCTACCCCCCCTGACTTCCCAGAGTGAGTACAGGGTAAAACAAAAGAAAACCCACTACTTCAAACAAAGTTATTATATAATCCTAACAAGAATTTTAAACTATATACTAAATACAATCTCTACTTAACATTTATTCAACCTTATCAATTCTATTACATATCTAATCCCTCAATCAGTCCATCTAATATCAAACCTTAAATCATTTCAATCCACTAAACAGAACAGACAAATCATCTTGTTAAGAGTATTAATTTTCATTTACATATCTAAACCATCAATCTAACAATCAATCCATCACTTCAATTCATTGAGAGGTTATGTAGAGTCCCCCAAACAATCAAGTTTAGTATATATCTTCCAATAATCAGTTTCTTTAAACATTCTAGACAATCATTTCAAACCAATAAACATCAAATAAATAAATCATCTTTTTTTAAAAAAAATAAACAAATAATATCAATAAACCTCTCAATTCAAAATATATATATATATATATTCTTAATCAATTTAGTATATCTTCCATTAAACAACCTCTCTTACATCTTATTCATAAACTTGGTCCTTGATTCAGCCCATAATCTTAGATTGGCTTTAATTCCTTACACTTAATTTTAAATTTCACTTCTTCAATCGACTTCTGGGCTTTCTCATATGTCAAATAAACCTAAATAACAAATACAATCTATTTAATCCATTTCTAACTTAGATTCCTTCAACCTTATCGAATCACATAATGCTTATCTATCCCATCAATCAATCAATCTAATGTCAAACCTAGATCATTTCAAAGCAAGTACATTCTTCTTCAATTTAATTATATCTTCCATTAATCATCTTCTTTTACGTCTTACTCATAATCTTAATATTATATCTTCCGTTAATCATCTTCTCTTACATCTTACTCATAATCTTAGTCCTTGAGTCAGTCCATAGTTTTGAATTACCCATAATTCCTTGCATACAATTTTAAATTTCACTTCTTCAATCGTACTCTTGGTTTTTTCTTCTGCCAGGTAAATCTCCATAACGAGGCCTCCCTTCCAAATAATAAGTCTCTCTTTTTTACTTGCAATATCATTTGAATCCATATAAACCATCTTAACCTTTGCATTAGTCCTCTGTTTCTCTTAACCATAGACTTTCGCTGAGGTAACATTTCAAATCTCTGTCTTTGCTTTTCCTGGTCCTCAGCACCATAGATAGGTTGCTTCTTAAACTGGATCAATTTCTCTTTTTTCTCAGTTAAATCTTCTTCTTGCTGCTTGTCTGAGAGGAATAGCCATCCCCTCCTGTCTTGAAACAAATCCTCTTCCTCCACTCCGTAAATAAACTGTTTATCAAGCAAGATCCATTTCCCATTATTCTCTTTATTCTCAATACTGTCTTCTTCTTGTTTGGATAGTTGTATAAAATGTTCAGCAGTCGGTTGCAAATCAATTTCATTTGGAAAAAAGGATCTAATTAATTTTAATATTTCTGTATTAGTCTCTTTCAATATTGCAATCGTTTCTTCTTTAAATTCATCAATGCGATCCAAAATAGGTTTGACATTAAAACGTAAATCCCACTCCATTTTAAATTTTAAAACAATCGCTCTGGCTTTAATCCAATTTCTACAACCGTCTCTCTAGCTTCGCTTACGAGAACAAAGAAGAAAAAAAATGGAGAATTCACTTTCACTTTCAAGCACTTTCCTTTAGCAGTGAAAGTAGTGAAAGCTATACGCCATCTTGAATGCATTATGTTGAATGTAACAGTTAGAAATATATAGCCAGAAAAACAATAAAAAATACTTGCAATCCAATAAAAACTCCTGTATTCACTCAGTCTGCAAACAGTCTCTCTTGTGTTCTATTTTTAAAAGCAGAGGCGGTCGCGGCGTCTTTTTCTGTCTGATGACAGAAGCGTCTCTGAGCAGGAGCGTCTTCAGGAGTTATGGGGAGCTCTCACTCTTGATCCCTGAAAGCTTTTTCCAGGGATATTAGATGAGCTCAACCCTTTACTCCCGATGCTCTACACCTCTTCTTCGCCCAATGTTCGCTATTTTTTGCGGCTTTACATACCCAGGGAACGGAGCCTCACAGAGGAGACTCTAGCAACGCCGGCGGAGCCACCGGAAGTCTCAGCTTTTAAAGATCACAGTGAGCTAGCTATTTCCTATCGCATCTAGATCACTGTATCTCTATAGAAAACGCAGCTGGCAAGGTGAGAAGGAAGTCGATAGTAGAGTACAAATCACAGTAAGACAAATTAGTTTAAAGCTTAATACTATTGATTGTTTTTTTGGAAATTAAATGCATCTTTTCAGCTGAAATCAGGAAAACTAATTCAATTGGACTGTGCCTAATTTTATTTGTAAAGAGAAATTAATCTATTCATGGGATAAAACATTGCAGGAAAATCTTGGAAAAAAGGGTAGTGCCCTATAGCAACAGCAATAGCACTTAGATTTATATACCGCTCTATTGTGCTTTAGTTTACAGCACTCTCTGAGCCCTTTATAAATATCAGCATATACATTAAAGTTGGTTCAAACACCATTGTAAACTTCCTGTTCAGTCATTACATAAGGTTTTTTAACATTATTATTATATTAAATCTTTCATTAGCTAATGCTATTCTTTGGATAGAAAACAGTTTCAAATGATTTCATTTTGGATAGATTAATAGCACTAGATTTAAGACAACATGACCTTTCCAGTCAGACGATTTATATTTGCAAATATCAAATAGACCCCCTGAAAAACAAGTCTGGAACTGTTTTAAAATATTAATTCTGCAGGAAATATCACTGAAGTTTACAATTCTATGGTATGCTGACATTTGAACACAGAAAGGCAGTGTTGAATCTGAAGACAATTAAAAGGAAGAAACAATTTTGAAAGTTTGCAGCATAACTGGCCAAGAGGTTTCAATCAGATTAAATTAATGAGTGCCTTCAGTCTCAAATGTGGTATTATGGGATACGCATAAGGTACTATTTTTGCAATGATATTTGCACTCATCAGTAATCATTGTAAGTTATTAACTTCCTTCACTTGAATAAAAAAAATCCATAATTTATGACTGTGCTTTTATAATCTTCATTTACTAAAAATACGCAGTGTTTTAAAAATCTACTTTTTATTGACTGATACGGCTGGCTAAGTGCATATTTGAATAACATGAACACTTCTAATGCCAGAGTTAATAATGCAAGGTTTAAATGCACGTTGTCCTTACCAGACCTCAGGGTAAGACAGAATGCCACTAATCATGAATCCAATCATAAATACATGGTGATATCATAAACAATAATAATGATCCCCAACATCTCACTGCATCATCACCAAGCTTTTGCATAAGGCCTCCTTTTGAGAAAGCTGTGACTAAGCTATCATTACGAGCATAAGGCTTCAAACCAGCATTCAATCAATTTCAGGATGAGATGAAGTCTGAAGGAATATTGTAAAAGAAATGGAGAAGTGCTGATAAACCTTGTCACTGTCATTTGGAAAGCTTTAATGCTAAATTTAATTTTGATTTTTGGTGGTGGTGGTGGGGTTTCCCCATGAAGTCATATTTAATAATATTACATTAATACAAGAAGAAAAATGTCAGAATAAACTGTTCTTAGGATGTTTCTTGTAATATTTGATAAAAAATTATTTCCTTTCTGTGCAGTTTACAACCTAAATGTTGAAGAGTAATATTTTAAGTCGTAAGAGAATGTAGCTGCTTGATTTTCACTGGAAAAGCTAGATTTCATAATTCTTGTGTAAAAATAAAACTTGCAGTTTGAAGTAGTACAGTCTATATTGCCTGTATATTGTCTATATTGCCCATATTAGGTAATATACTTGTTCACATATGTTCACACTATTGCTTGATACTGTGGAAGAAATACCGTAGTTCTGTATTTTGGGTGTTAACTTGCAATATCTAGAACACTTACCTATACTAAATTGGCATTTTCTCCTGCAGAGAATAACTAAGTTATGCCTGTCAATACTTCTTACATAACCTATTCTAAAAGTTGGATAAAATCTAATATATGACTAGAATTACATACAAAGAGAATGCCATTACTTGCCAAAGTTCTTGGTTTTTAGAACAGTCAAATTTAATAATGTCAGAATTAAAAGAAGAAGAAGAAGAAATGAAGGTGGTTTTTAAACAATACAGTTCTTCCAATTCCAAATAAAGAACATATGTGCCCAGGTTTTGCCTGATAAATTTCATTGCATTGCACTTACTCTTCAAATATGACATTATGATTCTGTTCCCTTGGCACCATTCATTGAGTTATATATCAGTGACTACCACATAATTGCTCAATTTACTTTATATAACCATATTTGTGTGCTGGATGTAACTTTTCTTTTACAATATACGGCAATGCTGTGGCTGTTAACCTTAATCAATTATGTTTTTTTACAAAACCTCAGGAAGATGCAGACATAGTTCCTTCTGCCTTAAATGGATGTTTAGTTTTGTTTTCCCTTTTTTTCCTTTCCTGTCTGCAAGTTATTTCTACCTAAAAGAAATAGTATTGTAAAGTATGTGAAGGACTACTTTTTTTTATTAATTTTTTTTCTCATCAACATATGTTAATTTTTCCAATCAACAAGTTGTCTGGAGTTTGCTAAGCTAATACATGTTCAGTTCCTAATCCTTCCTTCTTTTCTCTAACCAAGAATAAAATAAATTCCAAATTTAATAGTAGTCTGTATCTTCTTTGTCTTTCAGCCTCATAGTTAGTCTGTCCATCTCTGCACATTCCAATATTTTCGTAATTATTTCTTCCTCTGATGGCAATCATGAAGGACTACTTAAAAGCAAACTGTATAGATCAGCGGTTCTCAACCTGTGGGTCGTGACCCCATTTGGGGTCGAACGACCATTTCACGGGGACCGCCAAACAATGCACTCCGCCATTTTTTTCCTCTTTTCCTTAGCTGTGCTACGCCATTTTTCCCCATTTTCCTTAGCTGTGCTACTCCCTCTTATTCTATTGGCTTTTGAAAGCCAATAGAATAGACTCTCTTGAATAGAGTCTAATTCTATTGGCTTTCAAAAGCCAATAGGAATTGTCCAAGCTGTCTCCGCCCTGCTGAGCCCGCCAAAAGTCCCAGTCTGCAAACAATGCTGCAAGTTGTCTGCAGCGAAGGCGAGCTATCCGGAAGTTTCCACCCCTCCCTGCTGAGAACTACTAAAACTGTAAGTAAAAGAGGGCCAGGGGTGGGAGGTGGGAGGCCGGCGAGTGCAGGGAGGGTTTTGGCGCATGTGGGGCCTGGCGGGTGGCTTACCTCCCTTGGGCTGGGCCAGCTGGTGGCCCAGCCCATGGTCGCCCTGCGCCGTCACTGCTGCAGCCGTCCAGGAGCGCCTGGGCCTGCCTGCCGCCGCCCCAAACGGGCGGCAGCGAAGGCAAGGCTAGCGGGGCAGCGGCGGGCGCAGGGAGGGTTTGTGGTGCGCGTGGGGCCCAGTGGGTGACTTACCTCCCTTGGACTGGCCCAGCCCGTGGTCGCCCTGCACCGTTGCCGCCGCGGCCACCCAGGAGCACCTGAGCACCTGGGCCTGCCTGCCGCCGCCTCGAACGGGCAGCGGCCTACGCCTCGGGCAGCGCAGGGGGCAGCACCGCGCATGCACACCGCAGCACCACGCATGCACGACGCGGGTCGTCGTGACGCGCATGCATGGTGCAGGTCGGGGTCACACCGCACATGTGCAGCGCAGGTCGGGGTCGCAGCCTGAAAAAGGTTGAGAACCGCTGGTATAGATATAGTAATATCCTGGGACTTTGGCTTAAATTTGAGACAACCTTTCAAACAAATATGAGGGGAAAAAAGAATCAGAAGTAAAAGATCCTGTTTTTGAACTTTTTTAAAAAAAGAATTCACTCATTCGAGTTATATAATCCACACATGATGGTTTGTGTGTTATGAAATCTAATAGTAGAAGTACTTGAGTTTGTTTAAGTACACAGTCATCTCTTAACAATCACATAGATAGGCCTTCTCTGTCCCCAGTTTGATGCATCTATTGCTGTAATAATTGAATCATCCACCTTGCTGCTGATTCTTTTCCTCTTCTTGTTCTCTCCCCCCTCCCTTTTTGGTATTATATATTTCTCAAGGGAACTAGGATTCTTCATAATGTCTCCAAACCATTACAATTTGAGGCTGGTCATTTTTTGCCTCAAGTGTGGATTGATTTATTCTATGATCTGTTTGTTTGCTTTCTCAAATATCCATGCTCTTCCCAGGAATCTTCTCCCACACTAAAGTTCAAGAGCATCAACAGTCTTTCTGTCTGCTTTTTTTCAAAATCCAACTTTTACTTCTACAGATGTTTCCCTTGTAAATCTGTCTTTGCTGTTTCAGATTTTCTCTTCCTGAATGGGAACAACATCAACCAGATGTCCTAAGGGCTTTAATCTAGCAATAATTCACAAACACCATTAGCATTTCAAAAGATCCTCAGCTCTTTTTCAGATGCATATTGAGGGCTCTCTAAAATATGGGACCCATTGTTCTACACCAAGTTGCCAATAACTTTACATTATCTATCCATATGATTTTCATGTTAAAACACAGGCATTGTTTATTATTGCCTTTTTCCTTGAAATATAAAATAATGCCTTTGCCATTGTCGCTAAAATAATCATGCATCGCCCTTATTTCCCTATGTTGCTGCTGCCTGGTTTAGCAGCTGTTTACTATTGCTGGACAGCTGGATGACATTCAGGCCTTGGGTTTATCTGCTGGAAGCATGTTCATCCCTTCTAGCCCATGATTGGCACAGGGTATCAGGTTTTGAGGGGAAATTCAGGATACAAACTGATGGGGGGGGGGAAACTTGATCTTTTTTAAGACTTCATTAGGAATACATAATGGTACATTGAAAAAGATACAAATGGGCGTTTGGCCTAAAGAAAAGGTTTAGGTTTTAAAAGAGGGAACGAGAAGAAAGGAATAATAATTAGGGCCATCTAAGGTGGTGATTCAACTTCAGAAAAATTGGATGCATTTCTTGAGCACATACAGACTAAAAACAACACAGAAATATATGTAGGCTGGATTGCTTCTTGTTTCTAGAAAATAACCCAATAATTTTGCATGTGTGGGCTTAAATTCTTGATTTGCCAAAGCTAGGTGTTCCACCTAGAGAAAGTCAAAAGACAAAAGACTAGAATAAATTCCTCCCTTACTGTTTAACCACAAAGTGGGAAGAATTGCTTTCCCCCAGGAATTAAACCAACTGGCCCTCATAAACCTGTAAAATAAGGGAGGGATTAATCTATGGATTAGCCATGGGTACATTCTGATCCAACAGATACCTCTAAAAGGTTGTGTTTCTTGATGTATTTTAAAGTACTGCAATATGCTACTATTATGGCTGGGTGTTTATACAAACAGAAAAAGATTTAATCTTTATATTTATTTGTAGCAGTTTTATATAAGTAGAAGAATCTATGCATATGGATTATTTCTTTCACCCTATGCTGAAGACTTACAATTCTCAGAAACTGCCTAGACAAGTCCCTGCAGTTTTCTTGGCAAGGTTCTTCATAAGTGGTTTGCCATTGCCTCCTTCCTAGGACTTGGAGCGAGTGACTGGCCCAAGGGCACCCAGCTGGCTTTGTGACTAAGATGGGACTAGAACTCACTATCACACCAGTTTCTAGCCTAGTGCCTTAACCGCTGCACCAAACTGGCTCTCTTAATCTTTTTTAATTTGCAGGGAGTTTTTTTCAGGTGATAAAACCTGCTTATTAAAATTTCCCAGAACTCCTAATCAAGAAGAAAATCTCTAATGATGGAAAAATTGCTGTGTTTGAAGTGAACTTGTTTTTGTTTTGTTTTGGGATTTTTTTTCTTTTTTTTTTCTTTTTGTTTGTCACAGAATCCATTAAAATCTCAGGGAATGTTAGTTTGAAAGGCCCCAATACAGTTTCCTGTGCTACACCAGCCTGTCATTACTGTTTCCACTGTATGGCTATTGTGGATTGTGTCAGAATCCCAACTGGTAGAGACAGAAACAGAAAGGTAGGTGCCTATTCCAGTTTGCAATTTTACAGCAGGTCCGTATGATGAGAAGCTGGAGCAGGAAATATAAACTGTTGATGAAACAGTTTGAATGCATTTAAAGCAGCAGAGAATTAAAACATGGGAGCAAATAAAATGAGAAGACAGAGGATGAGGGAAGTTGTTGACAACTCTCTTCTGATAGAGGAATTATCTGGACTGCCCAGTGACCCAATAATTATGCTCTGTTCTCCTCAGAAACTGTGAGTTTTCTTCCTAGTGAGCAAATCCCTTCCTGTTTGTTGATAGATTGTGGTCAAGTGTCTGCTCCACAACATATTTTTGCAGCTTCTTGTGAACTGAAGGGTCTATTTTGCTTTTCTTTTAAATATGGTTTGCTGCCCTAGGAAGAGTTCCTTCAAACCTAGTCATTAACTGGGAAGTGAACACATATTATTAGTGTAATACTTAATTTTTTTCAAAAAAGTATTAGGTGAAAAATATTATTAGATGAAGAAATGTAATGTTTAATGTGAGCTGAACTGTTACAAAATCTTTTGTAGAGGTAGTTGTTACTATATCATTTTCTAATGGAGGAGGAGGATTAGACTGGGTTTAAATGGAGGTAGTCCTCAACTTTCAACCAATAATTAAGCACAGAATTACAATCATAATTCATGTCAGTCTTTAAGCTGGTCATCATGTGACCCACCTGACTTTAAGACTGTTTTTTTGTGATGGTCTTAAGTGAATGCACAGTCTTTAAATAGACATTTTGTCAGAAACTAGAAGTAACCACTGGTTTCTGGCAAAAAATGTAAATTGTAGTCATGTGACTGAAGGATATTGCAAATGGCCGTAAATATGGGCCAGTTGCCAAATGTCCAAAATGCAATCGCAGTGCAGGCCCAAAGAGATACCTCTTAGTGAATTCAGTAGCTTAATGTTGTTTACAGATAGTCTTGTACCTGTGTGATACTATGGGTATATGCTGTTTTTTTCTACTTCAAGTTTTAAAGTAAAGGTGTTTTTGTCTGCTTAAAACTAATGTTTATTGGGAAGAGAGAACTCTCCATTGAGTCCTTTTATGATGCATATGACTGTATTGGCAATTCTCTGGGAGTTCCCTGAGGGAGATAATTCCTTGAATTTGGGACCAATATCTATGTTACAGCAGTTGTCTTAAAATGTTCAAATAAATATATGAAGCATGGTTAAAACTAGAATGTAGACCAATCACCTTTGCAGAATGGGCATGCTGAAGATCCTTTCAGCCAAAAAGTGTCAGCTGATAAGGACTAGAAGATGGTTTTTTTCCAAACTGGTCTCAGCTCTGTAGAACATCCTCCCTTCAGAGATCAGAATGGTCCAGACCTTGTTAGCCTTTTGTAAGGCCCTGAAAATCTGTTCCCAAGCCTGGGGTGCTGAATAAGTCAAGGGCCCCATTTCCTGGTTATATTGCTAACTGGACAAGTATCCTGGCTGCCATGTATATTGTCAACACTGCTAACATCGGATGTTTTGCTTTGACAACAGTTGGAAATGCAACCATTTTCTTCTTATGTTTTGCTTTTAGAGTTAGAGTTAGAGTTAGATGATGCTGGGGGGAAGAATGTGCATGAGAGTTTAGCTAGACATAACAATACTGGACCTAGTGTGTGAATCAAGGTTATTGAAATAAGAGATGATAAGAATTGGCCGGTTGGAGAACAGGAGGGAAAGTCTGTATTTCAAACTAATTGGAGAATGTGATTTATGACTGTTAATTGGGGGAGGGAATTGTGCTTTGATACTATGTGCTGAGAGGAGGGGAATTCAATTTTTGGCTTCCACTGTGTTAGTGCTGATGCTATGCTTCTCAAATAAAGATATTTTAAGGTAAACAATGCCTCAAAGTTCTTTGAAGTGTTTCACCTGTCGGAACCATGACACATATTTTGGTGTTTTTATTGCTTTTTATTGTTTTAAAATGTTTTCAGTATTTTGACTGTAATATAATTTTTGAACTGTAAACCTCCCAGAGTCAGTGACTTAGATGGGTGGTTATGAATAAATGAATGAATGAAATTGTTCTGATTCTTCAGAACAATGTTAGATCTTTTGAACTACTCCAGTAAGCCGCCTCTTGTGACCACATATTTTATTTTTATTTATTTATTTTATTTGGGTTTGTATGCCGCTCCTCTCCAGGGGACTCGGAGCGGCTAACAACATATACATAACAAAAAAATACAATAAAAAAACCCAAACAGAATATCTAAAAACCAATAAACACACATTCAATACATCAATCAACCACAATCATCCCCAGGCTTGCCAGCAAAGATGAGTCTTTAGGGTTTTCCGGAAGGCCGGGAGAGTTGGAGAAACGCAGACTTCAGGAGGCAGTTGGTTCCAGAGGGTGGGCGCCACAACGGAGAAAGCTCTCCCCCTAGGGCCTGCCAGATGACATTGTTTCACTGACGGGACCCGGAGGAGGCCAACCCTGTGCGCTCTCACCAGTCGTAGAGAAGTATGTGGCAGAAGGTGGTCCTGTAAGTATCCTGGTCCCATGCCATGAAGAGCTTTATAGGTAATAACCAACACCTTGAATTGGGCTCGGAGACCAATAGGCAACCAATGCAGCATGCGGAGAGTTGATGAAATGTGGGCACAGCGAGGAAGGCCCACAACTGCTCGCGCAGCTGCATTTTGCACTAATTGTAGTCTCCGAACACTCTTCAAGGGTAGCCCCATGTAGAGAGCATTGCAGTAGTCGATCCTCGAGGTGACAAGGGCATGTGTGACTGTGAGGAGTGACTCCCGATCCAAGTAAGGACGCAACTGGTGCACCAGGCGAACCTGGGCAAATGCCCCCCTCGCCACTGCCGACAAATGATGATCCAATGTCAGCTGTGGATCGAGGAGGACACCCAAGTTGCGAACCTTCTCTGAGGGGTTTATAGATTCACCCCCCAGGGTAATGGAAGGACAGATAGAAGTGTCCTTGGGAGGCATCACCCACAGCCAGGGTTGAGCCTTAATCTGTTAACACCCATCCAAACCCTCACAGCCTCCAGACACCGGCACATCACCTCAACCACTACACTGATATGGCCAGGAGTGGAAATGTACAGCTGAGTATCATCAGCGTACTGATGGTATCTCACTCCGTGGCGGTGGATGATCTCACCCAGTGGCTTCATGTAAATGTTAAAAAGTAGGGGGGAGAGAACCAACCCCTGAGGCACCCTACATGGGAGTAACCTAGAGGTGGACCTCTGGCCCCCCACAAACACAGACTGCGATCGACCAGTGAGATAGGAGGAGAACCACCACAATACGGTGCCCCCACTCCCAATCCCTCCAGCCGGCGCAGAAGGTCAATGGTATCGAACGCCACTGAGAGGTCAAGAAGCACCAGGATAGAGGACTGGCCTCCATCCCGGGCCCACCAGAGATCATCCATCAGAGCGACCAGAGCAGTTTCGGTGCTGTAGCCGGGCCTGAACCCCAACTGCAGAGGGCCCAGATAAGACCAAAGACCGCTGGAGCTGATGTGCTACCACCTTCTCAACAACCTTCCCCACAAAGGGAAGGTTGGAGACTGGACGATAGTTGGTCAAAATTACTGGATCCAGGGAAGGCTTCTTGAGGAGGGGGTGCACAAGTGCCTCCTTTAAGGAAGCCGGAAAGGACCCCTCCCTCAAAGAAGCATTGACAATCTCCTGGATCCAGGTACGTGTCACCTCCCTACTGGCCGAAACCAGCCAGGAGGGACACGGGTCCAATAAACAGGTGGCAGAACTTACAGCTCCAATGGCCCTGTCCACTTCCTCAGGCGTAACAGCCTCAAACTCACCCCAGATGACCGGACAAGAACATGCCCCTGTCCCCTTGACTGAATCATTATCAGTCAACTGTGCTACACAATTGGAGTCTAGGTCAGCCTGGATCTGAGCCACTTTGTCTGCGAAACAGTTATTAAAGTCCTCGGCACTACCCTGCAAGGGAGGCCCCAGACCCTTTGGGTTAATGAGGGACCGGGTCACCCTAAATAGGGCGGCCGGATGAGATTCTGCAGACGCGATCAAAGCAGAAAGATACAAAGATCTTGCCGCCTTAATTGCCTTTAGATAGGCTTTAATAAATAAGCTCAATCTGGTTCAATCAGATCCGGACTTACTTCGTCTCCATCGCTTCTCTAGATGTCTCTTATGGCACTTCATCCCCCTGAGTTCCTCGGTAAACCAAGGAGACCTCCTGGGGCCAGCACCATGGAGAGGTCGCAAAGGCGCAATCTGGTCAATAGCCCCCTTCGCGGCCGTATTCCATGCCGCTACCAGGGACTCCGCCGGACTGTGGATGAGGGAGCTCGGTAATTCCCCAAGCGCCGTCTGAAAACCAATTGGATCCATCAGGTGTCTGGGGCGGAACCACCTAATCGGTTCCGCCTCCCTGCGGGGAAGGATTGGGGCCGTAAAATTCAGTCGAAGCAGGAAATGATTGGTCCATGACAAAGGCAAGATATCTAAGCCCCTTAAAACCAAATCATTACCCAACTGCTCCAAAAGGAAAATCATATCCGTGTCGGACCCTGCACTACTTGGGTCAGGTCCATGGTTGTCATGGCAGCCATAAACTCCTGTGCCAATCCCGAGGACTCACCAAGCGACGGCAGATTGAAGTCCCCCAAAACCATAAGCCTGGGGAACTCCACTGCCAGCCCAGCAACCTCCTCGAGTAGCACAGGCAGGGCTGATGCCACGCAGCTGGGAGGCAGGTATGTAAGCAATAAGCCCACCTGTACCCCTAGGTCCAGCGTCATGAGGATGGACTCACAACCCGGAATTTCGGAAACAGTGAGCCTACGTAGACTGAGGTTCTCCCGGGCCAAAATAGCCACTCCTCCCCCCCTTCCCTGGGGTCACGGCTGATGCCATACCTGATAACCTGATGGGCATATACCCGTGAGGGGAACTCCCACCTCAGGGCCCAACCAGGTCTCAGTCACACACGCCAAGTCGGTCTCCTCATCCATGAAAAGATCATGAATGAGGGGGGCCTTATTGTTAACCTACCTGGCATTAAGCAGCAACAACCTGAGCCCAGGGCCCGAGCTACACCCATCACCAGGATCATGGGGAGAGCAAGATTTTTCAGAAGGGCAAGAACAAGGAACTGCTACAAGACAGCAGGACCGAGTTCCCCGAGTGTGGTCTACCCTCCTGCTCCCGCCATACCTGCCTCTTCCCTGAATGACCGGTATACTCCAGCCCTCATTGACTCCCAAGTCCGCATCCCCCCAGCCCCCCGCCTCCCTCAAGCTCGGCAAGCCTGTCCATTCATCTATGACACATTCTTCAGACATAACTCCATCCCATGCATACATCACCCACCCCCCAATTTAATAAAGATCTTAATAAAGATCTCCCACCCACCCAATTTAAACAGCTAAAAACCCCAATATATAAAACCCCGCAATATATAAAACTATCAAAGTAATTATGGAACCCAACGTCCCAAAGATAAGGTCTTCGAAAAAGTCCAACATAATGGCGGCAGCAACAAAGGCCTCACCCGCAGGTCTTAAAATTTTAGCGGGAGGCACCCAGACGACAGAGCAGGCCCACTAGCCACGATAACCGCTTCCACAATTGCAGTCCTTTCCAACAGTCTAGGGTCAAGGCCAGCAAAAGTCTCCTCCAAATTTCCCTCAGTTCTAGTCGCCGGGAGAAGGAGGAGAAAAGCGCCGTCAAAGCCGAAGCTGGCCTATTCCAAGATCTCTGGCAGCCTGCCTCGAAAGGGGAGGCAGCAAGCCAGTACGATGGAAATGAAGGACAAGCCAGCATTGGGACCAAAACTCGGCAAAGTAGAGGCCGAGAAACAATTGGTGGCAAAAAGCAGGGAAACCAAAAAGCTCTCCTGTTTGAAAATCCCCAAAAAGCCACATAAAGCCAGACAGCAATGGCAGAAGCGGGGCGAGCCAGCGAAGGACAAGATGGACACCTCCGACAGGCGAGCCGGCTCCAAGGCCCCCTGGACTTGCTGGTCGCCAGTCGCCAGTCACTGGTCACTGGCCGCTGGTCACCGGTTGCTGGCCGCAGGCTGCCGGTTGCAGGTTGCAGGCTGCTGGTTGCAGGCTGCTGGTTGCAGGTTGCAGACTGCTGGTTGCTGGCTGTTGGTTTACTGGATGCTGGTTTACTGGATGCTGGTTCACCAGTCCGGCTGCTGCTGCTGCCTTTCGGCTGTAACTTGCTCTGCTGCTTTTCGGCTGTAAGTTGTTGCTGTTCCAGTTAATTTAGCAAAAGTAGGTTCTTAGTGCTCAGTCCACTAGCACAGGTGATGTTAACTAGTTTGGATAATGAGACATCTGCAGGAAAACAACCAAATTCAGAGAGCACCAAGGACCATCATTTCGACCATAAGCTATAAATATTCTCCTTTACAGGTAGGTTCATCCAGCATTTCCAAACTTGTCGTTCTAAAGTCTCTAATAGCTTAAAGTGGCTAATAAGCAATTTCTAAAACTCATGCATGATCTCAGAAAATATCTTCAATATGTTCAATATGAAATATTCTTGATAAGTGTGTGCTGACAGTGACCTATGTTTTTAAGTAATGAGGTCATTGAGATTACTACTAAATAGAAAAACTGTGCCTTCCTATTTGGAGAATCTGAGAATGTTTTCCTCCTTTGTAAATTCAAAACATATGACAATTATGAAAAGAAAACCCAAACAAAAAACTACACAACTCTCTGCTGGTTCAGATAATTTGGGTGACAGTTTGTGATCAGTGTATACCAAATCTACAACAAAAAGAGATTCTTGTACTTTTTTCAAATTAATTTTATAATGTATGGTTGCATTTTTGTTTGAATCATTTCATTTTCTAATCCAGTTTTTAAAATAAGGATTGAAGTTCCCTATGTTCCCACTGAATAAAACGGACTTACCACAACTTTCCATTTTCTTAAGACAGGCCCATAGTTGGTTCATACTGCACAGCTTTATTGTCTGGATGTGTTTCTTTAAGCAGGCAGTTGGACTCAACTAGCCTTGGATCTGTAACTAGGTTGTAACTAGTTTGTAGACAACATCTGTCCTGAGCAAAACAGAACATTTATATTAAAAAAAATAAAGCTTTGTGGTTGGGAAGCATAAATGGCTTTGAATTTGCTCCGACATGCTGTTGAAAAAGAAAACAGTTTTTCTCATTTTCAAACCATGTCTTCTCCACACATCTGCCGAACAGTTCAAGTGTGTAATTGTGCACTGTTAAAAAAAAAAATCTTCTTAGGAAATCAGAATTATTTTTATGTTCTGGTACTAATTTTCAATTACGTATGGTTTATTCTTTTTGAATGCCCTCTTTTTTATATGTAGGATATTCAAGGAAAAGATGTATATTCAGAAAGGAGCTTCAATTTCAAAATGCCCATTTTTTTGCAGAAACAGCAGCAAATATATAACAGATTAACTTCTTCCATTCAGTGACTTTATTTGGGAGAAGCAGCAAGGCCTGCAAGCTGATAGCTGTTCCAAGCAATAGGTACTCCAGTATGCAGAGTAATTTAAGCTATGCACATATTATTCTGGAAAGAAAGATATATCATAATGTTCCCAAGCTGGTCTGCACCTCAAAACACCGGACAACACATGAGAGAATAGCTTGGATGTGTCAATCTGGTGGTGGTTTTTGCATGGAGGCAGCAGTTGAGAATGTAAATAAACATTTCCATGACTGTCATTGGAAAATCTTCAGGCTTTGCTGATTCCAGCATTGGCAGTTTATCCATTTGCTGCAGCAGTCCAACAGACTTTGCCCAGATTGGCTTTCAGAAAGCTATGATTAATTTTGTGTCGAACCCCATTTTCCAGTGTTGAAAGCTTTGTTGCTCTACAAAAAGAGAAGAAAAAAAATCTTCTGTTTTTCTACGTCATTCACAGGTTGCATTGCTAAACAATTTATTATTATTTTTAGGTCAAACAACAAAATTTAATTGTTACAAGTAGAGGCTCTGTTCTCGCTTGTTTCATCCTACAAATGCACTACCTGCCCACATTTCCTGGTTTGTAAAAGTCTATGGGAAGATATTTTTCTGATCGCTTGCACTAGCAAGTCTATGTGAAGTATCAGGGAGCAAATAAGAAGGACATTGTGTTTGCTGCTCTCTGAGCTTGTTTGTTTTCTTACAGACGTTTCATTACCCAAACTAAATAACATCATCAGTGTTAGTCCCCTCATTTCAACCCTGAGCTACAAATATTCTCCTTTATTGGCATCTATATTTGTCACCCATTTTCTATCTAACAATACATAGAAGGAATCCCACTGGTTTACTCTGTATTTTTCATCAATAATTTTTTTTCACCGAAAAACACTATTTGCAGTCGATCAAACTGAATTGAATATTAGGAGGCAAATCCTTAATTTTGATTCAGCATCAGTTAACATCACGTGTTATAACTGCTATAGCAGACATGCACACACCCATCTGTGCAAAGTAGGGTCAGCATTTCACACAACCCATTCACATAAAAACATGAAAAAAAGGATGTGGAAAGTCTGCACCATAAGCTGATATCCAGAGAAATACAAAATATCATGTGTTTCTTACTGCAGATACAGCTTGCATTTCCTTGGAAGCTCAATCATGCAAGTAAATTTTGTTTCTTCTAGTTTAATTCTTTTGATAATACGGTGAACTAAGTTGAGTCGACTAAGTATGGACTTAAATCTGGATTATTGAAGGTTGAATTTCCCAAAAGAAATGCAGCAATTCGAAAGGAAAATTTGAAAAGCAAAATATGCATAAGTAAAAGGAGTCCTTGTATATTTTACTCTGCCAGCCTTTGCCAACTACAGGGGCCAATGCTCATCTCTGTTTCAAGATCATTAATCCAGCGCTGTCTGAAGACATTTCTGTGGTCATGTGATGTCACAGAGAGCTGTTACCTTCCTACCAAAGTGGTACCTATTTTTCTATTTGCATTTGCATACTTTCAAACTGCTAGGTTGTCAGGAGCTGAGGCAAGTAACAGGAACTCATCCTATTGCATGGCGCTCAGGCCCCAAACCTGGGCTGTCAGTTTTCTAGCCCACAAGCCCAATGTCTTACCCACTGAGCTATTGCACCATCATGAATAGAACATGGGAAAATTAAGCAGTGGGACATTTATATTCTTGACACTCTATTAAAAAGAAGAAAATTAACGAATGTATCTTGACAAGAATATACCCAGCTATAACTCATTTTTAGTGACATTTTAGTGTACTATTACATTTTTGAGCAGTTCTTAGAAAATTCTATGGCTACTGAGTGAAAAAAAAAGGCAAATCTATCAAACTTTAGTAAACTTTCTAATATCTCTTGTTTGGGATAAAATTACTTTTTAATTCTTGCTTTGTTGGGATGAAATTTGGTTTGAATTAAATTAGTAATAGCAATAGAGACTTTGACCTATTACTCGTCTGCATATTTTCAAAATAAATTCACAACACTGTCACTTTATAGCTTAATAGACCTAAACTTTGTAAACATGTTCATTTCAGCTTCAGATCAGTTCCTTTGATGCCTGAATCAGAGTGAGATGTGGTATAACAGAGGCCTACCATTTTTGAAAAGAGAATAATGAAGGAGCAGTCATGAGGTAAAATTAGGAGGCAGATCTTTACCTAGGAATGAAAAGTGCCAAATATGCAGGTTTTTACAGCTATGCTTAATTAAGATTCTGTGACATCTTGGTCCAACATGCAAGGACACGTTAAATTATATTCCCAGGTAAAAGACCCATATAAGCCCACTTATCTAGTCAAATTCACACAAGGAATTTCCAACAGTGCAATTGCATTGGCTAATCCACATCTAGTTATTTAGACATTTCTAAGCAAGTGGAAAATCCCCCCAAAGTTCACATGCATATACACATGCATGTCATAACAGTGGCAATGCCAACTTTCATTAGCATGCCAAAATTCTAAAGGAATAGAAAAGGAACTGAGTTTTATAGAAGTCTAGGAATGGAACAAAGAAGGTTCACACCAACCTGCTCTTCCCCAAGTGAAAATCAATATTATTGTGTTCCAAATCATTATCAAATCAGATTAAATGCCCACTGAAGTTGACAATATTTAGAACAATTGAGGTCTGCTTAGGATGAATAGAGAATGCAGGAGCATTGTGGTTATTGTCAAAAAGCAAATAGCATGCTGGAAGAGTCCTGTGAAATACTCAGGAAGATACAGAATAGCAGAGTTGCAAGAGATCTTGGACTTCTTCTAGTCCAAGCCTCTGCTCAAGCAGAAGTCCTTGTGTCATTCCAGACAAATGGCTGCCCAATCTCTTCTTTAAAATGTCCAGTGATGGAGCACATACATCTCAGGAGGCAAGCTGTTCCACTAATTAGTTGTTCTTGCTGTCAGGAAATTTCTCCTTAGTTTTAGATTGGATCCCCACTTGATAAATTTCCTTCTATTACTTCTTGTCCTGTTGCTATATGTCATCCCCAGTCCTTCTCTTCATTAAATTAGATATACCTTGCAACTGTTCATCCTACCCCCTAGCCCCCTAATCATCTTTATTGCTCTTCTCTGCACCTTTTCTGGAGTCTCTCTCTCTCTCTCTCTCTCTCTCTCTCTCTCTCTCTCTCTCTCTCTCTCTCTCTCTCTCTCTCTCTCTCTCTCTCTCTCTCTCTCTCTCTCTTTTGTATCATAGTGACCAAAACTGAATGCAGTACTGCAAGTATGGTCTTGCTAAAGCAATATAAAGCAGTACTAACATTCCACATGACCTTGATGCTATCCTTCTGTTTATGCAGCCTTGGACTGCATTTACTTTTTTGGCATATCTGTGTATTTGGTTTTCCTTGCCAGAAAAAGTGGGAAACCAGTTAGGAAGACAGAATAGTGAAGGGAAAATTAGAATAGCCAGTAGAATTTAATAGTATAACACAGACATTTTTGCACTGGGGACCTAGAATATCTAGATCTCATAAAGCTCAGTTATGTAATTAGGATTCTGCTGAAAGATACTCTGTCTAATCTTGGATGGAAAAATAGGGTGCCTAATCATACCATATGTGTTTCATAGCTGCTGTTTATTGGTGAAAATGATTTCCAGAGAATGAAATAATGAACAAGGTTTAATGTTTTAAATAATGAAAATGGCTTCCCAACACAATCTGTTGATAGAAAGCTGGAAGAAGTGGAGGCAGTGGATTTTACTGGGCAATATTTTAACAGCAATCCTGTATTCATGTTTAATATCACTGTGGTCAAAAAGGAAAGGAACGCAAATTAAGGCCATTTCTGAATGAAAGTGGTTGGCAAAGCACACTGGAAAAATACATGCAAACCACATCAGTGATAATGTACATCAGATCTCCTTCCTCAAGCTTAATGACCAAGGCAGGAACCACAGCAAAATAAACTTCCTAGTAAGGATATATTTTAGTGCTGGACAACATGTCCAGTGGACAAACATGATCTATATGAGCTCAGCCAGGTGTTTCTATATTATCTATGATACTGGCTGCTGGATATTTCTCTATGGGAGGGTTTCTGAGGATTACACACTTGAGCAGAGTCTGGACTACAGAGTTAATGAAGAATGGACCATCCCCACAGCAATCTTTGCTTTAGATCCTCAGTGTGTTTAATATTTCTTTGGGGAGCTAAAATTTCTTCCTATTCTGGTTTAATGCTATGGAAAACAGGCAGGAAAATGGCAAAGTAGGGTGTCTTTTGACATACAGGCCCATAAATGCACTTTAACAAAATAAGGCTGTGTTTTGTCGATTTTAAGGTACTTTCTGCAATTGGGAGAGGAATAAATCTCCTTAAACAGTGTAAATTCTACTGAGTTCAGTGCAGATAAGTGTGTATAGTTAATGAATATTATTGAAAAATTCCTAATGTTCAAATTTTAAATTTGAGAATTTTTTTAAAAATTGCAACTTGATGTAAAATTCTGTCTTGTGTAAACAAAAAAACAGAAAAACCTCCTCTGTGATGTTAAGAAAAGACATTTCTGTTAGGGACATTCTTATTTTTGTCATGGATTGTATACCTGCGTAATTAGTTTAAATTCTATATTTTACTAATCTCCTGCCTGAAATGAATCCAGCTGATAAATGTTGATGTAGCAGAATGGTATTGGCAGATTAGGATCCATATCAGTGTATATTGTATAATTTTAGCTCATGTGATATTTCAGCAGTTTGTAGATCCCATGAAAGCAACTGTATTGAATAGGCAGGGTCCCCAACCCCCAGTCCATGGGCCAGTACCGGGCCATAACATGCCAGCAACTGGTCTGCACAAACAAGCAAAGCTCCATTTGCAGGATTCAGGCAGCACACAAAACCACGCCCCCTCCCGTCTGCGGAAAAACCTCTCTCCACGTAATGATCCCTATGTCCAAAAGATCGGGGACCTCTGGAATAGGGTACATCATTCAGGTGTCTAATATTATGCATACATAATTAACATGGTTCATACTGCTTGTAAAGTATTTGTGAGCCCTTGATGTGGTATAAGTAGCTCTGATGTAGATTGCCTAAAACCTAAAGACTTTTCCCTATTTGTTATGTGGTTCAAGATAGAGTCCTTTTGGATTGTCTTCAAGGAAGTCTACTGTTCATAAGTCTACCATTTTCTGATGCTATCTTGACATACCACCAGCAGTCATAGCATAATATGAGTACTTTCTAAAAGCATCTTATCCTTGAAAGACGATGGCTAGATATCACCCTAAATTTTGGATACGCTATGTGGATGATACTTTTGTAATTATCAAAAGACAAGACAGCATCAAATTCCTGGAGCAGTTGAACTCCGTATATCCGGACATCCAGTTTACGACAGAGGAAGAGACCCAAGGCACCCTTGCCTTCTTAGATGTACTAGTCAGTCGACATCCTAACCGTACATTATGTACATCCATCTATCGTAAACCTACTCATATGGACAAAACGCTGCACTACAGGAGTAATCATCCTGTAGCACACAAAATTAGTTGTATTAGGATTTTATTCAAACGGATTGATTCCCATTGTAGCATGGTTAGAGCCAAAATTGAAGAGAGAAAACATCTATATTGCACCTTTAGGCTCAATGGCTACCCCACGGAATTTGTGAGACATTACAGTGGACCACGTCAACCGCGTAGGGCCCATTCCTCCGGAGTAATGACAACACCGGCCACACGGATAATCTTACCTTACATCTGTGATGTTTCCGAAGCCATGGCATGGCTATTGGCTCCCCACAATGTGAGCATTGCCCATAGGCCAGAGCAGACCCTATGAACTAAAATCATGTGTTCTAAAGAGCCACTTCCTGTTCTGTCTAGCCCCTCTCAGCTGCCAAGAATCCCCTTAACGAGGTCGTTAAGAGTGCACACGAAGTCAGTTCAAAACACACGGCTTTATTTAACAGTTTCCACAAGCACACTAAGAACACCAGTTATAAACTCACTGTGAAATCTCTCAGGTCTCTTCTTGAGCACAACGTTGCTCGTGACTAAAACAGAGGCTTCCGTTTCCCTGTTAATATAGCCTCCCAGGTCACGTTCGTCGTCCACCCAACCGACCCCTACGCCTATCAGCCCGTCGGTATCGTGGATCGAGCCAATTAGTTTCCTGGCCCACATCTGAGTCATCCTCCTCTGACTCAGCATGCATACCAATCTCCGTGGTATCTGGCTCAGCTGCCGGGAGGAGAACACACCCAGAAGGGCCTGCCGGTGCTGAGTCATAATCATCATCGGACAAGTATCTAGCCTGGCCAGAGACACTCACAACACTTCCCAACGGTGAGCAATCTTCTATAGTTTATAGAATCAACTGCAGGAACTGCCCCTGCAATTACGTTGGGGAAACAGCCAAAAGGCTCAGGACTAGGGTCCATGAACATGAACTGGCAATTAAAAGGCAGGAGCAGCGCTCACAGGTGTGGACCCACATGGCCAACCTGGACCATACATTCGATCTGGAAAACGCACAGGCCATATTTCGTGAGACCATCAATGTTGGCCGCCTATTTAAAGAAGCCTGGCTTTTGGATGAAAACTCCATCAACCGGCACATAGACCTCCTACCGGTATACCATGTTGCAGATTAATACAACTAATGGGCCGATTACGCGCTCGAGAAGCCGGGCGTAGAGACAGGTAGCTATATTGGCAAGCTTCCTAATCACCTAGCATTCCAACCCTGATGACATCGGCAGTCGGGCCAATGAAAGCTTGGTAACTCTTTTACTTACAAACTTGTTTGTATTAAACAGGTTTGTTTTATTTTTATCCTGGTGTTCGTTTTTTCTATATTATATATATATATTTCAACTAGAAGTTCATAGTTTGGAGAATAGGCCACCCACAAGATTAAGAAATTTAAAAAATAATAAAATTATGTTGAAATCAGTCGAAAATGCCTACATTCTGCCCACCCCAGCTGTGATCACAAGCACCCTACCTGAACGCATTCCCATCTTTGTTATTTTTGTAGGCAGATGAGTTGAAATGAAAGTGAATAAATAACTCTCTAAGCAGGGTTGTTTTCAAAGAGGTGTTTCTTTCACAGTGGTAAGTTGCTCCCCAAACATCTACAAAGAAAAGCTCTGTTGGAACGAACCACACAGAATGGAATCCACATTCTGTGATATTTTGATTCTTCAAGGAAGGGGAAGGGGTGAGCTATCCCCTCCCCGTGTTTCCTGAACTTTTTCATGAGCCCTCAAATGTTTGTACAGTCAATTTCTAGCCCTTTGATGGGCGTCCCTCTTCATTCTGCCCTGCTCTGCAGCATGGTTAGCATCTAAAGAACAGCACAATCTGGGCACCTTGCCAAAGGCTACTGAGTTTGTTTTACAAACATAAGCCAGTCCCAGCTCCTCCCCACAACCATGTCTTATGGCAGAGGTTTTCAAAGTTTTTCAAGCTGCCTACCCTGGATCCCTGATCTGAAAAAGGATGGCCGTGACATCTTTTTCATAAGAGAACAAGCCCTACACTTTCAATTCATGTGAACCTTTTTTTTTCTCCCTTTAGTCTCTCAGAGAAGTCTTCCAAGTTCTTGTGGACCCCCAGCGTTCCAGAGAACATAGTTTGAAAAATCCTGCCTTAACTAAAGGGATCTTTAGGTCGGTTTAGTTTAGTTTAGTTCAACTACCAAACTAAATGGATCATCCTTTCACAAAAGATAGTATTGTACATGGTTTGCTCTTCAGATAGAAAGATAGAAAAATCCCTCTGCCATGGTTAACCTCCCTGGCATGATTATATCTTTCAATCTTGGCTATTGTTTATATATACAGATTAGTTGTCTCGCCAAGAACATGCTTTCATATCACCACATGAAACTGAGTTAGTCAACCCAACCCCAGTTTTTGAGAAACATTACAAGAATGGCTTCTTAGCACTGGACCTGTAGAATGAATATTTCTTCATTGGCCTATGGAATTGTATTCCTCCTTCTGAGGATCCATGATGTCTTGTGTTTCTTTTAGTTTTTGGCTACTCTAAAGAGCAGCTGAGTTATTCTATTCCCTCACTTAGCTGCTTGCTTGCTTTGTTTTTCATTGTTTCATCTCCATGGACAGCAAACATGGAGAAGTGAAGTTCAAGGATGGGGCTGGAGGCCAGCTGCCTGCTGCCTTTTGCCCTTCACATTGTCCAGCTGGAGGGAGAATTCACTGGCTTAGTGTGGGAACTGAGTAGATGTAAATAACGTTCAGAGCAGTCTTGTGTGTTTCCTCATATTTTTGTTTGTTGCAACATTGCTGGAAGGAGCTAAAGTGGAAAAGAAAAGGATGATGCATCTCTAGTATGCCATTGTGGAGCAAAAGGTTAGTGTCAGTCAAGAGCAACACTGAATACTTCCAACTGAATGAAATATACAATACAATATACAATACAATACACTCGTGAGCATGGTTTTCCTCTACTCAGGCCTGTTTCTTAGTAAATGTGTTTGCAAATTGCAATGTCTGAGATCGCAAGAATGTTAGACCTCCAATAGCAATCTTCAGATACTATGTCCTCAACCATGCACCCTTTATTCCGTTTATCCCTTTCATATATGCATACGTTGTCACAATGCATTTATTTATTTGTTTGTTTGTTTGTTTGTTTGTTTAGACTTATATGCCGCCCTTCTCCCAAGACCCAGGGTGGCTCACAACGAGAATACAAGTGAAAACATAACATAAAATCAATTAAAATTACCAATTACTATATAAAAAACTAAGTAATTCACCACACTCATACAACACACAATCACAGTCAAAAGCCCAGGGGCAGAGTGCAGCTCACACGCCCCAAACCTTTCTGCATAAATGTGTCTTCAACAGTTTTCGGAAAGCTAGGAGGGAGGAAGCAGTACGAACCTCTGAGGGAAGCTGATTCCAGAGGGCTGGGGCAGCAACGGAGAAGGCCCTAGCCCTAGGCCCCGTCACATGACATTGTCTAACAGACGGGACCCGTAGGAGGCCAACCCTATGTGCCCTAACCAGTCGCTGGGATTCATGAGGCAGAAGACGGTCCCGCAAGTATCCTGGCCCATTGCCATAAAGGGCAGAGATAGGGCTTGGGTGACAATGCTGCAACATTGATTTGGTCAGCCCAGCTCCTCTTGCCATGTCATAGACCAGGAGTCTTCAAACCTGGCCCTTTTATGACTTGTGGACTTCAACTCCCAGAATTCCTCAGCCAGCATGCTTTCAATTGTGTGTGTTGCCTGGAGCTTTACATGGGCAGCTATATTATTAATATTAGACTTTCAGATAGTCTCTGCATCCCTATGAGGCAGTTTAATACAGCAATGAACTGTATTACAGCAACATCTTAGAGAAACAGCTGAATACTCTTTTGGCAAAATATATTATGGTATTAAAGGTTTAGAAGAATGTTATAGTCTTGTAAGGAGCTCTTTCCTTACATCTTCAGACATTTCCTTCTTTTATTAAAACAATCAACATTGAACATAAAAACATATTGTGCAGCAATCATCATGGCACCTGATATACAATACTAAGTATTAGTCATTGAAAATGTCTGAGTTAGTAAGCCTTGTTCCACCCCTCGCGTCTAGCCTCAACTATACTCCTGTTACACTTTGTTTGATTGGTGTTTCTCTTATCTGGTTCCATATTAATGTGGTCAACATTAAACCAAAGATCCTATTGCTAAACAATCATTCTAGAACATAGCATACAACATTAGGTATTAATCTTTGTAAACATCTGTTTTAGTAAACGTTCTTCCCTCCTCCCTTCCCTCTTCAAGTATACTCCGAGTACCTTTTGTTTGTTTGGTGTTTCTCTTATATATGGTCTATCTGCTGTATCTAGTTATTGGATTCGGAGCTATTTGACCAATTCAAGAGGAAGGCTGTCCAGAGCTTATGTATTGGACTATAGAAAGAAAATCTTTTCATGTGTTATGGATGGACTGTTTTTGCAGCCAGAGGCAAAAATTACTGCGAAAAGAAAACCTCAAAATACAGGAGGGCTACACTTCAGATATCTCCTGTTAAGGAAACATTGAGAAAATTAATGGCCCTGATTATCTTAAAATAGCCTTTAAAAGGGTAATTAATTGGAATAGGTAAACATATGAACAATAAACGGTCTCTCCCACAGATGTATTCCTGTTTCTTTTCAGAGTTGGCAAAGGAAAGGACATCATAAACAGCAGCTTTCGTTCATTCATCACAATAGCTACACTGTTAGAGGTCTCCATGGGTGGGACAACACTCAGAAGTGAGAGATATACCAAGCCATGCAAGAACAAGACAGCAAAAGTCCAATTATTTACTGTAATTTATGCTCCTCAGAGAAAGTAATAGAATGATTCTGAACCTGCTGCTTAAGTGTATTAAGTTGGATAGCAGTTAGCTTGAATCTTTCCCTGGTTTACATATACAAATATTTATCTATTGATTATTGGAAGGTATATATCAAATAGACTAAGAATGTAATTGATAGAGGGAAGGGCGTATCGACATGAAAATTATTAATTTTAATAAGATGACTTGTTTGTTTGATATCCAATGGACTGATCTGAAAAGAAGTGAAAGTTACAATTTTTAAAATGTAGTTGGTTTATAGTTAAACTTGGACACACGGAGTGAAGAAGGTCAACAAATTTAAAATGATTGTATTAAGTTGAATGGCATTTAACTTGAATTTTATCTTTGTTTACATGGACAAATGTTTATCTAATAATAAATATTTAAGAGAGAGAGAGAGAGAGAGAGAGAGAGAGAGAGAGAGAGAGAGAGAGAGAGAGAGAGAGAGAGAGAGAGAGAGAGAGAGAGAGAGAGAGAGAGAGATACAGTAACATATGGCAAAAGACTAGTCCCTAAGGCAGAAGATCTCTGTGCAGGTCTTCCACTTATAGTAAATCTCATTCATAGTAACCTAAGCCATGAAGACAAATGTGGAGTTGAAGGGTCCTTGGTGCTCTCTGGGCTTGCTTGTTTTCTTGCAGACGTTTCATTACCCTAACTAGGTAACATCATCAGTGCTAGTAAGGAGTGCTGTTTGTTGTCAGTTTTTATTCTGGTGTCTTGCCTGCCTGCCTGCCTGCCTGCCTTCCACTGTATTTGCACTAAAGAAGATGTCCAAAGTTTGGTATTAGTCAAAGAATATACATAGAGGTAGAATTCAAAATTCAGAAAACTAAAACCACAGGAAATCAAAAACATATCATTTTTCTTAATAAATCTTCTCCTTTTGGATTTTTCATTTAAACTTTTTTATTTTTCCCAACTCTCCCTCATACATATACTGCAATATTTATCACGTGTTAACATACATTCTTTTTACATTCTTATCTATCAGATACTTTTAATAAAATAAAATAAATACATAAACATACATTTTGGTGTTGCTCGCCCATTTCCCCTTTCACTGTATCCACACTCCTTCTTCTCTACCTTCTTTCTCCCTTTCTTCTCTTTCTTCCCTACTTCCCTCTTCTTTCTCTCCTCTCCTCTTTCCTTCACCACTCCCCTCCCCTTTCTCCCCACTTCTTCTCCTCTTCTCCTCCAACCTTCCTACTTCCTTCCCCCCTCCTTCATTCTCTTTTCTCCCTCCTCTCCTTTCCCTCTCATCCCTCTTCAGATACAATTCATGGGTAATGTCCGAGCAACTCCTCTCTCTAAATTTCCCTATCTGTATTATATAAAATAAGATTGATTTTCTATTACGTTAATACTTCTATTTATCTGACCTTCTTGGTATATACTTCTATAAATAATTATACGACCTCCAGTTATTCAATACTGTGTCGCCTGGGTCTCTCTCCTTATCTGCTCCTTTTTCTTCCATCTAAATTGGTGTTAACTATCTTTTAACCAAATTTCTTTTCAGCCAATCATAAAAAGTTCCCCAGATTTCATAGTACTCTGACTCTGTCTTATCTTTAATTGTCATTGTTAGTCTAGTCATTTCTGCACATTCCAGTATTTTCGCAATCAGCTGTCCCTCTGGGGGGGCTTTCAGTGCTTTCCAATTTTGTGCAAACACAATCCTGGCTGCCGTAATTATATGAATAATCAAATATGTTTTATCTTTATTATATTTCCCTGGTAGAATACCCAGCAGGAATATCTGTGGTCTTAGTTCTATACGTTGTTGTATCATCTTTTCTATCCATGTTCTAATTATATTCCAACAAGTTTTAGCTTCTACACACGTCCACTACATATGGTAGAAGGAACCTGGTATCTGATGACATTTCCAACATTTCATAGATCTGTCCTTAAACATTTCAGCTAATCTTTCTGGAGACATGTACCATCTGTAAAACATTTTGTACATATTTTCTTTATATGCAGTCACCATTGTCAGTTTATAGTTTCTTTCCCATAGTTGCTGCCACTGGATAGCAGTTCTGACTCCCTATTATACCTAATCTTTCATTGTATGCCTTATTACTGCTGTTGGTAATAAGGCATACAATGTGACTTTTCACACATCCAAGTGACTTTTCTTCTTCTCCAGCAGCCCCACCTTTCCTTCTCATGCTTCTCAGGAGGATCACCTTCTGGCCCGTTGAAGAAACTTTCAGAGGAATGACCATAGGAAAGCATTTATTATTATTATACTTACATATCTAAGGCACAGGTCAAGGGGAAGTGGTGGTCCCACAGTTGTTATAGAAGCATAGCAATCCAAGGCTACATGGCCAATATTGAGGAATGCTGGGAGATGGACCACTTTGTTTTCTTTTATAAGTCTCCTGGAATAATCATTTGTATGTATCTATTAAACACCACCATACCTGTCCTTCAAACCTGATAAAGGCAGATAAAAGTATCCAGCATCAACTGCCCTCAACAGCAAACTGGGTGGATTTTGATGGTTCTTTTTGGAGTGAGGTGGGGAATAGAAACAATAAAATAATGCAGAAAACGAGAGTGTAAGATCTTTAGGAGATGGCTTTCCCATTTCTATCCATAATCGCTCTCCACTCACCCACAACCCTTCCAGAATTGCTGGGGGGGGGAATCTTTGTTTTTACCTCTACCTCTTTCCCAGCATCACCTGCAAGCTTCATGTTGATTGCCAGGAGAGTGTGTTGTGATTCTCTACACAGGAAAAAAAATCCTCTCCCATCCCACTCCAGCATTACCCGTATTATTTTTTTCAAGCACTGCCAAAAGGAGGGGTAGAAGTGCCTTCTGATTCTTTTTACAGCAGTAATTAGCTTTAAAAAAAAAAGTAAGGTCTGCAGCAGTCCCAGAGGTAAACCCACAGTAACCTCTAATACGTCAGCTGTCCCCTTTCAGAAAAGAAACAAGCTGTCCTTTGTTGATCTTTATTTGATATGCCTTCTGTTCAACCTTTTTCCAGAAATGAATGAAAGCCAAGGAAAAAATATGGATGAAAACCTTTCTTATGCTGATTGTTTTGCTATCTTGAAAGGTAGGAGAAGAGAGGGAAGAAAAAAGAAAGGCAAGATTAACCAAGATCCAGAATACCTGAAACAGCCAGTTAGTTCATGGAATCTCTTCTGGGCATGACAGATTTCTTTCTTCAATGGGGTCACTACAATCCAGAGAAGGAATGGAATTTAGTGGCAGTGTTGATTCCAAAGGGGCACAGATTCCAGAAAGAACAGGAAAACATTAGTCCAATTCATGATAACTATCCTTGTCCTGGCAATGCGGGGGAGCTGACAACGCAAGCCATAGGAACCATCTGCAAGCCAGTGTATCATCAGATTTATACTAACCATTCTCACCATACTTTCCTTCACAAAAGAGTTATTCTTAAGATCCTCGAATTATAATGGCATTCTATAGTGATGTTACCAATTACTCAGAAGCCTAAAAGGTAGTAGTGATTGGAACTCCGTGAAATCTCCCTTTGTCTTCAGAAAGGAGAATCATCCTGCCTGGTTGTGGTTTAATATATGAGCCTTTCAGATGGCCCAGAAGAAAGATGCCATTTGAACCAGTTGGTAAAGGTGTATTGGAAGCACTTATGCAGAGAATATTTTGCTTTGAGAGCATTGAATGGAGATAAAATCCAGGGCCCTTTTGAAAAGATCAGTGAACAGAATGCAACAATGAAGAAGAAGCTCTTGAAATGACTTCTTCTCCTCCGAATCCTTTTCCTATTGGTTATTAGATGTAGAGAGGGCAAAGTTTGGGCCTTTGGCATTTCAGAGAAAGATATGCAATTGACCAAGAAATAAATATAAAGTGGAAATTGGATCTGTGTTTGTAAGAGTCAGTTCTCTCAATTTCAGTTAAGCATATCCTAAAAGGCAAACAAACAAAATAGAATTACATCTCCTTTTTTTGTGAACTTGACATAAAATAATATTCAAACGTACAGATATTATACCTGTGCTATAAATATGCAGATTATATTAGACCTATGCTATAAAATAACAAACATCAGAGAGTTATTTTGGAGAGCAGCCAACAAGCTGAAAAAGCCTGATTCATGTGTCAAAGTTTTTGATGTTATACCACCGTAAAAGTAAGAAGCAGTTGGGTTTAAATGCCCCTTAAAAATTCAATATATAAGGAAATTTAAGTTACCTTCAGCTTAGTGTCACCTTTCTTTATTCATTAACTGAAAAGGTGACTGCTCACTGATCCAGAGTACCCTCTAGTTAAAGTCCAGTGTTTTCATATTGTGTATGATACGTGTGCGTCACTTGCAGAGGCTAATGAAATAGTTCAGATGGTTTATCAGTGCCTTTGAACCGAGGCCCATGATTTGTATATGAACATGGCTCACAACAGACTGTCAAAATTTCTCAGCAAACACCAAGTTCCAGACACCAAAGGATATTCTTTGTCAACCTTCTGCAATGTGTACCTTGAAAAGCAGGGAGTGAGTAAAAAGTGCGTCAGAAAATTTCCTTTTGGCTGGAAGCTGTAAGGATCTGAGGTAAGTTACAACACTGTGATCAGAAATAAAGAATGTCTTAATTTATAAACAAACAAACAAGCCAGGAAAAATATATCATACAAACTACATTCACGTCAGCTTCAATGTCTGTTCAACCCCCACCTCCAATCAAATCATCAAAACCTGCCAAATTGCCTTGACATCTTGAGCAGAACAACTCCTTTCTCCATCCTGGCAGTTATTATTATTATTGTTGCTAAAATCATATAAAAATGTGTTATTTAATTGTGTTACTTGAATGTGTTAGTAATACTCTTAGGTGGTTGGTAACACTCTTAGGCAGGGGTGTCAAACTGCCGGCCCATGGGCTGGTTGCATGATGTGGAGGCTGCCCCCACCCCAGCTCTGGCAATGCAAAAAAAAAGTCACGATACATCACGGCACATCACATGACGCGACGAGTTTGACACCCGTGCTCTTAGGGAAAGAGAAGAGAGTTTGTTCCTTTTCAAATTGCCAAGACCAGTTAAGATGCTTAATGGGAAATGAACAGCAGAAAGCGTTCTAGTCCACTTTCAATCAAGGAAGTTTCCTAGTGGGCTTTTAGCTGCTGTCTCTTGGTCTCTATGGCAATTCTAACTCATAGAGGTGTTGTTATTATTTAAAAAAAATCACTTCACACTGGTGACCCCCATATTGATGACCCCCTCTCCCCATAGCTGCCTGTTAGCCTTGCCTGATAGATCCAACAGGAAACATGGCCAGATGAACTAATCCTATGTTCCCTTGTTTGCATCTCTTTGTTGTGTCTCTCAGGGTCATTCCCATACAACATTACACCACCTGAGATGGACACCTTCCTTTGCCTAATGGCAGACAAGCTCTAATACAAAAAAGCACCTGTGACTTTAATTTAGGTTTTCATGTTTCCTTCAGATTCTGGAGCCAATATATATCCCTTAGAGCAGGGGTCCCCAACGCCTAGGCCGTGGCCTGGTACCAAGCTACGGCCCCTTTGGAACCAGGCCACAAAAGTGGCAGGAGCGTGTGCTCACGGTTGCAGCTCCACGAGTGACAGGCATGCATGCTTTGAAGAACAGCTCCATTTGTGCAAAACCATCCCCATGCTTGCAGAGAGCCATCCTCTGTCCCCCCCCATCCCGCTCCGCTGCCACCCCTGCCAGTCTGCAAAGCTATAAAGGTTGGGGTCTGTTGCCACTGGGAAACTAGATATAAATATGTGTGTATTTGATATATATTGTATATATGTGCTATGTATTTATGTACACCATCACTTGTACTATGTTTTTATGTATGCCATCGTGCTGCTTACTTCCAGACATTCAATGAGGTTTACAAACAATGAAATTATAAACCCAATCCATACACTAATAGAATGCCCACCCCCCAATTTCAAGTCCATGATCCATATCTTTTCCTGTGTGCAGAAAGAGACCCAACCAGACCTCAGGGCAAGATTTTCCATAACATGGGAGAATTTCATGAAATTAATTAGGAAACCCTGTTCTGCATAAAGATTTTCTGGTTATAATTCCTTAGCAGAATAAGCATAATGCTTAGATCTAGAAGAATAGGATTGCTATTGTATTATATGAATATGATTTTTAAAATCACCTCAATCTATGTTGAGGTTTACAAACAGGTGCTTTTCCACATGGTGGTGGGGATCTTTGGATAGACCAAGTGCCTAACATCACTGAAATGGTCTCGGTCACAAAGTTCATGGCAGACATGGCTGCGGTATGGGAACTGTCTGTAATCTGTGTAATAAGCATGATGGCTATTTCACAACATACCAATGTGAATAAAATTATCTAAAGTAAACGCTATTTAAAGATGAAGGATTTAGAAAAGTGAAATCCTAATTTTTGATATTAAGTTGAAGAACAATTCTGTTATTTATGCTCAACTACTTTCCTTTTCTAATGAAGAAACTGCAGAAGATAGCAAAACACAGATGACCTACAAATAGAAATAGAATAATTGTGGGAAAAGAAAGCAAGGTAGTGCCAATAGTAATTGGTACTACTACTCAAGCACCTCTTGAACACATCAGCATTGATAAAATCACTATCAGTCAATTGCCAAAGGTAGCTTTATTTGAAAAAACTTACATTATGTGACAATACCTTTAACATCATCAAATAAGAACATCTGCCCATCCCAGGTCCCTAGGGATAAAAATGCCTGGGTGAAGAGCCAGGTCTTCATGCTTCTTCTAAATAACCGCAGAATGGGGGTCACCCCAATTTCACAGGTAACCTTGTTCCAGGGGATAGGTGCTGCTATAGAGAAGGCGTGCTTCCGGGGCCCCAATAGATGATATTGTTTTATCAAAGGAACCCAGAGCACACCAACTTTGTAGGATTGAATTAGCTGGTCAGAAGTTATGAGAGACATGCAGCCACTTAGGTAACTAGGCCTATGACATGTAGGGCTTTATAAGTAACAACCAGCACAATACATTTAATGCCATCAAATATCAACATCTGTCTATCTCAGGCCCTTGGGAAGGACTTGGTAGGTGTACCATCATCATCATTTTAGCCATTGTCCATCCACTGCAGGATGAAGGCCTCTTCTGCATGTTGCCAACCAATACGGTACTGAGCTTTCTTTTGCCAATTGGGCCCACAGTACTTGCTGATGTGGTCAATCCATCTTGTTTTAAGTCTCTTTCATGAATGCTTTTTATCAAGTGGGATACATTCTATGACTGCCTTGGTCCACCTGCCATCAGTTCTTCTTGCTATGTGACCAGCCAGCTTTCATTTCAATTCTTTTACTCTCTTGATAATATCCTATACTTTCGTTTATTCTCTAATCCATGTGCAGGGCTTTCCATCTTGTCTTGTAAGGCTGAGCATGTATCTTTCCATGGCTGTTTGCACCACTCATAGCTTTTGTATCGATTGTGTCCATGTTTCACTGGCATATGTTAGAGCAGGTAGCACAAACTGATCGAAAACTTTTCTCTTCAGGCATAAGGGGAAAATCACCATTAGTTTGCCAAATGCATGCCAACCACATTTAACACGCCATTCAATTTCCTTTATTGTATCACCTTCTACTGAGATCCATTGAAAATCACCATTAGTTTGCCAAATGCATGCCAATCACATTTAATGTGCCATTCGATTTCCTTTATTGTATCACCTTCCATTGAGATCCATTAGCCAAGGTATATGGTCTACTGGGTCTAGTTCTTCTCCAGATATATTTTTTTCTTTCTTTGGTGAATTTATTAAACATAACCTGGCTCTTTTTCAGCTTTATTTTTAAGTCAAGTGGTTCTCCTGCTTTGTGCAGCTCTTGCATGTGTCTTTGAAGCTCTTCTGGGTCTTGTGAGAAGAGAATAGATGATATAACAATGCCAAATCCTGAACATCTGGCTGACTAAGTGATGAACCATAATAATGATAATATTGCAATATCTATCCCTAGGAATGCTCTCTGTAATAATGAGAATGGAATTATATCTCATCAGCTAAACTCAATTACTGTAGAATTCCTCCCCATGAAATAATTCAATAAATTATTGAATATATTCAGTATATTCAATAAATAATTTAATATAAATAATTCAATGCACAGTAACTAACAGAGATATCTATCAATAGAGATGCTCTGTTAACATGTATACTCTGAACAGTATACATGTTAACTGCTACATAATGTAACATATTATAAACAGAGATGTACTAAACTCTGCACATTATAGAGAAAAGACAGATACATTTAAATTAATTGCTCATTCCTCAAGTGAAGGCATTAATGACACCAGGACAGCAATACAATTCAAAAATTAAAAATCCAAAGGATGAAATATATGCATTGCTTCTATGACCATACAATATATCAACCTGCAAACCAGCGCTGAACTTATCACCCTTATATTATCCATTACATTCTGAAAGGCTTGAAAAATAAAGGATCCAGGGTAACACAATCACTTCTTTCTCTTCCCTTTCAGTCAGTCAACAACATGAAAAATGAAGGAAAGAAAATGAAGGAAGAAAAAGTTTGTTTGCATCCTTTCTGTATCTTCTGAAAAAAATACGATGTGTTCCAAGATCTCTTTTCAGTTTTGCATGACCTTCACCCTATCTCAAGAGATGTACCTGCTTCATGTTTATTACTGCATACAAACTTTCTATTCATAGTTTTCCTCGCCGGTATAATTTTTGGAGGTTAGGCTGGAATTTCCTTCTGTGGTGTATGGTAACCGTTCACCTGAGGGCTTGCTCCAAATAAAAGTTTACATTCCTCCAGCATCTCATTTCAGATGCAAAGGCTCTTGAGGTATGTGGCTCTTCTATTGAATAACTGCTCACATTGACATGTTCCAGGGGCCAAAGGAACATCGCGTTCTTACACTTTACTGGCAGCGGGAATGCCCAACGCTATTTCCTCTCATAAATATTTTATAATAGACGAGACTTTTAAAATATGCCAGTCCTCTCCACTTCAGGTATAAGAACTAAGAAAGCTGGAAATAACACCCCCATCCCACCCCTGGTGACTTGGGCCTAGCAGTGGGAACTCAACTACAGCAAACACAATCTCCTCCTTAGACTGAAAGAGAGATCATTTCATTGGAAGGCTGTTCCAAGAGGTCACGTGGTGATGGGAAGCACAGGAAGACAAGAGTATTTTTGAGAAGATTTCAAAGGTATGACGAGGGGGAAGGATGCTGCAAGAAACCTCCAGGTCTGGGTCTCTCTTTGATGTTTCTTTAGCTAACACATGCAACCTTCTGTGGTATTTTTTTTTTAAAATGTGGTGAAATGGAACGGTAATTTGCATGGTTATAATGCAAATAAAAGAATCATAAATAATGATTAACCTAAGTATCTATGAACAACCTAGTTATTCACTGATAGGCAACTGCCAAATGAGCTTGTCTTTTAATCAAGATTCATCTTGAAACACTATTTAAGATTTATTTAATTTATTTATTTATTTATTTATTTATTTATTTAATTTATATGCTGCCCTTCTCACAAGACTCAGGGCAGCATATAAATTAACATACTACCAGGGGGGAAATTAAAATATGGCTATAAATACAAATAGCTTTCTATCTTTTCACTAAACAATAATACCTTTGCCTTGTTAGCTTAGAAGACAAGACATTTCATTTCATCCCACATTTCTTGAGGATTCTCCATTTGTGTCTCTTCTGTTATTATTTTTGTTCTGTTATTATGTTTGTTGAGTTTGCTAGATAGACATCATCTGACTGTAAAAGCTGTTTTAAGACACTAACATGCCTTTGCATACGTTTAAAAAACAAAAGTGTTTGTGCATTCTTCTAATTGAGATGCAAGTAATAGCAATGATTGTTTTCTTTAGCTGATTTATTTAGGACATTTTAAACCAGAACCAGAAAGGGGCTTGCTATTTGGGGCTGTTTGAAGCACTGCAATGGCTTTCAGAATCAATAAACTTTTAATTTGTAAGGATTCTAACAGATCTGACAATGAAAAAGGAAACTTCCCATGCTGCATATAATGAAAATTTAAGGATGCAGGTATTCAGACTGAACTATTGCTTTTGGTACCTTTAAAACTATTGTGGCTTATTCACACCAGCTAAATGTTTTCTTTGAGGAAATGCCTTCTAATGTTCAGTTGTACCTGCTCTCCGGAAATTTAAGACTATTATTCCTGCTTTTTAACAGCAAAAACAAGTCTTTATGGGAAGTTGCTACAGAGAGAGTTGCAAGAATATAATCTGAAAGGTGGTTTCCTCAAATCAATGGAAAAATTAAAGGCTTGAGGTGAAAAAAGTACTGTGTGCAGTCCATTTTTAAAATGTTACTAGCTACTAAAAATATTTTTCACGAACTAAATATATTTGTTATAGCTAACATTCATAGCAGTAATTGTACAGATGAAAATCTTCTTTGTCAGATGTTTTGCACTTGACCAGTTCTGCAGAAAACAATGGAGCACATTGAAATACAGATTTCTTTAAGGTTACTATTAGCTTGCCATGATCCGTCTAAAGCTTTTTTGCTCAGAAACCAGACAGGATAATCAGCTATCAGGATAATTCCATCAGTCTTGGAAAAAGGAAATTTATACTAAATTCTTAGGGGTTTTTTCCCACTACAATACAGTAATATGACATTTCAATAAGTAGACTTCTTTGGGGGTGGGTGGGACAGAAGGTGATGAAATATTATTTTGCTATAATGTGAAGTATTTGCTATAATATGAACAATGTGATTATTGCTCTATAGATACTTCTTCTAAGACACCTATAGTGTTGGTTTATATCAGGGGTAGGTAACCTTGGCTCTTTTATGACTCGTGGACTACAGCTATTCTGGCTCAGAAATTCTGGGAGTTGAAGTCCACGAGTCATAAAAGAGTCAAGGTTGCCTATCCCTGGTTTATATCAACTAGCATTATATTTCATTTACACATTCTCTGTCCAATGCAAAATCACAACTAGTAAAGGAATAAAGAACAGGTAATTTTTGACTTACAACAGTTTGTTTAGTGACTGTTCAAAGTTACAATGACATTGAAAAATGTGCCTTATGGCTATTTTTCCCAGTTGTAACCTTTGCAGCATCCCTATGGTCATGTGATCAAAATTGGTAACTGGTTCACCTTTGTGACTGTTGCTGTGTCCCAATGTCATATGATCACCTTTTGTAACCTTCTCACAAGCAAAGCCAATGGGGAAGCCAGCTTCATTTAACAACCAGGTTACTAACCTATCAACTGCAGTGATTCACTCAACAATTGTGGGAAGAAAAATTGTAAAATGGGGCAAAACACACTCAACAAACGTCTCACTAACAACAGACATTCTGGGCTCAGTTGTGGTGTTAGTTGAGGACTATCTGTACTGTCATTTATGAAAACTTACCTCTGATTTCAGGTTAGCATTAAGTAACACAATACAGTGCAATTTTTAAATCCAGGTTTTTGTGTCCTAACCACAGATGTTTTGGCCAAAATATGAAATCATTAAAACTAAGGTGGGACTTTCTTTTTCCTTTACTTCCCCCTCCCCCACAAAAGTTTATTCCTTAACCCCCTTTGCATTCCTAGATATTCTGTGGGGGGGGAAGAAAATGGCAAATGTCAGGACTATAATAGCTCTGTGATACCATCATACTAAAAGGCTTTCATGGCAAGGGACATTATTATCTATTCCATCCAGCTGTTCAGTGTCAAAAGATCAAAATCCACTCAGTGGCCACATTGTCACCCCTACCATTACTTTTTGGCCAGATGACAAATCCTTGTTCCCCATAGATTGATTGCAGGTCCCAATCTCATTTTGCAACAACCAAATATTTTAATTCCACAACTGAGTCACATTTTAATCCGGAAAGGTTGGTTTCTAGTGGTGCTAGATTTCTGTTGAAATTCATCACCCCATTACAGTTGTTATTATGCATCTTATTGTTTTTCCTTATTGTTTCCTTTGAGGCTACAATGCTTGCTGAATGATATTTGGAAAATAAAAGATACTTGTGGTATTTCTGGAAGCAACAGTGAAGCCAGCTGAAAACCAGTTTGGGTTTGTTGTGAGAACATTTTTTCATATGCCTGCATATGTCATTCTTGTGGACTGTCTCAAGAAGACATTGTACAAAGCTAGCCTTTAACATGGGTTTCATGAATGTAGAGTTCCACTTCATTACACTACTTTCTTTTATTGGCAAGCCCTAACCCTAATCCTTTTGAAATAAAGCTGGTCTTTAATATGTAGTGCCTGCCATGTGTAAAATGCTGTTTTTCAAAACAGGGATGGCTTTCACCTCCTGTTTGGCATAACTTTCCTGTTTCATTTTCAGCATCATAAACAAGATGTTTACCTTGACATACTCTGATGCATATCACAGGTACCCAAAATAGAGGAGAGCATCTTCTCTGTCCCATAAATTTGGCATCTTTGACAAATATGGGACAGGAAAGAACTGGGAGATTATGTGTCTTTATGTGTAAATGCAAAATGAAGATGAGGTAGCTGTAAGAAGCCGCTCCCTTTTGGAAGACATAACATTTAAAAAGATTATTTATAATTAGACATTGAATGATCATCACATTACATTCATTTTCCATTACGAGTGAAAGTTCATGTTTATTGTTTGCCCAATGAAACTGTGGAATTTCCATTGAAGGTATTTAGGAAAAAAAGCTGTCAGGAATGATTTAAATTATATACTAACACCTCATCAGTTCTGGGTGGCTTTGCTAAAAACACCTTTCCAGTGTTAACATTGCAAAGTTGTTTTTTTTTAAAGGCTACACTCTTTTAAACTCATTTGTTTGTGATTATATATTTTTTTCAAGTTGGATACTCCAGGTCCTGAACTGTCAAGAGATAATCTTATTTCATTTCTTGGCTACATCAACAGAAGTATAATTTCTAAATAACTAGACTTAACTGTTTTACTTTAATTTTGCTTTGCCCATATTCCACTTCAAGTCCTATGTCCAATTTTGGACACCACAAGTAAAGGATTCTGAGAAATCCAGACAAATGCAACGAAGAGCAATCAGGGTAATTAGAGGAGCAGAAACTAAATCTGAGAATGTTTTGAAAACTGGGGATATCTTTATTTCTAGGTTTGAGAAAGGGCAACTGAGGAAGTTTAGATGAATGTGTCTCACAAAAGAAGGCCTGTTTTCTTGCTCCAGGATAAGGACCCAGAAAAACAGTTTTAAGTTAGAGAAAGTCAGATTCCAGTAGAATGTTTAGACAAATTTATAACAATAAAGAAAATTTGACATTGGAACCAATTATCCATAAAGGTAGTGGACTCCCCTTAATTGGGTTTGTAAAAAGAAAATAAAGCAAAAATAACTGGGTGTCTATTTAAAATACTGACCATTATAACCAACCCCTCTTCCATAGTACTGAATTAGAAATGAACGACATCTATGTGAGAGAAATCTTCAAGAAAGGTTTACTGAAACATATTAGTGAATGGTGAGGATGATTAATGTCTTGCTGCAGAAAAGAATATTTTCCAAATTTTTGAAAATTGGTATGATTACGCCATAACTGAAAAACAATATATTAGTATTAAAAAAAATTGAGCAAGTTTTCCAAGTTTGCGGTGACTTCTGTTTATCCTCAGTTTGCAGTCTGCAAAATTTTAAAGACTTTTATTGCTGTTGTTTCTTCAGCAGCTGTTGTGCATTTTTGTACTTCAGTTCAACTTCTGGGGAAGAAATGGCAGACAGAAGATGGCTCCATGAAAAGTGGAGCTGATGACTGTGGCAGAATGAAGAGCCAGCAAATAGACTGGCTCTTCAGAATTCCTTTCCGGACAAGGAGAAAACTGAAGATTGCCCACAAATGCTCTGGACAGCTGCTTGTCAAAAGAAGGCTGCAAGATACCGGTAGCAGTCTCTGAGAAGGTTTAAAGTTCTGGGAGATTAGAGAATAGCCACCTTGCTCAAACGGTGAGCAATGCCTTTGAAAGGACACTAAGTTTGCATACTTCCTTTTCTAATCCCTTTCAGAAATTGCTTATTAACTGCTTTTCAGTATCAGGAAACTTTGGATCAACAAGTTTTACAGCACTGGCTGAGCTTCCTTCAATCCTTAGTGAAAGGAGTTTTAACGACAAATTTAGAACTTTTAAACACTTTTTTTTGAATAAACAATAAAGGGGTGATTAAACCTTTTTAAACAGAGTAATGGCCAGATACATTTTAAATAAGATTTTGGAATTAATTACAAGGAATCTTTTCCATAGGAAAATCCTTTTGTTTTGAATTTTCTGAAAACAAACAATAGGTTAAACCTTAAACCAGACATGTCAAACTTGCGATGTCACGTGATCTCGCGAGATGTATCGGGACTATTTTGCCATTGCCGGCAATGGGGTGGGCGCGGCTCCAGTATGATGAAACCGGCCCACGGGCTGGCAAGTTTGACACCCCTGCCTTAAACACTGGAAACTAGAGGGAACTAAATTTTATAATTAAAGGAGAAGACTATTTAAACTTGACTTACAGTTACGGAATGAAGCAAAATATTTTAACATTGGAAATAAGATAAATAGCTAAGGGACCTAGGCATTTTTAGCCTAAAGAAAAGAAGGCTTAGGGGAGATGTCATAGCAGTCTTCCAATACTTGAAGAGCTATCATATACAAAAAGGTGCTGAATAACAGAATAATAGAATAACAGAGTTGGAAGGGATCTTGGAGATCTTCTAGTCCAACCCCCTGCTCAAGCATAGCTTTGAAGGCCATGCAGGAAGCTATGGGTGGAAGCTTATCAGAAAAAGATCCAATCACTGTCAGGAATTAAGGAGGAATTTCCTGACAGCGAGGATGATTTATCAATGGAACCTCCTGGAATTGTGGGTGCTCCGTTGCTGAAAGTTTTCAAGAAGAGATTGGACAACTATTTGTTGAGGCTGATATAAGAGCTGCTGCCTTGGTAGGGGGTTGGACTAGAAGACCTCTGAGGTCCTTTTCAACCCTATGATTTTATAATAGTGAAATATACTTTTAAACAATGAGCCCAGAAGTTAATTTTGTCTTCCTCTGTCTTCCTCTTCCTCTGTTTAAAAGATGTTATAGAAGAGGAACAAGTTTTACCTAACCAAACTAATACTGAGTTGAAAGTGGATATACAAATGGCAGGCTACAGGAGTCACATGGAAAAAGAGGTTAAACCTGGACATAAAAAAGAAACAATATAGTATCTTAATAAATTAAAGTGACATACAAATAAACTGAGAGTGAACTGGTTAATTTCCTGTATGGGATTTACAACAGAGGCTTGTTAAAGTTTTGAAGAGTTTTGTGAGAAGGGACAAATTAAAAATGAAATCAAATTCTATGACATACAAATAAAGGGACTAAAGACCAAGACTGTGAGTAGTAAAAGGAAAGAATATAAAGTTAGTTTATCAAATCGAGGTTAAAATAGATATGTTGTTATCTCTGAAAATCCTTAATGGACTTTTGCTGACACCAAAATGGAAAAGATAAGGCTTTAAGACAGGGGTGTCAAACTTGCGATGTCCCGTGAAATTCGTGACGTATCATGACTTTTTTCCCATTGCCGGCAATGGGGTGGGCGCGGATTTGGCATGACGCATCTGGCCCATGTACTGGCAGTTTGACACCCCTGCTTTAAGGCAATGTTTCTCAGTCTTATCAACTTTAGGATATGTGGACTTCAACTCCCAAAATTTTCTAGCCAGCATGCTAGGGGATTCTGGGAGTTAAAAGTCCACAAATCTTGAAATTGCCAAGATTAAGAAACCTTTAAGAATATGCTGCTAGATAAGAAATGAGATATGGGAAATGGGAAGAAGAAATATTTTGTTGCATCTTAAGAAAAGGTGATATGTTAATAAAATTGTTTATATTTGTTGTAATGAAGGGGGAAGCCGTTCTTTATATATTTCTTTTTCTTAATTATATTCTGATTTTTCTTTCTTTTACCTTTTTCTATTTTTTTTCTTTCTTTTCTGCAAAGTCTACTTTTTCTCTTTTTTCCCTTCTTTTCTGCATAGTCTATTTTTTCTCTTTATTCTGTTTTTAGTTTGTATTGTTGAAATGGTGATCGTTAATAAAATCAGCACTTAAAAATGCTTTTAACTCTTATCTGTTGAAAGCCTCCTTAAAGCACAGCAGGATTTTAAATGTTTTGCATAACAAATTTCAGAATTCCTGTGTTTTTACCTTCATACATGCAGATTCTCTTGTATACCACTAGATGTGCTGAACTCTGAATTAAACTACAAGCCTTTATTGAAAGGATATGCTTGGTACCGTAAATTTGTTTTTTAAACTAGACAGAATGAGGAAAGGATAAGAAAAAGAGACTTAAGTGGTGACATTAACTTTAGACAGAATAAGCAGATTGTCTCGGGCAATAGGTGAAGATAACATCATTCCTATCCACCAAATTGAGAAAGAGGAAGGATCACCTGGAAGGATCCTACTTTCTGTCTCTATTCTGCTTCTTTATGTATAGTAACAGTCACCAGCCTTTCCAGCTCTGTGGACCGGCAGCAGTGGCAGCAGGATAGGAGGGGATGGTTTCGTGCATTTGTCCACCACTTGCATGGCCCAGTTTCCAATGATCACGTACCAGCATCGAGCCATGGACCAGGGGTTGGGGACCCCTGATGTACAGTATATAGAGCTGGAGCCATCCTTTTGGGATCACCCATGCTCAGTTTCCAGTGGCTCTGAAAAGTTTTCTACCTTTTAATAAAGAGATATAGGTAATCGAAATGTTATCTGTGGTTCATGACTCTCCCTCTTCTTGCTTGCTTTTTGTATCATTTTCGTCAGTTAAGAGTTTTGATATTTGCTGAAGTTGAATAAAATATATTTCTGCTGGATGAACTGGGTGACATGATGAAAAGCATATGAAGATGTCACAGTGCAAATGCTGCAGCAACTTGTGTCAAATTCAGGTTCACAAGTGTAAGGTGTGTGATGCTAGCACCACAAGTGTTGTTTTATTCTGGCAACATTGCAGTTTGGTGTGGACAACATAGGCTCAGTAACGTTCAGATGTGGGTTATTTTAGCAACTTGTTTTCTTCCATAGAAGATGCAGCTTTGTCACATTCACCTCTAAGAGAAAGTTTCACACCACTGTTATTTAGATAATGTAAAGTTTTTTCACCTCAGAATCCTAATAAACCCCAATGAGACTCTGAACACGAGGCCACTGAAAAGAACACAGTTTTATTCCTTTGATCAAAATAATAAGCTGGGTGTCCCAATCTCTTGTCACACGCACGTACACTATGAGACAGAGCAGAATGAGCACACCCTAATCAAAAAGGGTCTGTCTTTTATAACTAATACACATTTTTTTCTTAACATTGCAAGGTTCCTAAAGATTTCTTTTTCAAGCATGTTGCAATTCTGCATCTCTAAGCTCTGAATACACAATAGCTCAATAGCTGGCAATTAGCCCAGAAACTTAACTTGTTACTTCCAGGCAGAGAAGCAAAGAAATACATTTTAAAACTGCAGCAGGGAAGTGAGAAGAGAAAAGCAAAATGATACATTTAAGATCCAAGGAGAAAAGGGGGTGGAAGAGCATCGCTATATGATGCAAGCTATAGCAGTGTCATTTTTAAAGTATCAGAAAGCTTTTCTTTCTCTTTGCTCAGCACAATTTAAATTACATTGAAGCACATACAGAAAGCAAACAAAATAAATGAACAATGGCTAGAGTAGGCTATGTTATTCATCAGCGGTTCTCAACCTGTGGGTCGCGACCCCATTTGGGGTCGAACGACCATTTCACGGGGGTCGCCAAGCACCGCAGTCCGCCATTTTTTTTAGGTCGGCCATTTTTTTTGGGTCAGCCATTTTTTTCCCTATCGCGATGTGGGCCGTCGCGCCGCGCATGCGCAATGCGGGCCGTCGCACTGCGCATGCGCGATGCGGGCCGGGGTCAAGCCCCAGAAAAGGTTGAGAACCGCTGTTATACATGAAAAATTATATTTTGAAAGATTACATTTTGATCCTTGAATAACACTAAATTGTCAGTAATTAGGAAGTTAAAATTGTCCAACAACCTACCTTTTATAATAGATTTACAAATATTTGTACTTATATATTTACTTGGCCTCCTGGCCAAGATCATGTCTGTCTGTCTGTCTGTCTGTCTGTCTGTCTGTCTGTCTGTCTGTCTGTCTGTCTGTCTTGCAACCAGCTAAGGTACTTAGTTACTTATTTACTTACCTCCCTCCCTACCTTCCTATTTTCTTGGCCTCCCAGCCAAGATCTCATCTGGAACTTTTCTGGGTTATAAAATGCAATAGCACATAGCATTGTTTGCAATTCAGGTTAACAGTCGAAGGTTAAGGAATCAGAGGTCAAAAATACAGTGAAAATTTATATCACTTGATGAAACACACAAAAAAAATGCATCTGCTAAGATCAAAATAGGAGTATGAATTCATAGGTTATAGCAGTGATGGCGAACCTTTTAGAGACCGAGTGTCCAAACTGCAACCCAAAACCCACTTATTTATTGCCGGGTGCCAGGTGGGATGTGGCCCACTGGGTGGCTGTGGCTGTCGTGGTCATGGCAAACTAGGTGGGTGTGGCCAACGTGGGCATGGTCACCTCGATGTTGCTCATGGGGAGGGATGCCTGTGGATGCCAGGCAGGGTTGGGGGAGATCCAGGGTGTCTCTGGCAGATGGGGCAGTGGGGAGGAGGCTCGTCCTGTGGGGTGAGTAGAGGCGAGGCAGGGCGGGGGTACCATTGCCGTGGGGCAAGGCGAGACAGGGGTCAAGGCAGCTGCTGGCTGTCACCATCAGCCCCTGCACACAGAGGCCAGCGAGCGCATGGGGGCTGACAGTGTCTGTCAGCAGTCACAGCCTGCCAGCTCCTCGACTGGTGCACTCTGGGGCTCCACAGCCCACCACCAGCAGTTCAGAGAAGCTGCCTCTGAGCTGGACAGCTGGCCAACAGCTAAGGAGGCAATGCAGTGGGTCGTGCCTGGGAAAAGGAGAGCATGCAAGGCCAGGAGGGATGGGATGGGGGGAGGGAAACCAGCTGTGCCAGGGTGCATCCGTCCACATGGGACCTCAGGCAGCTGGTTGAAGAGGGATGGTTGCCATCTCTGGGGCATGGCACATGTGCCCACAAAGAGGGCTCTGAGTGCTGCCTCTGGCACGTGTGTTGTAAGTTTGCCACCACTGGGTTATAGTATGCTAAGCACATATAGGAAATAATAATACTATTGTTTCCTATATCACATTTTAACAATTTTATGACATTCAACAAGTCACAGGTTTCAAAAGTAGAACTATTTAAGGTAAACAGCAGAGAATCTGAGGCAAAAATGAGTCTAAAAGTAAAACTGAGTTCATGTTTTCTCTGATGCCTAATGCTAGTATAATGGATATGCAGATGGAAAAATTACCTTGCTCTTAATTTAATGTAAACATTCCAGTTTATGGTTTGACTTTTTTTTTTACAAAAAATAAAAATCTGTTTATGAATCAGTGAGATGTTCTATAATATTCCTAAGGAAAATCTTACAGAATAGCTTCAAAATTACTTCTGGCCTCCTTTATTTTTCTCATAATATTACTTTCTCAGCTTCTTTGTATGCGAGTACCATAATCCCACTGTTTTAATCAGCTGAGGTAGAATTGCTGTATCACTAGCACCCTCCAATGGTAAATCTTGGGTTTTTCCCCCCAAAGTGAAGATAAGTTTGAGCAAATTTTGTTCTAGCTCACATTTCACTCCTTTCCATCAGAACTCTGCTAAACACCTTCTTAGACACGATTAACAAAATAATCTCCATTTTATTTTGCAGTCACTTTTTCTTTTTCTTTTCTCCGTATAAAAAGAACTATAACAGCTTTCTTCCAGGATTCAGACATGGTGGAGCCTTCCTATACTAAATAAATTATTCAGCAAGCTACAATTTACTTTTAACATTTCCACACTGACCTGATATGCAGCCTTACATTTTTTATATTCTCACAATATTTATAACTTCTTTTTATTTTTCCCTTGCACATTAACATTTGTAACAGTCATAATCAGAACGTTTCAACAGGAAATAAAATCACAGAAATAATCAGGTTAAAGTTGGTTCAAAATCTGGCAGATTTACAAATGCTCATATATAATAAAGCCTCTACAGACTGCCACTGATTTCTATAATTTGAAATTAACATGTTTTATTATCGCATTACAGGTTGCTACACTTGTACATTTCATTTCATCCTTTTGAAAAACTCAAGCATGGCGTCCATTCATATTTCTCTAGGTTAAACTATGGACATTTCTTTGGATCTTACTCTGGGTCTAGGCATAAGACAGCCATGGCTCTCTTGATCTCAGAGTAATCTAGACTAGGCTGTTTCTGAATCAGGTCTCTAAAACAAATTGGATAGTCTATGCTCACTCCTAACTTGTAATAATTCAAGTTCTGATTATTCCTTTTATTTCACGCCAAAAGTGACAATATTGAATTAGAGGATTTCTGCCATTATTAAGTTCAATGCAAACCATTCCAGAAGTAAGCTACCCTGCCCAGTCAATAACCTAGATATTCTGTCCTCTTGACCTCACCATCTATCCAAAATGCTATCATTAGGGAGACTGATTGCTGATGGTATTGTAGAGCCCATAAACAGCAGCAGCTGTGTTGACCTTTAAGAGATAAATTCTGTTATCTAGAGAGGCAATCCTATTAGTGGGGCTGCATTTTTTAGAAATCTTCTTCAGGTAAAATATAGCTAAAACCCCAGGAAAAAAAATCTAGGGAAGACAATGTGTCTGATATTTGAGCCATCCCTGTACATGTTTATACAGTATTCTTAGATGAAGCATGCAAACATTTCTCTTATTAGATAAAAGGTTATCTAGGGTCATTTTTAATTGAGAAAGGACCAATTAATAACTGAATCCCTTCCTCTTTCTTCTTTTCTTTTTTCTTTTCTTCTTATCATGGCATTTTATGCAAGTGCTTTGTTGCATAAAATGTCGGTCTTTCAGGTGTATCACTGCCACTTGCAACATGCCTGAGCCCTGGAGCAATTGATCAAAGTTGAAGTTCTTTGAAGCTTCTGAATTACAATAGGATACATTAGACCATTTGTTCTGTTCCTTGGTAAGATTGCATTTTATGCCACGTTATCCAGTTCTATCCCACTATTTGAATTTCTTCTGGATCCAATGCATATTCCTAATTTAAATTGAGCACTGATATAGGGTAGGGTTCAGACTGGGTTTAAATCTAACTACCACTAACTGTACACACATACCTAGACACACACACCATATATGGAAATGTATCAAGACCAAAAAACTATCTTGTTTTGCTACTTATAAGAGACAGCTTATATATGAGCTGGTATGCCTGATAATTTTCAGATCTGCTCACCTAGGTCTAACTTAAAATCCTCCAGTTATTTCCATTTTTCTTCCCACACAGCTGGCATTCACATTTAAATAGATCAAAGTTCATTATGTAACAAGATGATAAAAAGTGTTGAATTATTTAAACTTTGGTACAAATAAGCTGTTCAGCCTTTAAATGGGTTATTTATAACATGACAATGGATCAGTATGATTCCACAGGAGAAAAATTTACCTTGTGCAAAAGCTAAATGACTTTTACATATCTATGTTTTAATATATTTTTTTAGGTCGTGTTGTGTAAGTGTCTATAGTTCTCAGAGGCATCCAGGATTAACCTTGATGGTCATAGCTAGGTATTCAAAATCCCATTTTGTATATGTATACATTTTTAATCAAATTTCTATACCATCCATATCACTTGAGTGACTCTGGGTAGTATATATGTGTGTGTGTGTGTGTGTGTGTGTGTTTTTTTGTGTGTGTGTGTGTACATATGCACATATACACATGTGCAGTTCCAATCACACGTGCACTGATATTTCTATTTCTTTTGCATATTATTGTAGGAGATGATCAGGCAGAACCCGAAGGCAGAGTCAAACATATCATTAGTCTGAAATCCCTACGACCCTAAAAGATATCTAAGTCCAGCCCTCCTTGAAGTCCATTGATTCTTATCCATGCCAATTTGCCTTAACTGTTAGTTGATCAGATTCTTGTATAGGCTTCAGGGAATAAATTTGCAGTGCTTTTAAACTCCTGGTTTCCTGATCCGGACAATTATAGCTATACAAATATAAATGGAAAATAAATAATATTGAGTTTTTCTCTTCATTTCAAAATATCACTGTAATAGGAAAACAAGAATGTCTGAAGGAAAACTAAACACTCAAATGTCTAAGCGGAAGATACCATGGCAACCTTATTGGTCATTTCAAACCACTCGCAGTACACAAAGTTCCCTGTTGCATGTTCCCACAAGGAATACTAGTGAGCAAATATTTATTTCCTAAATCTGGGTCATGGTGAGAAATATAAATATTTTTCATGTTACCTAGGATCACAACATATCTACTTTCAGGATTTGTTCAATCAAGTGAACAATGTGCCCAATATTTCATAGATACTTTTTAAAATAATGGATTTTTCTGTTACTTATAGAATCGAACATGAAATTAGAAATTGAGATACTCCTCCTGCTAGACTTCCTAAACACTTTGGCCCTAGGCCAAACCCATCAATTAATTTCTTTTTTCCTCTTTCATTCCAGTTCATAGACAGCCCTACAGACAACTAATAAAAGATGGGGAAATGATCAGTGATCAAGTCTTCTCCAAATGTCAACTGGTCAAAAAAAGGGAGATTCTAGATGAGGATTTATTAATAGGAAGAGAACGGAAGAGGATACTATAAGTGATAAAGAAGGGATGTTTTGGCGTATAGTTGAAGCTCGATGTGAAGAGTGAAGAATGTTTACCAAACCAGACGTTTACAAAGACTAATACCTAATGTTGTATTTTATGTTATATGATGATTGCCTCTTAATATGATCTTATGCTTAATGTTGTTTGCTTTAATATTGAAAAAGTGGATTGAATTTCTAACTCAGGTTATTGAATTTCTACCTCAGGATCTTTTGTTAGGGATTATAAAAGATTGCACTATTACTGAGATGAAGTTAATTCTGAAGCGCGAATGAACAATATGTAATAGACTAGATATAGTAGATAGACCATATACAAGAGCTGTATTTTCAGGTCTTATGAGGACAGCTTATTAATATGAGCCCAGGTTTAATGTTGATTGCTTTAATATTGGAAAAGCGTACTGAATTTCTACCTCAGGATACTGAATTTCTACCTCAGGATCTTTTGCTAGGGATCATAAAGGATTGCACTACTACTGAGACGAATTCACTTCTGAAGCTCGAATGAACAATATGTGATAGACTAGAAACAGTAGTTAGAACATATATAAGAGGAATGTTTACTAAACCAGACGCTCACAAAGACTAATCCTTAGTGTTGTATTGCAGGTTATATGATGATTGCTTTCTAATATGATCTTATGTTTGATGTTGATTGTTTCAATAAAAGAATTTTTTTACCCCCCAAAAAAGAAGGGATGTTTTTGTTTTCCTGAGAACAGTGAATTGGAAACCAATAACAAATGGAGAGAAATTTTAGAGAGAGCTACTGTAATTAGATTACAAAAGAAGCAGAGTGCCTGTCCCTTTAATAGCTTTCAAGCTGGACAGCAGTGAAGTGAAATAGGTATTTCTACCACTATTGCTGAAAGCTCTTTTTTCAACAGAACATATGAATTTAGCAGCTAAAACTGCTTCTTCTGGCCGACCATGCTCAACTTATCATTTATCATTCCAGAATTATTGTATATTCCCCTTTCAACCCCAAATGTTGCTATGTTGGTTTTAGCCCTCAATGGCTTGAGGGCTCATGCTCTTCTGCTAGAATTGGCAAACTTATGCCTTCTAGTAGTTTTGTAGGACAGCTCTTAAAACACCTTGTCTTTTACTGCTCTTATTCAATCCTGACAGAGACTGGTTGGAACTGAAGTAAAAAAAAACTTCTGGAAAATAACAAATTGTCTCCTTCTGTCTAATCTCTCTCTCTCTCTCTCTCCCTCTCCCTCTCCCTCTCCCTCCCTCCCTCCCTCCCTCCCCCCCTCTCTCTCTCTCCCATCCTCTCTATCTCTATCTATCTATCTCTTCCTCTTCCATCCTCTATCTGTCTGTCTGTCTGTCTGTCTGTCTGTCTGTCTGTCTATCTATCTATCTATCTATCTATCTATCTATCCATCCATCCATCCATCCATCCATCCCTCCCTCCCTCCATCCATCCATCCATCCATCCATCCATCCATCCATCCATCCATCCATCCATCCATCCATCCATCCATCTATCTATCTATCTATCTATCTATCTATCTATCTATCTATCTATCTATCTATCTATCTATCTATCTATCATTTATCTGGTGACTATTAACTGTTATATTAAGACATACCCTATTAACATATCATATTGTGTATTGTTTTTTAGCCAAATTAACTGTAAATTAACATTATTTCATAAGGAAGCACTTTGTTCCTAAAAGAGAGGCAAAGGGAACTTCAGACAGATTCAGGGGCAACAGTGAAAATATTTTAACAACAGACTTCCGGTTTTGTCACGCAGCCGCCATGGATGGTTGGGAGATCTGCTCTTTCTCCCCCGTTCAGTTTTGCAGCGCTGGGGGCCCCTGAAAAGGGCCAAAAATCGCCCCGGAGAGGTGACCAGCAAGGAGGGGCTTTTGCTGGATTGAAGGAGAGTAGCAACTTTCCTGAAGACCTGGCATTTTTCCTCCAAACCTGCGGACAAAAGGACCGGCCATATTTGTCCCTAGGCTGCTAACAGCCGAAGTCACATTAACATCTGGCAACTTCAAAGCAGTGTGGAAAGGATTGGGTGAGATCTGCCTCTCTTACATCCTAATTACTTAATTACCTGCATAAGCTGCTAAAGTACTTTCCCCCTGTGGTGAGGGAAGGGGGATTTTAGCCCTCCCTCCAGAAACAGCAGCTATCAACCACTTGGGAGTTTAAAACGTTGGGAAAAATACTGGGATCCTAATTGGAATTCTGTTTTTTAAAATTAGTGGATTATAAGACTTGTAACTTTATGTTCTCTATTTTTTTCTTCTTCTCTGATTTTTATTCTAACTATTGTTGAAGATTTGGGTTCTTTTTCTCCCCCTTACAATAGAGGGGGAAAAGAAAACTGAAAAGATTCAACTAACTCTGAATGACATTTGCTGGCTAAATTTGAGACTGTAACCTGCTATTCTTAAAGAAAGCTTTGTCGATTACCTTAAAAACAGATAAGATTCAAAGTAACCTTGAAGCAACAGCTGCAAGAAACTCAGCTCAGCTTTGTACTTGGTGGACTTTCTGATTGTAAGTTCTTTGTTTAGTCTAATATATGACAATGGAAGAAGAACAGGAATGGATTTCTCACACAGAGGAGGTACAGGAACAAACTCTTTATATGTTAAAAGCAATTATCCAAACTCTCCGTATGCAAGCTCAAACTATGACTTCAACTAAAGAATCATCTATACAGAATTCTATAGAAAAGGGGAAACAACCAAATGTTATGACAGAAGACTTAGATACTCAACAAATACAAACTGTGGAAAACATGGGAAGGAAACTGATAATAGAGAACAAGGAAAGGACTTTTCTTATAAACCAGAAGGAATTTGAAGACAAAAAAGAAAAACAGATGAAAGATACGATAAATACTTTGGGACAACTGCATCAAACTGGAAAAATAAAGACCTGTAAAACCAGCTAGCCCTCTTAAGAAAACAGCAACTGAACACCTTTATCAATATCAAACAATAGTTACAACAATACAAGGAGATCTTTTTGATGATTTAAAAGCGAAGATACGAAAGATGATTTGGCAGAGGAAAAAAGCTAGAATTAGACTGAAAGGGATTGGGGTTTTAATCTATATATGAGATCTAAATAGAATATATTTAAATGGATAGAATATGTATTTTGAATATAAGATATTGTAATGATTTGAGATTAAAAAATTGGTTTCATAAAATTTAGAAATATAAATATCGAAATAAGAATATTATATTGTCTTATTAGTTTGTTAAGATATGATATATTTTACATATAAGGTCTGTATTTTAAATATTAGATCATATATGGAATTTGACAAAGGAATCATGTTTAATTAAAATTTGGAAAAAAGATAAATATTAAATGTTAAATTAAAATATTAAGGGAAAATCAATTACCAGGTTACTGATTTGCTAAAAGTTTGAATGTTTATAAATAATTAAGATTTGAATTTAAGATATTGTCATGAGTTGAGGTACAGGTTAAATAAAACTTAGAAGTATAAATACTAATAATTAAATTTGTATATTAGCTTTCTCTTTTTCTGGAAAGGAAGAAAGGAAAGAAGTAGAAAAAAGGAAAAGAAAATTATTAGCCGTAAATATGAGAGAGAAGACTGAGAATCTGGGATCATTTAAAATCTGGAAATGATAAAGATTAAACGTTAAATTTAAATATTAATGCAAAATTAAACTTAAGAAAAACTTATTAGGTTATTGTCTAAAAGATGGAATCAAATTAATCAAGATATGTATAGACTGAAGATTATTAAGGAATATTAGAAAGGTATGTTTTGTTTGATTGATAGAATAAGAACTGTATTGATCTGAATATGACATTAGATCTTATGGGGGAAAGAGAGGGAATTTTGTTGTTGAAATACTTTGAGATTTGTACTGATGATATTTAAATGTAATGGAATCACGATGCTCAACCCCCACGCTACTTTTCAAATATGTAAATGCAATATTGGAAAATTAATAAAAAAAACTTGGATGGAAAAAAAAGAAAATATTTTAACAACAGAAGCAGTATTTGCTTTGAATTTAAAGTTTGGTGGGTGATCTTATATATTTACAACCGTCTTTCTTGTGAACTCTTCTTGCACAGGAAGAAAGAAAAATCTCTGCAGCACCTTGAACCTAAAAAGTTCTTTACATAGAATGGAAGAAGAGAAATGTGGTTGCTGCATTTGAAGCCTGCAGTGCTTCAGCATTCATCTGAACCATTCTAGCAGATAATCTGAATGCTTAGTCGACTTGTAATTCGTGTAAGCTGTTTTAGCAGCCATGCATCAACCATGAACACCTGATGAGCTATTACAGACAGCCACCTCACCACTCTAACATGGTCTCATTTATTAGCTCGGATTGGAGGTAGATTAAAAGATCAGAAGCAGATTACAATTTTTATGACCTTTCTGCTGAATCTCTGGGCTTTTTTTCCTGACTCTTAACTTTATCACCATTCAACATTGTCATCTTCTATCAATTATTCTATACACATAAGGACATTTGTATACATGGTTACAAGCACACCTATCATTAATTCACCCGTTCATATAAAGATACTGTTATGGTTCCGGCTAATGAAACACTTCAAAGAACTTCCAGGCATTGATTTTCCTAAAAGTCATTTATTGTTACAAAATGTCAGCACAGGCATAACGGAGGTATGCCAAGATCTAAATTCTCCTCCCCCGAGCATGTTCCCTCCCTAAATTAGCAGTCATATATCACGTTATCCAATCAGTGTGAAGGTCAAAGGCTTCCTTCCTCTCTTTTTCCTGGGCTTTCTCCCTCCCCCACACTCTTCTGCTCTGCATTAACTCTAAAAATACCAGACAGTTCTGCATATTGTCAAAGCAAGAATATACAGTATTTGCAGCGTGACAGATACACTGAGTATTTCAAAATTAGCGACGTTCCAGCTAATTCATGCAGTCAAAATGGACTTCTCACTTTGCTTCCTACTCTTCTTGTCTACAAAAACATAGGCCTAATATTTCAGTCTTGGTTGTGCTTCTCACTTTAAACTCTTTGCAGTGCTTATTTTGAGGACAGCTCTGTTGCAAACACCATGAGATTCCCTCCTTGCAATGGAGACACATTTCAGTAAAAAAGAATTTTTCAAGAATGTGGTGCACGTAGCTGTGGAGAGGGCTAATCAGTATAATTATATCCTGGAGATTAGATCGATCGTAAACATAATTAAAACAGTCAAGTTCAACTGTGACAATTTAACCAAGCAACACTATATCAACCTCACATAACCTCTTACGGTTTAAATCTTTATGACTTCTTACATAGAATTAAGAATAAGAACTCGCTGAGGCGAGCATGAAGAAGCCAATTAAAACTATGTCTAATCAGATACATAAAGGCTAAAAGGACAAGGGTGGTTTATTAAGGAAGTAACATGCTGTGATCAAAAGTAGGCATCTCTGAACTTTTTTTCCCTGTTGGGGGCGGGGGGAAGAGAAGAGGAAAAAAATCAAACAGGCCAAAAAGGAGAGTTTAAACATATCAGCATGAGCATCTCCAAGGGGAGCAAAGAAATAAATGAAGTCTCATGTCTAATAACATAATTATTGAAAAGCTACAACTTACATTCTTGCATTAGACATTGTGGTGCAAGCAGGCAATGTAACGGCATGTGGGAATACGTATACCGTAAGTGTCTCAGAAATCTTGAAATTAAATAGTAAAAAATTAAAATAGTAGTAATTAAAGGTGAGAAGTCCAGTTCCCCATTCAACAATGGGGTGATATTAATTTGACCATTCTATTAAAATATTTCTGCAGCTTTTGAAACATAAAATATTAACCTGGGAATGGATTGCCCCAGAAATCAAAATATCTGATAGGTTGCTGAACTATGAGATCAAACCTTTTATTTTTCTATACTAACTACGTTCATGATGCAGTTATTTTACAATTCGCCCTCCCATCTGAAACATTTCACAATCCAGCTGTTTAATGTTTGTTTAATGAAACAAAAAAGATTGATTTGAAAATGACGTTCACTGACGTTGAACAATTACTCACACTTCCATTTATGTCTTTTACCATAAGATGGCAGCATTCATTAACAAAACAATCCATTTATAACTTATTTGCAATGAATTCTGTCTCTGAAGCTAGAAATTTGTGTAACAAGAAAGTGAATGCATAGTGTAGGGTAAATGAACAGAGAAACAGAATTATGTACTGATAAAATATAGATAGGTAGCAACATGTGGCATCAATATCTATGTCTATATGCATATATATATATATGTTTGTGTGTGTGCAAGAGAGAGAGGGGGGATTTTAATTTTTTTTTTAAATCAGAAGTTTGGGCTGAGAGAAAGTAACTGGCCCAAGGTCCAGCCAGCTTTTATAATTAAGGCAGAACTTGAACTCACGGACTCTCACTTTCTAGTCTTAGCCATAAGATTAAATGATAAGACAGCACAAGAATCTGCAGTTTTCCTTTATGCTTGTGTTCCATTATAAGCTCTGGATTCTTGCTAATTGTTCTTTTTAATAATATTTTAAATTGGATTCCACTCCCATTTATAGCAGCAAATTTATTGAGTGATTATGTGCCATCATCATTATCCACTCTTAGCAACCACATGGGAAGATTTTCTCCATGAAGTTCTGCCCCTAACCTGGTCTTTCAACAGTGAATAGATCTGGGCTGTAAATGAGTCCATCCACCTGCCTGCTCTTCTCCTTCTCCTTCTCCTTCTCCTTCTCCTTCTCCTTCTCCTTCTCCTTCTCCTTCTCCTTCTCCTTCTCCTTCTCCTTCTCCTTCTCCTCCTCCTCCTCCTCCTCCTCCTCCTCCTCCTTCTCCTTCTCCTCCTCCTCCTCCTCCTCCTCCTCCTCCTCCTCCTCCTCCTTCTCCTTCTCCTTCTCAATCTCATTCTCATTCTCATTCTCCTTCCTCGTCTCCTTCTTCTTTCTACTTTTCCCAGCATTAAAGCCCATCCTAGGGAGCTAGGTCTTTACATGTTACATCCAAAGGTGGAAGTATGACAGTATTATTTATTTATTTATTTATTATTTGGACTTATATGCTGCTCCTCTCTGAAGACTCGGAGCGGCTTACAACATATATAAAACAATATTCACAGTCTAAGTCCAAATCAGAAAAGCATTAAAAATAAAAACCCAACACACATTCATCATTCAAACAGCAATCCACAATCATCCCCAGGCCTGCCGGCAAAGGTAGGTTTTAAGATTCTTTCGGAAGGCCGGGAGGGTGGGAGAAGTGCAGACTTCAGGGGGCAGTTGGTTCCAGAGGGTGGGCGCCACAACAGAGAAGGCCCTCCCCCTAGGACCCGCCAGACGACATTGTTTCGCTGATGGGACCCGGAGGAGGCCGACCCTGTGCGCTCTCACCGGTCGTAGGGAAGTGTGTGGCAGAAGACAGTCCCGTAAGTATCCTGGTATTATTTAACAAGTTATACAGCCTTGCAGAGAGTAAGGACTTGAGTTGCAAGGAATAGCTGTTTTTATTCACACTATTGTGTATATTACATGGCATAAATTATTATTTCAGGTATTTCTCTCCTTGACTGTATGGTATAAGATATACAACACATTTTTAATTATGTGATTTCATAATTAATGAACAGTTGATACCCGTGACATGTGGTAATATTCTTTAAGGTGCTGTAGTGGATTTCTTGGAGATTTTGATTTTGAAAAACTGAAGAAAATTTATATTTCCCTGTAACAAGTGGCTACCTATCTTCAATATTAATTGAAATATTGAAATATTGTCTTTTATTACAGAATGATGGTGATAAGGAAGGGTAGTACTTCAACTGAGAAGATGCAGAAAAGCAAATTAAAATTCTTGGAATTATGATGAAGTATCAACTAATTCTTTCTCACTCATTGAGCAATTTTCTGGAAAAGATTCATTAAGTAAAACTCAGTATATTTAGTAATCCTACAAAAGTAAAAATATTGTCAACCATAGTTTTAAAATGGAGCACCCTGCCTTCAAAAGCAATATGCCATTAATTACTGACTATAGTCAAGCCTCGCTTTGCTTATTAGTAAAATACTCCAGAACAAATAAAAAATACTGGCCCTCTAATTAAGGCCTGTGTTCCAGTTACCACAATTCTGTGAGGTGCTAGCTTCTTTAACACAATTCAAAAGTTTTGAAAACCAAGGAAATTAGGCAAAAAAGCAAAAAAAAAAAAGTCTGACAAATTTTAAAATGAAATGGAAGAACCCTGATCTTCACAAGAAATGTATGTTTGCTTAATCATTTCTTTTTATCTCACTTTATTTATGAAGAACATAATTTTATTGAAATAAATTTTATTTATTTTGTCACCTGCTCTCTTTCATTCAGAGAGAAGATGACCTGTGTGTGAAAACTTCCATCTTTGAAATTCCTCTATCAACTTTTTCATGGAAATAGAATGGTCACATTCACACAATAAACTGCATTGCAATCATAAATCCCTTCCCTTATAGCTAGTTACTACTGTACTATAGATCCAACAATTTGCAATAACATAACACTGACTCTAAGAAGCCAATATATTTATCATCATTGTTCAGTGTTCTTGAGAATTCTTAAAAAATTGCATTACATGGTTGAGTATACAATTCTCAGGGGCCTCTTCAGTTTGTTCGCCAGGAAAAAGTCATTAGGAGAATGAATTAGCTCCCATGTTTCTGATACCACCAGTAACCATTAACAAATTTGAAAGGTTGGACAGTATGTGATTATCTCCCTCTCTTTTTAAAACCACTAAGCCAATTATCAGATTTTTCCTTCCATTCTACGAAAATAATGGAAGTTCTGGTCTCGTGCCATGGAGGCAGATGATGTCATGATGTTTTACCGAAATAACTCTGACAAGACTTTTTGTAACATAAATAAGTGCACTATTTCAGACAAAAGGCTGCTTGTCCTGGTTGATCATTCATTGAGGTCAAATGCCAAGATAGAAAATTGACCTAATCAGATGTCTTTGTGTGTGTGTTTTGTGCGATGGAAGACTTCTTTCCCAAAGGGGGAATAAAATGAACACATAATAAATATATTATAAAAATTCATTGCCATTCATCAGTTATTGAGTTGATCTGGAGTAATAATCATTTTTCTAACTAAACTTTGCAGAAAAAAAGCTTTCCCCACTGTTTTAAAATGATTTTTCCAAAAAGTAAGTGTCATGCCTCCGTCAGAGCCTGATTCTGAGGATGACATGGAGTTCCCTGTTGAGGTCCAGGAGGGGGTGTCTGTGCCTTCGGAAGACTGTGGGGAGGAGCAGGCTGAAGCAGGCCAGGGCCCTTCAAGTTTGGAACAAGGAAGGCAGAGCTCAGGCGAGGAGCAAAGCCCTTCCCCACCAGATCCCAGAGCAAGGAAAGCATAGAGGAGGAGGAGGAGGGAACAATGAGGCAGGCTCACTTGCTCGGGAGGAGAGCGTCACGCCCCACTCCACAAGGCACACCTGGGGAGTAGGATTTAAGGAGACGCTGTGGGGTGGGGCATTTGCCAGAAACAAACGTGAACTCTTGTGATGTGAACTCTTGTACCTGGACTCTTTGTATTTTGGATCAAGTTTGTTTCCTGCTGAGTTCTCCTTGCTGTTCTCAGTTTTGCAGTTTGCAGATTACAGGCAAGCTGGATGTTGAAAAGATCATATTTTGTTTGTTATCTGTTTTACTTTAAAGAACTGTTTAACTTTGTTGACTGTTTTATTGAACTTGTGCCAGCATATGTGGGGGCTGTTGGGTGAACGTTGGCAGTGCTTACAAAGACAATTGTTCTGACCAGCTAATTGCTTTGCCTCCGTTCGGGGCCCTGGATCATCACAGTAAGCTTCCTATGGGAACCGGATCAAAATTTTATTTCTTTCCTTAAAGCACCCAAAATATCTAAGTACTTTCATTGTTGAAAATACAATAGAATTCTGACTATAATTAAGATCATATACTTGCCAAGATTTTAAACGTTCCAAATAATAACTCTCTATTTGTGGCCACAGTAACACATATCCAGTCTTTTCATTCCAATAGAAAATAAATCCAATGGCAAACCAGAAATAGAGAAATTGATGCTCTCCCCATTTCCTGAGCAGCTTGCACAGAAACCGAAATCCTAATTAGTGGTAAGGGTTAAATATTAACGTAAACTGTATACCACCCAAAGTTGCTCTATTAATGATGGGTTGTCTCTAAATGTGATAGATAGATAGATAGATAGATAGATAGATAGATAGATAGATAGATAGATAGATAGATAGATAGATAGATAGATAGATAGATGGATGGATGGATGGATGGATGGATGGATGGATGGATGGATGGATGGATGGATGGATGGATGGATGGATGGATGGATATATGGATGGATGGATGGATGGATGGATGGATGGATGGATGGATGGATGGATGGATGGATGGATGGATGGATGGATGGATGGATGGATGGATGGATATATGGATGGATATATGGATGGATGGATGGATGGATGGATGGATGGATGGATGGATGGATGGATGGATGGATGGATGGATATATGGATGGATGGATGGATGGATGGATAGGACTTAGTTTCTGTACAGGGAAGAGTGAATAGCTTTGAAGTTTTGGTGGAAGACTCTCTAGCAATGCAGTAATCAAATAAAAGAGGACTGGGCCAAGTCAGGAAAATAGTTTGAGAAAATATCTCAGACAATCCATTTCCTAGCTCACAGGAAGATAAAGTGAGAAAGGGGAAGCACATTTATAATGGCAATAATACCTTCTTATAGCTGTTACAATAATAGTACTGATCAACACTGAAATCGTTTCTAAGCCTAGTCTACTTTATAGGCCTGACAAATCTAGTGATTTTCCTTCTTGCCTTTCTCTGAAACCTATTCAACTTAGCCTGAATTCTTATTAAGGTGTGGTACTTATAGCTGAACACAGTACTAAAAGTATGGTTTGATCAGTGTACAACACAATGGACATGCTCTAAGTCAGGGGTCCCCAACGGTTCGTGGACCAGTACCAGGCCGTGGCATGCCAGCAACCAGTCTGCACAAACAAGCAAAGCCCCATCTCCGGGATGCAGGCAGCACACAAATCACGCACCCTCCGGTCCACGGAAAAACCTCTCTCCACGGAATCAGTCCCTGGTGCCCAAAAGGTTGGGGACCTCTGCTCTAAGTTATTGGGGACCTCTGCTCTAAGTTATTATCTGTGCACTATTATAGTCTATAAATAGAGATAATAGTCCTCCAGCATGTGAGTTTTTGCAGGAAGGAATCCCCAGTAGAACTGTTAACATTTTAAAGTGTATTTCAAATGTAATGAAAAATACATTGACCTTTGCTTTGAAATGAACATTGAAATTTTGAGTAGCAGGATGGTCAGATAGAATATGTTGATAAGTATCTCTGCTATTGTATTTAAAAGTTAGGGTCAACATGATATTAAATTGGTATGAGCCAGGAAGTAAACCTTGTGAATGTTATTAATGATATCTTATTTTCTTATGTTAATTGAATGCTACTTTAGTACAGCCTTTTTGTTCAATTATCTCCCTCAATTATTAACAACAAAGTAATTAGAGATATTGCCACAAACATGTTCCCCCTGATTTAACTCCTTTGGAGTGACATCACAATTAGTTGTATTTATATTGTGCCATACTTCATCATTTACAAGATTTCCAGCTTTTAAAGCCCTAAAATGCATTACTAGTAGATTTAAAATATTAAGCATAGCATATTAAGAATAGTCACTTAACCTATACAGCATCTGGTACCTTTTCCTAAATAGCAGGAATTATAATGTCATTCTATTCCATTACTAGTCGATATCTAATGTAAGGAAAGGAGATTTCATAGAGACATAGGAGCCCCAGCACAGACAAAATAGAACAGCAAACAAAGGCAGACTTTGATGCCTTCCAAATGTGTGTATTTCACATATCTAGAGTATGTAGTAGGAAGGTAGTAAAGATCAATCTCCAGAACTACTTACCACTTCTACTGAAAAGATTAGGAATAATTTACATGTCCAGTTGGGACTGACAAAATACAACCTTAAAAAAAAAATTTAACTTGCAGGTCTCGAAATCAGAGGCAAAATAAGAACAGACTTCATGATTATTAAGGTTACATAGATAATATTTAGTTTATTTCCTTGATATCTAAATACAGAGCAGCTTTTGGAATCATAAAGTGATATGCCAGAATGAAACAAATGAAAGTATATATCGACCAGTTTAGCTGGATACTGCAAACCAGTGGACCTTATATACATAAAAAGACATTATTTTTGTAATATTTTGTTTCAAATGAGATGAACACGATATTTTTTAAAAAAAAATTAGTTTATTACTATGTAAAAAAAATAAATCTACAAGAGTGACAGTGCAAACATTTGAAGACTTGCATGGCACAGATGTCATGAGTGAATACAATCTACAACTGTACAAAAGGTTCGTGATTCCTTGAAGCAATGGTTGAGATATGTACTACAATCAACACAGTTAAAAATAGATTTGCATTTAACCAGGAAGATGAGCTACATATAATTGGCTCTGTAGTATAAGGTCTTTCGACTTCAGGTGGTAAAGCCATCATTCCATGAATCTGAAATATAAATGAAATAAATTATCTACTTAGTTAAACACATGGCTAGTTTGAATTTAGCTTCCCTCTGTTTCAAGTACATTTATGCTACATTTTTCAGCTAGGCATTATCCCTATAAACGTCAACAATAAAATAATATAAAAACAGAAAAATACATACCAATGTTTAATAAACAATTGTTTAATTTTTTTTCAATATTTTTAATTCTATCAAATAGGAAGGTGTAAGAACAGACAATTGCAAGAAAGGTCAAAATCTGCAAGAAGGCAGGCATAGAAAGGCAAATGAAGCCCTGCTCCTTTAAACTTGTTGAAGGTATTAAGTACATTTAGCCTGGAGAAGAGAAGCCTTTGGAGAGAGATGAGACCTGTCTTCAACTATCTGAAGGGATGGTTTTCAGGAGACAAGCAGAGCAGAAACTGTCCAGAAGATTGGACAAGAAAGAGCAGGTTTAAATTGCGAGGAAATTGATTTCAGTGGGACATCAAGAAAAAAAAAAACCTAACTGTAATTGCCTCGGGCGATGATGCTCTTTCCTTCACTGGTGGTACTCAAAGAGACAAAAAAAAGCATGCAAGCTTGAAGATGCCACTATCCCTTCTTTCATTTCTATATAACAAAATGGGCAGAATTGCCCTGTCATCCATAGATATTTTTGCTTCTTTTAACAGATATTCATACTGCAGATTATAAGCCACAATATTACCCATTACATTTAAACCAGTATTTGCATATGTTAAATTTTATCGGTCTGTTTCATCATCTGTGGTAAACATTCTATCAAAATACATAATTCATCTATGTGCTCTATTGTTACATTATTTAAATATAACATAAAATCATTTACACAGTTTTTCCTGTCAAACAGAATTATCTTTGATACATTAATTTTTTAGGTCCACATACCTTGTTAAATCATATGATCTACTTAACATTTGCCTCACACAACTTGTTGCCTCGGTCAACATGACAGTTTCAGCTACATTTTTCTGTCTTTCAAATATGCACAAGGGTTACTATGGTACAGGCTTTATTTGGAATTATTTTTGCTGCTAAATGAAATTGTTAAATCATTGTTTTTAACATGGCTGTTTTAGAATACACGTTCTACAATCCATGCAACTGATGTCACAATCACAAAGAAAAACAGAGAAATCAACTTACAATCCACTCTGCATTTTCTGTCTTGGTACACCTTACATTTAATGGTAATTTACGAACATAGTCATTATAGGAGTGACCTTGTTCTCTGGACCATTTAAACTTGTTCATTGCATCCACGAAAGACAGATTTTTGTATTGTTTTGGACTCTTGATAATGAAGGGCCAGGTTCTACATATAAAAAGAAAAACGCATTTCAAACTATAAGTGATTGTTTTACATTATTGGATTTGCTTAACCTGTGATTGCAACCTCCGCCCTCCTACATTTCTCTTTCTAATATCTTCTCTGGTGGTTTGGGGACTGGATGCTTTAGGACAGACATGTCAAACTCGCGATGTCACGTGACCTCACATGACGTATCGGAACTTTTTCCCCATTGCCAGCAATGGGGTGGGTGCGGTTTCGTCGTGACATGTCTGCTTTAGGAGTAGATTTGCTAAATACATGGGAGAATCAAGATGGAAAAGGCTATAATGTGCATATTGGGCATAGCACCAGATGTATTCAGATTATGAAGAGCATTCATTTTCATTTATCTAAATAAATATTTTTCAAGTTAAAGCATAATTATTTCCTCCCCTTCCCAAAGCAATCTATCAGTAGTAGGAGTTATGCAAATCCTGTTGTTAAGAATAGTCTTACACGTATCTGCTCAGAAGTCCCATGTCATAGTGTAGGCTATGAGCTGTGGTACAGCAGTGGTTAGAATGCAGTATTGCAGACTAATTCTGCTGACTGGAAGGAGTTTGATCCTGACCAGCTCAAGGTTGACTCAGCCTTCCATCCTTCCGAGGTCGGTAAAATGAGGACCCAGATTATTGGGGCAACATGCTGACTCTGTAAACTGCTTAGTAAGGGGTGTAAAGCACTGTGAAGCAGTATATAAAAAAGAGTTCCGGCACCTTTTTGGGTTGGAACCTTGTAGGGTAGGCAAGGCGGGTTGTATGATGTGTGTGAGTTCCTGCACTTTTTTTTTTTTTTTAGAAAAAAGCTATACAGAAAAAAGGAACCCCATAGCAAAAACAGGAATGAAAACTTCAAGTTTTAAGAATAATGCACAGAAAAACAAACATTTGGAAAAATTTAAATCTATAACTCCCCAAGTTAACATATTTTTTAAAAAAATAAGCACATTTATGTAGACCTCAAGTACCTGTTGGCAAGTTGCACATTTTCTTTTTGTTAAGTACATGGCATATTTTTTATTCTTCAAATTACTGAATAGACTAGATATACAGACATGTCACAAAATAAAATTAAACCATTTTTACTTTAAAATAACCTGTAGTTCATGAACTTTGGAAGAGTGCAAACTTGAACTATTACTGATTTTTTTTATTTTATCTTAAAAGCAGCATTTCCCCTTTTTTGAACTCCCTAAACCATTTGTCTTTTCTTGGGTCAAATGTGCATTTTTGCTAATGGTATAAATGTTCGTTTGAGAGCAATTCACTTTTTACCCTGTCTGCTTGCAGAGATTAGAAAGATTAATTGTAGGCTCTAAATCAGAACATGTGTTTTTTCCCTTAGCTGTCAGGAGTGATTATAAAAAGACAGAAAAAAATCTGCAAGTATTATTCTCTGAGGATGCAGCTCTCTGAAAGAGTTTCTAATTCTGTGCTGATCAGTCTGTAGTACGAGGCTCTTGGGAACAGTAATATAAAAACAGCTCTAAGAGTCAACAGTATATTTTATTCCGAGACATAAAAATATCAAAACTTTAAATAGTTAAAGAAACACTGCTGAGCTTCTTACTGCTGCAGCTACTAGAAACTTTCATCACATAGTCCAGCCAACATTTATTATGTAGATAAATCCTGGTGGATATACTTTCTCGGGCTTGATTCAGAATAGACATGAGCCATTCAGCAAACATACCAGCCTATCATGCATATTGTTTCCATTCTGAGTCTGTTCCAAAGTGAAGGTCTTTTTATATCCCATTCATCAGAATCAGAATGAAGTCTGTTCCTGACCCTTCAGGAAGCCATTTGATTAATGAGACACCCAGTTCCTACTTCTTGTCTTCCTCGCTTATGGCACAGATGCACAAAATGTGGTCCAGGGCCACGATCACGGGAATGCCTCCATGTCCCCCCCCCACCACTTTGATTATGAAAAGCCACCGGTTAGTTTTTTTAAAGATAGACCATTGTCTTTTAATGAATGCAATACATTCGGAGTGATAATCCTTCCCTGAAAAGTAATATCAAGAATAATTTCCAGCATTTATCCAAATGACAGTGAACACACGTGTTAGTTCTATAGTATGCTTACTTACCTCACTGGTCTGTATATTTGTTTAACACCAATAAATTGCAATTGCTCCATTAAGTCAGGAATACTTTCACATCGAGTAAGATTTATTTTCGGATAATACACTAGATAGGATAGGCACATTTCATTTCTGGTGCTAAAACCACCCTGGAAACAGATAAACAAATTACCAATGTAGGCTTCAGAGATTGAGTCTGAGCTCAGGCCTAAAACTGTCCAATGCTGCCTCCTGCTGTTATCTTCACTTAACTGTGAGGGCAGCTATTACCACTATGAACAAATGGCATACATCTAAAATGACAGCCAAGAAAAGAACAACATCAGTATTGGACAGTTACACAAAAATGATACACAATTAAGGATAAATAAAATTATATGTGGCTAAAAGAAGCTAATTTTAGTATAGTCAGTAACTTCCTGAGGCTGTCTGAAAATTTGGTTTCTGCCTGCATTAAAAACTATACAGTGCAATAATTTTACCACCATTTGAAATAAGTTTTGCTTAGCTTGCACAGTTGTAATTCTCAGGTTTGATTGGTGGCATTTTTTAATGTGAAGAGGAATTCTATATTCTAATATTTGAGAGTTGGGACAACACCCTACAGAGAAACAAGCAGGTATTTCTATGCAGAAATCTTTTTGTTTTGCTTTGTTAAAGTGTATATGTGCATTATTTCTAGGGAGATAAAGTTTTGATTTTAACATTCCTTTTAAACTGATATTGTGTAATATGGCATGGAATCTCAGCCTTAAAACCAATTTAAAACCCTTAATGTGGAAGTAAACTCAAATTTTGAGCATGGTAATAATGATAATAATTTTTTAAAAAAACACAATGTTTATATTTCCCTTAGAGTAGCTTATTTAAAAGAATATTAAATTTCAGTAAGATTCTGAATTTAGTGCTGTGTTTCTAGTATATACTAGCTAGGTAATTCTGGTGAATGAAGTTCATACATCTTAAAGTTGTCAAGATTGAGAAACACTGGTTTAGTGGCTCATTTATTTGATTTTGTTTCCTCAAAATTTGATCTTAATTAACTTGGCATCCTAGGCACCTTTCTCACTTATTTGAGTGGATCACTCCTAAAGACTTCAGTAGTGGAGGGATCTGCCATGCTACTGTTGACCTACTAAGAAAAAATAATTGAAATAATTCTAAATTTACATATGAATCAACCTCATTTCTTAATAACAATGCTTACATGTTAACAATATCTAACATTTACTTTAAACATGTTAATTTTACTCTATTTTCATTCCACATCAAGCCAACTCATAAAATTTCTTACCCAGGTCATATCTGATCGATTGAGGGTGCTGTACTGACATTCAGTGACTAAATTATCTCCCTGAAATGCAAAGTCAAGAAATACACTCTTACAAATTTGAGACATTGTAATTTAAACACACATACATGGTCACATTATTGAAGAATTTGCTATGAAGTAATAAAAGTTAAAAAAAATGCAGGCTGAAATATTCCGTTATTGATCCATATGCCCATTAACAATTGTGCTATGAAAATAAGTTTTAGAATTACATTGGAATTTTATTTCCCGCTTCTTCTTTTCCTTAGAAGCAAATATATCAAAAGAAACTCACTTTTCCCCCCAATATTAACCTTCCCAACTCGGATATTTTGGATTCAATTCCAATAAACCCAAAGATCCCCCCCCCAAGAATCCAGCATTACTGCAAAAACATACCACTGCCTGAAAACAGGAAGAAATAATAGGACTTAGACTAGGAATATAAGACAAATAGCTTTAAAATCTAATTCATATGATCACTTGAACTATTTTTGCCTGCTACACAAAGAAATAAGGTTTGGTAGATCAGATAATTTTTTTAAGCATATGCTTGCAATCATGAGTAAAACATTGTTATATTGTGCAAAATAGCAAAAGCAGCATAATTTTCATTATTCCAGAGCAAAGAATAGCTCTTTAGAGGGTTTTAAAATTTAGGCTAAGGCAGACTTTAGAGAGAGATCACAATCAACAAAGAAGTGGAGGCAGGACAAAAAGAAGAAGCAGAAACAAGAAAAAATTAACTTGGATTTCATTTAAGTTAAAATACTGAATATGAATACCATCACTGTAACAATTTCTTCTACATTGAAAATTAACAATTTATAACTGTTTTAAGGATTCTGAGTATGCACTTAAGGATTTGGGAGGATACATATGGATTCCTGGACTACTTTCGTACCAAATTATTATTATTATTATTATTATTATTATTAATTTAATTTCTATGCCGCCCTATTCCGGAGAACTCAGGGCGGCTCACAGCATAATAGAAATTACATACATATAAAAAACCCTTAAGTTAAAAAAAAAACAAAAAACCAATCATTCCACAAACATACACTGGCTAGGGGCAAGATGTTAGCTGCCCCAGGCCTGCCGGCAAAAGTGTGTTTTAAGCAATTTACGAAAGGCGGAGAGGATTCATTATGTGAATCCACTTTTATTGTTTCATAGAGTAACAACATCCTGGAGTTGGAAGCCTTGGCTTCTGATATAAAGTATGAAGATGAAAAAGTGAAGGAAACTGTGTCATGTCATCACAATGCAAAACTGCCCTTATATTTGCATCTCAACATTACAATCAAACATATAAGTCATGGGGTTTGGATCATGACATCACGATGCAAGTTTCATCCCTTAGAAAAAGTGTTTAGGGCCATCTAATTCTGTGCTAGAATACAAATTAAAGCAGCCTTGATAGATTGCCTTCCATTATACTTTATAGAATAATACAGGTAATCCTTGATTTACAACTTTCTGTTTAGTGAATGTTTGAAGTTATAACAACATTGAAAAATGACTGTTTTTCATACTTAACCATTGGAGCAACTGGTTCATATTTAATGATGGTTGCAGGAGTCATGCAATTGCCTTTCGCGACTTTCGGACAAGTAAAGTCAATGGGGGAGCCACTTTCACTTAACAACCGAGTTACTAACTTAACAACTGCAGAGATTCACTTAATAACTGTGGCAAGAAAGGTTGCAAATTGGGGCAAAACTCACTTAACAAATGCCTCCCTTAGCAACAAAAATTTTGGGCTGATTCGAGGACTATTTGTAATTTCAGAATTCAAGGACTATCTATAATGTCAGAAATAATACTATCTTCAGTAAATACAAGTATTTTTTAAAAAGCATGCTGCTTCTGAATAACCTGTTGGGATTAAAGACGTTTTTGAAGGAATAATTAATGTTCTTAGCTCATATTAAAAGCATTGTTGCAGATGTTAAATTTTCCACTTTGCAACTACACAGCCCTCTTTGTCAGGCCTGGAGCTGACCAGGCAGGGTATTACTGACAAAGGATGACAGATTGATGTGAGGAGGAGATTCCTGTCTCTACTTCATGTTTTACTTACCAGGCAAATAAAAACTGTTAGCAGTAACAGAAACAGAAAATACTCCAAGGAGAATATATCCTTTAAAGAAAATCAGATAAAAATGTTGGAGGGGGAAACAAAGTAAATATAAGAATATGATTTTTTTAATTTCCTGCTAGATTATATTCATAATAGATGAAAAAATGTTTCATCTTTGTCCACTTGACCTTTAGATCCTTCTTCAGTTCTTTTTCTCTTACAACAGGTAAATTATGTACGTTGTAAATATGGGCATTTGAAACTTGGAACCCCAGAATAAGCTGAAATAGTGACAATTTGGCCTGAAGAAACAGAAAAATGGCAATAAGGCTAGGAAAATCAGGAAACAAACATCATACAGGCAAGATGGTCCTTTCTTCTTTCAAGTACTGAAACTCCTGGAAGTTAAAGTCAAATTCATCATCATAAGCCAGCAGTTGTAGTTCACTGCCCTTGCGGAAATGGCGCATCCTTAATGCCCTGCCAGCAAGATGTGCATGGAGAAGAACAGCAAAGACATGGATCCCGCCTGGCTTTTCAGCATCAAGAGCCTGGAAAAGATCAGTAAGAGAACACATTCAATATTAGGAGAACGCATGGATTATGGCTGGTCAGCAGTTGAAGGGAAAAACTGCTTCAGAGAGCATTTTTTTTTCTGGGATCATGCTACAGCATGTTAGTTCCGGAATATTGCCAAAACTGAACACTTTAATAACAGAATAATCAGAGAAGCCATCGAGATAGAAAAACGCCCTCACAGCATGAACAAACGAGATGATACCTCCCCCTACCAGCCATTTGGAAACCTGCCCTCATTGACAAAAGAGTCCATAACACAAAGAATGACACCAGACCCACACTCACAAAAACTACACACAATGTCACCACCACACATCCAGGCAAAAAGCAAACCCAAACCCACACCGATGATGAGGCACAACCACAAACCAGAAGCCAGACCACAGCTGCATCATTAGCCACCTTAAACCCCTCCAATCCATACAAGAAGCAAACTGACACCCACTATGAAGATGAGGCACGACCACGAACGCGAAGCCAAACAGCTATGCAGCTCACCATCTCTAATCCCCCTGTAACTCAGACTAACCCCTCATCCAATCAGAGCACAGCCAACCCCCTAACCAATCAGAACACACCTCCACCCAATCAGAACACAGCCGAGCTCCCAGCCAATCAGTTCAAACCCCCACTGGCAGTTAAAAGGAAGAAACAGTTGCAATCACACATTGCTGCTAGAAGCACGAAGCCGAAAGCACCAGCCTGAAGATGATGAATGTGACTTCGTCGAAACGTTGCCAAGACACTTCAAATTCTACGTGGGAGAAAACCCGAAGAACCACCTACATATATATATAATTTTAGTGAAGATAAAATACAATGCAAATATTAGCAAAGAAGCAAAGAAAATAAGAAAGAAGAGTGAATAAGAAAAACTATAGAAAGCAGGCAGGAAGGAAGATGAAAAGATTATAAAGAAGCAACTTCTGACCTTTTTTGGCAGTGGTTATGAATGCATTTATATTTTACCCTCTCTCCAAGGTTACATATGTCTTCCTTCTTTCTATAAGCTACTCTTTCTAATCCTCAAACATGTAAGTCACAAATTCAGCAAAACTTGTTTCAGGGAAAAAAATCCATAAGGTTTTCAGTCACTAATAAAAGATGCAACTGGTTTAATAAACTGCTGTGCGGACACCCTTGCATCTGTGAGTATCTTTCTGAAACCAAAGTGCTGATACTAAAATTTAGTCTATATGTTTACAAGGTTTTTACTTGGCTCTTCATATTTGCAGATAGAATGTTAAAGTATTTATTGAATGAGTAGATTTCATTCAGTTCTGGCTACTAAATTTTACACAAGAACAGATATATGGCAATTCTAAATACGGAACAAATATTTTTTCAAATAATATAAAATTCTACATCTTAACTAGAGAAGAAGTACATTTGAGCAATCTTAACCTGGCGTTGAAGCACTACCCTATCATGTAGCATCAGCCACAATCATTTTAAATCCCTTTGGCTTTTCTAAAACATCCTTAATCTGTGCGAATACTACAAGATAACAGATTTAAGGGTTAGAGGAAATAAACAAACCATGTCTTACATCTGCTTATTAGGTCTATCCGATAAATCAATTCCATAGTCTATGACTTTTCATTTTCTCCCACCTGTTTTTCATTTAAAACATATGTGGGTAAGATGGTATTGGACTGTAACTCCTATCATCTTTAACCACATGAGAAATGAGTCCCTTTGGTTTTCATTTTTCAAAAGGATATTGTCCACTCATTGTTTTCCAATGGGCTATTTTTCTTAGATAGAAATTCCCCCACCAACACAAAATGAGCTAGTAATAGTTTTAAGCAGAAGAGCACAGGCACATGTTCACACACACACATTTGTTCCTGAGTTCCTAATATGAGTTCCTAATATGCCTTTAGAGACATTCAGCAAAGAACCTACTCCTTTTCTAAGGAAAGATTGCTTACAAAAAGGAAAGCTTAGCTATGTACACAATAAAATGCCTTGATTTAAACAATGAAAATATCATAACAATGCTTATTGTCTTTTACAAATATAAAACATATTAGTCATTTGCGTAAAGCTTAAAGAAGATTTTAGAAGCTTATAATGGTTCAGTGACAATAAAATAAGGGAAATAAATTTTATTTATCAGCATTTTTGAATAAATAGATCTAATTTCTCCTAAAGGAATGAATTGTCTCTGGTTCGTAGCTTAACGATGCATGCACAGATTCAAATATTAAGGGAAATTCTGAGCAAAAAATATGTACAGGGAAAAGTATATGAAAGAACAAATTTTGGGATTTTTTTTTAAATTGCAGACTAATGCAGAAATTGGATCTAATATATTTATGACGACTTATCCATCCTTATTGACAAACCAAAGAAACTAAATGGCATACTCAAACATAATTTGTCTGTTCTTATTTGCTATTTTCCAAACCAGATTGACATTTTCAATCCTTTCTGAACAAATGCCAGTTGTTGATCCATACATACCATTCCTTCAAACAAAAACACTTAAGACTGCCTATTTTCAATAAAAGGCACAGAATCACAACCAGTTGCACTGGTCAGGAAACATACTTCTTCTAGACACTCCCGAGTACAGTGGCCCTCTGACATGAATTCAGGCATGCCTGGTGGGATGTTGTGGAACAGGCTGACCCAAAGCCCTGCTTCAATAACTCCAGCATCGTATCTCCTTAAATCAGTGGTATAAAATAGCCTCAGTCCAGAATTATCAATTATACCTAGAAACAAAAGAGCAATTGCCCATTATAACTCAGCATAAAATAGCCTACTGGCTGAAGTTGCTTTTGGAACCTGGTTGTCAGTTGGCCCATAGCAATAAAACCAAGGAGAAGAAGAAACTGTCAGGTTATAGAATTCTTCAAAACTGCCAATGAAGCAAATTCTCAAAAAAGCAGGGAAGTAAAATGAATGTCTAGACTTTTTGACCACCACAAACCTTTATGCTCAGTTTTACACCTCTGTTGGGGCTTTTCCAGACGGGCAGTTTTCTAAAGCAGTCTATAATCCAGTTGTGACACAGTTCTTGTGAGAAGTCTTTCAGTACATAAATATATCTCTGCATGCATAGCTCATTTGTAGCAGTCTTCCCAAAAAGAAATTAGCAAGAACCATTGATTTGTATTCATGAGAAACTAATTTCTGTTTTGTCCACTCAGTTTTGGAACTCTTCCCAAAAATTCTTTGACTTATTATATCTTCTTTGGAGGGCCTCCCTGGCATGCCAATCAAGGCATGCTAGGAGAAGGGTGACTTGTGAATTGCCTTGGCTGTTATAAAAGAAATCTGGGTACAGATAGTTCTTCAAAGTGTAAGAGGTGTCACTCCTAACAAAATATCGACTGAAAATCCCACCACTGTTCAAGGGCAAACAGTGCAGCCACTTCTACCTTTAAATCATAACACATCTATTTCCATAGCATAGGCAATGTAGCATTCAGTTCTATCCATTTCCCCCCTCAAAATGGTCATTTTTCCTATGACCTATACACATATAATATAGACATAAGCAAATATTATAAACTATGATAGTGAATGTATGTTGTATGATTGGCTTTTTATATTTACATCCTAGCACTGAATGGAAAAACATAAGTCATGAATTTGCATCATGACATCCCAAGACATATTCATGGCACAGTTTCCAAAGAACCCAAACAGAAATGAAATGATGACTTATAATTACTTTTATAGTTTTATGGGTGAGAGCCAGTTTGGTAAAATGAACACTGCATGGATTTTCCATGTTGCCATCCAGAATCAGGAAAGACTCAAAGGCACAAAAATAAACAATCAAAACAGACTTATAATTATCAGGATAACTAGCTAATTAGCTTAGAAAATAGATAAATATTCCTGACTTCTTTTGAAATGGAGTCTCAGTGCAAATGATTTTAATCTTAAATATCCCACTTAAAATCCTGATGTCTAGATTTATGAATTGTTTGCATTAAGGAAGTACAGCTGTATCAGATGTAGATACTTGTCAAGATATATGATTTTGTAAGGAATATAAACATTCAACACATTTCAATAGGTGAAGAAACATACCTTCCATGTATGAAGGATTATCATAATGGATTTCCATTAGCACATATTGAGGGTCTAATGCTGTTCCAATGGATAAGCCAACATGAGGAGGATAGATAAAACCCTGAGATCGAAAACATTTCAACATAAGTAAACCGATTCAACAGTATAAATATTTAAATCTCATTTTAACTATATATTTATAACTTTACCGATATAATTTTATAAAGAAATCAAATGCCCTAGAACTGGCTCAAATCAAAGCAAGCATACGTTAACAGCAAGCATATATGTACTTTTGGGTTTTTTGCCCTGTGTGCATATTACCAGTTTGGTAGGTTTATTTATATTATATTATTATATGTTTGCATTTCTGGATTATATGGACACTTTTTTCAACATAAAACAATTGGTAATCACGTATTACTATGCTTTTAAAAATAAATCATTAATTTTGTACAGCAATAAAAACAAACACATAAAGAAAAGAAAAAGAATAAAAAAGAATACAAAGCAAGTGAATAAATGGAAAAGTAAATAAAAAAGACAAAGAAAGAGCATTACGATTCTACTTAAAGATGCATACTTGTTGCTAGCAAAGATGAAAATTAAGAAACAGTTTCACGTATCAAGGAAAAATACTAAAAGAGCAAATACAGGACTGAGGAAAACTAAGAATCTGCCAAGTATATTAATTTTTTTTAACATTATTCAATTTTGTCCACCCACTACAGGTAGTTCTCGACTTAAGAACACAACTGAGCCCAACGTCCCTGTTGCTAAGCGGGTCAGTTGCTAAGTGAGTTTTTCCCATTTTACAACATTTCTTAATACAGTTGTTAAACGAATCACTGCCGTTGTTGAATTAGTAGCATAGTTGTTAAGTAAATCTGGCTTCCCCATTGACTTTGCTTGCTAGAAGATCACAAAAAGTGATCACGTGACCCCAGGACACTGCAACCGTCATAAATACATGCCAGTTGCCAATTGTCCAAATTTTGATCACATAACCATGGGGATGCTGCAATGGTCGTAAGTGCAAAAAATGATCATAAGTCACCTTTTTAAATGCCAGTGTAACTTCAAACGGTTACTAAATGAATGGTTGTATGTTGAGGACTACCAGTATATCACCATACCCGGCCTAATTGATCATCATATTGATGCAGTAAAGCAAGAGGTACAAGTATTCATTTTAAAATAGTAAAGTCAGTTACATTATGTATAATAAACTTACATTATGATTTTGATTTTGTTTATCTTTCCAAATGTCAAGTTTGCTCCCCCAATTAAAATAAGGATATAATAGTTCTGTAATTACTCAGTTAATTTTTTTTAAAAAAAACTTTAAAAGCATTTATTGTAAAGAATGAATTCAGCATTGTACCAAATTTGGCTAATTTTAGAAGCTAAACAGGGAGCCTTTACTTAGTACTTGGATGTGGAAACCACTTAAGAAGTTCAGAGGTTTTGGCTAAACTAGGGACTCAAAGAGTCTTAGAAGAAAAGAATGGCAAAATCCTGCTAAAAATTCCACCAACCCCCCCCCCCTGCAATTATGCAGTCCCCAAAATTCTCGCACGAATTGAAGGAAACTTTACATTATTTGATGATAAAGACATTTAAATAGGAATTTATCTTACCTCTCCTCCAATAGCCCAAGCAAAAACGACTGTTTGACAGGTGAGAAAGGAATCTGGCATGTTTGGGTGATAGCACTCATGGCCATAATCCAGAACACTATCATTCAGACTGCTACTACACTGATAGAGAAGAATATGGTGTACTATACCCTCATGACCCTTCTGAATGAGTGGTTCAACCTGTCAATATAATAAGAGACTATTAGAAGCGTTTGAAGCATGTCAGTTTCTAGTTAAAATATTAAGTCATTCATTGTTTTCAATTATAATTTTTGCTAAATGCTTAAATCAGGGGTCTTCAAACTTGGCCCTTTTATGACTTGTGGACTTCAGTTCCCAGAATTCCTTAGCCAGCGTGCCTCTCCCTTTCCCTCAGCATGGCTGGCTGAGGAATTCTGGGAATTGAAGTCCACAAGTCATAAAAGGGCCAAGTTTGAAGACCCCCTGGCTTAAATGGTGTTATGAAGAAGCCAAAATACAAATTGCACAAACATCCTTGTTGTTCAATGACTAAGCCCTGTACAACTCTTTGCAACCTTATAGACCGTAGCATGCCAGGCCTCCCTGTACTACATTGTCTTCCAGAGCTTGCCCAAATGTTCACTGAGTCGATGAAATATCTAAATATCTCATCCTCTGTTGTCCCTTCCCCTTGGGCCTTCAATCTTTCCCAACATCAGGGTCTTTTCTAATCAGTCCTTTCTTATTACGTGGCCAAAGTATTTGAGCTTCAGCTTCAGTATCTGTCCTTCCCAAACCAGTCAGGATTGATTTCCTTTAAGATTGACTGATTTGATCTCCTTGCAATCCAAGGGACTCTGTTTATATATTAGACAATCAGACCTGATCGAGTACTTTCTATGTATTTTCGATTACAACTTTCAGATTTCCGATGTTTGGAGGGGAAGGGCCAGAGTTGGTCATCCAAACATTGGATACAACCATAACTATAAGACAGGGTTGCACGCTGAAAGTGGGACTGCAACACAGGTAAGATATGATGATGTCAAATTATGCAGTTTTTAGAACTGCTAGCAAGACTTCTCTAATATCACTCAGTCCTGGGGCCTGTGAAAGGATTTAGAGTAAGGCCTCCCAGCTCTTTCAATTTGATCTGTCTGAATTATTAAGATTTCAAATTTGCTTGCTATGTAGGCAAAATAGCACTGCAATCAGTGTTTAATGCCAAGTAAGTAATTTCTAATTGTATCTCAGCGTGATATTGTTTTCTAATCCTTCATGCTTTCCCACATAAAATAAAATGTGCATGAGCCAGAAAAAGAAAAAGAAAGAAAAGGACAAACTTAGATGAAAGCTGCAGTCAAGCTGCCATAAAATGCATGGTGCTTTTGTTACTGAATGCTATGGTGGAGGAAATATAAACAAATCCACCCACACATGATGTGAAATAGAATTTTTAAAGGGTGAGAATCCAAAAGAACTCAGAACTTCTAAACAGAATAAGAAAGGAATCAGTGTAAAGGTTATGGGAATGTTCTACTGATCTCTGCTTGAAATAAATGGGACACTTGTCCAAACTTGTGCAATAGCCACCTGCCTCTTAAGGACACTAACAGTTGTTATGCTTTTTGCCACAATTTAAAAAAACACAACTGTCTTCAAAGTGATGACTCATTATTAAAGTTGGTTATTCATATGCTTTCATTCCCAGTCCCTTAAACATTAAGATTCTAATAATTATTTTTCTGTTCATATTTTTATGAAAAGTAAAATCTCCTCCCTTTCCACCAAATGCAAAAGTTTTTATGAATAACTCTCTCTTTCTCTGAGGCCATTTTGTAGGTTTTATAAGTTAGCAATATTGATAGCTAGAATAATCATTCTAAATAAATACATGAATTGAAGAACTACTTTGGACACTTGGGAAAAGTAGTAATAACAAAATTTCCTATGTTATGTTGCACACAAATATACACAAGTAATATACATGCATTTTTTTAAAATTACTTGCAAAAACTGAGAAAGAAAGAGAGAAAAATAGGATTTTTCTATACTATATAGTAGCATATACTACTATGAAATCTTGTAGGTGACTTTAATAATCATTCTTATATTTTATAAGGGAGCATTATTCACATCCAACCTTATCCAGTTTTTTTTTAAATATTAAAGAACCATTGTCTAGGAAAACTCTTATCTTTTTTAGGAAAACTGTCTTGCCCAGCAAAACTCTGAATAACATAGGAACATCTATCTGTTCTGTCTTCATAGGTTTAAAGGCAATTCAGTAGCAGCATAGAATGAATTGGAGAACAGAAAGACATGTAGCTCTCACAAATTTTGGTTAGCTGTGTGTCTACTGTTAACATAAGAACATAAGAAGAGCCATGCTGAATCAGGCCAAAGCCCATCGAGTCCAGCATTCTGTGTCACACAGTGGCCCACCAATTGTACATGGGGATCTTGAGCAGAGAGAAGGCAAAACCCTCCCTTTCCCTTGACCCCCAACAAATGGTACTCAAGGGAATCCTGCCTGCCTCAACCAACATAGAGGCGGCACATGGACATCCGTTTTAATAACCACCGATACACTTGGCCTCCATGAATCTGTCTGACCCTGCCTTGAAGCTATCAAGGCTGACAGCTGTCACGACCTCTTCTGGAAGTGAATTCCATAAACCAACGACCCTAACGACTCCATCTGACTTTGAAAGGAAGCAACCCCATTAAAAAAAATTAAAAAGGTTAGTGCTGTTATTTCACGTTATTTAACGATCAATCAATACCACGTAAAGCAAATCTTGCCTTTCACCTAATTCATAGTTGGGTTACAATTGAATATCCAGATGCACTTTTCATATAGGCATTTGATTACATTAATCTTACATGCATTTCTGATTTGTATCACATGTAGAATAAGCAATATGAAAAAAGAGACTTAAGGTCATCAATATGGGACTTTCTCCAGGTTATATTTCTGAATTGCTTCTCTGTTTTTAATCAGGTATGTGTCCAAATTAGCTATTAGTGACAAATATTATGCATTCAGAAAACAACGATGAAAGTTTTCATAATCCCCCAAGAAAGTTTGGTCTAGTGCTTGCGCCCCCTGGGGGTGCGAGATGATATTCCAGGGGGTGCAAAAACTTGGTTTTTCAAAATTATAGCATATATGCATAATTTGTTGCCGTTATTTAGAACTTTTGTAAGGGATGTGAGAATATATCAGAAGCGTTCTAGGGGTGCGGGGTATGGAAATGGTTGGAAGCCACTAGTCTAGTGGTTAAGGACCAGGCTAGAAACCAGGAGACTGTGAGTTCTAGTCCAGTGGTGGCGAACCTATGGAACGGGTGCCAGAGGCGGCACTCAGAGCACTCTCTGTGGGCATGCGCGTCGTCGCCCCAGTCCTAGACCTTCATCTGGGTTTTATAAAACCTTTTCGCTTTAGGCCTCACCGCCATGTGCAAAAAAAAAAAAAGGTTCAATCAATCAATCAATTTCAACTTTTCACTGGGAAAAAAAAGATCTTGCAAAGTTGGAATTGATTGATTTAACTTTTTAGTCCCACCCAGTCTACCACTGCAGCCATGCCCACCCAATGGGCCACACCCACCCAATGGGCCACACCCACCTGCCACCCGATGGTGCATAAGTGGGTTTTGGGTTGCAGTTTGGGCACTCGGTCTCTAAAAGGTTCGCCATCACTGTTCTAGTCCCACCTTAGTCATGAAAGGGTGAGTAGCCTTGGGCTAGTCATTTTCTCTCTCAGTCCAATCCATCTTACAGGATGGTTCCTGGGGGGAAACATGTAGAGCAGAACTCCACTGAGAAGCATCAGATGTATCACTCTGATCAGATTCACAAAAGGAGTGGCCAACTGAATGACATCAACCCAATCTCAGTATTTCATTTCATTCAAAATAGAGGTGCCCACATGACCAGAAGTGATTTTATAACCTTTTTGGCAGGTATCTTTAAGTGAACGCGGCAATCTCGACAGAAGGGAAATGGTGTGGCTGTTTACAACAGGCGGGTGGGATACCATACTGGCCATGGTCATAATAAATGCAAACGGTCATTAAGTATCCAGTTGTAAGTTGAGGACTACTGTAGAACATTCACCTGTAGTCTCTACATACATAGTCTCTACCCACAAGGTGGTGACATAATTTATATGTGTGTAGTTCATGCATATTCATGATTGAATTAATGGTAAAATCAAAGCCCACATTCAAATCCCAGTCACAGCTATATTAGGCCTAATTTTAGATTTACAAATAAATTGCTAGATTTTCCAGCTCCACAAAGTCTAGCCCCCTCCCCATTTTCTCAGATAAATATTTGAAATAAAGCATTGACAACTGTCTTGCCAAATCTTGCCGTTCCAGTCACTGAAAATTAAACTGCTACTTTTTTTATAATGCTACCCCTCAATTACATATAGATGGCATGTATTTATATGGAAGACCATTGACATGTGTATTTAAGATGTTTTTGCAAATATCTTCTTAATTTATGCAGCTTGGAACTTCCTCTTCTTTCTGAGTTGTGTTTCAGTTGAACTAAAACTCAAACTCTGTATTATTTCTCACTGAAATGTTTTTGAGCCTATATTTGCATGTTTTCAGAAGTAATTAAGACCTTTGATTAATTGACTTGCTTTTCAATGGGAAACCACTTACATTCCTGATATTTATAGCACTTTACCACACATGAGCTAGAATAGTTGACAGAAAAATCAGTTTTAAGAAGGCAAGTCTAAAAGCTTTCACTTTGTGTTAAGATAGATTTCCAGACATCTTAGTATATAAGGAACAACCTTGACAATGACTTGTAACAGCCATGAGTTAAAGATGTTAAATGATGTTATACCACAGTAAAGTTCAGTTCTAGCAATGAATGTACATGTGAAGAAAAAGCAGGAGAAAGTAAGTGATTGCAGCAAGGGCAATTAGCTGATATTTGAAAAGAAGATTATCAAGAGAAATTAATTAAAATTTAGGAAGCAGTGAGAATGGAAAGCATAAAAGGAGGACCTGAGTTCTCTAGGATCTGTATATTTTTTTCTTAAGTCTGAAAATGTATAGCCCAGAAATTCTGGAAAACAGTTCAACCGTTGGGCTGGAATGAATGCTTCTCACTGTTTTCTCCTAGGGTTTCAAGTGTGTGCTCATTTACAATTCTTATGGCACTGATGATGTCTGCTTCTATGGATTGACTATATCCAAAAGATGTTAATGAAAGAATGACAGTTGTGGAACAAATTTTATCTGACAAAGAAAAATGACAGGCCAAAAGAAACTGGCTGAAATTTTAACAATTAAAAAGGAAATACAAATTATAAACCAAGGGAATGATCTGGAAAATGTTTCCTTATTGCATTTACGAAAAAGTCTTGTTAAAATCTTGAACAAATCTATCCAATAGAATGAACAAGAATTGAAGAGAAATCAATATTTGATTGAATTAAACATTAAGTCTGTTAAAAGTAAAAGGAAGGAATATAAAGTTAGTTTATTTGACCAAGATTAAAATAAGACTTCTCTCTCTGTCTCTCTGTCTCTCTCCAACACTCCAATTAGCTAAAGAATGTGTTCCAGAACAAAACTGCACAATAACATGTTTGTAACATAGGAACATGAAGCTGAGTCAGCTCAAAATTGCTGAAAGCCATATTTATATATATATAAGGTCAGAGCTGGAGGAGCCAAGAGTAGTAATAGGCCATTCACAGAGTCATTAATGCAAAGATGTGCCATTTTCTAAGAAGATATCCTATAAAACATTTGCTGAAAAAGAGAACCTGGCTCCTTAAATCATTGTTCCTTAACCTGATATCCTTGAAAATTAGACTGCAGCTTCCATAGTTCCCAGTTAGCTGGCTGGAAACTCTGGGAATCCATTTTTCTAGAAAACAGCAGGTTGGTGAAGGCTGTCACAGGTTTACACCTCTTGACATGAAAGTTGTTACAGTCTCTCTCTCTCTCTCTCTCTCTCTCTCTCTCTCTCTCTCTCTCTCTCTCTCTCTCTCTCTCTCTCTCTCTCTCTCTCTCTCTCTCTCTCTCTCTCTCTCTCAGGATTGAAAAGTTATGTTTTATGAATCTGCTTATAGATTAGATAAGGAATGGGATTTGAGATGAAGAGATAATAAATTTTTTATACTTGTGATGAAAGTGGCAAGTCACTTCTTTATATATTTCTTTTCATTTTTATTATTATATTCTTTTTAATTTTTCTTCTTTTTTGCACTTTTTATTCTTCATTACTACTCCTTTTTCTTTAAGTTTAGTTTGTAATAATTTTTACTATTGTAATCAAATTTCTGAATGCAATTTTTATTTTAAAAAAAGAACATTCTTTAATGTAGCATTTGAAAACTAAGGGGGAGCAGATCTACAGGCTAATGAAACCCCATTTTTAGATATCATTGTTTTATTCCCTCTTCATATTTTTGGTAGCTAGTGCAAGGTTATAGTTCTACTGAATAGGATACATACGGATTCACAGACAAAACCTCACTCAAAGCCTGTTCACTGCTAATAATTTTATGATTGTGAGTACTTATATTGCTGTTTGCATTATCACTCCAATTTTGCAATGAATCACCCTTCAACCACTGATTCATTTTTATGAATCAACTCACTTGCAGTGGACACAAAGGATGATACAGTCAGTGAAAGCTGGGAAGTTGATTGCAAATAAACATACAGTAGAGAGGCCACAGTAACTACCCATTGATTATCTGCACATCACCAGTGATCAGTCTTTGAGAATGACTATTTTAGTAAGAATAATGCAAAGGACACCTATATGAAAATCATATTTATGTAGAGTGCTTGCTTCTTTAATCAGCTACTATAGTAGTATTTGAATAAGTTTTGATAATCTTGAAAAAAAGCATTTCAGCATTGGTTTATCTACTGTGAAATACAATTATATATCCAATAATGAGGGATTATGATGTTTCTTGCAAACCTGACAAGTGAATAGCACAGTATCTGTTTTATACTTTATTACTGCTCATTGATAATCTGCATCTTGAAATATAGAAGAAATATATACATGTATTAGATCTGCACAATGGAAAGCAAAACTACTAAAACAGCGAGTCACAAATATCATGCAAGCATTGAAATTCTTATTAAATTTCATGGAATCAACAAACTTAATTATTTTATTTCATTTCCGTCAGCAAAAGCAAACACATTTCTGCTAGCAGTATAGAGGGTATTTAATAATTACAGTTATTGGCCATATCAGAAATGGTGTTTTCTACACAGGCAGGGTAATTTTAAATGGCTTAAATATTGATCAGTTATATTGGTTATAAATGCAAATTTGGGAGTTTCCTGATGTTGGGAGGGTATACAAGGGAAATCTCATGTAATCAGTGCCTCTGTCTCTCAGTATTTATGTCACTGAAAGAGTTACCCCAGCTGCAAAAGAATCATCCAGAAAAACAATGGTTCCCACAAAGCTAGGGTAACATGCAAAGGGCCCCCTATTCCAGCTGCATTTACATCAGAGGAAATTCATCCATATCAAGTATACAATGCATATTACATGATTGACTGCCCACTAATCTCCTCACAGGGAGAATTCTAAATAGCCATTGTTTGCATTATGATTCATCCCAAAGCATTAAAAATAGGGACAATTATGTTTTTTTTCTATTTTGCTCCTCTTCTGTAATTCAATACTATATATAGGGTTGGCATCACTGTAAATTTAGAAGAAATTGTTAGATATGCATGCTCACAAGTGGCAGTACAGATAAGGCAGTAAGACAAAGGGAATACAGAAGCAGAAACTAAAAGAAGAATAAGATGAAGCATGCAGAACAGTCTAGATTTCCTTCAAATGCTTTGCCACCAGTGGCCCAAGATTGTTGTTTACTATTTTGTATTTTCTTTTTCATACCGAAGAGTATGTTGCACCTCTGAGTGATGTGTGCATTTCTCCTCCTTCTTCATGTGTGTGTGTGTGTACACGTGGAAAAATCAAGAGGTATGTGTACGACTAGGAAGAAGGAGGGCTGGGAGAAAGGAGTGAGGATAGTTTAGAACTGAGCAGTTGTCAACATACTAAACTGCTTCCCTAAGTGGTTTTCCTATATCAGGTTTCTAAACCTTTTGCTACCGTAAAAATCCTTAGTGAAATCTTCATATATACATCTCTTTCCAAAATCCAAACCCCAAAAATGTACGCAAATTAACAATAAAGACAATACAATGAAAACTTTGGGAGAGGTGGATTTATTACTAAAGATTCTTCACATCTCTCCTGGACTCTGTCTGTGCTTCCCCAAGGATGAAAAAACCCACAAGAAGGGAAAGCCTGCCCATATGAATGCATGAGAATATTTGGGATTTTTTTTCCCTTGCAATTTCTGCTCATTCTCTAATTAAATCATTCATTTGCCAGGTATATCCACCATACTAAATTTGGTCCTTGTTTTCAATGAGTTGTCTTGTTGATGGACAGACAGGACCTAGGACTCTTTATAAAATGTCTTTTCAATTCTTTTTATTGGGTTAGAAAGAATAAAATAGAGAAACTATGGATATGAATGGGAAGGATGGAACAGTGGTGGTGCACAAGGAAGGCTGGGGAACAGTATTTGCTATTAGATACAGGTAAAAAGCCAAGTACTTTGAATAACTATCTGAACTAACTTAATCTCAAAAAGTTTGGCAAAATTGGACACAGTCAGTTATTGGATGAGAAGCAGAATCCAAAGGAGCAGATTGGAAATTTAAGAATAGTTTCCAAAAATCTGAAATAAACCAAGCTTTTTATTCATGTCAAGCAAAATATAATAATGTCTCCATGAAGACATTTTTTGTGATCAGATTTTTCAGTCATGGCATCTGATTGCAATTTTGGGCTATAAAATTAAGTTCTTGATAAACACCTTTTGACTGAATCATATTTTATATTTTTTTCTTTTCTTTTTTTTTTATCAGAGAAAGGAAAATAATTTGTTACTTGACTTGAATCATTCGATCTGGAATCAGGTGCTGACTGAAAAGGCTATTTGAAAATGATCTGGCAAGTCAAATATTTCCTTGAAATGTGGATTCCTCATATATTGTATCTCACGTTGGAATGAAATTACAATTTTGCTTTTAGCATCCATTAACTTTTTTAAAAAATTATTGATTCAACAAGGTGATGTAGACTGACAAATTAAACATAATGAAATGATTATGTTTAATCATTTAACCATGTTATTTAAAACTTGTCAAAACAGAAAACCAACAAAATCTGTAATTAAAAGTACAGATTTCAGATTATTCAGTTCCAATTTATTTTAAAGAGTCTATGAGTTTTTAGATAGTGTACGTGTGAACATGTATTTAAATATGTATATAAGTATGCAAATGTGTGTATACAGACACACACATAAAGAAAGGAGAACTTCTTAATCTTTAATCATGGTCATCTCTTCTTAACTTTTAATTGTGGTTATTTAGGGAACTAAAACTTTTTATGCTTGAGGGAGCAAGGAAAATAAAATCTTTCAACACACATGCCTTATGTACCAAAGACACAATACCATTATTTTTTCCAGAGTTATCGCATCCCGAACTGGAATCAAAGCTTTTAAAAATTGTTCATACAATTGATTCCTATGTATCCATTCTATCTTAATGAATTCCCTTTGTCTATATCTATAAACATCATGCAATTATACCTTCCATATGTTTATTTAAATAAGCAGAGATCTAAAAAAGGGATTGGAGAGGCAATCATCATATTGCAATTATGAATTACTTTAGACAAGAATCTCCAATCATCAAGTGAAACGAAATCAAAGGCAGCATTTTAGAAAGGTTTGAGTTGAATGTGTAATGTACAGTATGGGCTTGTACTTTCCTGTCTTTTAGAACACCTAAGGCTTTAATACTATGTGTCAGCAAAAATAATATGCGAGGAATTTTGCCTTTGGCATCAGTTATGTAAATAAAGCAATAGGATGCAAAACCATACTTAGCCACAAATCAAATTTCCCTGCATATAGAAGAATTGGCTACTATACGAAGACTACATATAGCTCAGATCTCAAAATCTGTTAAAACTTCATAATCTACAAAGAATTTCTTATTTACTTAGCAACATCTTATCTTGGAGCTGTTCATTCAAAATGAAAGATATAATTCAAATAATTCTGAAAGACATCTTATATCTGCTTGAATCTCATGTTTCTCTCTCAGCCCAGACTCGCTTAACAAAATTGTTGTGGTGGGGAAAATAGGAAGAAGAAGGGCTATTATATATGTTTGTCACTTTGAGTTGCATATATGAGGAAAAACCAGCAAGATAAAAATAAAATAAAGTAAATGAAATAAATGGTTGTTAGAAATGTTTTGTTTTGGAAAATCTGTTATTGAAAGGCTTTCTTTTTTAGTTTATTTGGGGATATCTCTTTTCTATTTTTTTTAAAGTTTAAGTTTAAATATTGTTTTGTTAATTTTGTACACATATTTTAGTAAACATAAATAAATATAAAAAAGAAAAATGAATTAGCTAATGTTTTTAGGTTTTTAACCCTAAAACTATAATAATGTACTTAAGTATCCACAAAACACCCACAATTTAAGAAAGACTAACAAACCTCTGTTCAGAGATGACATATATGCTCAGAAAAAAATTATATGTAGTAATACGTGACTTCAGCTAAGAGAACCCATGTATCAGTTCTGCAAAACAGGAAATACTCAGGTTTTAAAGGAAGATTGGTGACCAGATTGCAATCAATTTGATTGGGTGAGGAAGTAACAAAATAAATGTATATCATCAAAATCTTCCCCTTTCATTGAATCAGTACATTGTGTCAAGCGGCAGCTTCTCATACTTCCTATTTATTTATTTATTTATCAAATTTATATACTACTCATCACATTTGCTTGACTCTTCCATTACTGAAAACCTTTAGCCTCAGGAACAAAACAGGCACCACATGCAAACAATGAGCTTAAGTCCACATTACTCTGAGAAAATTACAACTGATCTCCTGATGTAGAAAAACATTCTAAAATGTAGCCAAAAGAAGATGGATAACCAAAACTGTATGATATGGTTGGAAGCAGTGCATGAGAATGTATGGGAGAATGCTTCTTACTTGAACGACAGATGGATCCTACCCCCATATTCCTAACAATTCATGGAGAAAACCAGGACTTATGCAAAAGGTCACTGGGAATTGGCTTTCCTCCACTTCTTATTCAAAGAAAATGTAATAGCAAAAAAGGAAGAATTTTTATTACTGGCATCAGTGCGAATTCAGAAGTTCCACAGCAAAAGAATTAATTCAATGACTGATTTTTTCCCTATATGCACTTAGAATTTATTTTTGCTTGATTTCAAAACTTACATACATCAAGAGCTCTCTAAGTCGAAAAATTAATTTGAGACTAATATTTTCCCTCCAAATTAATGAACATTTAACTATCCATGTGCTTTATTAAAGGAAATGATAATAATTATAACAATAGCACAGTTCATTGGTCTTACAATTCTTATTAGAAATAGCTTGAAAATAAATCCAGGGAAATAACTGATTTGTAAAGTGTTTCAGCAACATTTCAGCAATATCAAAACTCCAAATTTTTATCTAAATTAGAAGAAGCTGTTGCTTGCTAGCATTTACCCTAAAGGTATCATGTCAAATTCTTCATTAAAATATGTTTAGTTAGGATTCAAGACTACACCAGATCATTGTCATGATGTAAGAACTGAAATCTATTGCAACAGTACTGATTGGTTTACAGATCAATAAATATGCTCTAACTCTTAAGGCATATTTCTCCAAGAGTATGTGTATAGTCACATCATGAAAGAAATGGAATTACAAACAGAACATTTTATATACACCACCAGGTAGATCATATACCTTTATCACATGATGCTTTTCACGCAAGGTAGGTATCTTAAACATTTGACACCAGTAGGTCGTGTCTTGTTCTGGTATAGCCACCTGTCTTAATAAAATGGAAAGAAAAGACTAATATAACATCAAGTTTGTTTTTCCTCAGACAATTCAACATACAGTTCTGCCCCTCTTACGTGATACTTAACCCAAGTAACTTACGTTTTGGTTTGCCAAGTCAAAATATGGCAAGGAGGGAGGGATAATCGCATTCTTCTCTGGGTTCAATAAACGAAGACTCTTTGTTCCACGATTAGAGCCATGGTAATTTTGACTTCCGTTTTTAAAGTCTTTGTCATGATAGGCCCATATTACTCGCACTGTGCTTTCCTGGAAAAAAAGAAACATTCTATGATCATAGCCTACCTGAATATATTTTCCACCTTGCAAGGGTTTGGGGAACATATGGCTCACCAGATGTTGCCAAAGTAGAATTGCATGTAGTTGCTATCAGCGTGACCAAAGTTGAAGAACACTGGTTCAGAAGTTCAGAAACTTCTGATGGGTCACATGTTTCAAATACTGCTGATCACACTTCTATATCAATATATGTTGTAAATGTATATTGTTTCAAATCTGAATGGGATTATTATTTCCCCTTTTATAATTTTACATTTTGCTTTTGTATTTTTACTGTAAAATATTTTGATACAAAAGTAATTTGTCCTGAGGTAACCTTCCATTTGGTTTACTATAGCATACTCTACATAGGCTGGTATGGCTGTGAGGCTGTTATCAAAGGTTCTTAACTTGCCACATCTTCTGTATACTTCAATTTTGTCCTGGAAAGTTCCTCAGCCCTCAGTCCCTGCCCAGTCATTTCCGTCTCTCAGGGGCTGTGCTTATCTGTGTTTCTTACCCAAGGGAGCCAGTGTTGTCTAAAGAAACTTCTGTGGTCATGTGGCAAGCATCACGATATGCCAAGGCACATACAATGTTGTTAGATTCCCATCAAAGTGGTACCTATTTATCTACTTGCATTTGCATGCTTTCGAATTACTAGATGGGCAGGAACTGGAGCAAGAATGGGGATGTCAGTGCTGCTAACATTGGATGTTCTTGCTTTGACAACATATAGAGATGCAAGCTTTTTCTTTCTTATGCTTTACTCTTAGAATTAGATGATACGGGGGGAGGAATGTGATGGGAATTAGTTAGACATAACAATATTGTAATAGTGTGTGAATTCAGGGTATTTGTAATAAGAGATGATAAGGCATGGTGGGATGAATAATTGGGTGGAAAGCCAGCATTTCAAACTAATTGGAGAATGTGATTTATGACTGTGGGAGGGAACTGTGCTTTGATCTATGTGCTGAGGGGAGGGGAAGTCAGATTTTGGCTTGGACTATGTAAGTGCCGATATGTTGCTGCTCGAATAAAGATTCTTTAAGGTAAACAATGCCTCAAAGTTTTTGAAGAGTTTCATATATCGGAACCATAACAGGGAGCTTACCTCATTGCACAGCTCTCGGATCTTGAACCCGAGCTGTCAGTTTTTCAGCTGACAAGCTCAGCATCTTTAACCAGTGAACCACTGTGCCACCATAACAGAATAAATCCTCACTGAATCAGAGAATACACTCACATCGTATCTACCCTAATCAGTACATACAACAATACAGACTATTTATTATGGCATAATCAGCATAATGATTAAACTGAGAATGAGAAGCTGATCCCAGAGCTCTTTCCCTTCTTCACTTCTTTTCTAATTTAGGTTCATCATTAGATTTAGCATTTCCCTTTACCGTTAGGCTCTTGTCATTTGGGTCACAAGTGTGAAGCTGCCGGCTGAAAGCTAGTATTGTATGGGTATTATTTTCCATAGCATACTCCAGATGGTAATCCTGCTGAGAATCTTTTTTCAGTGCTCTGTCTGCATTTGTGAAGCAATCCTGTTGAAGATAGAAATCAAAACATTATCCTGCTGTTCTTCTTTTTAAATGTTCTGAACTCCACAACCTTTTCCATTTTGTGGGAAAGAATGTATAAATAATGTGTTGTAATTCTCTAAATAAATACTTCACATTAATCAATGAGAGAGAAATCTAATTATTTTTGATTATATTCTTTTGAATCTAATTAACATTGTATAAATTCAACAATCAATAAGTGTGATATAATAAAAGACCCTTACCTAAAGAGGTATCTATTTTGTAATTATAAGAATACAGTATGAGTGGACATAGCAAATACATATTTGAAAGAAATATGATCGTCAAGAACAAATTATATAGATAGTATATCCCTGCATTATACTCTTCCTTTCAACATGACTTCATAGTTGTTTTATCTGGCTATTACATAATATATGCGCTATTTTCATGTGTATCTTCATCTGTCTTAAGATATCTTTTACTGTTTTTTCCCTATTGGGTGGTGGGTAAAATCAAGAAATATAATATTTCTACTCTTACTCTAAATCCGTTTTCTTAGTTCCCATGCACTTATTTACAAGGGCATAAGCATATCACTTATTGTGAACCTAATATATACTCTCTCTTGAGGAAACATTAAATTGGAATATGATATTGTATACCTCCTTATATTGTCAAACTATAGAAATATTTTAGAGAGTCTCCCTGCTGTTTCAAGGACAGATTATCCTGGTCCTCACTGTAGCTGAAGATGATATTATAAATAAGCTGCATTAATAATGTACTATCGTTAACCTCTTCACCTCTGAATTCTGTGTTATAAAGTGCAGCTGCTTTTTTGACCATCCAGTTCAGCACAATTTTAGCAACTCTTGTAATTGCCATTCCAAAACAAATTCCATTGAGAGTAGGATAATATTGCTTAATATTCTTTCTAAGAACTTTTAAGAACTTTTATGCAATTGTTCCTAGTTTGCATAGTGACCACCCAGAGATATAAAATTTGCAGATGTTTTAAGGAGGTGGCAAAGTTACCATTTAAAATTGGGTAAAATTAAATTATATCGATTTCTTATTTTTAGATGTAAATAAAAAGATGCTGCTTTAAATATCTCCACTCCCAAAACTTTTAGGCTAAGTGAAAGACAAGAGTAGATAAGGAAGATTAATACCAAAAATCAACAGAATTGAGGTCTATGAACAAAATGAAAATTCCAGTGAACTTTTGTTGTAAGGAATTTATTTTAACAATTGTATTGTCAGCTAGTTTTTTTATAAGCAATAATGTAACATCATACTATTTGCAGTAATTATGTGACACTACCGGTTGGTAGAACTACAGGGAAACAACTGTTTATTTTGTTTGAAATTTAGTCACTTCCCTGGTAAGCAAACAATTTATGTTATATTGTTTATTTTCTTAACCAAACTGTAATTTGGCAAAATTAAACTCATTACCTGGAATAGCATATCTGTTGTCACCACTATTTTGGTTCTCAATAACATGGGTATCTTCTGCCCGTGACATGTAAACTTAGGCCACTGTATTCCAGATATTTTGAACAATTCTCATTCATTGCTCATACAGTCTTCATTTTATGAGCTGGAGGATAAAACATCTGGAAAACACTGGGCTGCCTATTTAGCATGCCAGCTATCTCTAGTATGGTAAAGTTAACATGTTTTGCAGCAGTTACTGAAATTAACCTATATATATACATTCACATACAATCACACACCCTACTGTAGGCAATTCTAGGCTGCTGGATAGAGTGAATGAATCAGATATGTTTCATTCAATAGAAGTCATTTAGAAATTGCAGTAATACACAGTAAGATGATTTTGGAGATCATAAAAATTCTGGTGTATAATTTCTTATAGATGAAGCCATGAATTGCTCCTCACATACTGTGACCCTGCACTTGTTCTTTTAAAAAGACAGTTGTAGTTGATATGGTTTCTGATTACTGCTATACAAAATGGCAGGGAGTAATTTCTTAAGGATGTAGCAAAAAGATGCAAATAAGTTTTATTTTAGCCCTTAAAAAAAGAGAGCACAGCTGTAGAAGAAACCTTGAGAGAAAAAAAATGACAGCTGCCTTCATAGGCCTGAACAGGTGTTTATATAGAGAAGAAATCCTCTACATCCATGCAACCTGCAGTAGATTTTGCCTTCATTTAACAATGAAGTCAGTAATAAGAAAATACTATTTAGGGCTCTCTAGCATAAAAGCTTACCAAGTTTATCTGAGACCTTGATTAACCAATTGTATGCTGCATGCAAGCCTTTATGCTAGCAACATTTTAAATTATTGGACTGGTACAATGGCTACTATGTTGGGCACGGAGGTAAGAAACCTTTATGAATGTAAAGAAATCTATATAGCATCATACCAGCATCTGTCTCTATAAACCAACATTCTTTTTTGCAATGGTGAAGCAGATGGCTAGTTATTTTTAGTTTCCACAACTTGTCGCCCATAGTGTATTTCCATGAATATATGTCTATGAAGATTCTCAATCATCCAGGTCATGGTTGTCACAAAGTGCTTTTCAAAAGGCAACTAGACTTTATTGATTTTTCCCTTGAAAACATTTTGCTTCTCATCCAGGCAGCTTCTTCAGTTCAGTTCTTCAGAACTGAAGAAGCTTCTTGGATGAGAAGCGAAACGTTTTCATGAATATATGAATCCATTTTAACTTTATTCAGATTTAAACCTCGCTGTATAATTTGGCAATAAATCCCATATTTAATGCATTTAATGTAAAAGAATTCCTTTTACTTATTGGGATCTTTGATTCAGTTTCATACAATTTTATATTCCAGTATTTTAAATCATAGAAAGTTTGTGTATGCCAACTTTCTCCACATAATGCAAAATTGTATTACTTATCCAAACTAAAATAAAAAGAAAGAAAGAAAGAAAGAAAGAACTAATGTTTTTGAATGTCCATTGGGATTTTACACATTCAAAAAAACTACTAAAATATAAATAATTATATAAAGCATAAATGGATGTAATTGTGATAAAATGTCCACACTTTTTTCATACCAATTCATCATCTGTTCATTGAGCGAAAATCCAAATTGTGGATTGGAGTGAGAAAGACAGACTGAATGAAAAATCAATCCCATCAAAAACCTGTTTGTTGTACTACACCAATACTTGCAATGGATATTCCATTTAAACAATGGCAGAGCGATATCTCTAAATTTATATGGCAAGGAAAGAAAACAAGAATCAAATACAAGTTATTGCAAGATGCCAAGAAAAGAGAGGGGGCTGGGTTTACCAGATTTGAAATTGTATTTTGATGTATGCTGTTTGGTTTGGTTAAAAGAGTGGGTGAACTTCCAGGACAAAAGGCTGCTTGATTTGCAAGGCCATGAATTAAGGTTTGGAGGGCGTGGATATTTATGGTACGATAAAGTTAATGTAAATATTGATATTAATAATCATTTTATTAGACGTGTTATATTAAGACCGCCTTCTGCCAGCAAATACCTCCCGCCGTCCGGTACGCTCCCACAGAGTGGGTCTCCTCAGTGTGCCGTCGGCCAGACAATGTCGGCTGGCGACCCCCAGGGGGAGGGCCTTCTCTGTGGGAGCTCCAACGCTTTGGAACGAGCTCCCCCCCGAACACCGTACGATGATGGAATTGCGTTCCTTCCGTCGAGAATTAAAAACATATTTATTCTGACAAGCCGGCCTGGGATAGTAGCTCCAGTTCCAACAAGGCCATAATTGTTTTTAGGGGATTGAGTTTTTAGATTATGTATTGGGTTTTTAAATGATTGGGCCAAATTATTTAATTTATTTTTAATAATTTTACTTTTTGTATGTTGACATTTTTAATTGGCTGTACACCGCCCCGAGTCCTTCGGGAGGGGGGCGGTATAAAAATCGTAAAATAAATAAATAAAATAAAGAGTTTGGAATAAATATAAAACTTGCCCCTATGGGTGTCCCCCCCCAAGAAGCTTTTTTTAGAAAAGAAATGGAGGTGAAGCCAGACTGGTGGACATATGGTAAAATAGTATCTTTCAATTCTGGAGACCCCATCCTCAAGTCTAAGGAAGAATTGGAATTAGAAGGTCACACTTGTCACTGGTTTACATATCAACAAATGAAGGAAAGATTTAAACTAGACAAAAAAGGCCATAGTTTTGAATTTCCTAAAAATGAATTTGGTAATCCAACTATGCGGTAGTGATGATCATAGAATTGCCAAGGTCTATAAAACATTATTAAAATTGAATTTGGAAAATGAACATATAAAATATTGTATGATCCAGTGGGCAAGGGATTTAGGGTATAATGTGATGATGCTTGAACAATGGGAGAATATGTGGATAAAAGGTTTAAAATATACATTAAATTATAACTTAAAATTTTTACAAAATGATGTATCGCTGGTATTTAACACCAGATAAGTTATCTAGAATGTATAAAAGGTATTTCAAATGAATGTTGGAAATGTAAATGTAAAGAAGGGACTTTTTATCATTTATGGGTGGACATGTATGTGATAAGGCAAAGAAATGTTGGAGTAGGATTCATATATTAATGCAGAAAATTCTTAAGATTAAACCAGCAACTTTCCTTCTGGGTCTAATGGAAAGAGAATTTGAAAAAAAAAATTGGAACTCGGATTTTATATATGGTGATGGTAGCAAGACTGCACAAAAGTAGAAGGATGCCTCGATTCCTACTATGAACGAATGGTTACAAAAACTGATGGAATTAGCAGAGATGGCCAAATTGACTGTGCTGATAAAAGAAAAGAACATAAGTACTTTTGTTTCTACTTGGAAACCGCTCCTGGACTTTATGCTTGAGGTAGAAAAAAAATGATATCATGATTTTGGGTTTTATCGATTAGACTGATTTGCTGATACAGAAATGGCTAGGGCATACTACTACAGAAATGTAAAAAGTTGAGATTTGATTTTAATGTCTGGTTTTACTGCAACAGAGAGAGTTGGAAGTCAATGCCTTTTGTTTCTTCCCCTCCCCTTCTTCACACCTTTTTTTTTCCTTTTCTTTACTGTTGTCCCCGACTATCTGCTCTTGTATTTTCAGATTTTATGTTATAAATGAATAAGGCTAATTTAAAAAAAAAACCCTATTTGTTCTACTGAAAATTCTTTGGGCATGATCCAGAGCCTCAGGTGCTGGTAGTGACTATGAAAAACTGAAGCACACCATGGTTGTCTATTCCATGAGAAAAGATACTTGGTCAAGCAGAAGTATTTGTTTATTTGTTTTATTAAATTCTACATCACCCATCTCACCTAGGTGACTCTGGACAGTTTACAACAATATATAATATCCTTTAATTACATCCTGTTTCAGTTGTTACAATGCATTCTACATATGGCTACTTCTGAAACAGTCTTCAAAAATTCCAGCTTGCCCAAAATGCAGCTATTTTTGTGCTACTGTAAGTTCATATAGAGAAAATAAGTTACCTCAATTGCAGTGACTTCCAATTTGTTGCTAGATAGAATCCAAGTTAAGATTGTCATTAGTTGAGCTTGATAGCTGGTAACTTAATGAACACATTCATGTGGTTTTCTTGGCAACAGTATGAAATACCTTATTATTGTCCTTTTACTGGACTTTTTTTTAAAATCCCCTCTCTATCCTACAGCCCTTCATACCAACCAGGTCAGCTTAATTTTTCATGATCAACCCAGAAAACTCACTCTATATGTCTCTATGTAAATCATCAGAAGTGAACCTCAAGCAAAAGGCAAATTTACATTACTTGCATTAAATAGTGTTTGTGGTGATGACATTTAAAGCACTGAAACATCTAAGGCCAGGACATTTGAAAGGGTGCTTCTTACTCATGAATTGGCTCTTGTTTGTTCAACTTCTGAATCAACTTGTTTAAAGGTATGGAAAAGGCCTTTTGGGTACCAGCACTTAAATGTGTAATTTGTTTAGTGAAAAGCAGTTTTCATGTCTTTCTTAACAAACTTTCTGGAAGTCGGTTAAAAGTTTCCTTTATATTTTTTGCCAAATATTTTTGTTCTGTTTCTGTTATTTACAATAAAACTGCTAGAAATCTGTGGAAATAAATGGTGATATTCAGAGTTTTATTTTATATTTTTCTCAATAATCCCCAGTTCAGAATTTCCCATTTAATTTCACATTAATTTTTCACTAAGCAATCCAAATTATTTTCTCTCATTAGTTGCTAACAAACTACACTTCTAGCAAGTATTTTCCAAACTGGGCATCCACTTCCTTACTTTACATGTTGTCATTTTTTAAAGATCCTTTGGCAGTTTTCCACTATCCATTTTTAAAACATCCTAAATTATTTTATTTCAATGTTATATGGATTTTGTTTTAACGAGCCAAGATTATTTGTTATTGTTAATTATAGTTAATTATCCTGAATAAAATTATATGAATGTAAGCAGAAAGATTTAAGCCCATGATATTTATCTGATTATTTTATTAAAATATTTTGATAGAAAACAGGCTGGCCTCTAGTAATAAATTAGCAGACTTTTAAGATTATCTATATCTATAATCTAAATAAGTTACATAATACTGATATTTTCTTACACAATAAAAATTAATGGACCTGAAGTAGGAAATGGTGGCCATTAAATCTGCGTTTACATCACTGTTCTTTTAATGTTTCAGTTTGCATCATTTTTCATAAATGATGTAAATTGATGCAAATAATATAAATTGAATCAATTGCCTGGGCAGAGTTTGGAAATCGGTTGGGTCATAACATCTTAGAAATGATCAGACAAAATAAATAATGAAAAGTCTTATGATCCATTCTGATTTTTTTTCTATTTTTAGCATAACAACAGACATCAGACTGACTTTTTCTGCCAGTTAATTATGCAAATAGAATTCAGCTAAGGTATTCAAATAGAGCTTTACCCTCTGCTTCCTTCTGTGTTCAAAGGAATATAATGAATTGCCTTGTGGCCTAATTGCTCTACTAGTATGAAATTAACTTTCTCCTCCTCTGCAACATTATTGCTTCTGTTAACATGACAGCCAAACTTGAAATGTAGCCACAACTAAATTCCCCAAAGAGTTAATCAAGGGCTTTAACTAAACTTAGTTGGCAACCTTTCACAACTACTACAACTCTGAAATTCAGATATTTTTTTCTCTCCCTGGATATGATAAACAGAATTATGTCTTCTTTTCACTCCGGATATCTGCACTAAGTAGATAGAATTGGGTCTTCTTCTCCCTATGAAAATCTGCACAGATTATATGAATTCTTCATTGTGTATTCTCCTCTTTTGTGATCTTGTGTCACCATGGAATATACAGTAGATTTCTTCAGCAGACTGGTGTTCCTTAACTTGATATTTGGTAACTAGATGTTTTGCTTCTTCTCTGGTTCTGAATCCAGTCGACTTAGCTCATTTCCTCTCCCTCCATGAGAAACTCAGTGCATTGAAAAACCTTACCTTCCTTTCTTCCAGATCTCAGTCACTCCCATAAGTACAGTGTGTATATCTTGGAGAGCATAAATACTGTAGAATAGTAGATGTTTACATTTTTCATTCCATCATAGATCTTGGTTATTTCAGGGGTGAGATCTGAATATAAATTTGGCCATTACATCCAAAATCCACTACATGGATGTCTGGAGAAACACAATTTTACTATAGAGAATATTACAAATATGAAATTCTATGTAATTCTAATATACAATATACGAGACTGATGCAGATTATTGAACTGAATTGGCAACAGAAAGAACTGAATGATTAAGGAATGTCATCAAGTTTAGAAACATACAAGCTGGATACATTTAAATTAAGCAGAAGACAGAGTCTGGTTTTGGGGCCAAAATGCCCAAGATTTATCAGATTGCAGCATGCAGTTCCACTTATGGATCTTGGCATGAAGAAATTTATGTTTACAAGCAGATTTGTGCATAATTGGCAATGAAACTAAAAGATCATATAGAATGCCAATAATCAAAAAGATACCAATTATATGGTAGGAAGATGATTGTATCATGTGAATGCTTTTCATTATGCTCTAAATACAAACACATTCCTGCAATATTAATGCACCGTGATGTGTCAAAATAAATAGAACCTTACAAACATGTTCCAATAGTCAGAGGCAATCCAGGGTTACAATCTGGGATCTGACTTCTAATTTGAAATATTTCTAAGAAAACTAAACAGTTTAGCTTCTGTTATATTACTAATGTAGAATTTAAAGATTTGGGCTTAAATACATAATTTTTAAAGTTTGGAAAGTTATGAAAAACCTTTAAATGTCCCAATAACATAGGCATATTTTATGTAAAGATTAACACATTCCATTAATTCATCCACAACATATGGCTATTAAGGTTGAAATCTCTCACAGATTAAGAATGACCCATGCATGCATAGTATTTCATATGTTCTTCAAACGTCATGTGCAGGAAAGCATAAGAAATGGTGACTTCTTCCAGAAGGACCCTTGCACTAGCAGAAAAAAGCAATAGCTAAATAATATTAACATGCCTTAGCTGGTGCTTGGTTGTAGATATTGCATGCCTTTGGGGAACACACTGAATTTTTAAGAATCTTTTTTTTAACTTCACATGCCAGAAAAGATTCTTAAAGATACAGTGTGTTTCCCAAAGGCATGCAGTATCCACCACCAAGCACCAGGTGATATTTAAAATGTGTGCCACCTTGACATTTCTCCTTGTTCTATCTTTCTGTTTCTTTGTTAAAAACTTCTTTGTCGAGAGTATGTTTAAAAAACAGCAGTTCCATTCACTGCTTTTCACTTTTTAAAATCCGATTAATTCTTAATAACGTATCCACGTGATTTCCATGCATATGCTGTATTTGATAAGCAGATATTCTTTATTTGGGGTACCAGAAAACAGCGAGTGTGATGAATATAGAATTTTCAAACATTAATGAAGAGCTATTCAAAAAAATAATTCTCTAATGAGTATTTTTATGCAAGAGTTCAACAGAAGGCCCTTACAATGCAACCTTCTTAAATAAATCACACAAAACCCGCATTCATAAAGAAGGATTACTCTCTGCAAAATGGATACTGGGAGCTACAGTTAGAGATGCATAATTCCAGACCAGAAGAAAGAGGATCTGACAACTAAAGAGAAGGTTAAGAATTGAGCTGCAGAATGGAAACTCAAGGAGTTTGCAAGTAAGCCCTAAAGGTTTTTTAATAATAAAAAAAGAAAAGAAAAAAATTGAAAGGTTAGAGCTGCCTTGAGCGTTCTTGTGGCAAGTAGTCTGTAAAAAATTTACTTTGGCAATATTGCATGCATAACATAACTACAAGTCTGAATAGATTGAGCAATTTCTCTGAGGCAGCACCCATATTTATCCAGCCAGCATCTTTCCATCACTGCATTGTTGAGGATGGGATTCTCCATACTTTAACATATTCACAAATAACCTCACCAGTCTGCATCATACCATGACCTTAAAACATTCTCATGATTGGCCTTATACAGTACATAGTTCTATAAACTTTCACAGTATTTTCCTATTAGCTCAGCTCTTTATTTTCCCTTTTTTTATATATATAGTTCATACATCTGTGAATCGCATATTTGATAGACTCCTGCTATTTAAACATGGATCTTACACTTCCCAAATAGTGCTAGGTTCCCACTCTGTTGTCTAGAATGCTTATCATTAATACATCATCCCCTACACACTCCCTCTCAGCCATACCTTTGAAGACTGTGTCAGCCCTTTAGAAAGATCCTTTTTGTGTTTCAGTCTTTATAACGTAATTGCACCCTTCAACCTGATTGATCTATTTGCAGGAGGCAACAGAAGAATCCTTTAAGTTAAGCTGTACTCTATCGTAGCACATTTTAAAGCAACAACCTCAGGTAGAACATAGCGACAACATGAAAAAGCCAAAGAAAGCATTATTTATGTTTTTATCAGAACCTTTGCTGATACCTAGAAAATAGATTCCTTTTAAAAGAACATTCTGGCTTGTTTATGTAGTTGGTGTATCTATTTGTGTTTCTATGTGTGTGTCAACTACATCTTGTGTAGCAACTCATTTTCTAGTCATAGATGATCAAAAATTACAGACATATATACATAGTTATGTATTTATTTATATCCCACCTTTATTATTTTCGTCAGCAACTCAAGATGGGAACATCCCTAATACTCCTTCCCCCTTTTATTTTCCACCGAGCAACAACCCTGTGAGGAGGGCTGGGCTGAGAGGGAATAACTGGCTCAAAGTCACCTGCTGGCTTTCATGTCTAAGGTGAAACTAGAACTCATGGTCTCCTGGTTTCTGGCCATATTCCTGTGCTAACCGACTGCAGTGAAAGGGAAAGACTCTTCCTCCAGAACCAGCATGATCACTGGAAGGAAAACATTTTATTCTATTAGTAAACAGAAGATATTTTTTATTTAAAAAAGCAACTGGCCATCTCAGAAATACGAACTGGCCAGCTCAGTGGTCTAGATATTTTATTTCAGAATTGATATGACCTGCAAGTACCTTGAGCTAGAGACCTACTTTTTTATTATTATTATTATTTTACTGAAACAAGGAAAGCACCACAAATATTGATGGCAGTTGCAACTAGTTGCTTGACTTAAGGATAGAAATAAAAACACAACTAAAGACAAAATGTGATTAAATATTTAAATAAAGAGGCACTATAATCAACGCCCATTCTGTAAACATCTGGAAGCTTATTGTGAACACACTCGATGCAGAACTGAATCACTGAACTAAGATGGACCAAAGAGCCAAAATTCACTGCTGCATTGTATCAGATTGCATTTCTAAGGAAACAGTATATATTTTTCCTTACAAAGTTAAATTTTCACAAGTTTAGAATTTAGTTTCTATGCCATAGGTCTTTTTAAATGCTTTAGCTTATTAGGAGCATTTGGAGAAGCTAGTGCCTGCTGGTTTGTTATTTGTTCAGTATTTTTTAGGAATCATTAATATCACTGAAAACGTAAGTAAATATTCATATGTTAAACATGAAAAATTGATTCATTAATGCCACCTAATATGCATCCTAATGCTGTCCATCTAAGTTAGAGTTGTCATTATAGAGCTAGGATGGTAGACAAAATGCTTTTCCAGCTGGTTCTACTTTTCAATCTCTAGCTGCTCAATTTATGTAAGAATCTCTATCAAATACTTTTAAGAATTATATCCAATCCATCTGCTCTCCCCCCACCTTAAAACTATGAACAAAAATATGTATTTAATTACTGCATGGAGAAAAGTATCAATCAACATACATAACCATTCAACCATCTTTAGGGTAGGATTAAGTTAGTATTAGTAAGCTTCTCTCATTTTAGAAGAACTTAGCTGCTAACTGAGCTATAAACACAGATAATTGCACTAAGGATGGAATTCATCTGTAGTTTGCTACCTTTCTGCCTAGGGCAGTTTAAATAAATACTTACACATTAAATGGTACTTTATATTGTGACCCAAAAACAGAGGTTGGATTAGATGATCTTTGTAGTTAATTCCAACTCCACAGCTACATGATTCTAAGAGATTCAATTGTGAATTAATTCAGTCCACATATGTGTTTGCCATAAAATGTAATCATTTATAAGTTTGAATGCTAATTAACTATTAAATGAAAAAAGGCAGACATTATTCAATTAATTTGCTCTCCTCCAAGGACAGCTACCAGAGACTTGGCAAATAGGAGTATTTAGAATTGTTGTGCAATTACCTGGAAGTCCAAAGACAAATGTTTCTAACAGTATTTATATTCATCTTTTTATGTCTGAGAATCTTCTTGCAGATAAAGATAAAATATATTTTATGCTGAAGTGTGTAATTCAAGATTCTAAGTTAAGGCTGAAATGAACTTTTACTGACTGAAAACATAAAAGGGGCACAATTGTTGCCTGTCGATATGTGAAATGGACAGGAACTGTTCCTATAATTGTGGCTTTGCTAGGTAGCATGTTGCCTACCTGGTCCCTTTGCAATTAGACTTAGCCAAGTCTGAAAGGCACCTCCCCCACACTGATAAAAGGAAATGAGAAAAGAAGCCAGTTGTTCTCGTTAAAAATGGCTTTCCCTCTTTTTCTTTGCTAAGTAGCATAGGATAGCGAAATCCTCCCTGCAAAGAACCTGATAGAAAAAAAGAGAGAGAGAGAAAGAGAGCGATAACCATCATAAGAGTCACAACGTACGTAGCAGTTTTGGGTTGTCTTTTTATTGACCGTGCAATTGGATTTGTATGCCCGTGTGCGTTTAAACGTCTCCACTCGAAATCCGCTTGACACTAAATGAATGACCATTTATTTATTTTATTTATTTATTTATTGGATTTCGTTGCCGCCCTATTCCAGGAACTCATATTGAAGGGAGAGGGGGGGGGATGCTGGGACCAGCCAACAAACTCCAAGTCGGAATTCAAGAATGTCCTACCGTCTCTGTTGTTAGCTACTCTGAATCCAGTTCAAGTATTAAGCTTTATGAATGAACTTTAGGTGGAAATAGGAAATATCTCTGAATATACGAAAAATGCTAGCGGGAGGCGGGGGACAAAAAACCAGAACGAACGACTGAATCTTCCTTCCCGGCTGACGCTCACCCGGGTAAGAGGAGGTTGCCCTCTCACGGCCTCGCTCTTTCCCCCCGCTCGCTGCTCACCTGCAAATAGGGCTTGCCCCGGTCGAGGCCGCCCACCACCATATCCGCCGAAGCCATCGCTCCTGTGGAGGAGAAGCCGAAGCCCACGTAGCCCTGAGTGCGCACCTCCAGGCGGAAGGCGATGGTCTCGCCCTGGTGAGCCCACAAGAGCCGGTAACGGGACGAGCCGTCCAACATGGCGCTGTGAGGGTAGTGGTGCCCACCGGGCACAGGCGGCAAAGCCCAGAAGAAGAGCAGCAGCAGCAGCAGCGGCGGCGGCAGCCGCCAGCAGCGCATCCTCCCGCCCGCGCGCACTCCAGGACGCAGAGTCGGACTTGGCGCCAGCGCGCCCTTTACTGAGAGCCCGGACTGCGCTTCGGGGCTTGAAGCTGCCGCTCTTGCCGTCGCCGCCTCTTCACGCCTCTCCAGTCGCTGAGCCTCCTCATTGGCGGGCTCTCGCCTGGCCTGGAGGGCTGAGCGAAGGAGCGGGTGGGCGCAACTGGAGGTGGAAACCTAGACGTGAAGCCGAACCGGGTGGCAAGCGGGAACCGAAGGAAGAAGAGGGGAGCCCGCGAAGCCACCGACTGAGAGGGGAAAGCGGGCAGAAGCTGAAGATGGGATGGGTGTCCCACCGATGGAAAGGCTGGCTGGCTGTCTGTCCTCGGTTCTGGGGAGAGTCAGCAGCTTATTCAGCAAAAGAACGTTTCCCCTTTCTCCCCCGCCCCCCAGTCCTCAGGCTGGGGACTCTTTCCCAGTTGCTGAGGAAGGGCTGAGGGCTTTATTTGGCTTCTTTCTTAAGGCACAGGACAACATGGCATCCTTATCATTTTCCTCCGGCACCTCACGGGAGATAAGCCTGACACCCAAGTAAGGCGGCCAAGTTGTTTTGGCACGCGAGGCCGGAAAATCCTACAAGCTCTTCTCCTGTTGCCTGGCAAGCAAATAATAAGAATTTAAAAAATTTAAAAAAAATGTGCCGCCCATTCAAGGGACGGGGGGGTGGAGGGGAGGGTTGGGGCTCTCTGCCACTTCGCTTTGCGGAACATTCCTGTAAAACAGGTGAAACTAAGCGAAGGGAAAAAACAGGAAAGATACGCTTAAATTTTTCTCCAGCATGAGGTGAAAGATTCACGAGACTCATTGCCTCATGAAGACAACACCATACTGAATTTTCCTAATCCAAGGCTACAAGGAGGGTGTGGATGGCAAGTGGGAATGGCTGTCAGAGACAAGGGGAAGAGCCAAAGCCAATGGGATAAGGGGCAGCTGAGCCCACAGAAGGAATGTGGGCATGGCAAAAGTTTCTGAAGAGCCCCTCCTTGGTTTCTTGGGCTGCAAGGGTGACAAGGGGGGGGGGAATGCATTTTCAGACTTGCAAGATTCTCTTAATAAAGTAGAATTAGTTCACCTGGGTTTATTTCCTATCTGGACTATCTTACAAGGTTGACAGAGAGGTTCAAAGGCTCAGCAGAAGCAGAGCAAGGGACTGTGATGGGAGAAGACACTGGGGACATTATGGTGAAACTGCTCTAAGTTTGGTGCTGCAAGGAGAAACTTCCTGCAGATGTTGGGTGCCAAGATTTGACATGCCCGATTCCTTCTGTGGAAGTCCAACAAGCTGATGAGGTTAGGGCATAATCAGTGTGATTCAGAAGAGGGACTTTTATAAATGAATGAATGAATGAATGAATGAATCCCTTTACTACCTAAAAACGAATCAAATCATGATCACTACCCACTTTTACTGGCTGGGCTATCATCCAGACTGTTTACCACTGTTCTAGCATTGAATCAGCCATGAGGTAAGCTGCAGTCTGGACAAGTCACAGCATATCATGCAATTACACAGGGTGGAAACATTTCTTATTTTGACATTTTAGGTTATTGTATCTTGAGTGCTAAAAGGCAGGTCATAACAGAGTGAAAGCTGCATCCATAAAGATTTAAGTGAAAATATGTGAAAAATACTCATTATGCACACTCATTTTAACTCCTAATTAGGTACTCATTTCTAGTTTTATTTACCAAGTAAAATGGATACCAAAGTGGTTTATTCATCACCACTTTTTTTTCCTATGCAATGTGTATAAAATATATGAGAAACTTAATGCAAACATATTTTAAAAGAATTTTTAATGTAACAGCACTCTGAATAATGTTAAAGTGTAAGAGTGATAATAGTCCAGACACTATATTTAAGTACTCCTGGAAAATTCAATGGATGAACTCAAGCAAAGCAATGTTTATTGCAAAAGATTATGTGATACTGCTATAAACTCTAGGCACCAGAAAGGGCTGCTACATATAAACAATTTTTACTTCTTAGACATAGAAGAGTTATCTTAAACTTGATTTTTCCAGTCATTCAAACAAATGTTGAAATCATAATTGATAGCATCTTGGAAAATTTCTGAAGCAAATGCTGAACCCAAGGGCTAGCAAGCTGTTGAAATTCACAAAAGCACCAATTGAGTAATAGAGGTGTAGATTTGATTAGACCAAATGGACAAAGAAAAAACAGAAGGTCAACCGCAAGCATTGCTTTTTCCAGTGCATGTTGCTCCACCAGACTGGAAGTAGGATTGGGGTCTTCTATTCTAGAGACCATTAGGATCAACTGCCCTGTTAAAAGAAGGAATAAAACAATATCTCTGTCACCTAATTAAGTAAAGCTTGTTTTAACAGTACATTATTGAGTTACTGTTCTTATGATAATGTTCTGTAAGTCTTGCAGTTGAATCTATTTAAGAAGTTGCTTTATGATGACTTAGCCCATCCCACCTAGTGGTAGCTGGACTGTTTTAGTTTAGAGATGTGAGTGACAGCATCATATCTGGGCACCAGAATATCAAAATGATAATACCAAGATTCTGCAATCCCTATGCAGAATGTTAAACTTAGTACTCAGGTCTTATTTCTACTGTTTACTAGTATTCTGGCTCAAACAAGCAGGAACATTTAAAGACGGATTTTGCTTTCAGAGGGGAAAGAGGAGGGAGTTTTGTGATTCTACTTTTGTGTAAACTCAAACACCTTCTAATTCATTCTCATCTTTCTTCTAACATAACTTTTATTTATTAATCTTCTAGAATTAATTGTCCTGGCCCTGTTACTATCCCCTATTCCAGTGGTTCTCAACCTATGGGGCACGACCCCATTTGGGGTCGAACGACTGTTTTGCGGGGGTCGCCGGACACCGCGATCCGCCATTTTGTTTTTTTTTCATCACGCGCGCGCTGCACATGCGTGGATCGGGCCGTCGCACGAGCGCCGCGCATGCACGGATCGGGCCGTCGCGCGAGTGTTGCGCATGTGCGGACTGGGCCGTCGCAGTCCGCCATTTTGGTTTTTTGTTTTGTTTTGTTGTTTTTTTCATCACGCGCGCGCTGCGCATGCGTGGTTCGGGCTGTCGCACGCGCCGTGCATGCGCGGATCGGGCCATCGCGGTCCGCCATTTTGTTTTGGTTTTTTTGTCGTGTGTGCCGCGCATGCGCAGATCGGCCCAGCGCACGCATGTGTGCGCACGCCGGGGTCGCACCACACATGGGTGGGGCAAGTGGGGTCTCAACCTGAAAAAGGTTGAGAACCACTGCCCTATTCTCTATATTTTCATATTGGTCCTAGTTCATATGAAATGTTTTATTAAGTGACATGGCCAGTTTTCTTCCTTTATAATGTATTTTTCAGTTCAAGTTAAATTAACATAAGAACATAAGAAGAGCCATGCTGAATCAGGCCAAAGCCCATCGAGTCCAGCATTCTGTGTCACACAGTGGCCCACCAATTGTACATGGGGATCTTGAGCAGAAAGAGAAGGCAAAACCCTCCCTTTCCCTTGACCCCCAACAAATGGTACTCAAGGGAATCCTGCCTGCCTCAACCAACATAGAGGCGGCACATGGACATCCGTTTTAATAACCACCGATACACTTGGCATCCATGAATCTATCTAACCCTGCCTTGAAGCTGTCAAGGCTGACAGCTGTCACGACCCCTTCTGGAAGTGAATTCCATAAACCAACGACCCTCTGGGTGAAGAAATATTTCCCTTTATTTGTCCTCACTTTCTTAGCTATGAGCTTTAGGGAGTGCCCCCTTGTCCTGGTATTGTGTGATAGAGAAAAGAATTTTTCTCTCTTCAATAGATGGTATTTCAGATGACTTCCAATATTGACCCACCAACAGTCTTGCAGCCGTAGTCAAGTTCAAGATCAACTTAGTCTCTGTGGTGGAACAGTCCTTTGTTATACCCAACAAAAATAACTGTGGTACAAACTCAATACGCTTTTTCAAAATATTTTGAAGAATCCACCATATTTTTATCCAAAAAGCCTTAATTTTTTTACATGTCCACCAAATGTGAAAATAAGTTGCATCCAAAGATTCGCATCTCCAACATTTGGGTTTCAGATTTGGATACATAAGCGACAATTTTTTTGGGTCTAAATGCCATCTATAAAACATTTTATAAAAATTCTCTCTTAAATGCTGAGCTTGTGTAAACTTAACATTTTTCACCCATATTCTTTTCCAAGTTTCCATCCTGATTGAATATCCAAAATTCCCTTCCCACTTAATCATACAGTCTTTAACTAATTCCTTTCCAGAATCAATTTCAATTAAAGCGTCATATATTCTTTTAATATGCATCGCTCTTTGGTCTCTAATTTGTGTAATCAGTTTTTCATCCTTTAGAGAAAAACCCATCTTAACATCTTTTTGCCATCTGGCTTGAAGTTGTGCATGATGATACCAATTATGAGCTATACCTTCCTCCCTTAATCTGTCTAGTGATTTCAGTTCTAAGCTATTCCCATCTTTATTCAAAAGTTTATCATAGGGCTCCACGTCTTGAATTTGTTGTATACCCACACTCTGTATTGCATGTCTGGGAACAGTCCATAAAGGAATTTTACCATTTAACTTATAATAATACTTTTTCCAGACACGCATCACAGAGTTTCTTAATATATGCTCTTTAAAACCCCTGTCCAATTTTTTATCATAAACTAAATAGGCGTGGAACCCATACACTAACCCATATCCTTCTATATTCAGTATTCTTTCATTTGTTAAATTAATCCAATCACTTATTGCCACTAGAACTGCTGCATAATAATATAATTTAAAATTAGGCACTTTCATTCCACCTCTCTCTCTTGTATCTTGAATAATTTTAAGTTTAACCCTTGGTTTCTTGCCATCCCAAATAAAATTGTTTATACCTTTCTGCCATTCATCAAGATTCCCATCCTTTTTAAGTATTGGCAACATTTGAAATAAAATAGAAATTTCGGTAATACATTCATTTTAATAGCGGCTATCCTACCCAGGATAGATAATTGTAGTTTTTTCCAATTCTCCATTTCTTTTTGAACTTTACTCCATAAGAACTCATAATTATTCTTATATAATTTACCATTTGAGGCTTCTATATAAATTCCTAAATATTTAACTTTTTTAACTATCTCACATCCCGATATTCTTTCCAAATCTTGTTTTAATTTATTATCAAAATTTTTGACCAACATCTTTGTCTTGGATAAATTTAATTTAAAACCAGATACTTTTCCATAATTTCGAATAATTTCCATCAAACTCTGAACCGATTGCATTGGCTGAGTCAATGTCACAAGTAAATCATCTGCGAAAGCACATAATCTATAATCATGTTTTCTAATTTGTACCCCCTTTAATTCCTCTGATGCTCTAATCCTATTCAATAAAACCTCTAAAGTTAAGACAAACAATAAAGGGGATAAGGGACAACCCTGTCTAGTACCCTTTTCAATGTTAAACAAGTCTGTTAATTGACCATTTACTATAATCTGTCCTGTTTGTTTCTGATATATAGCTGTTATGGAATTAATAAACTGGTCCCCCATTCCCATCCTTACCACAAGCCTTTGCAGAAATGTCCAATTCAATCTATCAAAAGCTTTTTCTGCATCTAAAAACATTAAAACAGCCGGCACTTGAATATGTTTATCCAAGTATTCCAGTATATTAACAAGTTGTCTAACATTGGTTTTCATCTGTCTCCCTTGTAAAAAACCAGTCTGATCCGGGTGTATCCTCTGTGTCAAAACTGTCATTAATCTGTTAGCCAAAATTTTTGCAAAAATCTTGTAATCCGTATTTAACAATGAGATAGGTCTAAAATTTTCTACTTGTACATTATCTTTGCCCTCTTTAGGAATCAAACAAACATTAGCCGTTTTCCAGGAGGGTGGAACCGGACCACCTTCTTGTATGTTCACAAATAACTCCCTCAAATGTTCGACCACTTCCTCCTGTAAACACTTATAATAAATCGTAGTAAAACCATCAGTTCCTGGAGATTTTCCCAATTTCAATTGCTTAATTGCGTCAATAATTTCTTCTGATCTAATCACAGCATTTAATCTATCTCTTTGTTCCAAAGTAATTTCCATTAAAAGTTACCCATCTGGTGGAGATGGCTAAGATATCAGCGTACCTGAAGAACCACTCAAATGAAACATTTTTGATGGATTGGAAAAAATGGATTGATTATATGCAAAAGAAATATCAATTGAAAGAACTAGATATGATATATAGATAAATAGTTACTAAATAGTAGATTAGCGGGGTTTCTTGCATTTTTTTACTCTGTATTCACTCCGGGAAGCCTGGGGGGGAGGGGGGAGGGAGATAATAAGTAATAGATTATGTTTCTCAACTGTAGTTGGGGATATTAAGGGAATAGATTTTTTCTTTTTTTTCTTAGGGTGCTCGGGAAAACTTTACACTGCATTGGATGGTGAGGAAGGTGGTTTGGAGGTTAGGGGTTAGGATGTGGGAGGATGTGGTGGGGGGGGGTTCCGAGCAGCTATTTGTATTGCTTGTTAAATTTGTTATTTCTCTGTTATCAGTTGAGTTATTATATTTTTGTGTTAAAATTTGTTAAAACTTTATAAAATTTAATAAAAATAATTAATAAAAAAAAAAGAATTTTTCTCTATCCACCTTTTCTATCCCATGCATGATTTTATACACTTCGATCAAGTCGCCCCTTAAACGCCGTCTTTCAAGGCTGAAAAGACCAAGGCGTTGCAATCTGGTTTCATAAGGGAGGTGCTCCATTTCCTTGATCATTCTTGTTGCCCTTTTTTGCACCTTTTCCAGTTCCATTATATCCTTCTTGAGGTGTGGTGACCAGAACTGTACACAGTACTCCAAGTGTGGTCTCACCATCAAGAAGGAAGAGCGAGTGAGCGAGAAAGAAAGAAAAAGAAAGAGAAAGAAAGAAAGAAAGAAAGAAAGAGAAAGAGAAAGAAAGAAAGAAAAAGAAAGAAAGAAAGAAAGAAAGAAAGAAAGAAAGAAAGAAAGAAAGAAAGAAAGAAAGAAAGAAAGAAAGAAAGAAAGAAAGACAGACAGACCAGAAGGCAGCTAATGAGCGCCTCGGCAGAGGGTAGTATGAATTTGTGAGACTGCTCATGCAACCATATGATATTAAAGTGGTGGGTGAACTATTATACTTCTTTTCTTGCTGTCTCCAAAGTCTATTTCAGTTAAGCTTATCATATACTTCCAAACTGAACAGGTTCAATTTCAAGGAACATTTAATGTTTTAGAGGTGGGGTGAGGGGGTAGGGAGAAAAATTACTAAGACACCAAGAATAAAGGCATTTTTGGCAGAGGAATTGTAGACTAATCAAATGAGTATGGAAGAAAAAATATACACCTCATTTGGAGTAATGGATTGTTGATATAGTTCAATTCAACATTTGAATTATTATTTTTCTACAAAAGGAAAGGAGGTTGTCTTGCAATATAATCATTTTTTTAAAAAAAAATCCTGTTTATTTATATATTACAATTATAGTGCCCTGGCTCTTGGCAGTTTACAATAGAGTTTAAAAACAAAGTAATCAAAAGAACTCAGAGAAATCAAACTCTCAATGTTTGTTCAGACAAAATTATCTTAACTACCCAGTGGAAGACTGATAGAAAAATACCAGGTCCATATCCAATGCATCAAGACAACAACCAAGAAGGATTGTTTTGAGATTTGATTACAATAGCATTATCCTAAGATGGGATCTCTGCATGTACCCATTGGCTAGGCATACTCTATCTGGACAAGATGATTCCTAAGGAATATAGAGCCAAGGAATATAGGTCAAAACCAGTACTTTGAAATGTTAATAAAATTTTCTGACCCTTCTTCCTGTTACCATCATCATCAACATCATCAACAACTTTGAAGTTACATTATATTGTAAATACCAATAAATACATATGGCCTCTTTTTTTCTGCTAATTAATTGGAGCAGACAATATTCCTTTCATAAAACCTGTCTAAGCAATGTTTTCATAAAACTAAACGATGGAATTTTAGATTTACCAACTTTTGTTTTATTTACCCTAAGCGAACTGGGTGGCTTCCAAATAAGGCCATGATTTCAGTTTCAAAGTTAGGACCCAAAGACAAGTATGTATGAAGTACCATATAATTTTTTTTATTTATTTTTTTAAAAAAACTTTTAAATTCATTTCTGCTTTTATTTCAGCTGGTAGAAGCATTTTATCAGGGCCCAGAAGCTAAGCAAGACCTTAGTACTTAAATGACAGAGTTCTTTTCCAGGCAGTCTGAAGTCTCCATGCTAGCCTGGGAATTTTAAAATGTTCTAGAAAAGGACAATGGGAAACTGCTTCTATACTGAAAGAAATTGAGAAGGAGATGCCCAAGGAAATCATCAGAAATCAAGCTGACATGAAAGAAATTGTAGCCAGAGAGCTCCAAGCAAACTTTATTTATTGCCCTAAATGTCTATGGAGATTCTCAGTCATCCAGGTGATGGTTGTCCCAAAGGTGGTTTTTCAAGAGGCAGCTGGATTTTCTTGTTTTTCTTTGAAGACATTTCGCTTCTCATCCAAGAAGCTTCTTCAGCTCTGACTGGATGGTGGGGAATGGAAGGATTTATATTATATTTATATTATATTTATATTCCTTGCAGATAGCTGGTCATTTGCATTCCTTTTAACCTAGTTAACATGTTTGCAATTGGATATCTGACAGTAGGAAATATTATTTCTGATGTAAGAATTTTGCATGTCAAGAGTAATGTCTCATTTTGTTTATTACAGATAGGGAGGAAGAATCATTTAGTCCTTTTCTTTCCTAAGTTCCTTATAAAAGATCATTATGACAGGTATTTTTGATTTCCCAGCAGCATGCAGCTGGGATTGGCTGCCAATTGGTCTCCGAGCCCAATTCAAAGTGTTGGTTATGACCTATAAAGCCCTACATGGCATCGGACCAGGTTATTTACGGGACCGTCTGCTGCCTCATGAATCCCAGTGGCCGGTTAGGGCCCACAGAGTCGGCCTTCTCCAGGTCCCGTCAGCCAGACAGAGACAGTGTCGCCTGGCAGGGCCTAGGGGAAGAGCCTTCTCTGTTGCGGCCCCGGCCCTCTGGAACCAACTTCCCCCGGAGATCCGTGTCGCCCCCACCCTCTCCGCCTTTCGTAAACTGCTTAAAACATACCTTTGCCGGCAGGCTTGGGTCAGCTAACATCTTGCCCCTAGCCAGTGTATGTTTGTGTATATGTTTGTGGAATGATTGTTTTTTTCTTTTTAACTTAGGGGTTTTTATATTTATGTATTTTACTGTGATTTCTATTATGCTGTGAGCCGCCCTGAGTTCTCCGGAATAGGGCGGCATAGAAGTCAAATTAAATAAATAAATAAATAATAAACTTAATCTTCAATGAGTCCTGAATTGTAGGTCATAGCTGCATAACCATGCAATCATACACAAGAGGAAGGTTTTAATAGAAATATCTTTTATTAAACCAAAGCAGCCAAATCTCTGGGTATAAAAATGTATTTTCCGGGGGGAAAAGGAACAAAAGAAAGCAGAAGAGACTTCCAAATAAAATAATATAGTCAATTGGGTGAATCAGTTACTTATTATTATTTGCATTAATAGAACCTTGGATTTAAGTGCATGTTTTAAGAGAAGGGAATACTCAGTTGCTGAATAATGGGCAGGATATACAAGTAACCAATCAGTAGTGTCATAATAGAAATAAAGAGATGAAACCATTGCTTAGAAAAAGAAAAGAAGACAGTTCTTGGAAACCAATATGAATTTTTCTGTTATGTATAAGATTCAAATGTATACATGCCAAAGTGCTAGAATCAGACACAAAATCACAATTCTGCACATGATCTTTTAGGTTTCCATTTGGAAGTTTTCCTAAGCTGTGCTCCGTAGACATTTTCACCTGAAATATTTTCTGTTCCAGGCCCTCACAACTTCATCTCAAACACCTTCATCCACAGCTCATAGTTCAATGGAGCAAATGTTCTGAGCATGTTTCTGAAACTTGAGTGTCCCCCGAGCATTTCAAAGAGCATTGCCTTCAAGCCAGCAGGCTTTTTCCACGCACTTGTTTCCTAGATCTAAAATGTCTATTTCCATCAGAGGCCTATGTGCTAATTTGTTTAGAAGCTAGCAAGCCTTGCAGAACTGTATCCACTGAAGAGGGAAAAGATCTTTGAATAAAAGTGGAGGGGGGAAACTTCAAGATAATGAAGGAAAACTCTTTAAAATATTGACTGGATTAAAGTGCTGTTAGAAGTATGAGCAATGCAGAATTCTGGGGAATATGTTTGACCCATTAAAGAGGATATATTGAACAGCTACTTAAATCTAGATAATTGAAAGATATTCTGACTCAATGTATCCACAGTAACCATAGCTTCTAGAATACACTATATATACATATATACATACATACATATATATAAGGCATAAGGAAATATATGTATGTCTTTTTTTGTGTGTGCATACATATATGGAGAAATCTAAATTAATTATCTGAAATATATATATTTCAGGAGATGTATATCTATATCTATATGTACACGTATATATTCAGATAATTAATCTATATTCTCTCTCTCTCTCTCTCTCTCTCTCTCTCTCATATTTCAAACAACTAATCTAGATTTCTCCATATATGTATGACTCTCTTTGTGTGTGCATAATTTCCTTATGCCTCAAATCTGTTTACATAGACTACCAAAGGCAAGTAAGTTGGAATTAGTCTGCCACTTAGACTTTTCTTCCAATCTTTTATTTGCCTAAAATTGTCTGAAAATAATGTCACTGCTATTCCAAATGGAAAGAAAGAAGACTGAGGTTGAACACCACTGCCTTTCTGAATAATCGATTCAACTTTTCAAACATTTATTTTTGTTAAAATTGTTTTCCTGATATTCAAATTTCCATTTTTCTCTATCCCGCACTATCATGGAACAGTTTTTCAGGTACCGGAAGATAATAGCTGTCATACTGTCCCAATTCAGTACCATCTTCTCAAACTTAAACATCACCAGTTCCTTCATTCCTAGTGAATTATGAAACCTTGATCAGATTGCCGCAATGTTCTTTGGACTAATCATAATATAGGAAATCATGATGTCTTTTGTGGTTGATTTTTTTAAAAAAAATTGGTATTATTTATTTTACTATTTTACAATAAATAATACATATGAAAACATGTATAAAAACAAGAAAAAACTATATCTAAACAAAAGAACTTCCTGCTTGCCTGCCTTTGTTCTTGTTGGAAGATAAGTCTTCATCATGGTTCAGTCCAAGCCGGGGGATAAACAACATGACGACTACTTTAGAAAAAAGGTTGCAGTTTATTGAAGAGGAGAGCCAGACAGAAAGATGGCTCTGGCAGAAAAAAAGAAAGTGAGCACATGTAGGGACTGGGTTTTTATACTCTCTGGAGCTTTTTGTTGGAGTTGTTCCTGTGGCATGAACTTTGACCTGAATCTGAGTGTGCCCTTTGGTATTTCTGTGTTAATCCTATTATGTCCTGTCTTAGAGTTTGGGTGGGGTATGTAGATTTTAGGAGTCTTCCTCTTCCTAAGCTTCTAGCTTAAACCTTCCTGATGGTTTACATCTGCATTTCTATAGAGCTGGTTTCTGCTTGGGGAAGGGAGATTGGGGCTATTAAGAAAAACTGGACATGCTTTTCTGCCTCTTTAAGATCCTTTGAGGAAATATATTTTCCTGCCCTTTTCGTATTTCATTCTCTGGGGGACTGACTTCCCACATTCTGTTATTTTTCTAGGTTTTTCTTGTAATTTTTATGCACTCTTTGTGCAGGCATGGCAGTGGAAAAATAAGAATCCTCTCTTCATATCCTACCTCATCCTAAGGATCATGTTCAAAGACTGCCTCATTTCCATTAACAGGGTTGTTACATGTCTTCCAAGGACACTGCTGAGAAGGAGAGATCTCTTTGCTGTGGGAAACAAGTATTCTAAAGCAAGATTGCTGCAAAATAGGAATATTGCTTGGAGCGTGGCAAATGAGTTTGACAGGTATAGGACTATGCACGAGTGTGTGCATGCATGTACATATCCACCCCTCAAAGGCACAGGCAATATTCATCCTACCCTGTTTTGTTACCTGTTCAACTGATAATATTTATGGTGCTGGGGGGGAGGGGGATTTTAGAGCTACAGTTGCTTCTTCCGCCTTGAATATATGTCTGAAAGAGCCTGTATATATGGAATCTGTAATCTTACCCATACTGTGGTGGATATTTGAATAAGTTGAGTTGCGAAATGCATGAATATCTCTTATAAACTCAGTGTGTGTATGTGTGGGATCTTGCATATCTGTACTCTACTTGAAACTCAAGTACACTTGAAACCACAAATACACTAAAAATTGAATATAAATCACCCTTGGATATATCATGGACTGAAATACCTTTCTTTGTATTAATTATATAAATATGAGAATGGCTGAGTTTTGGCCAATTAACATGGCTATATTTTGTTCGGAATACAACCTGAAACAACATGTATAGACTTCAGCTGATTGCTGTTGTTTTTTTACAGGCTCAGTTTATAATTCAATCTGTAATTATGCCATTTAGTAAGAATGCTAATTATTTGCGTTAAGATTCACAGATAAATAATCATATAGTTTTGTTAGGAATGGCAAAACCTAGACAATATGCTAGGCATTACAGATATGAAATCATCTAGTGTGTGTGTGTGTGTGTGTGTGTGAGAGAGAGAGAGAGAGAGAGAGAGAGAGAGAGAGAGAGAGAGAAAGAGAAAGAGAAAGAGAAAGAGAAAGAGAAAGAGAAAGAGAAAGAGAAAGAGAAAGAAAGAAAGAGAAAGAAAGAAAGAAAGAAAGAAAGGAAAGAAAGAAAGAAAGAAAGAAAGAAAGAAAGAAAGAAAGAAAGAAAGAAAGAAAGAAAGAAAGAAAGAAAGAAAGAAAGAAAGAAAGAAAGCCAACCATTGGAAACTTTTCTGGGTAAGCGGGAAAAGGGACATCTTGATTTCATTCTTTTATTTCAAAATGTTTAAAGACAAAAGCCTTGCCAAGACAGCATATACACATTTCCCATGTTTTGGCTAAACATTTCTTAAAGTTTTTGCTCCCTAACAACTACTTGAGGAATTTTAAGTGGAAAAATTGCAGGCAACAAAGGGTTAAGTAATTATAGCCCTCACTATTTTTTTTTTCTGTTCCAGATGCTTCTTGGGTTGCTGCAAGTTTGAGCAAAGAAATAGCCAGCCTTAGTCTCCCATCCCTGAAGATACATTATCTGCTCTAAAATATTTTTTTTTTTTTTGGCTTGAGATGACTGATGATTTAGGATAATCTTCCTCAGCCTGGCACCTTTTTAGGTGCTGAAGTATAGCTGTCATAATCCTCATTTAATAGAGATGACGGGAGATGTTGGCAATGTTGAGGAAACCAGGATTGGGGGAGGGCAGGAGAGAAAGGTTGGGCAGTTCTCACTGCAGTGAACTGTAAGCACCTCTCATAGCTTTGAAAGACCTACTTTAGATACAATCCATGATTACTGCTTTTTCCCTGCTCAGTTCTTCTTTTAATGGACAGCGCTAGAATCAGAAAAAGGAAGCCTTTTTTTTAAAAAAAAAAAATCTTAATATTGACAGTAAAATTTAAATTAAAAAGATTTTTTAAAATCAGTTATAAATATCTGCCCAATTCATAGCTGTAACAATTCTGTTGTAGAAAACCTGAATTTTTTTAAAAAAATCATCACTTTGACATAGAAAGATATGCAAAGAGTTTTTAATGAGATTCAAAGTGCTGAAATTAAGGAAAGTATTAGGTACTCAATTAAAGCTACCCACAGTACCATGCGTGACATATTCACTTTGGGAAGTATTATACCGGTAGTATTATATATACTTGATTCTGACCTCTCCACTTATGTAGTATACACAGTCACACCCTCTGTTCTGTTCTTTAATTCATATCTCTCTTCTGTAAATAGCGGGGGGGGGAACTGTGTAGAGATAAGGCTGAAATTGTATATTTAGCTAAAAATTGGTTCTGAATAAACAGAGTCAGCATTGTATTGTAACCAAAAGTGAAAGTGATGGGAAAGGTACTTGTCAATATTTGTGAGCAAGACAGGTGACAGAGATGCCACATTTTTTCCCCTAATCATAGCCTTCCTATATTTACCATAATGACTGATCTGAACAAAAAGAAAACATGTAACTTTAAAAGATGAACACAGGTTTGTTTTCTACACAATCAGAAAACTTTGTTGATGAGGAATATCGGTTGTGTTGAAGGCTGTAACTGAAAAGTTAATGGTGAAAAGTGAGGAATGAACATACTTACGATTAATGAATCCTGAGTCACACAAGATACTCCGGACAGACTCAGAACTGACAAGATGTTTCATGGAGCATGAAACCTGGTTCCCTGTGAAATCTATTCTGAATTAACATATTATATCATCATATCATGTATACATGACAGGAAGATTTGTAATTTATTTATTGAATAAAACCTCTGAGAGGGTCTTCAAAATCTGCCACATGAAGAGTAAAGTCCAAAAGCTGACCAAAGTCAAGTGGCTCCCCTGAGGACTTCCTAGTCCAAAAATGGATGGGATTGGTGCAAAGATGAACTTCTGCAAAGACCTTCTTGGCCAGAACTACTGTTTGCATGAGCTGAATCTGGGTATGAGGGCAGCATCTCTCAAATTTCAGTTTTGGAAGGTCCTACAGCCAGTCAGTCTGGGATTCAGTCTGATTCTGTTTCTTCCTTCTGTTTCTTCCTTCCAGACCCCATAGCCTCCAAACATCCAGCAAGACTTTGATATGGGACTGTGAGATCTGGTTCCAAAGCTTCAGAAAGTATATTCAGGTATATTTTCTTACCTAGCCAAATTTAAAAGTTAATATTTGGGGGGAATTTGAATGGATGGGAGGAAGGAAGGAAATATAGGCAATAGGTCAGTGAAAATAAACATATAGTGTCTTCAGCCATCATGCAGCAGATCAAGATCAGGAGAACAACCCTAGAAAAAGCAGAACATTACTCCAAGCATAAGTGCCAAGAGAGGAGGGGGTAAATGATATACAACCTGTCATTGCATATAGGGAAAATATTTACACTGTTCTTCCAATTGCCTATTGCTTTGAAGTAGCAGAAGCAAGAGGAAAAATAACTTTAGTCTCATTCATCTACCAAAATAATCTGTATCACCAATTGCTATTTGGGTAAGAACACTTGATAAGGAAAGATCAACCTAGTCCAAAAAGCCAATTTTAAACCATCTGGTTTTGGGGTTCAGGAAATCAGGCCCCCTCTTTTCTCCTTTCCTATATCTGCTAAATACCCAGGTGTCTCCTAAAGCAACTGCATTGTAAATCGTGATCTCAGATGTAATTTTCTGGTAGAGGGCTTGACCTCCATATAATAACATCTGGCTTCTCACATCATAGGAATCCCCCAAGGAATAAAACTGGCCATGTGAAACCTACCTCCTAATGATCAATTTTCTAATATGCCTACTCTTTTTAATTTCTAAGTCTGATTGGAAGCTTAGTTTCTTTCTCTCTCAACTCCGTTTGAATTGCAATGAGCCACTAAGCAGAAAAAACAAGTTGAGAGAAAGATTAGTACAATCAAAATAGGGAAAAAGAGTACTGTAAGATTGTTAGCCTGATCAATTGGAAGGGCACTTGTCTCCAGAGCAGTTCTGTTTATTGTTAGCCAATTCTACTAATCTACTATATTCCATAGGAACAAGAAATTTTGCTTACAGAAAATATAACTCAGCATGTTAAGAATACAGTAAGCTACCCAGAGTTATTTGGGAGTCTTGAAATTGCTTGAGAGAAGGAGAGACCATTACATAATTTATTTATTTATTTATTTATTTATTTATTAGACTTATAAGCCGCTCTTCTCCAGGGGACCCAGTAATATGTGAGATAAATGAGGCACATTAAAACTATAATTTAGCCAACCCAGCATTACCAATATTATTTTAGATATTATGATATACACTGGTTGAAAGGCAACACAAAGAACAGTGGAACTTGTAGATGATTAAAAGTGAAACACAAACTGAGGAAATATAAAGTTCCTCCTTAATTGAAATTGCTGTAAGCTTCTGACAGACTATAACCTTAAAATATTACTATTTTAAACCAAATCAAATAACTACATTCACAAGGCCTTGAAAAATTTGCTTTGGGGTCAAAAAAGTAACTTGACTGACATAAGTGGACAGCTATAATAATATGTGGGAAAGGCCTTGGGAGACAGGGGAAAAAGCAGTAGGCAGTCCAGATTAGAGGCAATTTAGCCCACAGAAGGAATTACAAATTGCAAGGGATCCTCCCTATTTCTTGGGCTGTAAAGGCAATAGGAGAAGAAATGTACTTTCAGATTTCCAAAATTCTGTTAATGTAATCCTACAATAAAGCAGAATTAGTTTATCTGGGAATGCTTCTTATCTGGATTGCCTTGCAAGATTAATAATAGGTGACAAGGTACCATAGCTGCTTCACCTCAAGAAGAAAGACAATTTAGTTCAGTAAAGCAAAGGTGACATTTGTAGGATGGACTGGTAAACCGAATATGCCTGACGATAATGGAATGAGGGGCCAGCAAGCAAAACAGCACCTTAAAACCCCTCAATTGTAGATGCTGATAAATGTATGCAATATGAGCACATATGCTTGCTTCTTTATGCAATGTTTTTAAAAACATGCTACAAGATTAAAGAAATAAATCTATCAAAAGCATTGGCTTGATTAGAAAGCATAATAGAAGTTGTTACCATAAAAGCTTAAAATTTTGGTGGTAGACATTAAAACCGTAAAAGAAGAAAAACCAATAAAATCCTGAAAAATCTCTTGAGAATCAGAAAGCAAAAAAGGGAAATGAGGCAAATGTCCACCTGTATTACTTCCAAGTGTTTTCAGCTTCAGGCAGAGACATATATAGAGAGAAATTGTTTCCCCAATCAAATAAAGCAGATCTTTATTTCTCATGATGTAGAGGGAATTGGAAACGAGGGACTAGACTGGCTTTTCTTTGAATTTGTGTAATGAAGGGCAGCTTCTGCTCCATGGATTCACTGAGGCCCAACTTTGCAAAACCACAGACCCTCCATATGCAAGTAAAGGTAGCATCCACAATATAGTCAGTGTGGGAACAGATGAACGATTACAGGCTGGAGCGGCAAGGCTGAAACCAGACCTTATACAAGTTGAGTCCCAATTTTGAATTCTGGAAAAAAAAAATTTAAAGATCAGAGACAGGAAACTGATTTTGCTATCCACTATATTCGCAACTATACATTTAATTTTATCTGTGGTTAACCCATTTAACATCTGGCCCCAGCCAGTGTATATATGTTTGTATGTCTGTTTTGGATGATTGGTCTTTTAATTGACGAGTTTTACAATGTTTTTTTTTATACATTAGATTTCTACATGTTAGTATTTATGTTGTGAGTCGCCCTGAGTTCTTGAGATAGGGCGGCATAGAAATCTAAGTAATAAATAAATAAATAAATAAATTTATGGTAACCTGCAAATGCAGATGCCTTCAAATATCAGGAAAGAATATACTCTTTCTGATTCAGAATTTGTTTCTGAACTTCGGAATTCTCCCCTGTAAGTACAGCAGTCAATGTTGAATGAGATGAATGTGACATTTTAAAGTCTTGTTACATGAAAATATATTTACATTTACTTGACCCAAAGTTCTCATAAGCTTGCACATACATACACCAAGGAGGTACGAATGCAATGATGTGAAATCTCAACCAGTTTTGGGTTTTTTTTAAGCAGCCTTATGACCAACATTGGGAGCTCTGCTTTCATAAATGCAATTGGTGAGGCTTTATATGCCATTGGAAAAGGCAGAGGAGGAGAAAGGGAGAAAAATGTATTGCACTGAGAAATTAAGGATGAGTATTTAACAGTATTGATGGCACTGAAATTTCTTTTTCTTATATTGCCCAAAGTAGCTATTGTTAAGACTTGTAAAATGCAATAAAAATAAGAAGCATGGATAAAAATAATGAAAAAATAAAGTTTGATGTTTGATTTTAGTCAAAATGCAATTAACATGTTACTTTATTAGTCCCTATGTATTTTTTTATAGATCCAAAATTACAATTCAGTGGAAACTTTAGGTAGGTTTGCATAATGTGGTCATACAATTATCATTCATGTGATAAAAGAAATGAAGCTTTTTGAAATATGAAATGTATAAATCATTAACTTGTCTTATTTTATTTCTGGTCAGATGAATACATTTAATATGTGGAATGATGTGTCAAGATTAAGATATTGACCTGGGCAGATTCTGCTTCCTAGAATTAATGGTAATAGAACAATTATAAGGGGGGGGGGGAGATGGAGAGAGAAGAGAGAAAGAGAAAGAGAGGAAGGAGAGATAGGGGGAGAGGGAGGGAGGGATGGAAGGAGGGGAGAGAGAGAGAGAGAGAGAGAGAGACAGACAGACAGACAGACAGACAGACTTCCAGTTTCCCACAAGAGATGATCTAATTTTTTACATAGTAGCATTTGAAAGTATAAAATAAAATTAACAACAGGAATGTCTGACAAATACCAAAACATCTAAAAAAGCTAAAAATCTCCAGCTAAAGATATAGCTTGAGGACAGAAACAGAATGCATTTACAGCGGTGAAAGCAGTGAATACATTATGTTTCTGTCCTCAAGTTATATCTTTAGCTGGAGATTTTTAGCTACTTTGGTATTTGTCAGACATTCCTGTTGTTAATTGTATGGGATTCAAGCCAACTACAAGGAACTGAACTCATGGACCTTCACCCTTCAGATGATCATATACAGTGTGTTTGCTTTAGGACGTTTAGGTGCTATCTAGGCCCTAGTATTCAGAGTTGTGGGAAAAGATATAGACAACATAGAAGCTCTCAGAATGGCATATAATCTTCCCTCATGTTCTCAGACCACAAAGATACAGATTTTATATTATGCTATTCCCCGTGTACAGGTTTAACATGATACCACTCCTTCTGGAGGGGAAAGATTTATTATTATTATTATTTCTCTAAGAAAATGTATGTTGCAGACCAAGGTAAGAAAGCTATTTATAACAAGAATTTAAAATGTTTGTAGGGAAAAGTTGGCATTAAATAACATATAAAGTCAAGAGAATAGACAAGAGAATAACATTTTTTTTCAAAAGACACCTACACATCTTAAAAGTTGGTAACAGAGTTTATTCAGATCACAAAGGCTAGGTAAGTCTACATCTGATGCATTCACCAGTCACTGCTTGCATAATGTGCAGCTGTACATAACAGAGAGAATCCACATTTTAACATCATGTCTATAGATGATAATATGAATAACATTGGATTTAGACTAGAGAACTCTGGACTCAGATGATACGCAGTCAATAACATATCTTCCTCCACTTTGGCCAGTTCTTAAAATTCAAATTACCTTTATGAACTTAAGATTGTAAATTGTGATGTCCAGAACAGAGCAACCATAGCTGCATGTTTAAAAATATTTATCCCTTTTCTACCTAGGTGCTCCGATAGATAAAATTCATGCATGTTATTCAGCAGTATCTGATTAAATAAGCAAGAGTCATTCACATGGAAATGTGCAGAAGTTTGCCCCACACACATATGGTGAGTATTCCAAGGAAAACATATTAATTATCCTATCAAAATATATCAGTCCTCTTCTTGCTTACCTATTATATATATGCAGTAAGGATTGTGTACACATTCAATCTGAACCTTCAGTTTATACAAGATTCAATTACATTGTCACTTGTTGAATCCAGTGCCTTCAAATAATCAGTGAAGATTCAATGAGTTCCTGTACATACACACATGCATATTCATTGAATCAAAGCTTAAAGTAAATTGATTTATATTATAATTTTGATCATGGCTGACTGCCCACCCTTAATCCTGACTTTTTGTTAGTTATTTAAGAAATACATGCCCATTCCAGAGTTTGTCCTTGCAATGTAAAAGACAAAAAATGATGAAGAGATGATTAAAAAAAAAGAAAAGAAAGCTTACACCCTAAGTAAAAGGAATAACACTGGAGTAGGGCTACAATCCTGATTATTTCACCAGTGCTTAAAAAGTTAGGAATTTAACTAGCCATTTAATACCCATAATAAACAACTTTTCAATTCTCGAAGTGTTCCACTTTCTTTCCCATAATCGTTCTTTAAATGCTGTGCACTACATCCAGATGCCACTATGTCCGCTGACTGTCATGAAGAGTTTGGATTGCTTGATAGCCCTCACCTTGGTGAATATGGCTTCTGCCAGATTGCAATTTGACAAACAATGCATAAGAAGAAGGACTGTTTCAGACCACAGAATTTTATCCTAACTCCACCCACACACCAGGATACAAGGAAGCTTTGTTTCTACAGGTGAAGCCTGCACACACAAAGCGCTCTGAAATTATTATTTTCTTTTGCTTCAGTAATTACTGCAGCAAGAAAAAACATCTCTATAACCTCCCTGCCCTCAAAGTTCAAAGAACATGTGATTCTTTTTCCTGTACACATTGATGCCATGCTTCACGTCGAGACCTTAAGTACACTAGAAGGTCTGCTTTCTCTTAAAAATAGTCAATACCATAAGCTTCATCTAAAGCTATCTTCAAGCAAGCATGAAATTACCTCCTCATGGACATTTCTTAAGGTTGTAAAATACTAAAAATGTTTTACAATATTGATCAGGCTAAAATATTTGTATATCCCATCTTTTAATTCTTTTTACACTTAAGGGCTAGGAATTGAAGCAAACAGATGCAAATTCCTTTTAAAGAACTAAAATGCAATGTCTGAAGTTTTACTGTGTTGAAATCAAATGGTGTTTGTTTGTTTGTTTAAAAAAAACCCTTAAATCCTAATGCATATAAACTCTAAACTAATCGAAACAAGTATTGTCTACTGAAGAAGCTGGCACTCGAGCATGAGTGTGATGCAGTTTTATTGTTCTTTGATCATGGATATGTAGAAGAAAACACTATGGAAGTATTCTGGGGGAAAAATAGTCATTTGGAAGCAGTTCTTGCAAGTGAAATGGGAAAAGGTAGAAGCTGGGAGAAAAGGTTGGAAGACACACGAGATTAGTTTTTTTACTTTATTGTTTGTTATAGCAGGCCTATAGATGATTGTGTGAATATTGTTGGGTTTAGACTAGGGACCTCTGAATTCAGATGCTGCTTAGACACAACTTTTCTAGGACACAAGATACAAATACCTACACACACACACCACAAAATATTACTTTCTTAGATGAGTAAAAGGTGTACAAACAATACTTATCCCATGGGATGGCAGAATAATGACAATAGCAGAAGACTTAACAAGACTCCGGGCTATGTTACAATGCATCATATTGACAACTGTTCTCCTTGAACTGCACAGGTCACTGAAAGGACTGTATACAATGTACTATTCCATTTTTCCATATGTGGAAGGCATTCAGAGTGAAAACTCTACAGTGGAAAGTCATTCATTAAGAGAGACTCAAAGGCCAAGCAACTATCTTGTTGGCTTCAGCAAATCATGTTTTTTTTTTTTTAAATTCTTTTATTAAAACAATCAGCATTGGACATAAAAACATATTATGCAGCAATCAACATGATACCTGGTATACAATACTAAGTATTCGTCTTTGAAAAAGTCTGAATTAGTAAGCCTTTTTTCCCCCCCCACCCCTCGCGTCTAGTCTCAACTATACTCCTGTTACATTTTATTTGATTGGCGTTTCTTCTATCTGTTTCGAAATTAATGTGGTCAACATGAAACATAAGATCTTATTGCTAAACAACCCTCCTAGAACATAGCATACAACATTAGGTATTAATCTTTGTAAACATCTGTTTTAGTAAACATTCTACCCTCCTCCCTTGCATCTTCAAGTATAATCCGAATACATTTTGTTGGATTGGTGTTTCTCTTATATATGGTCTATCTACTGTTTCTAGTCTATCGCCTATTGTATGTTTGCGCTTCTGACTCGATTTCATCCCATTACTAGTGCAATCTTTTATAGTCCCTATTTTTTAAAAACTGTGCTCCCTAAGTAATGGATATAAGGGACACAACTGTGTGCTCTTAAAAGTGTAGATGGGCCAATCCTTGGTTTTACTATCTAAGTTACCGTAAAGACTCATGTGCAAGAACTAGTAGTTACAAATAGATTTAGCTTGTATTTAGAAAACAGATCAAGGTATAAAGTTCCCAAACACTTTTTCTTCAGTATAATTGTGGTGACAAAATATCAGTCTGAAAAAGTGGAACTCCTAAAATAATATTCAAACTTGACATTTTTCAATTTCTTGAGAATAGGGAGTCCTTCCTTGATTAGTGTGATAAATAAAGAACTAAACTATATTGGAGCAGTCATCTCTTCAACTGAAATTGTATAAGAACAAGATTCTCTTTGTGTGATTCAAGGCCACACAACTTTTGGCATCTATAGAATGTTAAAAGTGTGCTTTATGTGTCCTCATAAACTTCAGCAGTTGGCTGATTTTCAAAAATGCCTGCTTGGTGCATATGGCAAGTCACAGACCACACTTTAAACAAAATACAATGAGGTTGATGATTGCCACTTTTCTAGTCCTTCTAGGATGTTCTAACAGTCTACAATTTTCATTTACTTTGTTTGCTAACTGGTAGCAAGCCATTATTTTTGTTATGCCATGATGGTTTATGAAAGAGCCCAGGGACATCCTTGTAAAAAAAAAAAAGCAAACTTTGAAATCAGATAGGATAAGAGCCCAAGAATGCCAGAGATTATGCCCAGAAGCATTTTTGGTCCTTCTAGCCACCATTATTCTGATTGAATTCCATCATGATAGCTCTTTGTGGCTGGAAATTCGGAAGCTTCTCATTCATACCAAAATAAATGTTTCATTATATCTGATAGAATTGTTTGACTAGAAGTCAGAACTGGAATTATAAGATAGAAAAATGTGGGTTAGACAGCATCACCACCAGATGGATCCGTAGCTGGCTGACCAGCCATATTCAGCGTGTAGTCCTCAATGGAACTGCATCTACATGGAGGGAATGTGTAGCGGGATGTCCCAGGGCTCTGTTCTGGGCCCAGTGCTCTTCAATATCTTCATCAATGATTTGGATGAGGGGATAGATGGGGAACTCATCAAATTTGCAGATGACACTACGCTGGCAGGAATAGCCAACACTCCAAAAGGTAGGCTCAAAATTACAGAAGGATCTTGACAGACTTGAGCATTGGGCACTAAAAAAATGAAATTCAATGGTGAAAAATGTAAGAAAAACCAAATGGACTGGTATAGTATAGGTCAAGGGTAGGCAACCGTGGCTCTTTTATGACTTGTGGACTTCAACTCCCAGAATTCCTGAGTCAGCATGGCTGGTTCAGGAATTCTGGGTATTGAGGTCCAAAGTCATAAAAGAGCCAAGGTTGACTACCCCGGTATAGGTGGTACCTTGCTCAATAGTAGTAACTGTGAGAGGAATTTTGGAGTCCTAGTGGACAATCACTTAAATATGAGCCAGCAATGTGCTGCAGCTGCCAAAAAAGCCAACACAGTGCTAGGCTGCATTAACAGAGGGATAGAATCAAGATCATGTGAAGTGTTAAAACCACTTTACAATGCCTTGGTAAGGCCACACTTGGAATACTGCATCCAGTTTTGGTCACCACGATGTAAAACAGATGTTGAGATTCTAGAAAGAGTACAGAGAACAACAAGGATGATCAGGGGACTGGAGGCTAAAACATATAAGGAACAGTTGCTGGAATTGGGTATGTCTAGTTTAATGAAGAGAGGACGAGGGGTGACATGATAGCAGTGTTCCAATATCTCAGGGGCTACCACATAGAAGAGGGAGTTACCTTTGAAAAACGTTTGGAGACTTCAGGTAATGCAGAATGCAGCCGCGCGAGCAGTGTTGGGCCTGCCCAGAAATGCCCACATATCGGCATCACTCCGTGAGCTGCATTGGCTGCCAATTGATCTCCGAACGCAATTCAAAGTGTTGGTTATGACCTATAAAGCCCTATATGGCATCGGACCAGGTTACTTACGGGACTGTCTGCTGCCTCATGAAACCCAGCGACCGGTTAGGGTCCACAGAGTCGGCCTTCTCCAGGTCCCGTCAGCCAGCCAGTGTCGCCTGGCGGGGCCTAGGGGAAGAGCCTTCTCTGTTGCGGGGCCGGCCCTCTGGAATCAACTCCCCCCGGAGATCCGTATTGCCCCCACCCTCTCCGCCTTTCGTAAACTCCTTAAGACACATCTTTGCCGACAGGCCTGGGGCAGTTGATATCTTGCCCCTAGCCAATGTATATTTGTGTACGTGTTTGTTGGATGATTGGTTTTTTTTTAATTCAGGGGTTCTTTTTTATATGTATTTTAATGTTGATTTCTATTTATGCTGTGAGCTGCCCTGAGTTCCCGGAATAGGGCGGCATAGAAATCCAATAAATGTAAATGTAAATGAGTTAAGCTATTCTCCAAAGCACCTGAAGGCAGGACAAGAAGCAACGGATGGAAACTAACCAAAGAGAGAAGCAACCTAGAACTAAGGAGAAATAGAACAATTAATCAGTGGAATAACCTGCCTCCAGAAGTTGTGAATGCTCCAACACTGGAAGTTTTTAAGAAGAGACTGGACAGCCATTTGTCTGAAATGGTATAGGGTTTCTACCTGAGCAAGGGGTTGGACTAGATGACCTCCAAGGTCCCTTCCAACTATTATTAGTATTATTAAATAGTAAATATGATGAACATATCAGAGAAAAGAGGGGGAAAACTGAAAATCTTTAGTATAAAACTCAAAAACTAAAAACAAAACCCCCTAGAGGGATCCTTCCTGAAATTCCTAACAAAGCCAGAAGATGAATCAAGCTATAGGGGATGTCAGAATATGACTTCGCCTAGTGCACCAAAATGTCTAGAGGTGGCCCTGGACCTAAAGAGGCTTCCATGGGTACATTAACTTTGATTCTTAAAGTACCAGCCTCCCTTTAGGTTGATATTCCTATTAATAAAGCCTAGAATACTGGGGGGAAAATGAAGTTAAATGAAGAGTCTCATATGCAGCTGAGACAAAATGGATGTAAACTTGCATTGTCCAGTCACCGGATAGGAAGGAAGGTTCTTATATGGCCATTTAGAATTGAGCAGGTCACAGTCCCGGAAAAAAAAGCCACCCCTTCCATAGTCAAACAACTAATGATGATTCTACATTGTGTCAGCAGTGGGTGGAGAATGTAGAGGTGACATCATGAGCTCATGTCTGTCAGAAATAATTAGTAAGGAATGTTTGTGCCATGGTAAGCAGAATGCAAGGACAAGAACACAGATTAATTAATCTAGGCGATTTCCATTTATGTTCAGGGAACTCAACCAAAATGTGTTCTAGTTCTCCCAAGGCTCAAATATGCTTTTAGGAATCTAGACTGGGGAGTTCTTAAGTGATATAGTTTTTACATTTTTTTCCTGTAAAATGACAAACAGAATTGTAGTTGACTCTCTGCACGAGGGGAAATATTGCATGTACGATCTTTAGCTAAATTGCTAGGGTCCCTTGAGACAAGGGGACTGCCTTATGGCAAAGACCCATCTATAAAAGAGAATCAGTGTAACAGCACTACCACCATCAGGACATCTGTAGAAAATTCAAATAATGCAGCATTATTTTTCCTAGCCTTGTTAGTGTTCTTTTTCTGGAGGATGTTTCACCCTATGATCCCCTCCTTCCAAAATGTTATACATAAGATATAACAACAAAACATAAATAGCAACATGTTCACTTTTTAAGGTATCTTTATTTAGATGGTATAATCCAGGTTTGGTTTTAGTTCCCCCCAAATCTTAAGTCTCAAGAGTTTATCCTGTAAACTGCTGTACAAAAATGTAATGTTTATACAGTAATTTAATAAGTTTAATTTATATAGTACAATTCAATACATTTTAAAAAATGTATTAGCTGGCAAATAACATCTTTTTAAATTTAAGTTATCACAAGATGGCACCCAAAAAAGCAGTTTTAAAAACCTTTAATCTTGAGACAATTAAACTTTATATAATTATTCAGAAACCAAACATTTTAGTAGTTACATGATGAAGAAAAGAGGATTAACCGCTTTATTAAAAATTGGATATAAGATCTGCTGTTCATAGTGGCAGTTGTTTGAAATAGTTCAAGTATAATTCAAATTGTTCTTGATTGCTCTACGCAAGATCTCCCTCTTTAATATGAAGTCATGTAGATAGGGAGCCAGATGATTTGACTATGTTTCACTCCCAGCTTAAAAGTTTCTTGGGGGCCCTGTGGGTCACAAATATACACAGTAATGTAGGATTTCAGATCCATGACTCAATCCACTCACAGAGCTCCCACTGCCTCATTCAGTTGTGTCTCACAACATAATTAACAATAGTTCTCTAAAGAGAGAAGTGCAGACTACGGGCATCTAAACCGTATAAAATTTAGGTAAATTTGAAGCAGCTATATACGTTAACTTTGCCCACAGCCTTTAAACTTCAACCGCCTAAGGAGTGCACAAATGAAGGTGCAAACAACTAATTTTAAGTGTGTCCCAAATGCTCAATTTTAAAGTTACATACAAAAATCTACATTCCCCAAGCTTTCTTGTTCAATGAGAATTGGTCAGGCTTGCTGATACCCAGTATCATGTTTATACATCGAAATGTGGCAATAGAAAGACAACGTTTATATGCAAAAGAGAAACAGCAGAAATTCATTTCAGAAAATGACAATACAAGAACCTATTAGAACTAAGCTTGGCACAGAGTGAGCTAAATGGACGTAGATCATTCTATGATTTATGGAGTCAATAAACGATACATGATATCTCAAAGATGAGACATATGACATGTCTATCAGAAAGACAGCCTTTGTTTTTTTAAAAAAAGTATTTGTTCCTATAAAGTTGCAGTTAAATTGATAGATTAAATTGGTGCTTGACAACTGACAGCACCCACCCTCTATCTAGCTTTTGATCCACGTGTGAAAGGTTGACCCACTTGATCCAATGAGGTAAAAATGTCCTTGTATGCAATATTCCAAGTAGTTTGGCCCAGAGGATAAGAAATGAAAAGGAGGTACTATATAAAAACTTGCCTATCCCAGGGTTAAATATTGGTGAATCAGATAGACGTGATAACTTCAAATTAATCCTAATATAGAAGCCAAGAAAAAGCACTCTTGGGATTAAAAATGCACCTTGTGATAAAGCAGAAATTATCAAGCTTGACATATCATTTACTGAACAGCTTTCACAATGGGACATGACCAGGAGCTCTTGCATAATTTAACCTATTCCTTTACTGATGCCCATATAATTAGCCCAAGGACCGTTAATCCTATTGCAAGTATAAGAATGAGGATGCATATTTTCTTCCGGGACTTGCGCTGAATGAGAGTAAAAAAGAAAAAAGAAAAAAAAGAGGATACTGTTAGGTACAGGAATACACATTCTATCACATTCAATCTCTCTCAAATGAGTGCTTCAATAAGGTGCTTTTGCCTGTTTCAATATTGGGCTTTTATGCCATAGATTCCCTCCACACCAATTTATTTATTTAGCGCAGGGGTCCCCAAGCCCCAGTCCGTGGACCAGTATCGGACCACGGCATGCCTGCAACCGGTCCCCACAAACAAGCGAAGCCCCATCTGCGGGATGCAGGCAGCTCACAAAACCACGCCCCCTCCGGTCCGTGGAAAAACCTCTCTCCATGGAACCGGTCCCTGGTGCCCAAAAGGTTGGGGGCTTCTGATTTAGGGTATGGCCCGGAGCACAGGTAGTCCTCAATGTATGACCAGAATTGAGCCCAAAATTTCTGTTGATAAGTGAGACAGTTGTTTAATGAATGTTGCCCCATGTTATGACCTTTCTTGCCACAGTAATGAGCGAAGTCCGGACCCTGGACTCAAGCTGCTGCTGCTCAATGCCAGGTCGGTGGTAAATAAAGCTCTCCTCATCCGGGACTTAATTCTGGATGAGGAGGCCGACCTGGCATGTGTGACTGAGACCTGGCTGACCCCAGAGAGAGGAGTTCCCCTCTCTGAAATGTGCCCAGCTGGGTTTCAGGTATGGCATCAGCTGCGACCCCAGGGAAGGGGGGAGGAGTGGCGATTATAGCTAAGGAATCACTCAGGCTGCAGACTCGCTGCCACTGAGATATCAGGTTGTGAGTCCCTCCTTATGAGGTTGGACCTAGGTGTACAGGTGGGCTTGTTGCTTACGTACCTGCCTCCCAGCTGCGTTTCAACAGCCCTGCCCACGCTACTCGAGGAGGTAGCCAGGTTGGCGGTCGAGTTCCCCAGACTTATAGTCTTGGGGGACTTCAATGTGCCGTCACTCGGTGAGTACTCTGGGTTGGCGCGGGAGTTCATGGCCTCCATGGCAACCATGGACCTGACACAAGTAATCGAGGGCCCAACCCACGAAGGGGGACACACACCTGACCTGGTCTTCCTCTCGGAGCAGTTGAGGTATGATCTGAAGTTAAGGGGCTTAGAAGTGTTGCCTATGTCATGGACAGATCATTTTCTGCTGCGGCTTGAGTTTACGACACCAATCCTCTCTCGCAGGGAGCCGGAACCGATTAAATGGTTCCGCCCCAGACGCCTGATGGACCCTATGGGCTTTCAAAAGGCGCTTGGGGAATTGCCGGATTCGTTCGTACACAGTTCGGCAGAGTCCCTAGTGATGGCCTGGAATATGGCCACTACGGGGGCTCTAGACCGGATTGCACCGTTGCGACCTCTCTGTGGTAGCAGACCCAGGAGATCACCTTGGTTTACCAAGGAACTCAGGGGGATGAAGCGCCAGAAGAGATGTTTAGAGAAGCAATGGAGGGAAAGCAGATCCGAATCTGATTGAACCAAATTGAGAGCTTATATTAAGACCTATTTGGAAGCGATCACTACGGCAAGATCTCAGTATCTTTCCGCATTGATTGCGTCTGCGGAATCCCGTCCGGCTGCCCTGTTTAAGGTGACTCGTTCTCTCCTTGATACAGGGAGGAGGGAGGAACCTTTGCAGGGCAATGCCGAAGAATTTAACATCTTTTTTGCAGACAAGGTCGCTCAGATCCGGGCTGACTTGGACTCCAATTGGAATACAGTGTCGGCTGACAATGAGTCAGTCGAGATGACAGAGGCCCGTCTTAGTCCTGTTGAATGGGATGAGTTTGACCTGGTTACTCCTGATGATGTGGACAAGACCATTGGAGCTGTGAGTTCTGCCACTTGTTTATTGGACCCGTGCCCCTCCTGGCTGGTTTCGGCTAGCAGGGAAGTGACACGGAGCTGGGTCCAGGCTGTTGCTAACACTTCATTGAGGGAGGGGTCCTTCCCGGCTCCCTTAAAGGAGGCACTTGTGCGCCCCCTCCTCAAGAAGCCTTCCCTGGACCCAGCATTTTTGAATAATTATCGGCCAGTCTCCAACCTTTCCTTTTCAGGGAAGGTTGTCGAGAAGGTGGTGGCACTCCAACTCCAACGGTCCTTGAATGAAGCTGATTATCTGGGCCCTCAGCAGTCCGGGTTCAGGTCCGGTTACAGCACGGAAACTGCTTTGGTCGCGCTGACCGATGATCTCTGGTGGGCCCGGGATAGAGGCTACTCCACTATCCTGGCGCTTCTTGACCTCTCAGCGGCATTCGATACCATCGACCATGGTATCCTTCTGCGCCGGTTGGAGGGGCTTGGAGTGCGGGGCACCGTTTTACGGTGGTTCACCTCCTACCTCTCTGGCCGGTCGCAGTCGGTGTTCGCAGGAGGTCAGAGATCGGCTCCGAGGTCTCTTTCATGTGGAGTCCCTCAGGGGTCTGTTCTCTTTAACATCTACATGAAGCCATTGGGTGAGATCATCCGTCGACACGGGGTGAGTTATCATCAATATGCTGATGATACTCAGCTTTATATCTCTACCCCGTGTCATTACAGCAAAGCAGTGGAAGTGATGAACCAGTGCCTGGAGGCTGTTGAGGTCTGGATGGGTGCCAACAGGCTCAGACTCAATCCCGACAAGACGGAGTGGCTATGGGCTCTGCCTCCCAAGGACAATTCCAATTGTCCGTCCATTAACCTGGGGGGAGAAGTTTTGTCCCCCTCGGAGAGGGTTCGCAACTTGGGTGTCCTCCTCGATCCACAGCTAAGTTTAGAACATCATTTTTCGGCTGTGGCGAGGGGGGCATTCGCCCAGGTTCGCCTGGTGCGCCAGTTGCGGCCCTATTTGGACCGGGAGTCACTCCTCACAGTCACCCATGCCCTTGTCACCTCGAGATTCGACTACTGTAATGCTCTCTACATGGGGCAACCTTTGAAGAATGTCCGGAGACTGCAGGTAGTCCAGAATGCGGCCACGCGAGCCGTCTTGGGTCTCCCAAGACATGCTCATATCACTCCAGCTCTCCGTGAGCTGCACTGGCTACCAATTGGTCTCCAAACACAATTCAAAGTGTTGGTTATGACCTATAAAGCCCTTTATGGCAATGGGCCAGGATACTTGCGGGACCGTCTTCTGCCTCATGAATCCCAGCGACCGGTTAGGGCACATAACTGGCCTCCTACGAGTCCCGTCTATTAGGCAATGCCATCTGGCGGGGCCTAGGGCAAGGGCCTTCTCCGTTGCTGCCCCAGCCCTCTGGAACCAGCTTCCCACAGAGGTTCGCACTGCTTCCTCCCTCCTAGTTTTACGGAAATTATTGAAGACTCATTTATGCCGACAGGCTTGGGGCGTATGAACTATACTCTGCCCCTGGGCCTAGGAAGGTGCCTCCATCAGTGACTGTGTACCGATTGTGATTGCATGCTGTATGCATGTGTTTTGGACTGAATGAATGTGTTTGGATAGGATGGTTGATTGTTATTGTAATTTAATTTTTTATTGTATTATTGTTGTAAGCCGCCCTGGGTCCCAGGAGAAGGGCGGCATAGAAATTTGAATAAAGTCAAAAGTCAAAGTCACAGTTGTTAAGTGAATCACTGCAGTTGTTAAATTAGGCTCGTTAAGTGAATCTGGCTTTTCCATTGACTTAGCTTGCCAAAATATCACATAAGCTGTATCACATGACCCCGGGACACTGCGTCCGTCATAAATATGAACCAGTTGCCCAGCATCCAAATGTTGATCACATGACCATGGGGATGCTGCAATGGTCGTCAATGTGAAACACGATCGTAAGTCACTTTTTTTTCAATTACGCTGTAAGTTTAAAAGGTCACTAAGTGAACTGTTGTAAGTCAAGGACTACCTGTAATGTGGATGACAGTAGTAAAAATATATAAAAGGAGGACATAATACTATGGTGCACGTATGATGGAAATATGTAGGGCATTTTGTAAGGCATGTGGAATTCAAGAAGTTATACAGTGGGGTAAAAAATTATTTGATCCCCTGCTGATTTTGTACGTTTGCCCACTGACAAAGAAATGATCAGTCTATGATTTTAATGGTAGGTTTATTTTAACGCTGAGAGACAGAACAACAACAACAAAATCCAGAAAAACCCATTTCAAAAAAGTTATAAATTGATTTGCATTTTAATGAGTGAAACAAATATTTGACCCCTTCGCAAAACATGACTTAGTACTTGGTGGCAGAACCTTTGTTGGCAATCACACAGGTGAGATGTTTCCTGTAGCTGGCCACCAGGTTTTCACACATTTCAGGAGGGATTTTGTCCCACTCCTCTTTGCAGATTCTCTCCAAGTCATTAAGGTTTTGAGGCTGTTTGACAGCTCGAACCTTCAGCTCCCTCCACAGATTTTCTACAGGATTAAGGTCTGGACCTTAATGTGTTTCTTCTCGAGCCACTCCTTTATTGCCTTGGCAGTGTGTTTTGGGTCACTGCCATGCTGGAATACCCATTCACGACCCATTTTCAATGCCCTGGCTGAAGGAAGGAGGTTCTCGCCCAGGATTTGACAGTACATGGCCCTGTCCATTGTCCCTTTGATGCAGTGAAGTTGTCCTGTCCCCCCAGCAGAAAAACATCCCCAAAGTATAATGTTTCCACCTCCATGTTTGACGGTAGGGATGGTATTCTTGGGGTCATAGGCAGCATTCCTCCGCCTTCAAACATGGAGAGTTGAGTTGATGGCAGAGAGTTCGATTTTGGTCTCACCTGACCACAACACTTTTACCCAGTTCTCCCTCTGAATCATTCAGATGTTCATTGGCAAACTTCAGACGGGCCTGTACATGTGCTTTCTTGAGCGGGGGGTCTTTGTGGGTGCTGCAGGATTTCAGTCCTTCACGGCGTAGTGTGTTACCAATTGTTTTCTTGGTGACTATGGTCCCAGCTGCCTTGAGATCATTGACAAGATCCTCCCATGTAGTTCTCGGCTGATTTCTCACTGTTCTCATGATCATTGAAACTTCATGAGGTGAGATCTTGCATGGAGCACCAGACCGAGGGAAATTGACAGTTACTTTGTGTTTCTTCCATTTCGAATAATCACACCAACTGTTGTCATCTTCTCACCAAGCTGCTTGGCGATAGTCTTGTAGCCCATTCCAGCCTTGTGTAGGTCTCTACTCTTCTCCCTGACATCCTTGGACAGCTCTTTGATCTTGGCAATGGTGGAGAGTTTGGAATCTGATTGATTGATTGTTTCTGTGCTCTTAATGTCAGCTCGGTACCTGTACAAAAGACATCTGGGAGCCAGAAATCTTGCTGATTGATAAGGGATCAAATACTTATTTCACTCATTAAAATGCAAATCAATTTATAACTTTTTTGAAATGCGTTTTTCTGGATTTTTTTGTTGTTATTTTGTCTCTCACTGTTAAAATAAACCTGCCATTAAAATTATAGACTGATTATTTCTTTGTCAGTGGGCAAAATCAGTTAAGGAAAATACTTCCCTCCCCCCACTGTATATAAGTTATAGGTTACACTTTGAAATTCGTTGGTTCATGAGAATGGAATAAGTCTTCTATATATTAATATCTAGGCAATTTATCCAATTAAGCGCAGTGTTTGTTAGTTGGAGAAAATCTGTTTTTCCTTCTGCATAAACTCTCAAATGGCAGCTAGTCACTAACTGATCCAGTGTCTGACAAGGAGAACCTCATGTTCAGGGGAGGATACTCTGCCCCATTTAAACAAAGAGTCTTGACAGATGCCATGCAAGGAGAAACTCTTATTCAGAGATTTCCAGCATTGGCAGGTGGCATCAAAATCCACTAATTTTTGTGCCAGGTTAGATATATTTTTTTTTTCCAGAATCTGGATGATTGAAAATCAAATTTACTTTCCACTGGGATTTTACATCAAAGTTGTGCAGTTGTTGTGCAAGTATGGATAACATACTTATTTCATTACCAACTAGCTTGGTAATGAAACGTCTGCAAGAAAAATACCAAGTTCAGACAGCACCAAAGGCCCCACACAACTTTATCTAAATAAAACAGTAGCAACCAATGATGTGGCACCATCTTTCCCTCCGTCCCTCCTATCACGTGTTCACTTAGCAATCATTTCACTTAATGACTAAGTCATCAGAACCAATTGCAGTCACTAAATGAGGACTATCTGTACTATTTTTGCTTATGATAGTGTTTACCTGGTATTCTGCTGCTCTCGATAACTGCTGGTTTGCTTGCTGAACGTGGACTTCAGCTGTTTCTACATTAGCTTCTATGCTATCTTTGAGAAAGGAGAAAAAAACATTACAATCTGTCCTCTACAATTGACATGGCACGCAGAAACATCTTGCTCTGAGACTTTATATTTTTAGATCCCTTTTGTAACTTTTGAGATAAATTCCAAGAACAATTGTTTGAAAAATATATTAAACTAAAACCAAGGACAACGGTATATGTTCCAGTACAGGTATTACTACTACTACTACTACTACTACTACTACTACTACCACCGCCACCACCACCATCATCTTTATATGGCATTGTTACATTAGTTAGGAAACTCCAGTGAAATTGCAGAGTAGCAGTTTGGCTGCCAAGGTACCAGCTCCGTTGTAGGAAATGCTTCCACACTTCCCATAGTGCGGCACAAGAAGGCGAGCTGACTTTGCACCAGAAAGAAATACAAGTGGCTCTTCCTGTAGTGTTATCCAAGAACTCTTCCCCCCTCCCCGGAGCTGCCTTGCAAATGGGGTACGCAACTGGGAAGTTTCAGAGGGTAGGAATCTGACTGCCTGCATGGAGCACCAGCTTGTCCTCCCCCCCCAAAGTGGTACCTAGTTTACCTATTCATATAGAACAGTGATGGCAAACCTTTTAGAGCAGCGGTTTTCAACCTTTTTCAAGCCGTGACCCCGACCTGCACCGCGCATCGTGCATGTGCAGCGGCCCGCATCGTGCATGTGCGGCGGCCCGCATCGTGCATGCGTGGTGCGACGACCTGAATCGTGCATGTGACGGCCCGCATTGCACATGCGCGGTACGTGTGCGGAGGCCTGCATTGCGCATGCGCGATGGCCTGCACCGTGCATGTGCGCGATGGCCCGCATCGTGCATGCGCGGTGCTACCCCATGCATGCACGGTGCTGCCCCCTGCATCGGCCGAGGGGAAAAGGGGGGGGAAATGGCGGACTGCGGTGTTTGGCGACCCCCCTGAAATGGTCATTCAACCCCAAATGGGGTCGCGACCCACAGGTTGAGAACCGCTGTTTTAGAGAGCGACTGCCCAAAAACCTCGCCCCTGCCCCGTCCCTGCGTCTCCTGCCCACAGGGCCACCTACCAACTCTACAGCCCGCCACAGCAGATCGTCCAGGCAGCCCAGCAGTGTCATGGCAGCCACGCCCTCTGCCCGCACTCCGCAGCATCATCTGTACGTGATGGGGTGCGAGGATAGAGTCTTGTCCCCACTGCCTGGCTGCCATGTCCTTGGCTGTGCTGCTCTGCACAGGCTGTGCCCGGGGTGACTCTCTTGCAGAGGGCTACTGGTGAAGAGGGGGCCATGAGGGGTGGCAAGGTAGGGGAAACGGCATGCGTGCCAAAGAGAGGGCTGCCATAGGTTCACTACCACTGACACAGAATGTTTTCAAACTTTTAGGTGGACAGAAGCTGAGATAAATGACGGGAGCTCACTCGACATGCAATGCTAGAACTCAAACCATTGGAACAGAAACCATCTCCAGCGTCATTAAACCACTGAGCCTCAGTGCCTCTTCCAATGCGGTAGTCCTCGACTTACAACCATTTGCTTAGTAAGATTTGAAGTTGCAACAACACTGAACAAAGTGACTTATGGCCAGTCCTTGCACTTATAATTGTTCTAATGTTCCTGCAGGATCAAAATTTGGGAACTGGGTAACCAGCATTCATGGACAATGGTCGCAATGGCCTGCGGTCATTGTCATCACCTTCCCAGTTGGCTATTGATAAGTCAAGTCAACGGGGGAAGCTGGATTTGTTTAATGGCTGCATAATTCACTTAACAACTGCAGTGATTCACTTAACAGCCATGGCAAAAAGATTGTAAAATAAGGCACAACTCGCTTAACAACTGCCTTACTTAGCATCAGAAATTTTGGTCCCAACTGAGACATAAGCCCAGGACTATCTGTGCAGACACTGCTGGAAATGCCAGTAACAGTATCTTGATACCAGGAAAATGTGTTTTTTCTGTCCCCCAACAATAGGAATCAAGACAGAGAAAGAGAGCTTTTTTTGAGTGCTGTTGGCCTTGCTGCCATGAGTATGTTAAGGCTGCAGAAGAGGCTGGCCTCCAGCGTTTTGCGATGTGGAAAGAAAAAAGGATGGTTGGATCCTAATGAAACCAATGAAATTGCTAATGCCAACTCTCGTCAGCAGATCAGAAAACTAATAAAAGATGGCCTAATAATCCGTAAACCTGTGACTGTTCACTCAAGAGCTCGATGCAGGAAAAACACCTTGGCTCGTTGAAAGGGCAGGCACATGGGCATTGGAAAGAGAAAGGGTACAGCTAATGCTCGTATGCCCGAAAAAGTAACATGGATGAGAAGGATGAGAATTTTGAGGCGTCTTCTACGCAGATACAGGGAGTCCAAAAAAATTGACAGGCATATGTACCATAGCTTGTATTTGAAGGTAAAAAGGTAATGTGTTCAAGAACAAGCGGATTCTTATGGAGCATATCCATAAGCTGAAGGCAGATAAGGCTCGCAAGAAGCTTCTGGCTGACCAGGCTGAAGCCCGCAGGTCTAAGACCAAGGAGGCCCGTAAGCGCCGGGAAGAGAGTCTCCAAGCAAAAAAGGAGGAAATTATCAAAACCCTATCTAAGGAAGAAGAAACTAAGAAATAATTTCTTCCTTTTTGTGTACATAGTGCTCAAAGGGTATCTAATAAACGTCTTCAATAACAACAACAACAACAAAAAGACAGAGAAAGAGACTAAACCCTTAAAAAGCTACCTAGAATACATGTAAATTATGGGGTGGAGGGGAGAAAAAGAATCTGCAAATGACTGGCATTTTAGTCGAGCCTATATATATAGGCTATATATATATATTCTAATTAAACTAGAATACTTCTAACAATTTTGCTATGTATCCTGTTTGCTATGCATCCTGATCATTTTAACTCTCTGGTCTGAATTCTCTGTAGAGTAAAACTACAAGAAGTAAAAGCTTCAGGAAAACCTGAAAAATTCTAGGGAACAGTTTAATAAATTCTAACTCTTGAATATTCTTGTTCCCAAAGAAAGAGAGCACCTGCTGTTACATAAAGTACCTGCATGACAGCTGGTATTATACTGAAAATGAACAAGGCATTCCTTAACCCTCCCATATGTAATTTGGGCTAAAACTCTCATCCTAGCTATATAACATGTTCAAGGACCACGATGCAGCTAAGCTTTTTGAATCAATCTCACTTCAGATTCCTGGTATACCACAGTTCCTCTTACACAAATCTTTTCCCTAAAATAATTCTAGATTTTCCTCAACTGCTACAACATTTATACTTGTAAAAGCTAATACAATATAACAAGCATGCCCAAATGCGACAAAAAAGCAAGATCTCAAAAGGTTGACCTCTGCTTACCTATCACATCTCCTTGTTCGTGAATCATCATCCCCAAATCTTTAAATATTTCATTTATGTCAAGAATATCTGACTATGAAAAAAGAAACTGTATTAAAACAATGTTCAAATAAGTATAATGCAATCACAGGAATAAACTGCAAGTAATTTAGAGTAGAAAGAACAGAGGAAACAAACACAGGACAGAGATGTTTTGACGAGACATCGAGTTTATAAGCAATTTTCAATTTGTAATATGGTAATGTTTGAGGAGAGTAGAAAACCACCATTGGAGAGTGTAAATTTGAAGGGTAGGATAAAAATTATGAATGAGTTGCTTATTAACAGAGATTATATATAGATAACAGTGCAATATAGTATGTGTGTTTGTGTTTGTGTGTGAGACCTGTATCAATATCACAGAGAAATCTTTGTATATTTGTGTGCATATTATTTAATTAAAAGCAAAAATAAAAAGAATGAAAAATGACAAGTAGAAAGCAGAATAAATGTGTTTCAATGCTGAACATAAGCATGAACATAACTTTGTTCAATTCCTATCTTTTTAAAAATATAAGCTTAATTCTTCCAATAAAATAATTTACAAATCACAGATTTCATGAATACAAAGAATACAAGACTTACAAGAATTCTGAGGCAATTATTTAATTCATGTTTATATCATATAACAATAATGGGGACAGACGTATCTAGTATCTCTGGTTCCATAGTCTTAGTTAATTCAAAGTCTTTGGATTTTACAAAATCAGTGTAGTTTTGTCTTAGCAAGTTCTCTGTTGAGTGTGTAGATTACACTTAGGTTATTCGATAGCAGTATTTATCCCAAAACTGGGGAAATCCATTTGTCTTAGGAATCAGAATCTAACCTCCAATGGGAATTGGCATTCTAGCAGATCTTTAAGGTTCAAGATTATGAAAGACCATTTTAATGACACTTTGGTATCCATGAAGAAAGCAAACTTTAAACTCTTGTAAAGTAATGGTAATGCTATGTGATGTCCTGAGCAATGTGGTTCTTATTCATTAATTATAGGAGCTATTAGCTTAAAGGGCAACAAGCTCCATCTCAAGTTGTTTTAGTTCATGGACATAATATGATAAATCACATCTTGTTCTTGATCTCAACAGCCAGTGCTCACCTCCAGCTGCCTGATGGCTGATTCTCTTTCTTCAATGAGCCGAAGATCATCTTCTGTGATTTCTTCATCTAGTACTTGGGTCTGAGGTTGGCTTTGGGTTAAACATACACAAAACATTTCAGTACATTATACATTATTAGGCTGTTATATGTGGAATATATATATATATATATATATATATATATATATATATATATATATATATATATATATATACACACACATGTATGTATGTATGTATGTATGTATGTATGTATGTATGTATGTATGTATGTATGTATATTCCAAATATGCACAAGCACGAAGCCGAAGACCCCAGCCTGAAGATGACGAGTGGGACCTCGTCGAAACGTCGCCAAGATACTCTCAATCTTACACGGGAAAAGACCTGAATACGCCAAGAGCTGCATACCTGTACCCGTGAAAATCTATGAATATGTGTGTGTGTGTGTGTGTGTGTGTGTGTGTGTGTGTGTGTGTGTGTGTATGTGTATATAAGCACGAAGCCGAAAACACCAGCCTAAAGATGACGAATGGGACTTCGTCGAAACGTCGCCAAGACGCTTCCAATTTTACGTGGGAGAAAACCCGAATAACCAAAGACCTACATACAAACACCCGCGAAAACCTCAGAAAACGTCTGCCTGCCTGCCTGCCTGCCTGCCTGCCTGCCTATCTATCTATCTATCTATCTATCTATCTATCTATCTATCTATCTATCTATCTATCTATCTATCTATCTATCTATCTATCTATCTATCTATCTATCTGTTATGTCTGGCCACTCTCAGCTCATTAAAATCCACATAAAGATGTCTTTAATAGTTTTTAATTAACACATTTCAAACGAAGTCATTTCAAAGCAAACTGCTGGCATTATTTTGGCCGGAACGGCCAACACTGATTTATTTACATTTAGGATAAATATGCTATCCTCCCACCTTCCAATTAAAACACTCTTTCTTTATCACATTGTCCAAGACCTCATTATTTTTCGGTAGGTTTCAAAAACACCAGAAAACTCAGTTTCAACTCACTGCGAAATTTTCCATGCCAATCTCTAATTAACGTTGCTCGTGACAAAGGCTTAATTTCTCTCTCCTCCTCTAATACAGTTTCCGATACGTCACTTCCTTTTTCTACTTAACTGAACCCTCCTCCTATTAACCCTTCGAACTCTCGGATCCAGCCATACATTCTCCTGTTCCAAGTCTGATTCTGCACCTTGAGACTCCGATGCAGACTGCATCTCAATCTCCTCCCTGTCTGCCTCGGCTGCCGGGAGGGGAAAGCACCCAGAGGGGCCTGGCTCGGCTGCCGGGAGGGGCAAACACTCAGAGGGGCCTGGCTCGGCTGCCGGGAGGGGCAAATACTCAGAGGGGCCCGGCTCCCCCTCCTCATCCTCCGACACCTCCCCAGCTGGTCCAGAGACACCCACAACACTATCTATCTATCTATCTATCTATCTATCTATCTATCTATCTATCTATCTATCTATCTATCTATCTATCTATCTATCTATCTATCTATCTATCTTGACTCCATTAAAAGAGATGCACCCTAAATTCAGGAGATCTGTAACCTCAAAGTAAGTTATAGATACAAGCAATCCTCCCAATATCCCTACTTACTAAGAATCTTAATAGTTCAATTTCTCATAAAAAGAAGCACAGCATCCTTTTTTTATTCCAATTACAAGATACTTCTTAAAGGCCTCTTCTCAAGCAATTTTGGGATGCATTTTGTCATAGTTTATACATTCAAATTGCAATCCTATATAGACCCTTCAATGGAAGCATTACATTAACTTCTGAGTCATGGGGGAGACTAAGGTTACAGGTAGTCCTTGAGTTATGACCATAATACAGCACACCACAGTCATAACTTGTGATGGTTGTAAAGCGATGACTGACCTGATTTTATGACTTTTTTGGGTGGTGGTCATTAAGCAAATCCAAGGTTTGCTATGGGCCAGTTTTGCAAATGCTAGTTTTTGGCATTCGATAGTAAAATGCTGTCATGTGACCATGGGACTCAAATGGTCACAAATGTGGGGAAGTTACTGAGTGCCTGAAGTGTAGTCATGTGGTCACGGAGGAGGGGCAACCATCAGAAGTTTGAATCTGTGTTGTAAGTACTCCCCCCAGATATGTCAACCTTAACTTCAAACAGTCGCTAAGCAACTGATCATAAATCGAATATTACCTATAGTGAAGAGAAGGAAAAGCTGGAGAGGAAGCTTCCCAAACATCCTTGTTATTGGAACTCAAGGAGGCTATCCTGACAGAAAATGTTTTCTATGTTGTGTTTTTTCAGCCCATTGAACCTTAATGCAAAAATCAAGATAACTAGATTGCCTCCAAATAAATTCTCCTTTCCTGTCTACTGCTGCTCTGGAACTCTTCTCTGAAATACATTGGTGGAGCAAGATGCAGACTTTTTCTGTTAAGATTTATCCTATGTTCCAGTAAAGCGTATATATCGTTATTTTAAGAGTTTTCTAAAAAAACACAAAAAACCCCAGCTTTTTTAATACTCCCATGGGGCTTTTAATCGATGCCGCACTTAATTTGTTTCACAGAGTTTAATCAGATTTTTAGTATATTGGGCTCAACAAATTTTTCTAACATACATGTACATTATTTACTTTAAAAATGAACATAATAAGAGAGTAAGATGTATATGGTTTCTAACTACTTGTGCTCGGAAAGGCAAACCTACAGGAAATTTTCATAGCTTACGCAGCCCATTTTACTGAATGTGTTTTGGAGAAAACTATGTGGAACAATAGTTGTACTGTCCCAGACTTGGAAGTTTGGTTCCTAAACCCTGTGTACACTTATAGGAAAGGGAAGAACTCCTTCTTAAATGAAAAATAAGTACTAGCAGTACCACCATTGAAAATTGACTACTACTATAACAATCCTCAAAATCTGCTCCCCCCCATTACATATTATGTTACTATACTAGCCATGATTCTCATGTTTGTACACTAGAGGGTTCATGGGAAGAAGGTAATGCATTTGGCTCTTACAGCTAATCCCCCACTCCTATCAATCTTCCAATTTCTCTTCAAATTGCAGACAATAATGATGGGATACAAACCATTCAAACAGGGACTTTCGAACGATTCACATTAACAATGAGAAAAAAAATCATTAATGTAATTCTGAAAAAAACCCAGCATATCAAGTTAAAATCACAGTATACTTTGTAATACAGTAGTGTTGTATTATTGTTGCTTATTAGAGATGCAAGGATTTATATCTCTAATAAGGAGCCATGGTGGTGCAGTGGTTAGAATGCAGTATTGCAGGCTAACCCTGCCTTCCACTGCCAGCAGTTCGATCCTGACCAGCTCAAGATTGACTCAGCCTTATGTCCTTCTGAGGTCGATAAAATGAGGACCCAGATTGTTGGGTCTGTAAACCTGACTCTGTAAACAGCTTAGAGAGGGCTGTAAAGCACTGTGAAGCGGTATATAAATCTATGTGCTAAATGCTATTGTATTTTTTTCATACTTCAATATTTTTTAAGTGGAATGATTTTATATTCTATCATATTTCTTACCTATCCCAAGATACAAGGGTTCCTTCTTTGTAACTTTCTTCTGGGGCACCACCCTGTCAAATGATATAAAAATAACAGGTTACAACTTTGGAAGGGGAGTTAAATGTACTTCAATGCTCACCAGCAAGATTTTAGCACTTAATCAGATAAAAGAACAGATCTGGAGGACTGAACTGTAGTCCCAGATTAAACTCTGATATAACAAGAAGAAATCAAGGGGACTACGAAATGTAGTTCTAGAGTCTGATATTAGAAGATTGGTGTAGCACAAGCATTCAACACTGTGTGATGCCCAAATCCACACACAAGTGTGATTTAGACTAGGGCCTAATACTGAAAAATTAAGAATGTACTCAGCATCTTTCTGATCAAAAATAACCATGAGGAACTGAAAGACAGAGAATGAAGGCCAAACAGAAAAGAGACATCATGGAGGTTGGAAACTAGCCATTTGAGTGGCTTGGGGACATTTTTTTTTCCTATTTTCAGAAAACAAAGGTGGGGATCTTTCTAGGACAGGGGTGTCAAACTGCAGGCCCGTGGGCTGGATGTGTCACGAGGAAACCGTGCCCACCCCATTGCTGGCAATGGGGAAAAAGTTCCAATACTCGTGATGCGACGTCACGAGTTTGACATGTCTGGTCTAGGACATCAGACAGTTCTTATAATGTGCAAGGAAAAACAATTGGAATAAGATTAGATGTAATTGCTTACAACAGTAATGTAAAATAGGAACTCTTGCAGACTGAAGATTAAACTGCCTTTTCTGATTATTCTGATCCCGAACACTCTTGAGGGTTGATTGGGAAATTCCTCTAAATATTGTGAGATGAGTGCAAGAGTGATCCAATCTTAGATTATCCTTTCCTTCCATAGCAGCAGTTTTATCCCGTATCCCAATCCGCGATAAAGGCTTTTTGGGGGAGGGTGCAGGAGGTTGTATAGGATGAAGAGATTAAAATATTTTATCAGTTTTAAATTCAACTAAAGAAGGATCAAGTTAATACACTTCCCAGTTCCATAATAACTGCTTAGGATTCACTGCTCAATGCAGACTTCAACTTCATAGAAAAAAAATAGCAGAAAGCAATGATAAGAGAGACAATTTGGTGTATTGGTTAAGGCATCGAACTAGAAACCAAGAGACTATGAGTTCTAGTCCTGCCTCAAGCACAAAGCCAGTTAGGTGACTTTGGATCAGTTACTTTCTTTCAATCCCAGGAGGATGGCCCTTGCAAATCATTTCTGAAAAACCTTGCCAAGGAAACTTGTAGAGATTTGTCCAGGTAGTGTCTAAGAATCAGATATGATTGAACAGAAGAAGAAAAAAATGCAGAGAGTCTTAAGTTAAGCATTTGCTTAGGCAAGTATAATATTAAATACCTGCACATCATACAGTGTTATCTATTCTATTCAGGTGTCTGTAAATCCCACACACTGACAAAAAATAAGGCTGAGAGTCTTCCTTTTTGGTCCACCCTGTATTCAGATCCGACTTGGGCTGGCATGATTCCTGGACACAATAAAATCTCCCAAGTTATTTCCTCTTAACTTAAACTATTTTTCTAACTATAATTTATTGTGATTCCAAAAGATCTGGCATTTGACTAACTGTCCATTTCCTAAATGGACTTTAGTAATGGATTGCACAGAAATGATATTTCTACTGTACATCATGCACTCTAAAACATACATTGTAATGAGAAAAAAAATGGTATCATCTATCCCAGACATGTCAAACACAAGGCCCAGGGGCCGGATGCGGTCTGCAAAGTGGTTTCATGTGGCCCCCGAAGCCATCCTGGAAACAGTGAGGTAACAGCCTCCTCTGCCTTGGCTCTGGCCCAAGCCAGCCAGGAGCCAATGTACAATTTTGTGGTGGCCATCTATGCTGAAACGCATTCAGTCTTGGCTCCATAAGCCCTCCCCCACCGCATGGCCTGAGAGGAACAGTGAGGCTCCTCCAGTGGACCATGTCTTGGCACTTGCCCTGGTCCCACCCCCTTCTTCTAGAGACTCTCAGATCTGTCCCACTTCTGCCCAGGCCCCCACAGGCAGCCTTGATGCAAACGATATAGAGCTGGCCAAACCCACCCAGTAGGCCATACCCACTCCATCCACACCCACCCAGTAGGCCGCACCCACCCTGGCCACACCCACCCGGCCCCCTGAAGGCAACCGCAACACTGATGCGGCCCTCAATAAAATTGAGTTTGACACCCCTGATCTATCCCACTTCTTTCAATATTTTCCAGAATTAGATTAATTAATTATTAATTAATTAATAGATTAATTCATTTATACTTACTGATACTCTAGAACTGGCTCGAACTCTTGCTACAAATTCTCTCTCCTTCTCAGCAGCTTGTCTTTGGACCCGCTGGAAATTTGTAAGTGTTGTGGTGAACTCATTCACTAGTCGATCCTTTTGAATTCTTCTCTGTCGCTGAACAAAGAAGGCAAACAAATAAATCAAAGTAATTTCTCCACAAACCAGTTCTTTAACCAATCTGCTGAACTTTGGAGAAATTTAATTTTATACTATTTTCAACTATTGGAATTTGACAGGCCTCTACATATAGACTGGCTTCATGTATCATGTGATACCGTTATATTATACTATAACGTAATGTGTGCACCCAGCAAAGAATTATTCTATACAATTCCATGTCTCATTCCAATGGAAATCAAATCCTTTCTTTAAAATGAATGTCAAACTGGTAAAAATTCAATCACTATGTCAATTCTTTTTATGTAGTTTTATAAAGTATATAATTTAAATATGTATGTATTTAATACATATGTTGATTTCAATTCAGTTTCTTCTGACTTCTATCTATCTATCTATCTATCTATCTATCTATCTATCTATCTATCTATCTATCTATCTATCTATCTATCTATCTATCTATCTATCTACCTACCTACCTACCTACCTATCCATCCACCACCCACCCAGTTTAGATGGTCGCCCATCTCAATGAGTGACTTTAGGTGGTGAACAAAATTAAATAAAAATAAAAATAATTACAAACATTAAAAAAGTTAAAACTCAAAGCAGCCAAGAAGCACAGAATCCAAATTATTAATATTTTATACCCATTTGCAATTCTTTTTAACATTCATAGAAAAAAATGTGTTCACCTTCATGTATATTCCCAACATACACATTTTCTTCCATTCTTTTCCAAGACTGCATTGCAAAATGTGGGAAAATGGGGATATGTGTATATAACTATATTTCAATTAGGGAATATAGAGAAGTGGAGATGAGGTTCACATTAAAATGCAAGCAAAATAATTTCTTCACCATCATTATTTATGACAAAGTCAACTATTATTATAATATCTCTGGATATTAAAATTATTTTCTTTATAAAGATGCTAAAGTTTTGCACATCAGTGAAATTCCCATAATCCTTTTTGAATGGATTGTATGGAAGTATAAATGTTTAGACATTTAAATGGACTTGGGGAGTGCTTTTAAGGGTTGCCAAACCAGTTCAAACAGACATCTATTTTGGGTAATTGTGACCTACCCAAAGGTATCCATATTCTAGTAGCTCCTATGCCAAACTACTCAGAATATTTATTAACCACATGTATATTCTGTGTTTCCTTTAGAAGTTCAAGATGATGTACATGGATATCTCTTCTAATTTTTTTCCCTGCAACTGTATGGGGTAACTTGGGCAGAGAACTAACTAAAGTCATCAAGAAGACGACTATCAAATAGATAATTCAACACGGGTTTCTTTGGTCTTAGTCCCTCTACTTTAGGTACTACATACTACATCTGGTAGATAGGTAAATAGGAATGCAAGAAATATACAGGAAGTCAGAGTCCCATTGATTTTAGAAATATATTTGATGGGACCACATAAAAGGACCTTTTCAGTGGTAGCCTCTTCTCTATGGAACATCAAGAGCCTACCGTTGTTTTCCAGAAAGAACCTAAAAACATGGTTTTGTCAGAGGACCTGGGGACCATGAATGGAGAAGGAGCCAATCAAGTGATTGATTTGATTGTATTGCTGCTGCCATGGAGGTGAGGGTGGGGTTATAGGAGGTTAGAGGGAGTCATGGTAGCATAATGGTTAGAATGCAGTAATTGACTCTGCTCACTGCCAGGAGTTTGATCCTGATTGGCTCAAGGTTGACTCAGCCTTCCATCCTTTCGAGGTCAGTAAAATGAGGGCCCAGGTTGTTGGGGGCAATATGTTGACTCTGTAAACCGCTTACAGAGGGCTGTAAAGCACTGGGAAGCAGTAGATAAGTCTAAGTGCTATTTTATGCTATGGATTTTTATATGTGGTAAGCTGCCTGGAGTCATCTATGTGTGAGTTGGGTGGCCATATAAATTTGTTTTAACTAACTAATTAATTAAATTTAATCCACTGATAAACTGAACATCTGTTTCTAACACGTGTGCTGGATCAACTTAAATGAAAAAGTATGAAAGTATAACTTAACTTCTCCTTTCTCAAAAGCCCAGGAGGCTATTTACAGCACAAACAAAACGAAACCAAATGTTATGCTATATATCTTTTACATAAACATCCCCCAAGAGAATAGTTATCAAGAGGGATGTGCAAAACATTTCAACCTTCAGCCACCTGTTTTGATCTCAAAATAATACATCCATATTTCAAGCATTTTAGTCCAATCTCACATCTCTTCTTGTTGTGAAGATTTTTCCCTTAGTCTAGTCAAATCAGTAGTTGGCAATTGCCCTAGTGCTATTAATTTAGAGATAAATTTAGAGATTTCATTGTTATCTCTGAAAGAATTTCAAGATTTATCATATCAGAACATAGCCAATTAAAAGAAATTGATGGAATCTTTCAATTTGGGTGTTTTATCCTAAACATGAAACAAGATTGTTTTTTATTTGGTGTGTTTCCTATCTACTATCAAGAGTTGGAATTCAGGAATTTGGAGGGATGTCACTAGATATGGAAATCTGCTGTTTCAGAAATTTGGACTAAGTCCACAGAATTTGGGGTTTCTTTAATCTTTATCCTTTATCTCTCTTGTTTAACATACATGCCGAGCAGTACTCACCAAGCAAAGAAGAGGCAACTTTTAAAAACAGAGTTGTTCTGGATTTTTTTTAATTCACCAAGACAGCAACCTAGTCAATGGCTGTGTTATGCTATGCTACGTTATGCTATGATATGAAGATAGTTCTAAATATTTGTTATAGTTTTATCATTAGACTCCTATATTGCAAATGTAACCATTGACAGTCACATAATTGCATATTCTAAAAAAACAGCAATCAATCATCAATAGGATGATTGCATACTTTTATAGTCTGTGCTGTTATAATGATTATAATCGGCAAACCAACCTATAATCCAAACAGTTCAGAAATATCTAGCTTTTTAATTGTGACAAATACACCAACTTCTTTTAGTATGTTTTCCTGTATTTGCCTCAGGAACCAATGCTTGCAAGCACATATCACAGAACTGGAAGAATAACAAAACTTTATTAAAAAACCCAAACTTTTTATACAAACACTACATTCATATACCTGCTCACTTATTGAAGGCAGAGATCCAAATTCTTTTATGTATTTGTCTGTCTCTTTCGCAAGTTGATTTGTATATTGCTGCTTTTGTTGCCTAAGAAAGAAAGTTACAGGTGACTTGCTGGCTTACTTTACAAACATTACTGTATCACTATCAACTGTCTTTAAGATAAACCTTTGGGAAATAGATGTTTATTACTGAATGTGTCCAAAATAACTCCTGGCTTTAGTTCAATGCAAACCAAAAGCAAATAATTGAATAGCGCTGAAGCAGATTTCATTTCATAAAAAGAATAGTTATTGATCAAAATTGGTGACATAAAATCTACAAAAGAAATTTAGTATTTATACATAAAGAGGCTCACAAAATCTTCACTTTGAGTTTATTGCAGTTTGACTGCAACATTCAATGATAAATGTCAAAGGTAGCAAACGTGTAGTTCAAACTTTCTGAATCAATTTGATGGCTTTTATTAGCTCAATGGTGGTGGTGGGGAGATTGTTTCCATCGGGGTGTCTGGCAATGCCAACAATATACTTGATGTATTAACATGTCAATAAACAGATAAATGTTTGCTCCCTCTCTCTCTTTCATTTTGTTCTCAAATGTTTTCAAGATGCTAAGCACTTTGATAAGATCCTAGCATTTATTGAGAAGTTATCTACAATGCAACCAAATGAAAGGTCACCTCATGAAGCACTTACAGCTGTTGCCGCAATTCATGTGTGTCTTGTGGGGTTCCAAGTTGATTCAGTATTCTTTGTATTTCTGCAGCTGTTTGGGATGGGGGGGGAGAAGAAGAGATTTTGTAAGTGATACAGTTCCACCAAAACGTCATGCATCCCTAATTGAAAATTCAGAAATACATACCAGTTAACAGGGCTGGAGAAGATCCAATTCAACACAACTACTGTAATATACATGCACACTGTATAAGATAGATCATACCGTAGTACATCTGAACCAGTGAAAGCTGAACCCTCTCCAACCACATTTTAAAAACCTTTTAGCATTTTAAGTATATAGAATTGATGCTACACAAATACCTGTAGTGCTTAAGAAAAATGCTTATTTGATAGCAGTAATTTCATATCTTCAATCTTATGTTAAGAGAACAAGAAACATAGATCAAAACAGATCAAGCAGAAGAGCCTAAATTCCTAACAAGGTACAGGTGATTCCTTTCTGTATTATTTCAGGCAATGAATATACTACAGTTGTGACAAATACTGGCATATAAAGATTTTGAATCCAGCTTTTAACCCTCTAAAACAGGGCTTTTCAACCTTTTCACCCATTGTACCACTTTTAGAATATCCATGTATCACCACTCGCCTAACAAGGTGTCAAAAACGTGATGACCAAAAAAAGGGGGGGAGTGATAAAGTACAGGTAGTCCTCGACTTACAACAGTTCGCTTAGTGACTGTTCGAAGTTACAGTGGCACTGAAAAAAGTGCCCCCCAAGCCACAGCCGAGCAAGACTCCTGCCCGCCCGCCCGGGCTCTTCCTCCTGTTCAAGGTTTTCATTGTTGTGAGCATTTTTGTTGAGGATTGGCAGCGGGGGTGGGGGTGTTTGTTTTTTATTTTCCTCGTCTGCTGGGTGGTTGCAGCAGGTTTTGGTCACTTCACATGACCCTGGGACGCTGTGACCGTCATAAATATGAATCAGTTGCCAAGCATCTGAATGTAAATCACAAGACCCTGGAGATGCTGCAACATTCCAGCTGATTGGTGCTTCTTCAGGGCTCAGGAGAAGCACCAGGATCAGCGCCGAGCTCCAGCTGGAACCTGGCGCTGATCCTGGCGCTTCCACTGATCCTGACAGCCCTGCAGCTCCAGCCATCTTTCGCTCAGGCTTGTGCAGTGCTGCCACTGGTTCATCTCATTCCCCTCTCCCACTACCACTTTTCTAGGATGGTCGCGTACCACCTGCCAGGTGCCAATGTACCACAGGTGGTACCCGTACCACTGGTTGAAAAACCCTGCTCTAAAATGTAAAGAGAGTAGTTATAATTTAGTAAAAAGAAAGAAGGATTGTATGTGGGGCTGATCTGTTGTTGTAATTAGGAATCCTATTTTAAAAATTCCAAAACCTTCACCAATATGTCATCAATTATGGGATATGCTGACTAGAAATAGACCCTTACATATACATCAATTGGCACATGAAATCAAGAATGAAAAGATTGCATTTTGTAAACACGGATATAAAGGGGTGGTTAAGTTGAAAGGACACATGTATCAGTTGTTAGGTAATCTTTTTACTTTTGAATTTAGACTTCACTTTTCCAGACCTAAAATTGGTGTAGTCCTCCCCAAACTGATGCCCGCCATTTGTGTTAAATTTGAACACTTTTAGCTAGACAGGTACACTCAAGGCAGATGGAACCAGAATAAAATTACTCAAGAATTCAACATAGTTAACACACATCCAGGAAAATGAATATGAATCAGAGCATCATGCCAAATCATAGAATATTTGATATGCAGGGGGTGGAGGGAATGCTGTCAAAGGAATCCTAGGTTTGTGAAACTATATTAACCATAGTTTTTGCTATGGTTAAAGTCAAATTTAACAGGATTTTACTAATTCACATTGAACAAGATTGGGTTTTTTTTTAAAAAAAAACCTCAGCTTTAAAGCATTTTTAAAAAAATTAAATTTATTATTTATTATTAAATTTATTTGCCACCCATCTTGTAGTTCGAGACGACAAATAAAAAAGAAGGTAAAGAACAAAATTTAAGACTGCTACATATATACCAGAATGTTTAAAACTAATTCTTAAGAGTTCCCAGAGATCATGGTATAAAAATGATTTGTAGAACTATTGAAAATCGTTGAAATGCATAAGCTGACATACTGGCTTTTAAGATTATCATTCAGAATTAAGCTATCTTTGAAAGATGTTACATTTACTTAATTGCGCATATTAAATGTGGTCTGAATTGGCTTACAGATCACTAGGACGGTGATCTGCTGGCCATTTTTCTTCAGCCTTAGAGATTAATTCCATGTCAAAATTCACCAAAGAAATATAAACTTCTGTTAAAATGAATTCAGAGCAATTTTTAAAAAAATAAAAATTAGGCTAAGTTACAAGGAAACATTCTATTTGTTAATTTGGTAGTCTCTTTGTTGATGTGAACCAATAGGTGCCAGTATCTAGCTAACCTTGTCTAGGCTCAAAAGCTAAGTAGGTTAGAGCTTGATTAGCATTTGGATGGGAGATCTCCAGGTGATATCAGCAGTGGAGGTGAAGCTGGAACATCCAGATGGCAATGGCAAACCAAGTCCCAGATGTAGTAGAGAGTAGAGCTTCACTTGAGAGAGATGTTATCATTTACTCATGCAGTAGATTGATTGAAAATGTGGCCTTAATTAATTACAGTGAATCTAGTTAAGGTTGACTGAAAACTAGCTTTTTAAAAAAATAAATTATAAACTACATTCTTACACCTCTCCTTTCCTCTCCATAACTTCTACAGCTCATCTGTCCATTATTTCCTGTCTTGTTTGCCTCCTTAATTTTACTGCTTTCTTCTTTCCTAATGAAATTCGGTAGCCTTCTGGCCACCCCATTTCAGAAAATTTATGAAGCAGAGGAGGCAAATGCTATGGGTCCCATCAACCCAATTATTCCGGCTGACGGTGTCCAGGAGAAGGGCCTTCTCTGCTGTTGCTCCTACCCTCTGGAACATTTTGCTCCTCGATATGAGGTTGGCCCCAATTCTCCTATCTTTTTGTAAGGGCCTAAAGTCGTGGCTGTGCCAGTTGGCTTGTGGTCCCAGTGGGGGAACAGCGCAATGGAGATGTTGACTGACTAATAACAGATCCCGTCTCCACCCCCTCCCTCCCATATGTCCTTGTTTTAATGTCTTTTTATATTTTAACTGTATATGAAACTGTAAGCCACCCAGAGTTACCCTATGGTAAAATGGTAGCTCAATAAATATTATAAATAAATAAGTTTTTAAAAAAATCTATATATATATAGTTTAAGAGCAGATTATTTTTAGTACTTTTATTACCTGAAAATTGTAAAAATTAGAGTATTTTTTATGACAAGTACAATATAGAATCTTTGCATTATGTAATATCTATCACAACTTCCTTCCCAGCTACACAGGTTGAAAGCATAAAATAATTATTCAATTAAGAGGAATCAATTATACCATCCATATTGCTTCATGTTAAACACAAATGAACCATAGTTTTGCAGTTCCATTAATTCATGTAGATTTTTTAAGATAAATTCCTAGTGTCAATTCCATGGTGAGTGTTCTAGGACTCTTGAAGGATACTAAACTGAATTTTGCTCAATTTAGAATGATTCAGAAGTTAATAAATCACAGCACTAAGGTTACATATAGAACTGTGTCAACAGCATAATCTAATTGCCTTTGTTTATCCTCCTATCATTCTTACTCAAGGACTTTTCCAATTTTGGAGTTCTGAAGCTGAAAAAGGAAAGAATTCAAATGTTGAATAGTGGGCGGGGGCGGGAACTGTTAGTTGCTACGTTCATACATTGTTCTATTATATGTTTAATTAAAAAGATCCAAATGATCAGTATTTGTCAGATTTATGTTAACCCGATGTCATTCTATGTCTCTCAGTCAGGGAAGAACATTCTCTTGCCTTCCAGATGTTTTAACTCCTGGATGTTGCAACTTCCACTATTCCTAATCATAGGCAATGCTGGCTGGTCACACATGAGTAGATTACTAAGACACTATATGTCCTATAATTTCTCAAAGCTACTGTCATGTAACAATGCCTTCCTTTCATATATTATTATCATAAAAGCTGCTTATCACTGCAAACTCTCTCACAATGATGAAATATATGGTGGAGCCTGTGAAATAGTTGTGTTGATGTTGGATTTTGATGCTTGTTTATAGTTTTATCCTGACTTCCAATTATATATTTGTTCTTATGCTGTTTGGATAGCAAACAACAATTTAAAAATGCAACCTAGAGCCATGACAATAAGATGGATTGCCTTACAAACCTAAATAATTATATAACAGTCTAATAGTACAAACTGGTGTCTTACAGATATTTTGAACTACAGCCTCTACATGACCGGTCAGTGGGAGCCATAATTCAAAATGTCAGAACTAACTTGCTTTTTCAGTGGAAAGGATCTTTGTGTAACTTGTCTTCTGTCTACAATTTCATCACACATAAAACAACAAATCTCCAAGCAGGTTGGATGTTATTTGCATGTGAAATAAGAATGAGTCACATTGGTAAATGTTTACATGTCCATGTATGGAAACAAATGGGGCAACTGTGATTTAAATAAAATGTGGTTAAAGGCAAAAGAGGAAGTAGAGCAAATCAAGGTTAACAAATACTTTTAAATATATACAGGTAATTCCCAGGGTCATTTTGCAACTTTCTGACAAGCAAAGTCAATGGGGAAGCCAGATTCATTTAACAACTGTGTTACTAACTTAATAACGGCAGTGATTCACTTAACAAATCTGGTAAGGAAGTTCATGAAATGAGGCAAAACTCACTTAACAGCTGTCTTGCTTAGCAACATAAATTTTAGGCTCGATTTTGGTCGTAAGTTGAAGATTAGTTCTATAAAACTGTATTAAAACTGCCATTGTTTCTAGCACGCAATGTCAACCATTACATAAAACCAGGGAACAATTTTTTTTTGTAGCTTTAAACTATTTGTTTGTATGAATGCTCACATATAAAAGATGCCAGATTCAAAGCAAGCTATAGAGGCAGGAAGAATTGTTCAGGAGGATTTCAGCTGAAATTGAAAATGGAGAATTTAGAGTTCAAAGAAAGACTTCTGTTTTTTGCGCCATAGCACATGGCTATGGGATTGTGGAGATCCGCACCCCACAGCTGATTTCATCCTGCCAGGGGCCCTAAATGGGTCTGAAGTCACCCCAGAGAGGCGACAAAGAAAGAGGGGTGCCCTGATGATCATGGAACACCCTCTAACCTGACAGGAGAAAGGCTAGCTGCACACCAGCGTCTAGCCCAAACTACTTGAAGCCAAAGTCCAAGAGCACGAACCAGAACAATGGTAAACAGCATGCTTGGAACTGGTGAGAGTATCGAACTTCTCTCCTGTCCTCTGTAACTAAGTCCTTGGGAAAGATCCCCAAAGTGAAACCTCCAAAAGTGAAGGGAGGGGACTATACCCCCATCCCCTCATAGACAGAAATGGCGAATTAACCATTAAGGGGGAAAGAAATATATTGAAATCAAAGTTAAAATACTACAGTCTGGATAAATCTAGAAATAAAAAAAATTGCTAAGACTTTAAAGGGTTTGATGAAACTTAAAAATAATAATATTTTTTGTCTGAAAAAGCTGGAAAACAAACAATTATTGACACTAATGGAAAACTAGAACATAGAACATTAACAACACTGACTCAGAAATCGGCAAGACACCCAGAAACCAAGAATAATCTGTTCCTTGAACTTTAATAACCCTCAGAAGACAGCTGGTGGGAACAAAGAAAGAATACATACTGGGCCAACCATAAGATTAAAAAGTGTCTGAAGGAAAAGAAATACTCTGATTGTTGCTAAACTCAAGAATAGCTTACAGAAAAACAAAAACTTTGACTCTGGGCTAATATTTTAGGGGAGAATCTACAGGAAGAACTCAAGGTGGCTAAATAAACTGAATTGCAATTTTGACTGGTTGACAACTGAACCCTGAATAAAAGAACTGTTATGAAATACTGATTTTACTGATGCATTGACAACTGTAAATATGGTGGATTATAAAAACTATATATAAAGATAAGAACTGTACAAAATTGGGCTGTTTGGATTCTGAGTTTGGCTGGTTTGATAAGGCTAATTATAGAGACTATGGCACTGATGAAGGACTATTTGAAAGGGGGAGACAACAGGGATATTGCATACTTATCAAAAAATGATAAGAAAACCACATTTAATACTTACTCCTGAAGGACCTAGCCTGGAATATCAAACACCTCCAGAGGCAACATTTCAAGACAAGACAAACAATTTCCAGGAGGAAATGTACCTAATGCTACAACAGATATAAATGACAATAGCTTCAAACCATGAGGAGATCAAAAATAACTTTGATGACATAAATGAGCACATCTCTAATCTAAATCCACAATCAAAAAACACTCAGAAAATGATAGTAAAGAATGAACAAATCAGATAACAGAACATAAACTAGAAGAAAAATAGTTAATCAGTGAAGTTACAAATCAAGAGAATTATAATTTAACATAAATAGGAAAAAATCCACAAGATTTTGACGTAACAATAAAAATGGAAAAAATACTTTATTCATCAGAATGTCAAAATAAACCTAAGGATAAGAAAGAAGATTTAACAAAATGGACTATAGAACTGCCAGGAGAACCATTAAAGTTTGGGAGACAAAAGCATATATTTTATGCACCCTGTCTTCTCCACTCCCAACAATACTTACACAAATACAAGCAGAATATATCAACGTGGAAAGTTACTTGGCAAAAGAAGGCCAGACACAGATTCAAGAAATTTGACTACCAGATGGAGTAAACATTTGTTTGAATATGGTTAAAAGAATAGATATCTTTGGATATAAAGGGGCCCTACAATAAGAGGGATAAGATATAGGTAATATAGTATTCTTCATAATATATAAAATGTAAAAATATTGGGATGATATAAGTGAATGAAAAGTTTGAAATTTAAAGGTAAATTAGGCTGAAGAGAATCAGGACCAAGGAATGATTGAAATACTAAGGGAAAATTCAGCTTAAATAAGAACTTTGAAAATAAAGATATACAGTGATTTAAGAAATTAATTTTTACAATTATGTGAAATATAAACTGATCAGACAAGATGTTAGATGTCATAAGATAGATAAGCAGTATAGTATTTTTATAACGCATGAAATATGAAAACATTGGGATGGTGTACCTAAATAGAAAAGATGAATATTTAGATGATTAATATTGAGCAAATTATGACTGATAAGAATTGTTTGAACATTAAGAAGAAATTAAGCTTAAATAAGAACTATGAGAATAGGATATATGGTGAACTAATAAGATGATTTTTAGAAAAATAACACATTGATAAGAAAAAATGTCACACGTGGACGTCATTATTTATACAAACATGGAAAAAATGTTTATATTTAACCGTTTATGCATTGAAAATATTAAGAATGATATTTGTTTAAGGTTGAAGGAGGAGAATATTATTGGGAAAAGGGAAGATCAAATAAATACACTATTAATTAATATACTAATTATGGAATTACAAAAATTAATTATTATTGACTGTTAATTAATTATTGTTTTCCCCCCAAAATATATGAACCAAGACAACATGCTGTACACTAGGCACTAAGAAATGTTATTGTAAAAAATCAATAAAACATTTCTAAAAAAAAAAAAAAAGAGTTCAAAGAAGAGAAAGATAATGGCTCTCATAACAAAAGATGGCGCCCAAAACAAGAGATAGTACCCACATAAACTGAATCAGGCAACAGCAGTCTGATGTGAAAGTACCGGGAGGCATGTAATGGTCAAGCTTGATGGATGTATGAAGTGGAGGTCATTTGGAGCCATAGCAAAGAATGAAGTACTGTGAGTAATACTCTCTCTCTCTCAATGCACATGGAACTCAAACAGGATCTGTACAGCTAGAGTTGGGTAAGATGGGTGTGTGTGTGGATGTTTAATTAAGAAAATGAATAATAGAAGTTGTTCTGCTTTTGCTTCAGTGGTTATGAATCTCTGGATCAAGCAACACTGGAGGTGTGACATCTCTTCATGGCCCTCATAGCATATTGATGGGTTCATAAACCTTGAGACTTTTTACTTTAGCACGATCATTTTAGAAAGGAGAAATGGTTAGAACTAAATTATTCACACATCACAAATGCTTTTTCTTTTAGAAAGGTGGCATCTATGGGAGGAATTTTTTTTAGTCTATCCTTTTTGTTAGCATGCTACGGTTCTAAATTGTTTTTGCTTTATCTGAAATAATATTTATAGCTCACATAAATATTATGTGTTATAATGTGTCTGGTGAGGCTGCAATGCTCCTCTGAATTCAATGTGGGACAATCAGAACAGACTTTGCACAAAATAATTAATGGACAAAATTTGACATCAGGATTCAAAACCAGGACACAGTTAATATCATAACTTTTCAATTTTCCAGGACTAACTTTTCACTGACTATTATGGAAAATAGGGCTTTAACTCTACTATTAAGCAAGAGGTTACTGATTCACACATCAAAATTTCAGAAGTCAATTTCAGATGGGCTCAAGAAATACAATGGGTTTTTAACACAACATGATTTAATTGATAAAATCCTGGTCCCATCTTTCCCTCTCTTCCCTCACTGAAATTTAAGTCCTAGATCAGTCCAGTCAGTCCACTCACAAAAGTATATGCCATGTAATAAAAGGTGTTAATTGGAAAATGTGTTACTAGACTTTTTGATTTGATAGAGTAAGCAGTTATATATACGTGTACAGATGCTGCATATCTCTCTATAAATGCTTTCATACAGATTAGATGAAGAAGATAGAACTTATTAACATATGTGAGCTATAACTCCGAAGTGTAGTTATAGAAAACGTTTGCATTTTGAGAAACCCATTAAACTTGGGACATACTTCACAAAGAGACGTTCTAAAAATGCTTCATTGCGTATATATTGTGTAGGTTTAGCAAGTCCTGTTCCTAGCCTGAATCCAAAGCTCCACTTCTACTAGGGGCGATATTCCTATTTATAGAATTCCCTGTAGAACCTCCAAAATTAATTCTGAAAAGATTTACAATCCAATGAACTTCCTCATATTCTCTTGAAAGCTTGTCAGAAAGAAAGCAGAAGGTTCAGTTCTATTTTGGACCATCTGCAATTTATCATGCCAACTGAATTTTAAACTGGTTGATTATAGTTAAGTGATCACAAATCAGATTCATAAATTGTGGTTGAAGTTTAGTTATATCCACCAATTAAACAAACTATCATTTATCTGGCTTCAAATGACTTGGTGAGCTGTGATTAATTTTAACCTGTAGTGAAGGCTTTCCAATATCTCTGTGGCCACACGGGAGAAGGAAGGGCGAATGTATAATCCTGGGAGCAAGCAAGTCTTAATCTCATAATAAAAAAGCAGTTGTTTTTGTTCAATATGCCATCCAGTTCAGTCCATTCTTGGTTTGCTTTCTCTACTATTCATGAAAGTGCCATTGTTCAGCTTGTTATTCATATGCATAATACGCCTGCAATAATTTTAGAAAAGAATTAATGAGCATTCACTAAAATTATTCATAGGTTTGGAAATCTAGGATAGCAACATGGCTGAATGCCAATCTTTAACAGGAAAAGAAACAAGGGTATTCAAATAGGAAGGAAATTTTTTTTTTGTTATGTGGCATAATACGGATGATTTAAAAAAAAATACCAGGTTTGTATAGATTTTTAAATAGGGACATTGTTTCATTAGAAATTGTGTCTGTTCAAAGGATGATGTGAAGCAAAGCAGTGTTTTTAGCAAAGCCAAGCAGTCATTTAGCATGGGATTTCAAAAACTATAATATCAAACAACTCTGGCAGTTTGCCTACTCCTGTTGCACATTAAACCAATCAGATTTATGTTTCTGGAAATTTTGGGATTTTCCAAGATGTATCCCTCTTCCATTTGAATGGTGTCATGCTGGTAATGTAAGGAGTCCCATTTTTAAAAAGGAGTTATGTCTAAATAAAAAAAAATGTTACAACTATTGTAACATTGAGTATATAGATTTATTTATGAGCTCACAAAAGGGGATCTTTATTATCCAAATGTTGAACTGTAATTTTACAGACAGAAATATATCAGCATTAAGTTGTCAAACCCAAAACCAAGAATGACACATGGTGATTCTCCCAAGTTGAGTTATTTATGGCTTTCATTTCTATAGACAAAGTCTTGACAGACTGAGGATTGTACCATTTGGAACTGAAATATACTCTGTGAACTCTCTGGGGTAGGGAGGCTGTCTTCGCCCTTTTTTCCTCACACATGACATCCGGGCTGAGTTGCCTCTTACTCCTCCTGGGACTCCACCTCCTTACTACATCTAATCACAAAGCTTTATAATAATGTTGAGCCTGAGATGCTGAAAAGCACGTATCGTAAAAATGACCAGGTCCTCATAAAAAGTAGTTATCAATCGTCAAATCTGGTTGAGTATTTCCCTACTGGAAGACAATCCACATTTTGTAAATTATATGCTAGAATCCACTGGAGTTGGGTGATAATAATAGTAATAACTCAGAGGTGGGTACAAAACAGAAAATGTACTTTGTGCTTCAGTTGTTTGGACAATTTTAGGGTTTTTATGTGGTGTTTGGTCTAGACCAGGGGTAGGCAACCTTGGCTCTTTTATGACTTGTGGACTTCAACTCCCAGAATTTCTGAGCCAGCGTGGCTCAGCTTGGAAATCTCTCCCTTTCCCCTCAGCATAGCTGGCTCAGGAATTCTGAGAGTTGAAGTCCATGAGTCATAAAAGAGCCAAGGCTGCCTACCCCTGGTCTAGATAAACCAAAATGGAGAGCATTTTCTCCTGACCTCTTCTAATTGCCACATGCTGCTATTGGTGGTCTTACCTCTTCTACATTATCACTCATCACAATATACCTCTGCCTGGATCTGGTTTTCTTCAGACTGGGTAGAAAGAGCAATTGAAACTGACTGTTTTGGGCACATCCCTACTATAATAATGCTTGGGCTATTATGGTACTTAAAAGCAAATTGAATCAACAATTAGCACAAACACCAACACATTTCTGTAGAAATCTAATTCATATACTTATGAAATTTTACAGCTATAACATTGTCCAAAAATTATATATTTTCTGTTGTTATAAAATTCTGGGCATGCATTCATACAATTGTTGAAAGGCCAAATGCACTGAACAAATAAAACTGTGCATTGCTCATTTTCTTTAGATTTTGGGGGACAAAAATATAAATCTCATACTGATACTTTTTATCACATGCATTTAACCAAGTTATATGAAGTATAAACATTCTTGCAATAATTCTATTTTAACAAGAGCTTTGCTTTTTCTATTTTTATATGTGAACACCAATCTTGAATTAGCATCTCACCATCGTTTAAAACAGCAAAACTAATTTCTGCTTATATTCCCCCCCCGAAGGTTTAATAACAGGTAATAAAGAGAGGAAATTGAATGGCATGCATTTAAGTTCTAAGTGGAGAATGATCTTTCCAGGCCAATGTTGTCCTCTGCAGTTTTCTTAGCATAAAAACATTAGGCAAGGTGAATTCACTCTTAATTCCTCACCACTCAGAATATGTACTTTAGCTAAGACTATCAAAAGGTTTAATTAATAGCTAGTGCCAAACATTTACCACACAACAGGTACAAAATATTGCTGCCTAACTAATTAAGTCAAGAATTACAAAAATGAGAGCATGCTAGGTACCTGTGGACATTTAAAATCTCTTTTAAATGATATTTCTAAATTTGCATCTCTGCCCAAAAAAATGTTAATATGAGTAGTTAACTTACTGCATTGTGTGATTTTCTGTATATTAGATGTTATACGTTGGGCCAACTGGTTAGCATCCCCAGCAGTGTTTGCATTATACGCCATGGTGTATTAATCCCACTAAAGTCATAGAGTTCAGGGACCACTAAGCAACAACACCTGAAAATAAAGAAACATAGTTTAAGGACTTATACACAATGAGGAATTGTGCTTAGAACCCACATTAACTAAGTCCTTTCTAAAAAAAGAATTTAATTTAAAAAAAAAGTTAAAATACAAAATTACAGCAAAAGAGAAAAGATGACAGATGGGAACAACAGGGAGAGTTTAAAATTTGACATTAAAAAACAAAATAAATAAACGTTACTTCCAACTCTCTTCAATATCAATACCATTATATAATAAAATGAACTCTTGTTTTAGTTTAACAAAAGATACAAAATTAAAAATATAAAGACAATCAAATTACAGCAACGGTATGCATCATAATCTCTTAATTTGAATAAAACATATAACCCATATATGCATATTTTCCTTCAAAAATGGACATTACTAGATATTTCTATAATAAGAAGTAGCTAAGATACTTCTAAGAAAGCATAAGACCAATGATCAGAATTAAGTAGCTTTTCAACCAATTTCAAAAAAACATAGCAGAAGCCACAATAGATACGAGCTGCCGTTTTTCAAACCTATTTTTAAGTTCTTTTTCAATTCCTTTTACTACAATGCCCATCTTTGCATATGGTAGTATTTCCTCTTTCTCTGCTTTCAGTCTTTAGCAATTTCTGCAGAATTGGCTTATGGAGATAAAAGAAGTTTCCCACAGACTTATTGAACTCATTAGATCAAGGTTTCCTTCATCCCAGTGCAGGGATCCTCAAACATGGCCACTTTAAGACTTGTGGATTTCAACTCCCAGAATTCCCCAGCCAGCATGTCTTAAAGTGGCCAAGTTTGAGGACCCCTGTCCTAGTGTATAAGATATTAATCTCAAAAAAAAATCAGGTCTTCTTTAAAAATACAAAATATGTTTTTTCTGAAATAAAACCAACCACCACTATCCTATCATCCCATCTCCTTTTGGGATAAGCAACATATAGTAAGGTGAAGAAATGAAAACATAGACATATAGCAAACATATGTATGGTATATACCAGAGGTAGGCAACCGGGGCTCTTTTATGACTTGTGGACTTCAATTCCCAGAATTCCTGAGCCAGTTGTGCTGGCTCAGGAATTCTGGAAGTTGAAGTCCATGAGTCATAAAAGAGCCAAGGTTGCCTACCTCTGGTATATACAAACACCCTTCACTGTGCCTCTCTATACCTTTCTATCTTTGCAGATCACCCTTGTTTCCACTATATCCATTCACCATTTTAATACAATAGGTTTTTTTCCCCATATTTGGACTTCCCATTTCTAATATTTTCAAGAACTTTTCAGCATTCCCAGTCTCCCTCTCCAACAACTAGGTACTTCTTCCCTTTATTTGTTATGAGAGTTAATCATTCGTTCAGTTTCCTTGAACAAACCACTTCTTCCATACTGGTTCCTCCACAATCATTCAGCTCCCATTCATTCTTGATCTACTTCTGGTTTTACTACTCTGTTCTTAAGTGCACTCAATTTACCTCTACATTTCTCCTGAGGTGCTCCACTGCTCCTTACATTTAACAAAAGAAGCAGAAGTATGCTCTCTTAGGCCTATTTGCATTTATTTTGACATTCATTCATCACCAGGGATCACATACTTGATTGTGTGCCTTCGTCACTTCCAGGCTGGACTACTGTAATGCTCTCTACATGGGGCTCCCCTTGAGGTGCGCCCGGAGGCTCCAGCTGGCCCAGAATGCGGCTGCGCGGGTAGTGATGGGAGCGTCATGGCGCTCCCATGTAACACTGCTCCTGCGCGAGCTGCACTGGTTGCTGGTGGCCTTCCGGGTGCGTTTCAAGGTGTTAGTGACCACCTTTAAAGCGCTCCATGGCATCGGACCCGGATACTTACAGGACCGCCTATTGCTAGCAAATACCTCCCGCCGTCCGGTACGCCCCCACAGAGAGGGCCTCCTCAGGGTGCCGTTGGCCAATGTCGGCTGGCGACCCCCAGGGGGAGAGCCTTCTCTGTGGGAGCTCCTACGCTTTGGAATGAGCTCCCCCCCGAACTCCGTACGATGACGGATTTACGTACCTTCCGTCGGGAATTGAAACCATTCCTTTTTCGACAGGCCGGCCTGGCATAGAAGCTCCGGTTCCAGCAAGGTTAAAATTGTTTTAGGGGATTGAGTTATTTTTAAGATCTATAATGTATTGGGTTTTAAATGGGATTTATGGCCAAATTGTTTAATTTATTTTTAATTATTTTAATTTTGTATATTTATATGTTTTAATTTTGGGCTGTACACCGCCCCGAGTCCTTCGGGAGAGGGGCGGTATAGAAATCGGAAAATAAATAAATAAATAAATTAAATCAGTTTTGAATCTTAAGTGACCATGTAGATTTCCTCCATGATGGATCACTTGTATGTCTTACAACAGGGGTCTTCAAACTTGGCTCTTTTATGACTTGTGGACTTCAACTCCCAGAATTCCTCAGCAAGCATGCCTTTTTCTCCTACTCAGAAAACATTCTACCAATATACAAAATGCATGGGCCTGCTCTAGGAATTTACCATTTAGAATAAAATAGAATATTCTTTATTGGCCAAGTGTGATTGGACACGCAGGGAATTTGTCTCCGGTGCATAAGGTCTCAGTGTACATATAAGCAATAAGTGATAAATCACAATCATCATAAAATACATTTTATGCATAGCTATTCAGTTTTCCCTGTCATAGCAAAACTGCCTTGCCTTCTTGGTAAATTCATTTTCAGATCTATATGCTTCTTGGCATCATGCAAGCTAACATATGTTGCAAATTATTCATGATCTAGCCAACAATATCGCACCAATTGTAAACATGAACATTACACACTCACATGCACACCCAGTCCCCTTCTAAAATCACTACATCCTTTATACTTAATTCATAAATACATTAAACAACCATGATTATCTTTCCTTCCTGTTGACTGTTGAACCATCTTCAAGTTCTACATTTATTTTTTACTTGCTTCACTTCCATATAGTCTTGTTTTGAATTCATTAACTCACTCCAGTTCCATCTAAAACTTTCCAAAATCTGAAGTTATTCACTTTATTACATGTTTTCTCTAGTTCAACAAATGTGGAGTAAACTTTCTCACATTGATACATATCTCAGTGCCTAACACCTTATTTCCCAACTGTTGCTCTCTGCCTTTCACTCGGTGAAAGATTTTGGGGAGGCCAGTCCCAATATAAACTAGTCCATTGGCAATTCAACTTATAAATCACAATTCAGCACAGAGGCCACGAAATCTAGGACAAAGCATTTCAAATCATCCAAAGAGGTTCTGACTCGATATAATGAAGCTTATAAATTCCTTCTGCAGTTTTCAAGTTTTTGCATTTATCCCAAAATTAGCATAAGGATTCCTTACTAAAGTCTGTATAGTTCTCATTTCTTTGATCATCAGCTGTGTGGGTCTTGATAACATCATAATTCCACCAGATGTCTTCCCAGACACATTTAACAAACTAATCCTCCATATCTTTTGCATTTACTGTTGCTACATTTTCTTCTGTATAGGGGGAACATACTTCTGATCGTCAGACATGGATCCCGTCTTTGCACACCTAAAACAAGTTGCACAGCCATTCTGTAAGCAGCCCATATCTACATTGTAAGGTTTTTTTCAGGTGTACCATGTACACTTGCAACCTGGTGGTTTTCAGCATTTTCATAACACGATATCTTTTCAAATCTGATCAATAATTCTCTCAGAATGAAGACAAAGACAATCTAAGAAAGGAAATCTGGACTAAAAGTAGGCAGTTGTTAAATCCATAAAATCGTGTTTCCAAAAGGCTACAATACTGTATGTAACATTCCAGAATTCTCAGAAAAAAACTCTAAATAAGATCACTGGAGCAATTCAGCAAATTACCTGAGTAAAACAAGTGTACTTTAAAAATATTCATTTTAGCTTAATTATTACAAAGAACTCTTCAACTAAATGATTATATAACAACCAGGAGCATCAGAAATATGTTGTTTGCACAGTTAAGCTGTCCTAAAGCTGGGATTAGGTTCAGATTTTATTTTAGTTAAAAGAAAGCAACTAAGATATTTTAACTAAGAATAATAGAATTGGGAGGGACATTGGAGATCTTCTAGTCCAGGGGTTCTCAACCTTGGTAACTTTAAGACTTGTGGACTTCAACTCCCAGAATTCCTCAGCCAGCTTTGCTGGCTGAGGAATTCTGGGAATTGAAGTCCACAAGTCTTAAAGTTACCAAGGTTGAGAACCCCTGTTCTAGTCCCTGCTCAAGCAGGAGACTTCACACTATTCCAGACAAATGGCTGTCCAATCTCTTCTTAAAAACTCCAGTGATAGAGCACCCACAACCTCTGGAGGCAAGCCGTGTCACTGCTATTTTGCTGATGGACTATCTTACAAATATATTGGGAAATTTTAAAGTCATAGATTTATGTTTCAATATTTCTGAACTTAAAGAGAGCTTATAAAGTTCATTTCAACTGGCAAATACACTGGATGGTTGCCTTGCTGAGAATGGAAAGGCAGCTTCCATTAATGGGGGGAGTTGAGATCTTACAGAAGTTTCCCTTTGAAGATTGACAGGAATGTGACATCTCTGCCAATATCCCTGTAAGCACTTAAATTTTCCATGATACTCTGGATGATATCACCAACCCTCTTCAGAGGTCCTTCTCCAAGAGGAGGATATCTACTACATTTGTGGGCCTCAACTGAAGTCAAATGAAGATACTACTCCTTGGCTGACATCATACATACCATAGTGTAATGCCATTGTTCATTTATTTGCACTTTGCTAAATAAATTCCAGTTGGCTGGTTTGCCCATAACACATGATTCTATATATCATGCATTATAAACCAGTATGGGCAGATTCACACCAAGCCAAATTCAAACTAACCACATTATAATTTAATATCATTTAATGAAAACAGCCATTGTTTCAAACTGCAAGACTGATTGCACAATTAGCAGAAATTCACATACCTTCCTTGGTGTCCTACTATTATTCAGTGGTACTCAAATCAGAATTGCTATCAATCTAAAAAAAATGTTTAATATTAGTTATACTACTGATGAGAAAATGTGTAAACAGCAATGTACACATTTTCAACAGAGGGGTTTATTCAAATAACTAGTTGAGATGCCAAGCCTTGATCTTGCCAATATTTAAGTATTTACCTAAATATTTTGCAAACATTCCTTCAATTTCAAAAAGCATCTCAGCAAAAATGAACTGAAATTTCTCTTCCACTCAGATTTAAAAAAAATTAAAAACAAAACAAAACAAAACGCCCTCAAAAGACTACAAATTGAAAGAGCGTAAAATCGTATGGAGGATGATTACCTGCATCTTTTCTAACCTGTTTTTCTACTTAGGAAGCTATGAGCAACTCTTCTGGTCAATCCAGCATTCAGTTCCCACACAGGGAGGATGCTGTTCAGCCCTTCCAGCAATTAGCACTGAGAAACTTACTGCTTCTGATCCTAGGCCTAAGATGCATTCATTACTACTATTTATATATATTATACTATATATATAATACACACACACCACACACACACACATATATAGATATATATTGCTAATTTCGTTAAAAACACGAATCCAAACCCAAACTCTGGCTCAGATAGGTAAACGATACCTTCATAATCTGGCCACATGGGAAAGAAAAACTGGACAACTTCCTCACACACCTCAACAGCCTACACCCCAAGTACAGTTCACCATGGAAACAGAAACTAATAACCAACTTCCCTTCCTGGATGTCTTAGTCTACAAGAAATCCAATGACTCCCTAGGACACACCATCTACCAGAAGAAAACACACACAAACTGCTATCTGCACGCACTCTCACACCACCACCCAGCACAGATCAATTCCGTAGCCAAGACACTCATCTCCAGAACAAAATGCTTAGCTGACGAACAACACCTAAAAACCGAACTACACACTCTCACTAATGTACTAACATCCAACGGATTCCAAAGAAATAAGATTACTAACCTAATCCAAAAAGAAAACCCCCATAAAAATCCAAGACAGAGAACAAGAAAATGGCAAAGCCCTCCTCCCATACATAAAAGGCACCACAAACAGAATCAGCAAGATCCTCCACAAACACAACATCAAGACAGCATTCTGCACAAACAGAAAAATATCCACCATCCTAAGAAACCCCAAAGACAAAATTAAGTTAGAAAATCAAGGAGTATATGAAATCCCATGCACCGCTTGTCCCACCACATACATCGGACAAACCAACAGAATAAGTGCTTCCAATTTTACGTGGGAGAAAACCTGAACAACCAAAGACCTACATATGTGTGTGTGTGTGTGTGTTTTATGGGTGTGTGTGTGTGTGTGTGTATGTATGTATGTATGTATGTATGTTTTCTGAGGTTTTCGCGGGTGTTTGTATGTAGGTCTTTGGTTCTTCGGGTTTTCTCCCACGTAGAATTTGAAGTGTCTTGGCGACGTTTCGACGAAGTCTCATTCGTCATCTTCAGGCTGGTGCTTTCGGCTTCTGCTTCTAGGAGCAATGTGAGATTTTAGCTGTTTCTTCCTTTTAACTGCCAGTGGGGGTTTGAACTGATTGGCTGGGAGCTCAGCTGTGTTCTGATTGGGTGGAGGTGTGTTCTGATTGGTTAGGGGCTTGGCTGTGCTCTGATTGGATGGGGGGTTGGCTGTGCTCTGATTGGATGGGGGAGTGTTCTGTTTGGGTGGGGGCTTTGTTGTGCTCAGGTTAGTCAGTGTTACAAGGGGATTAGAGATGGTGGACTGTATAGCTGTTTGGCTTTGCGTTCGTGCCTCATCTTCATGGTGGGTGTCAGTTTGCTTCGTGTATGGATTGGAGGGGTTTAAGGTGGCTAATGATGCAGCTGTGGTCTGGCTTCTGGTTTGTGGTCGTGCCTCCTCATCAGTGTGGGTTTGGGTTTGCTTTTTGCCTGGATGTGTGGTGGTGACATCCTGTGTGGTTTTTGTGAGTGTAGGTCTGGTGTCATTCCCCGTGCTATGGACTCGTCTGTCAATAAGGGCGGGTTTCCAAATGGCTGGTAGGCGGGAGGTATCATCTCATTTGTTCATGCTGTGTGGGCATTTTTCAATCTCGATGGCTTCTCTGATTATTCTGTTATTAAAGTGTTCAGTTTTGGCGATAGTTCTGGTCTTTTTGAAATCAATTTCATGTCCAACACCTCAAAGCCCCCACCCAAACAGAACACTCCCCCAGCCAATCAGAGCACAGCCAACCCCCCATCCAATCAGAGCACAGCCAAGCCCCTAACCAATCAGAACACACCTCCACCCAATCAGAACACAGCTGAGCTCCCAGCCAATCAGTTCAAACCCCCACTGGCAGTTAAAAGGAAGAAACAGCTAAAATCTCACATTGCTCCTAGAAGCAGAAGCCGAAAGCACCAGCCTGAAGATGACGAATGAGACTTCGTCGAAACGTCGCCAAGACACTTCAAATTCTACGTGGGAGAAAACCCGAAGAACCAAAGACACACACACACACACACACACACACACACGTGTGTGTGTGTGTCTGTCTGTCTTTGGTTCTTCGGGTTTTCTCCCACGTAGAATTTGAAGTGTCTTGGTGACGTTTCGACGAAGTCCCATTCGTCATCTTCAGGCTGGTGCTTTCACACACACACATACACACCCACACACACACACATATAGGCATATTTATACATGTATATATATATATATACACACACACACATGCATACACACACACACAAACATATATAGGCATATTTATACATATACTTAAACACCCTGCCTTATTGTTAAAGCATAACAAACAAGAACACGATACACTGAAAACAAAGGTTTATTAAGTTTGTCAAGCTAGTTTAGGAGCTATTGACCACCTTCTACCAAGATTTTGTTTAATCACCTCTTAAAACAATATAAGACTTCCAACACCACAGCATTTTTCCCCAAAACACAACAAGGGTTAAAGCTAATCATGGGTCATATGCTTAATTATAAATTTATAATAGGGGCTGGGCTTGCATATCATAAATACAGTTGGGTTCAAATGCATTGGTGTTCCAATATGTCAAATAAGTCCAATTATTAATTTTAAATCTGTGAATTATTCAGTGATCTAGAGTTTTTCTTTCCTCCAAGAACTCTTTCACCCAGCAGCCTCTTCCCTCATTTTCTAACCTTCTTCCCATTGACAGTTGTGCACATTAACTCTCAAGAGAGAATCACTGCAGACTTTCTCAATCACCCTGTTTCGGGTAGGGATAGAAGAGGCAGAATGAGGATGTCAAACTTCATTCTTTGCAGTCCAGACTGGAAACAGTTAATTCCAAGAAAGAACCAAACAGTCTGATTAACAGTATTCTTGGAAAGATTAAAGTTCCAATACAAGAATACCAGTGAGTACTCTACATTCAGATGAGATACCTATATATAAACAATTTAAAACAGAATTATTCTGTTTCCTACTGGTAGTCTTGCCTCTTTAAGGCAGACATGTCAAACACAAGGCTCGGGGGCCGGATGCGGCCTGCAAAGTGGTTTCATGTGGCCCACGAAGCCATCCTGGAAACAGTGAGGGAATGGCCCTCTCTGCCTTGGCCCTGGCCCAGGCCAGCCGGGAGCCAATGTAAAATTTTGTGGTGGCCATCTATGCTGAAACACATTCAGTCTTAGCTCCACAAGGCTGTCTGGAAACAGCGAGGAACCAGGAAAACCTTGAGCAGCAGCCTTGAAAAAGTGGGGCTGGGCTTGGTGCTGTGGGTGCTTAAGGGCCAGGCTGGGCATTTGACCTCTGCTGCCCAGGGCACCATCCAGCCCCCTCCTGCATGGCCTGAGAGGAACAGTGAGGCTCCTCCAGTGGACCATGTCTTGGCACTTGCCCTGGTCCCACCCCCTTCTGCCAGAGAGCCTCAGATCTGTCCCACTCCTGCCCAGGACCCCACAGGCACCCTTGACCCGAATGATGTAGAGCTGGCCACACCCACCCAGTAGGCCACACCTACTCCATCCATGCCCACCCAGTAGGCCGCACCCACCCTGGCCACACCCACCCGGCCCTGAGGGCAACCGCAATACTGATCGGGCCCTCAATGAAATTGAGTTTGACACCCTTCCTTTAAGGAAATCAGCATCTGTTATTTGACTTATTAACTAATTATCAATGTGAAAAATAATGGCAGGGAGGGTAAAAGATACCTATCTCACTTCTTTCAACATCCTCAAATTGCATAGTTCTTTGTCCTTCCAAACCACACCACTTTTCCAAACAAGGTTCATTTAACATGCTACGTTGTGGTATGGCTTGTGAACCCAGGCAACTGCAATTAACCAGGGTTAAGCAAACCAAAAGCCCTACCTACATAGCTGTATTGAACTAAGAGAAGTCTGATTCACTTAAAATTGAGGAGTGCTGGCCTTTTTCATGGTTGCTTGATCATGTGCCATTGATCATGTGCCATCATGAGTGTTTCCCACTCCTTGGGGGATCACATAAATTTAGCTAGGTTTTCTCCATTTCTTTGTCCTTTTCATACCAATAATGTACTCCATAGCAAACTTCTGTAAGTTTGCTTCAGCAGCAGCAGAGACTTTAGCACCAGTGGCAACCTACAAGAATTCAGACTCCCGCGGAATACCCATGCACACGCTTAATGCTGTTTTCCCTTCCTCCGAAGGCTTTTAACCCATAAAGAACCACACTTTCCCTACATTATCACCATCACATGACTGCTCCACCCAGAGATACGAGGCGCTGAGAAAAGCCGGGAAAGGAAAGGGGCTATTTTGCCCTGGCTTGGCGGTCAACCACAGGGGCCTCCACACTTCTCAGGCACCCGCACCCCGCAATTAATTCGCTCCTCGCCTCCCAGGCATGCTGCAAAACAAAACAACAACAAAAAAAAACCCAACAACCCACGTCTCGGCCAGCGCAGAGCCGTCGGGGGGCAGAACTGGCTCTCCCGTTCATGCAGGAAAGGGAGGCGGAATTCCACGGCACCGGGAGGAAATCGAAGGCAGGAAAAAACCGAGGAGGGCCGGGCAGAGATTTCGCCCGCTGGAAAGCCCCGAGAGGAAAAGCGCAGGAGCCAAACGGATGCAAGGAGCACCGCCGGCGGTGGGGGGGGGGGGGTAGAGAGAGAGGGAGCATGATCGACAAAGCGCAGGGGCTACTTGAGGAAGGAGGACGGCGGGCTCAGACTAACCTCGAGCTCCCCCCAATGTAGGGGGAAATGCGGAACTACCGGCCAGCGCAAGCAGCCTCGGTGTTCAGCTGGAAAACTGGGCCCAGCGGAGTCCTCGCCTATCTTGCCTCCTCCCCCCCCCTCCAAAGAGAGGACACCCCCGCCTCTCCTGCTCTCTCCCCCCCCCACCATCCTTCCCTCGGGATTGCAGGGCGGTGGCCACCTATGCTACGCCACGCACACAGCCCGCGAGGGAACCGGGGGGGGGGAAGGCAGCAGAAGCAGGATACACCCCCCCACACACACACCCTCCTCTCAATCCGGCTGCACTAGTCGCCTCTTACCCCAAAGCACGCAGCTTCGTCTCCCTGGGACGGTGGTGGGGAGAGATGAAGACGAAGCCCGGTGTCCGGGGTTCCGGACGTGGATCGTCCGAGCGCTCAGCTGTGACGGCCACTCCCCTCAACCCAGCCCAGTTACTGCAGCAGCAGCATTCCCGGAAAAGGAGGAGATGGAGGGGATGCAGGCCCCGCCTTTTTCTTTCTTTCCTTTTTTTTTTTCTTTCTTTCTTTCCCTCCGAAAGATGCTTCACAGAGATTTGAGATTTTCGGTCGGCCGTACCTGAGCCGGGAAAACTAAACCCGCGTGGATTATAAGTCCACTTCTCTTTCCCCCCCCCCGCGTACAAATCGCTTGCGCGCGCACGTGTTTTCCCCCTGGCTGTCCGGGACTCTGTCCTAATCGGCTACTACAACAACGAACGACTAGGGCAGGAGTAGGCAACCTTGGCTCTTTCATGACTCGTGGACTTCAACTCCCAGAATTCCTGAGCCAGCATGGCTGGCTCAGGAATTCTGGGAGTTGAAGTCCACGAGTCATGAAAGAGCCAAGGTTGCCTACCCCTGGACTAGGGTTATGTGTGGAAAAAGGCGGTGGATGCAACTAAAAGTGTCTCCTCGGAATTCAAGTTGCCGCCAAGTGTCTTTTAACTGCCGGATCCCTTAAAAAAAAAAAACACGACGAAACATGACACTAGCGCAGTGTTTCTCAACCTTGACAATTTTAAGGCAGGTGGACTTCAACTCCCAGAATTCCACAGCCAGCATTGCTGGCTGTGGAATTCTGGGAGTTGAAGTCCACCTGCCTTAAAATTGTCAAGGTTGAGAAACACTGCTTAGCGGAAGGTAATACAAACAGTACAGTGTGTGACTTCTGAGTCTTCCCTTCCTTTTTCTTCTTTTGCTTGTGAATAATTCTACATTGTCAAAGAACAGAGTGTTTTTTTTCTGCTGCTCTACAAAACGCTGTGCACCTCTAAATGCCAGAAGAGTATGGCATTGTTAAACTTAAAACTTATTCAGTAAAACAATAATGGTTTACTGTGCTGTGTGGTGTGTGTCAGCCCGCCGAATCTTGTGCTGTATGCATTGGAACATGTTTAGTGAGCCCCATTGGGCCGTCTTCCTTTTCTCACGTCCTGGTTCCCCCACAGCAGGGGTAGGCAACCTTGGCTCTTTTATGAATTGTGGACTTCAATACCCAGAATTCCTGAGTCAGCATGGCTGTTTCAGGAATTCTGGGTATTGAAGTCCACAAGTCATAAAAGAGCCAAGGTTGCCTACCCCTGCCCCCAGTGAATGTAGGTCCCTGAAACAGGAATACAGATAGTCCTTAATTTATGACCACAATTGAGCCCAAAATGTATGTTGCTAGGGGAGACAGTTCAGTGAGTTGTGCCCCATTTTATGACCTTTTTCGCCACAGTTAAGTGAATCACTGTTGTTAAGTTAGTAACTTTGCTGGTCAGAAGGTTGCAAAAGGTGATCATATGACCCCTGGACACTGCAACCATCATAGATATTAGTCAGTTGCCAAGCCTCTGAATTTTGATTACATCACTGTGGGGATGTTGCAATGGTCATAAGTGTGAAAAACGGTCATAAGTCTCTTTTTTCAATGCCGTTGTAACTCTGAAGGGTCACTAAATGAACTGTTGTAAGTTGACTACACGACAGCATCCTCCACTTGTTCTCAGCCCACCGGGAGGGCAACCACACAATCAGATGTGTCCCGTTACAACTTTAATCATCTCTAAGTCTCTTTAAAGTTATTTCCATATTTTCTCTTATACAAATCTTTTATTGCCTTGTTGCTGTAGGTCAAACTTGCTACATCACATGACGTGGCGCGATGTATTGTGACTTTTTTGGCACTGCCGGATATGGGCTGGGCATGGCCTCTGTATGATGCAACTGGCCCACCGGCTGGCAGTTTGACACCCCTGCTGTAGGTGCTCTGTTAGGTACTGTTGATTTTAATTTAATTCATTTAAACAACTGTTTGAATATTTTTTATTTAAACAACTTACAAGTCCTTATATCTCATACAGTGATCTTAGGCAGCTGCACATGTATACATAATCCAAACTAGACTGTGTTGTTTCTCTGTGTCATATAATGTATGTGGGTATATGCATAATTCTGTATTTATTTATTTTTGTCATATTTATGTAGTGTATATTGGAGGTGGTGACACTTTGAGAGCTGTATGCAACAAAATTTCATTTTAATGTATGCCAATTAGTGTACATTCAAAGTGACAATAAAGTTATTATTCTATTCTATTCCTGAATCCTGACTGCAAAAGGTCTAGATCAGGGATAGGCAACCTTGGCTCTTTCATGACTCGTGGACTTCAACTCCCAGAATTCCTGAGCCAGCCATGCTGGAATTCTGGGAGTTGAAGTCCACGAGTCATAAAAGAGCCAAGGTTGCCTACCCCTAGTCTAGATAATATACTTCATATGGGGTCCTCTGAGCCTGGGAGATCACGACACTCTCAAAAATCAGTGTTATTTTTGCAATCTTAGGTAAAAAACCATTGAAGACTAAATATGATGGAATTTGTACTCTAAAATATCTGAAGGTTAGTCTGGGAAAGCTATTTTAATAGTTTTTGTTTTGTTTTTATATTGTTAAATTTTATATTATCGATATATTATTTATAAATTTTAAAATATTAAATTTTATATTATTAAATCCAAATTTTACAACTAAAATACTGGTGGGCAAATATTTTTAAGTAAGTAGGGTAAATGCATTGATACAAACTGATATTTAGACCCTGTGTTAAGCAGGTTGGTTCTTGAATTTTCATGATGGCTACATAGACAGTGTTACAATTATCAAGTTGGCCACCAGGTGGCAGACTGATAACATCAATTAGCTGATTTCAGTCATTGTGTTTGGATTTGTTTCCTAATGCATTTAGAAATGTTATACTGGTAATCTTCGATTTACGACTACAATTGAGCACAAAATTTCTGTTGCTAAGTGACTTTTGCTCTATTTTATGACCTTTCTTGCCACAGTTGTTAAGTGAATCACTGCAGTTGTTAATTTAGTAATACGGTCATTGAGTAAGTCAGGTTTCCCCATTGACTTTGCTTGTCAGAAGATTGCAAAAGGGGGTCACATGACCCTGGGACACGGCAACCGTCATAAATATGAGTCAGTTGCTAAGCATCTGAATTTTGATCGAATGCCTGTGGGGATGCTGCAACGGTCCTAAATGTGAAAAATGGTCATGTCACTTTTTCCAGAGCCATTGTAATTTTGAACGGTCACTAAATGAACTGTTGTAAGTTGAGGATTACCAGTGTACCATCAAGCTATTGAGGCTTTCCAATCTTGTTCCTAATTTATTTAACACATTACTAACTTATCCTATTATGGATGAAAACCATATAAGAAATAAATGTGGAGAGGTTATTCTAAGAATAATCTTACAATTATAAGAACAACAGGATAAGAGAGTTGGAAGGGACCTTGGAGGTCTTCTAGTCCAGCCCCCTGCTCAAGCAGGAGACTCTATATCACTCTGGACAAATGGCTGTCTAACCTCTTCTTTTTTTAAAAAAAAATGTCTTCTTAACCCTTTATTGAAAAGACATATATGAAAATGAAAGAAGAAATGCAAAATGAAGTACAAGACTTTGTGACTGAAAAAAAAAACAAGAGAAAAAGACCAGTGCTGACCTCTTTGTTGCAACAAGGAAGGCTAGAATGGCATTTTAGAAGGAGTGTTTCATAGAATGCAGGATGGATTTGATTTAAATCAAGTCGATTTAAATCACGATTTAAATCACTAGTAAAAAGGCTTGATTTAAATCGACTCGATTTAAATTGTAATTTTTTTAAAAAAAAATTCCTTTATTAAAACAATCAGCATTGTACATAAAATCTTTGTATGCATCAAACATCATAGCATCTGATATACAACACTACGTATTATTCTTTGTAGACGTCTGGTTTGGTAAACATTCTTCACTCCTCACTTCAATCCTCTATTATACACCTGTTACATTTTTTTTCTCTATGATCCCTAACAATAGGTCCTGAGGTAGTAGTTAAACATTAAATGTAAGGTCATATTAATAATCAATCATCATAGAACACTCCATATAACACTAGGTATTAATCTTTGTACACGTCTGGTTTGGTAAATATTCTTTACTCCTCACTTCCAGCCTCAACTATATGTCTGTTTAAATTGTAATTTTTAAAGAGCAACTGTCATCTCTGTTCCGCAGCAGCTCCTCTACCTGTTGTTGACTCACCGACAGTCCCACTCACTTTGATGGCCTACCCCGCCCATCCTCCGTAGCATGGCAGTCTGGCTCAGGAGGGGAGTGAAAGGGAAGGTCACCAAGCAAGGAATGGCCGTTGTAACTTTGGACGGTCACTAAACAAACTGTTGTAAGTGGAGGACTGTCTGTATTTGAATAAGATTTGAAGAGGCCAACCAGAAAATAGGCTTCAGTTTTTTTCAGAGTGAAATTCTGGGTAGCTAATACAGTAGAAACATCAATCCAAAAATAAAACGAGAGAGCCAATTTGGTGTAATGGTTTCAATGGAACTGTTTTAATTCAGATTAAGCTTGAATCGAACCAATGCATTCACCCAGGCCTTTATGTGGGCGGTGGGAGTCTGATCCTGAAAACCCAGTAGTGGTTCTGCCTAATGGTATGCAAAAATGGAATCTTGAATAAAATGTTGCTGTGTAGACAATCGGCAAGTAATATATTGGGAGAAGATGACAAGCTTAGAGCAAGTATGAAATGTCAGCAAGCTGTATAAATAGTACATGCAAAATGTCATCTAGCCACAAGGGGGGGCCAAATATCACAGTTTCATAGAGTCCTTTTCATAGTTAGCTAATACTGTCCAATGATCAAGTGTGTGGGTGTGTGTGCCATGCACACAAACTTTTACTGAGTTTCTTTTCAGAATAACAGCTGGCAAACTCAGCGTCTTTTACCACTAAGCCAGGTGCCCAGTGGTGGGATTCAGCCAGTTCGCACCACTTCGGCAGAACCGGTAGCTAATTTTTTTGTTGCCCAGGCCCAGAATGGACTTCCGGAAGCGGCATCCACACAGAGAACCGATTGTTCACATATTTGAATCCCACCACTGTATGTGCCCCTGGGAGAAAAGCAAGTTACAATAATTTTGCTTTACCAAAATGGTGGATTGAAATGAGCATAATAAGTAATACCGAAGTATTGCTGACTAAATTTACCCAATCTAATTTTGTAATGGGAAGGAGAAAAAAAAAGATGGCTTCACCTTTTTCTTTTTTTTTAGTCCAACAACTAACTGCCTAAAATCGCCTAATCTAGAGCTTACGAGCGATGAGTGAACTTCACTTCTGGTTCATTTCTTCTATTACCATGAAATCCCATTTACTTTCTGTGCCACCACAAACAAAAGTAGTGGCGTTTTTGTGACGAGTATACCATAGTTATAAGTAATTATTTCAGCTAGAGATTTGCACATGAGAGGAGGAGAGGTACAGCAAGAGGACAAGGTGGGCACAGCAACTATTTCTGACTTTTCCACAGAAACTGAATGGCCTGGCAACATCCTCTTTCCCCATGTCTGAGGTAAGCTTAACATCATAATTGGTAAGGGCTGGATTTGCATATCATGAAAATGCACAATATACTTGTGGTTTGGTTTTGGGTCAACCTGTTCTTTAACCCAACAACATATGATTAAACAAATAATGGCATAATACAATGTGTTACATGTCTGCTTGATTAGTATAGTTTATTACCCCCCAAATAAGACCTAACCGGAAAATAAGCCCTAGCATGATTTTTCAGGATGCCCATAATATAAGCCAGTGATCGTGAACCTTTTAGAGACTGAGTGCCCAAAACTGCAACCCAAAACCCACTTATTTATCGCCGGGTGCCAGGTGGGTGTGGCCCACTGGGTGGGCATGGCTGTGGTGGTCATGGCAGATTGGGTGGGTGTGGCCAAGGTGGGAGTGATCACTTCGATGTTGCTCGTGGGGAGGGATGCCTGTGGGGGCCAGGCAGGGATGGGGGAGATCCAGGGGGTCTCTGGCAGGTGGGGCAGTGGGCAAAGGCTCATCCTGTGGGGCAAGGCGAGGAAGGGCGGGGATGCCATTGTCACAGGGCAAGGTGAGGCAGGGGCTGGGGCAACTGCTGCCTGACACCATTGGTCCCTGCACACAGAGGCCAGTGAGCACATGGGTGCTGGGATGCATCCGGCCATGTGGGACCTTGGTGAGTTAGCGGGCGGCTGGTTGAAGAGGGACAGTTGCCATCTCTGGGGCATGGAGCGTATGCCCACAGAGAGGGCTCTGAGTGCCACCTCTGGCATGTGTGCCATAGGTTCTCCACCACTGATATAAGCCCTATCCCAAAAATAAACCCCTTTTAAGAACGTCAGCCAGATGGACGCATTTAGTACAATATTTCCCCGAATATAAACCCTAACTGGAAAATAAGCCCTAATGCATCTTTTGGAGCAAAAATTAATATAAGACCCAGTCTTATTTTGGGGAAAACACAGGTACAACTGCAGAAGCCAATGTCCATGGCTTTGATAGGAAGCAAAAAGGAGACAGACACATCTTGCAGTTGATCAAGAGAGTTCAGCTTTTATTGCTTACACATAATTGAAACTCAAAGATGCTGAACAGATTATTGATATTTACATATTTCTTCACATCAAATAATTATTTCCAAAGAGATTCGTTTGTGTTACTTATTTGCAAGCAGTCCATGATCAAACATGGGGAAAACATTTTCTTAATAAATAAGTAGTGATGATTAGGTTTTGAACACGCAACCACAGATAACATCTTTCACCAAGAACATTTCTCTTTCTTTATATTTCTGTTTGTTGTTTTGTTATCATTCCTTTTTTTTACTATTTCTTATTATAGTTGAAATATTTTAAAAGCAAATGAGCTTTGATTTACTGATGTCACCAAGTAAAATTGCTTTGTACAATTAATCTCCAGTTCTTACTTCCTGATTAACTAGATGGGCTTACAATCCTATTTTGACTCTGCTTTCTTGAAATGAATGGCTAGGTCTGGACAATGCTGATCTCATTTCATTACTGAAACAAAATCATTCTTGTAATAAATGTAGAAAGAAAAATAAATGAATAAGGGCACATTAGGTTGCCTTGAAAATAATGGAATGAAGTTCATCAAAGGACAGTGGACTTTAGCACTACTCTCAGGAAAAGTAAAGCATGGTGAGATGGGCAGCAAACAAATTTAACAAACAAACAAACAAATAAGGCACCTACCCAAGAAAGTGATTGGGGGAGGAGTGTCATGAAAGAGCAAAAAATGACCAGCTATTTAATTCATTATTGTTATTTGATTGTCAGGAAGGGGAAGGCTCTCTGATAACAAAATAGCTTCACTGACTTTCAGTTTTATGTACTTTGATTGCAAAGTGGGGTGAGAATGCTATTTTTTTTTTTTACTTTTCCACGACCATATTTGCCTTCCAAACCATAAATTATTCCTCTTGATATAAATCAATTGAAGATGTTCTTGTAGAGAAGGCCTGGCATGTTAAAACGAGCTTCACAGCTTTCCTGAACCAACGGTAGGAAAACACATAAATCAAGGGATTACAGGCAGAATTAAAGTAAGCAAACCAAATGAGAACATCAAACACAATAGGAGGGGTAATGAAATCCAGCAGGCTGTCTACCATGGAGTCTAGGGTAAAGGGCAACCAGCAAAAGAGGTAGATTCCTACTGTGATACCTAAGGTTTTTGCTGCCTTCCTTTCTCTTTTTGCAGCTCCTGTCTGATGTTTGCTGCCTCTGGGCTTTTTGTTCACGTTGCTGATCTGTTTAGCTTGTCTAGTTGCCACTATAAATATTTTTGTGTATAACCCTATCATGATGAGGCAGGGAAAGAAGAAGACCGGGAAGTTGATCCAGCCCCAGAGTTTGTTGTACAGCAGCTGACAACTCCCAATGCAGGGCAAGTCTTTCAAAAACTGGCCTAGCCCTTCCTCAATTTCTTGGTTGTAAAGGAAGATGGACGTGTAAACCACAGGAACCCCCCACCCCAGGGCTATGTAGATGCAAGCAACCCGTATGGTGAACTTGGTCGGATAGAGCAAAGGATCACAGATGGCAGAGTGACGGTCGACAGAGATAAAACAGAGGTGAAATATGGAAGTCAAGCAAAAGACTGTGTCCAGAAAAGTGTGGAGCCGGCAAAAGTCATCCCCAAAATACCAGCAGCTCTCCACAGAGCGGATTGTGCTGAAGGGAAGGACCGTTAAGCCCAGGAGGAGATCTGCCAGGGCAAGAGAGAGTAGCAAGAAGTTAGTGGGAGTGTGAAGTATTTTGAAGTGGAAGATGGAAATCACCACCAAGAGATTCCCCATAATGGTAACTAACACACCAATAGAACAGACCACATAAATGGCTAACTGGACTCCAAAGGGATGGAGGGTTCTTGAGCAGGAGCCATTCATCGTAAAGCACAGTGGGGCTGGCATAGTTTCTTCTGTAATGGAGATCATTTGGCTTCAGACTGCCTTAAATTTCTTTCTGATATAGCAAACGTTCTGTAAAAAAAAGAAATGTGAATCAAGAGGCAGAAAATATGACCCACCCCCACACTGGGAAACAATATTAGTCAGAGGTTGAAAGGCTGCTACTGTAGCTTAAGGAGTTAAGTGAAAAATGTGTGATCATTCCATCTGGTATAATCCCATTGATTCAGCTTTTTTTACTACAAAAACAAACCAAACATGAACACCAGGAAAAATTTAAACTAGAAAAAGTTTAATAAATTACCAAGCTTTCATCGGAAAACTACCGACATCATCAGGGCTTAATGCTCGTCAATGGGAGAGACTTATATAGGGTTGATCAGCATTTGCATCTGGCTCCTGGACCTCGTCACCGGTCCTAATTGATTAAGATGTGTTTTAGGCATATCCTTAGCGCCGGTATCTATCCTTTTTCTACTTCCCTTACCTATGTGTGTATCACTATTCATCCCCTTGTCACAGGTTCCTAGACCAAACGGAATCCTTCCCCCCATTTTTTGGGTAATCGTAACCTCCATACTTCTCCAGTTGTTTAGCCCTCTCATGTTGTTTTTCTCCTCACTAAGGGTTCCTGAATACAGGGTGCTCCTTCCTCCCTTTTTCCTACTATCTATCTATCTATCTATCTATCTATCTATCTATCTATCTATCTATCTATCTATCTATCTATCTATCTATCTATCTATCTATCTATCTATAGATAGATAGATAGATAGATAGATATATAGATATATATATTTACGTGGGAGAAAACCCGAAGAACCAAAGGCCTACATACAAACACCCGCGAAAACCTCAGAAAACATATGTGCGTGTGTGTGTGTGTGTTGTATATTTGTCCCTTTTTCCCTATTTTTTCATCTCTGTGATTATTGAGACAATGAAATTTAAAGATGAATTCAGTTTTGCAAGCTAGATGATATGGTCCTGGTGGCACAGAGGTTAAAATGCACTATTGAAGGCTAATTCCGACCCAAATTGTTGGGGGTAATATGCTGACTCTGTAAACAGCTTAAAGAGCACTGTAAAACACATAAAGTGGTATATAAGTCTAAGTGCTATTGCTATTGCTATGGCAGCTAGAGATTGTACACAAGTTTACCTTTTCAGCTTTTGAAACAAGATCTTAAAGAAAACAAAGAAGGATTTTTCCAATTTATTTGTAACAGGGCTTTGGAACAACTGGATATTGGAGGGTTCTGCCCAGTAAGAAAAAGAGAAGGGAGAATTAAGATGCACTGTGGGGACTCCTATAGAAGGGAATACTGGAGGAGGCTAAGGGGAAATTGAGAGGATTATCAGAGCTCCTTGTAAAAAATGAATTTGATTTTTTAAAATTTTACAATCATAGAGGGTTGTGTGACAATGTGCACAAGAATGCCAAAGAAGGATTTGTTCAGAGTAGTTTGGCAAAATCCTTGGAGGTGAAGGAATAAAGACAGATGCTACAAGAGTTACAACCTGATTCTACATGAGGATACTCTTGTCTCTCTCAGCTAAACTGGCCCCAGATTAACAGCAGAAAGAGAAAGGAAACAGGATGTCTTTGTTTGCCCAGACCAGGGGTAGGCAACCTCGGCTCTTTTATGACTCGTGGACTTCAACACCCAGAATTCCTGAACCAGCCATGCTGATTCAGGAATTCTGGAAGTTGAAGTCCATGAGTCATAAAAGAGCCGAGGTTGCCTACCCCTGGCCCAGACCATCAAGTAAAGTATGTTCTTGTTACTCTTCCCTGTAACATCTGTGACTGAAGAGCCCCTTGCTAGTGTTGAAAGAAAAATCTTCATCAGGGTCCAGTCCAAGGCGGGAATAAACAACACGGAGACTGCTTTAGAAAGAAGGTTGTAGTTTATTGAAGAGGAGAGCCAGACAGAAAGATGGCTCTGGTGGCTTCTGCCTAGGGGCTGGGCTGATTTCTGGAGGCTGGTTTCTCTCCTTTTTTAAGATCTTCTCCATTATTCCTTTGGGGAAATATATTCTGCCTTTTTAATATTTTCCAAATATTTCTTTCTCTGGATTCTTCCCACACTAGCAAGCTACCCACCCTGTATGGTTTATATTTCTGGGTACTCTAATGTATATCCCTAATGATTTTTACCGTTCCCAGGTTTCCTACCTACAACTTTTTCTTTTCGTCTTCTCTTCCACCAACTCTATACTTGCATGATTCTCTCTTCGTTGTTCTCCTCCCAACCTTACCAAATTGCTTGTCAGGGTGGGTGAATGGGTGGGATGCATCTCCTTTTTCTTTTTCCTGTAGCTTAAACAAGATTTCTGGGATGCTGCATACATGCACCCATGCCCAATATCTTCATTTCTCTAGTGGACTAATAAGGAAGGGGAAAAAACACACAAGAAAATGGAGAAAGACAGAAGAGAGGAGCTCTGTTTTTTCAAAAGAAATAAGTCATATTGAAATTAGAGGCTCTCCAAGCCAGAGGGAATGCTGTGTCCATATGCATAGTAGCATGTGATTGAGCATTTGCTAAATTATACACAAACTCAGACACAGACACACACACACACACTGCTTAATCTTGTATGTCTTTTGCATTGCTGGAAAGAGGGCTTTTTTCCAAATGACAGATAATAATTGATTATAATATGAATGAGGAAGCAAAGAGGATTTTTTTTGTTATTTTTAAACTAACAGTGCAAATAGATATGTGTGTGTGGGAGAGATCCTGGTCCTCTCCCTTATGAAAGCATTGTATCTCTCTCTCTCTCTCTCTCTCTCTCTCTCTCTCTCTCTCTCTCTCTCTCTCTCTCTCTCTCTCTCTCTCTCTCTCTCTCTCTCTCTCTCTCCTTTCAAGCAGACTTTCCTTCATTTTTAGTTACGTGAAAGATATAAATAGAAACCCAACTTGCAGATAACAATTACAATGCAATTATTCTTTAGCTGATGTACTGATGTACTGTTTAATAATTAAACTTCTAGTTTACAAAACAAATAAGCAGGGATAAAGAATTCTGCAATATAAACAGTGTCTATACTGATTTGGAAATGCAGAAAGGCGGAAGTGAACCTGAATAATGTGAATGTGCAATTGATAGGTATATTAGGAGACATCTGTTTTCAAATCAAACATCTTTTCAGCTCAAGGCACTATAGATTAAACAATATACATTTGCATTGAAATGAACTGAGTGTGTTATTAAAATAAACCTAAAGGCTTTTTATACAGCTGCAAAAGAGAAGGAAGAATGCATGCTTTCTTGGCTTGGGACTGAAATATAGAAATAACATAGAAAAAAGCTTACCTGTTAGAGTCCACTGCGTTAATTTTCAAAGTCTGTCTTCATTGTGTATCTGAGGAATAGGAAATCAAGTAAGGCCTTATATAATCCAGTTGGAATAATAGGCCTCTCTAGTGAATATTATACTGGAAGGTGTGGTCTTCAACATGTTCATTTAGCAACAATGTGTGTGCAAGTGCCTGGAGGTTTATGGACCAGTGTATTCTTTGCTGCTTAACAAATGATAGCATAATCCCCCAATACTGTAATGACGTGTTCCGTTAAAGATTACAGAGCTGCTACATAAGGGATAAACTGCCTATGAAATCTACCATAAAAGTGGCACCTACCTCTAAGTCATGCTGAACTGCAGCTCCTATCATTGCCAGGCAGTACCTCCTAATTATGATTGCTATTTGTTAAGCCCAGTAGTAGCTGCCCAAAGCAGCTGCATCAGTGAGATGGACGACATAAAAATCCAATAAATAAATAAATTAGAGGCAGTAGGCTAATATTACCAGTTGTTGGAATAAGACTGAAGAGACCTAAATGGACAAATATTTATTTATTGTGTTAAGTTTACGTCCTCTCTTTCAAATAGGAACTCAAGGAGGTACAGTATACAGTATGGTCCTTCCTGTTTTTTGCCTAAAACAACCATCTGAGGTACATTGTACTGGGAGAAAATGGCTAGCCCCAAGTCACCAACTGAATTTCCATGGCTGAGGTGGACTAAAACCTGGGTTTTTCTTCTCCTAATCCAACACATGAACCCTTATTCATGTCCAAATACATCTGCCTTCTGCTGGTGGGCTTCCCATTGGTTGGCAGTCATCATAATTTTACATTCTTAATGGGAGCAGAATAGCAATAGTACTTAGACTTATATACCGCTTCACAATGCTTTGAAGTCCTCTCTAAATGGTTTACAGAGTCAGCATATTGCCCCCAACAATCTGGATCCTCATTTTACCAACCTCAGAAGGATGGAATGCTGAGTCAACCTTGAGCTGGTGAGCATCGTTACTTTTCCATCCATTTTGTCACCTTACTTATGTTAAGAAGTGACATTTGCATCTTTGGGGGCACTTTTTAAAATTCTCTAAGCAAATAAAAGAAAAAGAATCAGTTTTAGAAGGCTAGCATAACTGAAGTATCCAGTGCTTAAAAAAAAAAAAAGGTGCCGGAACTCACGGACATCATACAACCCGCCTTGCCTACCCTACAAGGTTTACCTTTGTAGTTGAAAAAAAAAACCCTTCAATTTTTAGTGTATCTAAAAGACTAGGATTTTGTTCAAGGTAAGTTAGTACTATTAATGTTATCATGCACTGTGTGGCTTTAAATTACAAGAAGTGATGCAACGCACCACATTTTATTAATCTTTTGGGACATTTACCACTGGCATACCCATTTAGTTTAATGAGTGGAAATGTCAGCTTTCTATATGGAATGAAATTGGCCCAATAAAACAAAATTTGGTTGCTTGTAAAAGATTGAATTATTTTTAAGAAGTTGTCAAACAAGGTGGAAAAATTTACATTTGGAGTTTAATATGGATATTGACTTGAAACAAATTAAAGTTGAAACTTTGTCAGTGAACAAATTATTTTTAATTTGCCTTTAAGTTAAACCCAATTTAATAAATAGATCTGATTAAATCTCATACTTTAGGTCTTATCTTTACACCTGACCAATACATAACTAATATATATTATTATTAATAATAATACCTCCAAATCACAAGACATTGGCTTTATTCTTATTCTTCCCCTCTGAAGTTTGAATATCAGGTATAAAAGACTAAAAAGAGATTTTCGTAGACATTCCAGCCTTTGAACTACCCAAGGAACTGAAACAGCAAAGTTTTGCTGTCGGGCAAGCTTCCGTGCCAGCTGCCTTTCTTTCCTCTCGCTTCGCATCTTTTTAAACTCACATACACCCCACCTTCTGTAAGGGAAGGCAAAAGGCTCACTTATCCTCTTGTGAAAGATGGCCTCCATGTTTGTGTGTCTCCCACTACCACCACCAGCTTCCACACCACATGGTCCAACCCAGCCAATCAAGCCACGCTCTGGCTGTGGTGCTCCGGTGCCTCATGGCTCGTCCTAGAGGAGGCAGACAGCGCTGGAGGGGACCCCGCTCACACCGTACTGCCAGTAGGGCATTTTCAAAAGCAAATGAGGATAGGAAGGGCAACAATAGGAAAAGAATGCAACTCTGGAAAATCTGTTGAAAAAAGGAGCCGGAACTCTGTTCCGGTGCGTTCTATGACAACAACAACAAAAAAAAAACAACACAAAAACCCTGGAAGTATCTATGGTTGCATGTTATCATACATGTATTGGAAATATCTACGGTATTTAAGTTTTTAAGGTACTTAAAGTTGTTTCTCAACAGATTCATGATTGAGTTTCCTTGTTTTTTACATCGTCATTGTCATTAAGCATATTACACATATCTTAGCTCTTCACTTTAAGCATCCAATAAGTTTGTGTGTATAGAAGAGATTTGGTTCTTCAAATCCCATAATTTGGTTGGGAATGGGACCAGTCATAGAAAAACATGCAGTTCTCCATCGTGTTCCTCCCATTCTAAAACTGTAAACAGTGTAAACTATGAATATTGACATAATATTTCTGTTTTACATTGTATGCAATAAACAGTAAAATGACGCATAACTCTCAGATCTACTGTATAAAGTCAAATAGTTCAAAATTTTACAAAATAGAAGGGAAAGTGTCTGAGTTCTGGATTTATTAAAACAGATTCCCTAACAATAGGAAAACAAGGAAAACATATAATTACACATAATGGAAGAAAGTGATTATCAGAGGAGCAGATACAAATATATGCTGTATATAACAAAGAAAATGTAGAAATAAAAAACATTTCTTGTACACAACAAGATCTAAGTATCCATTAACTGCCAGGGGATAAAGGAAGAACACGTATCAGAGGTCAGTTGCTACCATTAGCCATAGTATAATGTTAATACATTTTTTTCAGTGTGTATATATTACATATATAAACTAAAAGTTCATTCACACGATAAGTAGAATTTAGCTTAGGGAAGCTTATGTCACAATAAATCCATTAATCTTATAAATATCATACGACTGCTATTTTTGAGGGTGGGAAACAGTTCCTCCTGTAATAGTGGTGATGTAGTGTCACTTAGACTAAGAAATACCAGCCTTTCAAGGCTGGATTAAGTGGATGAATCATCAACAATGTCGGTCCATAATCAAGCATTTGCAGCAAGGAGATTCTTGCAGAAGAATCTTGTCTGAAAGTGGACCCTGTCACAATCATTTTCAATCTCTGTGAAAACATAGATAAAATAAACCATAAAGGATGGGATTACAAGTGGGATTGAAATATCCCACACAGAGAAAGGCATTGTACAACTCTTCAGGGGTCATCATATCAATATTTGATGTACTGGGGTCTGTTATGATGAGAAAAAGGAAGGAAGCCTACTTAAAGTAAATGTTCCCATGACAAACTTCGTTTTTCTTTTTGGTGGAAATTTTCCCTTTTGCATCAGACTAACAATGTGAAACACTAGAAATCTGAGCAATTTGCAGGGCATAGGCGTTTTTTGCAACAAGAAATATATAAACAAGACCCAGAGCAGACAAGATTGAGGTAAACCAACTAATCCCTAAAAAACAAAACAAAAAAAACCCACCTTGGATTATAGTGATTTTGGCAAGCTAAGGAAGTGGGATGCATACAGTATAGTAGCAATCCACAGAAACAAAGCACGGATGGGGAACGGAAGTACCGTAGCACAGAGCATGATATCCCAGCAGACATTTGAGTTTGCAGAAGTCTCCAAAGTACCAATAAGAAACCACAGCCTTGACCACACTGAATGGCACTACTGCAAAGCTGAGCAAAGTCTGTGGTGGCCATGGAGCAGGTCAGTAAGTATGTTGATTGAAGAATACAGCTGTTTGAAATGGAGGACAGAGGATGATCACTACCATACTTTGCCATCTTTGTTCATTTGTAAGTCGATTTAAATAATAATGTTTATCATTTTATCGTTTTTATTTTGTTGCTTTTGTTGATTGTAAACTGCCTAGAGTCTCCCTAGGCAAAATGGGTGGCATATAAGTTTAATAAGTAAAACCAAATAAATACTGCCATACAACATGGTGAGAAGTATGGCTAAAGCCACACATAATAAATAGGCTGAGTGGAGATCTTACATTTTTGTAAGCAAAGTATTAATAGACTGAAAGCTCTTATCTCCTGCAGGCTCCAGAGACTGCTGGAATTCATAATGTGTTGTTGAGAAACAAGTATGTCATTCAGAAGAGAGGTTTCTGTGGAAAGAGAACACAATCAACAATAATCAGAGCTTGTGATAAATATAGGGACCAATGGTTCCTGGTATATGCAATACATACAGAGACCATACATTGCTTTTATAAAGGACAGTCCTTTATTTCAGATAGTTGTCATTTATTTATTTTTAATTGAATTGTTTCTTTTCTTGGTTTTGCTCTTGAATTTTCCTTTGTAAAGCAGTCTGAAACACAGAGCATTATTTTGTGTATTGTAATGAACTTCTTTCAGATCTGCTCCCTTTACAGATTTGTTCTTTATTTTTTTCCAAGAAAATTTGATCACTGTAGCAATACATAATGAGAGATCTCCTTGTTTAAAATCACCCATACAAGCCTCTTGCCAAGGCTTGTATGGGTGAGCAAAGGATAATAAAAAATCTACCTCTAGCTTACTAAATGATTTGCACAAAATGAACTGCAGATCCCATTGCAGCTCCCATTTAAGAGGGGAAAAAAAACCCTCTTAAGTTATTGTGGAGTTAAGAATATTAGATATGTGTACAAAAGCAACTGCACAAGTTCCAGTTCAAATCCTAAAGTGGTTCTCCATTGAACCACTGATATAAGGCTCCTTTTTCTGAGAGATTTTAACCAAAGTAATTTCCAGCAGATTCAGCACCATTATTTTAATAAGATGGAGCTATTGTGAGGTTAATGATAAATGCAGATAAATGACACAGTACTGAAATCCCATGTTACTCACTGGTGGTTTTCTTTTCTTATTTCTTTCATCAGTTCTATTTTTCCAACTGCATCTTGGCTATTAACAGTTACTTTTCAAGGCTATTGACACCTTTTCCCCCCTAATTTCAGACATATCATGTTTTGATTCCATAAGTCATTCAAATAGTGGCTTATCTTATTTCACCACTTACAGAACATTTTTATGCTCGTAAGGCATACAGATGTCAATTTGAGTATTATTATTATTATTATTACATAAATATAATGCATTTTATAAGTTTCATTCAAGGCCTCTAGTCTCCTTTCCTCTAATTCTTTAATTTTAAGTGAGATTTAGATCAAAGAGACATGTAGGATTGTGCAATGTGAAGTAGGACGTAATGAAATGGAAGAAACAAGACATAGAAACTAAATGTTCATTCATGTATCTCCTAAGCGTATTCATATATTGGAATATAAAAATATTTTTAGGGTGGATTTTGTTTTTGGTCACTAAATCTTTTGCTTGTTCATGTTCTTAGCAAAATATCATTTTACCCTGACAGTCCACCAAGAATGATGCCCAAGGACATTGTCTGAGAATGTCTTTTCTTAAACAATGTTTCTAGTGAATCACTGGGTGGAGGGACACCCCAAGTTCAATTATGGAGAACATGTAAGATGATGATGATAATAATAATAATAATAATAATAATAATAATAATAATAATAATAATAATAATAATAATAATAATAATAATAATAATAATAATAATAATAAAGTTGGAAGGGACCTTGGAGGTCATCATGTCCAACCCCCTTCTCAGGGATGTAACCTTATGCCATTTTGGACAAATGGCTGTCCAGTTTCTTCTTAAAAACTTCCAGTGTTGGAGCATTCACCGCTTCTGGAGGCAGGTTGTTCCACTGGTTAATTGTTCTAACTGTCAGGAAATTTCTCCTTAGTTCTAGGTTGCTTTTCTCCTTGATTAGTTTCCATCCATTGCTTCTTGTCCTGCCTTCAAGCGCCTTGGAAAATAGCTTGACTCCCTTTTCTTTGTGGCAGCCCCTGAGATATTGGAACACTGCTATCATGTCCCCCCTCGCCCTTCTCTTCATTAATCTAGACATACCCAATTCCAGCAACTGTTCCTTATATGTTTTAGCCTCCAGTCCCCTAATCATCTTTGTTGCTCTTCTCTGTACTCTTTCTAGAGTCTCAACATCTTTTTTACATCGTGGTGACCAAAACTGGATGCAGTATTCCAAGTGTGGCCTTACCAAGGCATTGTAAAGTGGTATTAATACTTCATGTGATCTTGATTCTATCCTTCTGTTAATGCAGCCCAGCACTGTGTTGGCTTTTTTGGCAGCTGAAGCACATTGCTGGCTCATATTTAGGTGATTGTCCACTAGGACTCCAAGATCCCTCTCACAGTTACCACTATGGAGCAAGGTACCCCCTATACTATACCTGTACATTTGGTTTTTCTTGCCTAAATGTAGAATCTTACTTTTTTCACCATTGAATTCCATTTTGTTAGATAGCACCCAGTGTTCAAGTCTGTCCAGATCCTCCTATATCCTAAGCCTATCTTCTGGAGTGTTGGCTATTCCTGCCAGCTTGGTGTCGTCCGCAAATTTGATGATTTCCCCATCTATCCCCTCATCCAAATTGTTAATGAGGATGTTGAAGAGCACTGGGCCCAGAACAAAGCCCTGGGGCACCCCACTATATACTTCCCTCCATGTAGATGTGGTTCCATTGAGGATCACATGCTGAGTATGGCTGGTCAGTCAGCTACGGATCCATCTGGTGGTGATGCTGTCTAACCCACATTTTTCTATCTTATCAAGTAGTAGGTTGTGATTTACTTTGTCAAATGCCTTACTGAAGTCCAAGTAAATTATATCCATAGCATTCCTCTGGTCCATTAATTTTGTCATTTGGTCAAAGAATGCAATAAGATTTGTCTGGCATGATCTGTTTTTGACAAACCCGTGATGGCTTTTAGTAATGACTTTGTTTGCCCATAGGTGTTTGCTGATTCTTTGTTTGATTATCTTTTCCAGAATCTTCCCAGGTATTGAGGTCAGGCTGATAGGTCTGTAATTTCCTGGATCCATTTTTCCCCCTTTTTTATATATATTGTGTGCAATTGTACTATATTGCATTGCATTCCATTGCAAATCCTCAATTAATTATTACTATTATTATTATTATTATTATTAATATTGATGTGGGTGCATGTATGTATCAACCAGATTCATATTGTGGCTTACAGTTTATAGCACTTTCTAGTTTCTTATCAAGAAAGAACACCAATCAACAGAAGTGTTCTGGCAAGCAGTATTCTGCTGAGCAGTTGGCTCTGTAAAATGCAAAAAAAAAAAAAAAAAGCACAATTTATGGCAGAACAAAATACTTAAAATTCAGAGAAAGCACTGCAAAAAGAAGGTACTCTTCCAATAAGTGAGTTTCTTTCAAGAGGATGGGTTTTACTGTTAAATATTTGTTCACAGCATTGCACTATTCCATGTAAAAGATAGTTGCAGATGGAACCAGCTTACTTCACAATGCAAATGAATCCCTTTACAATGAATTCTTGCTTGTTATGAAGAAACAATTATAAACTCCATTTATACTTAATGAAATAAAAATTAAAAATAGAGACATTGTTTTTAAAAGTTTGCAAGCATTTCAATTAACAAAGATTTTAAGGAATCTTTTATAGAAAAGAATATTGTACTTTATTAATCATTTACACAAGTATGCTCTTGGATACATTTTGCATACAAAGTTAAGCTGGAAGGATTAAAATTTGAACTGTTTATGATTTTATTTCAGAATCTCCCTGGAAAATAGCATTGTGGTAGAAATTCCTGCTTCGGGTTTAAATAACATGGATTCTGCATATACTTGCTGAGATGCATGTGAGGCTGAAATGATCTTGATACTTATATAAGGGAGGTATAAGATATAGAAGGTGATTTGGAGGAGATTCTCATATTTGTTATCATAAATTATCTTGCATCCTTTTACTCTGTTGCTGAGATGGAGGAAGTTGTAATCTCAAGGCTGATCCTTAGTGAAATGTGTCATGGTTCAGAAAGAAGAAACTTTTCAAAGAACTTTGAGGCTTTGTTTACCTTAAAGAATCCTTTTATTGCTACATGGTTTGGGCACATACATAATCAAGCCAAAAACTGAATCCTCCCTCCCCCAATCACCCATAACAAAGCATAACTCACTCCTTCATTTAACAGTCATCAATCACGTTCTCCAATTAGTTTGAAGTGTGAACTTCCCTCCCGTAACTCCTCTGGTTACAACTGACCTTGGAAATACTGTACTGAAATATTGTTGTGGCTAACTATCCCCCGAGTACATACTTTCTCACCTCCTATTCTAACATTCTCTGACTTTAACTCTAGAAGTGATATACAGGTTAAATAAAACATGTTTGCTTCTTCATATATGTCAAGCAAGAACATCCGATGTTAGCAGTCTTGACAAATGTACACCATCTTTCTGGGGAAAAAAAAATTCTCTTCTTTTATGCTAGACATGGCCTCTGAGTGTTTTGATCTCATCATTTCACCAAAAAATGCCCTTTTTCAGTTTTCTCTTGATACTATGGACCCGGCCCATTAATAAACCCACTGACACTACCAGCCTGCAGCAGGAGATACAATATTTTTTTGAAACAGCCTTAAATTTTAAATCAGTTATAAAATATAGGATTGCAGGATAGTGTGGGTGAAATCGCATGTGTAGTGTCTTCCTAATTTACATTGTTTTACTTTCAAGAGTGTATAAAGATTGTAGAGCATTCAGTGCCTCCTGAAGTATCAAGTGGACCATTGCCAAAGCTCTCTGCAAATACACCCCTGACCATCATCACTAGAAGCCTTCCCTATTGTTGATGACACAGTTCTGGCTTCTGCCATATTTCTTCCATCCACATGACATTTAAGAAGCTGGGTATCAGGTTTATAGACCATTTTCGATCCTTGCACAAAGGATAACATTTTAGGTTTTAAAAAAACCAACACACCGACTGCCTTAGTTTGATAAATAAGACATTTATTTATTTATTTTCAGGAAAGAGATTAGCAGTACAGAAGTGTTGTTGGAATAGCTTTCCTGAGAGGATGTATCTAAGTGCTTTTTTAAACCATGGGTAAAAAAAGCCATATATTAATGGGTTACAGCTGGAGTTAAAGTAACCAAGCCAATTGAGGCCATCAAACAGCACAGCAGGAGTTGTAAAACCTAAAAAAGGGTCAATTAAAATTGTGATAAAACATGGAAACCAACACAAGAGAAAAATACCTATCACAATACTTAAGGTCTTAGCAGCTTTCCTGTCTGTGCTTTTAGAAAGCTGGTTAGAATTGTTGGTGCCTGAAGTTTTCATGACCCTCAGATGTTTTTTAGACACCTCAAAGATTTTTACATAAATTCCTGTTATCACTGAGGCAGGAATGAAGAAACCAAATGAAAACAGAACAGTTCCCCACAGTTTATTGAACACTATTGGACAAGAACTAGAACACACAACCAAAACCTCATAAATATCAATGCCAGAAGCATATGCTTCAGAGAAAACCAACCCAAAAGCAAAAGAACATGGCACTAACCAGCACACAATAATTAATTGCCTGATTCTAGGGACTGTAATTTTGCATGAATAATGAAGGGGATAGCAGATGGCATAGAATCGATCTACTGCAATTGAGCAAAGGTGAAAAATAGACACCAAGCAGAGCATTAGGTCAAAACTGTAGTGGATCTTGCAGAAAGTCATTCCAAAATACCAACAATTTTCCACTGATCTAACCATGCTGTAGGGCATAATGAAGAAGCCAAGGAGGAAATCGGTGATGGCCATGGAAAGGATGAGGAAGTTGGTTGGAGAATGCAGCTGTCTGAAATAGGTGATTGAGATGATGATAGCCATATTTCCAAAGACTGTGATCATGATAATTCCACTTAAAGATAGATATATGACTCCTCGCATACTCGCAGACCATGGATTTTCAGGACAGGATCCATTTCCAAATTCAGAACAATCAATGACATGTTTGGAGGCATTAAGAAAAACCATAATATTTTATCTGAAATTGAGACAGGTATTAGATGAAGAAATGTATACTACTTTCTATAGTTCCCAATTAACTGAAAGATTTTACATTAGAATTCCCAGAATGTATCTTGTAATCATAGGAAGATATTCATTCCTTCAAGATTCAAAATCTTTTACAGTCTATTTATTTAAAACATTTATATAACCACCTATCTTATATAAAATATTGAGCAATTGAAAATCAAGAATTACAACATTTTTAAAAATATCATATTATTAGAATTATTTGATCAGAAGTTCAGTATAATTTCTTCAATCTGTGGTAGATGATTATTAGATCGTCTCTTTATCTTTGATAGAAATAAAATAACCAGTTCAGGTATTATATCATTGCCTTTTATAACTTAGCAGTGATTTAGGTTTATTATTTTATTCATTGTCTCCCTGCCAGAGCCTAAGTCAATATGCAATTAAACTGCTGTGAAACAAGGAAAAATAGGAGCAATCATTCAGTGAGTGACAAAAACAATAAAGCATGATATAAGACAATGATGTTTGTTGCCCATCTGAAAGAAAGAAAAAAAGGAAGGAAGGAAGGGAGGGAGGAAGGAAGGAAGGAAGGAAGGAACTGTCTTATCTTCCTTTGGAGTGCTGTAAATTAAGATATTGCTCCTGAAAATACATCTCAGTTGTTTACTAGTCTATCTTTTCGGAATGATGGAACAAATACCATCATTTTTCATGGTAACAATAAGCTGGATGATGATCGTTATGGAAGGAGACAGTCCTTCAAATCTTCTGGCTCCATGTTGATGCTCAGAAACAAATTGGAAGGTTATGAAGTTGATCTGGTAAAAAGTAGTCCAGATTGTATATGAATAGAATGAAGAAATTATTAAGGCAACTTTTTTCCACAAGAATCTCTATCTCTATCTCTATCTCTATCTCTATCTCTATCTCTATCTCTATCTCTATCTCTATCTCTATCTCTATCTCTATCTCTATCTCTATCTCTATCTCTATCTATCTATCTATCTATCTATCTATCTATCTATCTGTCTGTCTGTCTGTCTATCTATCTATCTATCTATCTATCTATCTATCTAAATAAACACAAAATACTACAGGTCCTGCTCCACCCACCAGGGAAAACATAGGATAATGTTCACTCCAATTGATCTAATTTAACTTCTCAAAGAGAGGGTTAATTTGTTTATTATTATTTTATTTTAACTCCCCCAGAGCCCCATTCTGTCTCAATTAACTCTATTTTTGTTCATTTGTATCCAACATCTTATAGTTTCCAGACAATAATGCCAAACTTTTGCCTTGCTGACAACAATTTTTAAAGAAAAAGTACACTGACAAAACTTTTGAATCTAAAATCCACTGTTTCTGTCTGCTTAATTATATGCAAGCCAACTAGGTTTATAGAAACTTAGTTATAATATTCCAGTTAAGGTAGGCAAAATACAAGACAGTTCCTCTGTGCCAAACCTCTAGGAATCTCCCTGTTACAGCTTAAATAGCCACAAAAATCAACTGATGTCATTTTACTTACCATTATCCTGTTAAATTTCATTTTTTCCTGCATTGTTATTTATTTTCAAAAGGTCTGGAGAGCAATGCAAATATGCTTCCTTGGGTAGTAAATGTGGGTGAGGCAATTGTTGAAATAATCCACAGAATACTAGTTTTGTCTTATATCTTATATGCTTGCCTCAAAGAATTATGATATTATTGGAGGAGATAAAACTAGTATTCTGTGGGTGTGAAACAGTTCATTTATTAAGTCAGGTCCAGGAGTACTGATCAAGAATATCAGAGCAGTGGAATAAGCTACAATGTAGAACTCAATATAGTCTAATCAAATACTATGATAGATCTAAGTGATAGTTGTTAAGAATATTGAATTGTATGCTTTCGAACATTTAGAAAACTCTGTTCCAAGCTGGTGTTTTCCAGCTGTTCTCATTTAATTCCCAATAGCTCTTACATATTATGCCTGACCACATCTGAGTATGTGGAAGAATGTCTTTCTCTCCAGGTATTATCCCAAGGAATGACTCCTTCCTCAGAAGGCCAGAAATTGCTGCCTCAAATGCATTCCCCTCCACCCTTTGTCCTATTGAGTGCCTCCTTCCATGTCACAGGAAGTCCAGAAGGGTAGCAGATCCCCCCAGCACCCTTCCACAGGCAAACCAGCAGCCCATAGTCCCTATGCATTGAAACTCCCCTGAATCCAAACGCAGCTGGGTGAACTCTGGCCCCCGTGTGTGCAAGTGGTCTGCAGCTTCCTTCCCCTAACATAGGGGTAGGCACCCTTGCCTCTTTTACGACTCGTGGACTTCAACTCCCAGAATTCCTGAGCCAGCCATGCTGAGGGAAAAGGGAGAGGTTTCCAAGCTGAGCCATGCTGGCTCAGGAATTCTGGGAGTTGAAGTCCACAAGTTATAAAAGAGCCAAGGTTGCCTACTCCTGCCCTAGCAAAAAGGACTCTTTGGGCAGCAAAGATCTTTGAGGAAAGCCTTTGCACAGAACAAATGGTAGAACTACAGAACAAATGGTCTAGGGTCTTCTGTTTAAGCAGTGGGCTGGACTAGAAGACCTCCAAGGTCCCTTCCAATCCTATTATTCTATGTTCTAAGTGGAAAGCAGTAGCCAAGCCCCTTCTGTCAGCATAGAGACGATATGATGTTGAGGCCACCTTGAAAAAAAATCCTCATCAAGATAACCTTCCATATGCTCTACGAGTATCTGAAATCAAGTCCCTTCATGTAATAAAAAGTAACTTCCCTGTGCCTTAAGAAAAAAAAATATATGTGCCACAACCTATATGATGATACTGAAATTGATAATAAAAATAATTTTCTACTTCCTATATTTTAAAGTTATGCTGATGCTATGTAATTTCTGAACAGGATTATGTACAAGCAATATGGCTCATTTTCTTTTCCTTATTGTAAAATAATTTGAATATTTTCCACGGGTAGTTTGAGCTTAGCATGAAGCTATGGAAACTAAGATAACTGCTGATTTTCAGCCGCCTCCCCTTTTACTTCTCGTAGCTTTCTGCTACCCCCCTTCCATTCCAGAAGATCTCTAGGAATTGTTAAAGATTAATGAAAAAGATGGACCATATTTCACCCTCCCTTTTGTCTTTCCATAGCCCTCCATACTAGCTGTAATTAACCAAGCGACTACTAGCTCTTTCTCCTAGACCAGTGATGGCGAACCTTTTAGAGACCGAGTGCCCAAACTGCAACCCAAAACCCACTTATGCACCGTCAGGTGCCAGGTGAATGTGGCCCATTGGGTGTGTGTGGCCCATTTGGTGGGCGTGGCTGCGGTGGTAACAGCAGACTGGGTGGGACTAAAAAGTTCAATCAATCAATTCCAACTTTGCAAGATCTCTTTTTCTCATGAGAAGTTGAAATTGACTGATTGATTGAACCTTTTTTTTTTGTACATGGTGGTGGAGGTCTAAAGCGAAAAGGTTTTATAAAACCCAGCTGAAGGCCTAGGACTGAGGTGACGGCGTGCGTGCCCACAGAGAGGGCTCTGAGTGTCGCCTCTGGCACCCGTGTCATAGGTTTACCACCACTGTCCTAGATGTTTTATTAGGATACTCACTATCTCAGTTTAACATCCTAAATGAAAGAAAGGCCTTTATCTTAGCATTTCTGGCTGGAAAATACAAAAAGACACCATATTCATTACAAATATATCCTTGTACCTAGTGACAGGTAGAAATTATTGAACCAGTGTTACCAGTTTTACACAAAACCTCAAAATGCCCTAGCTACCATTCTCCTGACCAGCAAAACAGGATGCAACAATCAACACTATAAGCAATTTCTGCTTTCCTACAATTGTATTAAGTTGAGTTGCACTCAACCTGATTTTTTCCTATGTTTCCTCTGTTTACATTTACAAATGTATAATTAATAAAAAAATTAAAAGACAAAAAAAACAAAACAAAACTCTGAAACAACACAAAAATCTTGCCAGGGTTTACGTGGTGGTGGAATGCAGAATCAGGCAAAGAATAATTAAGAGCAAACTGAAATTTCCTAAGTATGAATAGCTCAGAAATAGCTCAGGGTCAGCATTAACCACTGGCTATTCTTTAACTTATGTCATGCTTTGGTGGGTATTGTACATGCCATGTCAATTATTATTTATATATTCTTCTCAGATTTCACAGGAGTATGTAAGAGAAACTTACAATTCTTAAATCCATTCTGGATAATTTTGTTTTATCTCTCTGTGTGTATGTATGTGTGTGTCAGAGAGTGTATTTCTATTTTCTACTGCTATTTCAAAGTTTATATTATCCAGACTGCTAATTTTAATCTCTTTTTTTCCTTGCTGCATTTGTGTAGCCTGAGCCAGTCCTTTAGCACATTTTGATGTAATATTGTCTTTTAGCCAAAACTGATTCCTGTTATTATCAATTTAGTTTTGGGTATTTGAATACCAGCTCCCTTCCGCTGGTCAATAACTGCAGTCAAGTTATTTCCTTCTACCTTCCTTTTGATCCTTCCTTCTTTTTGTAGATATCATCCTCTGCCAAATAATGCTTCCGGATTCAGATGGATAGGAGTTGTAATGCTCTTATTTTGTAATGTTCCAGATCAAATGAACATTTGGAATCAAATTTTAAAAAAAATCAGTCATAAGCTTCAGCAAGAATTTGATGACTGCACTGAATAGAACCTGCAGCCACAATGGTGTTGATTCGTTCCACAGTACCGTGTTTCCCCGAAAGGAAGAAGTGTCTTACTTTCTTTTTATCCCCAAAAGCCCCACTATGTCTTACTTTCGGGGTACGGCTTATATTGATTGGAAAACAATTGTCAGTTTTATTTTAAGTATTTTAAGTATATTAAGTATTTTAAGTATTTTAAGTATTTAAGTATTTTAAGTATTTAAGTATTTTAAGCAGGAGGCGGAAGTGGGCAGGAGTAATATGTCTTACTATCGGGGAAACAAGGTATCTACTCCTGCTACATACGGTATATTCTCATATATTAGTAAGCTTCACAGAAATATATCACTAGAGTCTACCCAGTACTAGCAACATGCAGTGCACTGCAACTCCTTCCTTCTTTTATCTCCTACCTGAAGGCTGTTTGCATGGACTTACTGAAATTCTCAATGATCTGTTAGATATCCAGATGATCCCATTTTCCCCCAAAACAAATAGGGGTATAATCATGCTGTACTATTATAAGCCAGCAATTCAGCTCCCCAGAGAATAGAAGGCACAAGAAAAAATTGCTTCGAGTGTTTGGGAGAAGCATTGACGTTGATAGCTACCAATGAGACTGAGCTTAACTCTCCTGGAGAAATTATTCCCCTTAAGGCCATAATAGTCTCAGCTATGAAAACGGCATCTACCAGGTTTTATGGCCAAACTCAAAAAGTGGGTTTTTATACCCTCTTGAGGTTGTTTCCTGTTCCTGTTTAAGGATTTGTATTTCCTTGACAATAGAATGAATTGGGTTCTGGTGGTCTCCTATCCAAATATTAGTAAGGTCCTAACTGGATTAGATTTTCAAGTTTGGCCGAAGTCAGCTATGCTTAACCACCTTGCTGGGTATTATCCTAGGGATATTTTTTTTAAAAAATACATTCAATTGAAATCTACTTTCCTATAACTTAATTACCTACATTCTGAAAATGTATTTCCTGACCTTCTTCTGTGTAACATATGCTATCATTTCTCTTTTCAAGCCTAGGAATTTCCAGTGACGACATAGATTTTAGTTTCCGGTTTCCTAATCATCTTCCCTGCTGGTTTCTGAAGCTGGTCCAATTTGTCCAAATGCTTCTTAAATGGGGAAGCTTAGAGCTGCACATAATACTCAGTATGGGGTTCTGAACAAAGCAGAATAAACTGGAACTACTGATTTCTGTGATTTGGAAACCTGAACCCTGTTGATACAACCTAAAATTGCATCTGTTTTGTTTTTTATTTTTTTGCATTCAGTTCACATTACTTGTGTACAAAACTAAATCTATCTATCTATCTATCTATCTATCTATCTATCTATCTATCTATCTATCTATCTATCTATCTATCTATCTATCTATCTATCTATCTATCCAGTGAATGCTCAGACACATCTCAAACATTACCCATTCTTTTCTGGTGCCACCCTAAGTGGAGAAGGAGACTTTGACTTCCTCTTATCTCTAGTCCTCATAGTGACAGATGCTTGCTTACATTCTTTGCATTCCTACTTTCCTGTTCTCGTAAAGTCATTCTCTTAGGCTGTCAGTGATTTTATGAGCCTACAAGTATTGTTACCAGGTCAGTTATCTCCATCCTAACCTTTTCCATTTCAAATCTTTTTCTTAAATGAAGAACTTTGCATTTGTTCAATTTGCTTGTGTTATTTTCAGCTCATTGCTGTTTCATATCAGCTCGTTCAATCTACTTCATAAGACTATTATTGTGTGGATAAAATAAATAGAAATCCTGAGTAGGCCACCTTGAACTCTGAAGGATATAAGACAGAATATAAAAATAATAAATAATCCCCTTTGGGACTCCAGGGATAGCCACAAAAGGTAGTAAACATTTCTCTAGCAGCATTAGAGAACTAAATAAGGCAAAACGTTTGCATCCTAATGCTTATAACCAAGGTGATGTAGAGGTATAGTTATTGAACTAGCAGTAGGGGATCTACGTTCATCCATGGGATGGTGCTGGGCACAGAGTTGTTGCTGTGGGGAAAGTCGGAGGAAGGACTGCTGTGTGCAGCTTATTCCTCTTTCATCTCCTGGAGGAAAGGTGGAAGTGAAATCTAATGATGGGCCATGATTTAAATCCCAGCATAAATTATATATGTGAATTGGGAAAGTGGGGGGAGGGATGGAACCATTGAGCTTGCTTGGAAATGAGAATGAGGAAAAGGAGTGGAATTCTGCTTTTGGAGGATGAGAGCTTCTTTCTGAGCATAACAGACACAACAAAGCAGGGGGTCTCCAATCTTGACAACTTTAAGACTTGTGAACTTCAACTCCCAGAATTCCTCAGCCAACTATACCTTCTGGGAGTTGAAGTCCACAAGTCTTAAAATTGCCAAGGTTGGAGACCCCCTGCAACAAAGAACACTGTTAAAAAAGAGGGAATGGAAGACTTAACTCTTTTCTTCCCATGCTGATTCTTCCAAATCAACTCAGAAAATATAGTCCACAGGTAGAACTGGGGAAAAATTAATATGTCTACTTGGACCCTGAAAAAGAGTGGATGAGAAGAAAGCCAGAAAAGCTAGAGAAGGAGAGAAAGCCAGATGGCAGAATCAAGAAGAAAAGCTGAAGGAAAGGCAAGAGTGACAGAAAAAAAAAGCAAGATGCCGATAAACAGTGGAAGAATGATTGGGTTGCTGTATGCCAAATCTGCAAGAAGTCTGCACGGAATCAGTATCTTAAAAATGAGCAAACTGTAAAACCTCATGTCTCCAGGTTTCTTCAGGCAGTCCCCAGGTTAAGAATGTCCAACTAAAGAGAATGTCTAGATAGTAATAGGGCTGCCTGTTACAAAATGGCAGATCACTGCTCTCAATGATCTATTCAAAAGTTTTCAGGAAAGTTAAGAATATGATGCCATCTAATGAAAAGCCATTGGAAGCGGGTGGAGGATTGCTCTTTGGGGACTGACCAATGAGGGTAGCAATTAGAGATGTTGATAGCAAAAGTCAGAGGCTTAGTATGGCAAATTATGCTCTGAAGGCCAAAGTTTGCATCCTGGCAAACATGAGCATAGTGGAGTTGGACAAGGCCTATTTCCCATGTGCTTCAGATTGGCTGTTCTGCTGGGTTACAATAGAAACCAGAGACCTCATTAACATTGGCTATAATAAGCGAGAGCTACGCAACAGAGGTGATTAAGGCACTAATGAAGTTAAGTGTTGCTGGACTTTTGCAAAATGTTGCTCTCCCAAATGAGCCTTTCTGTTTTGAAAACAGATAGCAAGGATGCTCTCTGGGAGTGTTTGTCTAATCGGAAACAAGAAGCAGAAGTTTTTGGGTTTTTCTTTAAGTTCAAGTATACACTTAAGTGGTGGTTAGCTTTACATAAACTATTTTTGGAAGGAATGTAAAATATATATAATAAAGCCTGTCCACTGGCTCATAGAACTAAAAGGATGACAACTCAAGTATTCGAGCCAAAGTTCAGAGGACTGCTTTCAAAATTAATCAAGCAAAATTAGATTGAACAGCTGCATGCATATCAGTGGGTGAGTTTCTAATGCAAGAGAAGTGGTTGCTTATCCTGAAGATGTTCTCAGTATCAACTACTGGCACCAGGTCCTCATTCCCGGGATCCACTAATCCAAACAGACGTCCTGATAACCAGATTAAAATGATGTCTCATTGCCTTCCTTCCAATGTAGCTCCCATTAGTTTGAGAACTGCAAAATTAAGTGTAAGTTTGACTTCCTGGAATCTCACTTACTTTAGTCTTTCAAAATGCTTAGCACCTATTTCCAGTTAAATCCATTTCTTTGCAAAATAGAATAGCCCTCAAAAAAAACCAACCCTCTCATTAAACCTTGCTGGAAAGATTACCACGATTATTTTTGTTTGTATCATATGGCGATTCTTCAAATGTATTGCATATGAATGCAAAGCTGGAGATAAACACTACAGTGATAATGGATATGTTTTTGTATAGAAAACTGAGTCACATTGCAATTAAATATCTTTTCACTCAGAATTCTGAAATCCAAACTGATCTCTCAGAGCTTCAGGTACAATCACTGAATAATCAAATTATTACCAATAGCTGATGTTTTGCCTCCAGATTACAAACCCGTAGATATTTATTCTCTGCATGTTTTTAGTATGATCCTGATGACGAATAGATTCAGAAGAGGTTGTCAAATTAATATTTGTTCTGTTTTGAGCTACAGTCTCCTATGCAAGATTTTGAAGCTTTGTTAGACCTTAATTGTGGAAAGTTTAATAAAAAGGTGACTGTTCCAGGGACCTATAAAATGAAACACAGAGATCTCAGGGCCCAATCCCTTCAGAGGTAGGAGCAGGATTGCATTTTGTGAGGAAAGCAGCAACCTAGGTTATGCTGTGTTTTTCTTGATCTGTTAATGGCAGTCAGTTATGCAGAAGTGAAGAGGGAGAGGAAACACACACTGGGATAACATCATGACATTGGCAAATGTTGCCATGTATTGGAAGAGCAGAAACAGATACATAAGTGACATGATAGCTATATCATTTTTCTGTAATCATGTCCCAGACTCAGTTTGCACAAAGGAAACTGGGTTCTGAGTATGAATTCAGTATTGAATTCATTTTGAAGACAGAGTAACGGAATAACAGAATTGGAAGGGATCTTGGAGGTCTTTTGGTCCAACCCCCTGCACAAGCAGGAGACCTTCTTGTCACTGATGCACACAAGCAGATTGATCCCCTGGGATAGGTTTGCATTCAGCTTAATTTGCCCCCAATATTCCATTTCCACCATCATTTCTCAACTGTTTATAGTGCCTGTTATGTCCTGGGCCTGCCGAGTGATTCAGCAGGTGCAGGAGGCTGCAGAGAGCCCCGAGCAGACCACGTGGTTGCCTGGGACCAGACAGGCTGTCCCCAGCCTATTACGCACGTGCAAGGCGGGAGAATCCATTGCATTGATTGGCTGACACTGTCCCTGCAAAGGGGTATATAAAGGAATCCACACCATTTTGTTTTGGTTCTGTTGGGAGATTCAATAAAGAAGCATCTGTTGTTCATCTGCCTCCTCTCAATGCTTTACCAACACATAGAACAGAACAGTGCCCTACCTCTTTGATGGAGAAAACAGAAGGAGATTCAGTGACTAAATAAGACAAAGTGAAAAGTGGAAGGCAGAGATTTCAAAACAGTGGGAGAAGAAAGTTATAAATTTAAAAAAAATCCCTTTTCTCAAACAGAAAACAATGCAGGGTATATATTGCAATGGGTCTAAATGGGACAGGCTGAATAATTTTGGTTTAAAATCTATTGATCTTTCCAGTCAATGGGCTGGATTCAAAGTTTGTCCAAATTGTGCTGCTAAAATCAGTGGGATTTGTTAGATTCAGTCCTGTTGATTTCAAGGGGGCAAATCTATTTCAAGGGCCATCCCAAACACAGTTCAAATCTGCTTCCAACCCCTGACTTTAGAAAGCAAACAGCAGACTATTAAACTGCTCAGCAGGCACTTCTATAACAAGAGGTCATCCTCATCCAAAGAACCATGGCTTCCGTGCAAAAAAAAAAAAATGACAAATAGGCAGCTTTAGTGATTGGATTGGTAGCTTCCTAGAGATCTTTGTGTGGCATGGGTGTACTGTAGGTCACAAAGATGGAGGAGCAGGTGCCCTTTAATAGGAGGATAAGGGAGGCGGGTCATCTCCTTGGGAATTCTAATGCCTTTACAACTGCATCCCTGCAGGCTAAAGTGTCAGTTACTGTCAGTTATCAGTGATCAGAGTGAAGATGCCTTCCTAGAAATCAGTTGCTTTTCCGTAGGGCTCCTGGACTCTGAGGAAGCTTCCTTCCTTTTGTAGGCAACTCTCCAAGGGGTAAGGAAGGGTGGGAGTTTGGGTCAGGTTTAGGTTGGGAGTGAAGGTGCTGATGAGAGGGTTAGGGAGAGGATGAGGGGGAGGGTGAAAGGATGAGGGTGAGGGACAGCTGAGAAGGAGGGTGAGGTTGAGAGTCATGGTCAGAATCAGGGGGAGGGGGACAGGGAGAATAAATAGATATGTGGAATGGGAGGAAGAAAGGGTAAAAAGGGGAGGGGGAGAGGCAGGGAAGGGGGAAGAAAGATGGAAGGGGAGGAGGTCAAAAAGAGAAGGGGAGGGGATGAGAAGGGGAAGGGGATGAAGTAAAGTGGAGTGGGCCTTGTTGATATTATTTCTTCCTAAGAGTGCTGCCCTCCCACCAACTACGTAAACTAGAACATGCCAAAGAATGTATTTACTTATTTAGTGTATGGCCATGCCAAAGAAGCACATTTGTGATGAAATCTTTAGTAGAGAAAGGGGAAAAAAGCTTACTCAGCTGATGGCAAATTTTGAAATTCTTGATTGTTTTGAAAGAAATGGCAGAATGTGTGACATCAAATGTGCTGTTTGCCTAAAGGAGGTGGTATTGCGGACCATCAGAAGATATTTTGGGAAAATATTAGGATCATTTAAAAAAGTTAGTCACTTAAAAGTTACTCAGCTTAAAAGTACTCAAAAAGCAAAGACCGATTCAGCCACCAGAACCCAGTATGGCATAAATTTGTTTTATTTTTTGTATCCCATCCTGGCCTCCTTGCAGTATGGAGAGGCCTCCCTTTCATATGTCCATCCCAAAGTCCATGTTATTGCTGGAAAGAAGTAATATACATATATTATTTGGTTATTATCATTTTTTAATGACCCATTTCTGCTAAACTTACAAGTAACAGCTGAGAGTACAAAGTTACACTAAACTGCTCTTTCACCCTCACCTCTGAGGAGAATAAAATACTGAGGAACTGAGTCTTCCTTTCAGTATGGTTTATTCCAAAAATAACTGAGTTCTGGAAGAGTCCGGCTGAAAAACCTTTCCCAATAAAATCAGCTTCAGGGCCCTTCGAAACCATAGATAAAAGTATGCATAAACAATTGGGTTAAATGTTGAATTCAAATAACCAAACCAAACCATTGTATCAATAAGGGTGGGTGGGATGGTATAATTCATAAATGGACTCAAGATGGTGCAGAAGAAGAATGGGGACCAGCAAATGAGGAAAACCCCAACCACTATACCTAATGTTTTTGCAGCTTTTCGTTCCCTGTTGTGGGAGATATGATGCTGTAGTTCAAATCTTATCTGTATTTGGCTCATAGCAGCTGTAATGGATCTGGCTTGCCTTTGGGCTATTATGTATATCTTCCCATAGACAAACAGCATGACAAACCCAGGAATGTAGAAGGAAAACATGGAGGCCACCACACCTGAAGTTTCATTAAAAAAGACAAAACAGCCTCCCACACAATAAATGAGCTCGTGGAATATTTCCTCTGCTCCCAATAAGTTGAGTTGCAAAAAGACCAGTCCAAAGGCAAACAAGGCAGGAAATATCCAACTGATAAAAATCATGATTAGTATAACAGAAGTGTTTATTTTGGTTTTGTACCGCAGCGGGTCGCAGACTGCATAGTAACGGTCAATGGAGATAAAGGAAAGATGGAAAATGGAAGCAGTGCTCAGCATGATATCAATGCTGGTGTGGATTTTGCAGAAGAACTCTCCAAAATACCAACAGTTCTCAACCGATTTTACCATGCTGTAAGGCATGACACAGATGCCGAGAAGGAAATCCACCGTGGCCATGGAGAGTATCAGGAAATTTGTAGGTGTGTGGAGCTGCTTGAAATGTGATACTGAGATGATAACTGCCAGATTGCCAGCCACAGTAGCCAGGATCACACACAGCATGAAGACGTACATAGACATTTGGATGCTCATTGACCAGCTGTTCTTTATGCAGGAGCCATTGATGGATTCACAACACAGCTGCACCCTTTCAGAAGGTTCAGATTCATACAAGCCCATCTCAGGCACAGTGGATATCACATGTGCAATCCTATGGCTATCTTCTTTCAGTGTAAGAACCAGGAATTCCTTAGCCTTTGGTCATCCTGCAGAGGAGCATCACCTGTCAAGAAGGATAGGAAGGAAGCACAATATGAATATTTAGAGTTGAGATAGAATCTTTCTCTCTCAACTGCAAAGGACATTAATCCCTGCCATGTGTGTCTCTTTGTGTGTGTGTTCAGGAAACCGTGTACACGTAAAAAAGTTCTAGTCCTCTACCAGTGATAACATGGCATCTACTTATATCCATAACTTCTGCTGGATTGTCACCCTAATCTTTTGACTCACAAGACAACAAATTAAGGGCAGAAAGAAATTTCCCTGGTTTTGATTGGGCTTCAGGGATCACCAGAATGCCAAATCAGAGAGAGAAAGAGAACAGGAAGCACTCCTATGGATAGACAAGGCATGATGGCAAAAAAAGAGGGGAAGGCTAATGAACATTTGCTTGTGACCCTGACCGTATTGTAAAGAGAGGAACCATTGTTGCATGATGACACCATTGGCCAGTATTTACTGTTCAATGTTTCAACTTTTTCATCAAAATACTTAGGACTAATCAGGTTTACTGAGCTACCGGTATGCTATCCCAAAACCTGAATACTGACCTTCAGTTCTGCATAACAACCCACTAAGGGATTCAGCATCCTCTGTTGTGTATTTGCCAGCCCATTGGATTAAGCAATTTCATATGCTGGGAATCTTTGCTCAGACACATTCAGTGATTTATAGCCTGCTCCTGTATAACTAACAGACAAAATGGTAAAATAAGGAATCTTGAGACAATTGCAGTTTTATGAACACCATCTTTCTTTTATCTGGAAGTAATGCCTTTTTATATTGATGCTGCCATATTTTAATACCATAGTAAACTTATTTTAGCAAGCTGATATGCTGACATGAACCTGACATGAAAGCAAGCCTCTGAAATAATTATATGGCTTCTCAAGGGGAAAAGAGCCACCCAGTACTCTCCCTCAACCCTCACAGTTTTAGAACCTAAATAGGTTTGTCCTATTTATTCTAATGCAGTGAATAGCTTTACTGAAAGGCATTGCTCAAGTTTATGTCACTAAGTTCATTGCATTAAGCTGTAATACTTTGCTTGACTCAGTGTGTTGTGTAGAGCTAACAGTTTTTGCTTATTCAGGACGTTGTGCTGAAATAAACCACAACTTAGTGAAATCTGTGAAATGAATCATAAGAATGGTATCAGCACCTTCCCCTGTGCATGATTACAATGCAATAATATTCTGATACACTGAAAGGAGCCCTGTTTATTTAACACCCAAGGATTGTATCAGATCTGTCTCTCTGGGTATGACGTAGCTAGCCTTTGTTAGTTTATTAATTGATTAGTCTTATGACCATATCTCATGTAGCTAGCCATGTTCTAGGCTTTACCTATCCTTACAATGTCTTTCCTTTAAACATTTCTCCTTTTTATAGTTATAAAAATGTTTGATTAATCGCTGTTCAATCAAATTCCTAGTCAGGAATGCCCACAAGCATACACAGAATCCTTCAAACTTCAAGAACGTGAAGCTGATCTGATTCCCATGTAATAATTATTCTAAGAAATAGCACAAATTCCTGAAAGACAAATTGTGCAGAAAGGGAATGTTATTTTGCGGACAGAATCACCTTTTCATTCTGCAATCCTGGCCCTGGAACTAAAACAGGGCTCAGGAATTCTGGGAGTTGAAGGCCACAGTCATAAAAGGGCCATTTTTATTTATTTATTTATTTATTTATTTATTTATTTATTTGTTTGTTTGTTTGTTTGTTTATTTATTTATTTATTTATTTATTTATTTATTTATTTATTTATTTATTTATTTATTTATTTATTTATTTATTTATTTATTTATTTATTCGGATTTGTATGCCGCTCCTCTCCGAAGGTCTAAATCAGGGTTTCTCAACCTTGGCAACTTTAAGACTTGTGGACTTCAACTCCCAGAATTTCTCAGCCTGCTGGCTGAGGAATTCTGGGAGTTGAAGTCCACAAGTCTTAAAGTTGCCAAGGTTGAGAACCCCTGGTCTAAATAGTAGGATGCCTTTGTAAAGTAAATGAGAACAGCAGAAAGCTCAGTGTTTTTCAACAAACGGGATTTTGAAATAAAGGAAGTAAAATAACAGGCAAAAATTGCCGAGTCTATTTTGCAAAGCAAAGGAAAGAGATATGAGGCAACAGTGAAGAAAAGATAGATTGGAATCGGGCGGGGGGGGGAGGGGGGGAGGGAAGAGGATAATTGGTATATTTATTATGATTTTCTTTTTATTTATGGCTGGCCAGAAGGACATCAGGCAGGATCCACATTCAAAACTTAATCCAAAGCAAGAATGAACACTGGCACTCGGTCATCATGACTAGGCAGTACTGTGATGAATTCAAAATTAAAAATGCAAATCATATCAAATACTAGTTGAGGCTAGATTGTTGAAAACAATTTTTACCCAATCTCAGCCCCTATTCCTTCTTGCCCCACAGCATTTGCCCAGTGATGGATGACTGTCCTTTTCATTGCCATATATTCTAGACAGCAGAAAAAAAATCTCAATCTTCAAAGTTTGGATAGCAGGAATTACCCAGTGTCAGCAGCCTCCAATTTTTGTTAGAATAGGCTGCTTGCTTGGAACTCTCCAAGGTGCTGCTATAAGAATAATAGAATAACAGAGTTGAAAGGGACCTTGGAGCATTTCAGACAGATGGTTGTCCACTCTCTTTTTAAAATCCTCTAGTGTTGGAGCACCCACAGCTTCTGGAGGCAAGTCATTCCACTGATTTGATTATTCTAATTGTCAGGAAATTTCTCCTTAGTTCCTGTCCTTTCTTGATCCCAAGGATATGGTATTTGAGACCGTTGACTTAGTCCAAGATGAGGGTCAAGGAGTTCTCTTGGCCAAAGCTATACAAATGGTGACTTGCTCTATAAATTCACCCAATTCTGGCTTGCCAGACTTTAACCAGTCAATTGTTAGAAAAGATTGGACTTCCGGTTCCGGTCGCGGTGACGTTAGTCGAGCGAGCAGATTGCTCTCCTCGCCGACTAGTTTTCCCTCCATCGGCGGACCCTTATGCGGGTCCAAAGTTGCCCTGGAGGGTGCAGCTTTCCTATGAGGAGGCAGCATTCCAGCAGCGGAGGAGCGGCGGCTCCTCCAGCTGTCCGGACGGAACTCCGAGGGCCGACGGAGAAGAAGATCGGCCAATAAAATGGCCGATCGCTCTGCCGCAAGAAACCACAAGTCCAAAGAACATCTAAGCTTCAGACTCACCGTGGTGAATCCGGGTGAGACCTTTACTTTTTTCTCTCTCTTCATTTTTTTTGTTTGTTTTTTGCCTGTAAGAGCTGTGTTGGAAAGATTTCCCTAGCTTGGAAAGGCAGCTTTTACTCGTTGGGGAAGAAAGCTGGACAAAGGAACAAAGTATAGTTTTAGAAATTACATAGGTTTTTTTATATAAGTACTTTGGGGTATCGGAAAAACTTTTTCATGAATTTTATTATTAGCCTATTTTTTTTTGAGTAAAGAAAGAAGAATGAAAAGTGAAATGACTTTGGAGAAAAAAAATGGATTTATTTATTTTTTAGCTTTCTGAGGACATCTACTGGTTAAAAAGTAATGTTGCAATTGGAGAGGAGATGATCTTTTCATATGAAAGTTAACTGGATGTTTGATTTTTTTTCTCTAAAATGGAGCTGTACTCACATTTAAATTGCAAACTTATTTTGGAGAAAATTTATGAGACTAAAGAGGAAATATGTGCTACAATGAAAGAGCTTACTACAGAACTAAGAATCAGAATCTCTTCCTCAAACTTTAAAACTGACTTTTAGATTGCACCTGATTCTTCTATTAAACAGACTCTACAAAAAGAGGACCTAACAGAACAAAGAGAAATTGACTCTGCCTTATATGCAACTCAGTTATGGCATTGAGAATCAGGAAAAGCAAAGACTGGGACTTGGAACTCTAGTCTAAAGCAATGAGACTTTATGCAAAAAAAAAATCAGAAGGCCAACTCAGAGGTCAAGATGGTTCTCACTGATTCATAAGATATTACAAGCAATAAAGAGAGAATTATCTGTTGGAAAGGAAGCTTTGCTATGGAAACTTACTTGGCATTTGAAAAAACCTAGAATAAGATTTTTAAAAAAATGAAAGTTAAAGTTTTGAGTAATGGACTAAAGGCAATTTAGAACTATGGACTGATTTAAGGACCAAGATTATAAGTTAGATGTAAGAAAAATGGGATTAATGGAAGATATAAAATTTATCTATATGGAAATTATTGATGATTTACTTGTTTGATGATTAATGAATTGAAATATCTTAAAGTTTGATGTTATCTTGTTAGTTTAAAGTTGATTGATGGTTTATATAGCTTTAGGACAGATTAATACTTTAGTTTAAAAAAGAGATATAAGAGAAAAAAGGAGTGACTAATGAAATACATATTAAATCCTTTAAGAATGTATTTTTTCTTTTTTCTTTTCTTTTCTTCTTTTTTTGTTTAGGATAATAGGGTTATTTGTAAGAAAACTATTATGTAATCTTGAACTAACCTAATAAGATGATTTTTGCTTGATAAGATTGATATCATTGGTTATGACAATTTCATTGGATATGAACTGAATTATGTTTAATGGATTTCAAAAATTTAAGATTTCATTTTATCTGTTAGCTATAAGAGATTGATTAGTTGATAGATTAGATATATATAGGATAGTTTAATGTTTTAGTTTAATTAAGGGATATTATGGAAGAAGAGTTAAATAAAATTTACAATAAAAACTAAGGTACCAGAATATATTTGAAAGGAATACCCGAACTGATAGTTTGTATTTAAAGCTAATTTGATTATGGTTGCATAAATTTTTTTTAAAGTGTTAGAAACAGGTATAGGTTGACTAAATTTAAACCAGACTGAACTATTTTAAATAAACTATGTTAGTTAAGGGGAAAGAGAGGGAATACTAGAGGTATTGATTGAAGTATGTATAAATGTTTTGCTTTTGGATGATTGTTTACCCTAACACCACAGCGTGCTTTGAGCATTTTGTTGTAAAAATTAAAAAAACAATAAATTTTTTGTAAAAAAAAATTGTTAGAAAAGATTGAGTTGATTTTGCAGGGACAAAATTGAGATGAGCAAATGAACGAGACAGAACTGATATCTGAAAGTTTCATCTTATACAAGTAGAAGCAACCTTCACTAACATCATTAACAAAAGTAAACTCTTATATTTTTTAAGAGAAGCAGAGGCTAGGAAGAGAGTTATTTTGTCTAGTGGTTAAGGCATCAGACTAGAAACTGGGAAAATAGGCATTCTAGTCCTATCTTAGGCATAAAGCCATCTGGGTGACATTGAGCCAGTTACTCTCTCTCTCTCCGTCCCAAGAAGGAGACAATAACAAACCATTCTAACAAAACCTTGCCAAGGAAACTGCAGAAACCTCTCCAGACAGTTGCCAGGGGTCAAAACTGACTGGGAGGCACATACAGAAGGAAATTAGGGAACATGGAATGCCATGCCATGGCATTCCAACAATGGAGCTATCATCTCAGTTTGCACAAGTGACTTTTATTTTTATTACAGTGGGTGTGCTGAGATTGACAGTGAGTGTCCGGAGTTTGATAGCTTGATTGTCTTGACCATTATAAGGTATTTTGTGAATAGACAGTCCCACTTTAGACATGACCATCCTCTCAGGACCCTGCAGTACATGTTGCTATCTGCTCTGAAAGATTTTCTGTTTCTCATTTAAAAAGACCACATAAATATTTAAAATTAAACATATAGTGAAAATGCAAAAGATTAAAAAGCATAGTGGGTATCAAAATTTTTGGTGAGGTTATTTCCTAACTGATTGAGATGCTATTTAAAAAGTGTTTAAAAGTTCTGGGGATTTAAAACTAGAACCTATCAATTTTGCTGAAGACACTTCATTTTATAAGATTGATTTCCAGTGAAATGGGCATAGTGATTCATTGGGAAAAGTATAATAAAATAAATAAGAGAAAAGATTTATATAAAGAAGTTACTTCCAACTTTCATCATAGCAAATATAAACAAATTTGGTGACTCTTCACCCTTTGTAAGGTTACAGATATTTATCCCTTCATCCCAAATCCCATCTCTTATCCATAAATAAATTGATTAAAAATCATCTTTTCAGTTCTGATGTCCAAATCTCATATCTTATCCATAAACAAATCCATTAAAAATCATCTTTTCGGGACTTCCAGTTTTGCATGGTAGCGACCGGTCATGGGCTTGCGGATTCTCCACACCTCCATGGCTAATTTTGCCCTGCCTGGGGACCCTAAAAGGAGAGGTGACAAAGAAAGAAGGGTGCTCCAGCGATTCTGGAATGGTAGCAGCCATTCCGTTTGACTTGGGGAAAGCCTTCTAACCCAACAGGAGAAAGGCTGGCCATATTGCATTGACCAACCCAAGCTACTAGCAACCGAAGTCCAAAAGCACTAACCAGCACAACTGTGAATAGCATGCTTGAAACTGGGTGAGGAATTTGATCTTCTCTTTTCTATCCTACATTTAATTTCCCGGAAAAGATCCCCAAAAAGCAAAATACCTCTGAAAGGGAAGGAGGGGGATTTCTACCCCACTCTTATACTTACCGAAGTGGCAAATTAATCTTTTTATGGAGGATCAAAATATATGGAAGTGAAATAAATATAAAACCTGAAATTTAAAACTTAAATCTGGATAAATATAAAATTGTTTGAATGGTTAAGACTCTCATTTTAAAAATAATTGTTTATTTTGAAAATTGAAAAACAATTTCCTAGTGGTGACACCTAGTGGTGGATGAAGATTATGACAGCTATGACTTTAATATAAGACTTGGCAAAACCTGGGAAAAGCTTATCTGTGTTTGTGACCTTCAAAGGTTTAACAACAAAAAACAGCTGTGACAAAAAAAAGACAATAATCTGGGCTGTAGACAAAGAGAGAATTATAAATTTCAGGGAAAAAAATCTTTTTTTGAACTATTTGGATTAGAAATATCTATTTAATTGAGACTCTAAAGCTATCTGCAGAGAAAAGAAAGGAAGAGAAAAACTCAAATTCTTGGCCATCATGGATCAGAGACATGTAGAAAGAACATATCAAGAAAACATAAATACTACACAGGAGGAGATATATAGTATACTGCAACTAATTCAAACAACAATGACTTTAAACCACAAAGAAATCCAAAATAACTTTGAAAATATAAATCAATCTATTTCTAAGTTAACTCTACAACAATCCCAGATAACAACAACAGAGAAGGAGCAGATAAAACAGATAAATGGATATAGAATTGAGAATAGAGACTTAAAGATGGAACTTAACAAAACAAGGAAACATGATTTAATCCTAGTGGGAAAAAATTCACAAGAATTGGAAAAAATAACTTATCCCTTAAGACTACAAAATAAATCTGAGGACAAGTAAACAGATTGGATAAAATGAACTGTAGAGATGTCAGGAACATCAGAGAGAAAGGAAATGATAAGAAAAGTGAAGAGAAAGAAAAAGAAAAAGATTTTCAACAAACATGGAAAGGCAGAAGCCCGTACAAAGACACTTCACCTGATTTACTTTTTATATCTACAGCAACATTTACGAACATATGGAAAAACTTTTTGATTCAACAAAATACATGGTTAAGAAAGATACTGGGCAAAGGAAAAAGACTAAAGTGGAAACCAAGAAAATAGATGATGGGACTTACCAGAGAGAATACTTAAAAAAGAAACATTTGTTTGAATATGGTTAAAGTAATAGAAAAGTTTTGGAATATATATGTCATTCTAAGAGGGATGAATTCCCTAAATAATATAGTATGTTTTTTCCCCTTTTTTGTTCTTTTTCTTGATATGATGAAAAAGTTGAAATGACTTAGAGAAAGGAAATGTTTTAGATATTTAAGTATGATTGAATTTAAGAAAATTATAATGGATAAAAATGTTTTGAATAAGAGTTAAAGGACTAGATGACTAGATGTATTAAATGGAATGTTTAAAGATTAAACATATTTTTATTATGGTTAAAAATAATAAGAAATTTAGGAAATAAATATATATTAGCTTAGGAGGGATATATATTGCAAGTAGTATGTTATTTTTTATGTTTCTTTACTTTTGCTCTCCTTTCTTTCTTTATTTTTCGTTGTTTTATCTATTCCTTAAGAACTGTAAAAGTGTGAGATGGTTCATATGGAAAAATAGAGTTACATTTTTAAATGTAATTAAGTTTTGAGAAAATCTTAACCAGTAAGAATACCTAGAATTTGGTAGGAGAAACAAAGTAAAATAAGGACTGTAACAGGATCTATGATAAGGCAACCAGAATGAGTGGATAGAAAAGAAATATTATATTGATGTGATTATTATTTTTAAAAATATTGGAGAAAAATATATTTAATTGTTATCTATCAAAACAATAAGAATTGTATTAACTCAATGTTTGCAAAAGAGGATATTTTGGGAAAAGAAGAAATCAACTAAAACCATTATGTGAATTATGGATTATAGAAATCAATTGTTAATGGTTGTTTTACAAATGTAACCCAGATAACACACTGTTCACCAATTATTAAGTGATTTATGTTTTTTTTAAATCAATAAAATATATTACAAAAATAAAAATAAAAACCATCTTTTCGGTTCTGATGTCAGCGGAAGGTCCTTAAAGAGTTGCCAGAAGTAGTAACATTTATTGTTTTAACCTTGATTAAATAAATCAACTTTAACTTTGTTTTACTTCTAATAGTCTTAATCTTTAATTCATTCAAATATTGCCATAAGGTTTGGTTTCTCTCCCCTTCTTTTTTTGTCTTATTCCATTGTATAGAATTCTTCAAGCCTCTTTTGTAAATCCAATCGGAAAAAATGATGTTCATATTACTCTCTGCTTCCTGCTATTGCTTAAGCCTACTTCAGAAAATCAGTCTAGACTTGATCGGTCTTGCCCTGCTTCTGGTCTTTCTCATTCATGCACGTGAGATCAGCCTGGACTGCTTTTTTTTTTTTTAATAGGAATTGTTTTTCCTTGCTTACTAATCCCTATTTCATTTTATTCCCCAGATGTTTATACTTATGGATACTTCCACATCCCCTTCCCATGTTATTCAACAAGGAACCTTTCTTTTCTTCTTTTCTTCCATTAAAGGCTTAATGCAATAGCCTATATTGTTGATTCATAAAAAAATTATTTTGATTTCTAAAATGTTTTTTCCAAGATGGGTAGTAATAAAAATCTCCCTTTTAATATTTCAGAGTAGAATATTGACCATTTATCTGGTGTCAGTTAAACAGTTTAGTATTCTTGCAAAACTGTGTCCTTATTTTGAACTCTCAGAATCTGTAATTGGGAGTATGCATACTTAAATACATTAAACTTAAGTGGCTCCTGCTTAGTATGATACTCCTAAATTAAAACCTCAATTTTACAAATAATTGTTCATGAAATTTTTATTCGATTCCGGAATTAAGTACCTGTTCACCAAAATCCTTTAACGAGTCAGATGATCATGTGTTAAAAGTTCTAGCAAATGCCAAATAAATGTGTCATAACGTGAAATCAAGTATAACTAATTTCTCCATGACTGTATTGATTAAAATGATTGCAGGTTTTAAGTAATATACTAATATGTAGTTAGGGAATCATAGATCTATATTCCAAAATATTGTTAATTGATTGACCTCTATCATTTTTACCACTTTCTTTGCATGCAGTCATTTTTATTAAGCTGAGTGTAACAGTTTTTTTATTCAATAAATGTCTTTAAGGAAAATGTACACTGATATTTTAATACATGTACAGTAAAACCTGATACAGAATCAAAAAAAAAAAAGATACCTTCACTACTCTGATGAATCAAAACAATAGGGAACAGGTTATCATTTCATTCCTACCTTCCTCTGTAGGTCCATGGAAATTTGTGGTAAGGAAACAAACTGATAGGTCACCTTTGTAACAATATTTCTACTTTGCAATTTAAATATGTTCTTTTAAAGGACAATGAAGGAAAGCTTTGCTGTGCTGTGAGCAGGGGTTATGAAAGTTAGGAGAGCATGCCTGGTCAACCTGGAAAGAAACCCTGGGAGATGTAAGGGTTCATGAAGCATGGATATCTAGGGTTGAAGATGATTCATTGACTTAATGGGCCATCAGCTCCAGGATTATTAAAATAACAACCGCTGATCAGCAAAGAACATAGCAACCTGGCATCCCAACTAGCCACAAATGGGAAGGGACAGTGACAGGCACTGCAGCAAATTAGCTTTGAGTGCTATAATATCTACAATAACTAGTTGAAAAGTAAATCTGATATAAAATTCAACTCAAACTGGAAAACATTCCAAAACTGCAACTTCATTCATGAACTTGTACTGTACTCAACATTTAGGTTTCTTTACATATGCAGCCTATGTTTCAGTTTTACAGGATATTTAAATCCAAACAGACTTATGTGGGTTGAATTTATTATAATTTATAATTACTCAATGATTTAAACTTTGTTGACCATAGTTCTTGATAATCTTTCTCAGTTTAGAACTTATGAGTGATTTTTAATATTTTAAAGTAAATGCTCAGTTATTTATTGCTAATTAATGGTAGTGGAAAGCTATAACTTTTGCAACATTTTGGGATCCCTTATTTATTCATCTGCATTTTATTTTTTTAATCCCTTCTTTCAGTCTCTGCTTTGAATGGTTGTTTATATCTGGCATAAGCTCCTCATCTCTGGCTTTGCCAGCCTGAACAAGCTAGTCATACAAATATAGAATGCAGAAGTATTTGAGAAATGAAAGCAGCATCAATTACTAAGACATAAAGATGTATGTTCTGGAGAATACTAATGAAGTGAAGTATGGTGACATGTATTAACCATCACTGCAATTACAAAAATGGAGCCATTTTAAGTAAATGAAGGAGACATCTGGATGAAACTGACACTACGGTGATTAGTTAATTAAAGATCAGTTATCAAAAAAAGATCTGAAATAACTATTCCATATTTTCTTAGCTTCTATTCACTTTTTCCTTGAGAAATTGTTTTATTAGTGAGAATGACAAATGTGTGAATGTGTAGATGTACTATTTGTAGACTAAGCAGCAGCAGGGGATCAAAAAAGGCAAGATGGCAGTTATGGCACTGTGATCATACATTGCATGCACATAGAAAGGGGTGGGGCTTTGGCCACATTGCAGCAACCACCGGTTTGAAGACCATCTGTCATGGCCATTGGGGTCTGACTCAATTGCAAAGCAGGCTGCTCCAGGCAGTCACCTGCCCCCCTCCCCAATAGTTCCTCTTGGGATCTATGCACCTTGCTGAAGTATGCAACTCATGAGCAAACAGCAAGATGCTGAATTCACCAGCAAGGTTTGGCCACAGGTGTGCAGACTCAGCAAAGAGTATTAAGTGGTTGTAGAAAAAAGGGTCTCTTGCCTATCGTGAAACTTTCAATCAGAGTTTGTTGACTCATTATGACCTCATCTCTTCCTTGAACTGGCTTTGTAAATCTTGATTTTGGACAGCTCTACTTCAGGGGTGTCAAACTGCCGGCCTGCGGGCTGGATGCATCATGCCAAAACTGCACTCACCCCAGCTCTGGCAATGGGAAAAAAGTCACAATATGTCGTGACAGGTCACATGACATGGCGAGTTTGACACCCCTGCTCTACTTGGAAATCCATCTTGCTCAGCTAAGTCTTATATAGAATTAATTGCTGTTTACTTGTTACCTTGCTATTGGGATTTGCAGAAGAAGTCATTCCCTTAACATTCCATGTGTTCTGGAATTGTGTCTGCCTTATGTAGGAGTGCTAAAAAAAAAAAGCCAGGATGCAAAACAATCATTTCAGAAATTGGAATATGACCACCACACTCATTCCTTTCTTAGCACAGGTAGTCCTCAAATTATGACCACAGTTGGGACTGGATTTCTGGTTATAAGTAGTTACGGTTGTAAGTTGAGACACTGATATGACCAGACTCAATTTTATGACTCTTTTGGTTTTTGCAGAAATCATTAAGAAAATGCCCTGGTTGAAAATGCAAACCAATTCTTCCAAATGTGCATTTCTGGCCAGAAACTGGCAAAAAAAAAAAAATGCTAGAAACAAGCAAAACAATGTCACAAATTGCTGTCAAGTGATATCTGGCTCATACTCAAAGATGACACAGTAAAATCTGATTGAGTTAAATTTTTTTTTTTTTTGCCAAACGAAAGTTATAATCCTGTACCATATCCTGAGAGATTCTAGGATGTGGCTACCCTGAACCTCTTCCTCCCTCACCCATTCGACTCAGGACTACACAGTCTCTTAATCTGGGCCTCTCTCTGCGAAAATTCTGTGTTGCTAAAACTTTTTCCCGCTGCTCCTGCAGGGGCACATTCCATTCTATATGACCGCAGGATACTGCAACCAGTTGTAAAGGTGAGCTGGTTGCCAAGCACCCAAAATGTGGTCATGCAGTTATGGGGAACTGGCACCATGTTTTACAATGTTGTATGAACTGTAAACACCCGTTCAGGGTTCATTATAATTTCAAAAAGTTATTAAGCAACCAGTGGTAAGTCGAGGACTACCTGAAAAACTATTGCTGATCTAAACAACTATTCATTATCTCCTCTGAGTTATGCTTTGGAATTATAGACATTTGCATGAGAGAGGGCTAATTCGAGAGAGAGAGTTAATTCATTATTGTCACAACCTAGCTTGTACATATAGAATCTGAGAACTTTCTTGTTTGTGTTTAACGACTTACTTAAGTAATTATTTCTATAGTGGCATCACCCGATTCTGGAGCTTGTTATTCTTCACGAAATGTCTCAGAAAAGATAGGCTGATACTGTACATTGCAAATCTCATCTGGAGTTGCATGGCCGAAATGGAAGGAATAACAAGAAATAACCTTCTATTTCCATATTTTAGAAATGAGAGTGGATCTGTAGGAAGACCAGAGATACTAATGGTAAGGAAGAGTATGGGGAGTAATTTGTGTGTGTGGGGGGGGGGAGCCCAAAGAAGGTGGGCTTTCTCAGTGAACTTTGCTTTTTGCAGATGAAGGAATCTGGGTAAAGTTAGTTTGAGAGCAGGACCAGCCTACACTGCATTGCTTGATGCTATCCTCAGCTAAAAGGCATATTTTGTTGATATATTGCTACCTTCCCTTCTTAAGATTAGCAAGGCTTTTCAGCCTCCATCTAAATATTTACATTCATCCTGAATTTTCCATGGGTCATTTGGTGGTTTGCTGTGCTGCCAAAATTCAGAAATGTTTAATTCTAGATATTTTTAAAAGAATTATTTTCTCAGGATTTGATAAACTAAGGGAGGAAATAATCAATATTATTCTCTAGCTGTCTTACATCTGTGAATGTTTAACCTCCCCCCCCCCCTTTTTAGCTGGGTGATACAAAAGCTTAAATAGAAGCTGTGCTACTAGGTTATAAGTGGTGCAAATGGAAACCAGCTAGTTTAAACATTTTTAAAAAAATTATCTCCTTCCTCAGCTATGGTTGGCAACAAATCATAACAAAAAATGTTTCATCTAACTATCTACTTAAGAAGTTGGCAGGCCACAAGGTTAAATAGGCTTTATAATATCTTTGTCTACAAGTAGAACTGAAGGTGGCAAGGAAGTCAGTCACATTAAGGCAAATCTGGGTGGCCATAACAAACAACAATAACATGCTTTTAGCAAGAGCAAATCAGAAAGTTCTTGCCTTCACAGGCAAGTGAAGCCAGTGAGTTTACACACCATAGTAAGGTGTGAATTGATAAGTGACAAATATTTGGCTTTGCATAGTACATTAGGCCATCAGATAAGTCCCCTAGTGCCACAAATGGGAATGCAGCCTCTGCTTTTAACAGAATAACAAAGTTGGAAGGGATCTTAGAGGTCTTCTAGCCAATTGGAGGCCCTATATTATGGATGTCAAACTCGCAACGTCACATGATGTGTTGCGACGTATCGTGGCTCTTTTGCCATTGCAGGCAATGGGGTGGGCGCGGTTTTTGTTGACATCCCTGCCCTACACCATGTCAGATAAATGGTTGTCCAATCTCTTCTTTAAAACCTCCAGTGTTGTACAACACACACAAGTGCAAGGTATTCCACTGAATAATTGTTCTAACTGTCAGGAAATAAGTCTCTATCCATTGTTTCTTGTCCTGCCTCCAGATACTTTGGAGAATAGATTGACTCCCTCTTCTTTGGGCCAGCCACTTAGATCCTGGAACACTGCTATCATGCCATCTCTAGTCTTTCTTTTCATTAAACTAGACATACCCAATTCCTGCAACTGTTCTTCATATGCTTTAGCCTCCAGTGCCCTAATCATCTTTGTTTCTCTTTTCTTAACTTTTGATCCATTGGGGTGAGTCCTTCCTAAATTTGTTTTTCTGACCAATAAGTGGGCTTCTATCACTATTGTCTGATTGTTTCCTAGACAGCATCTTTTCTCCCCCTTTCTCCCAAGGTAGTTCATACTTTCCGTTTACATCTGCAGACCCTCGTACCCCAATTGTGTCCAATAAGTGTAGGGGACATAACTCTTAGATAGTTTTAGAAACAATATGCTACCTGGTGTGATTTGTCCGTTTTACATTTATTTATTCTGGTAGAGTCTTGCTGCTCTCTGTGCTTGGTAGTTTGCTTTGGGTCTCTATATAGCAATGGGAAAATAGCGTAGAACTTCCAGCCAGCCTTGTACAAAATATCTTCTTCCCACTTTCAACAGATGCTCCCTCCTTTCCCCATTGCAACCACTGTATCCCTTTTTTTCTGACCTTGCCTTCCTTTCTTTCACAAGGTTTTTTCCCCTAAGATAAAATAATTTGTGTTTTCTCTGCTCCACTGACCAGAAAAGGAAAACACACTTCTGAAGCGTATACACTTCCACACATCATATTTGTTTTTAAGGCCTCCAGCAATCAGAACTAACCACACTGATAATCAACATGACTAGAAAACAACTGGTAACAGGAACTGAGAGTCAGGCAAGCAGCTGCGTAAAAATCTTTTCTGTCTACCATAAAGGCAAATCTTAACTACTGCTTAATTAAATGTTATAGGGACATCATGAACAAAAGAAATCACATGTCACCCACCTTGTGCAAGCATTGCAAAGGGAAGGAAATATATCCCTTTTGTGTTTCCTTTCAAAATGGTTGATGTGTACAGAAAGTGTGACATACACACACACCCAGAATGGCCCAGTGTGGTTTGTGCTGTTGAGTAAACAGGCCAGATCAACAGGCTTGATCAGTTAATATGGAACTACTAGATGCTTGTTTAACATGCACGGTGTTTGCACATTACATAAATTGTGAAAAGCTATTGATGAGCACTACTAATTACTCTCTCTACAGAAATGACAATCCTTCAGTTTTTTCAAAGAGTCCTTCAGCATGTAGGGTATGACTGAGGTTTTAAAACAGATCCTACAAGCTGTTTTTGTTTTTTATCTTTTCATTTCTAATATTCACATGAATTTGGGTCTGATGGTTAGTCTTTCCCCCCGCCCCCACAGAATTATCTAATCATTTCCTAGCTTTTATTCTCAAATAGCTGTTAAGTAAAACCTCATAATAACAGACACCATGCATCAGTGATTGTAAGTCACTATTTTCGGTGCCATCATAATTCAGTCACTAAACAAATGGTTGTGCACACCTATATGGCTACTGTTGAGTTCTCCATTTGCGTGCGAATGGTGAAGACACATGGTGACAACTAACAATGTTTTACTCTCCTACTCCAACTCCAAGCAAAAAGCAAAAGGCATGCAGGCCTTTTTATAGGGCTTGAAACCCGGACAGAGTGAACCAATAAGAGATCTTCTTTCTTCGTGCCTTGTGCATGCACACAAGGCTGGCACCGCTCTGTCTGGTCCCAGGCAGCTTTTAGAATGCCCGGGACCATTTGCAACAATTCTGGGCCTGCTGAGTTTCCTCATCAGGCCCAGGACACAACACCCCTCCCCCCTGGATAGAACACACACAATTCCAATTTCTTTACAATCATAATAAAATAAATTAAAAGAAAATAATAGTCTGCTCACATGCAAACACCCTTCTTATAACTAGTAGAGTTAGCCAACCAACCCACTCTCTAATGTGGACTTCGTGTGTCTATCTTCTACCCCACACAGGTCCCATCTCCTTAACCTAGACCTGTAAAGTCCCTTGTACTGACAGGAACCTCACATATTCGCCTAGATGCTTAGGAAAGGCCTTAGCCCGTTGTGACCTATGCAAGGTTAGGGAGGATGCCTGGCCTGTCAGCTCACCTGCCCGGCTAGATAGACCAGGACTTGTTCTTAAGGGCGCTTGGCCTACCGGCCCGTCTGTTGGACTTTTATGCACACGTTTTGAAGGTGACCCCTGGTGAGGCATGCCAGCAGAATTGCCAGAGCTCTCCCCAGGCTCCGTGAGAGCAGCTGAAATTCCCCAACCCTCTGAATTGGCTGAGAATTTCCCAACTACTCTAGATGGCTCCAGGGAACTTAGTCCCTCGAGCCCGTGACCAGTCTCAGACATGACTTACGTTGCAGATGTCCCCAATACTCCCAGTCCCCTGTGGCCGAGGTGCCAGAGTCAGGAGCCACCTCAATGGCTAACCCCGCCTCAGGTGAATTCCTGTTTGGAGCTCTTGCGGATACGCATGACTTCCTGTTCGGCGCAATAGCTGAACTCTGAGGATGGCCTTGCACCTCCCCTGGGAAATCCCTAGCGACCTGCAGTACATCCCAGGAACAGTAGATTGTGTCTCAGGAGGTTGACCTGAAGTGCGACTTAATTCTTGGGCCCCCTCCCCCCTGAGACTGGAGGCAGGGGCAGAATCCACAGGGGACAACCGCCAATGCAGTTGATCAATGTGACGCCGCAGGACGTGACCATCTCCCAAGGTCACTTCGTATGATAGAGGTCCAGAGATCTTACAGATGACAGCAGGAACCCACAGATGACCAGGAGCATAGTTCCTAGCCCAGACCGGATCACCCAACTGTAGTCTCCTGGGTGCCCACGGTTGTGACACCTGTGAAGCTACCCGGTCTGGGTGCAACCTGTCCAATTTAGTAATGAGTCTGCGACCCCAGCGGAGTTCAGCTGGGCTCTTCCCAGTGGCCATGCAAGGTGTGGTGCAGCGTGCAAGAAGCTAGCCTGTGATGCCAGTTACTGTAAGTCAGTTTCTTGAGGGCATCTTTGGTGGTGCACACCATTCTCTCTGCCAGTCCGTTGGAGGATGGATGGAAGGGAGCTGATGGTGCATACCGGATCAGGTTGGCCTGAAGAAAAGCCTGGAACTCAGAAGATGTAAATTGAGGGCCATTATCAGAAACCAGTACATCTGGAAGACCATGTGATGCAAAAATTTTTCTCAACACCTGGATGGTCCTGGCAGTAGTGGTGGAGGAAACAGGAACAACCTCTAGCCACTTAGAATGGCTATCAATGACAACCAGGAAGAATTGCCCCTGAAAGGGCCCAGCATAATCTATATGCACCCTAGACCATGGGGTTTGAGTTTCCTCCCACCTATGTACTGGGGCCTGAGGCATTTCAGGCCGAGACTGTTGGCACACTTGGCACCCATGCACCTGGCTTTATCGAGCCCAGGCCACCAAAGATGGCTGCGTGCAAGCGCTTTCATCGTGACTATTCCAGGATGTCCCTCATGCAGAAAGATCAAGATTCTAGACCTCAAGGAGGCTGGGATGACTACCCTGCTACCCCATAAAAGGCACCCATTAAAGGTAGACAGTGCATGTCTCCTTTGCCAAAAACTTTGAAATGTCACATCTGAATAGGAGTCAGGCCATCCTGACAACACCCATGTCAGCACGCGTGTAAGCATGTGATCAGTGGCAGTTTCAGCAGCCATGTCCTTAGCATTGAGGGGAGATTCAGGCAACTCATGAATGGAAACAATATTTATGGCAGGAGCAGGGTCTGCTTCTACCTGAGTTAAAGGCAATCTGCTTAGCCCATCTGCATGGTCCATTTATTTTCCAGGTTTGTGAACTAGAGTGTAGTCATATGCTGACAGGAAAATGGACCATCTCAGCATATGAGGAGAAATGATATGTGGTGTCTGTTTGTTAGTAGTAAACAACCCTAACAGAGGCTTATGTTCTGTATAGACCGTGAAGTGGCCATATAAGAAATCATGAAATTTCTTTCTGCCAGCCACTATGGCCAAGGCTTCTTTGTCAATCTGAGCGTAATTCCACTCTGCAGATGACAGAGTCCTTGAATAATAGGCCACAGGGACTTGTGTCCCATCAGCCTTCAGATGGCTAAGTTCTGCTCCCACCCCATAAGGAGATGCATCACATGCGATGCAAACAGGCAGTTGCTCATTGAAATGTGCTAAATCAGCATTAGAAGTGAGCAAGGCCTTAACCTCATTGAAGCTCTTGTCATGGACTTTAATCCACTGCCAAGGAGCCTGCTTGTCTAAGAGCCTATGTAATGGCTCTGCCACTGCAGCTTTGTGTGGGAGAAATGCATGGTAAAAATTTAAGAGCCCCAAGAAGGCTTGCAGCTCACTCTTGGACTTGGGGCTTGAGGTTGTTGAATAGCTTGTAGTTTAGCTTCAGCAGGGTGAATGCCTTGGGCATCAATCCTGAAATCTAAGAAGTCAGTGGAAGTGACTCCTATCTTGCATTTATCCTGCTTTAGCTTAAGGCCTACTTTTTGAAAATGAAGCAAGACAGCCCTTAATCTTTCTGCTAAATTTTGAGATGACTCCCCAGCAGTGAGGACGTCATCGAAGTAGGGACAGACCCCAGGAATACCTCGAAGTGTGCTCTCCATGACACTTTGGAATATGCCAGGGGCTACATTGACCCCAAATTGCAATCTCTTGACCTTGAAGGCCCCCCTGTGAGTTACAATAGTCTGGGCTTCTGCAGCTGCCTCAACAGGTAGCTGTTGATAGGCCTGTGCCAGGTCAAGTTTCACAAAAATGCACCCCCCCCCTTGAGGGAGGCCAGGATGTGGCTTACAACAGGGACTGGATAAGTGTGCTGTTGCAACGCCTTATTCAGTGTACACTTGTAGTCTGCACATATACATATTTCCCCATTAGCCTTTAGAGGTGTTACTATGGGAGTTTTCCATGGACTAGAATCCACAGGTTCTAAAATGCCCTGCTGGAGCAATTTGTCCAGTTCAGCATCTATCTTACCTTTGAGGGCAAAAGGTACCCTCCTAGGCTTAACCCTGATGGGCGTGATGTTTGGGTCTAACCATAGCGAAATGGGAGGCCCTTTGTAGGATCCTAGCTCTAAACTAAACACATCTGCAAACTCCTTACAAACCTCTGCAAGGCCCAGCGTTTGCAAGCTGTGCAGCCCAGTTACCTGGATTCCCAGAGCCTCGAACCAATCAAGTCCAATAAGACTCGTACGATCACCCCCAACAACCACCACATCTAGGGAACCCTCAAAATCCTTATACTGTACCCTAAGGGTGGCCTCCCCCTTAACACACACCATAGAATTTTGAAAATCCGTGAATATTAGATTCGATGGCCTGAGTTTAACTCGAAGGCCACTACTGCTGCAAATCCTTTTAAAGGTATTAATTGAAATAATGGAAAGAGTGGACCCTGTGTCCAACTCCATCAGTAAGGGAACTCCTTGCAATCTTACGTTAATGGAAAGTTTCTTCTTAAGGGGCTTGTGTGTCCCTGTTTTTAGAATGCTCCTGTGCGATGCGCAGAAACCCACCCTGTTTTGGCTGGGGACCCTGGTACTTTTCTGAAGCAATTCTTCCCAAGGTTGAACCTTCTGGCAACCCAAACAGATGGATGCAATATGGCCCTGCCACACGCCCTGCAGATGGTGGAGTGAAACCTGCAGTCAGCTCGCAGGCGTCCTCTGCACCCGAAGCATTGAAGAGATGCTAGGGCCTTGACCGGACGTCCCTTCTGCCTCCTCTCAGCTGGCTGGTGAAGTCGGTCGACCTCCTCTTCAGTATCCACTTCTGATTCTTCTCAAGCGTCCTCTTGATAGCTATTTCTGGAGGATTCCTGGTGAGGCGCAAGGCCTTCACAGCCCCGCCTGCTGCTTCCTCAGCTGCCACCTCTTGCAATGGATCTTGGAAGGAGACATCTTCTTTTGCAAAAATCTTTTGTTGTAAGTCTCTGCTCCTTAAGCCACAGACAAAGCAATCTCGCAGCCTCTCTTCTAGATCCTTGAACTCACAAGGTCTGGCTGCTTGCCTTAAGGCCACAATAAAGTCCACAGCAGATTCACCCGGCCTCTGGTCTCTCGGCTCGAATGCGTGCCTCCAAGCAATGATGGATAACTTTGGCTGGAAGTGTTCCTTCAACATTTTCTTCAAGTCAGCATATGTTACTGACTCCAGAGGTGCAGGGGCCACCAGATTTTCTGCGATGTCAAAAGCTTCTTATCCACAGGCACACAAAAAAGTTGCTGCCTTCAGGCCATCTTCTCTAATCTGATTTACTCTGAAGTAATTCTCCACCCTTGCTACGTAGGAATTCCATCTCTCTGGGTGGGAGACATCAAAATCAGTCAAGCGGCCAATCTTCGACATCGTAACTTTACGACCTTCACCACTCGCTTCCTCTATAAGCTGCTGTTTGGGGAAGGGGTCCTTTAGCCAAGCTCACCCTCTAGCGACACTGTACTGGCAGGCTGGGATGCCGTCTTCCCCTCTTCAGGACTTCCTGGGTAAGTCCTTAAATCTTTTTCTTCAGCTTGCAAAGGTCCCACATTCGTCGCCAGTGTTGAGTTCTCCATTCGCGTGCGAATGATGAAGACACATGGTGACAACTAACAATGCTTTATTCTCCTACTCCAACTCCAAGCAAAAAGCAAAAGGCACGCAGGCCTTTTTATAGGGCTTGAACCCTGGACAGAGTGAACCAATAAGAGTTCTTTCTTCGTGCCTTGCTCATGCGCACAAGACTGGCGCCGCTCTGTCTGGTCCTGGGCAGCTTTTAGAATGCCCAGGACCATTTGCAACAATTCTGGGCCTGCTGAGTTTCTTCATCAGGCCCAGGACACAACAGCTACTTTTCTTATTGGGGCTTTAAATAGATTTTTATACTGTTTTATTTTTTGTTCTTAGTTTCAACAACATGCTTTAATTTCCTGACACACAGAAAAGTTCTTAGTGATCAGGTATGACATCCAACAGACATTGTCAGAATTCCATGTGGAATCGACAAGACTATACATGTTCTAATCGATAAATATACAAATATTGTCTTGAACTAGATGGGATAGATGAAATGTAACAAAACAATTGCCTCTCTTATTTGTATAGAATAATAGCACCGCCATCTTTAAATGCAGGTGCACTTCTTAGCCATCAAATTATGCTCATTCATATTAATTTTGGTATGGGAAAGAGACGGGGCTTATAAAACTTGTGTGCATTATTGGAAAGCAAAAGGGTGAGGAAAACAAATAACGAGACAAATTCTATAAACATCTCTAGTTCTGTAGTTTGAGGCTCATGGTTAGGGAAATCCTTCCTTCTTTATGGAAAGAAGCCTAATCTCACAAGAGATGAATAAAATGCTTCCTATGTCTGTTGCAATATATTTGTTTTGAAAAATATAAGTTCTTGAAAACAGCTATAAAATTTCATAAAGATTCACTACAGTACTGCTATATGTGCATATTTACTAAATATTCATCACTTTTACCATGGAAACTAGGTCACCACAGTTCTCAAATGATATAAAATCCAAATTAAAATAAATTTGGTATTAAATATGAAAAAAAATGCAACATTGTTAAAAAAAGAAAATGAACAAATGAACAAAAATGCTTAAGAAATCACAGCTAAATTGGAAATGAGATAAATAGAAATAAGTTAAAATTGAAGGGAGAATAAAAAAAAGAACTGCAAAAAAAATGTCCATAAAAGACAATTGGTTGATCTACCCCACAATTTAGAAGAACTCTGCTGTTAAGGATTCTATAAAAATACTGAACATGTACCGAAAACAAAAAATAGCAGGGACAAAACCATTGGACTTAACCACAGAGAACAACAGAGGTTAAATTGAATGCATGATTCTGAATGATTGCTGTTACTAATTGCTTAGGATGAAGCTAAAGTTTCTTAGAATTTTCTTCCATCTTTCTGTACATTTTCTAGATAATTGGAGAACATGATTTCTTTTCTTTCACTAGCCCCAGTATCCAGCTTCTCTGAAATTCAACTACTTTTGGTTCTGAAAAGACAAACATTTTTACTTCTATAATGGGGAGGAGTTGAAATTATTTCCCCATGTCTGTGTGACAACAAAAATGATCAGTGGAAAATGTGTACTCAGATTGAGCCATTGGCTGGCTGCTGGCTGACTTTGGGTGAGGGGGCTGGCCTATTACTTACGAGATAGAGATTACAGATTACCCTTATGATGCTCAGCCATAATAAGGCTTTCTTGGTTTGGGGCTAGTAGAATATGTGAATCCAATTATTGTGATTTGTAAACATTATAATTGACTTCAATTTGAGAACTGGTAAGAGTCCAGCTGGTGTAAAGGAGTGGAATTGGAGAAATAGAAATCTTGCCCTAATAGGTTAGAAGAGCTTCATCTTAATAGAATGTAATTTTAAAACAACAGAATGTTTGGATATACTGTATACAGTGTAGATCTCTCTCTTAAGGAATGGAAGTTTTTGAAATATTACGGCATTTTCATGGCAAGTAATAAAATAGTTGAAATTAATGGATATTGATTTTTTTTAAGCCATGGATTGAAAATGTATGTACAATAGTGCATTCCATCAATATATTTAGTGTATTTCCCACCTTCCACAAATATTTTCTGTGCTATCCAACATGGCAAATTATATATCTTTATTTAAATTATATATCTATATCGATATTCATATCGATATTATATCATTTTAACTTAGCAGTAAAAATGAGAGCAACATATTTCTGCTTTAGCATTTTAAATATTAAAATCATTTATATTCCATCCTTACTCCCACAAATAAATTAAAACATTAAAGGCATCAGATTAGAAACCAGTAGAATGTGAGTTCCTGCATGAATCCAGTTGGGTGATTTTGACCTAGTCTCTCTCTCATTCCCTCTCCCTCTTCCAAGACAAATTGAAAGACACAAAGAAAAATAATATTGCAAATGTTATTCCTAAATAAATTGAAAATAGAATACTTATAAATCTTCTCTTAAATTTAAACTTATCTTATTCTGGGCAAGCTAAAAACCACTTTCTCATGCCAAGAGTTTAATTACACTTTCAGAGTTTTACAATTGTGGCCTCACTCTAACTTCTTTGGCTGCTACCTTAGACTTTTTTTTTAGTAGGCTTAAAATAAAAATTAAAAAAAAAATAGTCTGTCCAGCTCTGTCATTGTGCTACTAATAAGCAAACTTTTTTGCTTAACATTTTTGTCCCACCTAAATCCCCAGATCAGAAATAAATCTTACCTCCAGAAAACAATTTTCATTAGCTAAGTGAAGAGTTTTCTTATGTGCCAATCCATCCAAAATAGCCCAAAATATCACTTATCAGCCATTCAACCTCAATTAACTGAAGCCGAGTCCAACCAAGTCTGAATTTCCTTTGCAGCCTGATGCAAAGTCTTAACTAACATGATGACGTCAGTATTAAGTATTCAGACTAGATAAGCAGATGATAAATCTTTCCAGGCACAAGTTTGCTTGCGGTATAGAGGACATTAATAGGTGTTGGGTTTTTTTTAAATCAAATGTGTACCAAGACCACAAAAATAAATATGCCAAAGATAGGCAGTTATTACCACTTAATTTGCATGCACATTTCTCATGCTGTTTATGAAAAGTTTAAATATTGAAATCTAATTTAATATTGAAATCTACTTACTTAACACTGTCAGATATTTGATTGTTCACGATTAAAATGAATCATGGTGAAAATCTGCAGAATGATTATTATTTATTCAAGTTTGCTCCTGGACTGCGAAATTACAGAAGCATTTCAAGCATATTGATGATAATATTATACACTACCATAACTCTTAAATTACTACTGTAGGTTCACAAGATTTAATCTTCATCCTTCATTATTAGGGCTTATAATACTTAATATTTAATTAGTATTTCATTGCTAAATTGGGCAATGGTTTGCTCAAAATCTGCACCGTTGTTTCCAAAAATAATCATTTTAAAAGCAGTTTGCAGACAGTGTTTTAAATATAACCAGTTTGTCTCTTTTCTTACAATGCTGTAGAACTGAGCAGTTTTATGATTCAATTCTACAAACAGAGAAATGCAGCCAGCAATTCCCGTCTACCAATAGTATAGTATCATTCAGTAGAATGGATTCCTTCAAATCTGGAGGTAGGTGTGGAAGAAAACCACTGTTGTAGGAAGACAAGTCCCATGACAACCAGATGTCCACTTGTGTAGCAAACTCTTTAATACAAACATTAATGTGCTACTCAGAAATAAGCCCAATTAAATTTAACAATAGTTACACACATGCAAGAATACATTGAATCAGAATATCAAAAGCAATTCATTGCCATTATATTTTATTCTGAACAGGGATATCTTTCCAGGTTAATACACAGTTAATTACCTTTTGTAATCCTAATATTTTTTGAATTTGCTTTGATTTGTCAGCTTATCAGTTAAAGGCTATTATGCATCGTTTTGAAAGCACTACTCTTCTAAGGAACAGAGCACTGTGGACAGGTGCTTCTTGTTTATCCTGGCAACACCCGAAGGTTGCTATGCAGGCATACTGACAAAAAGAAAGGGATATTTTTTTGGCCAGGAGAGGACTATAGTAAATTATTTTCATGTTTCAAAGCCAGGAACACTTTCCACTGAGTTTCTTCTTTCTTTAAGAAAGCATGCTAAACTGGGATAATGTTCATAAATTAATTTGTCAGCCTTTTAGGGTGGTAATAATGTTCAAGAAATCAGGTTTCTTGCCTCATCTTCTTGCATGACAAATTTTTTTTTGTGTGTGTGTGTGTATTCAACCCATTTTAAAACAATGTTGACTGTAACAAAATAGTGTTCTTCAGTCAAATCTCAAAGGAAGGATTTATATTGGTTTTCTCTACCCTGGCATCCTCCAAATGTGTTGGACTACAAATACCACCATCCCTACTGAAGTATGTTAAGGAAGGGTGATTTATAGCAATTGATAACAAATAAGTTATTTATAGCAATGTTCAGCATGTGATAGATGGTTAAGGTTCAGTCAAGGCCAATATTTAAACTAAAGGCCGACAAGGACTGCAACTTCAGTCAGATCAATATCAGACTGGATTTCAAAGTTCAGCTCCCGCAATCACATCAATGATCTGTCAAAAAAAAAATGATCTGTCTTAGCATATAAAATGGAAATACCATTGATTTCCAAATGTAAGACTGTTACTTATACACTGACATCACACACTGTGATACAAAAGTAAAGCAACACATCTAAATTTCCCCATGTAATGGAATTTTTATTTCTTAGTCAAGAATGACCCCAATTGTTCCAAACAGGAAGCATCAATTTACATCTTCTGGATTCTCAAGGGATACATATGTGTACACACATACACACACACAGACATCACAAACACAAAACCCCTATAACTTGAGCCTGATGTCAAGGTTCTGACTAATGAACCCAAACAAATCAGAACTCTGAGGCATAAGGTTTCCTCAAAGAACATATTTAATGGATATATAATATCAGCACGATCAAAAGTGAAACAAACTCTAAATTCTCCCATCAGTTACAAAGTAATTAAAAGTAACATTTCCCTCTCCTTGACTATGCTACAGATCATGCGAACCAATTACAGCAATTGGCGGGGTCTTCTTCTCTTGCCTCTAATGGGAATGACTTTGGTTCCCATGGGATTCACTTCATGTTTAGTGTAACTAGAATACTCATCCCCCCCCCCAGCGGTGTGTCAACTAGCAACTGGGAAAATGGCTTCAGCCAGGTTCAGTTCAGAAGTTGACACCTGAGTCTAAAGAACCAGGTCTCTAAGGTTACAAGAGTGTTTTTGTTTCTTTGCCACATCCTGCCTTTCATTACATCTTGCTTAAGGAAAAAATTCTTGGTAACTCAAATGCTAGAATAGTTTTTCTTCCATTTGATTTGATTCTATGAATTATTTTGCCCATGATTGCTGCTTATGAGTAAAAGTATTTGTTTGCAGAATGCATGCATTTTAACTGATCACTCTCCATCTTTTGTTGATCCTTCATTTTCTAAGAATCTTTCTCTCTTTTGCTCAGTCTGAAGTTTGCATAATTTCTTAGCTAATAAACTTATAATCTATAGGCATTTTTTCTTCAGCCTAGTTTCACCATATCTTTTCATTCATATTTAGTTTCCTTTTCTGCATAGCCATATTATCATACAAAAGGAAGTATAATGATAATGATAATGATAATGATGATGATGATGTTGATGATGATGATGATGATGATAATAATAATAATAATAATAATAATAATAATAATAATAATGTTTGAAGGGACCTTGGAGGCCATCTAGGCAGGAAACTCTCATTCAGAGGCCCTCTCCGCCTTTCACAAATTACTGAAGACTCATCTTTGCCGACAGGCCTGGGGCAGTTAACACCTGGCCCCAGCCAGTGTATGTATGTTTGTATGTCTGTTTTGAATGATTGGTCTTTTAATTGATGGGTTTTACAATGTTTTTTATATATTAGATTTCTACATGTTAGTATTTATGTTGTAAGCCGCCCTGAGTTCTTGAAATAGGGCAGCATAGAAATCTAAGTAATAAATAAATAAATAAATAAATAAATAAACCCTATACCACTTCAGACAAATGGCTGTCCAATCTCTTTTTTTTTAATATAAAAATTCCTTTATTAAAACATTCAGCATTGTACATAAAATCCTTGTATGCATCAAACATCATAGCCTCTGGTATACAACACTACGAATTATTCTTTATAAACGTCTGGTTTGGTAAACATTTTTCACTCCTCACTTCAATCCTCTATTATACACCTGTTACCTTTTTTTTATTCTCTATGATCCCTAACAATAGGTCCTGAGGTAGTAGTTAAACATTAAATATAAGATCATATTAATAATCAATCATCATAGAGCACAGCATATAACCACTAGGTATTAATCTTTGTAAACGTCTGGTTTGGTAAATATTCTTTACTCCTCACTTCAAGCCTCAACTATATGTCTGTTGTATTTTATCTTTTATGATCCCTAGCAAAAGATCCTGAGGTAGAGATTCAATAACCTGGGGTAAAAATTCAGTCTGCTTTTTCATTATTAAAGTAATCAACATTAAGCATAAGATCATATTAAGAAGCAATCATATTAAGAAGCTATCATCGTAGGATATAACATACAACAATAGGTAGACATTCTTCACTCTTCACTTCAAGCCTCTACTATACACCTGTTACATTTTTTAACCTGTATGGTCCCTAACAGTAGGTCCTGAGGTAGTAATTCAATAACCTGAGGTAGAAATTCAGTCTGCCTTTTCAATGTTAAAATGTTCAACATTAACCATAAGATCATATTAATAAGCAATCATCATAGAAAACCACATATCACACTAAGTATTAATCTTTGTAAACATCTGGTTTGGTAAATATTAGTACATATACATTCAACATTAGGTGTTAGTTTTTGTAAACATTTGATTTGTTATACATTCTTCCCTCCTCACGTCGAGCCTTAGCTAAACGCCAGATGCATTTTGTTTGATTGGTGTTTCTCTTGGATATAGTCTATCCATTGTTTCCAGTCTGTCAAATATTGTTCATTGGAACGACCCTTCAAGTATGCTGATATTTTTGCCATTTCCGCCAGGTTTGTTACTTTCACTGTCCATTCTTCCATAGGCGGTATTTCTGGGTTCTTCCAATATTGTCCCACCAACAATCTCGCTGCTGTAATCAAGTTCAGAAATAAGTTTGTCTCTGAGGTAGTGATGTCCTTTGTAATCCCTAACAAAAAAACCTGAGGTAGAAATTCTATGCGCTTTGTGAAAATGGTTTGGAGTGTCCACCATATCTTCCTCCAGAAGGCTTTGATTTTTCTACATGTCCACCATACATGAAAGTAGGTAGCTTCCCCGTCTCCACACCTCCAGCATTTGGGCTGGGAGTCTGGGTAGATGAGCGATAGTTTTTTCGGGTCGAGGTGCCACCTATAGAACATCTTGTAGAAGTTTTCCCTTAAGTGTTGCGATTTCGTGAATTCTACGTTCCTCACCCAGATTTTCTCCCACATGTCCATGGCGATAGAGTGTCCAAAGTCTTGTGCCCACCTCACCATACAGTTCTTGACTAGCTCGGTTTCAGAGTCCATTTCTATCAGAATGTTGTACACTCGTTTGATGTGCATGATCCCCTGATCTCTAATCTGCTCAATTAGTTTCTCGTCGGTTCGGGAGAAGCCCTTCTTCTTATCTTTACCCCACCTTGATTGCAGTTGTACATATGATAGCCAGGTACCTCCTATTCCTCTGTTTGCTAACGTTGCTTGGGGTATCAAGAGGAACCTATTTTCTTCTCCCAGTATAAGTTTACTGTATGGCACCACTTTTTGCCCTTGGGATGTGTTTGTGTCCCCTATTGCGTGTCCGGGGATCGTCCAGATGGGAATCTTGTCGTGTAGGAGGTGTTTATATTTCTTCCAGACCCATAACAATGGGATCCGTAGTGGGTTCTCCTTGAAGTTCCTGTCTGCCTTTTTGTCGTATACTAAGTATGCGTGCCAGCCAAATAGTAGACCATGCCCTTCCACATTCAGTATTCTATCATTTGTCATATTGATCCAGTCACTCACCGCCACCAACGTCGCTGCATAATAGTATAGCTTTAGATTAGGCATTTTTAGTCCCCCTCTCTTCCTTATGTCCTGGATAATTTTTAGTTTCACCCTCGGTCTCTTGTCATCCCAAATAAATTTGGTGATGCCCCTCTGCCAATTGTCCAAGTCCTCGTCCTTTTTGAGTATGGGTAGCGTTTGGAAGAGAAATAGAAATCTTGGCAGGACGTTCATCTTTACAGCTGCTATCCTGCCCAGCAAGGATAGTCGTAGTGTTTTCCACCTTTCCAGATCTTCTTGTATCTTGCTCCACAGCACCTCGTAGTTATTTTTGTATAATTTCGCATTCGTTGTTTCTATCTCCACTCCCAGGTACTTAACTTTCTTAACTATTTCACAACCCGTTATTCTTTCCAAGTCCTGTTTTGCTTTGCTGTCTAGATTTTTAACTAGCATCTTCATTTTTGATATATTAACTTTAAAACCTGATACCTTGCCATAGTCTTTCATTATCTCCATCAGACTCCTTGTTGATTGTACTGGTTGCGATACTGTCACCAGTAGGTCGTCTGCAAAGGCACACAGCCTGTAGTCCTGTTTTCCAATCTGTATGCCCTTTACGTCCTCTGCTGCTCTTATCTTGTTCAGCAGGATCTCCATCGTTAAGACAAATAGCAGTGGTGATAGCGGACAACCCTGCCTCGTGCCTCTTTCTATATTGAATAGGTCTGTTAGTTCGCCGTTCACGATGATCTGGCCCGTTTGTTTCTGGTAGATTGCTGTTATGGAGTTGAGGAACTGCTTTCCCATTTTCATCCCCCGGGCTAGGTTCGTGAGGAATGGCCAATTCAGTCTGTCAAAGGCTTTTTCTGCGTCCACAAACATGAGGGTTGCAGGTACCTGGTTGTGTCTTTCTAAGTACTCTATTATGTTCAGCAGCTGTCTCACGTTGGTTTTCATCTGACGTCCTTGTATAAACCCCGTTTGGTCCGGGTGAATTATTTTTTGTAGTACAGTCATTAGTCTGTTGGCCAGAACCTTTGTAAAGATTTTGTATGTATTCAATAGTGAGATGGGTCTATAGTTCGGCGGTTGTGCATTATCTTTTCCCTCTTTGGGAATTAGAGAGATGTATGCTGCTTTCCAGGAGGGTGGGACTTGGCCGCCTTCTTGTATGTTGACAAAAAGTTCTCTGAGGGGTTCTATCATTTCCTCTTGGAGATGCTTGTAATAGATAGCCGTTATCCCATCCGTCCCGGGTGACTTTCCTGTTTTCAGTTGTTTGATTGCTGAGTGTATTTCCTCCTTTGTGATTGGGGCATTCAGGGCATCTCGTTGTGTATCGGTGAGTACCATTAAGTTTTCGTTTTGTAGAAACTTTTCTATCTCTTTGTCCTGTATCTTCTCCTCGGCGTATAGTTTTGAGTAGAACTCGGTGAAGGCTTTCTTGATGATTTCTTGTTTGAATTCTTCCTTGCCTTTGTACTCTATCTTTTCAATTATGTGGGCTTTCTGTTTCTTTCTTAGGGTATAAGCCAGCCACCGCCCCAGTTTGTTAGCGCTGCAGAATGTCTTATGTTTTGCATATTGTATATCCCTTGCTACTTGATCCGCCATCAGCAGGTCGAATTGTTTTCTCAGTATCTTAATTCCTTCTTTTGTGGCTTTGTCCTCTGGTCTTTTTATTAATAATAGCTCCTGTTTCTTTATCTCCTCCTCTAGCTCCTTTCTTTTTTGTTCTTGTGTGCGACGGTGCCTAGCGTTCATGTTCATGAGGATCCCGTGCATATATGCCTTGCTAGCGTCCCAGATCATTTCAATGGGTGTGTCATTGTTTATATTTATACTGAAGAATTCCTTCATGGCACTTTTGCATTCAGCCACCCTTTTCTCGTGTCTAAGCAGGTTTTCATTGATCCTCCAGGATCTCCTCGATTTCCGATCTTGTCTTAATTCCATCCTTACTGGGTTATGGTCTGTTAGTACTTTGGGTAGGATTGACACAGCGTTTAGGCGAATTAGCAAGTCACTAGATGTCAGGATGAAATCAATTCTGGACAACAACTGATGCCTGTCGGAAAAAAAAGTGAATTCTTGCTCTTTGCCGTGCCGTTCCCTCCAGATGTCTGTCAGTACAAGGTCTTCCTTCATGTTGTAGAAAGATTTGGGCAACTTGGAGTGCTTTTGTGGTTTAGGTTTTGTCTTCTTCTTGTCTAAGGCAATCTCTATGACCCCGTTCCAGTCCCCCAGTATAATACATGATCTGTAATTAAATTGTGTTAACTTCTTGTGTATCTTTTTGTAGAATTTTCCTTGTTGTTGATGTATATGCATATATGCCCATCACTAGAATTTTCTTGTCATCCTGTGTCACTTCGATTGCTAGGTATCTACCCTGGGAGTCCGACTCTATTAGCTTGGCTATTACATGTTTCTTCACATATATAACAATCCCGTTCTTCTTTTGTGGTGCCGCTGCGACAAAATGCGTACCTAGTCTGTTGTTAAGTATTTCTGGTCCGTTGCTCTGATGTGTGTTTCTTGTAGGCAAATTATGTCGTTTCCTCCTTGAAACAGATAATGAAATATCTTCCTCCTTTTCTGTGGGGAATTTAGTCCGTTGACGTTCCATGTCAAGTATTTAGTCGTCATTGTTGGTTTCAGGATACTCTTCCGAGACCGCTTCCATTCTATCTCTTGTGGTCTTCTTTGGTCTCATTCCCATGGTATCCAGGTTTGTGTTTGAGTTGCATATGGGGATCGTGTCGTGCTGCTCTGTGCGTTTGGTGGTGGATCTTGTTATCCTGCCCTCTGCAGTCTGTCCTGTTCCCTTGTTGTTGTTGTTGCTGCTTCCTGTTCTCTGTGTCGTCGTGTCTCGAGTTGGTCTTTTCCTTTCTCGTGTTCCTGCATTGGTCTGTCGGTCTGGTGATCTTTCTGCGTCTTCTCTCGTGGTGTATTGGGGTCCCTCCGGCGTCAGTTCCTTTTCCAGGAATTCTCTGGCTTGTTGGACCGAATTCAGGTGGTGTCTTTTATTTTTATAGGAAAGTGTCATCCCCGTGGGGGTTTCCCATCTGTATCGCAGAGCATGTGATCTCAGTTCGTCGACCAGGAACTTGTATTCCTTTCTGTCTCGCAGCATCGTCTGGGGGATCTCTTTCAGTACTTTCACTTCTTGCCCCTTTATGTATAAGGTCCTGTTGTAAGATGTGGCTGAGATGTGGTTCCGGAATCCCTGCGTCGCAAAGTGGATGACCACATCCCTTGGTTGGTGCCTGTTTGTTGTCGTACGTGCGCCCACTCTGTAGATTCTGTCGATTTGCCATTCGATAACTGGGGTTGGCTTTCCCAGAAATGCTGCCAGGGCCTCTATAAAGGTTCCGATCAGGCCCCCTTGGGTTTCGTCTGGTGTCTCTTTCAAGCCTCTAAACCTGATTGCAGACGCCATTTGCCAGTACTGTATCATGGAGGCTTGGTCTTGGGCCACCCCTTTCATCTCTGCTATCTCCGCTGTCTGGCCTTCTACTTGATTCTCCACTTTCTCCATCCGTTTGTCCACCTCCTCCCTGATTTCCTGGAAGTTTTTCTCCATTTCCTCCCCTATTTCCTTGTAGTGTGCTCGCATTGCCTCCTTCATTTGCTCCAAATCTGCAGCCATCGCCTTGCGTTGCTCCTCCCATTTTCTCTCTAGCTCTCTACCTTGTTCTTGCAGCATTTGTTTTGTATCGTTGTATCTTTTCTCCATCTTTGTGTCCATTTCCACCAACCTTTTATCCATTCCATCCATCCTTTCAATCAGCGTTTCTATTGCCTCTTGTAATTTTTGTATCATGTGTGCTGTTGGGCTGGCCTGTGGAGGTGTATGGTTCTGGGTGCCTGTATTTGGATGGGAGGGTGTGGGGATGGGTAGAGTAGTTCCTGGTGGTTTAGTACGCTGGGCTGGGGAGGATACAACTCCCTTCATTTGTGTCAGTGTGGTCTGTTTGGATGCCATCTTGAGCTTGCCCTCCCTTTGTCCTGGCACTGTTTTGGTTTTGGTTTCCAGCTTGGGCCAGGTTAGGCACTAGATTGTGATCTGGTGCTGGTTCAGTAATCTGTCCTTTCTGTGGGAGGAGGGGGCTTCAGGGTTCAGGCAGTGCAGGTCTAGGGGGCTGTAGGTAGGGAGGTCTGTCTGTGGTCAGGGAGCCTATTCAGTGCCTTTGTCTTAGCTTCCTCTTCACTCCCCTCTGCCAGCCTGTTCCTTCTCTTTGTTCTTTTCTGGCTCTGTCTTGCCCCTCTTTCTCTGCTGTCTTGCCCAGGTCACTTTTTCCTTTCTTCTGGCAGCCTGCATTTACAGATCCCTTCTGCCTTTCTCTAGTAGTGCTCCAGGTTGCCTTCCAGCTTTCTTCTTCCTCCCACCTTCTTCCCTGGTAGGTTCTGCCCTTTTCTGATTCCCTGGGGCTCCCTTTCTGGTGGGTCTGGGGCGCAGCGTGTGGGGTAACACTCACCAGTCCCTCTGCTTGGGTCTTCCCCCGCTGTCTGATTTTTAGTCGCCTCCCTCCTTCCGATGTTGCTCTCCGCCGGTTCTACTTGCCTCCTCCTTTATTCTCCGGATCTGGCTCCCTCTTCCTTTCTTCCAGCTCTCTTTTCCTCTTTCTGTTTGTCTGGGGGTCGTTTCTGGGTCTGCAGACCCTCCTGGCGGCCCTTGCTGTCTTCTCCGGCTTCTTCGGCTTCTTCCTCCTTCTTTCTGTCCCCGCTCGCGCCGGCTCTCCTTGGCAGCGCGGCAGCGCGGCAGCGCGGGGTCTTCGGGCCTGCCGGCCGGCTGGCCAGCCACTGCCGGCTTCCTCGGCCCCTTCCGTGGCTCTCCAGGACCCCTCGGCTGCGGTTTTCACCTTGCCGGGTCGGGCCGGGGGTCCTCTTCGATCCTCTCTTCTCCGCCGGCGATTCACTCCCCCGACGGCCCGTTTATTTTATTTTGAAAAACGCGCCATCCCGGAGCTCTCGGAGGTTGGCTCCGGTCCGCGTGACCGGAACCGGAAGTCCCCCGTCCAATCTCTTTTTAAAGACTTCCAGTGTTGGAGCATTCACAGCTTCTGGAGGCAGGTTGTTCCACTGATTAATTGTTCTAACTGTTAGGAAGTTTTTTCTTAGTTCTAGGTTGCTTCTCTCTTAGGTTAGCTTCCATCTATTGCTTCTTGTCCTGCCTTCAGGTGCTTTGGAGAATAGTATTACTGATGTCAACTTAGAAATTCTTCTCAATATCTGAGGAGCCAATTGATTGCCTTAATTAAAATTGCACATGTTTTCAATTCTTACAAATATAACATTAACGGAGAATATTTGTAGCTCAGGTTGAAATGAGAGATCCTTGGTGCTCTCTGAGTTTGCTTATTTTCTTGCAGATGTTTCATTACCCTAACTAGGTGACATCATCAGTGATGTTATCTAGTTAGGGTAATGAAACATCTGCAAGAAAATAAGCAAGCTCAGAGAGCAGCAAGAACCGCTCAAACATAAAATTCCTCTCACCTCTAGGACATGATTATCTTATTTTTAATTAGCCTCAAATAAAGAGCACCTGACAGTGGGTGCGGTGAAGGCTACAGTCAACTATGTGAGTTTTGACTTGCATGGATTATCATTTTCAAATCAAAAAGTTCACATAATTCATATTACAATCTAAGCCAGGCTCAATAAGTCAACCCAGCCCACTTCCAGGTTGAAAACAATGAAAAACAAATAGGTTATAGCAGTTTGAGTTTTACTCATTCTTGATTATAAAAAAACTGAAGTCTGGTTTTCTGGTTCCTTCTGATTAGAGGACTGATTCTTGCTAAATGATCCCCAGAACAAATGGGGACATATTGGGTCATATCTGGGTCTCCTATCTGAGATGAAGGGTTAAAACATGAGGTGGAGTTGGCACAACCTGGATCCTAACTATCCTAACTTTGAAGTGGCTTCAAATATCTGCCCTAATCAATGGTACCTGAGATGATCCATATATGTCAAGCTGTTTTTCTTTCTTGTACAAAGAGTAACTATTACATTGTTGCATCTTTATCAGGACAAAGCTCAAGAGATTGTATTCCTTGGGATTTGTCAACATTAAACATAGCGCCAGGATATTCATCACCAATGCATAGCCATTCAGTTGAGTTATCCATCACGTTACTATAAATGACAATTGAAACAGTAAAAGTATCAAGCAACTGATTTATTGAGTTGTGGATTCAACCTTATTGAGTACTGTGGGTTTATTGTGAATGTACCAGGATTGATGTGGAGAATCCTGTTCATACCATCTTCCCAAAAGTGTTACAGTTAAAAGGGCCTGAGAGATATTGTTCTGACTGATGAGTCGTCCATCTCTCAAAACCTAGGAATGAATGAAAGAATGTCAGTAATACAATTAGTTAAATAAGGTGTAGATTTCTCCTATTAGCTGAGTCAAGGCATTTTTAAAGTAGGGGATTAAGAGGAGACGTAGTTCTTATAACATAGTATAGAGAAGATCCCAGAGTGACTACCCACATATTTGGATAAGGCTGGGAAAGGCTCCCAACTATGAGAGCCACAGTTAGTCAATGTAGATAATACTGAATTTGGATCAAGATGGAGAAATAATCATGAGGACCCCCCATCAGTGGACATGTCGGTTAGGGCTGCTGGGAGATTTAATTAAGCAACATCTATAGGACTATAGATTTCCCACTCCTGAATTCAATAAATGTGGAGAAGCCAACGTTAGCAACAGGATTTTAGCTCTATAGGACCATAGGACGAACATCAGCTGATGGCTCTTATTTTGATGATATTCAGACAGCTTTTGAAGCCATACAATATTTTTAATACAAATTGCTTACTCGCAACAAGACAGTTTAAAAATTGGGTATTTAGAAATAGGCATCCTTCCATACTATATATGGCATAATCTAAAATTATAGATTACACTATATAGACGCTGGTAGTCTGCAACTTACAAGTATAATTGTTCCTGGAATGCGACCGGGCCCAATTTTATGACCTTTTTGCAGCAGTCATTAAATGAATCACCATGGACATTAAGCAATCTCCACATTTGTTAAGGGAACCCATTGTCCACAATGGGTGGGTTTTGCTGGAAACCAGAATACCGATTGGTAGCAAAAAAAAAACCAACCCTTCATAAATCATGATGATCATGTGACTATGGGACATGGCAAAGACTGTAAAAGCAGTGTGGTTGCCAAATGCCCAAAATGTGATTATGTGATTATGGAGGGGCCCCCAGCCATTGGAACTTTGAATCTGGGTCAGAAGTAGCCCTGGAGAGATCAGTCTTAACTTTGAACGATTGCTAAGTGACCGATTATAAATCAAGGACTACCTGTATAACAAGTTACGTAATACTGTGTAACTATTACCTGCATGGACAGCTTTACTTCATACAAAAAAAATTAATTGATACCTATCTTGTGCTGCATAGAAAACATTATTTTTTCTGTCCTTCCCACTTTAAATAGAGAAAAAACTCTGGATGGATGGTGTTTTCCCTTCCTTCAACACTCCCTGCCCCAATGCCCTTTGCTTCCTGAAGAAGTGAAATAGGAGGAACACAGTTTCCTCCTTCTGACATAAATAATCCAGTATTATTCTTTATGTATACGGGATTTTCTTTGGCTTACTTTGGTTTAATTACAACCTTAGATAATGGCAAAATATAAATACGATGTAGATCAATCTCTGCTCTATACAATGTGACACATTTAACAATGAGTGGTCTCCATACAAACTCAGAGATCAAGCAAGGCAGTCAAGTAAAAGACACCATGGTGAGAAACCACATTTTTTGGCTTCCAAGAAGTGACAAAGACACCTTCTCCTTCTGAACCTTATTAAGGAATTTGTTTCTGCACTGCTTCTGTTCAAGACCAGTTTGGGTCACATCCCCTTGACAATATTTGTGTACTTAAGATGGGAAAGACCGTCTTATCTACCATCTTTGGTGGACTTGTGAAAAAGCAAAGAAATACATATTTTAAGATTCTTAAAGTGAATATAAAAAATAAATCAGGAACTTTTATTTTAGGTTTAATGGACAAAACAACTTTTAAAAAACGTGGAGCCTTGTTTCTTAACAGCAGCAAGAATGGTTTATGCACAAAAACGGAAAGATGCGTTCATTCCCGGAATAGTGACAAATAGCAGGAAAACTGATGGAACTACCAGAGATGGCTAAATTAACTGCTCTAATCAAAGAAAAGAATACATTCAAATTTGTTTCTAACTGGAAAATGCTTCTGGATGTCCCAAAGGTCCTTTTTCAGGAGGCAACTGGACTTTATTTGAAGATGTTTCACTTCTCATCCAAGAAGCTTCTTCAGCTGTGACGGGATGGTGGGGAATGGAAGGATTTATATTCCTTGCAAAGAAAAACAAGACAGTCCAGTTGCCTCCTGAAAAGCACCTTTGGGTCAACCATGACTTGGATGACTGAGAATCTCCACAGACATTTCGCTTCTGGATGTTGTTTTTGAGATGGAGGAAAAAATTGAAACTTTGGCTTTGGGTTTTGCTGATTAGTTAAGTTTGTTGTTATAGAAATATTAAGTATATAAAAATAAGAGGTTGGGGCTGTCATGTTATTATGTTATTCTACTAAGCTAAAAAGAGTCGGAAGCCAATGCTTTCCTTCTTCTTTTTCATCTTTATTCTGCACTTTTTCCTTTCCCCTTTTCCTTCCCTCCCCCCATTTTTCCCACTACTTTCATTTTCATTTGTATGTTATACTTTGATAAATTTAATAAAATTATAATTTAAAAAAAAACCAACTTACCCGAAGCTCGCCAGGGGCCAAGCGAATCCCACTGAGTAAAACCTCTGGGAAGACGTAGTTTGTGCTAAAGTTGCCACAGAGAGAATAGAATTCAAATATGGAGTCTGCAGTAGTGGCTGGCCTGCCACAGGTCTGAATGTGTGTACCTTCACACTTCAGCAATGTGCAGATCTGGAAGGAGAAGAAAACAATACTTGGAGAAGTACTCATTATACAGGAAGTAGGTTGCTACTATCAGAAAAGGAACCACAAACCAGTTGTCTTAATTTCCTCCATAGGAAGGAACTTCTGTGGAACACACTCATGTGAATGTTGGTGGCTGGGGGAGAGGCGCAAGTGATTGTTGACACAGAATTAGCAGATGAAGGCACAAATTCAGCTTGGCATGAGAGGAATTCCTGGTGTCATGGTGACCAAGGACTTGCAGCTATATACATCTCAGTATATCAAGGTTGTCCTTGACGTACGACCAAAATTGAGCCTATAATATCTGTTGCTAAGTGAGACATGTGTTAATTGGGTTTTGCCCCATTTTACGACCTTTCTTGCTACAGTTGTTAAGTGAATCATTGCGGTTGATAAATTAGCAACCCGGTTGTTAAATGAATCTGATTTCCCCGTTGACTTTGTTCATCAAAAGGTTGCAAAAGGGGATCACAGCAATGGTCATAAGTATGAACCAGTTGCCAAATGTCTGAATTTTGATCACACTGGGATGCTACAAAGGTTGTAACTAATGAAAATTGGTCATAGGTCACTTTTTCAGTGCCGTTGTAACTTAGAAAAGGTCACTAAATGAACGGTTGTAAGTTGAGGACTACCTGTGGTTTGCTGGATATGTGCATTCCAGTTTCTCTCTCTCTCTCTCTCTCTCTCTCTCTCTCTCTCTCTCTCTCTCTCTCTCTCTCTCTGGAAGTGTTTTTTAAAGTTGATATATTAAGCTGTGTGGACTTTGGGGAATTCTCGGTGTCAAAGTCCACACATCTTAAGTTGCCAATTTGAAAACACTGCTCTAAAACAAGCCAAGCCAAGAAAAAAATGCCAAGCAGAATCATAAGTTGAGTGCAGCTTAGTCTCAGGGATTCAATTGCTTGAGCAATGCCTTTGCAAGTAAAAGATTGCTTCAAAAATAATTTGGCATTTATTTGCATGCTGCTAAATCTTCTGCCATTTTTATAATGCCTTTTTAAAAATAAAACAAAATTTCCCCTAACTTCAACAGACAAAAGCCAAACAAAATTAATAGAATTAATCTGTTCTAAACATAATAAATACTAAATCATAGTAACTATGATATATAACCTTAAAATGTAGTCAAACATCACAAGCAGCAGCAGCAGAAAAGTTAACAATGGTCTAAATAGCAAATGTGTTTCAGATCAATGTTTGTATTGATTAAAGTGGCCAGGGAAATAAACATATCTCTGCCAGAGGCCAAAAAGAAAATGTCTCTCAGAGCTGCCTGGAGAGCAATAGCCTAGTACAGAAATGTCAAACTTGCGACGTTACGTGACGTCACGCAACATATCGGGCCGGTTTTGCCATTGCCAGCAATGGGGTGGGCACCGCTTCCACGTGACACATCCGGCCCACAGGCCAGCAGTTTGACACCCCTGGCCTAGTAGGAAGGGGAGGTAAAGTGAGATGAAGGAATAGGCAAAGCTTACTGAGAGAGGCTATTCCAACACTGAAAAGACCCATTCCTAGATGGTTGCATGTTCATTTCATTACAAAATCCCAAATTTATGGTGGACCTAAGCCTGACAGAAATAGCCTATCATTTCAAACACAGCTTCTGATTCCATACATTGTGCAGGCTCCAGGGAGCCATCAGGTGTAGTGTACAGGTTGGCCAGCATTCTGTGCAAAACAAATGCTCATAGCATTGGGAGAGTCCTTTATCCAAATATTCACAGCTTATTGACTCCATATCAATACTTCCAGTGACTTGTTATCCAAACATATCCTTGCAATGTATTCTTGCATGATTATCATTTTGGTAGCCACCAAAAGTATCAATGAATATAAGGCTCATTAATTAGAATCCATATAATTAAAGTATGAAACTAAATATCCTATTCTTATGGCAGCCAGTGTCAGCTTCCTACAGGACATGGTAATTCTGTGTGATGGAACGTTATCATGCATCCTCGTGAGAATAAGAAATTTAGGACTTATTTTTCTTCTTGCTCATAGAGACTTTATTCATCATGTGTACAATGCAGCCACAAAGTGATCGATTGGATCGATTATTTAAACTAAAAAAGTATACTTAAGCTTCCAAGCAAGATATTGAGAATAAAGTGCTGAAGTTTATCTACACATCAGCCTGCAAATTTAGTGGGCATCTAGTCTTTCATCTTTCCCTCTTGCATTTCCCCCCATAAATAAAAGAGTACCTGTAAGTAATATCGTCCTTCAGCCACATGGAAATCATCAAACGCCCCTAGCACGTAAAGTTCATCTTCTATTACCGGTTCTTCCCTCATCCTGTAGCTTAAATGGCAGCAGAGTCTGTTCTGGCACACTGTAATATTGTCAGCTTGTTTTGTAAGCTTAGAAAAGGTGAATGGATCATGGAAAAGAATTTCAGTGAAAGTAGGGTATTCATGAAACTGGTCAATAGTTGTGGCATATGAGCTCCAGTTAACAGTAGGAAGAGGGGTGGGAAAACGAGAAGGATGGGAATAGATTTCTGCAACCAAAAGGTGCCCATTCATCGATTTATCATCATAATAATATGCTTGGGATCCATATGGTGTGTAGATACCACTGCCTAAAAAATGACAAGAATAAAAGCAATTTTTCTCATCCTGTCTTTGTAAGACATACAGTATACATTATTTCTTCTAGCCTACCCCAAACATATTTAAGAAAACACCCCCCCAAAAAATACACATATAATTCTGAAAAAAGATCAAGAAATGTATTCATATACCCAAGCCACCCAAAAGCTTTCTCTTTTCCTTTTTTTCTTTTTCTTTCATGAGGAAGATTAGAATAGGAAGAGACTACATTCTGCTTAAGGAACTAGTAGAGTTCCAGGCTCTCACAGTTTTTTTTTTTTTAAAAAGTGGTATTTATGTTTAGCAATGCAAAGAAATCAAGCAAAACTTGGCTGTTACTGCAGGATCCAATCTGGGTCAGTCATCTGGATCAGCCATTTTGTCTTCCGAGCTTTTGGATTCATACTGGAGCTCATCTTCAGGAAACTTCGCTCTAGCAGAGTGTGTGTTTTGAGCTGCTCTGTGTGTGATATTTATATGGTGCCTGCTGCATGTGACTTTTTAGATGTTGATTGGGGTGTTGATGACTAGCTATTAAGTCATTGGCTGTTGTTTGCTTCTACTGCCAAGCCTTCGCCTCCTAAGTACTTGTACCATATAAATACCACACAAAGTGCACACTCTGCTAGAGAGAAGTTCCCTGAAGATGGGCTCCAGTACAAGAGTCCAAAAGCTCAGAAGACAAAACCGCTAGTTCCGATGACCAACCAAGATTGGATCCTGCAACGTTATCCTGGGACACTACTGTATATTCGCCTTCATTCATAGGCCATTACTGTTTATACACCTAATCAGAGATTATTTGTAGAAGCACAATAAAGAAAGAATAATACTGTACTCTGTATACTACAGTGATGGCAATGCCTTCCCTCCCCTCTGAATTTCTGTCTGCAGGGACACCCCAGCATATCTTAATTTTGGCAAGTGTGCATTAAGGGATTTCTCAAGGAAGAGAATTTCCAACCAGCTGGAGGTTCTCTACTGTCTGGTGAACAGAAACAAATACCAATCAATCCTTTTATCTCAACTAGTATGTTACCTGTCATTCTCAAGGAAATATTGTGAGTATTAGCTGCCAGAAGATTGACACGCATGCCCATGGCCCAAGCTGAATGGAATTCGATAGCAGTTAAATGTGGGAGGACGTTCATCCAGGCTGTAGGGAAAAGGATGGTGTCCACCGAGAGCTGGCTTACGAGGGCCACAGCGGGATCGTAGAAGAGAATGTCAAAGCAAGTGAAGAGGCCAAATTTTCCAAATGTGGTATCGAAGGTTACAAGTTCAGGCTCTTTAGGGAAATCAAATTGATGCTCTAGCCTAAACAGGTTAAACTGTTAAAAAGATAACACATTTAGGAAACAAGTGAGGTGTTTTTCAGTAAACATGTGACCAGCGTAACACTGACATCTGCAAGTCATTTTAATTGAAAGTGAAAGTGTAACACATTTTAAAATAAGAGGGCTGGGGGAATCCAAAACTTTTAAAATTCTGATTGACCTGTTTTCCTGGAACCTCTGGACCTATTAATAATGTAGCATCAGCACCCACTAAGTGGGAAGATCTTCTTCATGTAACTGAGTAACATGAAGAGATTTGTTTTCCATCGTATCCAGAAGCAAGCTGCATGAAAATACAGGAGACCACTGTAAGTGTGTCTCAGTTACATGAAGAAGACCTTCCCACTCAATAGGTACTGATGTAGACCATAAACTGGAATTATTTCTTTTAGGTATAATTTCAGAAAAGTATGATAAAAATGTGTATACTTAATATTACATATATTAACAGCAGCGAGAATTACATTTGCTCAATATTGGAAAAATGAAGAAATATCATCTGAAGAAGATATAATTAAGAAAATCTTGGACGGTGCAGAAATGGATAGGCTTACATTGAAAATGAAAGGGAAACAAGATTCAGAATATTTCCAAACATGGGAAATTTTTTTATAAATGGTTAGAAAAACGGAACAAAGAATAGGAATGGAAACTGTATTATTATTAATGTTAATATATAAACCCAGACAATGTGTTGCTTGCTAAATACTAAAGATTCTTATTGTAAAAAACTAATAATTTTATATATTTGTTGTTAGTTGCGAAGTCATGTCTGACCCATCGCGAACCCCTGGACAACATTCTTCCAGGCCTTCCTGTCCTCTACCATCTTCTGCAGTGACTCCATCCAGCCATCTCATTCTCTGTTGTCCCCTTCTTCTTCTTTTTTTTTAAACAAGTTTTATTGTTTTTTTCATTTTACAAACAAGTGCTTAGGAAACAACGTGATGACAGGGCAATCAATGATCCAAGAGCAAAACCATACATTTGTAATTCAAATTAAATCATTAAAAACTCCCTCTCTATTCCCTCAAATAGTATATTATATTCAAATTAATGTATTTCAATACAGTTAAGTCAATAAAAACAATCATCGATAACATTTCATCTATATGAATCCAAATCCTGTATTAAACTTTACTATTTTCAATTAGCATTAACCGGACTTCCGGTTACAGGTTGTGGAATCTGCAGCCTTGTAGAGAGATTGCTCTCTTTGCCGGCTGCTTTCTCTCTACCAGTAGACCCTTAATCGAGTCGAAAAGTTGCCCTGGAGGGGCAACTACTGCTGAGGAGGCCCTCGTCGACTGTGGAAGGGTGGCAGCTCCTTCCGTGGTCCGAGAATGCTTCTTAGGGCCGACGGAGGAAAGATCAGCCAGTAAAATGGCCGATCACTTTGCTGCTGTAACCAGAAGTCAGAAGAACATCTAAGTGCAAGAAGCACTGTGGTTGATCCGGGTGAGATTTTTTCCCCCTCTCTTAGTCCTCTTTTCTTTTTTGCTTCCTGTAAAAAGTATTTTTGGAACTATTTCCCTGTTTTAAGAAAGCAGCGTTTGTGAAACATTTGTGGGAAAAGAAGCTTAAATGGACTGAAAATTAACTTTAATTGTATTCTTTACTTTTCCATCTACTTTGGGGTCTTGAAAAAATTTCTATTATTGAACTTATTACGGGATTTAGTCTACATGTTAAGAATATATATTCTTTTTTTTCTTCCTTTTCTGATTTTGTTAATGATATTTTGGTGTTTGGGAAGAGATTTTACAGTCTACCGAGGACACCTTGTGGAGAAAGTTAAAATTGCAGCTGTCTTTTTTCCCTGTTTGATGTTGAGACTGGCTTGACCTTCAGATCATCATAAAAGGGAAAAGACAAAGAAATTCAACAGCTGTATTTGTGGGGGTGGACCCTGGTTAAATGTTTTTTGAATACAGCTTCCACTAAAAGATAACAGGACCGTTTCTAATCATATCGAAATGGAGAAAACCTGTTCACAACTCAACTGTAAACTTATATTGGGAAAAATTCATGAAGCCACTGAGCAAATACGTTTACAAATAAAAGAGAGTACTACAGAAATAAAAAACAGAAATTTTACTTTGAACCTACAAACTGACCTCCAGTTTCTATCTGAACATTCTACAGACCAAGAAACAACAGAAGCGGAACCAATCAACATTAAAGAAGATTCTACTTCATTTTATACACAACCTAATGAAATTTCTGATGAACAAGAAATGACTGTAATTAAATCACTCACAATCTTAAAACCAACAGAAATGGATGTACAAATACACCTAATTGAGAATCAGGATAACTTGGATAACCAACTACTAACTACAAAATGGGATACAATTGAGTATTCTACTCAACGGATCCAAATGTTGAGACTTGAATCTGTAAAACAACAAGAGGCTATCTACAAAGGAGTCAGGTCTCCAAAACAGAGGAAGGGATGCTCTTTTTTGACCCAAATGATACTACAAGGCACAATGAGAGACTTACTTGTTTATATTGAGGCTTTGTTATGGAAACCTACTTGGCATAAAAAGAAAGCTAGAATAAGATTTAAGAGTGTGATCCAAAACTCTACATAATGGGTTTAAAAGACTTTCTAGATACAGATTGATTTATGGTTTAAGATAGGTGAATAAGATGTTAGATTGAATAAAGATTTATTAAATAATTGAACTTAGTAAGAAGATGTTTGTTTGTGTATTAGCATGTTTGTTGTGGATATAACAATTCTGGGTGGGGGTTAAAGGAGTTAGATATAGATATTGATTGATTGATAGAGTATAGATTTAAAAAGTAGAGTAGAAATGTATTTTTGGAATAATATTTATGTTGTTAGAAAGGATAGTTATTTGGTAATGAAAAGAATAAGAGGGATTTTTGAAAAAGAAGAAATGATATTAATAAATGATTACTGACTATGTTAAGGAAAAAGGGAATGGAGAGACACCTGAAGTATTAATAACATTTTTATTGTGTCGTCCCCTTCTTCTATTGCCCTCAATCTTTCCCAGCATTAGGCTCTTCTCCAGTGAGTCCTTCCTTCTCATTAGGTGGCCAAAGTATTTGAGTTTCAACTTCAGGATCTGGCCTTCTAAAGAGCAGTCAGAGTTGATCTCCTCTAGGACTGACCGGTTTGATCGTCTTGCAGTCCAAGGGACTCGCAGGAGTCTTCTCCAGCACCATAGTTCAAAGGCCTCTTTTGTGCTCAGCCTTTCTTATGGTCCAACTTTCACAGCCATACATTACAACTGGGATACACACACACACACACACACACACACACACACACACACACACACACACACACACACATAAAAAAAGGAAAACAAATCTTTGCTATTAAATATTTCCTTTAGGGCTCATTTTTGGTTTCAACATTGAAATAATCTTGATTATATATGTGATATCATTGGGTACAACAAAATCTAGAGCAGTGGTTCTCAACCTTTTTCAGGTTGAGACCCCACTTGCCCCGCCCATGCGTGGCGCGACCCTGGTGCGCGCGCGCCGAAAAAACAAACAAAAAAAAGTGGCGGACCACAACGGGCTGATCCGCGCATGCACGGAGCGTGCGCGACGGGCCGAACCGCGCATGCGCGGCACGCGCGCGATGAAAAAAAAACAAAAAAAAACAAAATGGAGGACCGCGACGGGCCGATCCGCGCATGTGCGGTGCGCGCGACGGCCTGAACTGTGCATGCGCGGCGCGCGCGCGACAAAAAACAAAACAAAAACAAAAACAAAATGGAGGACCGCTGTGTCTGGCGACCTCCGCGAAATGGTCGTTCGACCCCAAATGGGGTCGCGACCCATAGGTTGAGAACCGCTGATCTAGAGAATCTCTAAACAAATGGGGATATATGGTGGCTTCTATTCTGCGATTATGGTGACATGCAGACAACAACAAATATCACTACCTGCCCTTTGTGTCCCAGTCAATGAACATTTGAGTACTTCATGGCAACTCAATTAATGTGGCTAGTTTCTGGGCAGCATCTGTTTAATTTGTTTAATGTGTACATATTTTTAATCTTGTATTTTAGTCCTCAATGTACATCGGACATTTAGTGACCTCGACACTAAACAGTCATTTACTGACCATTCAAAGTTACAACAGTTCGGAAAAAAGTAACTTATGACTTTTTTCTCACTTACAACTGTTGCAGCCTCCTTAAGTTCACATGATCAAAATTCAGGTGCTTGGCAACTGGTTCATATTTATGACGGTTTCAGGGTCCCAGGGTCATTGATCACCTTCTGTGGCCTTCTGACAAACAAAGTCAACGGGGAATCCAGGTTCACTTAACGACTATGTTACTAACTTAACAAACGCAAACATTCACTTAACAATAAATTGGGGCAAATTCACTTAATAAATGTTTCACTTAGCAACATACATTTTGGGCTCAACTGTGGTCATAACTCAAGGACTACCTGTATTTTAAATTTTATGTTATATAATGTGATTTATTTTAATTATGATGCTTCTGACCTGAATAAACAAACATCATTGGGAGAAAACGTAACTAATATGTAAATCTGGTATTGGATTGCATTCCAAAACTATAGAAGTTGATATTATGTAGAAGTTGAACTCTGGCTCTATCAAGACTAGGTTTCAGCTAAATAATTGTTCTAGTTAAGTGGAAAGAAAATGCTTCAGGGTGCCAAAGAATGAATTCAAGACATGTGGTTCTTAACCAGTGGTGGGATTCAGCCAGTTCGCACCGCTTCGGCAGAACCGGTAGCTAATTTTTTGTTGCCCAGACCCAGAATGAACTTCTGGAAGGGGCATCCATACCAAGAACCGGTTGTTCACATATTTGAATCCCACCACTGTTCTTAATTGATTTTGGAAAACCTTCCTTTATATTGTAAAAACGAGACAACAAAGCAATATTGTTTCCACATTTAATAATAGATTAAAGCTGAGCTAATTAATACTACTTATTTTGATTTTTACCCTCTTAAAGCTTATTTTTATCATTTTATCTTGTATTTTTACTTTAGTATTATTTTTTATCTTCATTATATTTCTGTAATAAAAAAAGAAACCAAAAAGAGTGGAATTAAAGAAATAGGCAGGTAGGTAGGCAGGCAGGCAGGGAGGGAGGAAGGAAGGAAGGAAGGAAGGAAGGGTGAGGGAGGAAGAGAGGGAGGGAGGAAGAAAGACAAGAAGGAAAGAAGGAAGGGAGGGAGGGAAGTAGAGAGGGAGGGAGGGAGGGAGGAAGGAAAGAAAGAAGGAGGAAGTGAAGGAAGGAAGGAAGAAGGAACGGAAGGAAGGAAAAGGAAATAAATAAATCTGCCAAATTAGGACTACATTATATCGGATGCCCAAAGCTCTCTTCCACCCTATATATCTGTTATGCTAAATCACTTTTGCTACATGTAATTCAGTTATCCTTCTGAAATCTCAGAGTTAGAATATGCTCTAGTGGACATATTCAGCCTCTGATGTTTAAAATAAAATTAACTCATAAAGGGGGATGTGCTTGTGTTTTGTGGGGTTGGTGGAGAAATAACAATTTCTTAAAAAATAAACCGTGAAATTTATAACCTTACCTTGTGGTACCGTGCCACCAGCTTTCCCTCTGAATCAAAGACAACATTTGTGTTGTACTGATAGTGGCCATCGCCAGGGCATTTTGAGTCCTCATTACTGCATTTCTTCTTATCACCCATATTGGCAACCACATAGATTGAATTGTTCCTAGCCAGACAGCTTAGCCTTTTTTGGACTGGAGCAGGTGCGAATCTAAATATGAGGAATCACAGAACTGAAGGATTAGTGCAACTGACCTTTGGGAGTTTACCTCCATGTTGGAGGACAAAATACAGAAAAAGACACCAAAACAGGCAATACATCAGAAGCAAGGCTATTTCTTTTTAAAATACAAAAAGAAGAAGCAGAAGCAGAAGCAGGAGAAGGAGAAGGAGAAGGAGAAGGAGAAGGAGAAGAAGAAGAAGAAGAAGAAGAAGAAGAAGAAGAAGAAGAAGAAGAAGAAGAAGAAGAAGAAGAAGAAGAAGAAGAAGAAGAAGAAGAAGAAGAAGAAGAAGAAGAAGAAGAAGAAGAAGAAGAGGAGGAGGAGTCATGGAGGTTGGAATAGGTGAGCTTTAGATGCTGTAACCTCTTCAAGCTATATTTCTATGTTTTTTCTTTTTTCACTGAAGAGGAAAAGATGCTAGAAGCAATCAGGCGCTTTCAATCAGTGGAACACCAGTTCCCTGGGGAAAAGATGAAATGAATCCTTCTGGCACTGGTTCCCTACTGAAACATATTTTGAATTAGTAACAATATAATTTAGTAGGTTGTTTATCTCTCTCTCTCTCTCTCTCTCTCTCTCTCTCTCTCTCTCTCTCTCTCTCTCTCTCTCTCTCTCTCTCTCTCTCTCTCTCTCTCTCTCTCTCTCTCTCTTTCATACACACACACACAAAAAAAAAGACTGGAAAGGGAATATTTGTGTTGATTATGAGAGCATGAATAGCACTAGGCCAACAAATTGCTTAAATCTAGACTCCCTGACTTTTCTTAATAAAAAACAAATCCTTGCAAATGTGTTCTATGCATTTCGTAAGTAATTGGGGGCTTTTATAAGAGATGTCTATAATAAATACTTGGTAGTTAAAAATAATTTCATTCTATTAAAAAGAATTTGTGGCTGTAAAGAGATCTTTTCCCTCTAGTTTTCTTTCACTTTGCTTTTCTCTGTTAAATGTGATTCTGTGCTCCAGACTTCCTTTTTTGCCAAATGATGTCTCTCGGGTTGCGAAATGCTGCCTTTTCTTGTGCCAAAATGTGATTTTGACCAAGCCATTGAAACTTAGCAGGAATGAAAAAAATGACAATACCTAGTTGCTAAGTGAGGGCAAAATACTGACCAAAATGCTTGGTTTCTTAAGGTCTCTGCAAGAGATGAGGATAGGTAGCAATGGTTCTGCCAACATGCTTGCACTCTTCTTTGGAAGAGCAAGCTTTGAATGAAAAAATTTCTTTGGGAGTCATGCTGAGTTTCATGATAGCAGTTAACTATCTTTAGCAAAACTTGAAAAGCTAAGCATTCCTGTATGTGTAGATCTGGGATGATCCTGTTTGAGACACCATCACCCCTCTAGGAACATAAGAAAAAGGGAACAGTGACTGGGTCAGCTAAGGCTGGCTAGATGCTAGTTTAAGTTCAAATTTGCATTCTGTTGTAAACATTTTGGGGGATCTTGAAGTAGATACCATTTTTTATCCTATTCCTTGAGTGGTTATAAAGACAGAAGTAGAGATTATGTGCACTGCCCAAGCTCTATAGAGAAAGTTTGCTATGCTTATGCTCATTACTCACTGTATTGCTGACAATTATTTCAACTTAGATTAAATCCATCTCAGTCTATTTAGCTGACAGATACTGCACAAAAGCAAAGCACCAGATACCTTTCAGGGTCAGTACATGGAATCCAGTTGACCTCTGGGTCTGGAATGTCCTCAAGGTAAGGATAAAGGGCTTCTCTGGTGAAGAAAAATCCATATAGGCCATCTTCTGGAGTCACAATGATATGTGCTCCCTGTCAAAAGAAGTGAAGGTAAAGCTCCTTCTCTTGCAGGACAACCATTTTACCCACAAATGCATTTTAGCAAGTAGTACCCAGTACCTGTTTTGCTGCTTTTTGGATGGCATCTTCTAAGATGTCCATATTCTGGTTCATCACTTTTAAGGCCTCTTCAGGGGAAACAGGCTTTGTTGTGGGTTCTGGCTGTATGACTGCATGTTCGTATACTGCCGCAGTGTATTTGTCCAATGCTAAAGCCTTCAGGCCTCCCAGGAGTATAAAAATAAAAGCATGCTGTAAAGATGAAGAGGAGGCCATTGCCATGTCCTTATAGACTGGGGAGAGAAAACAAGATCGAACAGGGAGATCTAGTGAAAACAGAGTGTTGGGAAAGATCACATATCTAGTCAGATGATCCCGGATAGCGTGACTGCTTCAGCTATTGAGCTGTGATAGAGTGCACCTTGAAATCAGTAACTACCCAATGCACTTTGAACTTTTTATGCTTCCAACCATATTTCTATCTTTTTGATTCTAATTCAAATAACAGCCCAAAAGAAGGAACAAACATTTGAATCTGTATGGTGGGATTCAGTCTGAGTAAACAGACATATTATTGTGCTCTTAGTCCTCTTCCTCTTTAGGAAAAAAAAGAATATTGTACTATTTTTCTATAAATATTCCAGTATTAAATATATAGCCTGAAATCTAGGTTCTCCAGATTACAGGCAGTCCTCAACTTACAAATGGTTGCTTAATGACCAGATTTATGACTGACCCTTTCTAAAAGCTACTTATGGCCCGATTTTGAAGTTACAATGGCCACACTCACTTCTGTTACTGTCAAGTATAGTCTCCCAAGTTTATTGCTATTGCCTCAGTTTGCCTTTCTCTTTTCTGGGAAAGTGGGAACACTTTTAAACAAACATTTACAATGGAATACTTTTTAAAGCAATTATCTTAACTGGAAATAAAACAAAAAACAAGCAAACAACCAATAACAATAAAACTTGTTTCACTCACCTTCCTTCTTTTGCAACTTCTACTTTTTGCTCTACTTTTGCTCTACTTTCTGTTTCCAGAAGAATTAGAGGCTGTCCAAATTAGAGGCTGGAAGGGCAGTTGCTTGTACTGGAATGTCCTTTCGATTTTGACTTACAGTTAACACATTGCTTTCCTAATACTATTAGGCATGTAGTACAAGCTGATTAGACCTCTCAGACTTCTGTTTGTTTCTTTCCAGGGAGAAACAAAGTTGCCCATAATTTCAATCTGGCATAGAAAGAGAGAAACTGGATAACTATATACATAAGTATGTATTTTTGATCCCTTCCTGTGATGATGGTTGATGCTATGAATGGAGTTGGGAGGGGGGGAGAGTCACATGAGAGGACCCATGTCTGGGATGCTGAATTGTTTAAAGTAGCAGAATTTTGACAATGGCGATCTTGGGATCAGTGGAACTGTATACAGTGATATGATTCAGGTATTTTTTTAAGGATCCTAACAATCCAAGGTCACAGGTGCTTCAGCTCACTGGCTCCCAAACTCTCGAGGGATGTTCCTGCGAATAAGCACTAGGATGGTAACACTCCAAATTTACATAGAAAAGGCCCTAAGAGTTCTCAACATAAAACATGTATTTAAAAATAATTCAACTCAGGCAAAATCCAATGGACAACCATTTCGATGTAATGTTAAGTACTAAACTAGAAACTACAAGACCATGAGTTTTCATCCCACCTTGGGTACAAAGCCAGCTAGGTGGTATTAGGCCAATCACTGTCACTCAGCCCCAGAAAGAAGGCAATAGCAAGCCACTTCCAAAATCTTACTGTTATGTGCTCCTGGCTATTTTTCTTTGTGACCAGAGGCAAGCTCGCCTGACCAATAACCAGGTGCTTCCACACCTAAAAGTGGAGGAAAGAAAAAAAAACATTTATCATTTATCCTGTGTCAGGGATAGATTATGCTTGTTCATGGAAGCTCTATCAAAAATTGTCAAACTTTTCTTTTTCTTTCCCTCTTTCACCTTGATTAGATGCCATGTTACATATATACCGGTATGTATATATACCGAAAGTTTTTTTTCAGACAGACCGGTCTGATTGATTACACCTTGGTATTTTGACTGCTATACTGCAGTTCTACTTTTTACAATCTCTTTTGCCTTGCAGCCCCCCAACTAGAGGCGTTAAGCAGGCTCTGACAAAGAGTTAAAGAATTAAGATGGGAGACTAATATTGTCAGAAAAAGAAATCTGGATTTGTAAATGTTTCGCAGTAGCGACTTGAGCCTGCTTAGCGCCCCTAGTTGTGGGGCTGCAAGGCAAAAGAGATTGTAAAAAGTAGAACTGCAGTATAGCAATCAAAATGCCAAGGTGTAATCAATCAGACCGGTCTGTCTGAAAAAAAACTTTCGGTATATACACCTTTGACTCGGCTGACAAAGAGGGAGGAGAGCCTGTGGCTGGGTGGTTAAACAACTGCCTAACATGTAAACTGCCCACGTTCGAATCCCATAAAGGGTTTTCTCCTGCGTAAAATTGGAAGTGTCTTGGCAACGTTTCAATGAAGTCCCATTTGTCATCTTCAGGCTGGTGTTTTTGGCTTCGTGCTTCTAGGAGCAATGTGCGATCGTAGCTGTTTCTTCCTTTTAACTGCCAGTGGGGGTATGAACTGATTGGGTGGGAGCTTGGCTGTGTTCTGATTGGGTGGAGGTGTGTTCTGATTGGTTAGGGGCTTGGCTGTGCTCTAATTGGGTGGGGGTTTGGCTGTGCTCTGATAGGATGGGGGAGTGTTCTGTTTGGGTGGGGGCTTTGTTGTGCTCAGGTTAGTCTGAGTTGCAGGGGGATTTGAGATGGTGAGCTGCGTTGCTGTTGTTTGGCTTCGCATTCGTGGTCGTGCCTCATCTTCATGGTGGGTGTCAGTTTGCTTCATGTATGGATTGGAGGGATTTAAAGTGGCTAATGATGCCGCTGTCGTCTGGCTTCTGGTTTGTGGTCGTGCCTCATCATCGGTGTGGGTTTGGGTTTGCTTTTTGCATGGATGTGTGGTGGTGACATCCTATCTGGTTTTCGTGAGTGTGGGTCTGGTCTCATTCTTTGTGTTAGGGACTCGTTTGTCAATAAAGGCGGGTTTCCAAATGGCTGGTAGGTGGGAGGTATCATCTCATTTATTCATGCTGTGTAGGCATTTTTCTATCTCAATGGCTTCTCTGATTATTCTGTTATTAAAGTGTTCAGTTTTGGCGATAGTTCTGGTCTTTTTAAAGTCAATTTCATGTCCTGTGGCTTTAAGGTGTTGGACCAGGGAAGAAGTTGGTTCCTCTTTTTTGACTGAGTTCTTGTGTTCTTCAATGCATGCACTTATTCTTCTGTTGGTTTGTCCGATGTATGTGGTGGGGCAAGCAGTGCATGGGATTTCATATTCTCCTTGATTTTCTAACTTAATTTTGTCTTTGGGGTTTCTTAGGATGGTGGATATTTTTCTGTTTGTGCAGAATGCTGTCTTGATGTTGTGTTTGTGGAGGATCTTGCTGATTCTGTCTGTGATGCCTTTTATGTATGGGAGGAAGGATTTGCCGTTTTCTTGTTCTCTGTCTTGGATTTTAGTGGGGGTTTCTTTTTGGATTAGGTTGGTAATATTATTTCTTTGGAATCTGTTGGATGTTAGTACATTAGTGTGTAGTTCAGTTTTTAGGTGTTGTTCGTCAGCTAAGCATTTTGTTCTGGAGATGAGTGTCTTGGCTATGGAGTTGATCTGTGCTGGGTGGTGGTGTGAGAGTGTGTGCAGATAGCAGTTTGTGTGTTTTCTTCTGGTAGATGGTGTGTCCTAGGGAGCCATTGGATTTCTTGTAGACTAAGACATCCAGGAAGGGAAGTTGGTTATTAGCTTCTGTTTCCATGGTGAACTGTATTTTGGGGTGTAGGCTGTTGAGGTGTGTGAGGAAGTTGTCCAGTTTTTCTTTCCCATGTGCCCAGATTATGAAGGTGTCATCTATGTATCTGAGCCAGAGTTTGGGTTTGTGATTAGATTTTTCTAGAGCTTGGGTTTCAAAGTGTTCCATGTAGAGGTTTGCAATGACAGGTGAGAGGGGTGATCCCATGGGTGCTCCTTCTATTTGTTTGTATTTTTGTCCATTATAGATGAAGTATGTGTTGGATAGGCAGTGGTTGGTCAGATCTAGGATGTGTTTGGGGGGGTTATATTTGTTTTGGATAGCTGTCAAGGCTTCTTTGATTGGTACTTGGGTGAAGAGGGATATGACATCGAAGCTCACTAGTAGGTCGCTGGGCTGTAAGTTTTGTTTCTTTATGATCTCTATGAACTGGAATGAGTTTTTTACGTGTGAGGTGATGGATTCTCCGTAGGGCTGTAGTTGCTTGGTGAGAAATTTGGCTAGGTTTTGTAGAGGTGAGCCTATGGAGCTGACTATGGGTCTAAGTGGGGTTCCTTCTTTGTGTATCTTGGGGAGACCATAGAACTTAGGGCATCTGGATGATTTCTCTCTGGGAATGATTCTTTGCTGGATCTCTTCATTAATGGGGGAGGCTTTTATTTTGGATCTAGTGGTTTTTTTCCAGATAGGTGGTGGGATCTGTGTTTAGGGGTTTGTATGTGGAGTCTTGGAGTAGGTTGGTTAATTTGGTTTGGTAGTCAGATGTGTTCATAACCACCGTGGCGTTGCCCCCACTGGCAGTTAAAAGGAAGAAACAGCTACGATCACACATTGCTCCTAGAAGCACGAAGCCGAAAACACCAGCCTGAAGATGACGAATAGGACTTCGTCAAAATGTCGCCAAGACACTTCCAATTATACGCGGGAGAAAACCCAAATAACCAAAGATCTACACACAAACACCCGCGAAAACCTCAGAAAACACACACACACACACACACACACACACACACACACACCAGCAAACTTATTGTAAATAACACATTCAGGATTTTAAAAGGTAAAGCACATATGTTCACTGATCAGCATTGAGCCAACATTTCTGGAATGCCTTTTTCTCAAGCAGATAATATTCAAATCACCCTGTGGCAGAACATCAAAGAAGTAATGGGCTAACTGAGAAGACAAACAATTGCCTCCCCCTCCCCCACTCCACCAAACCTGGCAAAGTAAAAATTATACAAAACTTTTGCTTTCAGAGAATAGTCCTCAAAATTTCCATATCATTTACAAAAGTGGCTTGCAAAAGCCTCCCTCCTAGGGCTGAACAAAAATAAACTGGCCCAAAATCACTCAGCCAGCCCTCATGGTCAAAGCAGGATTTGAACTCACAGTTCTCCAGCCTTGCAGCCTGTGGCTGTAATCCTGTAACCAAATTGGTTCTCCATCAAGGTTTCCCTTCCCCTCCTTGGCTCCACATATTTTAACAGATAAATAAATAAATGTTTTAAATAATACACCGTAGGATTGTTCATTTGACAAGAATGCCCTCCAATGCATTATTAAGGATAAATCCAAACTAAAATGCAAAAGAAAATCACTGAAGCATGAAACACTCAAAAACAGAATATCAGAGTTGGATGGGATCAGACCCTAACAATTTCTAACCTCCTCCCAAAAACCTCCAATGATGAAGCACCCACAGTTTCTGGAGACAATCCCACTGATTAATTATTCTCATGGTCAGGAAATCTTCCTCAATTCCTGTTCGTTAAAAAGACAAATATGCAGACAGAAATTGCCTCCCCCTCCCTTTTTTTCTCTGCATCTCTTACTTTTCCATGGCAGAAATTCTTGGGTTAAAAAAGTAACGAACTAAAGGTGTTTAAAATGATTGCTCAGAAATTTCACCCCCCTTCTCTACTCAGCTTACTTTAACAAAATAACTATCTCTTATTCTCACCTTCTTTCCTCAGCAAATCATCCATATTTTGCCATGAATTTCTCTCCCATCACTTCAGAGACACTTTTTTTTCCTCTTGGGACCTCTCTAATAATATGTTTCTTCCTCTTCCTTTCATTGTAAACACTTGCTATTGCCCTTCCATTTACTTCACAATAAGGTCTGCAACTTACTGTTTCTTTGTAAGAAAGGGAATGAAAGTAACCAGCCCCTTTTAAAGTCTTGGGGTGGGGATTACTCACACATACATTTATCGACACACCCACACATTTGTCCTTCAGCAGTCCTTCCACCACGGGCTTTAAACCCATTCTTTCTTCCAATGTAACGTTATGCTGTTTCTGGTAGATTACTTCACCAGGGTGTCAACCTCTGGCTGAAAATCCCAACTAAGGAAAACATCACAGTCATTAATTACTTTTATTGAGCAGAATCATTAGGACAGGTTGAAAGTGAAAGCTAGCTCTGAAGAAAAAGTGGGAAACAAGTAATTCAAAGAATGAATCTCCTCCTCTCTGACAGTTCAAATCACATTGTGCAATACATCTTCCAGTCATTGTTATGACAAGAAACTTAATTCACCAAAACAACTCTTCCACAGCTCTGTCTTTCTTACAATGATAAGAACATCTGTGAATCCAAAGCTCTCCCTGTCTCCTTTCCCACTGTTGGTAAGCTAGAAGCACACAGCGGCCCTAAAGGCAGTAGGGTTCAAAGTCACCTTTAAAGGATATGTGTGTGTGTGTGTGTGTGTGTGTGTGTGTGTGTGTGTGTACCCCTCTTCTATTGCCCTCTTGGGCCCATATAAGAGGATCCACTTTTCCTTGATCTCTCTCTCTCTCTCTCTCTCTCTCTCTCTCTCTCTCTCTCTCTCTCTCTCCTCCCTCCCTCCCTTTCTCTCTCTCTCTCTCCCTCCCTCCCTCCCTCCCTCCCTCCCTCCCTCCCTCTCTCTCTCTCTCTCTCTCTCTCTCTCTTCCCTAGCTGCTCACCTAATCATCCCATTCTCCTCTGGGTTAAACAACATATAAAAATATAGGTTGCGTTTCTCCCCATGAATATTCCATTGGTCCTAAAAAACATTTCCAACCATTTTCCTCCTTCAGTAGAATCTTCTATTAATTTGGGCAGTTCTTTCCTAAATAGCCAGATTTCAAAAGCTGTTAATCCCCTCCCCAGAAGGGTTTTCTCTCTCTTGTCACCCTCCAAACTTAAGGAACCTAAAGAAATACATAGGTTTCTATGAGTTTCTATAGATTAACTATCATCTTAACTCTCTCACACAAAATAGCAGTTCAGAGTTCTCACCCTTTCATCCTGGCCAGGGATAAAACTTCATGTGGCTCCTTTCCCTGTCTCTCTCTCTCTCTGTGTGTGTGTGTCTTTCCCTCTCTTCCATCTGATCATTCCCATTTTTTAACACCTTCTATTGTTCTTCTAATTACTTAAGAAACTAGCCTTCTTCATTGAAAGGGGGGTTGGAGCTTTTTCCTCTCTCGCATTTACACCAGACATAAACAATTTCCAAATATTGGCTTCCGGTTTGCCACGTGGCCGCCATGGACACCTGGGAGACAAGCTCCGTCTCCCCCGTCCAGTTTCGCATCCTGAGGGACCCTGAAAAGGGTTGAAAGTCGCCCCATAGAGGCGACCAGCAAGGAGGGGCTGTGGCTGGATCATGGGAGAACAACAGCTCTCCTGCTGGAGCCGGCGATCCCTCCAAACTGGCGGATGAAAGACTGGCCATAAAAATATGGCTCATCACTAGGCTGCAGACAGCCGAAGTCACACTCACCATCTGGCAATTTCAAAGCAACATGGAAAGGACTGGATGAGATCTACCTCTCTTAAATCCTAATTGCTTTCTGTACCTACACAGGCTGCTAAAGTACTTTATCCCCTGTGGAGAGGGAAGGGAGATTTCAGCCCTCCCTCCAGATATAGCGGTGACTGACTACCTAGGGGAGTTTAAAATGTTGAAAAAATAACTGGATCCTAATTGGGAATCTATCTCTTAGAATTCGTGGATTAAAAGACTCTTTATTTTCTATTTCTTATTTTTCTTCAATTTTTATTCCCTATTTTTATGGAAGATCTGGGTTTTTTCTTTTAAAATAGAAGAAAAAACTGAAAAGATTAAAATAACTTTGGAGAGACATCTTGTGGCTAAACTTGATATTGCAATCTGTTGTTGTGTAAAAGAGACTTGGCTGACAGCCCAGAAAGTGGATAAGATACCTGTAACCTTGAGAAGTTCAGCTGTGCTCTTTATTGAGTGGATTTCTTGAAAGTAAAGTCTTTTAGTTTAAATATACTATTATGGAGGAAGATCAGAAATGGATCTTCCTTATGGAAGAAGAGCAGGACCAAACTCTTTGTCTGTTGAAAGAGATTCTTCAAACCTTAATTATAGCTGGTGATGAAATAAGAAGCTACAGAAAAAAACAAGAAGACAGCCTGGACACGCAAAAGCAAATTATGACTGTAACTAAAGAATCATCTACGCAGGATACTACAGAAAATGTGGAACAATTACATATTATGACAGAAGACTCAACTGCTCAACAAATACAGCCAATGGAAAATACAGAAAAGAAATTGACAAAAGGGAAAGAGGTAAAGACTTCCTATTTAAAACAGAAGGACCCTGAGGATCTAAGGAAAACAGATGGAAGAGAAGATAAACAGTTCAGGAAATGGAAAGACAAGGAAAAGACCTGCTGGATCTGCTAGCCCTCCTTAAAAAATGGCAACTGGATTTTATTTCAATGTCAAATAATAGATATAATAACCCAAGGAGATCTGCTCGATGACCCCAAAGCAAGAACATGGAAAATGATTAGGCAAAGAAAGCAAGCTAGAATAAGACTGAAAAAGAATGGGGTTTTGATTCATAGATGAGATTTAAAATAGAATATACTTAAATAGATAAGATGGCTGTTATGAGAACTTAAAATAGAATATACTTAAGCAGACAAGATGTGTACTTTGAATATAAGATATTGTTATGAGTTGAGATAAAGAAAACTTTGATCAAGTAAAACATAGAAATATAAAACACTAACAATTAAATTTGAATATTGATTTGTGCATAAAGGTCTTGTAAAGGTGATTAAGACACATATAAGCTAAAACTTAATATACTTAAATGGATAAGACATGTATTATATATATATATCTATATCTTGAGTGGTTTTTCTGATGCATCCTGTCGGCCCAAATATGGGAGGAAGCAATCTTTTGCCTGTATCAGCTGTATTTTGGCCAACAGGGTGCATCAAAAAAACACTCAAGATAAATCTCCTCCCCTGACCTCTTCCCTCCCTGATATAGCTGACAAAGTGAGAAAGAGCTGTGGCCTATAGGTCAACACAGCTGCCTAACGTGCAAGCAGCCCAGGTTCGAATCTCAGAAGGGTATGTCTGGCTGATGAGAGCTAATCAGCTCGAAATACCTATCCCAGTCCCCCTTAATTCGTTGTTAGCAATTCAATTATATCTATCTATCTATCTATCTATCTATCTATCTATCTATCTATCATCTTAAAACCTTATTGATGAAAGTAATAAATATGTCTTTATGTAGCAGTAAGGGGGGAAATTATTAGTTCTAAATATGAGATAGTAGATATAAAGAGGAAGGAAGTATTAAATGTGGAAATAAAAGAAATTTCGGTTATTAAATTTAAGATTTTAAGGTACTTGAGAATTATTATAAAATAAGAATACTATTATTGCATTATTAACTTGTTGATGTAGACGGTAAGAACTTATATAGATAAATGTGTATTCTGAATATTAGACTTTGGGAGGAATGGTGATAAAGGAATTGGGGTCATCTAAAGTGTGGAAATGATAATTATTAAATGTTAAATTTAAATATTAATGGAAAATTAAAATTGAGAAAAAATGATTAGGTCATTGATTGTCTAAAGACTGACAGTTAAAACAACTAAGATATATATTAACTAAAATTATTGATAAATGTTAGAATGTTACTTTCTATTTGATTGATAGAACAAGAATTGTATTAGTCAGGGCTTTTTTTCTCATACGGTAGAACTCCCAGAACAGAGTTCAGGCACCTTTTTTGGATGGAACCTTGTAGGGTAGGCAAGGTGGGTTGCATGACGTGTGTGAGTTCCGGCACCTTTTTTTTTGTTAGAAAAAAAGCACTGGTATTAGTTAAAATATGAAACATAGATATTACGGAAGAAAGAGAAGGAATGGGAATTGTAACAGTTTGAGATCTATACTAATTATATCTATGTGTAATAGAATTATTGTACCCAGCCGCCATGTTGCTTTCAAATATTTAAATGTAATATTAGAAAATCAATAAAAATTTAAAAAAAAAACCCAATTTCCAAATATTTCACCCCAGGCATAACAATCATTATTTTTTATCTGGACTGTGATAGATCTGTTTTCAAAGTAGGCTCACTTCATAGCCTGCAAAGGGCTCCCATCCGCCAAACGACTGACCAAAACGTTCTTGAAACACATCTACCGGCTGCATGGTGCACCTAAACGGATAATTTCAGACAGGGGGTGCAGTTCACAGCTACGTTTTGGAGAAGTTTTCTTAAACTAATTGGATCATCTCAAGGTCTATCATCTGCTTTTCATCCATCTACTAATGGGCCTGCTGAATCCATAAACTCAATGGTGGAGCAATATCTCAGATGCTATGTTAGCTACCAACAAACAAACTGGACTGACCTCCTCCCTTTCACAGAGGTGGCTTGGGTGAAGTCTAGCGATGTGAAAGCTGACAGACTCATTAATAGGTTCTATAAGAGACACCCTAATAAACCGAAAGGCAATCCCTAACCTGTGCTTTTGTTTACATTAAAGTTTTTTTGTAAGGGGGCCCGGATGTCAACGCTGCTAACATTGGATGTTTTTACATTGACGACAGATAGAAATGTAGCCATTTTTTCCCTTTCGCTTTTAGAGTTAGATGATGCTGGGAGGGGGGGATGTGAATGAGATTCCAGCTAGACATAACACTAAAACATAGCGTGAGAATCAAGGTTATTGAACTCAGACCTGATAAAGAATTGGCGGGCTGGAGAGCTGGAGAGGAAGCCCGCACTTCAAGCTAATTGGGGAATGTGATTTATGACTGTTAATTGGAAGAGGGAATTGTGCTTTGATACTATGGTAAACAATGCCTCAAAGTTCTTTTGAAGAGTTTCATCTGTCGGAATCATGACAGCATCTTTATTAGGACAAAGCTCAAGAGATTGTATTCCTTGGGATTTGTCAACAGTAAACATAGCATCAATATATTCATCATCAATACATAGCCATTCAGTTGAGCTATCCATCACACTACTATTATAAATGACAACTGAAACAGTAAAAGTATCATGCAACTGATTTGTTGAGTTGTGGAGTCAACCTTATTGGGTACTGTGGGTTTATTTGGAGAATCCTGTTCATACCATCTTCCAAAAAGTGTTACAGTTAAAAGGGCCTGAGATATATTGTTCTGGCTGATGAGTCGTCCATCTGTCAAAACCTAGGAATGAATGAAAGAATATCACTAATACAATTAGTTAAATAAGATGTAGATTTCTCCTATTAGCTTAGCCAAGGCATTTTTAAAGTAGGGGATTAAGAGGAGACGTAGTTCTTATAACATAGTATAGGGAAGATCCCAGAATGACTACCCACATATTTGGATAAGGCTGGGAAAGGCTCCCAACTATGAGAGCCACAGCTAGTCAATGTAGATAATACTGAATTTGGATCAAGATGGAGAAATAATCATGAGGACCCCCCATCAGTGGACATGTGGGTTAGGGCTGCTGGGAGATTTAATTAAGCAACATCTATAGGCCTATATGTTTGTGGTAAATAAGGCCCCCCTCATTCAAGATTTAATCTCAGAGGGGGGAGCAGACCTGGCGGGTATAACGGAGACCTGGTTGGGACCAGAGGGCGGTGTCCCTCTGGTGGAAATGTGCCCACCAGGTTTCCTTGCATTCCACCAGCCGAGAGCTCAAGGCAGGGGTGGGGGAGTGGCGGTCGTGATCAGGGAAAGTTTCAGGCCGAGGGAGGTCACTGTTCCTCAGACGGCAGGCTGTGAATCCCTTCTGGTGAAGTGGGACCTAGGGGGTCCGAGGGCGGTGTTGATTACGTACCTGGCACCCTGCCACGTATCAACCTCCCTGCCCGAGCTCCTGAGCGTTGTCGCCGCGGTGGTGGTTGAGGTCCCCAGGCTAATAGTCATGGGTGACTTCAACCTGCCGTCCGGGGGCGGGGCGTCCGGGGAGGCTCGGGAGTTTATGGCTTCCATGACAGCCATGGACCTGACCCAGGTAATTCAAGGCCCCACACACACAGGGGGGAACACGCTTGACCTGGTTTTTGTCTCTGGACAGTGGCTGAGTGGTCAGAGTGTAGGGGATATAGTCATTGAACCCCTGTCATGGTCTGATCACTCTCTCCTATGCTTGGACTTTCGGACCGTTGCACCCCACCGCAGGGTGGCGGAACCGGTGAGATGGTACCGCCCCAGGCGGCTGATGGAACCCGAGCGGTTCCAGGCAGAGCTTGGGCCAATTCCTGAGGTTCTGACACATGACTCGGTTGGAGAGCTGGTGGCGGCCTGGGACAGGGCGGCTGCCGGTGCCCTGGATCGAGTTGTGCCTTTGCGGCCTCTGATTCGACGTGGGTCTCGACCGGCCCCGTGGTATAACGAGGGGTTGAGAGAGATGAAACGCCGGAAAAGACGCCTAGAGAGCAGTTGGAGATCGAGCCGTGCCGAATCTGACCGAACATTGGTAAGAGACCATATTAGGTCCTACCTAATGGCGATAAGAGCAGAGAAGTGTTCCTACCTCACTGCTCTTATTGCGTCATCAGATAACCGCCCAGCCTCCTTGTTTAGGGTGACCCGCTCCCTCCTTCATCAGGAGGTGAGGGGAGACCCCTTAGAGGGTAGAGCTGAGGATTTCGGAAAATATCTGTATGATAAAATCGCTCAGATACGGGAAGGCTTCGACTTCAACTGGGTATGTCCAATGGGAGAGGCGGAGGCTGGTCTTGAGACTGTTACCTGGGTTGAGTTTGACCCCGTGACCCCCAAGGACGTGGACAGGTTGCTGGGGGGACTTAGGGCGACCACATGTTTACTGGACCCGTGCCCCTCCTGGTTGGCGCTGGCCTCCCGGGAGGTGGTACGAGGCTGGTTCCGAGCAATTATCAACGCTTCCTTGAGTGAGGGTGTCTTTCCTGCTGCCTTGAAAGAGGCAGTGGTGAGACCCCTCCTCAAGAAGCCTGCCCTGGATCCAGCTGTTTTATCAAACTACCGTCCCGTCTCCAACCTTCGCTTTCTTGCGAAGGTTGTTGAGAGTGTGGTTGCCCGACAGTTCCCGCAGCACCTGGAGGAATCATCATATCTCGATCCGTTCCAGTCGGGCTTCAGGCCTGGCTACAGCACGGAAACAGCATTGGTCGCGTTGGTGGATGATCTCTGGCGGGCCCAAGACAGGGGTTGCTCCTCTGTTCTGGTGCTATTGGACCTCTCGGCGGCTTTTGATACCATCGATCATGGTATCATGCTGCAACGGTTGGAGGGGCTGGGCATAGGAGGCACTGTCTTGCAGTGGTTCTCCTCCTTCCTCTCTGGCCGGATGCAGTCTGTGTTGACAGGGGGCCAGAGGTCGACCCCGAGACCCCTCGTATGTGGGGTACCTCAGGGGTCGGTCCTCTCGCCTCTACTGTTCAACATTTATGTAAAGCCATTAGGTGAGATCATCCGTGGTTTTGGCATGGAGTACCACCAGTACGCTGATGATACCCAGCTGTACATTTCCACGCAAACCACCCCAACGATGCTCTTGCCGTGCTGACCCAGTGCCTGGAGGCCGTGCGGGTATGGATGGGGAGAAACGGACTCAAGCTCAACCCCTCCAAGACCGAGTGGCTGTGGTTACCGTCGTCCCGGTACAGCCAGCTGATTCCATCGCTGTGTATTGGGGGCGAAACAGTGGCTCCCACAGGAAGGGTTCGCAATTTGGGAATCCTCCTGGACTCACGGCTGTCCTTAGAGGACCATCTGACGGCCGTGGCCGGGAGGATGTTCTACCAGGTTCGCCTGGTGCGCCAGTTGCATCCCTTCCTAGACCGGGACTCGCTATGCACAGTCACTCATGCCCTCGTGACCTCCAGGCTGGACTACTGTAATGTTCTCTACATGGGGCTCCCCTTGAGGTGCATCCGGAAGCTCCAACTTGCCCAGAATGCGGCCGCGCGGGTAGTGATGGGAGCGTCGTGGCGCTCCCACGTAACACCGCTCCTGCGTGAGTTGCACTGGTTGCCGGTGGTCTTTCGGGTGCGGTTCAAGGTGTTAGTGACCACTTTTAAAGCGCTCCATGGCATCGGACCCGGATACTTACAGGACCGTCTACTGCCAGCAAATACCTCCCGCCGTCCGGTACGCTCCCACAGAGAGGGCCTCCTCAGGGAGCCGTCGGCCAGACAGTGCCGGCTGGCAACCCCCAGGGTGAGAGCCTTCTCTGTGGGAGCTCCCACATTATGGAACAAGCTCCCCCCCGAACTCCGTATAATAACAGATTTATGCACCTTCCGTCGGGAACTAAAAACATTCCTTTTCCGACAGGCCGGCCTGGCATAGAAGCTTCGGTTCCAATAGGGTCAAAATGTTTTAGGGGGACTGAGTATTTTTTAAGATTTTAAATTTTGTATGTTTTGGGTTTTAAATGGGATTTTGGCCAAATGATTTAATTTATTTTTAATTATTTTAAATTTTGTATATTTATGTTTTTTAAATTTTAGGCTGTACACCGCCCCGAGTCCTTCGGGAAAGGGGCGGTATAGAAATTTGATTAATAAATAATAAATAAATAAATAAATGTTTCCCACTCCTGAATTCAATAAATGTGGAGAAGCCAACGTTAGCAACAGGATTTTAGCTCTGTAGGACCATAGGATGAACATCAGCTGATGGCTCTTATTTTGATGATATTCAGGCAGCTTTGAAGCCATGCAATATGTTTAATACAAATTGCTTACTCACAACAAGACAGTTTAAAAGTTGGGTATTTAGAAAAAGGCATCCTACCCTATTATATATGGCATAATCGAAAATTATAATTACACTATACAGATGCTGGTAGTCCACAACTTACTATGATGTAGATCAATCTCAGCTCTATACAAGTGTGACACATTTAACAATGTGTGGTCTCCATACAAACTCAGAGATCAAGCAAGGCAGTCAAGTAAAAGACACCATGGTGAGAAACCACATTTTTCTCAAAATTCAATTTTGGCTTCCAAGAAGTGACCAAGACACCTTCTCCTTCTGAACCTTATTAAGGAATTTGTTTCTGCACTGCTTCTGTTCAAGACCAGTTTGGGTCACATCCCCTTGACAATATTTGTATACTTAAGATGGGAAAGATTGTCTTATCTACCATCTTTGGTGGACTTGTGAAAAAGCAAAGAAATACTGGGGTATGATTCATATTTTAAGCTTATTAAAGTGAATATAAAAAATAAATCAGGAACTTTTATTTTAGGTTTAATGGACAAAACAACTTTTAAAAAACGTGGAGCCTTGTTTCTTAACAGCAGTAAGAATGTTTTATGCACAAAAACGGAAAGATGCGTTCATTCCCGGAATAGTGACAAATAGCAGGAAATCTGATGGAACTACCAGAGATGGCTAAATTAACTGCTCTAATCAAAGAAAAGAATACATTCAAATTTGTTTCTAACTGGAAAATGCTTCTGGATGTCCCAAAGGTCCTTTTTCAGGAGGCAACTGGACTTTCTTTGAAGACGTTTTGCTTCTCCTCCAAGAAGCTTCTTCAGCTGTGACCAGATGGTGGGGAATGGAAGGATTTATATTCCTTGCAAAGAAAAACAAGACAGTCCAGTTGCCTCCTCAAAAAGCACCTTTGGGTCAACCATGACTTGGATGACTGAGAATCTCCACAGACATTTCGCTTCTGGATGTTGTTTTTGAGATGGGGGGGAAAATTGAAACTTTGGCTTTGGGTTTTGCTGATTAGTTAAGTTTGTTGTTATAGAAATATTAAGTATGTAAAAATAAGTGGTTGGGGCTGTCATGTTATTATGTTATTCTACTAAGCTAAAAAGAGTCGGAAGCCAATGCTTTCCTTCTTCTTTTTCATCTTTATCCTGCACTTTTTCCTTTCCCCTTTTCCTTCCCTCCCGTCCCCCATTTTTCCCACTACTTTCATTTTCATTTGTATGTTATACTTTGATAAATTTAATAAAATTATAATTAAAAAAAAACCAACTTACCCAAAACTCGCCAGGGGCCAAGCGAATCCCACTGAGTAAAACCTCTGGGAAGACGTAGTTTGTGCTAAAGTTGCCACAGAGAGAATAGAATTCAAATATGGAGTCTGCAGTAGTGGCTGGCCTGCCACAGGTGTGAATGTGTGTACCTTCACACTTCAGCAATGTGCAGATCTGGAAGGAGAAGAAAACAATACTTGGAGAAGTACTCAGTATAGAGGAACTAGGTTGCTACTATCAGAAAAGGAAAAGGAACCGCAAACCAGTTGTCTTAATTTCCTCCATAGGAAGGAACTTCTGTGGAACACACTCATGTGAATGTTGGTGGCTGGGGGAGAGGCGCAAGTGATTGTTGACACAGAATTAGCAGATGAAGGCACAAATTCAGCTTGGCATGAGAGGAATTCCTGGTGTCATGGCGACCAAGGACTTGTAGCTATATACATCTCAGTATATCAAGTTTGTCCTCGACTTACGACTACAATTGAGCCTAAAATATCTGTTGCTAAGTGAGATATGTGTTAATTGGGGTTTTCCCCATTTTATGACCTTTCTTGCTACAGTTGTTAAGTGAATCACTGTGGTTCATAAGTTAGCAACCCACTTGTTAAATGAATCTGATTTCCCCGTTGACTTTGCTTGTCAAAAGGTTGCAAAAGGGGATCACAGCAATGGTCATAAGTTGCCAAATGTCTGAATTTTGATCACATGGGGATACTACAAAGGTTGTAACTAATGAAAATTGGTCATAGGTCACTTTTTCAGTGCTGTTGTAACTTAGAAAAGATCACTAAATGAACGATTGTAAGTTGAGGACTACCTGTGGTTTGCTGGATATGTACATTCCAGTCTCTCTCTCTCTCTCTCTCTCTCTCTCTCTCTCTCTCTCTCTCTCTCTCTCTCTCTCTCTCTCTCTCTCCAAGTGTTTTTCAAACTTGATACATTAAGCTGTGTGGACTTTTACTCCCAGAATTCCTCAACCAGCATCTTAAATTGCCAATTTGAAAACACTGCTGTAAAACAAGCCAAGCCAAGTAAAAAATGCCTAGCAGAATCATACGTTGAGTGCTGCTCAGCCTCAGGGATTCAATTGCTTGAGTAATGCCTTTGCAAATAAAAGATTACTTCAAAAATAATTTGGCATTGGAACTCAGCCTGACAGAAATAGCCTATCATTTCAAACACAGCTTCTGATTCCATACATTGTGCAGGCTCCAGGGAGCCATCAGGTGTAGTGTACAGGTGGGCCAGCATTCTGTGCAAAACAAATGCTCATAGCATTGGGAGAGTCCTTTATCCAAATATTCACAGCTTATTGACTCCATATCAATACTTCCAGTGACTGTTATCCAAACATATCCTTGCAATGTATTCTTGCATGATTACATTTTGGCAGCCACCAAAAGTATCAATGAATATAACGCTCATTAATTAGAATCCAGATAATTAAAGGACGAAACTAAATATCTTATTCTCATGGCAGCCAGTGTCAGCTTCCTACAGGACATGGTAATAAAGTTTCCAGACCTCTGTGTGATGGAACGTTACCATCCATCCTCCCAAGAATAAGAAATTTAGGACTTACTTTTCTTCTTGCTCATAGAGACTTTCATTCATCATGTGTATGATGCAGCCACAAAGTGATCGATTGGATCGATTATTTAAACTAAAAAAGTATACTTAAGCTTCCAAGCAAGATATTGAGAATAAAGTGCTGAAGTTTATCTAGACATCAGCCTGCAAATTTAGTGGACATCTAGTCTTTCATGTTTCCCACTTGCATTTTCCCCCATAAATAAAAGAGTACCTGTAAGTAATATTGTCCTTCAGCCACGTGCAAATCATCGAACGCCCCTAGCACGTAAAGTTCATCTTCTAGTACCGGTTCTTCCCTCATCCTGTAGCTTAAATGGCAGCAGAGTCTGTTCTGGCACACTGTAATATTGTCAGCTTGTTTTGTAAGCTTAGAAAAGGTGAATGGATCATGGAAAAGAAATTCAGTGAATGTAGGGTATTCATGAAACTGGTCAATAGTTGTGGCATATGAGCTCCAGTTAAAACTAGGAAGAGGGGTGGGAAAACGAGAAGGATGGGAATAGACATCTGCAACCAAAAGGTGCCCATTCATCGATTTATCATTATAATAATATGCTTGGGATCCAGATGGTGTGTAGATACCACTGCCTAAAGAATGAAAAGAATAAAAGCCATTTTACTCATTCTGTCTTTTCAAGACATACAGTATACATTATTTCTTCTAACCCACCCCCAAACATATTTAAGAAAACACCCCCCCAAAAAGTACACACATAAAATTCTGAAAAAAGACCAAGAAATGTATTCATATACCCAAGAATTCACCCCCAGCCAAACAAAAGCTTTCCTTTTTTTTTCTTTGATGAGCAAGAATAGAATAGGAAGAGAACCAGTAAAGTTCCAGGCTCCCACTTTTTTTTTTTTTTTTTAAAAAGTGGTATTTATGATCAGCAATGCAAAGAAATCAAGCAAAACTTGGCTGTTACTGCAGGATCTAATCTGGGTCAGTCATCTGGATCAGCCATTTTGTCTTCTGAGCTTTCGGATTCGTACTGGAGCTCATCTTCAGGAAACTTCGCTCTAGCAGAGTGTGTGTTTTGAGCTGCTCTGTGTGTGATATTTATATGGTGCCTGCTGCATGTGACTTTTTAGATGTTGATTGGGGTGTTGATGACTAGCTATTAAGTCATTGGCTGTTGTTTGCTTCTACTGCCAAGCCTTCGCCTCCTAAGTACTTGTACCATATAAATACCACACAAAGTGCACACTCTGCTAGAGAGAAGTTCCCTGAAGATGGGCTCCAGTACAAGAGTCCAAAAGCTCAGAAGACAAAACCGCTGGTTCCGTTGACCAACCCAGATTGGATCCTGCAACGTTATGGGGAATTGGGAGAGCAAAATTTATGTGTATGCAGTGCTTTTTTTGTTAAAAAAAAAAAGGTGCTGGAACTCACACATGTTATACAACCCGCCTTGCCTACCCTACAAGGTTCCATCCAAAAAAGGTGCCAGAACTCCATTCTGGGTGTTCTATAACAAAAAAAGCCCTGTGTGTATGTATTTATTTTATTTTATTAAAAATATCTGATAGATAAGAATGTAAAAATAATGTATGTTAATACGTGATAAATATCTCAGTATATGTATGGGGGAGAGTTGGGGAAAAAATAAAAAAGTTTAAATAAAAAAAGAAACAAATACCAATCGACCCTTTTATCTCAACCAGTACGTTACCTGTCATTCTCAAGGAAATATTGTGAGTATTAGCTGCCAGAAGATTGACACGCATGCCCATGGCCCAAGCTGAATGGAATTCGATAGCAGTTAAATGTGGGAGGACGTTCATCCAGGCCGTAGGGAAAAGGATGGTGTCCACCGAGAGCTGGCTTACGAGGGCCACAGCGGGATCGTAGAAAAGAATGTCAAAGCAAGTGAAGAGGCCAAATTTTCCAAATGTGGTATTGAAGGTTACAAGTTCAGGCTCTTTAGGGAAATCAAATTGATGCTCTAGCTGAAACAGGTTAAACTGTTAAAAAGATAGCACATTTAGGAAACAAGTGAGGTGTTTTTCAGTAAACATATGAACAGCATAACACTGACATCTGCAAGTCATTTTAATTGAAAGTGAAAGTGTAACACATTTTAAAATAAGAGGGGGGAGGAAATCCAAAACTTTTTAAAATTCTGATTGACCTGTTTTCCTGGAACCTCTGGGCCTATTAATACTGTAGCATCAGCATCCACTAAGTGGGAAGATCTTCATGTAACTGAGACTGTTTTTTTATGATGCGCCCTGTCACCCCAAATATGGGAAGAAGAAACCTTTTGCCTGTATCAACCCAATCTAGGGCTATCCCCAGGCAGCAGTCGCTACTGCGACAATCATTCTTATGATTGTTAACTCCCTTTAACTCTTTGTTTATTTTATTAAAAGTCTCTGATAGATAAGAATGTAAAAATAATGTATGTTACTACATGATAAATATTTCAGTATTTACACACATACGTGTGTGTGTGTGTGTGTGTGTGTGTTAAATTTGGATCGCTAACAAAGAGTTAAAGGGAAGTTAGTATAGCTATTTCAAGCTCCTTAGCTCTCATCAGCCAGCTACACCCTTCTGAGATTCGAACCTGGGCTGCTTCCCATATACATATACATATACATATGCATGTGCATATACACATACACATACACATACACATATACATATACATATACACATTTATTTATTTATTTATTTATTTATTTATTTATTTATTTATTATTTATTTATTTATTTATTACTCAGACTTATATGCCGCCCTTCTCCAAAGACCCAGGGTGGCTTACAAACAATAAAATGAGATTATAACAATTATAACATACTCACACACACACACACACACACACACACACACATACACACACACACAAATATGAAAAAAAGGAAAACAAATCTTTGCTATTATCTATTTTAAATATTTCCTTTAGGGCTCATTTTTGGTTTCAACATTGAAATAATCTTGATTATATATGTGATATCATTGGGTACAACAAAATCTAGAGAAACTCTAAACAAATGGGGATATATGGTGGCTTCTATTCTGTAAGATTATGGTGACATGCAGACAACAATAAATATGACTACCTGCCCTTTGTGTCCCAGTCAATGAACATTTGAGTACCTCATGGCAACTCAATTAATGTGGCTAGTTTCTGGGCAATATCTGCTTAATTTGTACATATTTTAATCTTGTATTTTATTCAAGTAGTCCTCAACGTACATTGGTCATTTAATGACCTCGACACTAAACAGTCATTTGGTGACCGTTCAAAGTTACAACAGCTCGTACAAAACTGACTTATGTTTGTCTCACTTACAACTGTTGCAGCCTCCCTATGGTCACATGATCAAAATTCAGGTGCTTGGCAACTGGTACATATTTATGACGGTTTCAGGGTCCCAGGGTCATTGATCACCTTCTGTGGCATTCTGACAAACAAAGTCAACGGGGAATCCAGGTTCACTTAACGACTGTGTTACTAACTAAACAAATGCAAACATTCACTTAACAACTGTGGCAAGAAAAGTCATAAATTGGGGCAAATTCACTTAACAAATGTTTCACTTACCAACATAAATTTTGTGCTTGATTGTGGTCATAATTCAAGGACTACCTGTATTTTAAATTTTATCTTATATAATATGCCTTATTTTAATTGTGATGCTTCTGATGTGAATAAACAAATATCATTGGGAGAAAACATAATTATTTAATATGTAAATCTGATATTGGATTGCATTCCAAAACTGTAGAAGTTGATATTATGTAAAGGTTGAATTCTGGCTCTATCAAGAGTAGGTTTCAGCTAAATAATTATTCTAGTTAAGTGGAAAGAAAATGCTTCAGGGTGCCAAAGAATGGATTCAAGACATGTGGTTCTTAATCAGTGGTGGGATTCAGCCAGTTCGCACCAGTTTGGCAGAACCAGTAGCTAATTTTTTGTTGCCCAGGCCCAGAATGCACTTCTGGAAAGAATATCCACACAGAGAACCGGTTGTTCACATATCTGAATCCCACCACTGTTCTTAATTGATTTTGGAATACCTTTATGTTGTAAAAATGAGATGACAAAACAATATTGTTTTCGTATTTAATAATAGATTAAAAGCTGAGGTAATTAATACTTTTTATTTTGCTTTTTTACCCTCTTAAGCTTATTTTTATCTTGTATTTTTACTTTTGTATTATTTTTTATCTTCATTACATTTCTGTAATAAAAAAAGAAACCAAAAAGCGTGGAATGAAAGAAGGAAGGCAAATAGGCAGGCAGGCAGGGAGGGAGGGAGGGAGGGACGGAGGGAGGGAGGAAGACAGGAAGGAAAGAAGGGAGGGAGGGAGGAAGGGAGGAAGGAAGGAGGAAGTGAAGGAAGAAGGAAAGGAAGGGAAGGGAAGGAAGGGAGGAAGGAGGGAGGGAGGGGAGGGAGGGATGGAGGGAGGGAGGGAAGGAGGGAGGAAGGAAGGAAGGAAGGAAGGAAGGAAGGAAGGAAGGAAGGAGGAAGTGAAGAAAGGAAGGAAGCAGAATGAACGGAAGGAAGGAAATAAATCTGCCAAATTAGGACTACATTATATCAGATGCCCAAAGCTCCCTTCCACCCTATATATCTGTTATGCTAAATCACTTTTGCTACATGTAATTCAGTTATCCTTCTGAAATCTCAAAGTTGGAATATGCTCTAGTGGACATATTCAGCCTCTAATGTTTAAAATAAAATTAACTCATAAAGGGGGATGTGCTTGTGTTTTGTGGGGTTTATGGAGAAATAACAATTTCTTAAAAAATAAACTGTGAAATTTGTAACCTTACCTTATGGTACCGTGCCACCAGCTTTCCCTCTGAATCAAAGACAACATTTGTGTTGTACTGATAGTGGCCATCGCCAGGGCATTTTGAGTCCTCATTATTGCATTCCTTCTTATCACCCATGTTGGCAACCACATAGATCGAATTGTTCCTGGCCAGACAGCTTAGCCTTTTTTGGACTGGAGCAGGTCCGAATCTAAATATGAGGAATCACAGAACTGAAGGATTAGTGCAACTGACTTTTGGGAGTTTACCTCCATGTTGGAGGACAAAATACAGAAAAAGACACCAAAACAGGCAATAAATCAGAAGCAAGGCTATTTCTTTTTAAAATATGAAAAAGAAGAAGAAAAAAGAGCCATGGAGATTGGAATAGGTGAGCTTTAGATGCTGTAAACTCTTTACTCTCCAAGCTATATTTCTACAGTATGTTTTTTTCTTTTTTAACTGAAGAGGAAAAGATGCTGGAAGTAATTAGGAGCTTTCAATCAGTGGAACACCAGTTCCCTGGGGAAAAGATGAAATGAATCCTTCTGGCACTGGTTTCCTATTGAGACATACTTTGAATTAGTAATAATATAATTTAGTAGGTTGTTTATAAATATCTCTCTCTCTCTCTCTCTCTCTCTCTCTCTCTCTCTCTCTCTCTCTCTCTCTCTCTCTCTCTCTCTCTCATACACACACACACACACACAAAGACTGGAAAGGGAATCTTTGTGTTGATTATGAGAGCATGAATAGCACTACTAGGCCAACAAATTGCTTAAATCTAGAGACTCCCTGACTTTTCTTAATAAAAAACAAATCCTTCCAAATGTGTTCTATGCATTTCGTAAGTAATTGTGGGCTTTTATAAGAGATGGCTATAATAAATACTTGGTAGTTAAAAATAATTTCATTCTATTAAAAAGAATTTCTGGCTGTAAAGAGATCTTTTCCCCCTAGTTTTCTTTCACTTTGCTTTTCTCTGTTAAATGTGATTCTGTGCTCCAGACTTCCTTTTTTGCCAAATGATGTCTCTCGGGTTGCGAAATGCTGCCTTTTCTTGTGCCAAAATGTGATTTTGACCAAGGCATTGAAACTTAGCAGGGATGAAAAAAATGACAATACCTAGTTGCTAAGTGAGGGCAAAATACTGACCAAAATGCTTGGTTTCTTAAGGTCTCTGCAAGAGATGAGGATAGGTAACAATGGTTCTGCCAACATGCTTGCACTCTTCTTTGGAAGAGCAAGCTTTGAATGAAAAAATTTATTTGGGAGTCATGCTGAGTTTCATGATAGCAGTTAACTATCTTTAGCAAAACTTGAAAAGCTAAGCATTCCTGTATGTGTAGATCTGGGATGATCCTGTTTGAGACACCATCACCCCTCTAGGAACATAAGAAAAAGGGAACAGTGACTGGGTCAGTTAAGGCTGGCTAGATGCTAGTTTAAGTTCAAATTTGCATTCTGTTGTAAACATTTTGGGGGATCTTGATGTAGATACCATTTTTCATCATTTTTCATCCTATTCCTTGAGTGGTTATAAAGACAGAAGTAGAGATTATGTGCACTGCCCAAGCTCTATAGAGAAAGTTTGCTATGCTTATGCTCATTACTCACTGTATTGCTGACAATTATTTCAACTTAGATTAAATCCATCTCAGTCTATTTAGCTGACAGATGCAGCAAAGCACCAGATACCTTTCAGGGTCAGTACATGGAATCCAGTTGACCTCTGGGTCTGGAATGTCCTCAAGGTAAGGATAAAGGGCTTCTCTGGTGAAGAAAAATCCATATAGGCCATCTTCTGGAGTCACAATGATATGTGCTCCCTGTCAAAAGAAGTGAAGATAAAGCTCCTTCTCTTGCAGGACAACCATTTTACCCACAAATGCATTTTAGCAAGTAGTACCCAGTACCTGTTTTGCTGCTTTTTGGATGGCATCTTCTAAGATGTCCATATTCTGGTTCATCAATTTTAAGGCCTGTTCAGGGGAAACAGGCTTTATTGTGGCTTCTGACAGTATGACTGCATGTTCGTATACTGCCGCAGTGTATTTGTCCAAGGCTAAAGCCTTCAGGCCTCCCAGGAGTATAAAAATAAAAGCATGCGGTAAAGATGAAGAGGAGGCCATTGCCATGTCCTTATAGACTGGGGAGAGAAAACAAGATCGAACAGGGAGATCAAGTGAGGACAGAGTGTTAGGAAAGATCACATATCTAGTCAGATGATCCCGGATAGCGTGACTGCTTCAGCTATTGAGCTGTGATAGAGTGTACCTTGAAATCAGAAACTACCCAATGCACTTTGAACTTTTTATGCTTCCAACCATATTTCTATCTTTTTGATTCTAATTCAAATAACAGCCCAAAAGAAGGAACAAACATTTGAATCTGTATGGTGGGATTCAGTCTGAGTAAACAGACATATTATTGTGCTCTTAGTCCACTTCCTCTTTAGGAAAAAAAAGAATATTGTACTATTTTTCTATAAATATTCCAGTATTAAATATATAGCCTGAAATCTAGGTTCTCCAGATTACAGGCAGTCCTCAACTTACAAATGGTTGCTTAATGACCAGATTTACGACTGACCCTTCCTAAAAGCTACTTATGGCCTGATTTTGAAGTTACAATGGCCACACTCACTTCTGTTACTGTCAAGTATAGTCTCCCAAGTTTATTGCTATTGCCTCAGTTTGCCTTTCTCTTTTCTGGGCAAGTGGGAACACTGTTAAACAAACATTTACAATGGAATACTTTTTAAAGCAATTATCTTAACTGGAAATAAAACAAAAAACAAGCAAACAACCGATAACATTAAAACTTGTTTCACTCACCTTCCTTCTTTTGCAACTTCTACTTTTTGCTCTACTTTCTGTTTCCAGAAGAATTAGAGGCTGTCCAAAATTATGTCTGGCTGAATGCCTGGAAGGTGCGGTTGTTTGTACTGGAATGTCCCTTCGATTTTGATTAACAGTTAACACATTGCTTTCCTAATACTATTAGGCACCTAGTACAAGCTGATTAGACCTCTCAGACTTCTGTCTGTTTCTTTCCAGGGAGAAAGAAAGTTGCCCATCATTTCAATCTGGCATAATTTCAATCTGGCATAGAAACTGGATAACTATTGTAATGTACTGAGCTTAGTTGGGAACAGGTGCAGGGAGCTGCCCTGAAACCGTTAGCAGACCACGTGGCCTGCTGGGCCAGACTTGCTGTCTGCTAGGGCTGACTAGTATGCATTTGAGCGGGAGAATACATCATTGGCTGACACCGCCCCAAGCTGAATGAATAAATAGGGGCGGAGCCATCTTTGTTGAAGTTCTGCTTAGCCTGAAATAAAGAAGTACCTGTTTGTTACTCCTGCCTCTTCAATGCCTATCAACACAAGAAACAGAACAACTATATACATAAGTATGTATTTTTGATCCCTCCCTGTGATGATGGTTGATGCTATGAATAGAATTGGGAGGGGGGAGAGACACACGAGAGGACCCATGTCTGGGATACTGAATTGTTTAAAGTAGCAGAACAGATTTTGACAATGGCGATCTTCGGATCAGTGGAACTGTATACAGTGATATGATGTCAGATTTTTTTTAAGCACCCTGGAGCCTAACAATCCAAGGTCACAGGTGCTTCAGCTCACTGGCTCCCAAACACTTGAGGGATGTTCCTGGGAATAAGCACTAGGATGATAACACTCCAAATTTACATAGAAAAGACCCAAGAGTTCTCAATATAAAACATGTATTTAAAAATAACTAGGTGGCATGAAATATAATCACTTTCGATGAGCAGTCTAACCAGCACTCAACTACTTATACCAGGTGCCTAATGTTGTTAAAAAGGCAATGTATTGTCAAAAGTAAGTCTTCATCCTGGTTCATCCAAGCCGGGATAAATAAGCAACATGGCGACTGCTTTGGGAAGAAGGTTACAGTTTATTGAAGAAGCAGAAAGATGGTCCTTGCAAGGAAGAGCAGAGAGGAAAGAGGACTCGAGCACATGGGCAGTAGGTTTTTATACCCCTTCTAGCCTTTTGGAATAGTTTCTTGTTCCTGTGGCATGAACCTTGAGGCTATTTCTGAGTGTTTTTCTAGGCCTTGATATCTGTGGTTTAATCCTATTATCATATCCTGCTTCCCAGGTGATGGGGCTTATGACTCCTAGAGTTTGGGTGGTGCCTACAGATTTTTTCTTTGTCTTCTTGAGTGCCCTGGCTTCAGATTTCTGATGGTTCTACATCGGCATTTGTATGGGGCTAGCTCTTGCTTGGGGCAGAGAGATAGATTTGGGGCCAGGTTTGGTTTTTAAAAAAAATCCTTTTGAGGAAAAATATATTTTTCTGCCCTTTTAATATTTCCTTCTCTGGGCTAGCTTCCCTCAGTATTAAATATTAATTCAACTCAGGCAAAATCCAGTGGACAACTAATTCGATGTAATATTAAGTTACTAAACTAGAAACCACAAGACCATGAGTTTTCATCCCACCTTGGGTACAAAGCCAGCTGGGTGGTACTGGGCTAATCACTGTCACTCAGCCCCAGAAAGAAGGCAATAGCAAGCAACTTCTAAAATCTTAACTGTTATGTGCTCCTGGCTATTTTCCTTCGTGACCAGAGGCAAGCTCGCCTGACCAATAACCAGCCAAGATACAGTGAAGGCCTTTTGTTTCATTTATTGCAATAAGCAGGGAGAGAAATTATTAAAGCTTGGTTCTCTCCAAAGTTCCAATCCAAAATATTCCCTTCTTTAGAGAACCTTGTCCCGACTGCCACATCCCTCCTCGTTCTCCATTGGCTGAGGTACTATGAAGTTACACTCTTTCCAACTGCCTCCTACATATTTCCTGCTACATACTAAATCATACATCACATATACATTAAAATCAGGAGATAAATTATGCAAGGTGTGTCAAAAAATATTAATCAGTGACCTATGCTCAGTTATCTGTTCTCAGTTCTGGGCCCCATTTTTTATGACTTCTTAGAAAAATAGATTCTTTCCTGTTTATCAATTTTTAATCTTCCCTGGCCATCCATTTCCTCTTACAATTGTTTTTTACAACTTGTGTTCATCCTTTTCCCACTCTGAAGACCCAGATAATAATTTTGCCTACATGTTTATCTTTTATGCTCCCTTATGCTACTGTAGGAAGATAGCACCGCCCCTAGAAAGAAACATTCTGTGGAATAGTAACAAGCAGAATATTATATTTCCCAAAGGAATACAGTAATGGAGAAAGAAAATCTTAAAAGACAGAAACCAGCCCCCAGAAACCAGCCCCAGCCCCTCTCCCCCAAGCAGAAACCAGGTCTGTAGAAATGAAGATGTCATAATCCTTTCAGAAAGATTGGAGCCAGGAAGCTTAGAATGATGGAATTAGAAAGACAAAGATCTCACCCAAAAAAACCCAACACAAGACATAGTCATCAGCCACAGCCCCAGGGAAGCAGGATATAAGAACATAAGAACATAAGAAGAGCCATGCTGAATCAGGCCAAAGCCCATCGAGTCCAGCATTCTGTGTCACACAGTGGCCCACCAAATGTACATGGGGATCTTGAGCAGAAAGAGAAGGCAAAACCCTCCCTTTCCCTTGACCCCCAAACAAATGGTACTCAAGGGAATCCTGCCTGCCTCAACCAACATAGAGGCGGCACATGGACATCCGTTTTAATAACCACCGATACACTTTGCATCCATGAATCTATCTAGCCCTGCCTTGAAGCTGTCAAGGCTGACAGCTGTCACGACCCCTTCAGGAAGTGAATTCCATAAATCAACGACTCTCTGGGTGAAGAAATATTTCCCTTTATTTGTCCTCACTTTCTTAGCTATGAGCTTTAGGGAGTGCCCCCTTGTCCTGGTATTGTGTGATAGAGAAAATAATTTTTCTCTATCCACCTTTTCTATCCCATGCATGATTTTATACACTTCGATCAAGTCACCCCTTAAACGCCGTCTTTCAAGGCTGAAGAGACCAAGGCGTTGCAATCTGGTTTCATAAGGGAGGCGCTCCATTTCCTTGATCATTCTTGTTGCCCTTTTTTGCACCTTTTCCAGTTCCATTATATCCTTCTTGAGGTGCGGTGACCAGAACTGTACACAGTACTCCAAGTGTGGTCTCACCATCGATTTGTACAGAAGCAATACAACACTTGCTGACTTATTTTCGATTCCCTTCCTAATCATGCCAAGCATGGAATTTGCTTTTTTTACTGCTGCTGCGCATTGGGTTGACATCTTCATCGAGCTGTCCACCAAAACCCCAAGATCCCTTTCTTGGGTTGTCTCAGAAAGTTTGGTCCCCATCAGTTGGTAAGTATAATTGGGGTTCTTTGCCCCGATGTGCATAACTTTGCACTTGTTTAGGTTAAAATGCATTTGCCACTTTGTTGCCCACTCACACAATTTCGAGAGATCCTTCTGGAGCTCCCGACAATCAGTTTCACTTTTCACAACCCGGAACAATTTAGTGTCATCAGCAAACTTGGCTACCTCACTATTAACTTCTACATCCAGATCATTGATGAATAAATTAAAAAGTAAAGGCCCCAAAACTGAACCTTGGGGTACACCACTTCTCACTTCTTTCCATCCGGAGAATTGTCCATTTATTGCCACCCTTTGCTTCCTACAATTTAGCCAGTTACCAATCCAGGACAAGACCTGTCCTCTAATTCCATGGCTGGAGAGCTTTTTTATGAGCCTTTGGTGAGGGACTTTGTCAAAAGCCTTTTGAAAGTCAAGATATACAATATCAACTGGGGCCCCTTTATCTATGTATTTATTTACACCCTCAAAGAATTCTAACAAGTTAGTAAGACATGATTTGCCTTTGCAGAAACCATGTTGATTTTCTTTCAGCAATGCCTGTTTTTCTATGTGCCCTGTAATTTTATCTTTAATAATGGTTTCCATCAGTTTGCCTGGAACTGAGGTTAGACTGACTGGTCTATAGTTTCCTGGATCACCTCTGGATCCTTTCTTGAAGATCGGGGTTATATTTGCTTCCCTCCAATCCTCCGGTACAGTGCCTGATCTTAGAGAAAGATTGTATATTTTAGCTAGAAGTTCAGCAATTTCACACTTGAGTTCCTTGAGAATTCTAGGGTGGATGCCATCTGGACCCGGCGATTTGTTGACGTTTAGTTTAGAAAGGCATGCAAGAACATCTTCCTTGTTTATCTCTATCAGGTTTAATTCTTCTATTTCCCTCCCTGGGAAAACTAATTCAGTGGCAGGCAAATGTTCTCTATCCTCCTCGGTGAAAACGGAAGCAAAGAAGTCATTTAGCCTCTCAGCAATCTCCTTGTCTTCTCTGATTATCCCCTTCTGACCATTGTTATCAAGTGGCCCAACTGATTTTCTGGTTGGGTTCCTGCTTTTGATGTACTTAAAAAAGGTTTTGTTATTATTTTTAATATTCTTGGCTATATGCTCCTCAAAGTCTCTCTTGGCTTTCATGACTATCGCCTTGCATTTGGTCTGCCAGAGTTTGTGATCCCTCCTGTTCTCCTCGGTAGGAAGAGCCTTCCATTTCTTAAATGAGTTTTTCTTCTGTCCAATAACCTCCTTTACCTCATTCGTAAGCCATACTGGTATCCTCTTGGACTTTCCAATCCTCTTTCTTCTTTTAGGAATGCATTTTATTTGAGCCTGCTGTAACGTATTTTTAAACAGTTTCCAAGCATTTTGGAGGGATTTGACTTTTTTTACTGTTCCTTTTAGTTTCTTCTTTACTATTTTCCTCATTTTGTCAAAATTCCCTCTGTGAAAGTTTAAGGTCTCTGTGTTAGTTTTCACTGACAATTTGCTATCCATGGTTAAGTTGAAGGTTATTGTGTTGTGATCGCTGGTTCCTATGGGCTCGGTTACAAGGACATCATGAACCAAATCCTGTGTGTTAGTTAGAACCAAGTCCAGGATCCTCTTTCCCCTGGTAGGTTCCATGACCATCTGCTCAAGGGAATAATCAGCTAACATGTCGAGGAACCTTGTCTCTCTATCATGTGTAGAACAAGAATTTACCCAATCTATTTGGGGATAGTTGAAGTCCCCCATTATGACTACCCTATTTCTTTTTGAGGCCTCCTTAAATTCATTTTCCAAATAGCAATCTGCCTCTGGAGTTTGGTTGGGAGGGCGATAGCAGATCCCTAACGTCAGATTAGTTTCCTGTCCTGGGATTTTTATCCACAATGTTTCTGTGGGTGAGTTTGAATTTTCTTGAATTTCGAGTTCATGAGATTCTAACTCCTCATTTATGTACAAGGCCACGCCACCACCATTTCTCCCTCTCCTGTCCATCCTATACAATTTGTAACCTGGAATCCTTGTGTCCCATTGGTTTTCATCTGTCCACCAGGTTTCTGTTATGACTTTTGGGACATAATAGGATTAACCCACCACCATTAGAATACCAGAAAGGCATACTGAACCTCAGGTCAAAGTTCATGCCACAGGAAGAACTCCAAACACAAAGCCCAAGAAGGTATAAAAACCCACTACTTCCAGCTACACGGGTCATTTCTGTGTGGCTCTGCTCTTCAAAAAAACTACAACCTTCTTTTTAAAGCAGTCTCCATTTTGTTTATTCCTGGATTGGACTGGACCCTGATGAAGATTATTCTTTCAACACTACCCTTTTCTGGTTCCCATCCATTGTAGTTTCTTTAGTAAGCTTGTTTGTCTCAGTAGGTTTCCACTACACAGCAGATTCAATTTTAAATTTTTCTTTCAATATTGAATTTTGAAGACCATTCACTTATTCCTACCAAATCCCTCCTTTTAATTTTTATTATTCTGAAAGGTCTTGGATGCCCCCAGCTGGAAGATTAAGAAGACAAAGACACCTAACAAGTTTGTCGTAATTAATTAAGTTGGGTAAGCAAATGCTTCCATTGTTGAAAGCCACTCAGGTATTTTCGTATACATTTTGTGTTTAATTCTTTCCCATTCTGAGAGCAATACATTCCTAATGGCATGATTTTGAAAGTATTTATGTACTTTAGTTTTCTCATACCATATAAAAGCATGCAAACCTAGTTGGAGATCATGTCCCTCTAAATAAAAAAGTTGTTTGTTTCTCAATGTAATCCATTCTTTAAGCCAAAGCAAAATGGCTGCTTGATAATAAAGTCTCCAATCGGGGAGTCCAAACCCCCTCTGTCTTTAGATTCTTATAGGAGTTTACTTTTAATTCGTGCTTTCTTTCTTTGCCATATAAATCTTAGTATAGTTGCATTTAAATCATCAAAAAATTTCTTGCTCAATTTAACGGGAACTTTTTGAAATAGAAAAATTAGCTTTGGTAAAATATTCATCTTAACCGTCACTATTCTTCCTAACAATGATAGTTGAAGATTTTCCCACTTTTCCAAATCTATTTTTATTTGTTTCATTAATCTCTCATAGTTATCCTCTTTTAATGTTGTATATTTTGCTGTTAGGTAGATACCTAGGTATTTGTCATGATTCCGTGCCAGACTGTGTTCCCAACAGCTGAGTCTGGGGAATCTGAGGAGGAGGTGGAGGAGGCGTTTGAAGGGCCATCAGGGTCAGAGGAAGGCTCTGATGAATTACAAGACTCACGGTTTGATGAAGAGCCTGGGCCCTCCAGTCATGTTCCTGGTGAAGCTCAGCTGTGTGGGGAGAATGAGTCAGACTTGAAGGATTCACACCTGATGGACATGATGATTAATGCTTGTAGATGCCGGCAATTAGCGAGAGCAGATCAGCAGCAGTCAATATGACAACTCCAGGGGAGGAAGAGAAGGCACTGAGAGGCAACGCCTTGGAACTGATGTATAAAAAGGGAAGGTGTGGGCGGTGCTGGTGGCTGAAGGCAACCGTTGCAAAGTATTTCATGGGATCATGTTCTGTTAGTCTTGCTGGTGATTACTCTGCTTTGTATGGTTTCATGTGGACAATTTCCTCCATTTGGATTGTGTTTGCTGCTTTTGTTTCTGGACTATTTGGCAGGTTGGTTACCCATATTAAAAGGGGTTTGTTTTCTTGAGTCTCCAGCCTATTTTCTCAAAAGGGGTTTTATCCTTGTGTCTTTAACAAGGACAGCCATAGGCTGGGATAGAACAGTATTTAACTTTTTTAACTACTTGAAGATTTGTCTTTTTGGCAAGTTGGATTTTCTGTTTATCTGTTAGATTTTTTGTTAATACTTTAGTCTTTTCCCTATTTATTTTCAGTCCAGCCACTTCTCCAAATTTCTCGATTTTCTGCAAGAGTTTAACAGCTGTTTCCCGTGGCTCCTCTAAAATAAAAACTAAATCATCTGCAAAGGTCTGTAATTTATATTTCTGGTCTTTTAATTTCCGTATCCTGTCTAATATTCCTAACCAACACATCCAATGTGAAAATAAATAACAAAAGGGACAATGGGCATCCCTGTCTAGTGCCTTTTTTGATATCAAATCCATCTGTATAGTCTCCATTTAAAAGTATTCTTGCTCTTCATTTCTTATAAATTGCTTCAATTGTGTTTATAAAATTTTCACCAAAATCCATTTCTTGCAGCTGTTGTAACATAAATTGCCAATTTAAATTATCAAGAGCTTTTTGTGCATCAAGAAATATAAGTGCCATCTGATTCCCTGGATGATTTTCATAATATTTCAAAACATTTAGAATAATCCTTAAGTTGTTCTTTATCTGCCTTTTAGGCAAGAAGCCATTTTGGTCTGAATGTATAAATTCAGTCAAAAAATTCTTCATTCTTTCCACCATTATTGTAGTGAAAATTTTATAATCCACGTTTAATAGTGATATTGCTAGGTCAGAATACATGACACAGGAAATAAAGCCTCAAACATATAAAAATATAAGAAAAACGAACACTAGGATAAAAATAAACAGGAGCGTTTAATATAAACAAGCCTGTGAGTAAAAAGTTACTTACTGAGCTTTCATCAGCCAAACTACTGACGTCATCAGAGTTAGAATGCTAGGTGATTAGGGAGCTTGCCTATATACAGCTGCCTGTCTCTGCACCTGGCTCCTCAAGCGCATCATCAGCCCATTAGCATGCATGTATACATACATACATACATACATATATATGCAATAAAAATAAATAAATTCGAATACCAGGATAATATCAAACTAACAACTGTTTAATACAAGTGCTGAGCTTTCATCAGCCAGCACTGCCAACATCATCAGAGCATAAAAGCAAATTAATGGGAGTTCTCTCTATGTTACCAGTCAGCTCTGCGCCTGGCTTTTCGACCTGGTCATTGCCCTTTAAAAACAAAACAATTAGAGACATCGGGTGGACCAATGACCAGGTTGAAAACCTGGGCACAAAGCCAGCCAGTAACATAAAGTGAACTCCCATTAACTTGCTTTTATGCTCTGATGATGTCAGCAGTGCTGGCCGACGAAAGCTCAGCACTTGTATTAAACAGTTGTTAGTTTGATAATATCCTGGTGTTCAAATTTATTTATTTTTATTGCATGGCTTTACCCAGGATTCATTCATATATATATATATTTGTTTTCTGAGGTTTTCGTGGGTGTTTGTATGTAGATCTTTGGTTATTCGGGTTTCTCCCGCGTAAAATTGGAAGTGTCTTGGCAACGTTTCGACGAAGTCCCATCCGTCATCTTCAGGCTGGTGTTTTCGGCTTCATACTTCTATGAACTGATTGGGTGGGAGCTTGGCTGTGTTCTGATTGGGTGGAGGTGTGTTCTGATTGGTTAGGGGCTTGGCTGTGCTCTGATTGGATGGGGGGGTTGGCTGTGCTCTGATTGGATGGGGGAGTTTTCTGTTTGGGTGGGGGCTTTGTTGTGCTCAGGTTAGTCTGAGTTGCAGGGAGATTTGAGATGGTGAGCTGCATTGCTGTTGTTTGGCTTCGCGTTCGTGGTCATGCCTCATCTTCATGGTGGGTGTCAGTTTGCTTCATGTATGGATTGGAGGGGTTTAAAGTGGTTAATGATGCAGCTGTGGTCTGGCTTCTGGTTTGTGGTCATGCTTCATCATCGTTGTGGGTTTGGGTTTGCTTTTTGCATGGATGTGTGGTAGTGACATCCTGTCTGGTTTTCGTGAGTGTGGCTCTGGTGTCATTCTTTGTGTTAGTGACTCGTTTGTCAATAAGGGCAGGTTTCCAAATGGCTGGTAGGTGAGAGATATCTTGTTTATTCATGCTGTGTGGGCGTTTTTCTATCTCGATGGCTTCTCTGATTATTCTGTTATTAAAGTGTTCAGTTTTGGCGATAGTTCTGGTCTTTTTAAAGTCAATTTCATGTCCTGTGGCTTTAAGGTGTTGGACCATTGCACGCATTGAAGAACATAAGAACTCAGTCAAAAAAGAGGAACCAACTTCTTCCCTGGTCCAACACCTTAAAGCCAGAAGACATGAAACTGATTTTAAAAAGACCAGAACTATCGCCAAAACTCAACACTTTAATAACAGAATAATCAGAGAAGCCATCGAGATAGAAAAACGCCCACACAGCATGAGTAAGAGGTCTATATGACGATTGATCAAATTTTCGTCAGATAACCAGGCCTCCTTGAGCAATCGGCCACCCTTGATGGCATCTTGGGATATGACCTCAGTGTTGGCATGATCAAACACATGGCCATGGCTAGCCATATGGGCCCATACCTGTGAGCGCTGCTCTTATCTTCTGATCGCCAACTCATGTTTGTGGATCCTGGTCTTGAACCTTTTGGTTGTTTCCCCAATGTAATTGCATGGGCAATTCTTACACTTGATTCTGTATATGACAGAGGATCTTTCATCATTGGGGAGTGGCTCTTTAGGGTGCATGATCATAGCATGCAGGGTCTGATCTAGTCTATGGGCAACATTTATGTTAAAGGGAGCTAATAGCCGTGCCATTGCCTCAGACACACCATTGATATATGGGAGAGTCGTTCGTGTAGTCAGTGTTGTTGTCGTGTTGACATGTGGGCTGCCACGAAGTTCATATGGCCTGCTATACCGCCTAACAAACTGAAGAGGATAGCCGTTATGCCTACAGGTATGGTAAAGGCGGTTCCTCTCCTCAACTCTGGTTCTACCTGTATTGCAGTGCAAGCTGACACGCTTGAACAATGTCCTGACACAACTGATCTTGTGCTTCATGGGGTGGTTACTCCTGTAATGTAATGTTCTGTCAGTGTGGGTCAGCTTACGGTAAATGATAGTATGCAGGGTGCAATTGGATTGATGGCTGACCAGTACATCTAAGAAAGTGAGAGTACCTTGGGTTTCCTCTTCCACCGTGAAACGGATATCAGGGTACACTGAATTCAGCTCATCCATGAAATTAGCACTATCCTGTTTTTAAATGACTGCAAATGTGTCGTCCACATATCGAGCCCAGAACTTGGGGCAGTACATGGACATCATCACGGCCTCCAACTGCTGCAGGACCACCTCCGCAACGACACCCCATCGGTGTTCCTTTAATTTGCTCATATATAACTCCCTAGAAAGTAAAATACATTTTGAGGCACAGGGTTACAAGTTGTACAAGATGTTTAGTATAGAGACAGTCCTGGTATTGTCCTTGCTCCTCTTGTAGGCGGTTCCTTATCACAGCGACCACCAGATCTTGTGGGATAGAGGTGAAGAGCAAGGTAACATCAAATGATACCATTACCTCATCATCCTTTAACCTTAGAGGCTTTATCCTCTCCAAAAACTCCTCGGCCAACTTCATTGTAGTCTCATTGTTGTCAACTATATGTCCGATATGACAGCTTAGCCATTTAGCCAGCCCCGAGGTCTGTGTGCCTCTGAATGACACAATGGGACATAAGGGAACTCCTTCCTTGTGGACATTTGGGAGGCTGTGAAATCTGACCATAGCTGAATCTTCAGGACATATTCTTCTCAATGTGTCCTCATTGACTTTTCCCTAGTGTTTGAGGCTGTTTTTAACAGTTTATTAATATGATTTTTGAGTGTTCTCATAGGGTCTATAGGCTGTGATGTCATTGAGCAATTGCAGGGCTTTGCAAATGTACTCAGATCTATCCATGATGATGGTCACCCTGCCCTTGTCAGCCAGCAGGATGATGATGGTATTGACATTTTGCAGCTGTTCCAGGGCCTCCTTCTCCTCTCTGGGTAGTACATGGCATTGCTTGTGGCCCATCAGTAAACCTGTGACGCATTGCCTAATCGAGTTCTTGACCTCATCGCTTGTCTCAATCTGCTGGATAATAGATTCCAGGGCCGCTACGAAGTCAACTGCTCATGCATCTGTCAAATTATATCCTGTGTCACGTTCCAACAAGGTGGTTTGTTTGCGGGTCAGGGATTTGGAGGAAAGGTTGTGGACCAACGTTAGTATATCCATGGTTGTCTGATGCCTGTGGGATGTCCATTTTGCATTGGAGCAACTCGGATTTTTGCTGGCTCGCCCTCACAGTGGCCTGGTGAATCTGCTGGTTAAGGGCACACATTTGTCCTTCAACAGCCCTTCCACCACGGGCTTTAAACCCATTCTTTCTTCCAATGTAATGTTATGCTGTTTCTGGTAGATTACTTCACCAGGGTGTCAACTTCTGGCTGAAAATCCCAACTAAGAAAAACACCACAGTCATTAATTACTTCAGACTTTTATTGAGCAGAATCATTACAACAGGTTGAAAGTGAAAGCTAGCTCTGAAGAAAAAGTGTGGAACAAGTAATTCAGAGAATGAATCTCCTCCTCTCTGACAGTTCAAATCACATTGTACAATACATCTTCCAGTAATTGTTATGACAAGAAACTTAATTCACCAAAACAACTCTTCCACAGCTCTGATTTTCTCACAATGATAAGAACATCTGTGAATCCAAAGCTCTCCCTGTCTCCCTCCCCACTGAGAATCAAGGTTATTAAACTCAGAGCTCATAAAGAATTGGTGGGCTGGAGAGCTAGAGAGGAAGCCCGCACTTCAAGCTAATTGGGGAATGTGATTTATGTTAATTGGAAGAGGGAATTGTGCTTTGATACTATGTGCACAGGGCACGAGAATTCAATTTTGGCTTTGATTAGGTAAATGCCGATATTATGCTACTCGAATAAAAGATCCTTTAAGGTAAACAATGCCTCAAAGTTCTTTTCAAGAGTTTCATCTGTCGGAATCATGACAGCATCTTTATTAGGACAAAGCTCAAGAGATTGTATTCCTTGGGATTTGTCAACAGTAAACATAGCATCAATATATTCATCATCAATACATAGCCATTCAGTTGAGCTATTCATCACGCTACTACTATAAATGACAACTGAAACAGTAAAAGTATCAAGCAACTGATTTGTTGAGTTGTGGATTCAGCCTTATTGGGATTACTTGGAGAATCCTTTGCATACCATCTTCCAAAAAGTGTTACAGTTAAAAGGTCCTGAGAAATATTGCTCTGACTGATGAGTCGTCCATCTCTCAAAACCTAGGAACGAATGAAAGAATTTCAGTAATACAATTAGTTAAATAAGATGTAGATTTCTCCTATTAGCTGAGTCAAGGCATTTTTAAAGTAGGGGATTAAGAGGAGACGTAGTTCTTATAACATAGTATAGAGAAGATCCCAGAGTGACTACCCATATACCGGTATTTGGATAAGGCTGGGAAAGACTCCCAACTATGAGAGCCACAGCTAGTCAATGTAGATAATACCTAATTTGGATCAAGATGGAGAAATAGTCATAGGACCCCTCATCAGTGAATATGTGGGTTAGGGCTGCTGGGAGATTTAACTAAGCAACATCTATAGGTCTATAGCAGACATGTCAAACATAAGGCCCGGGGGCCAGATGCGGCCCATGAAGTGGTTTCATGTGGCCCACAAAGCCATCCTGGAAACAGTGAGGGAACGGCCCTCTCTGCCTTGGCCCTGGCCCATGCTAGCTAGGAGCCAATGTACAATTTTTTTGCCCTCCTACCCATCATGAGAACCCCCCATCAGTGGACATGTCGGTTAGGGCTGCTGGGAAATTTAATTAAGCAACATCTATAGGTCTATAGGTTTCCCACTCCTGAATTCAATAAATGTGGAGAAGCCAACGTTAGCAACAGGATTTTAGCTCTATAGGACCATAGGACGAACATCATCTGATGGCTCTTATTTTGATGATATTCAGGCAGCTTTTGAAGCCATGCAATATGTTTAATACAAATTGCTTACTCACAACAAGACAGTTTAAAAGTTGGGTATTTAGAAAAAGGCATCCTACCCTATTATATATGGCATAATCGAAAATTATAATTACACTATACAGATGCTGTGAGTCCGCAACTTACAACTGTAATTCTACCTGGAATGTGACCGTGCCCAATTTTATGACCTTTTTGCAGCGGTCATTAAATGAATCACTATGGACATTAAGCAATCTCCACATATGTTAAGGGAATCCATTGTCCATAATGGATGGGTTTTGCTGAAAACCAGAATACCGATTGCTAGCAAAAAACCCCACAAAAAACCCTTCATAAATCGTGATGATCATGTGACTATCAGACATAGCAAAGACTGTAAAAGCAGTGTGGTTGCCAAATGCCCAGAATGTGATTATGTGATTATGGAGGGCCCCCCAATCATTGGAACTTTGAATCTGGGTCAGAAGTAGCCCTGGGGAGATCAGTCTTAACTTTGAACGATTGCTAAGTGACCGATTATAAATCAAGGACTCTGGATGGATGGTGTTTTCCCTTCCTTCAACACTCCCTGCCCCAATGCCCTTTGCTTCCTGAAGAAGTGAAATAGGAGGAACACAGTTTCCTCCTTCTGATATAAATAATCCAGTATTATTCTTTATGTATACGGGATTTTCTTTGGCTTACTTTGGTTTAATTACAACCTTGGATAATGGCAAAATATAAATACGATGTGGATCAATCTCTGCTCTATACAATGTGACACATTTAACAATGTGTGGTCTCCACACAAACTCAGAGATCAAGCAAGGCAGTCAAGTAAAAGACACCATGGTGAGAAACCACATTTTTCTCAAAATTCAATTTTGGCTTCCAAGAAGTGACCAAGACACCTTCTCCTTCTGAACCTTATTAAGGAATTTCTGCACTGCTTCTGTTCAAGACCAGTTTGGGTCACATCACCTTGACAATATTTGTGTACTTAAGATGGGAAAGACCATCTTACCTACCTTACCTTGTGAAAAAGCGAAGAAGTACTGGGGTATGATTCGTATTTTAAGATTCTTAAAGTGAATATAAAAAATAAATCAGGAACTTTTATTTTAGGTTTAATGGACAAAACAACTTTTAAAAAACGTGGAGCCTTGTTTCTTAACAGCAGCAAGAATGGTTTATGCACAAAAACGGAAAGATGCGTTCATTCCCGGAATAGTGACAAATAGCAGGAAAACTGATGGAACTACCAGAGATGCCTAAATTAACTGCTCTAATCAAAGAAAAGAATACATTCAAATTTGTTTCTAACTGGAAAATGCTTCTGGATGTCCCAAAGGTCCTTTTTCAGGAGGCAACTGGACATTCTTTGAAGACGTTTTGCTTCTCCTCCAAGAAGCTTCTTCAGCTGTGACGGGATGGTGGGGAATGGAAGGATTTATATTCCTTGCAAAGAAAAACAAGACAGTCCAGTTGCCTCCTCAAAAAGCACCTTTGGGTCAACCATGACTTGGATGACTGAGAATCTCCACAGACATTTCGCTTCTGGATGTTGTTTTTGAGATGGGGGGGGAATGAAAATTTGGCTTTGGGTTTTGCTGATTAGTTAAGTTTGTTGTTATAGAAATATTAAGTATGTAAAAATAAGAGGTTGGGGCTGTCATGTTATTATGTTATTCTACTAAGCTAAAAAGAGCCGGAAGCCAATGCTTTCCTTCTTCTTTTTCATCTTTATCCTGCACTTTTTCCTTTCCCCTTTTCCTTCCCTCCCGCCCCCCATTTTTCCCACTACTTTCATTTTCATTTGTATGTTATACTTTGATAAATTTAATAAAATTATAATTTAAAAAAAACACCTTACCCGAAACCCTCCAGGGGCCAAGCGAATCCCACTGAGTAAAACCTCTGGGAAGACGTAGTGTGTGCTAAAGTTACCACTGAGAGAATAGAATTCAAATATGGAGTGTGCAGTAGTGGCTGGCTTGCCACAGGTCTGAATGTCTGTACCTTCACACTTCAGCAATGTGCAGATCTGGAAGGAGAAGAAAACAATACTTGGAGATTAACTATGAGGCTGAAAGATAAAGAAGAAACAGAATATTACCAAACTTGGGATTTATTTTATCAATGGCTAGAGGAAAGAATGAGGGATTAGGAACTGAATATGTATTAGCATTTTTAAACCCAGACAGCAAGTTGGTTGAAAAATTAATATATGTATCTAAGAGGAAATTAATAAAATCTTTATAGAAAAAAAAGAACAATACTTGGAGAAGTACTCAGTATAGAGGAATTAGGTTGCTACTATCAGAAAAGGAACCACAAACCAGTTTTCTTAATTTCCTCCATAGGAAGGATCTTCTGTGGAACACACTCATGTGAATCTTGGTGGCTGGGGGAGAGGCGCAAGTGATTGTTGACACAGAATTAGCAGATGAAGGCACAAATTCAGCTTGGCATGAGAGGAATTCCTGGTGTCATGGCGACCAAGGACTTGCAGCTATATACATCTCAGTATACCAAGGTTGTCCTTGACGTACGACCATAATTGAGCCTATCATATCTGTTGCTAAGTGAGACATGTGTTAATTGGGTTTTGCCCTATTTTACAACCTCTCTTGCTACAGTTGTTAAGTGAATCACTGCAGTTGATAAATTAGCAACCCACTTGTTAAATGAATCTGATTTCCCCATTGACTTTGCTTGTCAAAAGATTGCAAAAGGGGATCACAACAATGGTCATAAGTATGAACCAGTTGCCAAATGTCTGAATTTTGATCACATGGGGATGCTACAAAGGTTGTAACTGTGAAAATTTGTCATAGGTCACTTTTTTCAGTGTCATAACTTAGAAAAGGTCACTGAGTGAACTGTTGTAAGTTGAGGACTACCTGTGGTTTGCTGGATATGTACATTCCAGTTTCTCTCTCTCTCTCTCTCTCTCTCTCTCTCTCTCTCTCTCTCTCTCTCTCTCTCTCTCTCTCTCTCTCTCTCTCTCTCTCTCTCCTCCCTCCCTCCCTCTCCCCCCCCTCTCTCTCTCTCCAAGTGTTTTTCAAACTGGGTAGACTTTGACTCCCAGAATTCCCCAGACAGCAATGCCTTTGCAAGTAAAAGATTGCTTCAAAAATAATTTGGCATTTGCATGCTGCTAAATCTTCTGCCATTTTTATATTGCCTTTTTTAAAATGAAACAAAATGTCCCCTAACTTCAACAGACAAAAGCCAAACAGAATTAATCTGCTCAAAACATAATTAATACTAAATCATAGTAACTATTATATGTAACCTTAAAATGCTAGTCAAACAATACAAGCAGCAGCAGCAGCAGAGAAGTTAACAATGGTCTAAATAGCAAATGTGTTTCAGATAAATGTATTTATTGATTAAAGTGGCCAGGAAAATAAATATATCTCTGCCAGATGCCAAAAAGAAAATGTCTCTCAGAGCTGCCTGGAGGACAATAGCATAGAAGGAAGGGGAGGAATAGTGAGATGAAAGAATAGGCAAAGCTTATTGAGAGAGGCTGTTCCAAAGAGGAATACTACAGTGGAAGCCACCACTGAAAAGGCCCGTTCCTAGATGGTTGCATGTTTATTTCATCTTTGTTGCTCTTTTCTTTCTAGAGTCTCAGCATCTTTTTTACATCATGGTGACCAAAACTGGATGCAGTATTCCAAGTGTGGCCTTACCAAGGCATTGTAAAGTGGTATTAATACTTCACGTGATCTTGATTCTATCCCTCTATTAATGCAGCCCAGCACTGTGTTGGCTTTTTTGGCAGCTGCAGCACATTGCTGGCTCATATTTAGGTGATTGTCCACTAGGACTCCAAGATCCCTCTCACAGTTACCACTATTGAGCAAGGTACCCCCTATACTATACCTGTACAATTGTTTTTTCTTGCCTAAATGTAGAACCTTACTTTTTTCACCATTGAATTTCATTTTGTTAGCGCCCAATGTTCAAGTCTGTCTAGATCCTTCTGTATCTTAAGCCTGTCTTCTAGAGTGTTAGCTGTTCCTGCCAGCTTGGTGTCGTCTGCAAATTTGATGAGTTTCCCATCTATTCCCTCGTACAAATCGTTGATGAAGATGTTGAAGAGCACTGGGCCCAGAACAGAGCCCTGGGGCACCCCACTACACACTTCCCTCCATGTAGATGCAGTCCCATTGAGGACCACATGCTGAGTACGTTCGGTCAGCCAGCTACAAATCCATCTGGTGGTGATACTGTCTAACCCACATTTTCTATCTTATTGAATAGTAGGTTGTGATCTACTTTATCAAATGCCTTACTGAAGTCCAAGTAAATTATATCCACATCATTCCTCTGATCCATTAATTTTGTCACTTGGTCAAAGAATGCAATAATATTCACAGCTTATTGACTCAATATCAATACTTCCAGTGACTCTTATCTAAACATATCCTTGCAATGTATTCTTGCATGATTGCCATTTTGGCAGCCACCAAAAGTATCAATGAATATAAGACTCATTAATTAGAATCCAGATAATTAAAGGATGAAACCAAATATCCTATTCTTATGGCAGCCAATGTCAGCTTCCTACAGGACATGGTAATAAAGTTTCCAGAACTCTGTGTGATGGAACGTTACCATCCATCCTCCCAAGAATAAGAAATTTAGGACTTACTTTTCTTCTTGCTCATAGAGGCTTTATTCATCATGTGTACAATGCAGCCACAAAGTGATTGATTGGATCGATTATTTAAACTAAAAAAGTATACTTAAGCTTCCAAGCGAGATAATGAGAATAAAGTGCTGAAGTTTATCTAGACATCAGCCTGCAAATTTAGTGGGCATCTAGTCTTTCATCTTTCCCTCTTGCATTTTCCCCCATAAATAAAAAAATACCTGTAAGTAATACGGTCTTTCAGCTTTATGCAAACCAGTGAATGCCCCTAGCACGTAAAGTTCATCTTCTAGCTTCGGTTCTTCCCTCATCCTGTAGCTTAAATGGCAGCAGAGTCTGTTTTGGCACACTGTAACATTGTCAGCTTGTTTCATAAGCTTAGAAAAGGTGAATGGATCACGGAAAAGCAATTCAGTGAAAGTAGGGTACTCATGAAACTGGTCAATAGTTGTGGCATATGAGCTCCAGTTAAAACTAGGAAGAGGGGTGGGAAAACGAGAAGGATGGGAATAGACATCTGCAACCAAAAGGTGCCCATTCATCGATTTATCATTATAATAATATGCTTGGGATCCAGATGGTGTGTAGATACCACTGCCTAAAGAATGAAAAGAATAAAAGCCATTTTACTCATCCTGTCTTTGCAAGACATACAGTATAGCTTATTTCTTCTAACCTACCCCCAAACATATTTAAGAAAACATCCCCCCAAAAAATACACACATATAATTCTGAAAAAAGATCAAGAAATGTATTCATATACCGAAGCCACCCAAAAGCTTTCTCTTTTCCTTTTTTTTTTTTTTTACTTTGATGAGCAAGAATATAATAGGAAGAGACTACATTCTGCTTAAGGAACCAGTAGAGTTCCAGGCTCTCACATTTTTTTTTAAAGTGGTATTTATGATCAGCAATGCAAAGAAATCAAGCAAAACTTGGCTATTACTGCAGGATCCAATCTGGGTCAGTCACCGGGATCAGCCATTTTGTCTTCTGCGCTTTCGGATTCATACTGGAGCTCATCTTCAGGAAACTTCGCTCTAGCAGAGTGTGTGCTTTGAGACGTTCTGTGTGTGATATTTATATGGTGCCTGCTGCATGTGACTTTTTAGATGTTGATTGGGGTGTTGATGACTAGCTATTAAGTCATTGGCTGTTGTTTGCTTCTACTGCCAAGTCTTCGCCTCCTATGTACTTGTACCATATAAATACCACACAAAGTGCACACTCTGCTAGAGAGAAGTTCCCTGAGGATGGGCTCCAGTACAAGAGTCCAAAAGCTCAGAAGACAAAACCGCTGGTTCCGTTGACTGACCCAGATTGGATCCTGCAATGTTACCCTGGGACACTACTGTATATTCACCTTCATTCATAGGCCATTACTGTTTATACACCTAATCAGAGATTATTTGTAGAAGCACAATAAAGAAAGAATAATACTGTACTCTGTATACGACAGTGATGGCAATGCCTTCCCTCCCCTCTGAATTTCTGTCTGCAGGCACACCCCAGCATATCTTAATTTTGGCAAGTGTGCATTAAGGGATTTCTCAAGGAAGAGAATTTCCAACCAGATGGAGGTTCTCTACTGTCTGGTGAACAGAAACAAATACCAAACAATCCTTTTATCTCAACCAGTACGTTACCTGTCATTCTCAAGGAAATATTGTGAGTATTAGCTGCCAGAAGATTGACACGCATGCCCATGGCCCAAGCTGAATGGAATTCGATAGCAGTTAAATGTGGGAGGACGTTCATCCAGGCCGTAGGGAAAAGGATGGTGTCCACTGAGAGCTGAGTTACGAGGGCCACAGCAGGATCGTAGAATAGAATGTCAAAGCAAGTAAAGAGGCCAAATTTTCCAAAGGTGGTATTGAAGGTTACAAGTTCAAGTTTAGGGACATCAAATTGACGCTCTAGCCTAAACAGGTTAAACTGTTAAAAAGATAACACATTTAGGAAACAAGTGAGATGTTTTTCAGTAAACATGTGACCAGCGTAACACTGACATCTGCAAATCATTTTAATTGAAAGTGAAAGTGTAACACATTTTAAAATAAAGGGGGGGGGAATCCAAAACTTTTTAAAATTCTGATTGACCTGTTTTCCTGGAACCTCTGGACCTATTAATAATGTAGCATCAGCACCCACTAAGTGGGAAGATCTTCTTCATGTAACTGAGTAACATGAAGAGATTTGTGTTCCATCGTATCCAGAAGCAAGCTGCATGAAAATACAGGAGACCACTGTAAGTGTGTCTCAGTTACATGAAGAAGATCTTCCCACTCAGTAGGTGCTGATGTAGACTATAAACCAGAATTATTTCTTTTAGGTATAATTTCAGAAAAGTATGATAAAAATGTGTATACTTAATATTACATATATTAACAGCAGAGAGAATTACATTTGCTCAATATTGGAGAAATGAAGAAATACCATCTGAAGAAAATATAATTAAGAAAATCTTGGACTGTGCAGAAATGGATAGGCTTACATTGAAAATGAAAGGGAAACAGAAAAAAAGAAAAACAAATCTCTGCTATTATCGATTTTAAATAGTTCCCTTAGGACTCACTTTTAGTTTCAACATTGAAATAATCTTGATTATATATGTGATATCATTGGGTACAACAAAATCTAGAGAAACACTAAACAAATGGGGATATATGGTGGCTTCTGTTCTGTGAGATTATGGTGACATGCAGACAACAACGAATATGACTACCTGCCCTTTGTGTCCCAGTCAATGAACATTTGAGTACTTCATGGCAACTCAATTAATGTGGCTAGTTTCTGGGCAATATCTGCTTAATTTGTACATATTTTAATCTTGTATTTTATACAAGTAGTCCTCAACGTACATTGGTCATTTAATGACCTCGACACTAAACAGTCATTTGGTGACCGTTCAAAGTTACAACAGCTCGTACAAAACTGACTTATGTTTGTCTCACTTACAACTGTTGCAGCCTCCCTATGGTCACATGATCAAAATTCAGGTGCTTGGCAACTGGTACATATTTATGACGGTTTCAGGATCCCGAGGTCATTGATCACCTTTTGTGGCCTTCTGACAAGCAAAGTCAATGGGGAATCCAGATTCACTTAACGACTGTGTTACTAACTTAAACATTCACTTAACAACTGTGGCAAGAAAAGTCATAAATTGGGGCAAATTCACTTAACAAATGTTTCACTTTTTGCAACGTAAATTTTGGGCTCAACTGTGGTCATAACTCAAGGACTACCTGTATTTTAAATTTTATGTTATATAATATGATTTATTTTAATTATGATGCTTCTGATGTGAAAAAACACACATCATTGGGAGAAAACATAATTATTTAATATGTAAATCTGATACTAGATTGCATTCCAAAACTATAGAAGTTGATATTATGTAGAAGTTCAACTCTGGCTCTATCAAGAGTAGGTTTCAGCTAAATAATTATTCTAGTTAAATGGAAAGAACATGCTTCAGGGTGCCAAAGAATGGATTCAAGACATGTGATTCTTAATCAGTGGTGGGATTCAGCCAGTTTGCACTGCTTTGGCAGAACCGGTAACTAATTTTTTGTTGCCCAGACCCAGAATAGACTTCTGGAAATAGCATCCACACAGAGAACCGGTTGTTCACATATTTGAATCCCACCACTGATTTTGGAATACCTTACTTTATATTGTAAAAATGAGTTGACAAAGCAATATTGTTTCCACACTTAATAATAGATTAAAAGCTGAGGTAATTATTACTATTTATTTTGCTTTTTTACCCTCTTAAGCTTATTTTTATCATTTTTATCTTGTATTTTTACTTTTGTATTATTTTTTATCTTCATTAGATTTCTGTAATAAAAAAAGAAACCAAAAAGCGTGGAATGAAAGAAGGAAGGCAAATAGGCAGGCAGGCAGGGAGAGAGGGAGGGAGGGAGGAAGAAAGACAGGAAAGAAAGAAGGGAGGAAGGGAGGAAGGAAGACAGGAAGGGAAGAAGGAAGGGAGGCAGGCAGGAAGGCAGAGAGGGAGGGAGGGAGGGAGGGAGGCAGGGAGGGAGGCAGGAAGGGAGGGAGGGAGGAAGGAAGGGAGGGAGGAAGGAAGACAGGAAGGGAAGAAGGAAGGGAGGCAGGCAGGAAGGCAGAGAGGGAGGGAGGCAGGGAGGCAGGGAGGGAGGCAGGAAGGGAGGGAGGCAGGAAGGGAGGGAGGGAGGAAGGAAGGGAGGGAGGGAGGAAGGAAGGAGGAAGTGAAGGAAGGAAGAAGAAGGAATGGAAGGAAGGAAATAAATCTGCCAAATTAGGACTACATTATATCGGATGCCCAAAGCTCTCTTCCACCCTATATATCTGTTATGCTAAATCACTTTTGCTACATGTAATTCAGTTATCCTTCTGAAATCTCAGAGTTGGAATATGCTCTAGTGGACATATTCAGCCTCTGATGTTTAAAATAAAATTAACTCATAAAGGGGGATGTGCTTGTGTTTTGTGGGGTTGGTGGAGAAATAACAATTTCTTAAAAAATAAACCGTGAAATTTATAACCTTACCTTGTGGTACCGTGCCACCAGCTTTCCCTCTGGATCAAAGACAACATCTGTGTTGTACTGATAGTAGCCATTGCTAGGGCATTTTGAGTCCTCATTACTGCATTTCTTCTTATCACCCATATTGGCAACCACATAGATTGAATTGTTCCTGGCCAGACAGCTTAGCCTTTTTTGGACTGGAGCAGGTGCGAATCTAAATATGAGGAATCACAGAACTGAAGGATTAGTGCAACTGACCTTTGAGAGTTTACCTCCATGTTGGAGGACAAAATACAGAAAAAGACACCAAAACAGGCAATAAATCAGAAGCAAGGCTATTTCTTTTTAAAATATGAAAAAGAAGAAGAAAAAAGAGCCATGGAGATTGGAATAGGTGAGCTTTAGATGCTGTAAACTCTTTACTCTCCAAGCTATATTTCTACGTTTTTTCTTTTTTAACTGAAGAGGAAAAGATGCTGGAAGTAATTAGGAGCTTTCAATCAGTGGAACACCAGTTCCCTGGGGAAAAGATGAAATGAATCCTTTTGGCACTGGTTCCCTATTAAGACATACTTTGAATTAGTAATAATATAATTTAGTAGGTTGTTTATAAATATCTCTCTCTCTCTCTCTCTCTCTCTCTCTCTCTCTCTCTCTCTCTCTCTCTCTCTCTCTCTCTCTCTCTCTCTCTCTCTCTCTCTCTCTCTCTCTCTCTCTCTCTTTCATACACACACACACACAAAAAAAAAGACTGGAAAGGGAATCTTTGTGTTGATTATGAGAGCATGAATAGCACTAGGCCAACAAATTGCTTAAATCTAGACTCCCTGACTTTTCTTAATAAAAAACAAATCCTTCCAAATGTGTTCTATGCATTTTGTAAGTAATTGGGGGCTTTTATAAGAAATGGCTATAATAAATACTTGGTAATTAAAAATAATTTCATTCTATTAAAAAGAATTTGTGGCTGTAAAGAGATCTTTTCCCCCTAGTTTTCTTTAACTTTGCTTTTCTCTGTTAAATGTGATTCTGTGCTCCAGACTTCCTTTTTTAACAAATGATGTCTCTCCTGGTTGCAAAATGCTGCCTTTTCTTCTGCCAAAATGTGATTTTGACCAAGCCATTGAAATTTAGCAGGGATGGGAAAAAATGGTTATACCTAGTTCAGTGATGGCGAACCTTTTAGAGACCAAGTTCCCAACTGCAACCCAAAACCCACTTTTGTATCATCGGGTGCTGAGTGGGCGTGGCCCATTGGATGGGTGTGGCCCATTGGATGGGCATGGCTGCGGTGGTAACGGCAGACTGGGTGGGACTAAAAAGTTCAATCAATCAATTCCAACTTTATGAGATTTTTTTTCCCGTGAGAAGTTGAAATTGATTGATTGAATCTTTTTTCCCCCACGTGATTGTGGAGGCCTAAAGTGAAAAGGTTTTATAAAACCCAGCTGAAAGCCTAGGACTGGGGCGATGGCGCAGGTGCCCACAGAAAGGGCTCTGCCTGCCATCTGTGGCATGCATGCCGTAGGTTTGCCACCAAGGATCTAGTTGCTAAGTGAGGGCAAAATACTGACCAAAATGCTTGGTTTCTTAAGGTCTCTGCAAGAGATGAGGATGGGTAGCAAACTAGATAGAAATGGTTCTGCCAACATGCTTGCACTCTTCTTTGGAGGAGCAAGCTTTGAATGAAAAATTTTCTTTGGGAGTCATGCTGAGTTTCATGATAGCAGTTAACTATCTTTAGCTAAACTTGAAAAGCTAAGCATTCCTGTATGTGTAGATCTGGGATGATCCTATTTGAGACACCATCACCCCTCTAGGAACATAAGAAAAAGGGAACAGTGACTGGGTCAGCTAAGGCTGGCTAGATGCTAGTTTAAGTTCAAATTTGCATTCTGTTGCAAACATTTTGGGGGGTCTTAAAGCAGATACCATTTTTCATCCTATTCCTTGAGAGATTATAAAGACAGAAGTAGAGATTATGTGCACTGCCCAAGCTCTATAGAGAAAGTTTGCTATACTTATGCTCATTACTCACTGTATTGCTGACAATTATTTCAACTTAAATTAAATCCATCTCAGTCTGTTTAGCTGACAGATACTGCACAAAAGCAAAGCACCAGATACCTTTCAGGGTCAGTACATGGAATCCAGTTGACCTCTGGGTCTGGAATGTCCTCAAGGTAAGGATAAATGGTTTCTCTGGTGAAGAAAAATCCATATAGGCCATCTTCTGGAGTCACAATGATATGTGCCCCCTGTCAAAAGAAGTGAAGGTAAAGCTCCTTCTCTTGCAGGACAACCATTTTACCCATAAATGCATTTTAACAAGTAGTATCCAGTACCTGTTTTGCTGCTTTTTGAATGGCACCTTCTAATATATCCATATTCTGGTTCATCACTTTTAAGGCCTGTTCAGGGGAAACAGGCTTTGTTGTGGGTTCTGGCTGTATGACTACATGTTCGTATACTGCCGCAGTGAATTTGTCCAATGCTAAAGCCTTCAGGCCTCCCAGGAGTATAAAAATAAAAGCATGCTGTAAAGATGAAGAGGAGGCCATTGCCATGTCCTTATAGACTGGGGAGAGAAAAACAAGATTGAACAGGGACATCTAGTGAAGACAGAGTGTTGGGAAAGATCACATATCTAGTCAGATGATCTAGCTATTAAACTGTGATAGAGTGTACTAGCAGCTTCACCTGGAATGTCTATTGTCTCTTTTAATTCTGCTCTTGGGCTCTGCTTTGTCTGCTGACGCTACAACTGGTCAATGTGATGTCTGATCACACGACCATCATCCAGAGCCAGCTCATATGATAGTGGTCCTGACACTTTCATGACCGTAGCAGCCACCCAAGGTGCCCACTGCCCATAGTTTTTAGCCCAAACATGCTCACCCAACTGTAAATTCCTGGGGGGGGGGGCTTGGGCTACGCCTTTTCAGCAGCTATCCTGTCAGGGTGGAGGCAGTCAATCTTCGTAGTGAGCTGGCGTCCCCACTTGAACTCAGCTGGGCTGTATCCCATTGCAGTGCTTGGAGTTGTATGCTGGCATAGAAGGAAGTTTGCCAGGTGATGATTTCAGTCTCCCTTAATCAGCCGTTTAAGGGATTCCATGCCTAATCATATTGGCATTAAGAAACAACTGGAATTCTGCTGCTGTAAATTGTGCCCCGTTGTCCGACACGATTACATCCGGCAGACTATGTGTGGCAAATAGCCGGTGCAGTTCCTGTATGACTCTGGCAGTAGTCATAGATTGGACAGGTACTACCTCTAACCATTTAGAATAATGGTCCACAACAATAAGGAATACCTGTCCATGAAATGGACCCATAAAGTCAATATGTACGCGAGACCATGGGGCTTGTGTGGTTTCCCAACAGTGCACAGGTGCCTGGGGCATTTCTGGACGGGTCTCTTGGCAGTCCTGACAGCTCGTTACTTGAGCCTCTATGTCCTTGTCTAGGCCATGCTACCACAAGTAACTTCTTACAAGTGCTTTCATTCGTACGAAACCTGCACTCAATTATTTTGTGTTGTCCCCTGCAGTAGCGCAGTTTAGAGGAATGAATGCATGCTCTGTTGTACGATGCTGTCTAACTGGCTCTTTCTGCAGCTGGTCGATCTCATTGACTTCTTCTGGTTCACTCAGTCTCTCAGTGGTCTCCAGATGTATTGCTGAAGGGCTGGAATGTGTCTTTTGAGGTCGGAGAGCCTTCACTGCTCCGCCGGCAGCCTCATCTGCCATAACCTCCTTCAGAACATCTTAGAAGGTCAGGTTCTCCTTGGCAAATAGTCACTGTTGCAACTCACTGTTCAACAGTCCACACACGTGTCTGTCTCTTAGACAATCTTCCAAGTCAGGGAATTCACAATTGCATGAAGCCTGACAAAGCACTGCCATGAACTCAGCTATTGATTCACATGACTTTTCCTCCCGTTGTTTGAACGCGTGATGCCAAGCGATGACGAACAGCTTTGGATCGAAGTACTCTTTTAGCCTCCTCTTTATGTCTGCATAAGTTACTGATTCAATAGTGGCTGGTGCCACCAGATTCTCAGCATTGTCAAACGTGGCCTGACCACACGCGCAGAGTAGAGTAGCTGCTTTCAATCCATCTTCTCTAACCTGGTTAGCCCGCAAGTAATTGTTCACCCTGGAGATGTAAGAACTCTACTGTTCTGGATGGGAGACATCAAATTCGTTCAGCCTGCCCAACTTGGCCATGGTGGTATTTTTGTGAGGTCTTAGACTCTGCCTCTCTTACTGCAAAAGGAGATGAACAGCCTAGATCCTGGGGATGGATCCCCCAGGACCATGTGCGTCCAGTGCGGCTTATTGACAGGCAGGGTGGGGAGGTGGTCCCACCAGGGCTCTGTTGCCTGGGATAACACCCTGTAACTTCAACTCTAATAGGCATCACTCCTTCATCACCATTGTTGTGTAGTGGGTTTATCAGAGGCATTAACCAGACATGTTTAATGCAACAACATTTATTGTAACAGAAACCAGAACTGGTTTAGCAGACAGCCTAGCGGCTATTTATTCTTGCCACCTCTAGGCGGGGACCAATCTATTCAAATGGTGTTTTCCTGCTTAAACTTAAACTTTGTTTTTCCTCCAACACAGTTGGAGACACATTTAAACCAAAACATATTAACTCTTCGTATCACTACTTAACAGACCCAATGCACTTTGAACTTTTTATGCTTCCAACCATATTTCTATCTTTTTGATTCTAATTCAAATAACAACCCAAAAGAAGGAACAAACATTTGAATCTGTATGGTGGTATTCAGTCTGAGCAAACAGACATATTATTGTGCTCTTAGTCCTCTTCCTCTTTAGGAAAAAAAAAAAGAATATTGTACTATTTTTCTATAAATATTCCAGTATTAAAGATATAGCCTGAAATCTAGGTTCTCTAGATTACAGGCAGTCCTCAACTTACAAATGGTTGCATAATGACCAGATTTACGACTGACCCTTCCCAAAAGCTACTTATGGCCCGATTTTGAAGTTACAATGGCCACACTCACTTCTGTTACTGTCAAGTATAGTCTCCGAAGTTTAATGCTATTGCCTCAGTTTGCCTTTCTCTTTTCTGGGCAAGTGAGAACACTGTTAAACAAACATTTACAATGGAATACTTTTTAAAGCAATTATCTTAACTGGAAATAAAACAAAAAAACAAGCAAACAACCGATAACATTAAAACTTGTTTCACTCACCTTCCTTCTTTTGCAACTTCTACTTTTTGCTCTACTTTCTGTTTCCAGAAGAATTAGAGGCTGTCCAAAATTATGTTATTTTTGTGAGGTCTTAGACTCTGCCTCTCTTACTGCAAAAGGAGATGAACTGCCTAGATCATGGGGATGGATCCCCCAGGACCATGTGCCTCCAGTGCGGCTTATTGACAGGCAGGGTGGGGAGGTGGTCCCACCAGGGCTCTGTTGCCTGGGATAACACCCTGTAACTTCACCGTTGTTGTGTAGTGGGTTTATCAGAGGCATTAACCAGACATGTTTAATGCAACAATATTTATTGTAACAGAAAACAGAACTGGTTTAGCAGACAGCCTAGCGGCTATTTATACTTGCCGCCTCTAGGCGGGGACCAATCTATTCAAACGGTGTTTTCCTGCTTAAACTTAAACTTTGTTTTTCCTCCAAAACAGTTGGAGACACATTTAAACCAAACCATATTAACTCTTCGTATCAGTACTTAACAGACCCAATGCACTTTGAACTTTTTATGCTTCCAACCATATTTCTATCTTTTTGATTCTAATTCAAATAACAACCCAAAAGAAGGAACAAACATTTGAATCTGTATGGTGGTATTCAGTCTGAGCAAACAGACATATTATTATGCTCTTAGCCTCTTCCTCTTTAGGAAAAAAAAAAGAATATTGTATTATTTTTCTATAAATATTCCAGTATTAAATATATAGCCTGAAATCTAGGTTCTCTAGATTACAGGCAGTCCTCAACTTAGAAATGGTTGCTTAATGACCAGATTTACGACTGACCCTTCCCAAAAGCTACTTATGGCCTGATTTTGAAGTTACAATGGCCACACTCACTTCTGTTACTGTCAAGTATAGTCTCCCAAGTTTAATGCTATTGCCTCAGTTTGCCTTTCTCTTTTCTGGGCAAGTGGGAACACTGTTAAACAAACATTTACAATGGAATACTTTTTAAAGCAATTATCTTAACTGGAAATAAAACAAAAACCCAATAACATTAAAACTTGTTTCACTCACCTTCCTTCTTTTGCAACTTCTACCTTTTGCTTTACCTTCTGTTTCCAGAAGAATTAGAGGCTGTCCAAAATGATGTCTGGCTGAATGCCTGGAAGGTGCGGTTGTTTGTACTGGAGTGTCCCTTCGATTTTGATTAACAGTTAACACATTGCTTTCCTAATACTATTAGGTACCTAGTACAAGCTGATTAGACCTCTCAGACTTCTGTCTGTTTCTTTCCAGGGAGAAAGAAAGTTGCCCATCATTTCAATCTGGCATAATTTCAATCTGGCATAGAAACTGGATAACTATTGTAATGTACTGAGCTTAGTTGGGAACAGGTGCAGGGAGCTGCCCTGAAACCGTTAGCAGACCACGTGGCCTGCTGGGCCGGACTTGCTGTCTGCTAGGGCTGACTAGTATGCATTTGAGCGGGAGAATACATTGCATTCATTGGCTGACACCGCCCCAAGCTGAATGAATAAATAGGGGCGGAGCCATCTTTGTTGAAGTTCTGCTTAGCCTGAAATAAAGAAGTACCTGTTTGTTACTCCTGCCTCTTCAATGCCTATCAACACAAGAAACAGAACAACTATATACATAAGTATGTATTTTTGATCCCTTCCTGTGATGATGGTTGATGCTATGAATGGAATCGGGAGGGGGGAGAGACACACGAGAGGACCCATGTCTGGGATGCTGAATTGTTTAAAGTAACAGAACAGATTTTGACAATGGCGGTCTTCGGATTAGTGGAGCTGTATACAGTGATATGATGTCAGATATTTTTTTAAGCACCCTGGAGCCTAGCAATCCAAGGTCACAGGTGCTTCAGCTCACTGGCTCCCAAACACTTGAGGGATGTTCCTGGGAATAAGCACTAGGATGATAACACTCCAAATTTACATAGAAAAGGCCCAAGAGTTCTCAACATAAAACATGTATTTAAAAATAACTAGGTGGCATGAAATATAATCATTTCAATGAGCAGTCTAACCAGCATTCAACTACCTGTACCAGTGCCTAATGTTGTTAAAAAGGCAATGTATTAAATGTTAATTCAACTCAGGCAAAATCCAGTGGACAACCATTTTGATGTAATGTTAAGTTACTAAACTAGAAACCACAAGACCATGAGTTTTCATCCCACCTTGGGTACAAAGCCAGCTGGGTGGCACTGGGCTAATCACTGTCACTCAGCCCCAGAAAGAAGGCAATAGCAAGCCACTTCCAAAATCTTACTGTTATGTGCTCCTGGCTATTTTCCTTCGTGACCAGAGGCAAGCTCGCCTGACCAATAACCAGCCAAGATACAGTGAAGGCCTTTTGTTTCGTTTATTGCAATAAGCAGGGAGAGAAATTATTAAAGCTTGGTTCTCTCCAAAGTTCCAATCCAAAATATTCCCTTCTTTAGAGAACTTTGTCCTGACTGCCACATCCCTCCTCGTTCCCCATTGGCTGAGGTACTATGAGGTGACACTCTTTCCGACCGCCTCCTACATATTTCCTGCTACATACTAAATCATACATCACATATACATTAAAATTAGGAGATAAATTATGCAAGGTGTGTCAAAAAAATATTAATCAGTGACCTATGCTCAGTTATCTGTTCTCAGTTCTGGGCCCCATTTTTTATGACTTCTTAGAAAAATAGATTCTTTCCTGTTTATCAATTTTTAATCTTCCCTGGCCAGCCATTTCCTCTTATAATTGTTTTTTACAACTTGTGTTCATCCTTTTCCCACTCTGAAGACCCAGATAATAATTTTGCCTACATGTTTATCTTTTATGCTCCCTTATGCTACTGTAGGAAGATAGCCCCCCCCCCCCGAGAAAGAAATATTTTGTGGAATAAATATTAAAAAGCAGAATATTATATTTCCCAAAGGAATACAGTAATGGAGAAAGAAAATCTTAAAAGACAGAAACCAGCCCCCAGAAACCAGCCCCAGCCCCTCTCCTCCAAGCAGAAACCAGGTCTGTAGAAATGAAGATGTCATAATCCTTTCAGAAAGATTGGAGCCAGGAAGCTTAGAATGATGGAATTAGAAAGACAAAGATCTCACCCAAAAAAACCCCAGCACTGGACATAGTCATCAGCCACAGCCCCAGGGAAGCAGGATATGGCTTTTGAGACATAATAGGATTAACCCACCACCATTAGAATACCAGAAAGGCATTCCCTTTTGTACTAATTTATCCAACTCTACGTCAATTTTGGGTTTTAAAGCGAAGTTTTAAAGCGGTTTAATTCTAATCGGGTGACTGTTGGGTCGATATTTAGGGAAATGGGCACTCCTCTGTGTTGCCCTAGGTCAGAACTAAACACATCAGCATACTCTTGGCATACTGTTACCAGGTCTGTTGCTTGTGTACAATGGATGCCTGTTACAAGGATGCCCAGGGCTTCGAACCAGTCTAATCCGATGAACTGGTGTGCTGTCCGTTGATGACTACCATGCTGAGGGGACCCTCAAACTCTTTGAATTTGACCTGTACAGTGGCTTCACCCCTAACAGACACACAGCAATTTTGGAAATCAGTCAGAATGAGCCTTGACAGCTTGAGTTGAACTCGCCTCTTGCCTTGTTTACAGATGTATTCAAAAGTCTTATGGGAAATAATTGAAAGAGCTGACCCGGTGTCTAGCTTCATAGAACATGGGACCCCTTGGAGTTTGACTTGAAGTCTCAACTTCTCTTTGAGAGGGCGTTGGGCTCCCGTCCGCTGAATACTTCTCCTCCCTGAACAGTATCCAACCCTATTCTGTCCCGGGGCCCATCTACATTTCTGTGGTACGTCTGCAGGGCTGGCTTCTTTCTGGCAACCTCTAAAGACCCTGGTGATGTGGTCTTGCTTCCCACATGTGTGACACATGGCTGTGCGAAACCTGCACTCAATTATTTTGTGTTGTCCCCTGCAGTAGCGCAGTTTAGAGGAATGAATGCATGCTCTGTTGTACGATGCTGTCTAACTGGCTCTTTCTGCAGCTGGTCGATCTCATTGACTTCTTCTGGCTCATTCAGTCGCTCAGTGGTCTCCAGATGTATTGCTGCAGGGCTGGAATGTGTCTTTTGAGGCCAGAGAGGCTTCACTGCTCCATTGGCAGCCTCATCTGCCATAACCTCCTTCAGAACATCTTAGAAGGTCAGGTTCTCCTTGGCAAATAGGCACTGTTGCAACTCACTGTTCAACAGTCCACACATGTCTGTCTCTTAGACAATCTTCCAAGTCAGGGAATTCACAATTGCATGAAGCCTGATGAAGCACTGCCATGAACTCAGCTATTGATTCACATGACTTTTGCTCCCATTTTTCGAACGCGTGATGCCAAGCGATGACGAACAGCTTTGGATCGAAGTACTCATTTAGCCTCCTCTTTAAGTCTGCATAAGTTACTGATTCGATGGTGACTGGTGCCACCAGATTCTCAGCATTGTCAAATGTGGCGCAGAGTAGAGTAGCTGCTTTCAATCCATCTTCTCTAACCTGGTTGGCCCGCAAGTAATTGTTCACCCTGGAGATGTAAGAACTCTACTGTTCTGGATGGGAGACATCAAATTCGTTTAGCCTGCCCAAATTGGCCATGGTGGTAGTTTTGTGAGGTCTTAGACTCTGCCTCTCTTACTGCAAAAGGAGATGAACAGCCTAGATCCTGGGGATGGATCCCCCAGGACCATGTGCGTCCAGTGCGACTTATTGACAGGCAGGGTGGGGAGGTGGTCCCACCAGGGCTCTGTTGCCTGGGATAACACCCTGTAACTTCAACTCTAATAGGCATCACTCCTTCATCACCATTGTTGTGTAGTGGGTTTATCAGAGGCATTAACCAGACATGTTTAATGCAACAACATTTATTGTAACAGAAACCAGAACTGGTTTAGCAGACAGCCTAGCGGCTATTTATTCTTGCCACCTCTAGGCGGGGACCAATCTATTCAAACGGTGTTTTCCTGCTTAAACTTAAACTTTGTTTTTCCTCCAACACAGTTGGAGACACATTTAAACCAAAATATATTAACTCTTCGTATCAGTACTTAACAGACCCAATGCACTTTGAAATTTTTATGCTTCCAACCATATTTCTATCTTTTTGATTCTAATTCAAATAACAACCCAAAAGAAGGAACAAACATTTGAATCTGTATGGTGGTATTCAGTCTGAGCAAACAGACATATTATTATGCTCTTAGCCTCTTCCTCTTTAGGAAAAAAAAGAATATTGTACTATTTTTCTATAAATATTCCAGTATTAAATATATAGCCTGAAATCTAGGTTCTCTAGATTACAGGCAGTCCTCAACTTAGAAATGGTTGCATAATGACCAGATTTACGACTGACCCTTCCCAAAAGCTACTTATGGCCCGATTTTGAAGTTACAATGGCCACACTCACTTCTGTTACTGTCAAGTATAGTCTCCCAAGTTTATTGCTATTGCCTCAGTTTGCCTTTCTCTTTTCTGGGCAAGTGGGAACACTGTTAAACAAACATTTACAATGGAATACTTTTTAAAGCAATTATCTTAATTGGAAATAAAACAAAAAAACAAGCAAACAACCGATAACATTAAAACTTGTTTCACTCACCTTCCTTCTTTTGCAACTTCTACTTTTTTGCTCTACTTTCTGTTTCACTTCCCAGACTGCTCTGATGTGTTGTGTTTAATAATATTAGAATTAGAATCCACCCCCTCATGATTATTACACAGTGTTCCACACCCACAAATTGGTCCACCATCACAACAATAATAGCAGCAGCACCAACCACACTGACAATAAAAAAAGACACACATTTACCACCTAATTCTTACAACTTACAATTCTACATTTTCAGTGTCTAATGGTGTGACTTCTGACTCAGTTATTGGTTTTATTTGTGACAAAGCACTTTTATTTCTCTCATGAGTCACCACCAACACCTTTGTTCCTCATCTGGGGTCACCTGGAATTCTAATAGAGATGTTCAAAACAGATGGGAGTTCTGGTCCACCACCCATTCAAGTCCTTTTAAATGTGGCTTTCAGTCCTTGTCCTGGAATGACCGTCCAGAGTCTCTTTCAGGTCCAGTCGCCACCTTTGCTCCTGTGTTGTGAGTCCAACCCTTCTTAGCTATCCGGACAGCAGATTGAACATAAGAAACTTCCCTTCTTTGGTTGTAGAGGTTTTTCCTTCCATTTACAAATCAGCACCTACTGTCCCAGCTGGATCTTATGGACTGGAAATTCCAAAGGAGCTGTTTGTGCTATCAAGCCTTCCTGTCAAAGAGAAGACAGAGACCCCAGTACTTGTTCTATATACAGCTATTGGTCTCCCTCCTTTGGGGGCCTTAACCTTTTTATTATCTATTTTCCTTTCCCCTCCAACTATAATATATCTTAAACATTTTACCTCCTTTTTCTACCAATTGGGCTCTATTTTCTAGACACCCTCAATGCTTTTTCTGCGAAAAAGTTGCTTTCCCATTTCTTGATAATTCCCAGAATAAGATCTGACAAAACTGGGAAGCTACATAAGAATGTATTTGCTTCCACATCTAAAAGTGGAGGAAAGAAGAAAAAATCATTTATCTTGTGTCAGGGATAGACTATAGTTGTCCATGGAAGCTCTATCAAAAATTGTCAAATTGTCAAACAGTTATTTGAAGTATTTTTAAACATTTTATATAAGTTTTCTTTATATGCCACTGCTTTAGTTAATTTAATATTTCTTTCCCATAACTTTTGCCAATCTTCTAATTCTATATTATATCCAAAGTTCTTTGCCCATGTTATTGTTTCTTTTACTTGTTCTTCCTCCATCTTTAAGTTTAACAGAAATCTATAGAGTTTCTTAATCAACTTTTCATCTGTTTTTAGCAGTATCTGATCAAATTCTGTCTGTTCTTTATAAAATCTCATTGTTTTAACATCTTTTTCATATCTCGTTTGGATTTGCAGATATGGCCATCATATGGCCAACAATACCTTGTTCTTGTAAATCTTATCTGTCTTTCAATTTTCCTTCATTGTCCAAAATATCTTTATAAGTCACAACTTTATCGTAGTTAATTAAATTTGGGTAAGCAAAAGCTTCCACTATTGAAAGCCATTTATATATCTTAATATAATTTTTTTCTTTTATTTTTTCCCATTCTGAAAGAAATGCATTCCTTATAAAATGGTTTTGAAAGTATCCATGTATTGTATTCTTCCCATACCACAGAAAGGCATGCCAACCAATTTGTAGATCATGCCCCTGTAGGTACAATCTTTTGTCTTTTGTCTCTAAGCATTATCCATTCTTTCTTCTTCTTCTTGTGCCATATCCGTTGGCGATCATGTTGGCAATCCTGTTTTTATCAGCAGCTGCACGAAAAAGTGCGGCTGAGTTTTGTCCAAACCAAACCAAACTTTCTTTAATAATTTAATTTAATTTAATAATTTCTTTAATTTAATCCATTCTTTAAGCCATATTAAAATAGGTGCTTAGTAGTATAACCTCCAGTCTGGCAGTTCAAATCCTCCACTTTCTTTCGCTTCTTGTACATCTGGGATGTAACCAGATGCCTTCCAGAGCAATCATGTACAAATGCAGAAAACTACCAATCAACAGGGACAGACTATGAATGTTGCCTTTGAAACTCAGGCACCTGAGATGGCGAGGAGTTGGAAAGAACTTCACCCCTGAATTTGAGACACAAACACCTAATACTGTTGCAAAGTGGCTTTTTGTTCCCCTCACCACTGACAATAAGAACCATAAATACTTTGGGGAAAGCGACAAGCATTTTATTAAGGGGGTTCAAGATTTTATATGGGGCACAGAACCAAATATATACGATGAGTCAGAAATAAAAATAAGACATTGATTAGATATGAGAAAAAACAAACCCCCTAAAAAAGCAGCTTGGTGGATGGTCAGGGGCGAAGGGATAGTTTTGTGCGAGCCACAGGCATGCTTGTGAACTCGCACAACTCCATTTGTGCAAGTAGTGGGCATGTGCACCTGCTTCTCATGCAAATGGAGCTTTGCTCACAAACACGAGCACCCACCACTCACACAAACAGAGCTGTAGGCATATCCTGCTTGCTCAGCTGAGTTTTGAATGGGCCATGGCCTTGGGATTGGGGACCCCTACCCTTAAATATGTTGTATCTTCTCCTTTTCCATTCAAGCTTGTTTCTTTAACATTTGCAACACTCAAGGATTTCAGAATACAGTCCTATTGTTTGATTAATGAACCCTGAAAGGGCTAGGAAAAACATTTCTTAAACTTGAAAAGGAGACATGGATGCCATGCTAAAATCCTAATTGTTGTGTCCTGGGCCTGATGAGGGAACTCAGCAGGCCCAGAATTGTTGCAAATGGTCCCTGGCATTCTAAAAGCTGCCCGGGACCAGACAGAGCAGCACCGGCCTTGCGTGTATGCGCAAGGCGCGAAAGCACTCTGTTCCTATTGGCTGACACTGTCCGGGTTTCTGGTCATATAAAAAGGCCTGCGTGCCTTTTGCTCTTGCTGGGTTGTTGTTGGTTGTGAGAGAGAAAGAGAGGAATAAAGAACTGTTGAATTCACCATGTGTCTTCATCCTTGCAAGTGAACCAAGAACGTAACACTAATAACAGCTTTATCAAAATGCTAATAATGCCAAACGTTCCAAGTAACACTATCCTTTCTTTTCCTGCTCAACAGCTTCGTGGTGGAAAGTGAAAAGATGGAAGTTGTTATGAAAAATACCCTGTCTCATATAGAGAAAGGAATAGCATCTGGATTCCCATACATTTTCATGGATGAAGAAAGTTGATTGCATCATTTGAAGCATTCATTTGGATCCTGTGCATGATGGAATATTGATCATTTTTCACTTTGGCTTTTCTCTTTGGCTACCAGAAATGTTAGAAAATAGATATAATTTCTATGCCAAACACAAAATATTGCCCATGTGAAAGAAAAGCAAATCATGAAGGCCTAGTTCATGGTGTACTGGAGGTGGGGTGTGGAGAGTCTTTTTCATACCATCTTCCAAAAAGAGCTGCCACTAGAAGTGGCTTTGACAGGCCTTTCTCACTAATCATCTGTCCATCGGGCAAAACCTGGACATAAAAAAAAGTATACATTTAAAAATCACACTTGCAAAAGCTTTATTGGAGAAGGAAGGTGCTTGACAATACAGACAGCTTAATCACTGAAAATTAAGCACAGCAGCTTCCAATCAGGGTTGTTGTTGTTATTATTATTATTACTGTTATTATTACTATTATTATTACTATTATTTTGCTTTATACAGCTTGCCATCTGAGTTGCAAAACAATCCAGTTTCATCAACATCTACTGTTGCCTATTCCAAATAAAGACAGCACCTGGTTACTCACTGATCTGGGAGGGAAAATGGCCTGGTTTGCTTGGAGGCCTCTGTAATTCATAACCCTGGTATTTTGGGGCAAAAATTACAGGTGATATTTGGCAGAGATGTTTTGTCACAAATTATAATATAAACACATAATGGAGAAGGGTTAGAACTCAGTTCAAATATGAAGCTAGACTTGAGGCACAGGGGCTTACTCTTTGATTCTCAGTACAGGCCTAAATGGACCCTAGATGGCAAACATGACAGAAGTGTCCTTAGCAGGACATGGTCAAATATTCTCTTTATTACAAGCTTAGAAATTAAGAACATAGGGGTTCAATTTGCCTTTTGTGACTGAATAATTTAGTATACAACCATAGAGAACAGGCATGGGAGGTCCATGGGCTGTTCCATCCTAATATAGCTTCCCTTAGTTGAAACCCTCACCCCTTTCAGCAAACGCTCTTCCTCACCTTCCAGTGTCTTAACTCCATTGCATCCCAGTTCAGAGGAGGAGGAGGAGTTGGAACTGGGATCATCCAATGGGGATGGCATGTCTTCCCTGGAATGTTTGGAGAGGCCAGGGGCTGAAGACAATGCTGTCGCATGCCCCTCAGGCATTGTGGGAGGTTGGTCAACCAGATGGGGAGCTGCCTGCCCTCACAGACATGGGGGACAGGTAGTGATGACAATTGGCAGCAGATCCCCTCTGATGAGGAACAGCTACCTCCCCCACTCGATCCAAGGGCACAGAGAGAAGAGCAGAGGCAAGCTCAAAGGAGGTCTGCGAGCTGCTCGGGAGAAGGTTGCCCTGCTCTTCCTCACAATACCTGGCTTGGATTGACTTAAGCAGAGGCCAAGGGGAGATTGTCTTTGTCAGGAATGATTGTTTGCTTTGGCATGTACTCCCCCAGTCTTGGAAAAATGTAGCCTTGACTCATGTTTCTGCCGGTGCCTTGCCTTCTGCCTGTGCCTCGTGGACTTGCCTTGCCCTGTGGACCTTGTTGATTCTGGACCTTGTTCCATGAGCTTGCACCTTGGTTTTGTTCCATTCTGGCTTTTGTTTTGGGGGACTGTGGGTAGTTATCTTCAAGGAAGTTTGGAGTGGAGCCTTACTGGCCATTGTAAGGCCATTTGTTGTGGAAATTAACAGAGCAATAAAGGACTCTATCGAGGCCTGCCTCTGCCTAAGCAATCTGGGTCATAACACACTATTGGTTTCCCAGTGGTTACTTGCTGGGTACAATGGGTGCAAGTCTTCTTCACTGAGGGAAAATAATACATTGGATGAATCATATGGCAGAGTCATCAACTAGTGATATTAGAAAGAACAGTTACCCTCCATAGAGACTGGTGAAATTGCAGATACGCTTTTAGCATAATCACAACACCATTCTTGTAACTGCCTATGTATTTTTCAAGTGGCTTATTTTTTTAACTTAAAAATATCTCAAGAAGCCAATATGCTTGTTGAGGTTTGAAACTTACCTTAAATTCTCCAGGGGCCAATTGGGTCCCACTGAGCAGCACTTCAGGAAACACATAATTAGTGTTAAATGAGCCACTGAGGGAAAAGAAATTGAACCTGGTAGCAGCAGTATCAACTCGCTGGCCGCACGATTTCAAGTTTGTGCCATTACACTTCAGAAGTGTGCAGATCTATAGTCAGAGGAGGAAAAAAGGCTTATGTGTGGAAGGAATAAAGTATTATTCAGACATTTCTGAGGAAGGTCGATAGAAGAAGCCACCTGAAAGTCATAAAAATCAGACAAGTAAATGACAGACAAATAAGAAAAGCAGAAGTTGCTGGCTAACCTAAACCGCAAGCTGAGGAAATACAGAAATAACTATAGGAGCCGAGCTTTGTTAACAGAAAATTAGATGGTGATAGGTAGAATGTGCATAAAGGGGCTTCCTGGAACATGGGAGGGACAGTGGTTTTAGGCGGCCCGAGTTAGTTTTATCCAATGATTAGGGAAGGGGCGTTGAGTGCGATAGGGGCGGGGGGGAATCTGCGTCGGGGGTAGGATGTAAAAATGTGTCACACTGTTCTCAGAGGTGTGGCTGAACTCCTGCGTGTGTTTCAGCTCACCAGGCCTTTGCAAATGCTTCTTTTTGAATAAAACTTTGTTGCTGGAATTCCAAGAGAATTTGTTTGTTTTGGGATCTTGAGCCATGTTCCAAACAACCAGGGGGATCATCCTGGGATATCCAAACGGTCCCTGGATCCCCGGGAATGGCCACTTCTAAGGGGACAGGCGCCACGTTGATTTTGACAGTCTCCTGAAAGGTGACCACCCCTGGCCTGGTACCCGTGAAGAACTGGACACTAAATAGTGGATTTCAGGAACAAAGCAGGTCAGGTCATTTTGGGGGGGATGCCCCGAGGGTCCTGAGGACTAGCAAGACATACACATAGTTGTGAATGTCCCGAGGGTCCCAGAAGACTGGTAAGACATACATACACTAGGTGTGAATGTCCCGAGGGTCTGTAGGACTGGCAAGGCAAGGAGGTGGGTCAAGTACCAACTGCAGGGAAACTCTATGCACAGACCCAGGTAAGAAAATCCGGGCATTTTCACAGTTACCTGGGCAGCTGAGTGGGAGGGATGGTGTAAATCTGAAGTCTTGTGAAGAGGGAGAAAGCAGCACCCCAAGGGTCGAAGCTAGGCCGGCAAGGCGAGGTGAGAGCGGACTCCTTTAACCGGAAAAGGAGAGAAGCGGTTTGGTGAAGTGTAAGGTGGTCTCACAAGACCAAAAACAATAAGAGAACCAGGTGCCAACCACTGGTGGATAATAGACCTTCCAAGAAGCCACAAAAGGATCAAAGAGGGGACTCCCAAGGTCAGGACCCCTGGGAAAGATCCTGGCTGGATGGAATCATCCTCCTTATAGTAGAATGATAAAAGATTTAGATAAAGACCTGATGATTCAATATTGTTATTTTATTTGGGGACAAAAACAGATAGATGAGGGAATTCAGTGGCCACAGTTAGGTAGTTTTAATTATTTTATGTGCCAATCCCTAAATGAATATGTATTTGCTAAAAAGGAAAAGGGAATAAGGTATCCGCTGGAAAGTCCCTTAGGGCAAGGTTGGCAGAATAAACTACGGTATATACTTGAGGTAAAAGTATTATGATAAAGTATTGCTGTTTTAAATGCTAGCAGGATGGGATGGATTCATCTGGAAAATAGACCTGGGATAAGAATAAAAGTATCATGACTCAATATTGTTATTTTGAGTGACCAAGAAATCCTATTAAAAGCACTAGTGCATTTTGCTCAAAACATGGAAGTTTTAAAAATTGGCTATGTCAATTACTAAACATATAGGTTAATAAAAGAAGTTTATATGCCTTTTGGATCCCAGGCAATATATAGTCCATTTTTGTTAAAGGAATGTGGAGGTAGTATATGTGTGTCTGTCTGTGTTGTGTCTAATAATAGTAATAAATTAAAAGGCCTTATTTAAAAACAAACAAAGATATTTACTGGGGGGAAAAGGAGCCCATTGGCTTGTGTACAGCTCCTTGAAATTATAATAATAGTTATTGGTTTGTCAGGAGAAAGCATGAAATAAAATATCTGTATGTGAAGCAGTTTGAATGGAAGTGAATGTGTGGGTATGCTGATCCTACCAGTATGTCTCTGTGTGTGTATGTGTGAGTTTCTCCCCCCACCCCAGACTGTGAAAGAAACAGTAAACTGCAGATATATTTTTTTGCTGTAAAAGTGAAATGGAAAGGCAATAGCAAGTGTTTGCATGAGAAGAGTCCCATGGAGGATATGTGAGACAATTCGTGGGAAATGCATGTGAAGAAGAAAAAAACTATTTTGTTACTGGTGAGATTTTTGTGTAATTTCTTCTTCTTTTCCTGTCTCCCCCCCCCCACACACACACCCGGCTGGCTATGTTGCTTTAAGAGCGAGAGAGACAGAAAGGAAAGGGGGGTTCTGATCTTTTTAACTATTTTTTTTCTGCGTAGAATTCTGGTTTGAGGAAGGTGGGGTGGATGTGAAATTTAATACCCATTCTTGAAATAAGAAATAATTGAATCTTTTACCTGCAAATAATATTCTCCTTCAATTACATGAAGCCCATCAAAAACACCCAGAGCATAAACTTCATCCTTTTGCTTCTCTGCCATACTGTAGTTCAAATAGCAGCAGAGGTTTTTCTGGCAGACCATATAGTTTCCTGCTTCTTGTGATAGTTCCGTAAAGGTGAAATTATCAAAATAGATACTATTGTGAAATACTGGGCTCTGTGGTGAGAAATGTTGAAGCCCTGAGGCATACAAGCTCCAGTTGAAAGGGGGAGGGTAGGTGGGAGAAAGACGGGGATGTGCTTCAATTTCTGCAAGTAAGAGTTTGCCATCCTGGCTTTCCATATCAAAGTAATATGCCTGTGGGCCATTGGGTGTAAAAATGCCACTCCCTGTGAAGACAAAAGAGATGGACAGATCTGTTCATTGTTCTACTGGTAGATCGCAACAATAAAGAAGTTACTTGGAATGCAGCTTGTCAAATACTTGCTAGAAACTGGCCTGAATCTGAAACAAACCAAGATTCCAATACAAGAGGCCTGGATTTTGAACATGGATTGACTCAGAATTCAAATCCTGCTCAATTCAGAAATCTATTTCTTAAACAACTGTTCAGCTTCCTCGTGCAGCTGAAGGGGCTGCTTGGTATTCCTCAGAGAAGGAATAGCAAAAGGATTGCAGGCAGTCCTCACTTACTGACAGCAGATGGGACCAGAAACTCTGTTGCTAAGATGATGCAATCATAAAGTGAAATGGCTCATGACTGTGCCTATCTTCATCAGTTCATCAGTTCCAGCTGTGATCATTAAGCAAATGCTATATGGTTGTTAGGCGTGACCTCACATGATCTCCTTCTGACTTTGCTTTCAGGAAGCCAGCAGAGAAAGTTGTAAACAGTGATCACAGTTCCCTGCAACATTGTAATTGTCAGCCAGTTATCAAGTATCCAAATTACGATCATATAATTGTGAGGATACTGCAATGGCCGCAAATTTGAAGACCAGATGAACTTTTCATTTTTTTTCAGCACCATTGTAACTTCAAACGGTTACTGAATAAGTGATTGGTAAGTGAGGACTAATGAAATGCATCCAATCTTGCCTTTGAAGAAAGCCACTTGTGACTCTCTCCCATGTATTCAAATGGATACAGAAAAGCCATAAGAAATATCTGTGGAGCAATAATTTCAGAAACCTAGAAATTCACGCAGCCACAAATTTCAGGAAAATAGTATTTTTATGCTAACTTCAAAAGTGATGTGGCCTAATATGGGATACATTTTTATCAGCTTTTTGATTCTCCTGGAATAATAGTAATAATAAAGGATGTTCTCGCAAGTTTTAAAAAAGGTGCTTTTTTGTCCATCTAATGTTTTGCTCCACAGCTTTAGCCAGTCCCTGAATTCATTTTTCTATAGCCCTTATAGCGTCCTCTAATTGAGCCACTGAATCTTATTACTGTGGCTGATAAAAATCAGAAACACAGTTTTTCTAGTGGTTCTATATTTTAATATAGGAACGATACGTAATGCACCTTAATATTAAATAACACTCTACAAAGAAAGTCCTAGACTTATCCTTGTTTGTGTGATGCCTCTTTATGTGTTTATGCAATTGCCCTATCTAAAACAAATAATGAATTAAGATCTGGAGTCAACAGGAGATTGTTTGTCCCTGGATGACTGAATTACTGTAAAGAAAAGATTGTGAATAACAAAGGAATTTTGAAGTATGACACCAAAATCATCTTGGCTTGTTCATAATTTAGATTTGCCTAGAGCAATTTTCAAATGAAATTATTTAACAATCAGGCAGTTTTATAAAACAGGAGTGAGCTTAAGCTAATTTCTTCCAGCTCCTCTCTCTCTGTGTTTCTCTGGCTTTGTCCCCATTGTGCTTACTCATTTCCCTTCTTATTCTTGACATCCTGTCAACATTGTCTCCATAGTATTATGCTGAGTCACTTCAAGTTGCTATTTTCCCATTTATGTTTTGCTATATAGTTTATTTATTTAAAACATTTCTACTGCCATACATCTAATAAACAACTCTGGGCGGCTCCCAATCAAAAGTTAGAACAGCATAATAGCCATATTAAAACTATAAAACTAAACAATAAAAACATTGAAAGCAATGAAATCCTAATGCCAAATCAAATGTGTCACACCATCTCTTATCATTGAATGCTTATCAGCAATAACTTATTTTGTTTTCCATTGTGTTTGCTTATACATTATATGCTTATTTTATACATTTTGGTAAGCCTCAATAAATCACAACAGTTGGATAGATTCCCATCATGTGCTAAGCCATGGTTCCAAAGCATTACAGCTGAGTGCACACAGCATGTAAAGTAAGACAAACAAACCAACTTATGATTTTCTGTGAGGTGTGAAGCCGATCATTAGTATGTATTCATTTATATGTATTACGCATATTAAGATCTAATTTTAAATCAAGTATATAAAGATTGTAATTACCAGTAATGTCCAAGCTGGGTTTGTGTATATTAGCCGCAAGGATATTCACACGCATTCCCATTGCCCAGGCTGAGTAATATTGAACAGCAGACAAAAGGGGTAGAGAATTTAACCAAGCAGTTGGGAAAAGAATGGTGTCCACCTTGAACTTTTCTACCAATGAGATGGCAGGTTCACGAAAGTTAAGCATATCAGCACAAGTGAAAACACCAAACTTCCCAAAGGAGGTGTTGAAGTTGACAAACTGTGGCTCCTTCGCAAAATTGAAATAGATTTCTGAGGCAAAAAGGTTGTACTGTTTATAAAAAGGGGAGGGAGGGAGGGAGGGAGAGAGAGAGAGAGAGAGAGAGAGAGAGAGAGAGAGAGAGAGAGAGAGAGAGAGAGAGAGAGAGAGAGAGAGAGAGAATTTATAGCATTAGAAGAAAATTATTTCACTAAAAATATGGGAAAAAGCATGTGATGCTGATGTTTTCTAGTAAATATTTGTACTTTATTCCTGTCCTTTACAATGTTATAAAAGAAGCAAACAAGGAAAACAAAGGTCCAGATAACAACTGGATTTTATATTCTCAAAACAAAGAGGTTAACCACTGAGTGTTTCATGATCCAAGTAGCACCTGGAGCAATTCTTGCTCCTCGAAGCTCTTATGGAACTTTTAATTCAAATACAGCAGCATTACTTTATATTTTGTCTGACTGATAGGGCTATCATGTTTAGACAGCAACTAATGGACATTACATTTGAAGCCTAGATTAGTCACTCTAAAAATAGTTACCTTGTGATAACGGGCCAGAAACTTTCCTTCTGCATCATAAACAACATTGGTATTGTATTGATAGCGACCATCACTGGGACACTTAGGATCACTGGAGTTACATGTTTTCTTGTCCCCCATGTTGGCAACCACATAGATGCCATAATTCTTTGCCATGCAGCTAAGCCTTTTCTGCACTGGGGTAAATCCAAACCTAAAATTGAAAGGAAGAATTTAATGAGAAAGGCAGTATCTAGAAATCTGGTAGATTGATCAACAGTGCACAGACACTAGCTTGATAAATGAATTCTTGCTGAACTAGGATAAGGAAGGAAGGAAGGGAGAAATTTAAATGTTGGTTGATTCAGAAGCAGCAGGCAGGAGAACTCAGCAGGATAAATTATGAAAGCAGCATTCTATCATCCTGATGCACATTTTGCCTCCTTTGTGTGTGCATCTTGATATTGCGTGCCTCAGTGGTGGGATTCAGCCAGTTCGCACCAGTTTGGCAGAACCGGTAGCTAATTTTTTGTTGCCCAGGCCCAGAATGGACTTCCGGAAGTGGCATCCACACAGAGAACTGGTTGTTCACATATTTGAATCCCACCACTGACGTGCCTTCATCAAAGGGATGGAGCTTGTGTCATGCAATTGCTGATTTTCATTTTGATGAAAGCCCCTGATTCTGCAGATCCCTTTGTTCAGAAGTATCAACAGCCTTAAAGAGATCTTTTTTCTTTTTTTTTAAATAAGAGAACAAATGAAGAACATATTTTCAAGGAAATCTTAAGCAAAAATGATATATGGACATCTTGCTATCAATATATCAATGGTGGCTAGAAAAGTAACCCCAAAAGAAGAGGCAAATTTGACTTCCGGTTCCGTATCACGGTGCCTCTAGCCGCATGTTCGGCTAGTTTCCCTCCACCGGTAGACCCCTGCGGGGGTCGAAAGTCGCACCTGGAAGGTGCGACTACCGTCGAGGAGGCTGCGCTCGGCTGCAGAGGAGCGGCGGCTCCTCTAGCTGTCCGAGCTGACTCTGAGGGCTGATGGAGAAGATCGGCCATAAAATGACCGATCACCTAGCAGCACCAACCGCAAGTCACAAGAACAACTAAGCATGAAGAACCACCGTGGTGAATCCGGGTGAGACCTTTCCTTCCCTCACTATCCTGACTTTTCCTGTAAAGAGTTTTTATTTTCCTTTATTAACAAAGCGGCGGCTGCCTATATGTGGAAAGAAGAGCTAAAAAGAAAAAGATTAATTTTTGTGTGTGTGGTTGTTGTTTTTTCACTATTTGACTTCTGTTGGGTGAATTTCAGGGGAAAAGAAGGAAAAAAGGGACATTGTTATTTTCCTTTTTTAATCTGATAATGTAGGAGACATTTTTGTTGATTTTTTTAAAAAGAGAGAAAACTTTCCTTTTTTTCTTTAACTTGATTAACTTGGAAAAAAAGAAAAAAAGATTTTATAGTCCACTGAGGACATCTGGTGGTGAAAAAGCAAAACTTCAACTGTATTTCTCCCTGTTATCTGAAGAGGGATTGGATTTATGTGATAATAAAAGAGAAAAGATAACTGGACAGCTGGGTGGTGAAGCTGGCTATTAGACCATTGGAGGCGGATATTTGTGGATCTTTCTCAAGTAGTCTCTAATAAAGGAATAGGCAAAGCCACCACCAAAATGGCTGAAAGTTATTCACATCTTGACTATGATTTAATACTGGAAAAAATATTAGAAGTTAAAGAAGATTTCAAAACTTATTGGAAATCTTGGAGAAAATCCAAAGATGCCACCTTGGAATCTTACATTGACCCTCTAATAATGAACCAAGTTATGGAACAAGGAACAATAGAAGATGAACAGAATAATCCTGAACAGACCTACTTACAATTTAAAGAGACAGAGACACTATTCTTACAACCTAATTGTGAATCTGCATTGAGAGAAAATGTGGAAACCACTGAATTAACTAATGCTACATGTCACCTACAACTGATGGACAATTTTGATGACCAAGAAATAACTGTAATTGACTCAACTCAATTACCAAAAATAACAAAGATTGATACCCAGACACAATTTTTCGGAAATTACAATAAAGAGGAAAGGGAAAGAAAATTTGTTCAGTTTGAACCGGTTAGGAATCCTTGTAATCAAATCTTGAGGTTTGATAACCGAAAAGCCTTATTATGGGAACCAAATTGGCATAGAAAGAAAGCTAGAGTCAGGTTTAAATGTGACATAAAATGTTATTTGACGGGTTAAAAAGGCTTTAGAAATTGTGTCTGACTTAATGATGAATGAAGGATGTAAATTACCTTAGTTACCATAGTTGATAATTATTTGAGGGAGTAAATCTTTCTAGAAGACAAAAAGACCTTATAGATGTAGATTGACGAAATGATTGAATATATCTTTTTTTTAAAAAAAGGAAATGTATTGTTTTTGTTTGTTTTTTTATTTTTTTTGACATATAGAGTAATTTTAAATTTGATAATTATGTTGTAACAGAGAAAGAGAATATGTCTGATTTAATTAGGAATGAAAGATGAGAATTTCCTGATATTATAGTTGATAAGTATTTGAAGATATAAACTTAATTAAGGCCTTAAAAATATTTTTTATAGATGCAGATTGATGAAATGATAGAATATATTCTTAAAACTAGAACTGTATTCGTTGGACTTATATTATTATTTTAAATATAACTATGTTGTAATAGAGAGAGAGGAAGAGCTATTTGTGATAAGGAAAAAAAATCTGTCTCAATGAACAATCTTGTATTAAGGATACCTGAAATCACAACTATATACTTACTAAAATGTAATTGGAGTATGACAACTGTAATTAGTATAGCCTAAAAACAGGATATAGATTATAATCGCATGTGTTTGATGATTTTTGTTTGATTGAACTTTACTTAAAATTGTATAAATTTTAATAAGCAATACCATATTCAATTTGATCTATATTTGTATGACTTTGTCTTTGAATGATTGGATATCCTGATCACCATGTTGTGTCCTAAGCTTTTGGGGAAAGATGGGAAAAATTAGTAAAAAAAAATTTTATTTTTTATTTTCTTTAAAAAAAGAAGTATATACCGAGAAGATTAGATAAAATAGAAGTATTAATGTATAATACAGACAGGGAAATTTGGAGAAAGGAGTTGCTCGGACATTACCCCTGAACTGTATCTGAAGAGGGAAGAGTAAAGGACGGGAGAAGGAAGTAGGAAGGTTGGAGGAGAAGAGGAGAAATGGAGAGAAAGGGAAGGAGAGTGGTGAAGAGGGGAAGAGGGAAGTAGGGAAGAGAAGAAAGGGAGAAAGAAGGTAGAGAAGGAGTGTGGATGCGGTGAAAGGGGAAATGGGCGAGCAACACCAAAAGTTATGTGTAGGTATTTATCTCATTTTATTAAAAGTATTGTATATATAAATGTAAAAAGAATGTATGGTAACATCTCATAAATATCATGGTATATGTATCGGGGAGAGTTTGGAATGAAATTGACAAAGTCTTAAAATAGGTTTAACAGAAATTTATGATAGAAATGGAATATATTAAATTTATATGTTTTTTTTCTTTTGTGTGTGTGAGGGAAATAGAAAGATGAAAGTGAATGTACTAAGTTGAGCTGTTTATGTATGTTTTTATTTTGGAATTTTTGCTTACCCAATCACCACGGTGTGCTTTAAGCACCTATTGTTAAAATCATAAAACCAATAAAATATGTTTCAAAAAAAAAAAGAAGAGGCAAATTTATTATCTGTTGCTGATTTATATTTTGTATAACTGTTTGTGTCTTCATAATATATATCAAGATTGGGGCTTGTGTATTCTTTTGAAGTATGTACATATTCTACATTCTACTAAAATTCTCATCATGATCTGGGAGAAACATTGCATTAGTCTGCCAGTACAGTAGTTCTAGATTGGCAATTGTTAGAATTTCTAGTCAAGTCGTCCTGATGGAGGAATTCTGAGAGTTGCAAGACCCATACTTCTGAATGACAATTGGCCTTTGATCAGGTCACAGCTGACCAGTATTCTAGGGTTAACTAATATTATAACATTCCTGACAGCCCTAAGACAGAACTGGCGGTGACCTTGCTATAAATCAGGGGGGTCTTCAAAGTTGGCCCTTTTATGACTTGTGGACTTCATCTCCTAGAATTCCTCAGCCAGAGTATGCTGGCTGAGGAATTCTGGGAGTTGAAATCCACAAGTCATAAAAGGGCCAAGTTTGAAGACCCCTGCTACAAATATTCATCCAAACTGTTGAGATTCAGTTACTCATCTCAACTGAGTGCAACATTTTATTTAATATTATAAATAAAATATTTCTCTGTAAATGATAAAATGGTGACAAGCTGATTTTTTTTTTTGAAGGATTAGTTGCACTGAGGCCATATAGTTTGGATTGTAACAGTGGTATGCTGAAGCTGATTTGTATCCGCTTTCTGGAATTTTGCCAGCCAATTGAGAACACAGTCGCCATGCCTAGTGTGCCAATCAGCTGTTCCACAGTTAGGGGTTTGGCAGTGGTAATGAAACCAGCAGAGCTGGTTCTTAAACATTCAACAGCACATCACTGCCAGTAAATGACCAACAATGCAAAACAGGGAGTGTCTGCTGCTGTTATTTAATTAATAAAGTGACTCAAATGCTTGACTGTGCCTGGTAGGGATTTGTTTTACCTTGTGAACTCTGATAAGGCACGTAGGGTGTTCTCTGATGTGAGCTCTGCTACCTCTGGCTTCGATACATACTCCTAGCTTCTTCAAGTGGCTGGGGAGGAAGAAGTAGCTGGATCTAGGACAGGGATAGGCAACCTTGGCTCTTTTATTGCTTGTGGACTTCAACTCCCAGAATTCCTGAGCCAGCTGTGCTGAGGGGAAAGGGAGATGTTTCCAAGCTGAGCCATGCTGGCTCAGGAATTCTGGGAGTTGAAGTCCACAAATCATAAAAGAGCCAAGGTTGCCTACTCCTGATCTAGGAAGTATTTGATACCTCATTAAAAGAGGGGATCATATTGCTCATCACCTTGAAGATGGCAGTGGAGTGGTCCCTGTTGAAGAGAATTTCCCTGGGTGCAACCATACTGGACAATTACTGTCCTAACTCCACCCTACTTTTTTCTAGGAAAGGCTGCTGGGGAGGTGGTAGGGCTTGAATTACAGAGTGCCCTAAAGGGAATAAAATATCTGGACTCCTTTTGCGTCACAATTCAGACCAGGGCATCAGACAGAGAAAGGTTCAGTTGTTCTGGTGGATGATATCTCTGGTGGAGGACATGGACTGGATAAATATGCCCTTTCTAAACCAACTCCTGGTTGAATTCCATTGAACATGGGCTTCTTTTGAATTGTCTGCAAGAGTTAGGAGTAAAGAGTATTTTTCTACAATAATTCTGATCCATTCTAGTTAGGTAACAGCAGCTGTGAGTAGCAGTCAATTCAGTGAACCCAGCACTGCAGATTGGGCCCTATCACCATACTTTTTAATTTCTGTCTAAAATTGTTGTAAGAGGCTACCCATTGCTTTGGATTGTTTCAGTGGTATAGAAAGTAATGAAAATAACCTTGATGAATATATGCAGAAGCTATTGCTTAGGCAAAAGGGGCTGAAATATTTTTAATCAGAATGTCCAGATGATATTTGGAAATTGTTTAGACAGATACTCCCCACTTCACTAGAGTGTAAGAAGGGGGAGGTAGTACCCAACAATTAGATTTGCAAGATTCTATTGTTATACTCAATCTCAATAAAAGTATCCTAAGCTTTCTTGTGAAGTTGATTTTATGGTATGGTCTTCCTAGTGAGGCTGACACCTTTACTGAGGATATCCAAATATTTCCACCCAGAGCCAGTCCATAAGGCCAGTAGACTCTTGATCTGGTGTTTACAGGCTGTGGGGACTCGCTGGGCCAAAGCAGGCTGAAGTTGAATTCCACCAAGACAGGAATGTTGTTTGTTCAGAAAACCGTTTAGCTCTGTGTCTACTTGGGTCATAGTATTCAGACAGGGCAGCACTCTCCCAAGGAAGTTAACTTGATTTTTTATAGAGAATTAGGCTCTCAGATAAACAAAAGTGCAGTAAACAAGGAAATTAACAGTTATGTTACATGGGAAAATCTATTGCCCTACTGCCACCTAGTGATAAAAATCTGGACGACTGCCTATCAATTCAGTCTGGTACAATATTTTTAGAACTCCATTAATTCTCAACATAAACAAATAAAAGAAATCCACAAAATGTGTATGAACATTTCCTCTTAGAGATTTGTTTAATATGGAAATATACTTCCCAAAGAACCCAGCATTGATACATTTAAATACAGAAACGTAGTATTATTTTTTTTAAAAAAAAAATGAGAAATCAAATTTCACCGGGAATCACTTGCAAAACTCACATTTTAAGAGCATTTCCTAATTGCATGTGCTATCTTACTCAAGTAAAATTCAATAAAAACATAATAAAACATTATACATAGATTTGGTTATATATGAGGTAAATAAAGCTGTGTGCCTATTCTTAATTATGCAACAAGCTATAATTCTGTCTTTACAGTACAAATGCAAATTGGAATCACTATTGTGTACACAGAAGAGCATTAGAAAAACCCGCTGTTAATTCACCGTAAGAATGGAGAAGTGTGCTTGTAAGTAATTGAGACTCATTATACTACTTTGTGTATCAAACGTATTTGTTAAATTTATATGCCATCCATCACATTAGCCAAAGTGACTCTTCACCTTCAAGGAGATTCTACTTAGACTTGATAAGATTACCTTTCTGGATTGTCACACGGAATCCAGTTTACTTCAGGATCTGGTATATCCTCAAGATAGGGATAAAGTGTTTCCCGAGTAAAGACCCACCCATAAATGCTATCTTCAGGGGTCACAATGATGCGGGCTCCCTACAAAAAGAAAGAAAAAAGAAGAAGAATGCTGTTCAGTTAATAGATTTCACTGCTTCCAAGAACAAAGACAATGGAACTTACTATCCCTGCATCTGTTGTACCTGTTCAGCAGCTGTTTTGATGGCTTCTTCTAAGATGTCTAGATTTCTGTTCATTAAATTCAGAGCTTCTTCTGGAGATACAAGTTTTGGGGTGGGTCCGGTAAGTATAACAGCATGCTCGTAGATAGCAGCAAGGAATGTTTCCACAGCAGAAGCCCCAAGAACAATGCCAGTCAGGAAAACAACCCAAAGATGAGGCTGGAAGGCAGCCATGCTTACAGAACCTAATTCTGGCTCAGTATGAAGCAAAACGGGAGGTCTCTTTAGGTTAATAAGAAGGGAGGGATGGAGTTATTTGGTGAGTGACAATTTTCCTGTTACATCACCAGCTACTCTAGGAGAAGAGTATATTGTGAAACACAGTGATTATCCCATTATATCCTTTGTACCCAGATTTCCTGAAACTAGAATTATCTTAAGAAATAAGATAATTAAGAAATATATTAAAAGAGACAGAAACAGTGTTCAGTTCCTGAAATTAAAGTCAGTCTCACCACCCTAACACTGTGACTGGGAAATTCCCTATTCAGATTTCGAAGACACTTGGTAGAAAAAGTCAACCAGGTATTCCACAATCAGACCAGAAACATAACTTTTCTTAAAAATTACCAGAGATAATAGGTAATGCTATAGGGGTCTGTTAAGCCAGTGGATCCTACATTTCAGTAAATGGAGGGGCATTTAACATTCCCTTCTCTCCGGGGTTACTTGGCTGAGTCCCATTTAAGATTAAGCAATAATAATTTTCATTCATCCAACAGGGAAAAGGGAAATGTGTCATATTTGTGGTCACTCCTGTTGAATCTTAATTTACAGATTTTCTCCAAATCTGTTGTCAATACGGCCCTTTCTTCCCAACCATATGCTAAAGCAATGACGAATTTGTTAATTAATAATCATAATGCTCCATCAGGAAATAAAGCCCTTTAACGATGCAGTGTTCTGGGATTTCATTACATTAAAGTGACCAACCGTCCTCCTTTAGGGAGGACAGTCCTTCTTTTGTGAGTTCTGTCCTCCCTCAAAAAGTGTCCTCCTACATGTCCTCCTTTTCGATATTTGAAGACTAATCTACAGGGCTTTTTTTCCCTTACAGAACGCTCAGAACGGCGTTCTGGCACCTTTTTTTGATGGTTTTTTTTTTTCAACTTTTGCACGAGCTGTGCTACTCCCCCTATTGGCTTTCAAAAGCCAATAGGAATTGCTGCTGAGCGCGCCAAAACACCCGACCGGCAAACTTTGCACATGTAAGTTGTCTGCAGCGAAGGCGAATTGGCAGGAACTTTGCACCCCTCCCTGCTACCCAACTACACCATCTCCTAGTTAGTCCCGAAGATACCTGGAGAAGACTGGAGCACCGACACCACAGTAACTTTCTATTGCCCTGCTAGGGCAATAATGGCTGTAGGCGCAAGAGGCAGGGGCGGCGGGGCTGCTGCGGATGGGGGTGTGAGGGGCGGCAGTGGCCGTCTACCTCCCCCCCATGCTGTGGGAGCCACAGGGCCTACTCTACACAGGGCTGTGCAGGGTGGGTGGTGGTGATGGTGGGGCAGCTGCAGGCGGGGCGACTGCAGGCAGGGTGTGTTGACAGCGGGCTGCCCCCTGGGGCTGGAGCTGGTGCAGCTGATGCTTTAGGAGCCGCAGGGCCTGCTTTACATGGCGGGGCAGCAGTGCTGGCAGGGCGGCTGCAGGTGGGGGTGCGGCATGTAAGCATAATTACAATATAAAATGTTATTGTTACAAATGTTTTTTATTATGCATTTATCATATTATAGTGTATTCTGTATTATTGTTGCAATGAATAAAATGTTTCTTTTATTTTTTTTCTTCAATTTATTTGTGTCCTCCTTTTCATTGTAAACAAGTTGGTCACCTTAATTATATAATTCTTCTCAAAAGCTGATCTTTCTTTGATTTGAAGGCTGTTACCATTTTTTCAATTTTCTAGCCAGGAAGGGGGACAAGGGAAGAATAAGCAGCTACATTATATTATTGAGGAAATGTTACAAACAGGTACAATATATTTAGGGAAATTCAGGTCTTACATATTAGAGGCTAATGAATAGCTTCACCGTATACCCTGATTTGACTGAGAGTGCCTCAGTTTGGTGCTCAAGGTTGGGTATTCCAGTTTATAAGCTGCTCCCCATTTTGCTAACATACTCCTTTTTTGTAGTTTACTGCTCTATTTAAAGTGGGCAGCTGTGGGGTACCTTGCTCAATAGTAGTAACTGTGAGAGGGACCTCGGAGTCCAGTGGACAATCATTTAAATATGAGCCAGCAGTGTGCTGCAGCTGCCAAAAAAGCCAACACAGTGCTAGGCTGCATTAACAGAGGGATAGAATCAAGATCACATGAAGTATTAATACCACTTTACAATGCCTTGGTAAGGCCACACTTGGAATACTGCATCCAGTTTTGGTCACCATGATGTAAAAAAGATGTTGAGACTCTAGAAAGAGTAAAAAGAAGAGCAACAAAGATGATTAGGGGACTGGAGGCTAAAACATATAAGGAACGCTGCTGGAATTGGATATGTCTAATTTAATGAAGAGAAGGACGAGGGGGGACATGATAGTATTGAAGGAAATAAAAGTTATTCTTTTAATAATTGTAGAAATCATTGTAGAAATGTAATGCCATTATATGAAACTGTCTCTTTAGTACAAATGTAACACTGTAACGCAAATGTAACAATGTAATGCGAAAATATGAAACAGGAATGTTTACTGTTTCCTGCCCATGTAAAAGTGACTACAAATGGTAATCAGCAAAGATAATTAATTATGACCAAATGTTTACTATTTCCTGCCTAAAAATTCTCTGGACACAGGAACTTACACTTTGAGTAGAAATCACTATCGAAGAGGGGGATTTTGACTCTAGGTGAAAATTACAAATAAACAAGATAACAGCAGATGGACGGAAGAGGTCAGGCTAACAAAGTACAACTTCAAAGTACATTATAAAGATGAAAGAGCCTCTTAGATGTGGCATACATTGTAGGGGTATAAAATGCAGATCTTGAAACCAGGCCAGTGTGCTCCTGGAACCCAATCCATTGGGAAGGATCCAGGAGGCCCGTTTGCAAACGCTTCTATTCTATTCTATTCTATTCTATTCTATTCTATTCTATTCTATTCTATTCTATTCTATTCTATTCTATTCTATTCTTTTTCTTCTGTTTATGTTATTCTCCAATAAACCTTTGTTTTGTTAACCAGACTTGTCTTCCTATTGTGAGTATCAAAATTTGGGGTTTTTACATCTCACAGTACTGTTCCAATATCTCAGGGGCTGCCACAAAGAAGAGGGTGTCAAGCTATTTTCCAAAGTGCCTGAAGGCAGGACAAGAAGCAGTGGGTGGGAACTAAGCAAGGAGAGAAGCAACCTAGAACTAAGGAGAAACTTCCTGATAGCTAGAACAATTAACCAGTGGAACAACGTGCCTCCAGAAGCAGTGAATGCTCCAACACTGGAGGTTTTTAAGAAGAGACTGGACAGCCACTTGTCCGAAATGGTATAGGGTTTCCTGCCTGAGCAGGGGGTTGGACTAGATGACCTCCAAGGTCCCTTCCAACTTTACTATTATTATTATGTCATAATTAATAAGTTTGATTTAAGCAGCATTCATTTATATACAAGAAACTCACCAGACAGAAGAATAAAACAAATGCAAGAATTGTTTTCAAGAACAAAATACTATATCTTGCTTTTTCAAGAATTCTCTCTCTCTCTCTCTCTCTCTCTCTCTCTCTCTCTCTCTCTCTCTCTCTCTCTCACACACACACACACACACACACACACACACACACACAAACTAAAATCAATTCCTAGCTAGGATGGGTACCATAAAGAAATAAATTCTGCTTGAAGGCTTGGCAAGATCTAAAGAAGCGTCTGATGACATTAGTTACAAAGTGCTTGTGGTTCCAGGATCATACACTTCCTGATCGCAGCTTCCTTTCTGGTAGGCTTCAAATAGTCTTTGTTTGTCCTGTAAAGCATTTCTTGTCAACAGTTAGCGTTACAAAACCTGTTTTACAGATACTGGGTGAGAGCCAGCCTTGAGTTGTGCAAGAGAGTGGGCATATAGCCATTGGTTTTGATTCTGCTCCTCAGTGTGCTAGAGAAGGAGCCTCTTATGTATGACAATGTAAATACTTTATCACATTTCCCTTCAAGTCTTCTCCTCTATAGGTTGACACTACCCAGTTAATTGTTCCTCACAGAAATTGGTTTCCAGGTGCCTTATTATCTTAAAAGCTCTTCTTTGGAGTAGTTTGTCAATATGAATTTGGACTATGGTGTCCAAAATTGGGCAGAGTTTTCCAAGAGGACTTGAACAAGTCAGGGTAAAGTTCGGAGGTTATGTCTTGCAATATGGCCTTTATATCTCCTGTTAATACACTCAAAATAGTATTTGCCTTTTTAGCAGCTGCATCATGGTGTTGGCTCATTTTTAACTTGTCACCTACCAGGACTTCCAGATCTTTTTCACAATTTCTACTAATCCTCCCTTCCTTTAATCTTTTTTTCCCTCCCAAATGTAGACTTTACATTTCTCTCTCTCAACTGTTATCCTGTTCTGATTGTCGGATTGTCTATCTTAAATACCATAAATCTCCTAACCCCTACTGTAGTTTGAGTGGATTCAGGTGAAAAGAACTGTCACCTAGAAATACCAGTCCTGAGTGGTCTCAACCATGCCAAATCCTCCTGATTTAAGGAATCAAGGTGTGAGTCCATGGAAAGTCCCATCATATCCTCTCCAGTGACAAACTCCACAGCTGGACGGCCTGAAAATGAAATTTCAATCTGCCTCACCTGTTGAATTGTTTCCATCTAAGTGGGAGAAAAACTTCAATGGATTGGACGTGTTCCTAGAACCTGGACTATGTGTTGAAAAGTTTTTCTTTTGCTACTGTTGTTTCCTTAGTACCTTCTTTGGTAGAAGGAAGGACCATGGGCCCAATACTTTAAGGAACATTGGGGAAAGAAGACTCAGAATATGAAAACTTGCTTGCACAGGAATCTAAAGAAAATATAGGAAGTTATGACCTGTTAAAAGTATAAAAGAATAAATTCAGGTGGAAAAGAAAAAGGGAGGATTGAAGGAAATAAAAATTACTCTTTTAATAATTGTAGAAATCATTGTAGAAATGTAATGCCATTATATGAAACTGTCTCTTTAGTACAAATGTAACACTGTAACGCAAATGTAACAATGTAATGCGAAAATATGAAACAGGAATGTTTACTGTTTCCTGCCCATGTAAAAGTGACTACAAATGGTAATCAGCAAAGATAATTAATTATGACCAAATGTTTACTATTTCCTGCCTAAAAATCCTCCGGACACAGGAACTTACACTTTGAGTAGAAATCACTATCGAAGAGGGGGATTTTGACTCTAGGTGAAAATTACAAATAAACAAGATAACAGCAGATGGACGGAAGAGGTCAGGCTAACAAAGTACAACTTCAAAGTACATTATAAAGATGAAAGAGCCTCTTAGATGTGGCATACATTGTAGGGGTATAAAATGCAGATCTTGAAACCAGGCCAGTGTGCTCTTGGAATCCAATCCATTGGGAAGGATCCAGGAGGCCCGTTTGCAAACTATTCTATTCTTTTTCTTCTGTTTATGTTATTCTCCAACAAACCTTTGTTTTGTTAACCAGACTTGTCTTCGTATTGTGAGTATCAAAATTTGGGGTTTTTACATCTCACAGTACTGTTCCAATATCTCAGGGGCTGCCACAAAGAAGAAGGTGTCAAGCTATTTTCCAAAGCGCCCGAAGGCAGGACAAGAAGCAATAGGTGGGAACTAAGCAAGGAGAGAAGCAACCTAGAACTAAGGAGAAACTTCCTGACAGTTAGAACAATTAACCAGTGGAACAACGTGCCTCCAGAAGCAGTGAATGCTCCAACACTGGAGGTTTTAAAGAAGAGACTGGACAGCCATTTGTCCGAAATGGTATAGAGTTTCCTGCCTGAGCAGGGGGTTGGATTAGATGACCTCCAAGGTCCCTTCCAACTTTATTATTATTATTATTATTATTATTATTATTATTATTATTATTATGTCATAATTAATAAGTTTGATATAAGCAGCATTCATTTATATACAAGAAACTCACCAGACAGGAGAATAAAACAAATGCAACAATTGTTTTCAAGAACAAAATACTATATCTTGCTTTTTCAAGAATTCTCTCTCTCTCTCTCTCTCTCTCTCTCACACACACACACACACACACACACACATACATAAACTAAAATCAATTCCTAGCTAGGATGGGTACCATGAAGAAATAAATTCTGCTTGAAGGCTTGGCAAGATCTAAAGAAGCGTCTGATGAAATTAGTTACAAAGTGCTTGTGGTTCCAGGATTATACACTTACTGATCGCAGCTTCCTTTCTGGTAGGCTTCAAATAGTCTTTGTTTGTCCTGTAAAGCATTTCCTGTCAATAAATTAAATACCATAAATCTCCTAACCCCTACTGTAGTTTTAGTACAGAAAGAACTGATAGACTATAGAGGAAAGGAGTATTTCTCCCTCCCAGCCCCATTTTTCAAGTTAGGTAAAGGTAAAGGTGTCTGACCCTACAGGGTGGTGCTCATCTCCATTTCTTAGTCTAGTATGATTTATGCTGTTTGCTTAGCTAGTACTCCGTGACAATCAGTAAGTGTTGCATCTTATGTTTTATGATGAAGTGTTGTATTTCACAATTTATGATGAATGTATTTTTATGTTGTATATGATCATGATTATCACTATTACTTGTATGTTCACTGAGAGCTTATGCACGGGAGACAAATTCCTTCTGTGTCCATCCACCCTTGGCCAATAAAGAATTCTACTATGTCTATTATGTATTATGTTACCTTCCAACCAAAATGGTACCTATTTATTTACTTGCATTTGTGTCCTTTGGAACCGCGAGGTTTGCAGGAGCTGGGGTAAGTAACAGGCGCTCACCCCATCACACTGCACTTGGATCTCGGACCCGGCTGTCCGCTTTCCAGCTGACAAGCTCAGCACCTTTAACAGTTAAGCCATAACTCTCTCTCTCTTTTTTTTTTTTTTGCAAGTTAGCACCCTTTAAAGTGAATAGCATGTTTCTTTCCCCACCCTGAACTGAAGCTTGCTTACTCATTTGGCTGAAATGTTAAGTGGTGTATGAAAAGTACTAAGACTACTGAAAGGATGTTTGGTAGATTACACACACTCATACACACACAAGCATTTCATTTTAAAACAAAGCTTGTATTTGCTGCTTATCTTCTGAAACATCCTTTAGTTAATGGATACTCTAGTTGATTAGTTCATCTGAGTCACACTATAACCCCCCCAATTAATGACTGTGAAAGGGACATTATGAGGGAGGGCAGGGGCTTCAAGCATCTACACTGCTCTACTCGCCTATGACTAGCAGGGCCATTTGCACACCTCCTCAAATGAGCAAAATGTGCTCTCTCTCTCTCTCTCTCTCTCTCTCTCTCTCTCTCTCTCTCTCTCTCTCTCTCTCTCTCTCTCTCTCTCTCTCTCTCTCTCTCTCTCTCTCTCTCTCTCTCTCCCTCCCTCCCTCCCTCCCTCCCTCTCCCTCTAAGCCAAAGGCTATGATTTAAATATGTGCTTCATGTCAAACATTTGTTCCACTCTTGGAAGTCTAAGCTTTAAATGTATGTTCACTTCTTTGACCCTATGAGCTTTGGTATGAATGTATTCTGTTTCTTCTGTCTTGATACTGACTTTCAGAAAATGTCTAAAAAAGGAAAAGATACAAAGCCATGTACAGAATGCAGTTCCATATTAACGTTCAGTAAACTGACCAAACCAACATAGGATCATTTGAAATAATACTTTATTTGTTTGCATTTTTTGTTCGTGTCCCTATATCAAAGTATAAAAGTCTTGTGCAAAACACATTTACCCTGTAAATCTCTTTGACTGTCGTTTTCCAGTGCAACCTTTTTAGAAGGCCACTACAGACATGAAAACAATGATGTGTCTAATACTGAAATGGCACATTATTGTCTAATTAGAGATTAGTGTTTTTATAATCCAAAGATTGTGAAGAAGGATTTTGAAAGAACTACGTTTCATGACATTTGCCTGGTCTTCTGCACATTGTGTTCTTAAATTTGCAAATGAAGTTAGATTTAAACTGGCAATGAGAAAAATATCTCATTAAGTTTCATTCAATAAAAGAGTTCTTTCTTGCTTTGAACCAAGATGAATTCCAGGCTGGGACCTATGCAAAATGAAAAAAAAAAAAGTTCTCAGAATATTGGACACTACAAAGACAAAGAGGCAATACATGCACACTTTTCTCATAACGGGGTATATTTATTTTGTGTAAACCAATAAATAAATTGTATTACATTGTGGAAATTGGCTGCAAAAACAATGACATTGCTTTACAGAGTCCACTCACAGGTAGCTACAATTTCTTTTTTGACTGATTCACACGGGAACCCCAGAAAAGAACACTGCTGTAGAGAAGGTGGTTATGTGGCAGCTTCAGAGGACTCTGGAAGAAGTGGATTATCTGGATCTCTTCCAATCAGGATTCAGGCCTGGGTATGGGACTGAAATAGCATTGATCGCACTGCTGGATGATCTTGTGGCAGGAGCAGGATGGATGTGGGTGCGTCCACTGTATGACCTCTGGCAGGAATAGGATAGAGGTGGTGCCTCCATCCTTGCTCTTCTTAACCTCTCATGGCTTTTGATATCAAAGAACGGTATCCTTCTGGATTGGCTCCAGGAGTTGAGGGTGAAAGACATGATGTTGTACTGGTTCTCTTCCTTCCTCTGGGATTGGTTTCAATGTTGATAGGGGAGAAGAGATTCAGCACACAGACCCTACTTCATGGGGTGCCACAAAACTTAATACTCTCTCCACTCCTGTTTAATATCTTATTTGGAGCCACTGGGGAGATCACCTAACACAGGGCTGGCTGAGGAATTCTGGGAGTTGAAGTCCACAAATCTTAAAGTTGTCAAGTCTGAAGACCCCTGACCTAACCGACTGGGTGAGATATTATTAGCATGCTGATGATACTACTCATCTTTATACTCTAGGCCACCTGAGTGATGCTGCAGAGGTTCTCTCCATGTCTGGAAGTTATGGAGCCTAGATGGGCCACAGTAGGCTTCAACACAACCCAAACCAGACCTGAGTGGCTCTGAATTTTTGGATCCTCCTCATTAGGGCCTCAAACAGACCCTGTGAATAATTTGGGGGTCTTCCTGGATTTACAGCTCTGGTGGCAGCTGTGGCTAGGAGGGCCTTTCCACAACTTCAGGTTGTGCGTCAATTGTACCCGTTTGTGGACTGAGGGGTCCTATTCACAGTCACTCATGCCTTTGTGACCTCCACTTTGACTATTGCAATTCACTTTATATGGGGCTGCCCTTGAAGAGTATTTGGAAACTTCAATTGGTGCAAAGAGAGGTGGCAATGGGCAGTTACTGGTGCCAATTAGTTAGCGCATATAACGTCACTGTTTCGTGAGTTGCGTTGGCTTCTGGTGTGCTTTTGGGTGCAATTCAAGGTGCTGGGTGTCACCTTTAAAGTCTTTCATGGCTTGGGACTAGGTTACGTATGTGTCTCCACAGTGGTATCTATCTATCTTATTAGATCTGGTAGGAGATGGATGCTCTGAGTACCCTATCCTAAAGACTGATGGCTAGCAGGGACCAGAAGGACAATCCTTTCTGCCTGACACCTTTCCTTTGGAATATCATCACCCCTGAAATTAGATTAGCTCCATCCCTGCTAGCTTTTTGTAAGGTCCAAGCCTGGGTCTCTGGGCACGGAATGGGACAACTTGGCACAGCCAACTTGCCATGACCAACTCACTATGGGACAACTCGCTGTAGGACAATTCAACAATTCAAGTATTTAAAATAATTATAGCAATATTTTAATTTTTGAAATAAAGAGACCACTTGGCATCCTGTTCACAATGCTATTTGAACGGCTGATATCTGTTAAAAGAAAAGCCCAGCCAATTAATTCAGGAAAATATATAACTAAAAAGAATTGGCCTTAATTTTTTTTGTGGTCTAAATGAGAATCAATAACAAAGTATTCTGCTCCTTTCATCATATTTTTAAAAAAAGAATAAAATTTCACTTTACCTCCTCCTTTGTATGGCTTCGTAGGTATAATAAATTGCAGATGCTAGTCCCTTCAGAGAAAGCAGTTGTTAGTATATTTTGTGACATTTCATATTTAAATGTAATAAAAGAATGAATAAATCATGTTAGTGTACCTACACTTAACAATGTGAATCCTCCCTGTATGACTGCGGACCATTCAAAACCCAGTTTCTCATTTAAGAAGCCACCTAAAGTTGGACCTACAAAAGACCTGAACAAACAAACATACAAACAGAAAAAAAATCACGCATACTACATTTATCATAGATCTAAAAATATATAAGATCGGAAAATAAATATTTAGCAGGGAAGAATAGGTTGGGGTAATCAATGTCCATACAAATCGCCTTTTGGAAATTCCACACTCACAACCCTTCTGCCATGGGGTATATGGGGGTGGCTATTTCACAGGTAAAACCAGTCCACTTGGGCGGGGAACTATTCTGCCACCATCTGTTCTGGAGTGGGGAGATGCTGCCCTCTTCTGAACCCTTGACCTCTGAACCTTTCCCAGAAATGAGCTTTTAAATAAATGCCTCCAGTTTTGTCTTTAGAACCAGAGTTTCCAGGCCCGAGTAGTTTCAGACTGTAGATTGCTAAGGTCAAACTCCACCCAAATTCCATTAGGAGCCGTAGTGGTGCAGTGGTTAGAATACAGTACTGCAGACTAACTCACTGCTCACTGCCAGAAGCTCGATTCTCACCGGCTCAAGGTTGACTCAGCCTTCCATCCTTCCCAGGTCAGTAAAATGAGAACCCCGATTGTTGGGGGCAATATGCTGACTCTGTAAACTGCTTAGAGAAGGCTGTAAAGCACTGTGAAGCGGCATATAAGTCTAAATACTATTGCTATCTTGGAGTGAAAAGTAATAAATGCTTTTATCTTAATAAAGATAACAAAATACTTGAGATGCCACAATTTCTGTGAGGCTGATACATACCAAAGGCAGCCATCATTAACCTGTAAATAGCCTGAAGAGACTAAGAGATCGATCAAGAACAAATTGAGTAAGACACATTGATTCCTGACATGAGTAACTGCACATTTCCTGGCAACTTTAATTTGCTTGTTCCAAATCTCTTGGGAAACCTGAATTCCTAGGCTCAATCAGATGAAATCTGTTTCTTTAAGGTCCTTGATTCTCCCTAAAACCATCAACCAAGACTCAAGAGAAATAGATTCCTAATTTTGTTTCCCTTGAATTCCATCCCCTGCCTCACACTTGAGAAAGATGGTAGATATGTTTGTAGATTACTTAGGAATCCCTAGAGATCCAGCTGGCCACTCACTCCCCCGGTTCCTAGATCTACTACAAAGTACGAAACAAATATACAGGATGTACCAAACGTCAGGCCCCGCAGCCTTTTTATTGCCTATGTTACATTAAATGTTTGAATTAGTTGCCAGTTATTTCTAAACAATTCCTTACTCCATTGATAGTTTGAATGTTTTAAAGTATAGTAACATTTTCTTTAAAACATATAATGGAACATATTGTAATTGACCTTTAGTACACTGTGTATATCAAGTTCAATATATAAAAGAAGCGCATGTAATTGGCTTTAAGAGACACTTTCTGAAGCCAAATTTTACCCACCCACCCCACAGAAGCAACTGATTAAGTCACATGCTGTTTTTCTAGAAAAACATAACAAAAACTACTTTTACACTTACGTAAAGACTAGGCAACCCGTGATCCATTGGGTTATCATTTCATATATATTTCCTTATCTCTCATACATTCTTGCTGACTCTCGCTGCACTTACTTCATACCCTTCCACACACACATCCTCCCCAACCCGCACAGCATCTCTTGTGCCCCTGCCTCACCCTCCACTAGGTCCTTTTGTGCCACCCCCCCTGCACCCTCCACTTGCACCCTCATAGCAATAAGACTTAGACTCATTTTACCAACCTCAGAAGGATGGAAAGCTGAATCAACCTTGAGGCAGTTGGAATCGAGTTTGCCCGCAATACTGCATTCTAACCACTGCGCCACCACGGCTCTTGCTCTCTCCTGACCCATGTCATGGTGATTCTTGCACACCCACTCACACCCCACCCACCCTCCTGACCCATGTGGCCCTCTTGCACACCGTCATGCAATGCCATGCATCATCCCCAGCATGAATGGATGGAATGGGTTGGCAAGGGTGTGCAGCGGTTTCATACAGATGTGCAAGAGGTCCAAGAGGTACTGTGTGGGTCAGGGTAGCACTGGGTACAGTGTGGGAGTCAGGGAGGGCATGTGCGGATGTGGCACAGATCAGGAAGAGTGCACAAGGGGTGCGACTTCACAGATGCCAGCTTTTTTTGTAGTCTGGATTCCTGACTTATCACTTGTTGCAGTGGACCATTTTGATCCATTGTTTACAAATAAGCAATCTGGTGGGCTTGATCCATCTGATCCTACTTGATTTTTCCCACCAGTAGAAATAAGTTCAGGAATTTTTCAGGAAGAAAACCCTTAATTATTATTGATACAGACTCCAAACTATGGCTTCAGACTCTGACTTATTGGTACCAACAGACCAAAACTTCCAATTTTATATACATGTAACTCTAAACCTTTTCCTCTGGGTGAGCTCCTGATTCCCAAAGCTTCTCCAACTGGTAGAAAAACAAACAAGTAGGTATTTGTCAACATATTGTTCCTGATTGATAAACCACAATTCTGTGGAATATGCTAGTTTTATAAACTGTATTTCCAATGCACCTTTAACATCCTATCTCTGATTCTCTATTGGCAGCCTCTTTTTTTCCTTCCTTATTATCTTTGGTTTCTTCTCATTAACCATGGCTAGACATAGATGCTTTAATTATACACTGATTAGGAATGAATGAGGCATAAAGTACAATATTTACTAAACCTCTCTGAACTTGATCCAATCCAACTATCAACCGTAATGCGAAATCCTGTAGGATATGTCAGAGTTCTATCTGTCTCTATTGCCTAACAGTAAATAATTTAGGTACATATCAAGCTATTAAGTAGCTGCATCCTTTAAAAATGAGTTGGAAGAAGTCCCTTTGAACATGCCTAAGCACAATACCTCTCTTATTCATTTACAGCACAGCACATCTTTGTTGAGGCTTCCTAAAACAGAGATTACTGCTACTTTAATGAATTAAATAATTGCATGCAACTTTTAAGGCTGCTAAATCTTTTTTCAATATCATATAGAAGCCTGAAAAAAGATATACGTGCTTTAAGAAAAGGAAGAGAGGGGATGTGAACACAGCTTTAAGAGCCATTATGAGAAAGGGGTAGCCAGCAGCTCTCTGCATATATGCCAATTTGGCAGAGGAATTTAAAGTGTTGGCCTAAAAACCAGGAGACTGTGAATTTTAGTCTTGCTTCAAGCCTGAAAACAGGCCGAGTGACTTTGGGACAGTCACTCTGTCTCAGTCCAATTCAAATCCTCACAAATAAATGGATGAGGAAGTATTAGGTATGTTTGCTGCCTTGAGTTACTTATGAAGTAATAAAGGTAGAGTAAAAATCAAATCAATAAATAAATTCTAATCCTCCTAGACAATTAAGAAATACAAGCTTTGAGATGTGCTCATGATGAATCAGTCTCAATGTCTGTTTCTAGAAGGAATAAATTTTTGGCAGCTGCAAAATAAATTCAGTACATATGACTTTCTAAACATTTTTTTAAAAAGCCTTCTCTGTCTGTTCACATGATTTTATCCTTGTCTTTTTTTTTTCCCAGTGGGAATGAAAATGGCATTCAACTATTAATCTTAACAATTTCATCTAGCATTAATAAGCACTTCCTGTATATCAGTTTGCTTTTAAATGTTTTTTTTTTAAGGAAATGGCTAGTTTTACTTGTTGCATTAGGACAACAAATCCCAAATCAATAATCAGAAAACGTTCAATTTGTATTGCTTTTCTTCCCATCACTTACAAAATACTAACCTCTGAAGGAAACAATTTTAATATCTGTTCTTTAGCTAGGCCTATAACCAGCTTTCAGTGAAAAAAGTAATACTAATATTATTAATATTATAATGAGATCCAAAAGAAAGCAAAATGACCATGATTGTGATCTATACATCTGAGACAATAAGCTGCCCCTTAGAACTAGAATTACTCTGATGTCTTTGTGCAGTTCAACCTTTTTTACTTCTGGCAAGGTCCTACATGAGTTACTCAACACTTATAAAGGATATAGATATTGGGAGAAATCATATATTGTAAAAATTTAAGGTGCAATGTTTCTGAGTTGTCTCTAGCTAATATCCCTAATTCTTATGGCAAAGATTGCATACAATATGGCTGAGCAAGCATCACAGCCTAGTATCCAACAAAAATAGCTTCATCACTTGAAGCAATAATAATTTTTCCTTCCTGTGTCTGCGCCATTTTGTAAACCTCAAGTATCATGTTTTAGAAGTTAAAGGCTGACTACACATTCTATTGCTCATGAAGCACATCCTGATGATGCAATGATTGTAGCACTATCATGATGCAGACAGATTATGGGTAGAGCTTGATTTGGGGTGCTGCATTTATCAGTGTGAAACCCCACCAGCACCACTGGTTGGCTCTCCTCCACAGATGCCTACTATCCTATTTCCTGAAGGGTTATTGGCTTTTATGTATTTCTCCCCAACTCTTAATAATTTCTTTTGTACTTGATGATGCTGTTTAGTCTACATAATCATTAGTAAACAGTTGTATTTCTGATCATGAATTGTACAGGTATTTTATGAGTGGTTGCATACCCAAGGGCCCACAATGCACCGAAGAGTCCAGACACCAGTCCTAACAAACTTAATCCTTCTTCAAAACCATTCTCACTGCAGAAGGAAAGGCAGAAACAGAGTTATTTCCAAGGACAATATTTTCATTTACAACTACAAAACATTTTAGGAGGCAATCATCACAAAAATAATTATGTAGTCCCAAAGCAACAACATCTGCAACAGAACAGTTTCTCCTTAAATGTAGAAAAGAAAAATATCAAGAGCTATCTTTCTCTTCAATAGAATATATTCAGCATTTAAAATCTTTTCAGTGATTTGGTTTGCATGTTGAACTCTGCCATTGTTTGCTTAATCGTGATTATTTCTCGGTTTGGCCCAAGGCCATATTTAATGTTTTTTAATGATAGTCAAGGGCAGTTTCAGATATATGGGATGGCAGTTTGTGGGGAATGGGGGTATGCTTTGTTTATATTGATGTGGCTCTTGTTACATTTATTTTTTTCATGAGTTTACCAATTCAAACATTAGGAAACTGCCACTAGGTTTCAGTTACCATAAATGGGGACACCAAGACAAAAAATAGAGAGACAGAGCACTCAGGGGTTACATGTGGCCATGGATTAGGATGTTTATTCCAGATTATTGAATAAATGGAGGATAACTAAATATGTTCAACATATTGGTCCATGGACCATGGTATGCAGACATTACCATAAATTATTGCTGAGCAGCATGATGTTGTCTTGTGTTAGTATGTTAAATGGAATTCATGGATGCACCTTTGATAAGCAAGACAGGTCATTATCCTGGGGGGGAGGGGAGAGAGGGAGGAGAAAAGGCTTTTCTGAACAGAGGCAGAACCAAACCATAATTTGGTTTAATAAATAACTCTGTATTTAAAGCAATCCTAGCAATTTGGTTTAGTTGTTAAGGCAGGGGTTCTCAACCTTGGCAACTTTAAGACTTGTGGACTTCAACTCCCAGAATTCCTCAGCCAGCAAAGCTGACTGAGGAATTCTGGGAGTTGAAGTCCACAAGTCTTAAAGTTGCCAAGGTTGAGAACCCCTGTGTTAAGGCATCAGGCTCAAAACTGGGAGACCAGGAGTTCTAGTCCCAGTCTGCGGCACAAAGCCAGCTAGGTGATCTAGGGCTAGTCACTTTCTCTCAGCCCTAGGAAGGAGACAACAACAAGCTACTTTTGAAAAACCTTGCCAAGAAAACTGCAAGGAGTTGTCCAAGCAAAAGACAGGAACAATTGAATGGAAGGAAAAAGAAAAAAAAAAGTATACAACTGTAGTCAATTATTCTAGTCTCTGAGGATAACATAAATATGAAGAGAAGATCACTTACTATGCACAATTGATTGCTTCAGGGTATATTGGGATACCAATCATTGCAAGAGCAAAACCGTTCAGGATCAACATCAGAATGAAAAGCCAGAGTTGACTGCAGATCATAAGCATAGACACAATGCTTCATTTCAGCTGCAATTCGTGGTATCTCTCTGCCATCTGTATATTTATAAGGCCACCCAACTCACCAGGACCTTAGAGATTTAGAGTCCATCATTTAGAGTCCGTTTATCTCTTAAGTGTCATTCTCACTAACTAGCTGCAATAACGGAACACATGCTCCTTTCTGTTAGTCAGCACTGCTATGTTAAACCTCTCAGGTTTCATCTTGGTGCTACCTGGACTCTAAGCCAGGGGTCCCCAACCCTGGTCCATGGATTGGTACTAGGCCATGGTATGCCAGCAACTGGTCTGCACAGACAAGCAAAGCCCCATCCGTGGGATGCAGGCAGCACTCAAAACCACACATTCTCCGGTCCTTGGAAAACCTTTCTTCACAGAACCGGTCCCTGGTGCCCAAAAGGTTGGGGACCTTTCATCTAAGCTGCTTTAAAAATATTCAGCCTAAACTCTGGGTTGCTTCAGTGAAGATCTACCAGCTACAGAAGCCCTCCATTGAGCAAATCCCTTGCTGCTGGGCCTTCCCAACGTTTCACGGCAAGAAAATAACTGACAATTATATGCACCCATAAAAATATATTTATCTAAAGTTAAGCTAAATCTATACATATAGCAATAAAGTGATAAAATATACATGCGTGCAGATACAACAGCCAACTTTTAAATAAATAAAATAATCCTTTCTTGCATTTTCCCCAGATTTGGCCCATTAATGTCTGTGACACAGTTACTGATAAAAAAAAAATAGTCTCTCAACAGCATAGCTCTGGCCGACATGCAGAAATTCATTGATTCAAAACTTACGACAGGCATTTTCTTTTCAATTATTTTTCTTTTTCTGAGCTACCTCTCTTAGTCTTGGGTTTTTTTTTAACAAGGTCAATGGTGCATATTTTCATTATTTTTCATGTTGTTTGAGATGAGAGTTTCACTCTACTTCTGAAAATAGCAGGAAGGGGAGGGGAGGAAAGGGATGGGGAAGAGGAAGGGGAAGGGGAAGAGGAAGAGGAAGAGGAAGGGGAAGGGGAAGGGGAAGGGGAAGGGAAAAGTAGAGGAGGGGTAGGGAAGGGTGGAGAGGGGACGGAAAGGGAACAGCTCCCACATTTCAATGGTTTATTGGTAGACTGGCAAAAAAAGAAGTCCCAAGAAAAAGCAGAAAGCTAAAGGGGAAAAAAAGAAATGACAAAGCCAAGACCTAAAATAATCCTGCTAAGTTTTAAGTCAGTGATCCTCTATATGTCAGAGAAACATTCGAACCGGTAGACAACTGGAATTTCAGCAATAACAGTAGCTGGAACAGAGATTAGAGATTAGTAATCCTGATGAGAGGACGTTCCAGCCAGTATGCACTGTACTAATTAAAGTGCAAAAATTTTCCAGCAAAAAAGAAAGAACAAGCAAACCAGATAGCAACGCTTGAACTGGCATGAACTGGGAAACAGCCTTTTATGCCCAGAGCAAGGTGAAATAAGCAGAGTTTGCATTAACAATGGGCTGAGGATGGATGGAGAATGATACTGTTTATTCTTGCTCTCCAGAAATAGGGCCACAGTGGGGCCACCTGCCCTGCGGATGGGCCCTTAGATTAGCACCCCCAATTTTCCAGACTAACCATCATCACTGTTAACATATTCCTGTGTTATTGAAGCTCAAAGCTGCCTAATATCTATGGAGATGTGCTGATTTCCTCAAAGATATCTAATGAGCTTCCATTCATAACTAATTATTTAGTTTTGAACAATGGAATTAATGTTTTGCTAATGAGTAACGAGAAGCGTTACTGCACAAGACTAAGGATAGGAAGCAGGAAATGGGATTTTGAGCCCCAGGAAACTACATATCTTTGTGGGAAGGGCTACAGTTTAGTGACTAACACATGGGTTAATCCCTGAATCTCCAATCATCTATTAGAGAGACGACACCAGCTGGCTTAAATGAAAAGCATGCAGTCTCTTAATTCCCTTCATATACATCCCAGGAACACCATTATTTTATTTCCAAATAAAAAGTGGAATAAAATGAGATGATAGTGGAATTCCTGATCTGGGAGTTTAATGTCTCCAAGTCTTCCCATTCACAGGTAAGGAAAAACAGAATCGTATAGCTGTTATTCTAGCCACAGGCTAAAGAAAACATTAACAAGGGTACTAACGCTAAGCAGCAAAGTTCATTTGTTGGGATACAAAGTTTTGATATTGCTAGTAAATACACAGCCCTTTTCATTATTGACTTGTGGAACAAGAAAACTTCATTCCAGGAAAATTGTCAGTGTAGAAGTTAGTGAAGCATATTTTACCTTTCAATATGCAAAATGGGAGCTGGTCCTAAGAAAAAATAGCATAATGCACTCAGAAAAGCTCCAGTGATTAGCAGCCACTTCCTTAAACTCTGTAAGAGATAGACAGAGAAGTTTGATTTGATTCTCATCAAAATATCATATTTGAGTAAATTGAATGCATTAATTCAACCAATAGGGAATAAAGTGAAATAACTGAGAAATCTCACATTAGATCATTTCACATATTCAGTTCAGCCATAACCTAGCATTCATCATGATGTTTTTTTAGAACAGGGCTTTTCAACCTTTTCACCCATTGAATCACTTTTAGGATATGGCAACATCCGAGTACCACCAGTCACCTAGCAAGGTGTCAAAAACCTGATGACCAAAAAACAAAAAAAGAAAAAAGTGATAAAGTACAGGTAGTCTTTGACTTACAACAGTTCACTTAGTGACTGTTCGAAGTTACAATGGCACTGAAAAAAGTGCCTTCCAAGCCATAGCCGAGCAAGACAACTGCCTGCCCACCCGGCGGCGCTCTTCCTCCTGTCCGAGGTTTTCATTGTTGTGAGCACTTCACATGACCCTGGGACACTGTGACCGTCATAAATATGAATCAGTTGCCAAGTATCTGAATGTAAATCACAAGACCCTGGAGATGCTGCAACATTCCAGCTGATTGGTGCTTCTTCAGGGCTCAGCAGAAGCACCAGGATCAGCGCCGAGCTCCAGCTGGAGCCTGGCACTGATCCTGGTGCTTCCACTGAGCCCTGACAGCCCTGCAGCTCCAGCCGTCTCTCGCTCAGGCTTGTGCAGTGCTGCCACCAGTTCAGCTCATTCCCCTCCCCCGCTACCACTTTTCTAGGATGGTCGCGTACCACCTGCCAGGTGCCAATGTACCACAGGGGGTACCCATACCACTGGTTGAAAAGCCCTATTTTAGAACAGCAACCCCCAATCCGTGGGGCATCAAGGACTAGTTCCATGGAGAGAGTTTTTTCCTTTGCCCACTGAGGGCATGGTTTCACATGCTGCCTGCATACTGTGAATGGGACTGGTTTCTTGCATGCCGTGGCCAGGTGCCGGTCCATGGACCTTAGGTTGGGGATGTAACCAGATGTAGCCAGTCTTCTGAAGCAGGAAAGGGTGACTAGGGAAAGTAGCTTTTCTTTCTACCAATAAAAAATTCTCACAAGCAGACTGTTTCTTCCAAAAATTAGGATTCAACTTGTCTGTTTTCAGATAAGAGTCCTCCTGCCTGCTAAAATATAAAACTTACTATAATTCTAATTCTAATTAGTATATAATGGTATAATTATAATTCAGGCTAATTCTATCCATTGCCAGGAGTTCGATCCTGACCTGCTCAAGGTTGACTCGGCCTTCCATCCTTCCAAGGTGGATACAATGAGGACCACACCTGGAATACTGCAACCAATTTGGTCACCATACTACAAAAAAGATGTTGAGACCTTGGTAAAAGTTCAGAGAAGAGCACTGTGAAGCGGTATATAAGTCTAAGTGCTGTTGCTATTGCTATCATTGGCAATGGCTCTCCAAGTTACAGAGAGCCGTGCTATTGGTGATCTTTTTGCTATGAATACTTTGCATGCAAAACACAAGTTTCATCACATCTATCACATCAGAGATGAGACTTCATGGGAAAAGATTGGACAACTTTGACAAAGTAGCTCTACAGTTCTTCCACACATTATGAATATATTGCATTACTATTTCTTACCATTTCTTGGCTGAGGAAACTCACTAGGCAGAAACACGTCTTCATAGTTGATCCTATGAGATTTGGTAAGATCCAATTTCAACACAAGGATTTCTATTATTTGGCTTCTGAAGCATGCCAAGCCTAAACACCAATACTAGATGATCACAACTGGGAAATCTAAAGAAGTTTAAAAATTAAAATAAGGATGGGGTCAGATCTTGTACTTACCGGCTTTTTATCACTTAGAACACCAAGTAGAGGTGAAAATATGGAATAAGGGAGCGCTAGGGCCAGAAAGACCAATCCTACGTATCCTGCTGGCAATTTAAACTATAGAAAGAAAACCAATATTTTTATTAGGGTATAAAAATAGAATATGATATTAATTCACTATATTCCATTGACCCAGTTTGTTGAATAAAAAGCATTCTGAGGACTTTCATATGTTCTGAATTATGACTTTATCAGTTTATTTATTTAAAGGATTTAACTCCAACCTTTCCTTTACAAGTAGTCCTCAACTTACAACAGTTTGCTTAGTGACCATTTAAAGTTACAACGGCACTGAAAAAAGTGAGTTATGATTATTTTTCACACTTACGACCATTGTAGCATCCCCATGGTCATGTGATTTACATTCTGATGCTTGACAACTGAGTCACATTTATGATGGTTGCCGTCTTCAGGAGTCACGTGATCCCCTTTTGCGAACTTCTGACAAGCAAAGTCAGTTGGGAAAGCAGCTTCACTTAACAACATGTTACTAATTTTACAACTGCTGTGACTCACTTAACAATTCTGACAAAACAAGTTGTAAAATGGGGCAAAACTCACTTAACAAACTCACTTAACGAGTTTTTCTAGAATGGATAGGATCTAAAAGAGTTTTTTTTTCTTTCAAAATGTACCTACTTTTTCTAAGACAAATAATGACATCGTAGGATCTAGAAAGGCTATAGTTGAACTTAGACCAAATATATTTAGACAAAGGATTGCAACTTTTGGTAGAACAATAAGCTTCAAGAATGAATCTGTTTTAGGAATCGAACCTGTAATTAGAAAAGCATAGAACATAAAATTAATTATTATAGTAACTAATCTGTACAAATATTTTACACATTAAAAGATACTAAGTAGACCCTGCCCTGAGTTTAAAGTCCTGAACGCAGATAAATAAGGGGAAATAGCCTTTCGCTGTTAATATCTAACCAGGCTGGCACACAAATTGTATTTATTATGCATTTTCCTTATAAACAAGAATACAAATAATTTCAAATATCAATTATGAGCAGTATTCATAAATCAGGACAGAAAGTAGCACCCCGTATACTATATACAACAAAGTAGCATTGTGTATAGCATATGAATGGATATGAACCATGACAATGCAGTTAGAAGTTATCAGGCCCAAATAGAGTTCTTGTCCTGATATCAACTTCAGCCCAGCCCAGCCCAGCCCATTTCTACACATTTAAAATACTAGAAGAACCTGCAGAACCAACATATTCCATTAGCAGTAATGCTGCTATCATTAATTTTCAACACTAGAAAATTATTTTACTACAAGTTCCCGTAGAACACACCCATCTAAAATACCCACAATACATCACTCTTGTTTTTCATTACATTCTTAAGCTTTCACTGAAGCATATGAAGTCAGACTGCCATTTAAGACAAAAAAAAATATTTTGCCAAAAATCCATTACAGTAGAGGTCTAGCATGCTTCGTGGCACCTGTCTGCAATTCTTTAAAACAACAACAACGTGTGGCAGTGGACAATCCTGGGAGAAGATGAAGCTGCTTTCAAGAGTTGCAAACTGGTGCTTTTGGTGCTCCCAAGTACTTATAAAGTTACTCTCTGAAATTTTACCAGAGCACCGCACAATTCTAGAATCCATGAAACTATGGACAAGAGTTCTATGAATTATAACAGGAGAATGTGCCAGGAATAATACAGGTAAGTCCTCAACTTACAACCATTCGTTTAGCAATGGCACTGAAAAGGTGACTTATGACTGGTTTTTATACCACCATTTGTAAGCTTCTGACTTCTGACAAAGTGAATGGGAGAAACCAGAGTCGCTTAAGGACCACACTTAACAACTGCAATGATTTGCCTAACAACTGTGGCAAAAAGGTCGTAAAAATGAAGCAAAACTCACTTCTCTGTCTCACTTAACCAGAAAAAAAAATTGATTGTAAGTTGCGGACTACTCGTTGTGACAAAAATAAATAATATCCCACTCTCAAGGAAAGAAACATCATCAGTTGAATTAAACAGCATAAATCTTATGCTCCCTTTCCCAGTTTTAATAAGGAAGGCAATAAAACCTCCACCTACTGTAATTTGGTACGATGAACATATTCAGAGGCACCATGAGCAGCATTACACTTCCAAGTACAATGAAAGGGATTTCATAGCCAAAACTCTGGTACAAAAAGCCACCAATTGGGGGACCCAGCACTAATCCTAGTCCAGTAAAAACTTCAAGAGTGCCCTAAAAAAAAAGAAGAAACGGCAGTTCAGTGAGAAAGGTTGGACTTTTGGCACCAGAAGTAAACCATGGTCTTGGTGTATAACCATCATTTATTAACAAAAGTACTACTGATATAAGAATGGACTGCATGTGGCTTCTTGTATGTAAAAGGTGCACAGAACCCCTAATTACTAGCACATTTTAAAATTTAATAATCATAAAATTATTATGATGGGTTAAAATTCAGCAAAATAATATGGCACCCGACTTCATTGAATTGCTGTGCCACTTTAAAACAACAGCTTCTATGGCTATTCAGGATACATCACTGAAAACCTTTCCACTGAAGCAAAGTGAGCTAGCTGCCTTATGTTTTAATTAGGGTTAGGGTTGTTAACTAAGCCTGGGATACACCAGTTTGATCTAATGCAGGGGTCTTCAAACTTGGCCTTTTTATGACTTGTGGACTTCAACTCCCAGAATTCCTCAGCCAGGCAGGCTGGTTGAGGAATTCTGGGAGTTGAAGGCCACAAGTCATAAAAGGGCCAAGTTTGAAGACCCCCTGGTCTAGTGATTAAAGTGCCAGACTATGAATTGGGAGACTGTAAGTTCTAGTCCCACCTTAAGCACAAAGCCAACTGGATGATCTTGGGCCAGTCACATTCTCGCAGCCCCAGGAAGGAAAACATTCTGAAACCTTGCCAAGAAAACTGCAGGAATTAGTCCAGGCAGTTGACAGGAATTAATGCTGACTTGAAGGCACAAAGAAAAAAAAAAGATTATTAAAAGTCCAATTAACTTTTTTGGCTTCCTAGATTATCTACAGAGATTATTCTGAATTGTTACCTATTAAGGTCAACCAGGTAGCTGGCAAAAGTACAGGTCAATTACTTTTGTCAAATATACACATAATATAAATTTGATCTTTTTTGTCATTTCCAAATAAGTCTTCATTAACAAACCCCTTTTAATTAATAATATTGAGCTGGATTTTTTTTCCTCTGCTTTTGCTTGTTTCATATTATGTTACTGAATCTTACTCTGAGTTGCTTTGTATTGTCATTTTTAGCTCTAAAATGTTTCTGCTTGTTTAGCACTTAATGCTTAAGTGCAAGTGTTTGATGTTTTAAAACACTCTTTCTAGGATCCTTAAACAGTACTTTTCTAGTGGAATAAAAATAAAACAAAATAGACACAATCAGCAAGCAAAGAAAGGATCCTTGTGCTACTATTAGTATTGATATAATTAAAAAACGTTATAGCTGCCCACTCTCATAGATTCTGGACTGCCTACAAACACAAAAACAATATAAGCATTTAAAGACATACAGCACCCCAGGCAGCCTGGACTAAAATAATCATAATGATAACACACTAGACCAGGATCCCCACACATCAACCCCAGGACCGACAGCAAAGTCAGGACTCAAGAGCTTTCTGGAACCCGAGGAGAGAAGATGCTGTTTTATTTTTCCTGTTCCAGAGAATGGGGGCCACCACAGAGAAGGTGTAGTACCTCGAACCCATAAGATATCAATGTTTAATAAAAAGGATCTGGAATACTGTACATTCTTTGCCAGAACATATTAGGCAGGGAGAAAAAAAAATTGGAAATAGGCAGGTATCCAGAAAGGTCTTTATAGATAACAACCAGGACATTGAATTGCACCTGGAAACTGACTGGCAACCTATTCAGCTCAGTGACATATTGGCATACTGCAAATTGATAGCATTGCTTTATACTGCACTAGTGAGGCCAATGCAGAAAGGATGCTGAGACCCTAGAAAATGTACAGAGAAGAGCAACACAAATGATAAAGGGTATGAATTGTACGATGAACAGTTAAGGGAGCTAGCTGGCTCAGGAATTCTGAGAGTTGAAGTCCACGAGTCATAAAAGAACCAAGGTTGCCTACCCCTGGTCTAGCCTAGAGAAGGATTGGGAGAAACATTATAACTATCTTCCAGTACTTAAGGGGCTGTCACAGAGGAGAGGACTTATTCTCCAAAGCACCAGAGGACAAGACAAGAAGTAATGGGTGGAAGCTTGTCAAATCCAATCTAGAAGTAAGAAAAAAATTTCTGACAGAAAAATTATTTCTGAGAATAATTAATCAACAGAATATCTTGCCTCCCAGAGTTGTGGGTGCCCCATCACTCAAGGTTTTCAAAATTAGACTGGGCAACCATTTAAAAGGGATGGCATAGAGCTCTTGCCATGAGCAGGGGTTGAAATTAAGAGATCTCCAAAGTCTCTTTCAGTCCTATGATTCTATGTTCTATGTTCTAAATGCTTATTACTACTTGGATTGCTGCATTTTGTATTGGCTGTAGCCTCTGAATGATAGGGTTCATTAAAACATGAAAGCAGAATGAATTCCACCAGAAGTAAGCAAAACTCTACAAAATGAAACAACTGCTTGTTATTAAACAGAAGTAAGAGTAAGTAAATTTACTGAGGAGGAATCTTGATAACATTGTGAGAGGACAGCATCCCTCCAGAGAAAGAAATATTTAGGGAATATTAAAAAGGCAGAATATATTTCCCCAAAGGAATAATGGAGAAGATCTTTAAAAAGGACAGAAACCAGCCCTCAAAAATCAGCCCCAGCCCCTCTCCCCCAAGCAGAAACTAGGCAGAGGCCAACTTTTAGAAATGCAGATGTGATAATCCTTTCAGAAAGGTTGGAGCCAGGAACCTAGAAGCTGATGAGATTAGGAAGACAAAGACCCCAAAATCTACATGCCCACAAGGACACTGAGACTCAAGTCAAAGTACATGACACAAGAAATACAAAGCCTCAGACAGGGACAGGAAACCATCTCAAAAGGCTCAGAAGGGTGTAAAAACCCACCACTCCCAGCTATATGTGGTCAGCTTTCCTAGAGCCATCTTTCTGTCTGGCTCTCCTCTTCAACAAACTACAACCTTCTTTCTAAAGCAGTCTCTATTTTGTTTATTCCCAGCTTGGACTGGACCCTGATGAATATTGTTCTTTCAATAACACCTTTTTCAACTAATAGGTTGTATTAAAAGGCAAAAGCTTTTGTGAGCTTATCTGATGCACAGAATGGTTTTATTCTAATGGGAGTTTAATTCTTCAACCTCCTCACCAGTTCCTTGTAGCTGGCAATATTCCTATTGCTCTTCCTTTCTATGACTTTGGTAACTAATTTCCCAAACCCTACTCTCTGCTGAATTTCTTGTTATTCCAAAAGTATGTAAGAGTGTATTATCTTAAGCAAAAACATATTTTCTTGGCATAAGTAGTGCAAAGCATAAAATTAAAGTAAAATTTGAAAAATTTAACAAACGAACAAAGGAAACCTCTTCTAGTAGAGTAAGAGTATTCAGTGTATTATTGCAAAGTAAATTACATTATCAGGATATTGTTCAGCCTTTCTATGAAAGCATGACAGAGATGTTAAACCAAAGTTAGATGGCTTCCAGTCTTTTTCCTTCTACGTGAGTTTTTGTAATGCATCAGATCTCTAGCAACCAATGCAGAAAGAGAAAATTCTTCACTATTGAACCACAAAACCTAATTACTCCTCTTTTTTAGATGATTTGTGGGAGATGTCACAAGTTATTTTCTCTTCACCAAAGACCTCATATCTCACATAGATAAAGGTCCTAGGTCACTGTCTTAGGTCGACAGCCTATTGTGACTGCAGAGTCAACTATGTCAAAATATGTGTGCAAATATGGAAGATTCTGTATGTTTTTCTTGTTACATTCTACTGGTTAAAGTATATTACATAGTTGGAATTGAGCATCCACTGTTTCTTGATTGGGCTGAAATTACAAAATAGGTGTTAGAGTAAAAATCAAATAAAAGCACAGGATAAGGAGAAACAAAAAAGTGACAGAATCAGGGTAGCTTTCAAGAAAAAGACTGTGTTCTTTTGTTGTATATTAGGATGGAAAATACTACATTCGCCAGGGTGTGGAGCTTTTAGATTTTTTTTAGAAAAGAGATTCACATTCTTGCAACAGTCATAAGAATCAATCAATCAATCAGAATACAGCTGGAAGGGACCTTGAAGGTCTTCTAGTTCAACCCCCTGATCAACAAGCAGACCGTATACTATTTTATATAGGTGGCTGTCCAGTCTTTCCGTAAAAACCTCCAGTGATGAAGCACCTACAACTCCTGAAGGCAAGCTGTTCCACTGGTTAATTGTCCTCATTGTTAGGAAGTTTCTCTTTAACTCCAAGTTGCTTCTCTCCTTGATTAGTTTCCATCCATTGTTTCTTCTCTTGCCTTCTGGTGCTTTGGTAAATAAGTTGACCCCTCTTCTTTGTGGCACCCCCTCAAATACTGGAATACTGCTATCATGTCGTCCCTAGTCTTTCTTTTCTCTAGAGTGGTCATACCCAATTCCTGCAACTGTTCTTCATATGTTTTTGTTTCCAGGCCTTTAATCATCTTAGTTGCTCTTCTTTGCCAAAGTATACAACCAAAGTATAGATTATATTCAAATGTTATTATATATATACACACTACATGGGCATTACTCTTAAATAGCCGTTCACCTGGCTCTGTTCCCTAGCATAGCTAGGATGATTTCCCAAAAAAATTATCACAATATTACATAGTTTTGATTGGCCTCATACATACCATAACTGTGGCTACATTTTGTGGGAAAGCATTTATGAGAATAGAAAATGAGGCTGTCATTGCAGCAGCAAAACCAATGGCATCTATTGCTCGGACCAAAAAACACAGCCCTATGAATATTGGTCCATCAGGTGCTTTGTCCAAAAATCTAAAGAGAAAGATATAATGAATCACTCTATCTCTTAAAGCAGAGATTCCTGCTTTAATAACAAATGTTATTCAGACAGATGTTAAAGTCATAGTATATTGACTGGTTTAGCAATATTCTACTGCACCATAAAAGTAATTTGTACTTTCAGCAATGCTCCAAAACATAGAAGTACTAACAAATACTTCACCCTGTTAATTTATCAGAGTCAAGATACTTGCCTGGGACTTACAACCTAATATGAAAAGGAATGGAGAAAAAAAAAACTTCTATTTTTCAAAAGAACTAAGACAATGAACTCCAGGGATTATCCATCCTTCCAATCAGCAAGTCTGGGAAAGAAAGAAAGAAAGAAAGAAAGAAAGAAAGAAAGAAAGAAAGAAAGAAAGAAAGAAAGAAAGAAAGAAAGAAAGAAAGAAAGAAAGAAAGAAAGAAAGAAAGAAAGAAAGAAAGAAAGAAAGAAAGAAAGAAAGAAAGAAAGAAAGAAAGAAAGAAAGAAAGAAATAGCCACGGAAACACAGTGAAGGAAAAGATATGCATAAAACAAATATCTATGCTCACCCAAATAGAATTGTGACGCATCCTGAGATGAACATGCCAGCAATAAACATAAATTTTGCTCCAATATGTACAAGCTGTAAATTATTAAAAAATAAATGCTTGTTTTGGAAACTTACTTGTATTTCAAAAACAAATGATATACTGACACATTTACATTTGTAACATTATAGAAATCAACCTAGTTTTTACAAAGTGAACTAGTGCAATTATTCTTTACTATTACTAACAGTTCATATATTAACAACATGATAAACTGTATAAACTAGTAGTATGTTATAATAATGCTTATGATCACCAATGTTTATTGAAAAGATTGAGCAGTGACTAACCAATAAAATATTTTTAAAAAAAGTTTAACGCATACCATGCATCTAATGCTAAATTCACAACAGGATAAATTGGCTGGCTCTGATATTACTGAAGCATCATGGAATTTCATGGGAAACGCTGGATAATACACCACCAGGCAAAATTTTTGAGCTAGGGGACACATTTATGTTGAAGATGTGTACATTAAATGGCTACAAAAGGGGTTATGCCTATTTACAAAACGACTGCCATTCTGCAAGGCGTAACAACTCAAAAGACAGCCCATTTTCTATCACTACAGCTTTGTCACTTGACTAAAGGTTCCAGGGCTTAAAACAAAAACCTTACATGTTCTGTGACATAAAAAAGATTGAAAGGCCACAGATGGTCAGGACACTGAAAAAAATATTTTATATACCATAGAAAATATAATAAAGGTTTTTAGTTTATCAAAATAACTACAGCAGTGAGAATCTTAATTTATCTGGTTAGTTAGCAACCAATAATTATTTGGTAGCATCTCTAGAGATGTTCTTAAGATTCCAATGGACATATATAACAAGGCAATTGTTCACATTAATTAGCCTAAAGTCATATAAAATGCGCAAGTTAAAGGCAAGACTTTAAATTGTGCTATGACATTGACTGGACCCACCGAAAAAGGAAATGTAAGAACATGCATCAATCTTGGGCCTGCACTTGAAAAGAAACAATTGGAAGCCTTTGATGACCAAAACTGGTATGACCAATGTCATAATATTACTGGGTAGCGAGGCCAAAATTGTCAGAATTGAAAAATGTGGGAATATTTTATATGGCAGAAATATAGCTTCCAAACAATTAATAGACTTAGTTTCTCTTCAGAATTAGCTATGATTTCCAAATAATCTTACAGGTCCATAAGTAAGGTCCCTATAATGATTTCTGGTGAGATCAGGATATGGGTACTGCAGCTCTCTGGATCCTGCTTGACCTCTCACAGGTTTTTGATACCATCAATTATCCCACTGAGCTGTCTCCAAAGTTTAGAATGAGAAGCCTAATGCTTCTCCTCCTTCCTGAAGGGATGGTCTAAGTCAGTGGAGATGGTGGGGAAAGATTGATGCCCAGGTACCTCCAGGGTGTGTGTGTGGGCTACAAGGCCCCCTGTTTTTCTTACCTGATTCAATACCTACATGAAACCATTGGATGAGATCATTTGTTGACATGTGACCATGTTTCAACAATCAACTGAAGATACCGAATTGCACATGTCAACCCCCCGTTAAATAAATAATACTGTCAAAGTGCTATGCAACTGAACTACTGCAATGTACCCTACATGAGGCTGCCTTTGAGGAGCACTTGGAAGCTAAGCTAAACTAGAATCTAGCAGCTTAAGTAACTAAGAATGCATTTTAAGGCACTCATATAAGATTTCTACTACGGGACCTGCACAAATGTTAGGTAGCTTCCAGTTGCAATTCAGGATCCTGATTGTCATCTTTAAAGCCCTTCTTAATTTTAACTTAACCTTCTCTCATTTACATGTGCCTGCCAATAAGATGTAATAGGATGGAATCACCAAGTGTCCTACAGATTAGAACTGTCATCTTAAAGCACATGTTCAGTCATTGCCACCGTGCTCTGGAATAATATTTCCTCTGATGTGAGATCTATCTCTTCCTTCTACAATTTATTTTTTAAAAGAAACAACAGTATATATGTGGCTATATTAAGCCTAAGGAATGGGGACAAGGCTCTTGTGACCACCCTTCAAATTGATTGATTGCTCTTTATTCTTACTGCAAATGTTTTAGTCATAAGTCATAATTGTATAAGAATATAAAATATTGTTTTTAATTTTAATTTTTGGTTGCAATCTGTAATATATATTGTGGAGTTATATTCTACTCAGAGATGGTAGATTGAAGCAGCCTAGAAACTAGACAGATGAGAGGGAGGGGGGAGGGAGGGAGGGAGAGAATTGAAAATGTTGTCTGTTAGAGACTTGCATTTGTTTATCCGCTAGAGTAGATTGAACAGCATGTACCACTGACATTAATGTTGCCCTTGGGTCACGAATTAAGATTATCATATAGTCCTAAATTCTCCTTGGTTACTACATTACTTAGAGATGGTTTTGGCTTTCTGAAACCTGTTGAAAGAGTCATTTTTTTGCAGAATACTTAGGCTGCATGTTCATCTGACATTGTTTTAGTTGATATGCACTGCCATTTAGAAAGCTGACTTCTCCCAGGCATAGTGTTTACCGATCTGTTTAGAACATTATGATCTATTCCACTGATGCAATAAACTTTTTATTTATCAGGCTATATGATATTTTTGCTTAGTCATCATGATATTTTTGAAGTTACTTACATATTTTCCCATTATCAGAGATGTTAGGAAATTGAATAACGCAAAACATCCAAAAATAAATCCAACAATTGTACTACTAACTCCTTTCTTTTCTGCCTAAAAAAACAAACAAACAAACACAAAGACTTAGAAAATAAAAGCCTGTAGCATGCAGAAAATAATCACATAGCTCAAATTTTATAAAACTGCTCAATGGAACTTGGCCTACACAATACCACAGGAAAAGAACTAGCTACCGGTATTACACAATATACACATCTTTTGCCTGATTTGTTTCCCATAATTAGCATTTTTTGTGATATGCTTATATTCATACATTCCCTTCTAGTTGCAAGTCATAGTATTGTGAAAAATGACTGCAGCATTTCTCAAGTATAAAGCAAAAACAGGACAGACTATGTGGTGGCCTAGCGGTGAAGACACTCGCCTTCCACTCAGAAAGGGCAAGAGCTCAATCCTAGGTAGTAGCAGATATTTTTCTCTGAGGGAGCAAAGAAAAAATATCTGCTGCAAACTCCGCGGGGCATCAGGAAAAGCATTCTGCTTGTAAATGCTCAGCTTCACCCAGTCGCCCAGACTCTACCCCAAATCACAGGGTTGTAAAAAGAAAAGAACAGAGAAAAAGCAGATTTAAATGCATGAATGAATGCCTGTGGCATCGGAATGGTGGCGGATATTGCAAAGTGACAAGAGTCAATTTTTTGCTGCTTTTTGTACCACATCTTTCTGGGTTTGGTCATTTGCGTAATTATTTTTTTGTCATCTTAGATGAATAACAATTTGCTAACAATTTGAGAAAAACTGCACATTTATACAAATGAACAATTGTGTATATGTCTGGGCATCAAAAGGAACAAGGTTACAGCAAATTGAGGTGATGCAATCATTTTTTAAAAAGTTCATACCCACTATTATGTAAGTAGTTTCTGAATCTGAATGCGAAGTGAAAGTTCTGAATTGCCTTTTTAAGAACCAAGCAGCACAATGGTGCTCAGTCCTCAAAGAATGCAAGTATACAACTTTGTAGAAACTGCTTTTAAAAGGCTGCTTAAACGCAGTGTAAATCTAATCCAACGGAGAGGCAAGAAGTTGGAAGAGCTGAGCATATTTATTTGCTTTTTAAAAATAGTAAATAAGCAAAGAAAAAAAGCTAATGATATAATTGTTTTAAACCACGCCATCTTTTTTAAAATGTTGTAACTGTTATGTGGCTCCTACATATTTGTGTAAGAAGTACTAGATTCAGGAGGAAGACAAAACTCTTCTTGCAGCAATAGTTTACAAAATGTAAGTTTTTGCATTTTGTGAACTACAAACTGATACAAGAACAAATGTGTTAAGTACTTTGTTCGCGTGTGAATGATGAAGACACATGGCGATGTTAAACAGCTCTTTATTCTTCTTCTAACAACCAAACAAACAGGCAAAGACACACAGGCTTTTTTTATGTGGCCAGACACCCGGACAATGTCAACAAAGTAACAGAGCGTTTCAGCGCCTTGCACATGCACACAAGGCTGGCGCCGCTCTGTCTGGTCCCAGGCAGCTTTTGGAATGCCCAGGACCAATGCAACATCCCGAGCCTGCTTTTGCAGGCTCAGGACACAACAAAATGAGTCTTTGTTATATGCACTGCTATGTTACAGAGGCTATCATTAAAGAATCTTATTACAGACTTTTGTTTTAAACACATACATCCATTTACCTCTCTTGGAAAGAATGGTCCCAGAATCGAGTAGCAAACCATTGAACTGAAGTTGAGGGATGCTGTTGATATCATGATAAATATCTGCTCTCTGCTCAGCCGCTGCGGTTCCTCTGTGGCAACCTGTGATCTGTCATTATCTGAGTAGCAAAAATCTCTCTTAGAATAGAAAAAGGAAGGCAGCCTTCAAAACTAACATTTGGAAACAAACAAGTTCAGATTTCTGAAACCGATCAGCTAGCAAAAAAAAATAAATGCAGAATCTTATACTTCAATGGGAGCACACTTTATTTCATAATTTGTTCCAAATCTATTCACATGACAATTCTGATATAAAGCTGTAGTGAAAATAACAGATTTCTAAAGCACACTCACAAGGCAGTATATTCTTGAAAAAGTTTCAGATATAGAGAGACTAATATTCAAAATCTGTCTTTTGATAGGATTAGGAATATGAGAATTCAGCTGGACTTTAACCTCTCCTAATCCAGAGCCCTCCAAATGTGTTGGGTGGCAGCTTCTAGAATTCATATGCTAGCTGGTAACTTAAGAGTATTCAATCCAAACAGTTGAAGACTGATTGTGTTGGTGTCAGATTTTTGAAACTAAACTATATAATAATAATAATAATAATAATAATAATAATAATAATAATAATAATAATAATAATAATAATAATAATAATAATAATAATAATGTTGGAAGGGACCTTGGAGGTCATCGAGACAACAAACCCATGTTGGCTTTTAGTAATGACTTTGTTTTCCTCTAGTGTTCGCTGATTCGTTGTTTGATTATCTTTTCCAGAATCTTCCCAGGTATTGAGGTCAGGCTGATAGATCTGTAATTTTCTGGATCCATTTTTTTTCTTTTTTGAGATGGGAACTACATCAGCTCTTTTCAGGTCTTCTGGTAGTTCCCCAGTACCCCAAGATCTTTGAAAAATATAGTTCAGTGGTTCTGAGATCACATCTGCCAGTTCCTTGAGAACCTTGGAGTGTAATCCATCTGGTCCTGGTGATTTGAACTCATCTAGGCTGGACAGGTGCTCACTTATCATTTTCTTGCCTATCTTTACTTGTATTTCTATACTGTTTTTTATGGCACTATTTTTGATAGGTTGGTCTGTTTTTTCCCTTTGTGTAAAGACAGAATGCAAAAAACGAATTAAATAGTTCTGCTTTCTCCCTATTGCTAGTCACCTTCTTACCACTTTCACCCACTAATGGACCAATCATTTCCTTCACTTTTTTCTTGTTTTTTACATGTTAAAAGCTCTTTTTTTGTTATTTTTGACTTTGGTTGCAAGTCTTAATTTATTTTGAGCCTTGGCTTTCCTCACTTCATCTTTGCAGGCTCGGGCTATTTGTTGATATTCTGATTTAGTTATGTGCCCCTCTTTCCACTTTCTATACTTGTCCTTTTTATCTTTCAATTTGTCAGAGTTCTTTATGCAGCCATGCTGGTTTCTTTTGAGAGCTGTTATTTTTCCTTTGTTCGTATTGAGCTAGACTGGGCTTCTATTATCTTGCTTTTCAAAATTTCCCAAGCTTCTTGCGTTGTTTTCCCCTTGAGGATTCTCATCCATGGAATCCTTCCCAAGCCCTCTCTAAGTTTATTGAAATTAGCTCTCTTGAAGTCCAAGACTCCACTTTGACTGTGTTCTATTGCTTGTGCTTCCATAATGTTGAATTCCAATATTGCATGATCACTACTTCCCAAGGTCCCTGTGGCTTCAACACCTTCTATCATTTCATCTCTGTTATTGAGAATTAGATCCAAAATGGCTAATCCCCTAGTTCCCTTCTCTACTTTTTGGGAGACAAAGTTGTCTGCTAGGTTTGCCAGGAACCTGTTTGATCTTCCACTTGGTGCAGTTTGTCTCCCAGTTGATGGCAGGGTAGTTAAAGTCCCCCATTACTATGGTGATGTGCTTCCTACATACCTTAGTTAGCTGACTAGCAAAAAGTTCATCTATTTCCTCTGTTTGGTTGGGTGGTCTATAGTATACACCTATGGCAATGTCGTTTTCCCCCCTTTTATATTGACCCAAATGCATTCAAGACAGTTTTCGTCATTGTTGTGCTCTGTTTCTGTGGAAATGTAACTAAATAAACCAAATAAAAGAGGAGCAACTCCACCTCTTTTATTTGATCTGTTTCCAGTCACTTTGTCAGTTCTGGGAAGGAGGCAATGAAATATCGCCAAGAAAACTTAAGCACTCAGCCAGGAATCAGCATGGTTGCATAACCTCTTTCGAAAGATAAGTAAGAGTAGTTAAAATCCATTAGTCCTACCTATGATCGAATATAACAAGAGAGCTGCTTGTAATTCCGGACTGACCATTCCTCGGAAGAAAGCGCTGCGGGGAAAGGAGAAAAACACCCCGGGAATGCCGACAGTAGCTCTGTCCCCTCTCACCTGGACTCGCGCCATCCGAGGGACCCGTCCCTTGGTAGTTTTCCATAGCCGTGGGTCTCCTGCTGTAAAGCGCCTTGGAAAGGAGCGCAGGCTGAGCCTCCCTGCCTGTCTTCCTGAAGTCCACCCTCACAGAGTCGATACGATCAAGAACTTCCTAGGCGCCCCATCAGGACCGGAGCGAGCAATTCCGATTCAGCCGGAAGCCGAAATCTATCGAAGGCTGGTGTCCCTCCTTTTAGTTAGCCGCTGCCATCGGAAATTATCTCATACTTACTCAGCTGTCAACAAACCAGATTTATTACTATCACAATGCCCCAGGCATTCTTCAGCGCACTGAAGGGTTTAGTCCAGGGGTTCTCAACCTTGGCAACTTTAAGACTTGTGGACTTCAACTTCCAGAATTCCTCAGCCAGCTTTGCTGGCTGAGGAATTCTGGGAGTTGAAGTCCACAAGTCTTAAAGTTGCCAAGGTTGAGAACCCCTGGTTTAGTCTTATTTATTACGCCCTTGTGGCTTTGTTCCGGATTTTTTTTTCCCTTTTTCTTTACTTCTCAGTTTACCTTAAAAAAAAAACACAACACCTTGATCTCTTGCCTAAGTATTAAGTAGTCCTACTTAGCTTTTTTGATATCAACCAAAGTTAAGTAAACGAGAAAGAAATACATAGGACATTTGAACCTTAACTGTATTCTAGTGGTCATTTGGAAATGCACTTAGTTTTTTATATAGAGTAATATGGTTTAAGTTAACATATTGAACTGTGTTGAGTAAGCCATGATTTATGTCATATTAAAGTTGTTTGAATTTTACCAAATGCCTTTTACAGTAAATTATGATTGCGTAAGGTGTTTTGATGGGGGCCCTACATTTTAATGGACACTTTCTGCCATTCATTTTAATATATGGGTTCGTGTATGTCAATTTATGGTTTAATCATCTACAATGTAGTTAATAAATTACAACTGATTAAAATCAAAGTCTGCTTTACAAACTACAACATGCTTATTCAATATTTTGTCAGAAACTAAACCAGCCACATTAAGTTCAATGTACATTCCAAATATTGGCTGTTTGCCAGGCAGGTTTGTGCATGGTCAACAATTATTACTTATTGAAAACATATAATCTTCTTGGTTTCTATAGTAAACTACACCATGTTAACTGACCACATGGGTTGAGTTTGCATAATAGATTAAATGTGATTTGCTAGTTTGGGTTTTCCAGAGAATCATGTAAATCCAGCTAATATGTTTGTTTGATTCAAATCCTGACTTTCCTGCAGGAACACAAGATGTCATTTCCCCCAAATGATCCTATAAGATAGATAAGAGCTGAGAGAATCCCCCAGTATCTGTTCTGTACTTTAACCAATGTACCACTGGGACTTTCATGTTATTCCTATATGGAAAAAAAGGTGCAGAGAATAGTAATCATGGTCTCATAAATCATAAACCTGAGAAAAGTCTAAATATGTTTTAAACTAAATTTGCTGCCATGAAAAGAATATATTTCTATTTCAAATCATTGCCATTATCCGATATTCAACAATACTTAATAATTATCAGTCAGGAAGAAGAACAAGTAAAAGAAACAATGATAGTATGAGCAAAGAATTTTGGACATTCTATAGCAAAGACTTTGAGATAAAAACATTAAACTTACTAAAGCAGTAACATATAAAGAAAATTTATATAAGATGTTTTATAGATGGCATATGACACCAGTTCGATTAGCGAAAATGTTTAAAAATGTATCAAATACTTGCTGGAAATGTAAACAATAATAATAACCTTTATTATGGTCGTAGACCAGCAATAGCCATCAGTTTTTACACTATATTAAATAATAATAATAATAAAAATAGTACAAACATTAATAGTAAATAATAACATCCCTGTTAAGAAAATACATGTTCTCAAAATGTTAGGGTCACTCCCTAATTTACATGAATGGATAGCCGATTAATATGTGAGTAAATATAATGTTCCAAACATAATTAGAGATATCTCCAAAAAATTGGCACAAGTTGACGACTATAAATCTGTAACCAATTTTTTTCTTGTGGACATTGCCGCAACATAGTATTTTGCATGTGTGATAGAAGGGTTTGAGTCTTGGAGGAGAAAGCCTACATAAAAATTGTCTGCCCTCCCTGGCAATCTCTCTAATAAAGGGAGAATATACACTGTCCTATAAACTTGGTATAACTCACAGTACAATAAAGCATGTGAGATATCTTCGACTTCTCCTTTACCACATATACATACCCGTTCTGCTATTGGTGTTCTCTTATACCTACCCTGTAGGAGTGCTGAGGGAAGAATGTTAAATCTAGCTCTGAAAAAAGCTATTCTTTGTTTTGGGAAGGTCAGATTATTCAAATATCTTGCTGCTTCCCACACACCCTGTTTGATTCTATCCCTACTGTGGCAAGGCAATCTATTTAGTTCTTCTTGGAACTCCATGTCCTTTATTCTATTGGATATTACTTGCTTTGCTTGGTCAAAGCCTAGGGACATTAAGACTATTGAAGAGAGCCCATAAGAGCCCAGTTTTCAGGGGGAAGGAAAGTTGTCAGTCAGCACTAACGGGGACAATCCCTCTGGAAAGAAATGCATTTTAAGCCAGTGAATGATCATCATCTTCCAGGCTCTTACCTGGATTTGGGGCATGCCTGTCTCAATTCTTAATTGGGCATTTGGGGTTCCTTTGGGTGCAGCTAAGATGGCTCGCAGGAATTTGGTTTGTATGGTTTCCAGCAAGTTTTTCTTTGCAAGGGTTCCTGTTTGTGCCCCATATAGAATTTGCGCCAATGTTTTGGCCTCAAAAAGTTTTAAGGCAGCAGGTACTAATTGACCTCCGCCTGTGTAAAAGTAATGTTTGGTTGCATTTAAGGACCTATTGGCTGCTTGCAATGTGTGATCCAGGTGTGCCTTCCATGTCCCTTATGAGTGGAAGCCCACCCCAAGGTATCTAAATGTTCTAACCTGTTCCAAACTATGTCTTTCTATTTTCCAGGAGTATTGGCTGGGTCTCTTAGCAAAAACTAAAATTTTTGATTTATCAAAGTTAAGGACCAACTTGTTCTGTCTGCAGTAGTCAAGTGTTGCCCTAATGGCTCTCTTCAGTCCTATAGGAGTTTGCGAAATAATGACCGCATCGTCAGCATATAGAAGAATCAGGATTTTGCGATGTGCTAGGTTGGGCGGATGCAGATCGGGGTTCTGTAAGAGATCAATCAGGGGGTTGATATAGAAGTTAAAAAGGGCGGGAGACAGGATGCAACCCTGCCGTACCCCTTTTTGTACCCTTATTAAGCTGGTTAAAGTCCCTTGGGGATTACACCTCACTTTCAAGGTGGAATTCGCATACAATTTTTATATGAGGAAAAGGAGGCGTTTATCAATAGTAGTGCCTTCTAATTTCTCCCATAGGGTGTTCCTAGATATGGAGTCGAAGGCCTGTTTAAAATCTAGGAAGGCCACAAACAGAGAGGATTTTTTTTTATGTGTGTATTTTTGTACTAGATGGTGAAGTACCAAGATATGATCCACTGTTGATCTTCCTTCTCTAAAACCGGCTTGTTCATCTTTAATTATCTCCCCCCCCCGAAATTAGCCAATCCTGAAGTTTATAGTTTAGATGTTTGGCATACATTTTACTAATAACACTCAGAAGACTAATGGGTCTATAATTTCCTGGGTCATTTCTACTACTTTTTTTATAGATTGGTATGATAATTGCTAATCCCCAATCTCTTGGCATATGACCTGTTCTATCTATAAAAGTAAACAGAGATGCTAAAAGTGGGGCCCACCAACTGGAATTATTTTTTATTATTTCTGGCAGGACATTGTCAGCACCGGGTGCCTTATTAGCCTTGAGGGCTCCAATCAATCGGGATATCTCACCTGGTGTAACAGGGGGCCAATAAGGGGTTTGGTCCAAATTAACTTGGCTCTCATTAGTTACATAGTCAGGGTCTGCATATAGCTCTCTAAAATGTTCTTCCCAGGCATAAATCGGTACCTGATTAGTTGGCGGTAGGGGGGATTTCCCCAATCCTCTGGTAATGTGACAAAAAAGGGATGTATTTTTTGTCCTGACTGATGCAATTAGTCTATGCCAAGACTCCTTCAGAGCTGCCCTTTTCTTTTCTTTTAGAAGAGTCTTATATTGTGCCTTCAACTGTTTTAAGCAGTGAGTGTGATCCTCAGAAGGGGCATTTTTACTTTTTCTGTATTCCTTGTTATATATTTTTTTTAGTTGCACACAATCCCTATCAAACCATCTTTTATTCTTTAAAACCGGCTTTTTGGGGTGAACTAATATTCTATTAATGAGAACCGATTTCAAATTTAAAATTAAAGTTTCAAACCCCTCTAAGTATGATCCTTCAAACTTATTCCTTAATAGAGATGTATGTAATTCTATGGTTTCTGGGGCTAACATCCATTCAGTAACTTCCTTTGCATTTTTCTCTGACCATTTAATTTTTATCTGGGTATTTTGGTTCTCTAACCTAGGTAGATAGGTTGAGCCAGCCCTTAGCAGTTTCTGGTGTAATGTAAAAGTAAGGATTAGTGGATCGTGATCGCTTTCCAGTCGCGAGTCTACCTCCATCTTCTGCAGGAACTTCAGGAGGCCGTATGATGTTATCCAATAATCAACTGTGGATGTTCTTCCTGCTCCCCGATAGGTATAATCTGCTGGGTAGTCATCCCATGTGGAGCCATTAAGGATACAAAGGTCCAAGCGTACAGTCATCTGTCTTACACACAGACCTGCCCGATTTGCCTTGGTGTCTTTAAATTGTCCGGCAAGCAGGGGTTCTCCTGGTACATTCTCATCATAATGGAGCTTAAATTGATTAAATAATGCTTGATCGTTTGGGCCCATCCTAGCGTTTAAGTCCCCCCCCAATAATTATTGCTGCTGTGGGATATTTATCTAAGCAGCCCAGGATAAAATCTTCTATATCCTCCCAGATCTTATTGATCAGATTATTTTTGTTGAATGGGGGAATATAGATATTGAAAAGCAAGATATCCAGCTGTTTAAATAAAAGTAGAGTAGTCACAACCCATGGCTGAAGAGGTGGCAATGGTATACATTTAAAATGCAAAGATGTATTCACTAATGTCGCAATGCCCCCTTTAGCTCTCCCACCCACCTTACTTGGAACTGCTGGGATATAGTTACCCCCGTAACCATCTAGCTGTATTTCTGTAGGGGCCCAGGTTTCCTGTAAAAAGAGAATGTCAAATTGTGATATATAGTCCAAAAAATGTTGGTCTTTTGGTGGCACAGACCAACCCGCTATATTCCAGGTTATAATGGAGAGGGGGTCATCTTTTGCAGTTCGTCAGGAGATTTGCTTTATACAAAGGGAAGTTGTAGGGTTGTTACAATGGCTTGAGGTTTGATCCTGCATGAAATTGGCCTTCTCTAGATGGAGGGGAGTCCCATCAAAATTCTGTGTAGACTCCTGGGAAATTTGTTTGAGGTATGAAGATTTAGCACCGGCTAACAAGGCTTGCCATTCTGGAACCTCTTTACTAGGTGTAGAGCAGGGGGTTATTAGGTCATGCTCCATTCGGCTTTGCAATGATGGCACTGACAGGGGTCCTCTCTCTCGAGAAATTGATATGTTGCAGAAGGTATCATTGGAAAGTCACGTAAGGATGCTAGCATCTCCTTCCCTTTTGGGGCCTCTACTGGCCCCTGTGTATCTTGGCTTCTGCTTTCCATGCACTCATATTCATGCAAACTGATGCCCCGTGAGGGGGGAAGTAAGAGGCTCAATTATAGGGGAAACCAACTCAATAAGCGGTTCAGCTGTATCAATTGTGACCAATAAGGATTTCTTTAGATTTTCTAACTTGAATAGTATGCTCTCCTTGGGAGAGCACCAAAGGCATTAATGAGCCCAGTTTCTGTGCTATTAAGTACATCTTCTGTAAGTGCTGGCTTACTCCCACTTTCTCCCTCTCTCTTTCTCTGGGTTGAGGACGTGGAAGAGACAGCAACCTTGGGAGCTCGCCTGTTAACAATTAAGGGTTTAACTCTTTCCTCGTGGAAAACTCTGATGAGAGAGATTTGAAAGGAGGCTAAATAAGCCTTCATCTTAAATAGCATCAGTGGTATGGTGGGCTGTTTGAAGGAGAGAAATATCCGCTTCCAGTTAGGGGGCTCAGGGAGCCACTCCGCAGTATGTAAATCAATCTGCCCACAGTGACAGTGCAGAAGCTGGCTTAGGGAATTTAGTATAGCATTCTTGGCGTTCCAGCGACCATGATTAACCCTGTTCATGTGGATTCTCAGCACCACCTGTTGTGTTTGTAATGAACGATGTGGTTCATGTGATTGATGTAATTGTAAATGGGATGCTTTATTATCTTCCCATGAAATTTCTCTATTGATGCTTCCTCCTCTTGTTGCCTTAGCTGGAGAAGGACTGTTTTTCCGAGTGGGCTCTTTATCTGTCCCCCAGGATCTGTGGTCATTTTCCTCCCCTCTTTCTTCCTTCTCCTGCTGCAAAGACTTCAGTGGAAGTGCCTGTAGTCCAATACTGTGCCTGGAGCATAACAGCTATATCTTTTTTCAGTGTCTCTATATCATGTTGAATGGTTATTAGATGTTCAAATATTGAAACTACAGTTTGTGTTGTGAGAAGACATTGCTTTGCCATAAACTCTGTTGTATTCTCCCACAGTAAGCACTCCCCACTTTGAGTTAGATTGTTGTTGTCAGCCTTCTTAGTCTTTATCTTAGGCTCCATGCCAGTTGTATCTAGACTTGTTATTTGTGAAAATAGCTGGCTGTCATTTTGCTCCCCTCCCCCCAGATTGGGAAAGTCCAGTAACTGCTGTTTAGTCAGATCTCTTTGCAGGTCCCGTTCTAGGCTCTCTGGCTTGTTGGAAATGGAGGGAGGGGGGGAGGGAGGGGGGAATAGTTTTACTTACAAGTCTCTTGCCAACAAAGTGCTCCTCAATTTTTGGTTGTTTTGCATTCTTCGCTGGTAGGAGAGATCCCGGGCTGGTGCCATGACGTTTCCTTCTTTTACCCATGATTCCATCCTCTTCCGGTGGCTTTTGATTCCAATATATACTGGCCTCTCTGGTATATATATATATATTTATAAAAAGTCTTTGGCTATTATAAAAAGGTCAAACCAGGTTTAAAAAGGGTTAAAATAGGTTAAAAAGGGTTAAAAATAGGTTAAAATAGGATAAAAATAGGTAGGTTAAAAATGCAATGTTAAAAGGGATTAAAAAGTTAAAAGTTAAAAATTAAAGGTTAAAATAAAAATAAAAGAAAATAATAATAGTAAAGCTTTTGCTTTTGGAGGAGCTCTTTACAGCCTTTGCTCCACCCTCCTTTGTGTGATGTAAATTCTGGAAATGTAAACAAAACCCAGGCACTTACTACCATGCCTGGTGGATTCATAGATGGCTGGAAAAGAAGACGAGAATACAGATAAGAATTTAAATCGGAATTGTTTTTGCTAGGAATAGTAGGATCTAACTATGGTAAGGAGAATGACTATTTAATACTTACATATTTACATTTGATAAATTCATTCGTGCAATCCAACCAAATCTCCTAGCAAAAGTTCAAATATGACATCAAGTTCACATAAAGTTTGCTGCAACAGGTTCAGGTTGTTACCATGCAAAAAGCGCCTCCCAGTGGTAGGTATCAAAAACCATTCTGTCTTCCACTTCAGAGGTATTTTTCCCAAGAAGGAAAAGTGGAGGAATCAGCTAGAAAACCTAAGATTATAAATGCAGGAGGACATCCTCTGACATGCCAACAACATTCTGTGAACGAGGAATATATACTAAACAGTTTGCTTAGTTCAATTTATTCTAAAATTTAGTTAGAAGAGTGCATTCTGTGCTGCACTCAGCAGTAACTCAAGGAGTACAACAGCATTTACTAATTTTAAAAACTGGTTTAGAATTAGGAATGGTAGGTTTGAGCAATCAACAAAATGATCTATTACCGAGTAACCTGATTTATAAAATTCGAATGTCTATTTTAATATAGAAACTACAATTATCATAATTATATTAAAATAAAATTTGACAGCTGTTAGATGTTGACTTGCGTGACGGCTTGGGTTTATTCAAAGCACTTATTTGCCAGTCCCAGTATTAGGTGAAAGGAAGTGAAGTTAAGCACGACAGAAACGCAATTAGTGTGCTTGCAGGTGTTTTTACGGCGATTTTTAATAAGGCAAGTCAAACAAAAAGTTCATTTCCCCCCCCCCCCCAAATAATAATAACTGATCAGGTGCACTTAGCAAAACAGTAAAGTAACAGAAATGTAGCTTGCCCCTAATAATTTATACATTACACGAACACCATTCACTTTATACTCAGCACCGTTTCTATCAAAACTCCCGAAAGACAGCCTCCCCCGCGCCTTTCGGACGGTGCCGAGGAATATATTTCCGGCAGTAGCCTGGACACCTATTAGCAAAGCGCTTAGTCTTAGGGCTTCAAAGATTCTCGCCGCCCGAATACGCGACCTTCGCCTTCTGTTCTATTGTTTAACCCAGGGCAGGGATAGGCAACCTCGGCTCTTTTATGACTCATGGACTTCAACTCCCAGAATTCCTGAGTCAGCATAGTTGACTCAGGAATTCTGGGAGTTGAAGTCCATGAGTCATAAAAGAGCCGAGGTTGCCTACCCCTGACCCAGGGGTAGGCAACCTTGGCTCTTTTAATGACTCGTGGACTTCCTGAGCTGGCTCAGGAATTCTTGGAGTTGAAGTCCACGAGTCAGAAAAGAGCCAAGGTTGCCTACCCTTGGTTTAACCTTTGAAATTCCTACAAGTTTCCCCCTCCCGTTCTGCCAAAACAGGCACTATAGTTAGACACCTATTTTCAGAAGCGGGGAGGGGGGTGGTGGTCCTTGCGGGGTTAAATAAGAGTCCGGAGGCTCCTCCTCTTCCTTTTCACCGGCGACTCGTGGAAGTTGTGAGGTAAGCGCACGCCTTGGTAGGCCTGGAGTTTATCATTATTATTATTATTTTTAAAAAAGGTTATTGGTTTCTTTCGCTTTTCGGGGCCGGGGGGGGTGGGGGTGGGAAACTAAAAGGATAAGGCGGGAGGACAAACTTTGGGGGTGCATTTTCGAACCCTTAACGGAGATTTGTCTTGTTTCAGGAACTCCTGGTGGGAGCATTACCACCAACCATGACCGAGGAAGGGTAAGTGTGCGCGAGGCGGAGATAACTAGCATTGCGTCCCAGGTGTCCGCGAGGCCCATTTGAGACGCGCGCGCGCGCGCGCTTCCTCGTGCGCCTTGATTTCGCCAAGCACGCTTCTACGCATGGAGCGCGGGGCGGCTTAGTCCACGTGGTGGGGCCTAGTGCTTCCCCCCCCCAGCTTTCTTTGATTACTGCCAAGAGCTATTAATTAATATTAATATCTTGTTCTAATTAAGATATTAATATCTTGTTCTAATTTTTGCTCGCCCGTAAGTTCTGTAATCGCAGAATATGTATATATATTCTGTAATCGCAGAATATATATATATATTCTCAGAATGTACCAATACTCAAGCATCCGAATATCGTGTTTTCATGTAGGCCAGTGTGTTCACAAAAAAAGTGACACTAAAACGGGTTCTCAGAACCGTGGCAACTTTAAGACTTGTGGACTTCAACTCCCAGAATTCCTCAGCCAGCATATTTATGTAAATGCGTAAACAGGTGTATATGTTTGTAAATTGAAATAGAGATTTCAAATATATTTTACGTGATATAGCTGTGCAATGTTCCTGTCACTGAATAGTTGATTAATTGTCGCAGAGCAGGAATTTTTATCTGCTGTTAAGGAAAAAAAAAACAGCATGAGATTTTTATGACTAGTGGGCAAAAAAAGAACAAGAGCCAAATAAAGTGGGTTCGGCTACTTTTTTTTTTTTTAACAAATGGTGACTTTTTAAGTACAGAGATGGTGTGAGTTGTTTTAAGTTTTCATAACTTTTCTGTAGGGTTGGTGGGGGAGAGGTTCTGCATCCTTTGAGGTGGAATAAAGACTGGATAGGAAAATTTTTGAGTGTAATTTGTATGGATTTAAATGGAGTAGAAAATTATGATGTAAGGAAGTAACTGCAGCCAAATTCAGCAGCCAGGAGAAAAAAATTACAGTTTCAAGTAATAGTAACTAATTTATTCTAGTTTGCTTTGAAATGCCAGTCTGCTTTTTTTTTTTAATTATCCTGCCCTTTTTTTCACATATACAGCCCAAGGTGATGAACATACCGATGCACCTATTTTCCCCACAACAACCCTATGGGTTAGGTTGAGACTGTAGTTGTGGCCCAAGTTGCCTAGCTAGTTGATCATTCCTAAGTTTAATAAAAGTTTAATAAATAAATAAGGCAGGACTGCAACTCAGTCTTCTGTTTCTAGGCTTGTACCTTAACCCAGGGCTTTTCAACCTTTCAACCTGTACCACTTTTAGGATACAGCAACATCCGAGTACCACCAGTCGCCTAGCAAGGTGTCAACAATGTGATGACTCCCCTCCCCAAAAAAGGAAAAAAATGATAAAGTATAGGTAGTCCTCAACTTACAACAGTTCGCTTAGTGACTGTTCGAAGTTACAATGCCACTGAAAAAAGTGCCCCCCAAGGCACAGCCGAGCAAGACACCTGCCTGCCCACCTGGCCGTGCTCTTCCTCCTGTCCGAGGTTTTCATTGTTGTGAGCATTTCTGTTGAGGATTGGCAGTGGGGGTGGGTTGGGGGGTGTTTAGTTTTATTTCCCCCATCTGCTGGGTGGTCGCAGCAGGTTTTGGTCACTTCACATGACCCTGGGACACTGACAGTCATAAATATGAATCAGTTGCCAAGCATCTGAATGTAAATCACCAGACCCTGGAGATGCTGCAACATTCCAGCTGATCGGCGCTTCTTCTGGGCTCAGCAGAAGCGCCAGGATCAGCGCTGAGCTCCAGCTGATTGGTGCTTCTTCTGGGCTCAGCAGAAGCACCAGGATCAGTGCCGAGCTCCAGCTGGAGCCTGGCGCTGATCCTGGCACTTCCGCTGAGCCCTGACAGCCCTGCAGCTCCAGCCGTCTCTCGCTCAGGCTTGTGCAGTGCTGCCACCGGCTCAGCTCATTCCCCTCCCCCGCTACCACTTTTCTAGGATGGTCGCGTATCACCTGCCAGGTGCCAATGTACCACAGGTGGTACCCATACCACTGGTTGAAAAGCCCTGCCCTAACCGATGCATCGAACTGGTTCTCATATAAATTTGACACAATAGATTGGTTTTTTTCTTCTGTGATTTTTAGTTCTTTTGCATCTTCTATATCAGACGATAGTTTTCTATATATATTCACTATGCGTTTGCTTGCTAAAATGCATACTTTATAGACTTAAGTTTTGTATTCTAATGGCTAGATGTAACATAGATCTGTGTTTTATGTTCAGGTGCTTGTCTAAATCACTAATCTTTAGTGTTTCTCCAAAGTATGAAGTGATTGTTTTCCCCCCCCTAATTTCTAACTTGTAAGGACTCTTTGATTTTCCTCTGTACTCCTACTTCATATCTATTTTGAACTTGCAATCCTTTTTATTGTCCAGGTCCTTTGCATCCTTGTGCTTCAGTTTACCATTAGAATTACAATCCGAGTTTAAGGAATTTCTATTGTTATATGCATTAGCTTGCTTATTTCATATTGTTATATAGCATAACTGCTGGAGGCATAATGGATGTCAACACCGCCCTTCAAGAAGTGTTGAAAACTGCACTTATCCACGATGGATTAGCTCGTGGAATTCGTGAAGCTGCCAAAGCCTTGGACAAGTAAGTGGTTAGCCTTTCTCAAAAGTGGGATCGTACAGCCTATTGCTTTGATTTTTGTATGAAATTCATGTTGGTGTAATACTTGTCAGAAGAATGTTAAGTTATTTAAGAAGACACATATTCTAAATGTTAAAAGTCTTATTCTCCCAATAAATTCTCTTACGAATGTGAGATGAAATTAAATGTGGGACTTAAATTGCAAATTTCCCTCCTCACTGCAGGGTAATTGCTGACATGATTGACCCGAATGTACGAGAGATCAGTTTCATGATTAGTTCAGTTGGGTTCAGCCTTGCAGTCCTGGTATGGGACAGATTGGTGAAGATGTTGTTTTCCTTTTATTTGCGGTGTTTTCATTAGGGTTGATGTCTTTCAAAATGTCCTGAAAGTTTCTCCAGAATGAAAGTTAGGTATCTTTGACAGTTATATTGGAAAAGGGAACAAAACACATGCTGCTGTTAACTGCTTCCTCCAACAGTATTATAAACACCAAATTCTAAAAATATGTAATTGTTTGAGTCCAACTTGGAGGCAAAACTGCTTCCTCCAACAGTATTATAAACACCAAATTCTAAAAATATGTAATTGTTTGAGTCCAACTTGGAGGGTGCTTGCAGAAGGTCTGGTATGTTTTAGAGAAGCTATATCTTTTCCAGGGCTTTGTAATTGCTTATATTAGGAAATTTATATGTTCAGTAATAAGATGCAAGGATAATACCCTATTGGCATCTTCCCTAACCCAAGTACATTTTCCTGGGACCATGCAACACCCTATATTTTAAGGATCTGCAGGCCATTATATGTACAGATCAGTCATGTTGAGTAGTCTGTGCTTGGATTAAAGCAGTGTTTCTCAACCTTGACAATTTTAAGGCATGTGGACTTCAACTCCCAGAATTCCACAGCCAGTGTTGCTGGATGTGGAATTCTGGGAGTTGAAGTCCACATGCCTTAAAATTGTCAAGGTTGAGAAACACTGGATTAAAGCACATAGGCTTTATATATGCACTAAACTGGAGTATAGGTTTTATGGACAGAGACAGCATTTGTGTGCCAGTAGACTTGTTCTAGAGAAGGATAAAGGGGAAAGGAGGAGGGCCAGTAGTATGTAGTGGTGGTGAGGTAAAGTAGGTCCGTTGGATGGATACATGGAAGTAGATAGTAGAAAGGTAAAACCGGTCAAGTGAATTAATTAAATGTAACAGGGAAGCAAAGGGTTGGGAAGATGGGAAAAGGTAGGCTGAGCTTGTATAGTTTAATAATGGGATGCATTTCAGATTTTAGCCAAATGGCAAAGAAGGAAGAGGCTAGGTGAGCAGCAAATGGTATATTAGACTCAAAGATAAGAACTACAGTGTTTGAATGATGACTTCATGAAAGTCGGATACCCCTTCACTCTTTATGAGTGACAATAATAGTCTGACAAACCTGTAGAGAGGAGTTTTATTTTTTAAACAAGCCGGGAACAATAGCGTAACCTCTTAAAGGTCATTCTTTGAATGACTAAATGGTTATGCTAGGTTTACCCACTTCTAGGTAGTAAACAAATGGATTAAAAAAAAAAGACTTAAAATGCAACAGTTGAGTGATAGCTGGTTTTAATTTTAGAGTTGTATGAACACTTCCTTTCATTAAGATATTTCTAGTCGATGACTTAGTATTAAAATTTTGAATTAAACATATATGGCTTCATAGAAACATTTTAGCTCTACCCTTTTCTTTTTCAGCTTTCTATACGACCTTCCCAAAATCTATTTCTCTAGGTAAAGCACAACTAGGAAATGGTTTGAAAATTATGACTTGGGTTTTATGGGTGCAACCCCCTCTGTCTCCATATCTTATACCTTACAAATAACAATCCAAACAGCTAAGTTAAGGAAACAAATGTAGATAAGCTTAACAATGTTATATGATAATTTTTTCATTTTAGACGTCAAGCCCATCTTTGTGTTCTTGCATCCAATTGTGACGAACCTATGTATGTCAAGCTGGTTGAAGCTCTTTGTGCTGAACATCAGATCAATCTAATAAAGGTAACAGCTATTTTATTTAGAAGTGGTAACATGAGACAATCAAGTAGTTTATAGTAAAATCATGCAACCATTCAGGATGTCTTGGTTAAAACAAGTTAGTGCTGTTTATGCTGTACTGTGATGATAACTTGGCTCCCTCTACTGAGAATTGTGAGGAAAAAACCCACAAATTGTTACCCTGTTGGTCTGAGTGTGCAGCTACTTTTGATTCTGTATTTACTGCCTTGTATTAGCACTTCTAACAAAATGCAAATCTCTCTTTAACAGGTTGATGATAACAAGAAGCTTGGTGAGTGGGTAGGTCTCTGCAAGATTGACAGAGAAGGAAAACCTCGTAAAGTTGTGGGTTGCAGTTGTGTGGTTGTTAAAGTAAGATAACATGTTTTTTTTTAATTTTAGATTAATTTGCATTTATTAAATTGTATACTTCTACAGGCTCCTTAAAACTGCAAGTATTACATCATATCCTTTGAGCATTACATTTAAAGTACAGGTAGTCCTTGTTTAATGACTGGTCACTTAGTGACTGGTCAAAGTTATGGACCTACCCAAAGCTACTTAGGACTCGGTTCCGAAGTTCTGCCAACCAGTTACACCCCACCGGTCATGTGGTTGCATTTTGGGCATGTGACAGCCAGTTCACATTTAAAGCTGTTTGCAGCATCCTGTAGTCATAGGACTGTAATTTCGGGCATTTTTTGCCAGTTTCTGGCAAACCCCCCCCCCCCCGGTTGAAGAATAAGTTCATTTAACAGCCAAAAGTGTAAAATCTGGCACACTCACACTTTGACCCAATTAATGACCGCAAGCTCAATTACAGTAATTATGTTAACGTATATTTTTATTTCTGTCATGTAGAAGTTGCTCCATTGCTAATAAATAGTAGAAAAAGGTGGAAAAAATCCTTTTTGTGGGATGTTAGTTTATAGATAAGACAATAACTATGGCAGAGAGATAAGGGAAAGTTTTCTTTTGTAATGTTCTATCGCCATTGCAGTCTTCTAAATTAAGTTGTTTAATATACCAAGAAGCTGCCAGCAAGACAAAATCTGCTTAACTTGACAAATGTTCTGCAGAAGATCATTGCTGGAAATAATAATGCCAGAGTACGAGCCTTGAAGTCTTTATAGGCATTGAGGTCCCAATAAAGGCAACAGTGGCATTCTATGCAAGGATTTTTCTATAAATTAAAAGATATGGTTAACAGGTGTTAACTTAATGTAAACTACCTTTTTTCTTGATTCTGCAATTATAATATATCACTAAATATTTACTGGTCTGGACTTTATTATGTGATTAAATGAATAATTTACTGGAGTTATATTGTTTTGTTTTAGGACTATGGCAAAGAATCTCAGGCCAAAGATGTCATCGAAGAATACTTCAAATGCAAGAAATGAACAAATAAAATACATTTGAGTTGACATTATTTTGTATTTTGCTGGTTTATGATGAGTCTTTCAATTATTTATATAAGTTTATGACAGACCTACAAAGACTGAGTGATGGACAATAAAGAAAAACACATGGCACAACAAAGTACAAAATTTTATCAGTGATACAACTATATAGTCACGTGGCCATCTACAATTGCTTTACAAGTCAAAAATACAGGTAGCCCTTGCTTACCCAACCACTTACAGTAACTGAAGATGCAGTAATGTGACTGAGTAATATTTACAAGACTGGCTCGTGGTCTGAGCTCTTGTGGCAACTGGCTTGCATTTATGATGATTGCAAAATGCTACCATCACCATTTGTGACCTTTCTTGGTGGCTTCCCACAAGCAAATCCAGATTTATTTAAGAAAATTTATATGGCTGCCCAACTCACTCCAGGTGGCTTATTCCTGAAGAGTTGTTTACGTGCTGACCTAACTTGAACTTTTATTTTTACAAAACAGTTGTAGCCTGCTGTGGTTTACTTACAAGCAAACTTTCCAGAAGTCGCAATTAAATGCAGTGTTTAAGAATATTTCAGCTGGAATGAGCTACAGAGAAGTCCCACGATAATCACTGAGGAGTGATTCTAAAGTTAGGTTACTCAAGTAGCAATTGTTTTGTGCTGAATTGGAATAATCAGAATTTGAACTACATATTTTAATATTTCATATAAAATTACAAATTTGGAATTGGTGCAAACCATAATGAACTACAGAAGTGGGGTACATTTATGTTTTTGCATCTTTTCTGTATTTCTGCCATGAATTCTGTGTAGAAGATTCAATTCCATAAAAAAATCCTGTTGATTAAAGAGATTTTTGTGCAGAAACTAGGCTTGAAAAAACATTTCTGAGAGTAGGAACTCAATATCTTTAATACTATGGAAATTTAATTTATAAATGAAATAAGTATGACGCTGCTCTTAAGGGTGTTGGGCCTGATGCTGAATAAATTTTTAAGAGAAATAGTATTCAGTTGCAAAAATAAGGGAAACGGATCATTTGTATAAAATCAAGTTTGTGATATGTGCAACAACAAATGAGGCTAAGTATAAAGGGAAACATGAAATTGGAGCTATTCAAAAGATGCTCAAGGTGCATTGTGAATGAAACGGACTGCCATGTCCTCCATTGAGGATAATGCTTCAGGGATTCCCCAGTCTCCTGCATGCACAATATTATATGTATGTATAAATTTAATGTTAAATTTATATAAATGCCCTACTCACAGGTGACTCCAGGTGGATTACATTATAGACAGTACACAAATCCTTGTGTGGATTTCCCTGACAATCCTTTCCACAGCCCTTAACAATTCTAAGCTGTTGATTAATGGTAACGTTTGCATTAAGCATAAGAACAATTTTATTTTGGAAAGTTTAAATTGTTGAGAAAGACTGTACATGGCTGGTGTAATTGGTAGTGTTTTTATGGGTAATAATCAGGAAGTAGTTAAACATTTGTAATCTCCACAACTTTCTGAACTATTACAGGAGGTGGTATGATTCAATATCAGCTCTAGACAGTATTAGCTTCTGACTAAGGGTTCATTGATGCATGCTATTTGACCAAGTTGATTTAAGATTAAGCGATGCAGGGCACATCAGTCTCTTTTTGATTCAAGCTTTTACAATTTATTTTTAAACCCTTAAATGTATTCCTCAATTTTAAACAGGTTGAAAAGTTTATTCACAAAGCATGTTTACTCCACAATTAAGTGGGTTACAAGAACCTGCTGAGCAGAACACTGGGCAAGTTGACAATTCCTTCTGTGTTGTGGTTTTATGGTTGCCTCAGAAATGGACTTGAGTCTGGCAAAGAGGTAATACGTGTTACTACATTAGCCCAGTATTGCCTTCTGACTAAATTTATGAATCTTTTAAAACTAGGAATTAAACAGGATAAAGGAATTAAAAGAAATCAGAGGAACTTCAGACATAATCAACAGATAAAGAGATTAGTAACATCGTAAGGAGCAGTATAGTCTGAGTTGGAAAAAGCTTAGAAGAGAAACGATCCATAGAGAATCTACCTTCAGGAACTAATGAAAGAGGTGGAGGTGTGTATTACATTTTCCAGGATTCTATATCCTACCTAATTGCATTAAAAGTTAACGAAATTTCTGATCATTCTTCCTTGATTGGGTAGTACGGCGCTTGACATCCGGCATCGATTTTTTTTTTTTTGGCTTCATTCCCTCTCTGCTGTTAAATTTTTATGTTGCTCCAGAATCCCAAGGAAGCGTTGGACTAAAACTGTATAATCCCTAACTAGCATAGTGGTTTATACATGCAGTTGCAAGAGAAACCTTAAACCACACAACGTAAAACAGTTCAATGCCTTTTCTGTAGAACTCCCTTATGATAAGATCGGTGTTCAGCAATAGCAATCATTTGAATTATTTGTAATGTTCTTAAGGTGAATATGCTTTAATAAATTTGGGATTACAGTTGCAAAGGATTTTACCTGCCCATGAAATACGCCCATGAGTAAAACTTACTGAGGGGATTGCCTTTCCCAATTGTGCCAGACTCCCATTAGATTTGGCAGAGAAGGTAGTTATTTCCCCGAGACTTATATTTGGTGGGAACTTCTCAGCCATGGCACCCACTTTGTGGGGCATTCTTCCACTGCCCCCGAGGTTAGGTTGGCTCCACCCCTACTGATATTCAGTACATCCCTCAAGATTTGCTTATGTCGCCAGGGCTGGGGATCTATAAAATAGACTTATTTTGTGATTTTAATAATATTTAATTTCAACACTGGCTTCATGTAGTTATATGGTTGTTTTTGTAGATGCACTTTTTTGTTGGGTTATTATGATTTTATTGGGCTGCCCAGAGTCATCTTCGATGCAATGGGCAGCCATATAAATTTGATTTAATAAAAATCAATAAAATTTGGTTGTTTTGAGCTGTTTGTGGAACCGGTAGTTCTCCAGCACTTGGAGATGGAGAATCCACGGATGGGTGTAGACTGTATTCCTGCCCAATCAGATCAAGTCAGCCAAAGTTGCCACGCCCGTCCTGGACCATAGAGATCCCAGTTTTTGACTTGATCTCGCCCAGGAAAGACGCGCAAGAGTGGCTCTTAGGCAGGTACAGTCTCCATCCGTGGATTTTCCATTTAATTATAGAGTAGTGATATTTTTAGCAGCCTTTAGCAGGCTAATAATAATATCACTACAATATAGGAAGAATTCCCATTGGAGGGGGGGGAGGAAATAGATAAGGATTGAGGCAAGGGGCCTCTCACTCTTCCTCACCTGCACTCTCCTTTCTCCCCCCCCCTCGACCCCCAGTCCCCCCCAGACCCCAATCGGCTACCTGGTTGGCTAAATCGGCTAAAATTTGGTTGTTTTGAGCTGTTTGTGGAACCGATAGTTTTAATTTAGAATTGAAATATAAGGCTACATTCTATCTATTGAATAAGATAAAAGCACTCCTGTCTAAACAGGATGTTGAACTATTTTGAGAACTACCTTCTGTTCCATAGATCCCTGTTGTGTTTCCAGACACACTTCCATGTGTGCCTGGAATGCAGTATAGAACTATAATGAGATATGAGTTATGATACCTAAAGCACATAAGATAACCTTTATTGTTATTTTTTTATTGTGAGCACGCTGGCCCACATTAAAAATGAAATTCTATTGCCTGCTCTCAAAAGAAAGTATATATCCAAACACACACACACACACACACACATCCATCCATATATATATATATATATATATATATATATATATATATATATATATATATATATATATACATACATACACACACACACACACACACACACACACACACACACAAATATTAATCACTGTCCATTTTGAACATATAGCAGAAATACAAACATAAGTTTGCATTGTTGGTGGGATGAGGACATTAGATACAACCAAGTCCAGTAGACAGTATGATAAATCTATATACACAAGGGGCACTCGTAGATTTTTCAGATGTCACTCTTTTACAATTTTTGTATACCATAAAAAGAAACAGCATTGTTTGGGGAATTACTTTTTTCCTGTAAATGTCTAGTCACCCTTTTAAATGTATTCTGTTTTATTTACATATTTCTGTACTACATGGCATGGAAAGAAATCACCAAAGGCACTTGGAAAAAGGATGATTTTTGGGGAAAGGGTGAAACAGCAGGTGGCAGCATTGATATAGGTCTAGAGCAGAGGAGAAGATAGTATTGAACTGAGCAGGCACTCCAGTGTTCCTTCCAATTGCCTTCTTAGGAAATAAATTAGAATGTTGAAGAATTACTGTATGCCTTTCCCTAATACATGGCCCAAAATCTTGTATTACATGTTATACAGGAGCCTTTTTAAAAATCAAATGGACATTTTAGAAATACACTTTTGAAACATAAAGCTGCCATTTTACTTTTCCTTGCCTGACTTCTTCCTGCTGCATCTTCTCCACAATTATTAGGATAGGGTGCTTGTGGTAGAGGAAGAGAAAAGCTCCTGTAGCCTTCTGTATATCTGCAGAAAGACACTGAATCTATTTCTAGCCTGGTCATGGTCTAATAGATATTTGTTATCTTCTTGGACTGCCCAAAGATGAGAAAAAGATTGGATCAAGAGCACTAATCAGTCTTCAGACCTCCTTCAGAGTGCTTAGCCTTAAGCCAAACTGGCCGAATAGTATTGATGGTGGCCACCCAAAAAGTGATGGTCTCATCTGGAAACAACCAGGGCATGTAGAAGATGATGATTTGGAATGTAAAAGGAACAAATGATGAAGAGCACATTTACTCTTCTACAAGGGTCATCCACTTTTGTATTCTGCCCACATTCATCACACGGTCGGTCTTCTGTGATCTTTCTCTTCTAGACATTCTGCTCACATGGAAAACTTGTGGAAAAGTTGGTTGGTGGCTGCCGCCATTGTTTGGAATAGTGCTGGCTGAGAATTTACTAGCAAGACTGACATTCAGTCCAAGTGGACCCTCATCTTTAATAATAATAATAATGATGATGATGATGATAATGACAAATGCGTACAAAGTCAAAATTGAGAAGACAGCAACAGACAGTGCTGCCTATGCAAAGAAGCTGAAGAAACAGTGGACCACCTGATAAGCTGCTGCAAGAAGATCGCACAGACTGACTACAAGCAGCGGCATGACAAAATAGCAACAATGGTGCATTGGAAGATCTGCAAGAAATACCATCTGCCTGTAAGCAAGAACTGGTAGGATCATAAAATAGAGAAAGTCATAGAAAATGATAAAATTAAACTGCTCTGGGACTTCAGAATTCAAACAGATAAGCACCTGTAACATAATACCCCGGATTTAACAATTGTCGACAAGAAAGACAAACAAATCTGGATAGATAGTGGACGTGGCAGTGCCTGGAGACAGCAGAATAGACGAGAAAGAACCAGAGAAGATAACAAAATACAAAGACCTACAAATAGAAATAGAAAGACTGTGGCAAAAGCAAGCAAGGGTAGTACCAATAGTAATAGGCACCTTGGGTGCAGTCCCAAAACAACTGGAGCACCACTTGAATACCATTGGCATTAACAAATTCGCCATTAGTCAATTGCAAAAGGCAGCCTTACTAGGAACTGCTTCCATCCTGAGACAATATCTGTAATACCACCAAACATCCACATCTGCCTATCCCAGGTCCTTGGTAAGGACTCAATAGGTAGACAAAAATGCCAAATCCAGTCTGAACATCTGGCTGTGCGATATAATAATAATAATAATAATAATAATAATAATAATAATAATAATAGTTGGAAGAGACCTTGGAGGTCATCTAGTCCAACCCCCTGCTCAGGCAGGAAACTTTATACTATTTCAGACAAATGGCTGTCCAATCTCTTCTTAAAAACTTCCAGTATTGGAGCATTCACAGCTTCTGGAGGCTTGTGGATTAATTGTTCTAACTGTCAGAAAATTTATCCTTAGTTCTAGGTTGCTTCTCTCTTTGTTAGTTTCCACCCATTACTTCTTGTCCTGCCTTCGGATGCTTTGGAGAATAGCTTGACTCCCTCTTCTTTGTGGCAGCCCCTGAGATATTGGAATACTGCTATCATCTCACCCCTTGTCCTTCTCTTCATTAGACTAGACATACCCAATTCCAGCAATCGTTCCTTATATGTTTTAGCCTCCAGCCCCCTATCTTTGTCACAAACCTCCCAGATAGCACTAATTGCACAGCCTTCCACTGCTATGGGGTGTTGCTTCCCTATGGCCCTTCCATTCAGGTAAAGTTTGCACATTTCCAGCTGTCACTGAACAATGGCTCCTGTAATACTTTTGTTTAGCCACCTGATCACAAGGGTACCCATAAACCTAGTGGTTTTTCTAGCCAGGGCACACTAGAAGTGAAGGGGAGGTTTTCATCCTTCCTTCAGGTGACTTCAGAAAGAGGAAATCCAGGATGAAGAGGACTGTGCTAGCCCTTATGAGATATGCTCCCCACGAAAAGACTGGAGAACTAAAGAGGTGTGAGCTGAGATGGAGTTCCATTTCTGCAAGGCAAGGAGTCCATCTAACATCAGTCTCCACTATCTCATACACTGAAGCTTCTGTTTCACCAAACAGCTGAGCAATTGGGATATAGAGATTCATTGCATTGCCATTGGTGTTTCAGGAAGACCAATCGCTGCCTGCTTCTCTCACAGATGAAGGTGTGTTTCATACTGTGTTTAAGGTTGTCTGTGATACTCCTGTCCAGAATCCACGATGCAACCTTTTCGTCTGCTGAAGGGGATCCCATGCAATGTTGTGTGCCTATTTGGGGGTAGGGGGACATGAACGTGCAGATCCTGCCTATCTCTCCATATTGTCATTAGTATTGTAAATTGCAGGCTCAGCAGAGGGGGGGGGGGAGGAGTCTACCTCATCTTACCATGCAGGGATTTCAGTTTGAAGGACGACTTGATTAAACTGCCTTTGAATCGAATCAAACCTGGAAGCTTCACAGAGCCATTGTAAATAGATCTTCCTGTATTAACCTGCCTGGATACATTATGTCGGTTCAATAAAATTGCAGCATACACACAGAGTGCCATGTAGTTGACATTCCTATACTAAATGCTTGTGGTTAAACTCATAATGTACTGCTCGCTGGAGTTTTGCTATATGTAATATAATCTCTACATGCGTGTAGGGCATGAAGTATTTTACTTTTTGCTTAAGCCAGAGAATGTGAAATTAAATTTATCAGTTGAGGAATTTGCACAAGAACTCATAAATAGTTCTCGACTTCTTGTGCCACATGGAAAGGGGGGTGAGGGGAAGGAAGCTAAGAATGTGTGAGGCAGAAGTATATTTTTTTTTTAAAAAAATGGTCTCACATCCTTCTACAAACTGACCTTGAAGCAAGTAAAAAGAGACAGATTTTTACAATTCTTTAGGCAGAAATAAAATAAAGCTTTTAAGCAGCCAGTACTTATTTCTTTGAAGAAAGCCTTCTAATTCCTTTCTTTGCTTGTATCCTCTTGTCAAGCCAACTTGCCTTTATAGCTTTGGCAGATATACCTCAAGCAAAATGCACCAATCCACATCATTCAGAAGGACAGAGTTCTGGTAGCTCAGATACAGGATCAGTTCCCAACATCCTTTCCCTTTCTGATGAGAGAAAAGCACTTTTAAAATCAAATTGGAAATCCAAAAGATGCTGGATGAAATGCTGGAGATCCATAGGCTTTATCATCTCCTCTTAGCCTTAGATTTAACTTGGAATTTGCAGGAAACAGGATCTCCTAGTAACTAAATGTGGCACTAAAGTAATGTTTTCTCTAAGGCTTATTCATTCTCCAGAGGAATAAGAAAAAATGAATTGTATTGAGTTTAATGTCTTTTTCTAAAGAGGATTCAAATATCTTTTATGTAGGATGGACTGTAGTTATTGACTCGTCTCTAGCTATGTGCCTATGTACTTTCTCATGATTCATGTTCAGTAAACCATGTTTACTATTTACCTCTTTACAGCAGCGGCCCTCTACACAAGGGATAAAACTATAACTTCTCTATACCCAGAACCTTTAAAGATGGTATGATCCAAAATGCAGTAGCATGGGTGATAGCAATACTTAGCAGTAGCACTTAGACTTATATACCGCTTCACACCTCTCTAAGTAGTCTACAGAGTCAGCATATTGCCCCCAACAATCTGGGTCCTCATTTTATCGACCTCAGAAGAATGGAAGGCTGAATCAACCTTGAGCCGGTGAGACCTGAACTGCTGGCAGTCGGCAGAATTAACTTGCAATACTGCATTCCACCGTGCCACCACAGCTCCTTGTAAGTAGTGTATTTTAAGGCCTTCAACACTACATCAAACCATCTGTTTAACCATATATACCCATTATCATACTTAAGGTGTTGAACTAGCACAGGTCAAACTCCTTCAATCATGTGAATTTCTTTAGGACAGTCACTCTATCTTATTTCCACCTATTTCATAAGGCTGATATTGAAACAACTGGAGGAAAATGTGCTATGTATGCTGCCTTGGACTCCAAAAGATAAAGCAGAGTATAAATTTAACATGTTTTATATATGCCAAAGAATTGTAATTAGTGCTAAGGTTTATTCAAATACAGTTTCTGATGTTCCAAGTTAGTTCCATGGTTACTTGGATCCTGCCTTTTGCACATTACAACTGAAAATATTGTTTCCCCATCTTCTATACTGGCAATTCCAAACTTTTCTCTCTTTCACGATCTTTTAGGGTGTGGAAAGAGACAGCTTAAAAAACACAGACAATTCCATGTTCAGATAAATTGGTCAGAAATCCTCATAAAATTCCACGTAGTGCCTGTCAAATGCACAATGAAATTCTCATCTATTATCACCGAACGAAAAGAACATATTTAGTTTGGAATATATTTCTCCTGCGTATAATTTGCATTTGGAAGTGCCTAAGCCCCGCATAATACTGTATATATGTTCAGTCCAGCACATGTAGAAAAACTGGAACAAGAAAAGAATCTCCTCATCAATATTTCATTCTATATTTCAACACAAACTAAATAGCTACATCAGGTGGATAATTAAATTGCAGTCTGCCAAGAATCCTGAATTTAAAACAATAGTCTAGCTGAGTGGAAAGTTTATACTTTGAAGCAGACACTTAGTCTATATTAATGAATGTGAATAAATGGGCAAGAACAGCTGGAAGCTATGGAACACAATGTGTGTGGGGTTTTTCTGCCAGGATTAGTCTCATAAGAGTGAAGTAAAATATGACAGAGTCATGGGTGTCTTTCTACACCACTGAACATGTGTGGCCTAAATAGCTTGTTAAGCAATTACTTTATTTAAAATCTTACTTGATCCAGAACTAAAATCTGGAAAGTAATACTTTGTAAGTTGCAGATTAATATTGCAGTATATTATATGGCTCGGTAACTACTTGCAATATTCTTTTCCTGGATATTTGGGGACACCATGGGCTGTAGGGCAAAACATTTCAATCTCTAATAATGTGTCTGACCTCAAAGGAACTATCTCAAGTATTCTGAACTCAGAGCAAATCATGGGTAAATAAAACTTTGGAGCAGTGGTGGGATTCAAATATGTGAACAAGCAATTCTCTGTGTGGGTGCTGCTTCCAGAAGTCCACTCTGGGCCTGGGCAACAAAAAATTAGCTACCAGTTCTGCCAAAGTGGTGCAAAGTGGCTGAATCCCACCACTGCTTTGGAGTAATGCAACCTCTTTTAAATAGACTTGGGTCACCTTATCTTGTGCTACTGAATTTCATAAGCTACTTTTGCAACTCCTTTTGTTATTAAATTGCCTAGTCCTAGTATTTTGAGAAAGGTGGAAAAACTACTTCCTGATAAATTTTGTCCAGACCATGTTTGACCTTATACTGCACATCTCAGTCATATCCCATTTCAGTGGCCCCTTGTCTAAGCTAGAGTCCTTGAATTTCTCGTAAAACAGGCTTTGACTTCCAATTACTTTGGTTATAGATTTTCTGCCCTTTTTGCTAGCTCAACTGCATTTATTTTTGAAAGTGGTGACTGGAACTGTATGCAGTATTCTGGATGCCACTGTCTAATAGATTTGTATAAAAGTATTATAATATTGGCAGTTTTAATATAATTCCTTTTCTACAGAACCCTAACATGGAATGTGCTACCACTCAATGTGTCAACACCTTCTTTGAGCTATTCACCATGCATCCAAATTTTTTTCCCTGGCTAGTTGTGGACAATCCAGACCCCATCACTATATATGTAAAATACTGTGTTGGTTTTGCTGCCCTGTTCAGATACCAGCAATTATTTATCACTGCCTTCAATGTCTATTTAAAGCAAGATTGCTTCACCCTGTTGCATGGCTGAAGTAGCTGGGTATATCCTGACCTTGTATTTGAATCTCCAGCATGCAGAGTCTCATATTCTTAAGTCATCTTCTTTATACTGAAAGAATTAAACACATGCAGCACTCACCTTTCTCTCCTACTTACAACAGGTAGAACCTCAGAGAGTTTTAATTTCAGATGGACTGTGTCTTATGAAAATACATCTGACCTGTATATTTTCATTGTCAAAGCTAAAAGGAAAGTATATTAAAATTGCATGCATAGTGAAAGAATATAGGCCATAGTTTGAACTCTTAAAATATTGGCTCGAATTATATTACAAAACTCAATTCAGTGCCCAAAACCACATGAGGTACCAGGCTTGTATATATCCAAATGCAGACTGAAATCTAAAGTTTTCTGAGCACTGCTCTAATGATGCCTTGAATTGCTAGAGAAACCTGAGTGGATTATCAATGTCAACAAACCCCCAGATGGAGTTACAGTTCTTAATGCACTGTTTGGCTATACCTTATTTGCCATAATACACAACAAAGATAATGTTCTATTAAAAATATACAGAAGGAAGCCTTTGTTAACCAGAATAGTTTAAAAAGTAGATTGGATTTGACAATGAATTGTAAAGTGCAGATTCAGCTTTATGGATGAAGGTTGATGGATGGAAGCATTGGAAAAAAAACATTCTTTTTTTAAAAAAATCTACAAGAGTGGCTCTTTGGAGTCTTAATGAGTATTGCAACTAGTAGAAGTCCATTTGAATTAAAATGAATCATTGCTTGCAACCTGCAATGTTTCATATTGTATGATTTCTTAAAGGAATAAAAAATGGCTAATGAGCTTACATATTTATATAGCTAGTACATGCTGGAATAACCTGGATCTGAAGGAGAAAACATAATTTGGAAAACATCAAAGCATCAGCTGATATAAAATGCCTTGAATTTATGGTGTTTCTGATAGGTACTATATGGTCACCTGTAAGAACTCTAAATTGAATTTTGCCATTCAAATCTGGATCTTTGTAAAGGTACAGTCCCAGTAAGCAGTTCCTTTTGTAGGAGGAATGGCCAAAATTACTAATACTTGTAAGGCAGATTTTATACATCTGCCCAAACTAGTTTTAGCTCCTTAATTGGTGCATGAACTATTGTGAAAAAATGCCAAATTTGTGCATTGTTTTTGATGTGCACCAAAAAGGCCAACTTTCAGCTACGCCAAATATGCCATTAAAAGCTGATTTTTAAAATCAGTTAGGATAAACTTTGTGGTGATAAAATTTAGGGTGGGGAAAGAGTCTGGACCCCTCCCCCCACTCCTTCACAAATTCTTAATTCCTGTCCTGGGTAAATATTAGCATCATGACAGAGATTATTGCTGATGTTGCAAGATGTAAAAGATTTGTACGCCCAATTGGCATTTTTCCCCCACAACCCCACAGTCAAACTCTTTAATGTACAAAACCAGCGGTTCTCAACCTTTTCCGGGGCTCGACCCCGGCCCGCGCCACGCATGCGCAGCACGAAGGGGCGCATCGCACATGCGCGGTGCGACAGCCCGCATCGCAATAGGGGAAAAAAATGGCCGACCCAAAAAAAAATGGCCGACCAAAAAAAAATAAAAAATGGTGGACTGCAGTGCTTGGCGACCCCCGTGAAATGGTCGTTCGACCCCAAATGGGGTCGCGACCCACAGGTTGAGAACCGCTGTACAAAACAGACATGATTGATGGATTTATGCATATAATGTATGGTCCAGAGTAGCACTGAGAAAAATAGTTGACTAGAAAGAGTTAAGAAGTGTTAGTACAAAAGATAAATTGACAACAGACTGAAACAGAACTAGTCTAATAAATGTAGTTGAATGTTGTTGCAATCACTATGACTTAAAATAACCAGTCATTTTGCCTGTGGCAGACTATATTTAGTCCTATAGGCCCAAATTAAACACCATTATTATAAACATTTTCTCAAAGAGGAAAATCCAGATTAGTTTGCTTGCCTCTTTGTCAAGAAAGTAGATCAGATCTTCCTGAAAGAAACTAGCTTATTATCAGTTAACCACCATAATTAATAGGTCAGTCCATGTCACCACAGCACAACTTAAAAATATTTAGCAATTTTTTAACTGTTTTCCTGAAAACAAAATTGTTGTCTTTGGAGAGTTTGGTAAATTGAAATTTGTTTTGAGAGCAAAGTTTTAGCTGTAACATTTCAACTTTGCACATAGCTATTGTGTTTGGCAACATTAGCTTCATAGCAGAAGCGGAAGTCCTGAAAATTAACATTAAAATATTTATAATTTGACTTCCGGTGGCTCCGCCGGCGCCGCCAGGGTCTCCTCTGTGAGACTCCGTTCTCTGGGTTTGTAAAGCCGCAAAAAACAGCGCACATCAGCTGTTTTTCGCGGTGAAAAATCCCCTCTCCGGGCAAAGGAGAGGTGTAGAGCATCGGGAGCAAGGTTGAGCCCCTCTTAAATCCCTGGGAAAGAAGTTTTCAGGGATCAAGAGTGAGCTCCCTAAAGCTCCGGAGGACGCTCCTGCCCAGAGACGCTTCTGTCATCAGACAGAGAAAGACGCCGCGACCGCTTCTGCTTATAAAAATTACAACACAGGAGAGACTGTAAGCAGACTGAGTGAATACAGGAGTTCTTAATGGATTGCAAGTATTTTTTTTATTGTTTTTTTGGCTATATATTTCTAACATCTACAATCAACATAAGGCTTTCAAAATGGCGTATAGCTTTCACTGCTTTCATTGTTAGGGAAAGTGCTGGAAAGTGAAAGTGAATTCTTTACTTTTTTCTCTCTTCCTGCTCTCGTAAGCGATGTCAGAGAGACGGCTGTGATTGTCTTAAATTTAAAATGGAGTGGAATTTACAGTTAAATGCTGAACCTATTCTGGACTGTATTGAGAAATTTCATGAAGAAAGGTTTGAAATAGTGAAGAGTTTTACGCAAGAGTTTAAAGCAATATTGAAAGAAACTTTTACAGAAATATTAACTAAATTTCTTTTTCCAAATGAAATTGACTTACAACCGACTGCTGAACAATTTATAATACAATCTAAACAAGAAGAAGAGCAAGAACAATTAACTAGAATCTTTCTCCCAAATGAAACTGATTTACAACTGACTGCTGAGCATTTTATAATACAATATAAACTAGAAGAACAACAGGAAAAAGAAGAAGATAGTTCTGAGAATAAAGACTATAAAGGGAAATGGATCCTGCTTGATGAACAGTTTATTTATGGAGAGGAAGAGGATTTGTTTCAAGAAAGGAAAGGACGGCTATTTTTTTTTTAGTTAAGCAGCAAGAAGAGGATTTAATTGAGAAAAAAGAGACATTGATTCAGTTTAAGAAGCAACTTATTTATGGGACTGAAGAAATAAAGAAGAGAGACTTATTATTTGGATGGGAGGCCTCGTTATGGAGGTTTACTTGGTTAAAAAAAAACCTAGAATTCGTTTGAAGAAATGAAATTTAAAATTGTATGTAAGGAATTATGGGTAATCTAAAATTATGGACTGAATTAAGGACTAAGATTATGAGTAAGATGTAAGAGAAGATGATTAATGGTTGATATAATTAAATTGATGAAGAATGTATTTGTTTTGATGATCTAGGTTTGACATTAGATTGATTTATTGATGAGATAGATAAGCATTAACTGATTGGTTAAAGTTGAAGGAATGTAAGTTAGAAATGGAATAAATAGACTGTATGTGTTATGGAGGTTTATTTGACAGATGAGAGAGCCCAGAAGTCGATTGATAATAATTTATAATTAAATGAAAGGAATTAAGGCCAATCTAAGACTATGGGTTGAATCAAAGATCAATTTTATAAGTAAGTCGTAAGAGAGGATGTTTAAATGAAGATATATTAAGATATATTAAGATATATTAAATTGATTAAGAACATAATTTTTTTTTGAATTGAGGGATTTATTGTTATTGATATTATTTGTTTATTTTTTTTTTTAAAAAAAGAATGGTATATATTAAACTTGATGGTTTGGGTGATTTTATATAACCTCTCAATGGATTGAAGTGTTATGTCTGGTCTCTCTCAGATCATTAAAAACTACGTAAATGTCTTTAAGAGATTTATTAAACACATTTCAAAAGGATTCATTTCAAAGCCAACTGCTGACATTTTGCTGGCAAAAACATCTAAGACTAAGTATTTACAGTTAGATTACAACAAACTCTTTCCAAACATCCCAATTACTCACTCCATCTTTATCACAGTGGCCGAGACCTCATTATCCTTCGCTAGGTTTTTCAAAACATCAGACTTTCAAAGCATTGCAAAAGTTTCCAAACCTCTCATTGATAAACGTTGCCCGTAACAAGGGCGTAGTCTACTTCCCCCTTCTAATATAGTGTCCGATACGTCACTTCCCCCCATTACTTCCTTTTTCCAGTTAACTGACACCTTCGCTTATCAAACCTTCTGAACCTCGGATCAATCCATTGCTCGTCTTGCTCTAAATCTGAGTCATCATTTGGAGAGTCTGAATCAGAATGCATACAAAACTCCTCATTGTCTGATTCGGCTGCCGGGGGGGGGGAAATACCCAGAGGGGCCGGCTTGTGCTTCCTCATTCTCTGATATGTCATCATCCAGTCGTGAGACACCCACAACATGAAGTGATTTAAGATTTGACTTAGATTGATGGTTTAGATGTAAATGATAATTATTATTCTTAACAAGATGAGTTGTTTGTTTTGTTTAATGGATTGAATTGATTTAGAGAGTGTATATAGTATATAGTTTAAAATTCTTGTTAGGATTATATAATAATTTTGTTTGATGTAGTGGGGTTTTCTTTTGTTGTACCCTGTACTCACTCTGGGAAGTCGGGGGCGGGGGGAGGGTTAGGGAGGGTTTATAATTTTATATATGATGTTTTCTCAACTGTTATTGGGGTTGGTGGAAGAATATATGTAATTACTATTATTAAGGGGTTGCTCGGGTGGCCTCTGGGCACCACATCTGATGGAAAAGAGGAAGGAGGAGTGAAGGCTGATGTAAGTGGAAGTTGATAAGAAGGGGGAAGAGTAGGATGGAGATAGAGAAGGATGAAGAAAGAAGAGAAGGAGGGAGGAAGGTAGGTAGTTAGTTGGTAAGTGAGGGGGGAAGGATAGGGTTGGGGGGATGTGGTGGTGGGGGTGCCGAGCAGTGATGTTAATTGTTTGGGATGATTATTTTCAGTTGAGTTATTAGTATTAGATGTATTGAACAATGTATTTATGTTTTGTTTATGGATGATTGTTTATTTTAATACTATGATTTGATCTGACTAATTTTTTTCTTCTGTAAAATTTTAAAAAAACTAATAAAAATATATTTAAAAAAATATTTATAATTTATTAGCTGAAATGCACATTTGCTATGGGAAATACCAGATGCAGAAGAATTCAGCTTCTGTTCAACTCCTTCTAACACCGACCCTCCAAAAGAGTTAGTGTCAAAACTTATTGGTGTAAGCAGGTGTTTGGGGAAGCATGTATGCTCCACGTTTATATGAAATTGTTCATATATCTTGTTCTGTTTCATTCGCAAAGGCATTGAGATGAGGCAAAGAAGTAAAACAGTCTTCTCTTTATTTTCTCCAACAGAACCAAAACAAAATGGCACGGCATACAAAATTCTTAGCATACCAAGAATTAGCCTTGTAGGAGCCTGCAAGGATTTACTGACTTTTTTTTTAATAAATGTATTTTATTAGATTTTTATATGGGTAGGGAAAGATGGGGTCGGGAGGGGTACAGGGAAACCGGGATAAAGGGGACCGGGTGTGGATAGTAACAATAGATATGTGATTCAACGAACAAGCTGTCGTCCGGGTCTTCATATTGAATATTAGTATTTATATAATACTAAACATTTATAAAAGTAAATCGGTATAGTAACAACAAATTTTTGGTAAAGCAATAATATTCCTTTAAATAGCATAATTAATAACATAGCAACTATTTCTAAACATCAAGCTTAATACTTAATATACTAAATCTCTAATATCTCTTCTTATTCTAACGTGTTTCAACCCACTGATAAAATTTTCCCCAAGTTTTATAAAAGATTGAATCCTCTTTCTCCTTCATCTCTAATGTTAATCTGTCCATTTCTGCACAATCTAAAATTTTCAAAATTATAATCTGATCTGATGGTAAGTTTTCATTTTTCCAAAACTGGGCGAAAACTATTCTTGCAGCTGTCAATACATGTAGTATTAAATAATCATTTTCTTTACCATAGTTAGGTCTTAATATACCTAACAAGAACAGTTCTGGTTTAAATTCTATCTGAATTTTCATCATCTTTACTAACCATCTATGAATCTTAGACCAATATTTTTTTGCAATAGAACATGTCCACCAGGCGTGATAATAAGTACCCGGTTTTTGCTTACATTTCCAGCATGTATCTGATAAATTTTTAAACATTTTCACTAAACGAACTGATGTCATATGCCACCTATAAAACATTTTATATAAGTTTTCTTTGTATGTTACTGCTTTAGTAAGTTTAATATTTTTATCCCACAATTTTTGCCAATCTTCTAATTCTATAGAATATTCAAAGTTCTTCGTCCATACTATCATTGTCTCTTTTACTTGTTCTTCTTCCATTTTCCAATTTAATAAATGTTTATAAAGTTTCTTAATCAAATGTTCATCTGTTGTTAAAAATATTTTATCAAGTGAAATCAGCTCTTTGTAAAATCCCATTGTTTTTATGTCTTTTTCATATCTTGTTTGAATTTGCAAATAGGACCACCATGTTAAGTCAATACCTTGTTGTTGAAGGGTCTGCCTGTCTTTGAGTTTTCCATCCTTGTCCAAAATGTCTTTATAACTAACAAGTTTATCGTAATTAATCAAATTCGGATAAGCAAATGCTTCCATTGTTGAAAGCCACTCAGGAATTTTCATGTACATTTTATGTCTAACTTTCCCCCATTCAAAGAGTAAAGCATTTATTATAGCATGGTTTTGAAAGTACTTGTGTATTTTAGCTTTCTGATACCATAAAAAGGCATGCCAGCCTAGTTGAAGATCATATCCCTCTAAATAGAGAATTCGCTTATTTCTCAAAGTAATCCATTCTTTAATCCAAAGCAAAATAGCTGCTTAATAATAAAGTCTCCAATCCGGAAGTCCAAAGCCCCCTCTCTCTTTCAAATCTTGTAGAAGTTTACATTTAATTCTTTCTTTCTTTCTTTACCATATGAATCTTAATATCATTGCATTTAAATCGTCAAAAACTTTCTTACCCAACTTTACAGGAACTGTTTGAAATAAAAAAATTAGTTTTGGTAAAATGTTCATTTTAACAGTTGCTATTCTTCCTAACAATGATAATTGGAGATTTTCCCATTTTTCCAGGTCAATTTTTATTTGTTTTATTAGTCTCTCATAATTATCCTCTTTTAATGATGAATATTTCGCCGTAAGATAGATATCTAAATATTTAACTTTTTTAGCTATTTGAAGATTTGTCTTTTTGGCGAGTTGAGTTTTTTGTTTATCAGTTAAATTTTTTGTTAACACTTTAGTTTTTCCCTATTTATTTTCAACCCAGCCACTTCTCCAAATTTTTCAATTTTCTGCAAAAGTTTAGGGGCTGTTTCCAAAGGGTCCTCTAAGATAAAGACCAGATCGTCCACAAAAGCCTGTAGTTTATATTTCTGGTCTTTAATATCAAGTCCCTTAATTTCAATATCTTGCCTGATGCTTCTAGTCAATAACTCCAGAGTCAAAATAAATAGCAAGGGAGAGAGTGGACATCCCTGTCTCGTGCCTTTTTTAATATCAAAGCTCTCTGCATAGTCTCCATTTATAAGTATCCTTGCTGATTGTTTCTTGTAGATCGCTTGAATTGCTTTAATAAAGTTTTCACCAAAGTCCATTTCCTGTAATTGTTGAAACATAAATTGCCAATTTAAATTATCAAATGCTTTTTGTGCATCAAGAAATATGAGCGCCATCTGGCTCCCTAGATGATTTTCATAGTACTCCAAAACATTTAAAATAATCCTTAAGTTGTTCTTTATCTGTCTTTTAGGAAGAAAGCCATTTTGGTCTGGGTGAATAAATTCTATTAAAAAGCTTTTCATTCTTTCTGCCAAAATTGCAGCAAAGATTTTATAATCCACATTTAGTAACGATATTGGCCTATAGTTTTTAATTTGTGTAGAATCTGTGTCTTCTTTAGGTATCAAGGTAATATTAGCTTCAGTCCATGAATTTGGAATTTTTGTCTGTATAAAAGTTTCATTATACAAGTCCTTCAAAAAAGGAGTCACAGTATCTTGTAAGGCTGTGTAAAATTCTGCAGGTAGTCCGTCCGGCCCCGGTGTCTTATCTTTCTTTTGTCTTTTAATTTCCTCTATGATCTCCATCATTGATATTTTCTCATTTAACCTCTGTCGCATATTTTCTGATATTTTTGGGAGATTTGCTTTTTTTTAAATAATCCTGAATTGCCTCTTCAGAGATTGTCTCAGCCTTATAAAGTAGTTCATAAAAGGCCTTAACATTTTTTTTGATACCATCATTATGACAGTGTGTTTCACCGTTTTCATCCAATAATTTACTTATTGCTCTTTTTTCTCTTTCTTTTTTCAGTCTATATGCAAGCCATCTACCAGGTTTGTTAGCATTTTCAAAAAAGTTCTGTTTGGCTCATTTAATCTGTTGTGCCATAATATCAGTCTCAAGTAGGTTTAATTTATGTTTTATTAAGTCCATTTGTATGTTCACATTTTTCCTTTGTGGATCAGTTTGTAATTCCAGCTCCAACATACCAAGCTGTTTTTTCAATTTGGACTGTGAAATTCTCTTTTCTTTATTCTTTTTAGCAATATAAGTTATAGCTAAACCTCTAAAGTATGCTTTTGCTGTGTCCCAAACATTTTGGTTAGAAGTATCTTCCTCTTTATTGATCTTTAAAAAAAATTCCATTTCTTTTATTGCTAATTGTAAAAATTCTTTTTCCTTCAAAATGGCTTTATTCAGAGACCATCTCAATCTTTTCTTATATCCTTTCCATGTCATTTTAATTGGGTTATGATCTGCCCAAATATTTGGTTCAAATTCAACTTCCTGTTTCATGGTCTTCAGATCATGGGAGATCCATATCATGTCTATTCTTGACCAAGAGTTATGCCTATTAGAGTAAAAGGTATATTGTAGCTTTTCTGGATTCATCTCTCGCCATATATCCTGCAAGCATAATTCATCTTTCATTTTTAAACAAGATTTAGATAAAACATTACTTCCTTTCTTCCCTTGTTTATGGCTTTTGTAGTCTCAAACTGCATCCACAATTGCATTAAAGTCTCCCAATATACAAAGACTATGATAGTTTAAATCCACAAGTTTGTCATATAATTGTTGAAAGAATAGCTCTTGTTTCTCATTGGGGGCATATATTGCCACCAACAGTATTTGTTTTTGATTCCATGAAATGGACTTACTGACTATTGAAGATATTTGTCATGATCCAGCAATTGACCAATGTCTGAAGGCCAAAAATTGCCTTCCCCATGCATCTCACATGGGCAAAGCGTGGGAGCACATGATTGGTGTACCCCACAAAATCATGGACTCTATGTCATTAAAGACACTCACACCCACACATGAAGTTCTCACCACTCTCATGGTGGAAGTTGCAGCTACCATCAACACTCGACCGTTGGTTCCAGTATCTTCAGATCCTGAGAATCCCACCATCCTCACCTCAGCTACTTTATTAACTCAAAAGACAGGTGATTGGCCAGCACCAGTGGGAAATTTCACCATCAAAGACTTGTATGTCCGACAATGGAAGCAAGTTCAGCTACTGGCCAACACCTTCTGGAAGCGATGGAGGCAAGAGTATTTATCTACCCTCCAGGAGCGGCGTAAGTGGAAGACCAAAGAACCCAACCTACAAGAAGGCGATCTAGTCTTGCTGAAAGACAAGGATGTTCAAAGAAATCATTGGCCTACGGGGCTCGTGCAGCGGGTCACGCCGAGTTCTGATGGTCTCGTTCACCAAATTGAGGTTCAGGTAGTGAAGCCACATGAGGCTGATTGAGACTCCACATCTCTTGCCAAAAAGCTCTACACCCGGTCAATCACCGACCTTGTCCTGCTGCTAAAAGAAGACCGACTTGGAAAATTGAACCTCAGAGTTCCAGCTGTTGTTCCTGATTCTTCAGTTCCAGTGGTTGTTCCTGATTCTTCAGTTCCAGCTGTTGTTCCTGATTCTTCAGTTCCAGCTATGTTCCTGATCCTGATTCTTCAGTTCCAACGGTTCCTGAGTTTCCAGCTCCAACTGTTCCTGAGTTTCCAGATGTTCCTGACTTTGATTCTTCAGTTCCAGCTGTTCCTGAGTTTTCAGATCCAGCTGTTCCTGTTTTTCCAGGTTCTTCAGTTCCTGAGTATCCTATGAATCCAGTTCCCTTTGTTCTGGAGAAATTTTGGGTTCCAGTTTTTCTGTTCCAGATTTGGTTCCAGTTTCTTTTACAGGAAGAAGATCTTGTCTCGCTGAGAGACAAGTATACATACCAGAACTATTGGCCCATGGGACTTGTGCACCGGGCCCACCCAGTTGATGAACTAGTTTGTCAAGCTGAAGTCCAGATCGTGAAGCCACGTGAGTCAGGTTGTGACTCAAAGACTCTTGTACCAGGCTGATAACTGATTTGGTCCTGATGCTGACGAAGATTGAACTAGAAGTTTAAACCTCAAACTATGTATTGTGTTTATGCATTGTTTGATGTAACACTTGCTTATTTTGTGTAATGGTGCATGTTTTATATTTACTTTATAGTTATGCATGTTTCATACCATGATTTTACCTATTTAGTCACAAGTTAGTTAACAATGAGTATTGCATGCCTTAATGCTATGTTTTTTGCTATTTCAGTTAGGTAGTAGTGGAAATATAAATTTCCAAGCGGGGAGTATTCTGGATCGTATAGCTCTATGTAACCCTAACTAGAGAGCATGTATCAGTATGTTAGAATATCTGGCATTTATTGATTTAAGTGTTGTTTCCTTAAGAGATGGATTATGGGAAATGTAGTTTAGCTAGTCAGTCATCTCATGTTCATGGGTCAGTGGGAGGAGTTTCTGAGTTCCTCTCAGGACATACTGGCTACGTGCCCAGTTTGGAATGCCTTTGTTTATCCAGCCTCATGTCTCCTAGCCACACAGCTTGGAGTCCTATGCTAACATGTGATGCTTATGCAGAAGAAGAGGGGAAAATTCATTATCAATTTACCTATGGAAATGAACAGAGATGTGTTATCCAGAAGCAACAACGTAAAAGCAAGTATTTTCTCTGAATAAACATATTTATCTGTTTTGCAATCATTTCTATTGAGTTGTCTGTCTGCCCCGGATTGGACAAATAAGCAAGTTGTTCTGTCTGGGTCAGAACTACATATCTTATACTTTTTCACTCTATTATGTGTATATTTTGCCCATTTCTATCTACTATTGATTTTGGAGGGTCTAAATAGGATAAAATAAATTTCATAATGCAAGTTTACATTTCAAATGTAAGTTTAAAATGGAATGATCATTATTTGGCAACTTAATACTTCAAATTATTATTTCCAATTGACAGTTTTACTCCACAAGGAGTTATTTCATCTAGCAAATTCTAATTATGCCGTTATGTTTAATACAAGGTTATTACAGCTCTGTTGTTTCCATTTCATCTTACTTTCATTGAACTTCTAGTGCCCTGCTTCCATAGGTGCTCTAAACTGGAGGGGAAAAGGTTAAAAGGATTTCTAATTGATCGTTATGTGTATACTATTAAAATTCTCCTATGTGTCTGCTTGTAACCTTCAATTAGCCTAAACGTTTCATGTTTGTGCAAAGATTTGAGTCAAGGTACCTCAAATGGGGGGGGGCTGCCAGAAAGAAGAGGGGGTAAACCTATTCTCCAAGGCACTTGAAGGTAAGACAAGAAGAGTGGGTGGAAACAAAGAAAGAGAGATCCAATTTAGAAGTAAGGATAAATTTCTGACAACAATTAATCAGTGGAACAACTTGCCTCCAGAAGTTGTGGGTGCTCCAACACTGGAAGTTTTCAAGAAGAGATTGAACATCCATTTGTCTGGAATAGTATAGGGTTTCCTGCCTGAGCAGGGGGTTGGACTAGATGACCTCCAAGGTCCCTTCCAACTCTGTTATTCTGTAAATGTTTTTAACTTAAAAGAATGCGTACAAGATCCAGGACTCATTACTCTCATGTTATTGAAATTTCCGTGATCTTCACACAAACTGTATTTGCAAAGTTATGTCCAGTGCAGCATCACTGCAATTAGCCACAGTCACTTGTTCATGACTCCCGATGCTCCAGGCCAGCTTCCCACAAGCAAAATCAACAGGAAATCTGGCAGGAAGTCGGAAGTTGCTCCCGCTCCCACTGCTTTTTTGCCCACCCATGGTCATTTTGTTCCTCTGTTTAGGTAAGGAAATATCTCTGAAAGGGTGACCCAGTGTTGCATCTTAAAATTCTGGGAATATTTAAACTCCTGGATGATTGATGTAATTGTCAAGGCATTTTTTTAGCTTACACTGCCAACTGCTTTTAAGAGTAGAACAAATTCCAACTAATCACAAAGCTCACTCTTAATATTTCATTGTAATTGCTAGCAAAATATAATTTCCACCCTAACATATGATGAAGTGGTAACAAAAGTACCCTTTTTCTCCAGCAGAAATAAGAATGTGGACCAAAATGTGCGTGGATGGTTCCAATTAGGCGGAGGAATGCTTAATATAAAGCTTCACTTGATGAATATTACTAAAGTCCCTGACAGAGTAATAAAGTGGAGTTAAGAATACAGTCGCGTTGTATTATATAGACAGAGAAGTAATACCTAGTTTGAGCCATCAATTTTAGTCATGCCTTCCTATTCTTTTATATTAAAATAATAATGGACCAGTAATGTGATTTTCTTCCCTCTGTAAACATGGAATGAAACTCAGAACAGATCACATATAGTCTTTCAGTGTTTCAGTTGCCCACCAGAATTTGAAATAACCTTAAACTAAAAAGCAGAGAGTTCATTTAAAGCATACAAAATCAGAAATCAACATAGGGATACCGATTTCTAATACATTAATCAATGTTTTGTTGCTACAGCAGTACCACAATAGATTCTATTATAAATTCTGGGCTGATACTACAGGTAGAAGATGATTCTGGGAGCCATCTGACTGGTTTATGTTTGCCCTCATTTGGCAACTTTCCAATTGCTCTGTAGGACCTATTTTGGTAAGTGATTACTGTTGGTGCTGCATTTTCTTTTTGTATTACTGTGTATATAATTTGACAGTCAGTTTGGTGTAGTGGTTAATACACCAGGCTAGAAACTGAGAGACTGTGAGTTCTAGTCCCACCTTAGGCATGATCCAAGCTGGATGACCTTGGGCCATCAATTCAATCCTAGAAAGAAGACAAACCTTTCTGAAAATGTCACCAAGAAACTGCAAGGACTAATCTTGACAATTTCCAGGAATCAGTACTGACTTAAAGGCACCTATATATGAGTGGAAAACATGGGATTAAAGGTAACAAAACCAAAAACTAATCTAACTCAAATACACAGGACTACAAGGACGAAAAATGTTGATGGTCTTATCCAGCCTCCAGATTCCATGCCTGAGGAAACATCCAATTCTTCAAGGACTTATAAAATGCCAGCATGATTGGGGTCAAATGAATCACAGAAGGTATAATGTGATAGAGAAGACATTATGAGGTACTCTAGATCTAGGCATGCTGGCTGAGGAATTCTGGGAGTTGAAGTCCACAAGTCATAAAAAGGCTAAGTTTGAAGACCCCTGTTCTAGATAGATACAACCATTGCAGTACTGTTGTACCTAAGAGTAACTTTAACAGAATGGAACCAAACCAAGCCAGAGATTTTCTCAAAGAGAGGGAGATATATCTATATCTATCCAGGGCTTTCTTTTGGTCATAGAACACCCAGAATGGAGTTCCAGCACCTTTTTTGGGTGGAACCTTATAGGGTAGGCAAGGCGGGTTGTTTGACATGTGTGAGTTCCGGCACCTTTTCTTTTTACAAAAAAAGCACTGTATCTGTCTGTCTGTCTGTCTGTCTGTCTAACTCTATCTCTAATCTATATATTCCTATATATGAATGAACGAACAAACGAATGAATGAATGAATGAATGAATGAATGGGAATTGCCCTGAGTAGGTTGAAAGACGGAAGCCTATATAAATATTTTAAATAAGTAAATGTGTAATTGTTTAAAGATTCAAATTAAGAAAATAGTGAATACTTTCTACAGTTGTTTCTTTTTTAACAGCCTTCCCGCAACCTGAGTGGAAAATTAATTTAAATGGAAAGAATTGCCATAGCAGGCATAAAAAGATTGCTTACCGCTGGCATTATGAATTAGGAGGTTATTATTGCCTGATGGCATTTTAACTGTTACTGGGCTTGATTTCAATACTGATGTGCCTGCAGAAGAGTTTAGCTGTTGTTTAATATCCTTAACTCTTTTGATAATTCAACATTTACATATGTGGTTTTATTCAGTGGCTGCCTTTAATGACATAAAGGTTTACAAGGCAACCTACAAAAATTCTAGACTGATTCAGTCCCAGATGATGTTGGCTTGAGTCATTTGTTAGTTTCCTGATAACAACAGCAGCAACAAGGACAACAGATTAAATTTATACGCTGCCCCACTCTCAGCAAGTCTAGGTGGTTTAATGGCCTTTAAAGGTGCAACTGTCTTATCCCATCTCTCTTCATTAGATTAATTCTCAGCAACAGACATTTTTCACTTGCAGTGAAACACATTTTCTTCTCACTTTTTCTTCTTTTGGTGGCTTAGTGAATCTTACAACTGCTTTGTCAGGGATTAATACTAACAACCCTGTTCAAAGAAGTGATTTCAGACCATTCTTTTCTTCCTCCACCATCCAGGGCCCTGATGAAACTCATGGTCTGAATCTGAGAATACTGAAATCTATCAAACCTCTTTTTGATTCCTCTCAGCAGAATTTTGTCAAGAGCATTTTGTGTCACATTCCAAGCGTGTCTGCTACGTTTGATGTACTTGGTTTTCTCTACCAGCGTGCTAGGTGTATTTATGTTCTGCACAAGGCCAGTACAACAGCAGCAAGCTACTGATGTTGGAAAGGAGACCAGACCAACATTGTTTCCTTCTTTCCTTTTGCTCAATTCCTCTTGAGCAATTCTTCAATCCACCATTTTGCTTTTTTGTCTGATGTTTCCCATCTTATGCTGAAACTTTCCTCTTTGCTTTTTTCACTTCATAGCAGCAGACTAAGTCATCCTTTTAAAGGGCTTAAACTCTCTTTTCTTTGTAATGTTCATCTTAGTTTAGATCTGTATGGCCTTCGCCTCTGGGGAGAATATTGAAGAAATTCTGGTTGGAACCCCCAGTTCATGAAGTAGTGGGAACACAAATGTGGGGGGGGGGGAAAGCACACCCATCAAATGTGTACAGATAGTCCTCAACTTACAACTATTCACTTAGTGACTGTTTGAAGTTATAACATACCCTTATGACTCAGTTTCAACATCGCTCCTCCACAGTCAAGTGACTGCATTTTGGGTGCTTGGCAATTGGCCTGTTTGCAACACCCATGGTCACATGACTTCAATTTATGGCATTTTTCCAGAAACCGGGATTTACTTCATTTTCATTTCTCTGTTTTTATTGTTGTAGCTGCCTAGAGTAGTTCCACGGTGAGATAGGCGGCAAATGAATTTAATAAATAATAAATTTACTCCAGGAATCTGAGAAAAGGAATTAGTTCTACCCACCCCCTGCCATATCCAAACTGTTTGCCAGATTCTGACTCATATATTTGATTTCTGTCAAGCACCAGGAAAAACAGGAGAGCCAGACAGTCCAAATGGGTATAAAGGTTTATTGTAAGCTAGAATCTGAATTACTAGCAGCCAAGGGAAATTAGCGGGAAATAAGAGTAAAAGGTATGGGCTGGTCCTGGATCTTTTGTGGGCACAAAGGGACTCATGACAGATGATGCATTTGACCCCTTCCTTAGGTTCAGCCTAATCATCTATAGTTCCTGAACTTCAGTGAGGGCTAAGCTCCTCAGGTACATCACCAATGGGGGTAAAATCTACCATGGAGTTCCTTAGGCACCATAATAAGCCCTCACTGAAGTCCAGAAACTGGGGTTCTGCTGCAGCAAAGGCAAGTAGCACTTAAGGAAAATTGCCTCTGTCACAACCAATCTTTCCTCGAAGATAATAGATGACAAAGATTAACAGATTTTACAGATCTTGAGAATTCCCTTAGGGAGTGCTAGAATAAGATGGAAAAATGTTATTTTAACCTCAGTACACCTAAAGATGACTTAAACACGTCTCACTCATGGGGTGGGTCTTGGCTTCTCTTAGGGCCATTTCATTGCAGCCATCTGTAAGAATTGCAATAAATGTTGCTGTCACTGTCATTTCCCCCCCCCCCAGAAAAATCCTAGACCAGGGTTTCACAACCTCAGTGACTTTAAGAAGTGTGGACTTCAAGCCCCAGAATCCCCCAGCTGCTTAAAGTTCACAGATCTTAAAGTTGCCAAGGCTGAGAAACGTTATCGTAAGCTATTTTTCCAGTGCAGAAATCCTGCATTCTAGGGTAAACCATTATAAAATACTTCTGAGATTTGAACTTCAGAATTGGCTCTGCTGGATTTGTAAGGTTTCTACAATCTTGCTTCAAAAAACACTTTTTCAAATGTATGTTTTCAGCATAGCTGCCGGACTGTTTTTTAAGCAGGAAGGAATTTTGAAACTGGAAAGTAATAAGAATAGAATTGTTTTCAAAGGAGTTGCCCCTGCAGTATTCAGAGCCAAAAGCTTTTTATTAAAATTATATGAAAAACTTTCCTGCTTTTTGCATTCCAGTCCAGTCTATCCACTTTACAGATTTCGATTATAAGAAGGTATAAGTCCTTCTTATGTTAAACATAGAATTAGCAATGAAAATTGACTAGTAAAGGTTTCAGTAGCTTGGGGTTATTCTAAAACAGTGGTTCTCAACCCTTTTCAGGTTGAGACCCCACTTGCCCCGCCCATGCGCGTTGGGCTGATCCTCGCATGCGCGGCGCGCACGTGACAAAAAACAAAAACAAAATGGTGGACCGCGACGACCCGATCCGCGCATGCACGGCGCGCACGCGACAGCCCGAACCGCGCATGCGCGGCACGTGCGCGACCAAAAAAACAAAACAAAAACAAAATGGCGGACCGCAGTGTCTGGCGATCCCCGCAAAACAGTCGTTTGACCCCAAATGGGGTCGCGACCCATAGGTTGAGAACCGCTGTTCTAAAACCTTTCCCCCAGAATGGAACATTAATTTTGAATTTAGCTTTTAGCTTTTTATTATTTTCCCTTGGCTTTAAATTTATCTGTTACCTGTTTAATAATTTGTTAAATGTTGTCTTTGCCATCCAACGCAATTGTATGAATGTAAGAAATACTTATTTAAAAAAACACGAAGGGTTTTAGTCTGGTCCCGTTGACAAAAAGGAACATTTGATCTCCAATGCAGCGAAATTGTCTCTGCCACTTGTAACTTTTAAATATCTTGCAGAATTTTAGCAAACATTTTGCTTGTTCAGCTATGTTATATGTTTCTGACAGGATGGCTTAAGTCATCATGACTGGAACTCACATATCCTCACATACTGAGATTTTTGCCAGAGATTCAGCAGCTTTTCTCATCCTTTCCAGCTGGAAGTTAATAATGAACAGTCATTTCTAGTTTTATCACACCAAGAATCTAATATTGCCATCTGCCAAACAAGTCCAATCTTTGAAGTTCTTTGGAGCTGATGTAAGGATCTGTAACCATAGCTCCTTGCCTGAGATGGAATGGGAAATTATTATTAATGTTCTGCATGGCAGTGCAATCTTTAGGCTGACATCCAAGATATGGTTCAGCATTGAGGGGCTTCTTGTTTTACAGTTAACATTTCTGCCTCAACCAGGGAAAAAAAAAAGAGATCCCAGTTTTAACCTCTGGAGAGCAGTCTTTATTTATATATACACAGACATGTAAATTACCAGACAATTATGTTTAGACAGGTTAATAGTCAACTTAAAAAGAAAACCATTGTTTTTAAAAATAGTTCAGATTTTCCAATCTTTTTCCAAAGTCTAGGTGTACCAGGAAGAGACTACCTCCATTAGCTGTACTGTTAACTCCAAGGATGCAATCAATGCATTTAAAAGTCTATTGCACTTCTTTTTTTTTTTTTTTTAAATTCTTTTATTAAAACAATCAGCATTGGACATAAAAACATATTATGCAGCAATCAACATGATACCTGGTATACAATACTAAGTATTCGTCTTTGAAAAAGTCTGAATTAGTAAGCCTTTTTCCCCCCCCCACCCCTCGCGTCTAGTCTCAACTATACTCCTGTTACATTTTATTTGATTGGCGTTTCTTCTATCTGTTTCAAAGTTAATGTGGTCAACATGAAACATAAGATCTTATTGCTAAACAACCCTCCTAGAACATAGCATACAACATTAGGTATTAATCTTTGTAAACATCTGTTTTAGTAAACGTTCTACCCTCCTCCCTTGCATCTTCAAGTATAATCCGAATACATTTTGTTGGATTGGTGTTTCTCTTATATATGGTCTATCTACTGTTTCTAGTCTATCGCCTATTGTATGTTTGCGCTTCTGACTTGATTTCATCCCATTACTAGTGCAATCTTTTATAGTCCCTAACCAGAGGTCCTGAGGTGAGAGTTTCATATCCTGAGGTAGAAATTCAGTCTACTTTAGCCATATTAAAGCAAACATCATTAGTCATAAGGTTATGTTAAGAGGTATTAGTTATAGAACATATACATTCAACATTGGGTGTTAGTTTTTGTAAACCTTTGATTTGTTAACCCTTCTTCCCTCCTCCCGTCGAGCCCTAGCTGAACGCCAGCTGCATTCTGTTTGATTGGTGTCTCTCTTGGATATAGTCTATCCAATGTTTCCAGTCCATCACAAATTGTTCATTGGAGCGATTTTTCAAATATGCCGATATTTTTGCCATTTCCGCCAGATTTGTTACTTTCACAGTCCATTCTTCAATAGGCGGTATTTCTGGATTCTTCCAGTACTGTCCCACCAATAATCTTGCTGCTGTAATTAAGTTCAAAAATAAATTTGACTCTGAGGTAGTGATATCCTCTGTGATCCCTAACAAAAAAGCCTGAGGTAGAAATTCTATACGCTTTTTGAAAATAGTTTGGAGTGTCCACCATATCTTCCTCCAGAATGCTTTGATTTTTCTGCATGCCCACCATATGTGAAAGTAAGTAGCCTCCCCATCTCCGCACCTCCAGCATTTGGGCTGGGTGCCCGGGTAGATGAGTGATATTTTTTTCGGGTCAAGATGCCATCTATAGAACATCTTGTAGAAGTTTTCCCTTAAGTGTTGCGATTTCGTGAATTCTACATTCCTCACCCAGATTTTCTCCCACGTGTCTATGGCTATAGAGTGTCTGAAGTCTTGCGCCCATTTTATCATACAGTTCTTGACTGGCTCGGTTTCAGAGTCCATTTCTATCAGAATGCTGTACACTCGTTTGATGTGCATAATCCCCTGCTCTCTGATCTGTTTAATTAGGTTCTCGTCATTCTGGGAGAAGCCCTTCTTCTTGTCTTTACGCCACCAAAAAAAAAAGTCTATTGCACTTCAAACCAAAAGAATTGAAAACCATTTACTCTTCCAGCAGGTGGCAGCAGTTAACAATCTCCAATAGTTCTTCCAATTCTTTTTTTTTTCTTCAGTGTTGCAAAACTAAGCTGGACAGCTATTGCTTAGTCAATTAATAAGAACTGCAGTTAATGTATCTCAAGTGGTACTCAAGATTCTTACATTCTAGTCACTATTCCTAGCCAGTAGAATCTACTAAATTGAGCTGACTAATATAGGTGATTTTTAAGACTGTATCAGGCACAGTACAAGAAATACCTATTTAAGGGAACAATTAATTCTATCCAGGTTGTAATAACCTGGAACCAAATATACACCTATTTAGTTTTACATATCATTGACTGATTATGTGCTATCAGGTTGGTGTCAGCTCTTAGCAACCACATAGATAGACTTTCTCCATGACAATGTGTCTTATATGGTCTTTCACTTCTCCCAACGTGTACCCATTTCTGCTATGAATGAGACCATCCATCTTGCTATTTGTTGTCATTGTCTTTTCTTCCACTTTCTCAGCATCATGAACTTCCATAGGGTTTGTGTCTTCACATAATGTATCTAAAATATGATAATTTTAGCCTGTCGTTTGTGCTTCAAATAAAACTCTGGATTGATTTGTACCAACACCCATCTGTTTGCTTCCTTGGATATCCATAATATTCTCAAGAGTTTTCTCAAGTACCAAAATCTGAAAATGTCAATAGTCCTTCAAAGTCCAATTTCACATCTACAATTCTGAACTTTGTGGGTATAAGCAAATCCAGGTATCTGAATATCTTTCCCAAGGTCTTCATGTCTACTCTACTAAATGCTGGTTTGCGGCATAGTTCTTGAATCCTTGTTCCTTCACTGATGATACTCACCCTACAAGGATAGAGATAGTCATCCTAAAAATACAGAAGGTATCTATCACTTCAGTATCTTTAATATCTCCACAGTCAATTCTAAGGCTGGTTACTCTGTGATTAGTTGGCTTTATTCAACTTAACTGTATCCCTATTTTTTATGCTCTTTGACCTTCATTACTAGAGCTTGCAGATCATTTGCAACTATTAGAATACTGGTAGTTTTCACCTAGCAATCAGAGTTGAGACCAGTAACTCCATCCCTCAGCACTGTGGCCACTGAACAAAAATCCTATGAATGCAATAGACTTGTGACATCAATTCCCATTTGGTTATTAAGCAAGACATCACAACACTATAACTTGTGACTTTATTTTTTTGGGTTTCTTTACTATCCACAATACATCAGCAATAATTCTCTTCTGAAACCAACATGAACTTGGCCTTTTCTGGAATAGTTGGGATTTTCCTGTGTTGGATAATATGAACGATTGTCTCTTTAATGCTTACTGTAGCATGATTAAACCATCAAAGCTTGGAATAATACCAGTAAAAAAGTTGAATAGACAGAATCAACTGAATCTCCCTTTGAACTTCCAATAGTCCAGCCACAGGTCTTAAAGCGGCAGGAGGAAATTATGAAGTGAAATTATTTGAAGTCTTCTCCTTAATTTCTTGTGCCAGAGTGCCCTTTGTCCATATGCTGTGAGCCGCCCTGAGTTCCTGGAATAAGGCGGCATAGAAATCCAATAAATGAAATGAAATGAATAAATGAGATCATGAGCAGCATAGATAATTCCACCCTTCGAATCTACAATGTACTCTTAAGCCACTACCCTCCTAAGTGCACGCCAATCATTTTAAGAAAATCTTGTCCAGATTGAGATGCTTATAGGCAAAATACCCAGTTTTGATGTCCTGCTATTGAACAATTCTTCTGCTGATGTGCTTTCGCACCTTCCTGTTTCAGGAAATCAATAGTCATTCCCTTCCCCTTTTCTGCATGATAATATTGATATTTTTTTTAAAAAAGGTAAATTGTCCCCCTGTTCAGTTATGTCTGACTCTAGGAGGCAGTAGTCATCTCTGTTTCCTAGCTGAGGGAACAAGAAATGCCCGGAGATGCTTCCATGGTCATGTGGCTGGTGTGACCAAGGCACATAGAATGTTGTTACCATCCCACCAAAGTGGTACCTATTTATCTACTTCCATTTGTTTGCTTTTGTTCAATTATGTCTGATTCTTGGACGTAGTTTGGACAAGTTCCTGCAGTTATCTTGGTAAGGATTTTTAGAAGTGGTTTGCCGTTGCCTCCTTCCTAGGACTGAAAGAAAGTGGACTGGCCAAAGAACTCATGGTCGCCATATTTTTATCCTGATGCCTTAACTACTATACAAAACTGGCAGAAGGAGAGGGGGAAGGGAGAGAGGTTTGCTTATAATTTAATGTTCATTAAAAGCTAGGAGATTTTTAATAATACAACTTTTGTTTCTCAAGCTACTTATTTGTTTCACTGTCTGGGTTGTTTTTTTTTTTTTTAGGAACTGCAGTAGTGTACCATTTCATCATTTGTCCAGTCACTTGCTGCAAAGCAATTAGAGAAATGATGAAACAAATTTCTCGACTTAATTTGAAAAGAGTGGAAAAGGAGGCAGCTCAGGGAAAGAAAAATAGTAATTAAACAAAAAAAACCAAAAACGGTTTTGCTTGGTTTCCAGTCAGCATTGTTCTATATGCTAGACAAATCTCATAATTACTGCATTATTGCACAACTACCTTAATGATAGCTCTAGAAAATATTGAAAACCATGGCAACCACTATCTCAGTTGAGGGGGCTGTTCCTTTCTCTGCAAAGTTAGCCAATCAGATTGGCCTAGAAGAAAATAATGTGCCCCAGGCAAAGCAGATAGCAATGTTTGAGGAACTGAAAGCAGAAAACAATATTTTGAAAGCAGGGCAGGAAAATGTGCTTGGAGCTCCTTTTTGTGGTGTGACAGGGGACTGGAGGCTAAAGCATATAAGGAACGGCTGATGGAATTGGGTATGTCTAGTTTAATGAAGAGAAGGACGAGGGGGGACATGATAGCAGTGTTCCAATATCTCAGGAGCTGCCACAAAGAAGAGGGAGTCAAGATATTTTCCAAAGTGCCTGAAGGCAGGACAAGAAGCAACAGGTGGAAACTAACCAAAGAGAGAAGCAACCAAGAACTAAGGAGAAACTTCCTGACAGTTAGAACAATTAACCAGTGGAACAACCTGCCTCCAGAAGCGGTGAATGCTCCAACACTGGAGGTTTTAAAGAAGAGACTGGACAGCCATTTGTCCGAAATGGTGTAGGGTTTCCTGCCTGAGCAGGGGGTTGGACTAGATGACCTCCAAGGTCCCTTCCAACTTTATCATCATCATCATCATCATCATCATCATCATCATCATCATCATCATCATCATCATTATTATTATTATTATTATTATTATTATTATTATTATTATTATTATTATTATTATTATTATTATGTACAGGGCAATATCCTCTCCTTCTCCATCCAAAAGCAATTGGTAGCTCTCACACTGGTAAAGGGTGAATAAGCCCCAAGGTAGAAATCACACACTATTTGTTCAGTGGCTATAAGCAAAGATGTGTCTGTCCTGCAAATCAGATGCTGAAGAATAACTTTTTCCAATGCTCATTCCAGCTTCAGACATTGAGTTGGACTGCTCTATTTTTGAACTGGGCCCCCAAGTTGGAAAGAATGGTTTGGGTATATTTCTAGCATCTAACCCAACAGCTTATTAATCTTTTAAAAAAAACACTCATCAATGTTTTCACTGGTAGCTGACCTGTTTTTGCTTTAGTTTTTTCTTGAAGGTTTTATTATGGAAAAGGCCAAAAAAAAAAAAAAAAAAAAAAAAGAGAGAGAGAGAGAGAGAGAGAGAAGAGAGAGAGAGAAACCCAGAGGAATGTGAAGTCCATTGTATTCACCATGCTTTGCTAGCTGGCCAGCTAGTCTATATTTAGGCTGTATTTCTGATTTTTCTCTGAATTATATGCACAGTAGCAGAAGGCTTTCCCAAAGTCGTTGGAGAAAAGAATGTATGCAGCAACTGGTTAAAGAAATCTTCCAATTGCTTTCCATAATTAGCTTCCAACTGCTGAGTTAGTCCTTTACATGGCAATCATTTAAAATGTTTTCTGAAAGAAAGGAAAATATAAAAAGAAGCCAAGAACAAGATTAGGAAAAGGGAGGAGAAGAAAGAATTGTGGAGATCTCAAGGCTAATAATTACTCTCTGCCCTTCTATGGAGGCTACATGGAGAGCAAATCAATTTGCTTTCATTTACAATTAATTATAGTTCAATCTATTTCACTTATATTTGCCTTCTGGTATTCCTGTGTTTGTGGAAACTTTAATATTCTAATTTGTTATGAAACAAAAAATGCTGCAATAATTTAATGTTGGTGTTTATTATTAATGTACCATTAGCATAATCTTTAACCTTTGTCATACAGGCTAATGCTTTCTACATAAGATGTTCAAGGGAGATACGTTCTTCCTTCCTCCATGCCTCACTAATTCTCCACCATTGAGCTGATGGAGGGTGATGTTGGTTTTGCTGTGAAAAGTTGTGCTATAATTGTGGTAATTAATAAATGGACCCAACTGAAATCATGCAATGTTGGGCCTGATTGGTACTTGGAGGAGGGACCACTAGGAACTCTTGGATACAAGGCTAGACAGAGAAATTGGAAAAAAAACCCAGAAGGTACCAGCAAACCACTTTCCTAGAACAGGGACCGGTTACATGGAGGAGGTTTTTCCATGGACCAGAGGGGACGTGTTTTTATGTGCTGCCTACATTTATTTATTTATTTATTTATTTATTTATTTATTTATTTATTTATTTATTTATTTATTTATTTATTTATTTATTTATTTATTTTTCGGATTTGTATGCCGCTCCTCTCCGCAGACTTGGAGCGGAGATAGGGCTTTCCTTGTTTGTGCAGACCAGTTGCTGGCATGCTGTGGCCTGGTACTGGTCCACAGACTGGGGGTGGGGGACCCTGGCCTAGAAAACAACAGGGACATACATATATAGTCAAGAGATGACTTCCACATGAAAGAAGCATTTTCTTGCTTTAAGGAGGTGCCTCTGAGTTAGCACTGACTTCTGGAGACTGCCTGGACACATGCATTTTTCTTGTCAGCATTTCCAGAAGGAGCTTGCTCTTAATCTCTTCCTTGGCTTAGAAAGAGTGACCACTCCCAAAGTCACTTGTGCCGAAAGTGAGTTGTGCAGGATATACCACAATCATTTGGTTTTTGGCCTGGTGCCTTTATTACTACACCAAACTGGCTCTTGAAAGAAGGTTTACTATCTGTTTTTACTTTATAATAATCGTATACTTCCTAGGTTGGATACACTGGGACATATAGACTTTCTATTCAGTGCATCTGAAAACTATCAGAGCAAAGTAAAACTAAATCTAGTTATATTACTTTATGTGAGAGATGACCAGGCTAAGCATGAGGGAGGGGTGAAATATGTCATCAGTCTAGAGTCCCTTCATGTCCACAAGAAATCTAAGTCTAGCCCATCTTGAATTCCATTGACTCTTACCTATCACCAATTTGTTTTGAGTATTAATAGTTCAGATTCTTGTGGAGAGCTTTAGTATACAATAAACCTATATATTCATCTGAATTGCCTGGACTCCTGATTTCCTGCACTTGACACTTTGCGTGTATATGCAAGTATTTGTGAAAAGCTGTGGCAGCAATTATAACTATACTTAAGTTGAATATTGCATTTATCAATACTACTACTTGCATTTTTAGTTTTAAGCTAATTTTTTTGATTTGTCTTTTACTGTACTTTATTTTAGGTTTTAGAGAAACAGCACCTTCTTAACCTACACCTTGAATCTGATGAGCTAATCGAAACTCATCTAGATTATTTTTTAAGTCTCTGAGATATCTCTTTATCTGATTCTCATCATGCCTTGAGAACCAGATTGGTGTAGTGTGGAAGTCCCAGAGTTGCTTTTTGTGAGATGAGCAGCTATACAAATTTGATAGATAAATGAATGATTTCTATTCATCTCAAGGCACAAAAGCCAGCTGGAAGACTTTGGCCAAATCTCTCTCTCTCTCTCTCTCTCTCTCTCTCTCTCTCTCTCTCTCTCTCTCTCTCTCTCTCTCTCACACACACACACACACACACACACACACACACCAATTTGGGAGAAAGCAATTGCAAACCACCACCTCTGAAAATATTGCTAAGCAAACAACATAGACTTCTCTATGATGTCTTCAAGAGACAGAGCATACTTGAAAAACCTTAACAATATAACAAAGCACATATCTTACAACAATGCTGGTGATGACTATTACTATGTCATCACTGAAAAGATCCAAATTTAGGGTTTAAATTACCCAATTAGCGCTCACAGTTAGCATCTTCCTTCCTTTCATTTGTTTACATAAAGTCCCTTCAACAATATTCATTCAGCATTTTATATGGTTGTTTTTTTTAGCAAGTTGCTCCTTCATTCTCAAATTGTCATCTCTACTGTAATCCATTCACATCTGGATGTGTGGGACTATAGCTCCCATCATACCCTACCAAGTTGCTCCACACTTGTGTTTTTCAAACTTGGCAACTTTAATATTTGTGGACTTCAGATCACACAATTCCCCAGCCAGCAGCCTTGTCCATCCACCTTAATGTATGACCAAGTTTGAAAAACACTGCACTAAATCACTTTAAGAGTTTTAAGTGGAAATCTAAATTCAAATGGACCATTCTCCCATTTTAATAAATAAATAAATATTTCATAGCAAGTTCCACAGCTAAGTATATTTCTTGGTACTCAATACCAAATTTAAAAATGGTCTTTACTTAATCACTGAATAAACGAAATTAGTACTTATAATTGCTTTTCATTTTAGCTCGCCAGATTGAAATACTTTTTGCATGAGACTTACAAAGTCTGTTTAAGATGCTTTAAGTGACCAAAGGGTTGAACAGTTCTCCCAAACAAGCAATGTAAGGCTTTAGAAAAAAAAATAATCAACAGCTTTTCCATCATCAAATAGCTTTATTTTCTCCATGAGATTAGGGTGGTCTCTGAAGCTCTCACCAACAACTGATCAGACCAAATCTGAAACAAATTGCTTTGTGATAATCCTTTACTGGCATTAAAGGCATTACGGTATTGGATGGAAGAGAAATTAACTAGAGCCACATAACAAAACTGGCTGCCACATCATCCTGAGTAACATTTTTATAATTTGCTGAGCAACCCATTTGTACAAGTTTATCAAGACTTATTAATTTTTTATTTGAGCTGTTGTGTGCCAGTGGAAATGATTTATACAGTTGTTTAGCCAGCTGATCTACACTATTAAGCACTATTGTTATTTTTTTCTGTTGAACTGATTTATCCTATGTAGCATTATTATTGAGATCTGCTTAATCCTTTCCTTCTAAATGGAGTCCCATTATCGGGCTTGTGGCTACATTTTTAAAATGAAGATGAATTTAAGATTGGTTGGTGTGTATAGTTCATTAGTGTTGGCCCCTTGATTTACTGTCCAAATCAATAACTTTTTATAGGATATAATGCTGCCGTTACAAACAGAATTTTCTCTATGTAAAATATTTCAAATTTAAACTGATTTAAATTTGAAATACCCATTTTTTTCATATTCAGAATCTTGGTTTAAGTCTCTTTCATTGACCTTGTTACTGTACACACACACACACACACACACACACACATGAGCACGTGTGTGTATTTCAGATATTTTTATGCAGTATGTACTGTATGGAATTAGAAAACTACTTTTTTCTGTAGACAGCACAAACCAAAATTCAGAAATGTAGCTGCAGCAGTCTGGACAGGTCATGGTCTTGCCAGACAAAAACTTGGCATCTCATAGATATTCTTGGTTTTGGTCAAAACAAATTCTGGAAGGTTGGCAAGCTTCAGACTGCAAATGTAGTACATATTGTTCCTCTGATCTGCCCACTTGCTTGCCTGTTTATTGCAATTAAACATATTCAGCTCCTTAATCCATGGCTGATGTACATACCCAATCATTATGCCAGTATATCCAGTCTGATCTGAATTCTTGATTCACTTAGATGTTTCAGATTAATTTGATAAATCAAACTGAGTGCATCCAATTAGGGAGTTGATCAGAATTGTCTATCCAATTGGTTTAATTCTGAAATTTGATTTAAATGACTTTTTATTCAAAAATAATCTTTGTTCAGGTTCTTTTGGGAATGGGGGCATATAAATGTATGATCTTATATTTCTTTAGAGAAATAAATAATCCGATATAAGATTTAGAGGCCTGTAATCTCTTGGTAGAAAGGCTAGAGTTTCATTCGTTCATTATAGAACATGAAAACAAAGAAAAATTATAGGTATCTTGCCAACTGAATTTTATTGTGTGAATTTGGTAATCTCTTACTTCATATACTGTAAAATTTCAGAGTAAGATAACATAAACTTCTAAATATCAAATTATTGGGACAGTCCTCTCCCCTAACTTAATTATTGGTCTGTATTCATGCCTTCATTTTTCATAGAATAATGGAAAGGGATTAGAAGGGCTTATCAAGTTATAAATTAACCACAAATTACTTAAGATAGTGAACACAGTAAGAATGATTGTGTTACTGCCTTTCAGTCACATTTGACAAACATCAATCTCTAACCTGGCATAGTGTGTGATTATGCTTAGCCCAATTCATTCTCCAAGACATTAACTTGCAAATGTTTATAACTTGCAAGAAAACATTATGGAATCTTCTTCTTCTCTTTTTTTTTTAAAAATGAGCATAATAAGAAACAGCTGCAAATAAGACTCCCAAATCCACTAATAGACATTAGATATTTAAACAGAAAACCATAATACTGATATTACAGATGGAAAATGGCTGATGAAAATTGACATTCGTAGGCAAAAAGTAAGCAAGCAATGCAAGATGCCATTTGAATAGACTATCTTATAGATTCTGAGGCATAATACTTAGTGTGTTACCAGCATAATTAAAGTAGAGATTGGAGATTTGGACAGAGAAAATTTTTTTCCCTATCCAATGCATCTTTCTCCAAAACAGTCAGACACAATCATAATTATTAAGAGTGTTTTCTTGGTCAGAACACATAGGTTTTAAATAGACTTCAAGTCTGGCTTTTACCATTTTAAACATAATATTATGCATCAGAAACATTTTTCTAGATGAGTCCATTGGTGGGTTATTTTGTTGCAACATCTGAAGCTTTGGTTGGGCAACTGGTTTTTGGTTACTAAATATGGATTTGTATGTTTAATTAGGAAGAGGTACTATCTTCGGCAAGGGTTCTTTCTGTTAGCCTGGATTCTATTTTATACCTGCAACCTTGCTATTAATGGGATTTATGTTTCAATAATACTGTATTCAATATACTGCAATACTTTGCTAGATGTTCTAATTGTGGAAAATCAGTTTGTGACTCTCCACTAGATTCCATCATACCAGAGATCTTCTGCAGTCTTAAAATTATTTGTATGAACTGGTTTCAGGAAGCATAATCTTGTGTATCATCTGCAGAGTTAAAGTTTTCCAATTGTAAAGCCCTGACAAATAAAGTACAGATGCATTCTCCCCCTTCCTATTTCTTTCTTTCTTTTTTTTTCTTGCCTACAGGCTTCAGCTTGCCCACTCAATTCTCTCACGTGTATCTTTGTTCCAAACATTTTTCACTACCAGTAGTTATTGAAAGCTGTTTATGTAGATATGTTGCAGGTACTAAAAACATGACATTGAACATTAGTCATATGGGGTTTTCCTCCTTTGATCAAAATCCCTTACAAAATAGGGTTGGCATGTAATTCTTGGTGTCTAGTTGTACCACCTGGAAAAATTTGCTCTGCCAATCAACAGATGCCAGACAGATTGTTCCAGTTTCTGGAGAGATGTTTCAGATAAGGAGTCAGGTTCGATAAACGGTTAAAACCTGAGCTGGCAAATTCCATCAGGTACTTTTTTGCTCTATGGGGTCTCTGTGTGTTAACTGGAAAGGCACGTGCAGCCTTAAAGATGGGTTGGACACAGCAGTGTTAAATTGAAATGATTGATGATCATTCCTTTAGGGCCTGCTCACGTCTTGGAAAAAATCTTGCAAGTTATTACAGCTATTTGCAAGTTATTAAAGGCTACGTTAGCAATTCTTCGTGGCTATTTAGTTATTAATGAAGGGGGTGGTGGTAAACACACACAGAAGTTTCAGCAGTCTTGGGTCTTTGTTTCTGATTACTTTAAGGCTTAAACAGATTTTCTTTGTTGGTACCCAGTTGTTATTTATTTGGTTTTGGTCTTTGATCTCCGTCATGCTGCCACATCATAAAAAACACGTCCCTGGTCAAGTTCTGGATTATGCAGTTCCTTTTTTCTTTTGTATGTTCACCCAGGCAAGCGGCACATACAGAACAAGACTCTTTGTTTTTGATAGAGTCCAGGTGTTTATCACTAAGACTTAACTAATGGATTTGACCGCAAACATACATACAGCATGCTGGAAATAAAAAAGTGAATGGCAAAACTGCTGGCAGGATAACTCAAAGCCTGCTTTCTAGGAACCAATTACCATGCACCATTACATAAATGGATTTCTGTAGAGATCTGAAAAATTGAACTCTTGAGTTATTGGTTCTGATGAGGATGAATCATTCCATACAAGTCACTATAACTGCAGTACTATAGAGACTTAACTGGAGTCGTGCCTCTTAGATTTGGTGATAGTAATAAGAACCAATTTGGAGAAATGGTTAAGGCACCAGCCTAGAAACTGGGAGACCAGGAGTTCTAGTCCGCCATAGGCATAATAAAGCCAGCTGGGTGACCATGGGGCAGTCACTCACTATCAGCCCTGGGAAGCAGCTAATGGCAAACCATGTCCAGAAATCTTGCCAAGAAAACTGCAGAGATGAATCCAGGCAATTGCCAGAAGTCAAAAATAGACTCAATGCCTCCCTCCTCCGAAAATTTGTACAGCCCAAGAGTAGGATTTGTCTAGGCACTGGAGATGTGTCAAGCAAGAGTTTTGTGCCAAGAAATGACAGGCTACTGTGAAAATAGTGCACAGAATGCATCTGATCCTGTTAAATTTCTGGGTAGTTATTCCAAATGCCCATTTTGTATATAGGTTTCCCTGGATCTTCTTTCGTTTAAAAAAAAAGGGGGGGGAGGATGCCTTTCAGAGGGTCCAGTTTGCACCTTTCGGAGCATCCAGTTGTATTCCAGGCACAAATGAACAGCTGCAGTTTAACTGCTGCTGAAAACCCTAACGACTTGCACCTGTCGCAAGCTCAAATTTTGGGTTGCATGTTTGGTGGTATTGGAGAAATACCCCTCCCCTTACTCCGTTCCTCCAGACTCTGCTCTTTGAATTGTTGCACGGTTGCAAAATTAGCTTGCTATATTTGCAGAGAGGGTCTTCATTTGGCATGTTCCAACGCTAGCATGTAGGAACATTAACACAGACAGTTGCCTCTGCAGAAGTGAGTAACTTGTCTCATTCTTTACTTTACCAAATCAAAGTGCAAAATGTAGCTTGGGCCAAGTGTGATCCTTGAGGAATACATTTATTTTTCTTTGGCAACAGTATGGAAGTGGCTTGGCATTACCTTGTGCAAATTCACTATGACAATTCAACTAATTTGTCAGCAAAACCTGGATTCCATGACTGATCAAGATAACCATGAGCATTTCAGACTAAGTCTTGAAATGTGGTGGGTATCTGTGAAACCTTGGCTGAAGTTTATGAAATTTATGAAGTTTTCAATCCTTCTCCTTGTCATGAGAAGAGCAAAACTTATATGGATTCCTGAAAATCTTATTCAGCAACTTCTGTCTTTGAATTTTCGTAAGAATCCCCACCCTGATTCAAACAGATCTTCCATGCTGTAAGGATAAAAACTTTTTAAACAATTGGAAAAAATAGTTTCTTTGATAGTGGGACTTTATAGTCCATATCCTAAGCTTTGCAGAAATTTCCAGTTTTCAAATACCTTATTCCACTCCCCGTTCTCCTCTCTCTCTCTCTCTCTCTCTCTCTCTCTCTCTCTCTCTCTCTCTCTCTCTCTCTCTCTCTCTCTCTCTCTCTCCCTCTCTCTCTCTCCCTCTCTTTCTTCTTCTTCTTCTTCTTCTTCTTCTTCTTCTTCTTCTTCTTCTTCTTCTTCTTCTTCTTCTTCTTCTTCTTCTTCTTCTTCTTCTTCTTCTTCTTCTTCTTCTTCTTCTTCTTCTTCTTCTTCTTCTTCTAACTTATTTTCTCTCTCTCTCTCCCTCCCTCCCCCCTCTCTCTCCCCTTCTCTTGCTAGATTAATGGCCAACTCAGAGTTACTTTTTACTAGTGATCAGGAATGCAGCCAACATTTGGTTTGATCCATCAAAAACCTAATCATGCCTCATTGAAAGAGACAGAAGTGAGCAAGGCAATTTGTTTTTCTATTGCGTTTGCTATTCTAATACTTTGCAGCACTAATAATTAATTTTTCCACATTGCTCTTACTTGGCAGTACAGTAGTTAGTAGCAGATAACAGCCAAAGCTTGTTTTCAAATGCACTTTCCTTTATCTTCAGATAATTTTCTAAAAATTCCTCCCAGGTGATATGATCGTCATTCATTTTCAGTGGCCTAAAGTAATAACATCAAAAATTTTGGAGATATTTTTTTTTAAGTGCAGCTGCTTTATCCAACATTTAATTCAGTTAGCAATATTTCAAAGTGTCATGCATGAAAGCATCTTTGTTTTGTCAGGCAGCCTTGTTTCCGAGACCATCCAGTCGTTGCAACTGTTCTAAATATTCAGTGAACATTCAATCTCCCATCTGCATTGGGCTAAAAGCTCAGGAAATGAGGACGAGTATAATCCATTTGAAAGTGTCCCCATTGGAAGAGCGTTGTAGTTGAATATGCAGCTCAAGATATATAAAAGCCCTATCTGTTCTTTATAGTGAGTGTTCAAAAAGACAATAGGCTGGCGCAAACTGGATTAACCCTACAGTACTTTTCCAAACATTTTAAAGAGATTTCAGCCCACTAGCTAAATATCACATAATTTGTGTTCCTTCCAACCCTACCAACATTTGAAAGAAGTTATGTAACATGGCTATACACTCCATCCAACTGCCTTTTCAGGTGCCCACCTGTTTCTATAGCAGCAGAAAACTCTTTGCAAATAGAATATGAGGCCAAATTTGATGTGGAAGAGAAGCTAGCAAAACCAAAATCAGGTCTGAAAATGGATCATATCCAACGAGGGCTGAAGAGAAATTGCACAAATCCCCCCCCCAATGTATTCTGCTGGCAAAGAGAGTTGGGCAGTAGCTTGGACGGCTGCCAGCTTGACCATTTGAAGCTCCTTCCTTTTCCTTTCTTAGTCCTGTGACCCAAAGTAGATCTATCATTAAGAGGCTGGAAAGTATTCCACAGGCCATGCTTTCTGCATGTTTTTGGAAAAATGCTTGGATAATCTGAGCATTGTGGAAGCTGGATTCAGGTCAGAGCAGTGTTTCCACCCAGGCTAATGGGAGCACTGAATTCCTTTGAGGGCTAAGGACTTTTTTGATGCTTGTGATGAGAGCCATTTAGCTTGCCCATCCCGACTTTGGAATGATTAATTTTTTTTTCTTTCACAAATGTTATTTTTAATTTACAACCGAAAAGAAATGCATTATTTTTCTCTAATAGAATCTAATCTTTAGATTGAATATGTCTTCCTTGTCACAATTGTGTTAAAACTCCAAGTGAGGGGTTCTATTTATTATTTATTCATTTATTATTTATTTAATTTCTATGCCGCCCTATTCCGGAGAACTCAGGGCGGCTCACAACATGATAGAAATTACAATAAAATACATAAATATAAAAACCCTTAGTTAAAAAAGAAACCAATCATTCCACAAACATACACACAAACATACACTGGCTAGGGGCAAGGTGTTAGCTGCCCCAGGCCTGCCTGCAAAAGTATGTTTTAAGCAATTTACGAAAGGCGGAGAGGGTGGGGGCGACACGGATCTCCGGGGGAAGTTGGTTCCAGAGGGCCAGGGCCGCAACAGAGAAGGCTCTTCCCCTAGGCCCCGCCAGGCGACACTGTCTGGCTGACGGGACCTGGAATGATTAATTTTTTAAAAAGTCTTTCGTAGGTTCATGTAAACAGGTGTGACTTCAGCTATTCAGTAGATCAGGGGTTCTCAACCTTGGCAACTTTAAGACTTGTGGACTTCAACTCCCAGAATTCCTCAGCCAGCTTTAAAGTTGCCAAGGTTGAGAACCCCTGCAGTAGATAAATACTGACCTACACAACTTAAAAGGACCTATAGGAGAATCTTTGAAGATCTATCAAGCATCAAGCACATGCCCATCTTTAAGATGCAGTATGGGTATGTTTCTTTTCCCATCACAGACTTCTTATGTCACTCTTCCAAATTAAGGAAACTCTTATTTCAGAAATAAAGTACATTTCTGAAATACAAAAACCTGCCACACATTACACAATTATTTTGTCAAAAAACAATTCGATTAAATTTTTCTAGTTACTCTTTGGATACCTTATAAAGTCCTTAAACTAAAAGGGAAGAGTTAGGAATATGGATCAGGATTTTCATTTAATTTGCCATTTAATTGTAACTGTTGATTAGTCTAGATTTACAATCTGTGGCTGTCTAGGATAAAGGAATCTGCCTAAATACTCATGAAGAATTGGATTGGCAGAAATGTTGCATGCACAAATGTCTTATAAGGGAACATTGTTTAATGACAATAAATGCTTGTAATTTAGAACTTGACTCAGTCATAGGATAAACAGAATGATCCCAAAGGGGAACATAACATACCACAATAGATTTAATTTGGGGGATATTTTTCTCTCTCTGAGTGTGTGGGCTTTCCAGATCATTCTGTTGTCAGTCTGCACTTAACTATTCCAACAGCAGAGCAAACATGAGGTTGTTGCATGCATTTCCATTTTGTGCTCCAATGCTGCAGCAGAAAACATAAGAAGATCACATTCAGGCTGATCACAGCTCTGGCCCATAGGTAGAAGGAATTTAATCCTTTTCCTAGCTCCTACTTACATGTATTTGGCAGGCAAATGCTGCCATTTACAGAAGACCTACCCATAAAACATGTGCATATGTCCTGAGAACTGAAGGTAGATATGATATGGATCCAGCTGCATCTCATAAAGCTCCCTAGGTTTGCAGCCAACTCTTTTTGATGTCTCCCTATTCTTTCAAGATGGTACTCAGAAAGCAAGTGAAAGATTGGGATATGGCCAACTGTATAAGGCAAATGTTTTTAGAATTAGTGAAAAACCTTGGCTTCATCTGTTAGTTTGATTTATACATACATATCTGTACACCCCACAAGCAATTTCTCTTCCTTTGTTCCTAGTGTTAGTTTTGGATTATATTCTTCCTTTACGGTTTATAAATTCTATAAAATGAATAGAAGCATGCAAAAGAGACTGCTTTGGTAAGTTTGGAGCCTTTCCTGCTATTATAAACATTTGCCTATTTTTCCATTCAGGATAAACGATCCCATTTCCACCTGAAGGACAGTGATAAAAAACTCTACATCAGCGGTTCTCAACCTGTGGGTCGCGACTCCATTTGGGGTCGAACGACCATTTCACGGGGGTCACCAAACAATGCAGTCCGCCATTTTTTCCCCCTTAGCTGTGCTACTCCCTCTTATTCTATTGGCTTTTGAAAGCCAATAGAATAGACTCTCTTGAATAGAGTCTAATTCTATTGGCTTTCAAAAGCCAATAGGAATTGTCCAGGCTGTCTCTGCCCTGCTGAGCCCGCCAAAAGTCCCAATCTGCAAACGGTGCTGCAAGTTGTCTGCAGCGAAGGCGAGCTGTCTGGAAGTTTCCACCCCTCCCTGCTGAGCAACTACTAAAAATGTAAGTAAAAGAGGGCCAGGGGTGGGAGGTGGGAGGCCGGCAGGTGCAGGGAGGGTTGCTGGCACGCATGGGGCCCGGCAGGTGCCTTACCTCCCTTGGGCTGGGCCAGCTGGTGGCCCAGCCAGTGGTCGACCTGCGCCTTTGCTGCCCCTTGCCAGCTACGCCTTGGCCGGCACAGGGGGTGGCACCATGCATGTGTGGCGCTCCCGGGCAGGGAAAGTCCTCGACTTACGACCGGCTGGGGTCCTCGACTTACGACCGGTTGTGTAGTCCTCGACTTACGACCGGTTGGGGTCGTGGCATTAAAAAGGTTGAGAACCACTGCTCTACATGCTTTCTTAGACAAAGTGGAGATAAGGTATCCCTGACCAGTGGTACATACTGTTTTGAGTCAACTTTTATACCCAATGATTACATGAATATATCTGTTGTTTGTCTGTTTTTCTTAGCAACAATATAGAGTTGGCTTGCCACTGCCGCCTTCTTGTTCAACAAATCACGGTTTCAAAATTTCTTTGTGTTTTATGTGAACATAGCCAGTGTGTGTCCATCAAGAGCCCCATTGCTGTATCATCTGGAAGATCCTAGAACTTTTTCATTACCACCCACTTTGTTACTTTGTCTGCAAAAGACACAATGATTCAGCTCAGAAATTTAACTGGCCCCTATCTACAGGATTGTTCTTAGCCATTTATCTAATTAAACAGGAGAGGGTAACAATTCATTCCTGGAATACTAGTCAATTTCACTCATCTGTATCTAGTACATCTTTAATCTTAGCCAGGAATGCCTGATTAGAAGAGGTTGCTTAATTCTCATGTGGAATTCAACTGGGCTGCAAGTATTGTAAACAAAAGGGTTTTTCAGATGTGGTTGGGAACTTTTGAAGTGGCTGTTTTTGAGAGAGGACAGTTGCACGGACAGAAAATGTATAGTTACCCAACATCTACAACATTTGTATTTGTTTTAGCTGAACTTATTTATGGATTATTTAGCTTATTTTTTTTTCTTTTTCCTGAAAGTTGAAACAATGTGATATAATGAAATGGGCTTAAAAAAAAAAAGACAAGAGGATAATAATATGCCATTTGCAATAGAATCTATATAGTTAGGAACAGTTGAGTTTGCATTTGCATTTTCCTAGCACCCATGTTTACCAATAGAGTAAGAGTATTCTAGAGAGGAGCTATACCTGAAAAATTAGTAAGTTTCATTCAGAATGTTTTCCCTATGGCACGAGAAATGAGGAACATAGAAAAATCAAAGGGGTAATAAACAAATAAGATGCTTGACAACCTGTTTCAAAAATTTAATTGTGGAACAAAATATTAGACATTCAAGATCATTTGATTATTTCATTTATTCTGATGTAGAGTTTATTTTGATTTATTCTGAAATAAATTTAATGACTCTTGGGTAGCATTTTGTAAGGACTTCAGGATTAATTTTCTGTATGTATCTTTTTCATAATACAGCTTCTGCTGTTTCCCTATACTTTACAAAGCATGGTTTTGATTACGCTGGATCCTTATTGTTGCATGTTTAGCCTGGGAAAATTCTATCCAAACTACCCAAAAATTCTTTAAAAAAAAAAAAATCTAGTGCTTTCGAGTTCTTTGAATGTTTTTCTGCCCCTGCTTGCTTTTTGTCATGCTTGAAAAACTATGAATGGACAAAATATGTATGATTTGGGAGACATGTGATTAGATGTCCCATTTAAAACAAAATAAATAAATAAAATTTAGGAGTAGGAATGTGTTCTGATTTGGCATAGACTCTGAACCAATCACAGACTGGCATAAATTCAGGTGGTTTCTAAGATATTTGAAGCATGACAGACTTGTCTAACTTGTCCTGTCTCCGGTTAAAAACTATCTATGATGTTCAGTCTCTAATGTTTAATTTGAAATCTCTGTTTTCTAACATGGGTGCAAAGTTAGTCAACCAGTATTTAGATGTATATCCTACCTTTCCTTTAAAACCATAAGGTGACATTAGCACTGTTCTCTCTTCCTATTTTTCCATTCAATGACAGCCCTGTGAGGTAATATGGCCAGACAAAAAGCAACAGGCCCAAAGTTACCTTGTGAACCTTTGCAGATAAGAGTGGCCTGAACCAGTCAACTGTTACCCACATTGTGACTCTATTCTATCCTGCATGGTTACAATATATTGTTCTTAAGCTCAGAGAGTGGAAATCCAGTTGTTCCAAATAATGTTCTAAATTTGGGGATCTTGTCTTCTTGGAATAACAAAGTTAGTTGGGATGTTTTCCAGGTTTGGTATCCAGTCATAAGAGGTTTGCATAGTTATATTTCAAACTAACTCTTGGGAGCTCCGGGCATGATAAGGACAGCAGGATGGGCTCCAAGTCATTCTGCTGATCTAAAAACTTTGCTCAAAGTTCCCATTAGCCCTTATAGGGAGAAAGTATAGATACCCATATACTGCTAGCTTCACTACTCCATTTTTGTTTAAGAAGGGAAGGAAATCTCATCTCCTTCTGCATTAAGCTTTTTTTTTTTTTAACGAGAGAACAAGATTATACCTGTTTTGGGCCAGTAATGACAATTCTATGTAATCTTTCTTGAGTAGTTAATAGTTTCTAACGAAGTTTAGTGGGTTTTTGAGCTTCTAAATTTATTCATCATAACTACTGAATATGTTCCAGTCTAGAAGGGTTTCGGTGTTCATATAGAAATCTGTGCTTTGCTATTAAATTTAATATTATATAAGATGTCCCATTATATAAGATGTCCTGTATAAAGTAAAAGAAACCCATGTCATATGTCTAGGGAAACAAAATTGATCAGGAATCAAAGGAAGTGTCTCTCTCCCCCCAGTGCTTTTTTGTTGTTGTTACAATGATTGGAAGACTTGTGAAAAGAGTTTCACACAACTAGTGGAGCTTTCACAGTGTTGTCAAATGGTACATTTAAGGAAAGAAACTTCCAAAACTAGTTTGTAATGGGACATTGGAGGATGCTGCTCATAATGTTATAAGACATTTAAGGTATAAGGAAGAAAAACCATCACTGGGTATGGCTTCTCATAACTCTTGGATCCTAGTCCCCAATTCCTTCAGTTGTTTTCCCATTTTTGGTTCAATGAATGAGAGTAGCTGAATGAGACACTGGATGAAAATTGCCAACCTTGAGAAATAAAGAAGATTGGTTTGTAGACATTTTAAATATGGAGTATCATTTTTTTTTTAATTTTTAAGTCATTCTTCATTTAAATAAACTGCCTAGCATCGATTAAAAATAGCTATGTTTAATGAGATTAAACTGTATTTTTACATCTTTGCAAACATTATGAAGCAAGAACCTTAATCCAGGTTTAAAGTCAGCCCTTCAAAATAACCATAAAAATCTTCCCAATGCTTGTTGTGGATTTTGGACAAGACTACTAAAACATATTTATATAATCACATGCCAAGAAGTTCTCAAATATTAAAAGAACTTGGTTTTCCTTTCTAAGGAAAAAAAAAAAGGACCAAATGCTGTAAAATGAAACTATTGCTTGTAAATGAAACAACTCAGAGCCAAGGTTTAACTTCATACTTAGTAGCCAGGGATCTCTTTTTAAAAAAATTATCCACACATGAGTGTGTTCCTGCTATGCACAGGGAACCATCAGATTTCTTCTGAAACACTCTTGATGACATAGGAAAGTGCTTTTTAACTGTTGTTGAGTTGCCAGGCAGTGAGGAATCCTTGAGAAAAGCCAGGTGAGATCCAGAAACCTCTTAATAGATGTGTGTGCTATAAAAGTATGTCAACGTCAGGATCATGGCCTGGTCTGTTTTGAGGTGTTCTGCTGTGGAAGTCTCATTTGTGAGAATGGGTCTTTTTAGAAGCTTGGAAGATTTGCACAATTTTTCATGTGCCACTGTGTGTGTCTTTTAATTTTTAAATGGATTAATACTTTAAATAAAGATGAGGTGTTATATGCAAAAGTTGGAAAAAGTTACAGGGAAGATTTGGAATAAGTGTGACCTGGAAAATGTTTTTCATATACAGACAGAAAGACACACCCACGGAAGAAAAGGGGGCTTCTAAGCTGTTATTAAACACATTAATATATTTTGGGAACTAAGTGGAAATGTACACGCAAATTTGCTTGTGCTTTCCGATTCTCATACTTAAGACTTGCAATTGGCTCCTAATTTCTCTGCCACATGTACCTGCAAATACATCAAAGCTATGCATCATATCCGTAGCAGTTAGTATTCCCTCCTTATGTTTTTTTCCCCTGTAAGAATTCTTTTTCATATTATATAAATCTTTGGAGCTACAAACAATGCTATGAGCAAGATTTTTTTTGAAAAAAAAAACCCTTTACATTAGACTGTTATGTTGCCTCTCTTTAAGAATTAGATCTGATGTGTCATTTTAAGTCACAGTTCATGGAGCGCAGCTCTGACTGGCATTCCTGCCTTTTCTTGTCTTGATAAGCTGCTAGAAGTTTAAGCAGAAATAGTTTTTAAAAACGGAGCTGCTGTTTTGATTAGCCAAAGTAGCTAAGCCAAACCTGACAATAACGCATGTGCTTTAGATTTCCCTGGTTCGAGGCACTGTTTACTCTGGCAGCTCTATCATTAAGCGAAGCTTTTTCCCCCCTCAGAGCTGTTACATGGTAGACTGATATTGGCTGACCCTGAAGCAAAAATATGAAAACAGCACATTTATTTTCTCCCTAATGCTGAACACACATGCAATGAGGCATACTTTGGTCTAACTTGGACTTTTTCCCCCCCAAAATCACAATCTTTCTTTCTTTCTTTCTTTCTTTCTTTCTTTCTTTCTTTCTTTCTTTCTTTCTTTCTTTCTTTCTTTCTTTCTTTCTTTCTTTCTTTCTTTCTTTCTTTCCTTTCTATCCTTCCTTTCTTCCTTTTTCCTTCTCTTTCTTTCTTTCTTTTTCTTTTTTCTTTCTTTCTTTCTCTTTTGCTTTCTCTTCCTTTTTTCTCTTTCTCTTTCTTTCTCTTTCTTTCCTTCCTCTTCCTCTTTCTCTTTTTTCTGTAAATGTGGAAAATGAATTTTCTCCAAGGGCAAAAATTAGCTCACGTACAGCAAACACAAGCAAAGTTTTTGAAGCCTAAGTTTAAACTGCAATGGTGATTTGGATCCAAATATAGGTTGTCCTCACTGAAAAATGTTAAAACAAATCCACTGATACTGTTCCATTTGCAGACTTCCACAAGCAGCTGTTCCATATAATATTGGCTTCTATGCATCTGCTCTTAAGAAATGACTAAATTCAGCAGCTGAATTAGAAGGATTCAACTGCTGGAAACCAGCAACCAAAATTGTTAATGAATCAAAGAATTTTTAGAAAGTCAAAATTTCCTGCTTTAGCTTTACGTGTTTGGTCTACCTGTTGCTACTCCCACTGCAAAATTAATAGTTTCAATAAGCTCACACTTACAGCTTCCAAAAATGCATCATTCACAAGCTGCTGATAGTGCTAGTGATAAAATTTTAAGAAACAATGGTCACAGGTACGAAGTGACAGATAGTACATGAGTTCTTATGTGAACTCATAACGATTGAAGATCAACTCTCCATATAATTGAACCTAATCTATCGTTTTATGCATTGGTAACTAAATAATGAAAATCAATTTAAGAAAAGCCTGATGAGATATCAACTGAAACATGATCCTACACTGTTGCTGCTCTTTTGGGTTACTTGCTACCCTGTACCATCTGTAGGGCTGACACTAATCAACAACATTCCCCCCTCCTCCAGGGTGAGGAACCAAGCTAGGCCAAATAGATTTTAAAAAATAGAAAATATATTTTATAAAATCCATGTATGATTTTTAAGAATCAAAATCAGCATTTTGATTTATATCCATAAGGATTGTAAGAAATCAGTGCAGAGAATATAATCCAGTGTGGGAATGCCAAGAGCTTCATAGGAACAGAGAGCTTCTAAGATCAAAGTTCAATCTTTAAATGGCCAACCAGATTTCTGCCAGAAGCACATTAAAAAGACATGAGCACCAAACTCTTGCATATATTCAGTATTCAGGCACTGATATCCAAAATAACCTATAAACACTGACTGGTAGCCACTTTCCCATACATGATTTCTCTCTGGAACCTTCTCTATACATTTGGCTAAACCATTTTTAAAGATGCCTGAAAGGGTACTAAATCCTACATTTTCCTTATGTCAGAAACCTGGTGTAGAAGAAGATGGCCTACACCATAATGCAGGAGTGTCAGACTACTGGCCCGTGAGCCGGACACATCACGTGGAAGCCATGCCCACCCCATTGCCGACAATGGCAAAACCGGCCCCATATGTTGCACGACATCACATGACGTCATGAGTTTGACATGACTGCTGTAATGCATTTCCAAAGTGATCAGAAGTTCATTTTCAAAAAAATCCTTGTAAATATAAATATAAAAGTAAGCCACATCTTAGAAGATTAGATCCTGTCTTATCTGATCCATGCTGCTATTCCCCATCCAAATATCTGTGCCTTGTTCAGGTCCAACAAGCACTTTTTTGTCATCCCTTTTCTGGTCTTCATAGTTATGCCAACTGTTTATTTGGTACTGGACCCTGCTAGATCATTCAGGCCATTTCAGGCTGTTGGTATGTGCCCTGTTCATGTTTTATTCTGATCCCCAGAATCACTAGCCATCTCAGCATGGACCTAGCCTGTGGATTCTTGCATTAGTGCAGGGCTAGAGCCATATATTATAGGCCAATGAAACGAACTTTCCAGAATGGTAGAAAAAAACGCAGAAGAGAATCAGAATGTCAATGCGGACCTATCCTCCATCCACCATTTTATTTGTCTTGTTGGCACCTACTCAGCCAATCCTCTGACCAGGCATAAAACATGCAGTGGTTATAGAAAAGTGGTCAGGTTTGTTTGAGGGAAAAATTGTAGAGGAGAAGCAACTAGGTGGTAGAAGGATGGCGCATCTGTCTCTATATTGCTATTGGATGACAAATATGCTGTGGGTTAATAGGCCGCAGTTTAAACTTTGAAATACATCCATATCTTCTTGTCCAGACCTTGTCATTTTATGTGGGGTATTTAACTGATATAATTTAGTCCCCTTTGAGGGTTCCAGTCTCTCTCAAGTCGGTCACAAGATAAAAACAATGCAACAATATCAAGCTGTTTTTATTTGGAGAGAATCATTACCAAATTTCTACAAAAATTCCTAGTTGATTTCCAAACTTAGTTAATAGTGCTGGTATTATGCCCTTAATGACTTTGGATCATAGTAACCAATGGAAGCCTTTCCCCCAGTGAGCCTGCCTGTTTTTTGGGTGGTGTTTTTCTTGCTGAGGTGTGATTAATGGCTGCTTGGCAAAGTGACCCTCACTCGCAGACCCTTTGTTTCATTTCCAGTAAAGTATATTAGCATCTATTTTACTAATTTTCCAAGGCCAGACAAAGATTAAGTTGTGTTCCCGGGCCTTTTAAGTAGTTAATATTTAGATTTGTATGCAGTGATGAATTTGTTCATGGACGGCCCGCTGGATGTCTACAATTTTATTGTTTTCATTTTGCATTTTATGTCACCTTTTTCAGTTTTTAAAATGTTTAATTTGTTTTTTAGTGTGAATGTGTAAGCATCCCCGAGAAAAGTGTTTGAAAGAGTGACTTCCAAATGTAGATTAGATAGACATAGATATATAGATAGATATTAGATAGAAAGATCAACAGACATGTAGAAGAATTTCAACCGTGTAGTTCAACATGGCAGAAAGCCAGTGGATGTTAATCGACTGAATAATGGAAATGTTTCCATTGAGTCATTTGAGAAGATATGCTTCTTCAGCTTAATTGGGTTGGTAGTATCCAGTGTTGGCTTTTTCTACTTCTCATCAGCTGCATCAGAGAAGAAAAAGGTTAAAAGAGAAACATGGCACACTGAGCATGAATTTAGAAGACAGAAATTTGGCTCAGCTCTTTCCTGCTCTTGAACTTCTGCTAAGCATGTGATGAAAGAGAGTTTTCAAATGTGCCAGTTGTGGAAAGGTTAATAAAATAAAACAAAAGTAATTCAGGACATTAATGCTTCAAACTTTGTTGATTTTCTGATTAAAAATAACAAGTTGCAAAGGCCACGATTGTTAAGAATTCACCCTTTTAATTTCTGTTTTTGTACTGTTATTTTTGTAGCTTGGGGCTGCCTTCTTGGTCAATATTTTTAGTTGGAACTATGCAAAGCCCATACTGCAAACAATAGTTATTCCCATAAAGACTAATACAAAAAAAGAACTCATGAACTTTTACCAAAAGGGGGAAATCCAGTAGACATAATGGGCCATGAATGATTTGTGGTGAGTCTTCTCTTCTAAAAAAGCAGGGATCAGATTTTTCTATCTTTGCTAGATTAATTATGCCAGTTTTGTCCAATATGAATTTGGCTATATTAGTTAAGAATTATGAAAGCTGTAACCTCAGGTTGAGGAAGACATAGTGAAATTATCATGGAGAATTGTGACTCTCAAAATATTAATATTATTGATAATGTTCACATTTCTGAGCTAATTTCAAGCTAATTTCTAAAGAAAATAATATTTTTTTTATCCCAAAGTAAGCAGTGTGAAAATGGAAGTAGGCATTGATTATCCCTCAACATTCTGTGTGGATGCTGGAGGTACTGCTTCATAATTCTGGACAGCAAGGCTGGCATTCATAACTTCCTGACCTTTATATACAAACTGGTCTAAGTAATAGAGTGATTGATGTAGAGAAAAAAAAAAGCTGGCTACCAGATTGGAAAAAGGACTATCTCTTTACTTTGTTAATGTTCCTTGGGTATAAATTTTTCTAACTATAAATTGCTACTTTTGATCTTCTTTTATTTGTTCTGTTTGACCAAACTTCCTCAACCCATTTCTTTCATGTGCTCACTTACTTTTGGGTTCAGTCTATGTTCATTCAGCACCCGTTCTTCTTGACTTTGTCACTTCTGGTTATACAAACATATTTCTTATGTAGCCATTTTAGCTTACTTTTAAGACTTCTATCAATGTAACCACCTTCACTTCCATATAACATAGTGAGCAGGAGCATGTTCTTCCTATATTCAGCCATATTTTTTGCAAACATACTTTCTTCATAAGAGATAAGATGCTCCCATTACCTTTATATCGGCATTTGCACATCTTCCTCCATTTTGCCAATCTGAGAAATATTCCACCAAGATACACATATTCATAAACTTGGTTTTTAGGGTTTATTTCCCATTTATGCAGAACTAGCAAGTGTAAATTCTATTTTCTCCATAAAGCACAATTATAGAACCTTGATCTTTGATATATTATTTTTCAGATCAATACAGGTAAGTCCTTGAGTTACGAATGTAATGTAATAGAGCCTTTCGTAATTCGAAAATTCATGGGAGTGAATCTTGTACCTTGAACACAATTCACTCCCTACTTTCACCCTCACATTCGTTAGTCGAATGTATGGTCGAATGTGCAATTTGTTAACAGTGCATGAGGTATCTCAGGGTGGGGAAGGCCATGGAGGATCTAGTGATGGAACAGGCCTCGAAGGCCTCCCTGATCACTAAGATGCTTACCCCTCCTTTCCTGCCATGCCGGACTCACCTTGAAAAGATCCATCTCCTTCTGCCGTGGTTCCTGTTGCCGTCCAGATCTGAGGCTTCAATTTCTGCGTGCCTCCAGATGCTGGATCCAGGCATCAGAGGCCTTTTCCAGGCCGCTGCTACCTGGAATTTGAGGTTGGAGGATGCTTCCACAGCCCTCCAGAGGCCCGATCCAGGCATAGGAGGCCTTTTCCAGGCTGCTGGCCCCCAGATCTGAGGCCAGGGTATGCTTCTGCAGCCCCCTGGAAGCCCCATCTGGTGTCGGAGGCCTTTTCCAGGCCACTGCCACCCGGAATTGAGACTGGGGAATGCTTCCATGTGCCTCCAGAGGCCTGTTTCCAGGCAGCAGCTGCCTGGAAAAGGCCTCCAATGCCCAGATTGGATCTCTGGAGGCTGCAGAAGCATCTCCCGGCCTCAGATCTGGGTGGCAACGACCTGGAAAAGGCCTCCAATGCCCAGATCCATCCTCCAGAGGCACGCAGAAGCCTAAAGTACCATGAGATCTTATGTCACTATTCTCACGTGATCTTGCATTACTTTAGGCCTCCATTCTCTGTGAATGAACCAAAGGCCTGGAGAAGCGAAGAAAGCGAAGGATCTCGATCTTTGCAGGGTGATTATTGAAGGACTAGTGTCTAGGGAGACCCAGGTTGGGGCGGGGGGAGAGGGGATAACCAGGGTGAATGTTGCAGTGTCACTTCGGTCATTCATAAGAGTGAACAACTGCCGTGGTGTGGCAACATTGTAAATTTGGAACTTGCTCGTAAGCACTAGGGGGTGCTTATCGCATAACTTTGAATGTTCACTTTAATCCTAATATAATATAACAACAGTAATCATGGATACATAAATGTTACTACAACTCTGTTTTTAAACAGTAGATTGAACCTGCAAAATCATATAGTCCAGTTCAGTTAATCCATAGAGAGCATTCTAACCTATTGCATTTGTGTATGGTTTGCTTGCTGCACAGTAGCAGATAGAAAAGTGCTCCAGAGGATCATTGCCATCGCCCAGAGGATTATTGGCTGCCCCCCCCGAATGAACTGTATAATTCCTGTTGTCTTAGGAAAGCTCAAAATATTCTTAAAGACTCACCTCATCCCAGATATTTTTTTAATCTATTACCACCTGGCAGACGGTACAGGATAATAAAAACAAAGCTGAAAAATAGTTTTTATCCCAGAGATGCAACTATATTAAATACCACTGTATAGTACAATACTGAAGTGCAATACTAGGGGCAGCACAATGGTGGATAGAATGTAAAGGATGTGTGTATATAATGAACTCATTTGTGGTTTTTACTTGTGTGTAGTGTGCACTGTGGACAGCACTTAATTTCATTGTGAGTTACACAATGACAATAAGGATATTCTATTCTATTCTATTCTATTCTATTCTATTCTATTCTATTCTATTCTATTCTATTCTATTCTATTCTATTCTATTCTATTCTATTCTATTCTATTCTATTCTATTCTATTCTATTCCATTCTATTCCTTTTGCAGAAAAAATGCCAGTGCAAAGGATGAGAGTTAGTACATTTCATCAAGCAGACTTCGACATTTTGTACAGAAGGAACATATGGCCATATTTGGACCAACATTTCAAGCATGATAAATCCAAAATTTCTGATAGGCAGACAAGTTCCTAGGTTGGGGAATTTAATTTAGCAACACATCAACATCATTAAAAGTTGTTTTAAAGATTCCTTTAAGGAAATGATTGGTCAAGTTAAGATAGGCAAGAAAATGGTAAATGAGTACCTGTCCAGCTTAGACGAGTTCAAATCACCAGGACCAGATGGATTACACCCCAAGGTTCTCAAGGAACTGGCAGATGTGATCTCAGAATCACTGAACTACCGTATATTTTTCAAAGATTCTGGAGCACTGGGGAACTACCAGAGGACTGGAAAAGAGCTGATGTAGTTCCCATCTTCAAAAAAGGGGAAAAAATAGATCCAGGAAACTACAGACCTATCAGCCTGACCTCAATACTTGAGAAGATTCTGGAAAAGATAATCAAACAATGAATCAGCGAACACCTACAGGCAAACAAAGTCATTACTAAAAGCCAACGTGGGTTTGTCAAAAACAGATCATGCCAGACAAATCTTACTGTATTCTTTGACCAAGTGACAAAATTAGTGGACCAGAGGAATACTGTGGATATAATTTACTCCAAGTAAATTAACTTCAGTAAGGCATTTGATAAAGTAGATCACAACCTACTACTTGATAAGATAGAAAAATGTGGGTTAGACAGTATCACCACCAGATGGATTCGTAGCTGGCTGACCAGCTGTACTCAGTGTGTGGTCCTCAATGGAACTGCATCTACATGGAGGGAAGTGTGTAGTGGGGTGCCCCAGGGCTCTGTTCTAGCCCCAGTGCTCTTCAACATCTTCATCAACAATTTGGATAAGGGGATAGATGGGGAATTCATCAAATTTGCAGACAACATCAAGCTGGCAGGAATAGCCAACACTCCAGAAGATAGACTTAAGATACAGGAGGATCTGGACAGACTTGAACATTGGGCACTATCTAACAAAATGAAATTCAATGGTGAAAAAAGGAAGGTTCAACATTTAGACAAGAAAAACCAAATGTACAGGTATAGTATAGGTGGTTCCTTGCTCAATAATAGTAGCTGTGAGAGGGATCTTGGAGTCCTAGTGGACAATCATTTAAATATGAGCCAGCAGTGTACTGCAGCTGCCAAAAAAGCCAACACAGTGCTAGGCTGCATTAACAGAGGAATAGAATCAAGATCATGTGAAGTGTTAATACCACTTTACAATGCCTTGGTAAGGCCACACTTGGAATACTGCATCCAGTTTTGGTCACCACGATGTAAAAAAGATGTTGAGACTCTAGAAAGAGTACAGAGAAGAGCAACAAAGATGATTAGGGGACTGGAGGCTAAAACATATAAGGAACGGTTGCTGAAATTGGGTATGTCTAGTTTAATGAAGAGAAGGACAATGGGGGACATGATAGCAGTGTTCCAATATCTCAGGGGTTGCCACAAAGAAGAGGGAATCAAGCTATTCTCCAAAGCGCCTGAAGGCAGGACAATTTGGCTTATAATACTACACAATAAATACCAAGTTCATTCCCATATAAAGCTGTTAATGTTAATCTGTCCAGTGGTTATATTTTAAAATCAAGAAAATTGCTTTCTTCTCAGTTATCATCTACTAATCACAATCTTATAGGCACAACCTTAGAATCTGACCATTTCATACCATTTAAATAATTAAATTATCAGTTTATTTATTAAATAAACATGAAATTAGCTTTATCAATCGTCTTAAAATATTACCAATCTTGAGGGCATGTTCATCCCTACATTTGTTCTTTTCTAAGGTTCATGGGTACTTTCAGTCATAAAGTATAATAAAGTATTATACTAATTCCCCCACACCATAAATCTTTGTTACAAAGTTTTAATATTCTTATCTATCAAATAGGATATTTTCCTAGGAATTAATAAATAATACTAATAATAAATCCTTGATAAACTGTGGGCATCTTCTGGCATCTTCTTTAACAGAATAGTGTTAAATTTACAAAGGTCAATTGTGGGTCCTATAAATGCTATGACAATTCATTCAGTGGTCAGTAAAATACATTACAATTTTATCCTTTGATTCTGTCAAATACGGCTGAGTGTGTGGGTCATAAAAAGACATATTTCTGTTATAGGACGGCAGACAGATAATTTAAACACTCTGCAATTCAAAGAGATTTCAAGGTAGTTGTAAAATACTTCTTTAAGGAGAGAAAAGTATTTCATTTATTTGAGTTTAACATTTAAAAACAAATAAAAAAGAGCCAGGCATATTTCCTCCCTCATATTATAGAAAATAAGATAAACGAGATTAAATTTGATACTTAGAGAGAGGGAAAAATGCACGGCTTCTGGCCAGCTCTAAAGCTGATTCCCTCCACGCCTCCTCTTTTATTTACCCTTAAAACCTGCTGTTGATCCCTGCCAAAGTAGAAGTGTAGTAACGTACTACAGATTTTGCTTTCAGTTAGGACTGAAAGAAAGAAAGAGAGAACCCACAAATGAAAGAAACTCTTTAATCAGATAATTGACCAACTTGTAATCTTAGCTCTTTTGTGACACAGCAGTTGGATTTTTTTTTCTCAATTTCCCTTCCATTTGGACACTTATAGAGCTCCTCTGTCTCATGAGTCTCCAGGGAAGTTTCCCAGACATTTTGAAGTCCTGAAAAAAGGGCAAACTCTTAGACAGAATGATTACCTGTGGACACACAGATGGCACCACTACAGGTATTCAAGCTACCCATCAGGGGAAGGAATTGAGCCATTATGTGTAGTGCATCAAATCTGACAGCAAAAAAAGTCCTTCTAAAGGTACAAGAACACTAGCCTGCTAATCTTTAATGCGGCTATGTTTTTTGCCAGAATCACATGATTTTCAGGAGAGTCATATGCACTCTAATACTTCTGGTTAGGGCTATGTGATTATATTTGCGCATTCTAAAGGTTACTTTAGTCCTGACTCTTCATCATCATTTGATGCATTATCCTCATCTTTTAGCTTCCCCCCCCTCTTAATCTGCAAAAATAATTATGCACCATCAAGTTTCCAAAGAAAACTTGTAATGGCTTAAGAAAGTATTCACTCAGAATTTACAAACAATTTAGTGATAATAGATGGCCAGTTAGAATTTCCTTTCTTTTATCCACAGAAAATAGCTAGACTGCATCATCCTATTCAGACTTATCTACATATGTGAACTTTAGAATTACTGAACATCAGTGCTTATGAATAATATTTGCAACACAGACCACTGCATGACATGAATGTCACATATAATCTGAAATGGATCACTAGGACAACTGATGTGTGGGTCCTACTGTATGCAAACATGGTATCCCTTTTATAATGTAAAATGCCTCTTATTCTTTTTAAGGGGAAGAGCAAGAAAGCTTGTGGGTTGCTCCTTGAGAAATCTTTCCAGTAAAACATAGACCAACAAACTGTGGTTTAATAAATTATTTGAACTTGGCAGATATGAATGCCTTAGTAAAACACAAAATCATTTTTCCGCAGATGCCTCAATTTTCCCTAGTCAGAATTTTTATGCCTTATTCATATGTTCAGCGTGTATACAATGAGTGAACATTATGAGAATGCCCCTCCTTTAGGAAACAGTTAAATGCTTCTTACTGTACTATGAAAATTTCCTCCAACCTTCTTCAATGTGATACGTCCATGTAGATAGAGTCAGGATGATATCAACTAGAATCAAATACTGTGTATCTGCTTTAAGGAAATGGAAAAGCTTTCTCCACTTGTTTTTGCTAGACGGAACTTGTAAGGTGGGCATCCCTCGGATCCTTTCTATTAAGCAACATCATCTCAGGGGATCAGAAGTCATGACTTCTATGTCACCCCTGTATCCTGTGGAAAAACATGTTAAACATCTGACCATTTGCTCTGGCATTTGGGTCTAGACAATTAGGTAAGCCTTGTTGTTAGCTTGTTTGGTTGCAGTTTCCTTACTGATTATAAAATTATTTTTGGAACTCTGGCCTCTGTTAAACTGATCTCTAGTCTCTAGTCGGGTACTTTTTATTCATTGTGTTGTTTTGTTCTGTTCTTGGTGAAAAAGTTTGTCTGCTACCCAGAATTCTGAGATGGTCAGCCGTACAAATTGTTTAAACAAAGAAACAATCAATCTAATTTTGACTACATCTGATTAGGGAAATCCACTGCATTTAAATCACAATGAACTATAAAAAGAAAATGAGTGTGCTAATACATGGGGAGGGGATTTTTTTTCCAAAATATTAAAAAAAAAGATCCTGAGGTTGAAATGTAGTTTGGTTAAAGCAGGGGTTCCCAACCCCTGCGCTGCAGACCGGTACTGGTCCATGGCCTGTTGGGAACTGGTTCATGCAAGTGAACGGAGCTTCATCTGCGCATGCACGGGATCTAGGTAACATTAAAAACTGCTTGATAAAGTACAATATTACTAATATCACAGTGCCCTTTCTCCCATGTCTATTTTTTCCTTCCCTTCCCTTTCTCCTGCTGCTCATGTCTGCTGGGCACTTTAAATGAAATACAACATGCAAAATGACTGCTACCTATTAACACTCTTTCACAAACCTAGGGCTTTCCATTTGTAAAGATATATATATATATATATATATATATATATATATATATATATATATATATATATATATATATATATAGATAGATAGATAGATAGATAGATAGATAGATAGATAGATAGATAGATAGATAGATAGATAGATAGATAGATAGATAGATAGATAGATATAGATATATATATATATATATATATATATATATATATATATATAGATAGATAGATAGATAGATAGATAGATAGATAGATAGATAGATAGATAGATAGATAGATAGATAGATATAGATATAGATATAGATAGATAGAGAGAGAGAGAGAGAGAGAGAGAGAGAGAGAGAGAGAGAGAGAGAGAGAGAGAGAGAGAGAGAGAGAGAGAGAGAGAGAGAGCCAGGAAAGTGAGCAAGAGAGAGACTAGAGGACAGTATGTTGTTTGAATCTGACTCAACTGAAGCACTGCCAAATGCAGCCCATTCCATTCAAAGGATTGAGTGAATAAATGAGAATAGCATCCTTTGGGACTTTCTGGATCAGTTTACACTAAAAATGTTCAGCCTCACAAAGGGTCAGAGTCACAAGGTAAATGAAAATGGCTGGGAGGGGACTTTGAGGGCTGAAACACTGTAACTGTAGAAGACTTGAAAGAATTTAAAAAGAGAGAGAAAGAGATAAAAACCGCCAAGTAGACAGGAGACAGCAGGAAGTGACTTAAAGGTAAAGACAGTTTAAAAGGATTATCTAAAGAATTCCTTCTATCTTGTTAATTTATCTTTATTTTTCAAAATAATGCTCAGTTAGCAATTCCCCCCTTTTTTCTTGTAATACAAATTAATCAGATTTATTATGGTGGTTGTGTATTTTTAAGTTCTAGACATGTAATGTGTAGAATTCCTGTACTGAAGACCAGAAAGCTGTTATACCGTAGATAGGTCATTCTTTTGGGCTGATGGCAACATTGGGAATTTTGGGAAGACCTCATGGTTCCTTGTTCCAAAGTGAATGCTGTGAAAGGGTCTCATTTGTTCAGCAAATGGCAGCCAAGGTTGTTGTAACCAGACACAAACATTGCATCCATTGCCCAGAAAGCCAACTGGTGAGATTGCTCCCTGCCACCTCTTCATATCTTGTCCCATCAGCATCTTCCCAAAAAATCTGTAGATTGTTTATGTGAACAAATTACAGTACTTTGGGTGCCCCAAAGTTCACCAGGCTCAATATAACCTATCAGACTACTCTATGAACATGAGAATGAACATAAAAACAATCAGTATCCTTCACTTTTAGTTATGTATTTATTTTGCATTTTACATTGTACAAATGCAACAACCTACTGAGTAATAAACATGCATGTGAAATAAATCTTTTCTAAGGAAAGCTTTTGAGATAGGACCATGACAATTGGTCTGGGAAGGCCTTTCAGAGCACCTTTTTCAAAGCTTCAAAAAGGGATGCTTTGCTTGTGTGCCAATGCAATGTTTCAATTATATAATAAATCATACTCACTAAATTTTACAATGATAAGGCCACACTTGGAATACTGCATCCAGTTTGGTCGCTACAATGTAAAAAAAAGGAGACAAGCTATTCTCCAAAGTGCCTGAAGGCAGGACAAGAAGCAACAGATGGAAACTAATCAAGGAGAGAAGCAACCTAGAACTAAGGAGAAACTTCCTGACAGTTAGAACCAGTGGAACAACCTGACTCCAGAAGCTGTGAATGCTCCAACACTGGAAGTTTTTAAGAGGAGACTGGACAGCCATTTGTCCGAAATGGTGTAGGGTTTCCTGCCTGAGCAGGGGGTTGGACTCGATGACTTCCAAGGTCCCTTCCAACTTTATTATTATTATTATTATTATTATTATTATTACTATTATTATTATTATTATTATTATATTAGGAGCAATGTGCAAATAATAGTAATAATTATAACAGAAGAAGAACATAATCTCCTTTAGTTAGCAATGTGGAGTTACTCTTAGGAACAGGACTTCTTTCACTGTAGTTTCCTGTATAAAGAAGTTCAAACTATTCTCACAGTATTGCAAAGGAAGCTCAGCTTATTGTAAAAGAAAAAAATATACATAGAAAAGTAATAAAACCATTCCCCAGATTGTTCAAGCATACAATAAGAATCCATAACAGTAAAAGAAAAACCTGCAGGCTTTCTCTTTGTTTTAGTCTAGGTCTACCCGGGAGTTCAGGTGAAAGTAGGATATTTATGTTTCTGGGTAGGAAATATAATAATTTTTTATAGTAATTTGATTAAAATCTACAATTGAAAAGATAAGAACAAATATAAACTAAAATTATAAAAGAATAAAAATACTGAAAGTGTAGAAAGGAAAAAACAAAAAGAAAAATAGGAAACAAAAAAAGAATATAATAAAGAAAAAATAAATATATAAAGAAACAACCTACCCCTTCATAACAAAGATAAACAATTTTATTAAAATCGCCTTTTCTTAAAATACAACAAATGTTCTATTCTTCCCCTATCCCATTTCTCATCTCTAAATAAATCCTTAAGCCTCACTGCTTCAGTCTTCATCACAAAAGTCCATTATAGGTTACTAAAAGAAAGAACATACCTATTTTAAATTTGATCAAATAAACCAACTTTGTATTCCTACTTTTTACTTTTAACAATCTTGATCTCTAGTCCCTTAAAATAATGTCATAGAATGTGATTTCTAATCATCCTTTTGCTGTTTATTGTAAAAGAATTATTTTAAATCCTTAAATTTGTATTTAAAACTTCTTTCACGAAGGATTGAAAAAACTCACCTGGTGTCCTCCCTGTTGATCCCAAGGCTCTCAAAAGCTGAAAAACATGATTAGAAAAAGAAGTATGCAAATTCACAGTACCTTTGAAGGTGTTGACTGTGGTTTAAGCAAGATGGCTGTTTCCTTATCTCACAGCACTCTAAACTCACTGGAGACAGTTGTCTTGCAGTGTCCTAATGTGGAGCAATTGTGTTTAGTATTTGTGGGTGATCAAAGTCCTCTCCTTGTTCCAATTATGCCTATCTATTCCATAATTCAGCTCTTAAATGTAGCTTTTGTTGCTTTTGAGCTATATCATTTGGATTTGCCAACTCTATAAATAAAACTTGCTTTTCTTCAACTACTATGATATTTGGCATGTTGCATTCTAGATGTGACCAACCATAATAATAACAGAGTTGAAAAAATAGTAAAAAAAATGAGCAGTTAAAATATTTGTGGGATTTCTGAATAATCATTTCCAAAACTGATAAAATTTCAGCTCACAACATATCAGATTTAACTGTGGTTGAAAAGGAAAAAAAAAGTGGACAATTGATGTGGCAATACCAGGAAATAGAAGACAAAGAACTGGAGATCACAAAGATCTAAAAATTGAAACTGAAAGATTATGGCATAAACAGCCGTGATGGTCCCAGGGGTTATCCGCACACCAGGTCCACACCAAAAATTTTTGAATGGTACTAAGAAAATCTGTGCATTGGCAAAATTCTTATCTATCAGTTACAAAAAGGTCAGACTGTTTGGTATAGCACACATACTACACCGATATATTACAATATTCTAGGTTCTTGGGAAGAATTTGATGCATATCAAGGCCAACATTAGCTAAAGAGCTGGCAGTTGTGATTCTACATTTTTGTATATATAATAATACACTAAATCATTATGCCGTCTGTCTCTCAAGTACTCAGGTAGCAAAGGAGAAGGCCAGATGTCTGTGAACAGCCAAATATTCAACTGTAGTTTTGGATCTGGATGAAAGTTGATCAACAAGGTTATTTAGCACATGTGCAATGCATATTTCTCCTGGAAAGAGGAAGCTTCACCAAAGAAGGTGACAGCAATTCTATACTGGTCTCCTTATCAGGAAAAAGATCCAGCATGACAATAACTCATAATACATATGGTGGCAAGTGTAAGGACGATGGAGTTGTAATATTATTCAAGTACTGGAGAAATAAAAAACCTCAAGTAAGATGGTTCTATCTCATTTTTATCTTTGGGAAAAAAATGATGAAGAAAAGCCAGGAAGGAAACGGTTAACAATCTGAGTCCTTTATCAAATGCTTTGCTTTTGTTTGTAGTTGTGAGAGATTCTCTTACAAAGAAAAGCAGTTTTAAAGTGTCACAATGCTTTGTAACATACAGATAATGCTTCTATCCTAGAATGTGATAGAGTTCATTCACTCCTGTTGGGGAGGCAGAACCCCTCTCCCACACATGATTCATCTGAACAAGATAGAGACATATTTTGGGTAGATAGTACAGCTGCTCAGGTTTGCTCCTTTGTTGAAGAACATGTCATTATTCACTTCAGCTGCTTTAGAGTGTGGTGTGGCTTTTATCTAGGTTTAATAGATGGTTATTATTTGCTTTTCCTTTTGAAGAAAGAAATAATAGTTGACACAACAGAATATCAGTACCAGCACTGCTGCATTTCCAGTCTTCTGTGAAAGTGGAATGAATGAATGAATGAATGAATGAATGAATGAATGAACAGAAACACAAGGAGAGATGAGGGAGAGAGAAAATATTGTATATTGTGTTGTCACAGGAGAAGGTGCCACAATCAGGGTTTCTACTGTGACTTCAGGGTTAAAATCATATGGATAAGTCAAGTATGTCTGATTTGCCATGCTCCAACATTACACACTTTCCTTAATTTCCAAAAATAAAGGATTAGCACATTTCCATGCTAGGGGCCATTAAGAGCTGCTTCCTACTGTGTATCACTGGCTTGCCCATGTCTATGGTATGTTGCAGAGATGTGGATCCAGGATTTCCCCATGGTGTACTATAGACCAATAGTAATGTCATTTAAAGAAATTAAATATAGGTTCTTTGACTAAGATGTGATGATAACTAGAGCTCTTTTTAAAACTTTGCATAAATAAGACTCTATGATTAAACAAAGTAAAAATCCATAATTAGGGTTGTTATAAAAGGGCACTAAATGTGTTAATTGCCAAAATATTATTTGGAATACATGGGGGGAAAGTATAATTAACATTGATATATTATGATTGCAGATCATAATATCAACTTGACTTAGGAATCAAAGGAAGCCACTACTGTATCTGCTGCTTTGTTTTAGGCAGCAAAAGGTCTGGCCTTCATGAGATGGTTCTCTGTACATTTCTGACTTCTCCAAGAATGTTGTGCATGTTAAAATCAGATCAAGATGGTGCAATAGTTAAGATGTTGGACCGAAGAATGGAATTCAATAGTTTATTAGATGGCTAATTATTACCCTTAGCCTAATCTATTTTGTAAGGCTACAGTAAGGTTCAAAGGAGAAGGTGCCCATGTACATGCAGTCTTGTGTCTTTCCATTTTATTTTTATTTATTTCTTCATGTTATTTTATTTACTACTAAATAAAAGTAAAGGGGAAACTATTAAGAAAGATATAAAAGAAGAAAAAGATCCCCAAAATGATACCACCAAAAATTGAATTGATATATACAAGGACTCATTTTTTGAACAACAAATGAAGCTGTGTCCATAGGGAATCATATGAATCAGTCTTTTTCATTCAAAGTCTGAAGGTGAATGCATTTCTACAATCCAAGATTTTAAATCCAGAATGGAAACTTCTATTCAGCAATGCAGAAGTTTTACTACACTCCAGGCTCAGTAGATCTTCCCAAACTGACAGATTCCAGATTTTTACTTCAACACCACATTAGTACTTTTAAACTTTATTTCTCTTCTCAAAATAATATATGATCAGATTTATTTAGCGTATGGCATGTTCAATGAGAGGAAGGATAGGATACCAATGTTAATAAAAATAACAATTAAGGATCACACAGATTCTTACATTTACTACCATAACTTTCTTAGGTGCCTTTATAAATAACTCTTATATAACTGCTCAAAGCTTACCATTATATCAGTCAAAATAATAAAAAGATTTTAACCACACGCCTTCTAAAATGGAGCAAAGATTTTTGCTTCTGTTTCTAAATTACTAAAAGTAAAGATACACTTAACACCTGATGACTACATTTATGCAATTTTCTTGACAGTACTAAGGCTAGTGCTCCCCATGTATAGGAGGCCATGTTGCATCCTGTCTGCCAATAGTATAATAAAATAACAAAAACAGATACTCCGTACAAATTTAAGATTCTCTCTCTCTCTCTCTCTCTCTCTCTCTCTCTCTCTCTCTCTCTCTCTCTCTCTCTCTCTCTCTCTCTCTCTCTCTCTCTCTCTCTCTCTCTCTCTCTGTGTGTGTGTGTGTGTGTGTATACACAGAGACAAAGCTAAAAGTAAAAGCCCCATCAAACAGAAAAGAGGAAACAGTTGTGCAGTTATTAAAAGAGTAGATATTAGATCGTGGGAAAATAAAGAAATCTGAAGTTGTGCCAAATAATGTGGGGACTAGGAAGCTTAGTGTGAAGTAATAAGTGGAAAATACATCAAATAATCAGGGCGAATCACATCGATTTATTACTTCAGTAATATTAGTTGACAATTTATTGACCATCAATTTTTCAAGAACTGAAATATATGGTAGTTAAGATAGGATAACCAAAACAAAGTTAATCAGGTTGAGCAACCTGGCATCCATAATATCAGTTTATAAGCACAGTCATATGTATATCTGTAATAGAAGGATAAAACAGGTTTTATTTATTTTTACAATGGGCACCATATGTTTTGAATGCCAAGCAAAGTTAATTAAGGAAGAGATAAGAGTAAAGTATTACAGTAGTCAACACAAACATGCTTGGAATGTTTAAATGGTCTAAAAGGATTTGTGTATGGAGGACTGATTAATGTTTACTATTTTCATAATCTCCTACCTTCCTTGTCCTATCCTTCTTGAATGATTCAGCTCATTTCTTAACCTTGGCAAATTATTTTTTATATTCTATCATTCCAGGGTTTTTTCTCTCTCTATCTCTCTTTGGTGGCCTATCACCAAAATTAACTTAATGAAGTCTGGAATCCTCTTGAAATTTGTGGTTTGAGAGTCAGCAAACTGATGGAGGTTTTCTTCTTTCAGTGAACACATCTTTAGCATTCACAGTGTGATTGTGCCATGTATTTTGCTGAAATCTGAATTATCTTATGTTCAGAATACGATGCAAAAGCTGAAGATTATTACATTCCTTAATCTGCAATTAAATGGAAAAGAGAAGATGCAGCCATATTTAATCAGCACCAAAACCTTTTTTCTGGGTGGTGTCCATTCTCTCTGGTAATATTTCATTCTAAATCTCAACTTAGACAATATTATAGGTTCATGTCATGTCCTCGAGGTTCTGCATTTTTGTGTAACATAATATCCAGCTGCCAGTTCTTTTTATGAGTGATAAATAAAGCAAGATAACTTTTTATAGGCTTTAGGCTGCGTATTATGTGAGTGAGATATAATGGATGAATCTCTTGCCTGAACCCATTTTCTAGATAATATCAACATTTTATGTGTCATAGCTAAATTGGGTCAACAAGTAAACACTGAGGCCAACGTTGGTGTCCCCAAATATCCTGAAGAAATATGGAAGAGAAATAAATTCTGTTACTGTCTTAGAATTTTGTCCACATATATTGCCAGTTGCTCAGTGTGACATAATTATCCCCAGATAAAGGAAACATTGCAATCATTCTTTCATCCACTTTCATATACAAAGTATTTTTCTCCTAGCTGACCTTACATTATATATAGTAGATAATATACATGAGTACCTTGCTTGGAAAGTCATTTAATATATTAATTGTTTCAGATAGTAATTGAACAATGGTTTTTAATATTGTATTGTACTGCCACAGTTTACACATTGCACAAATCATACTCCAAGCTTCTTGATCAGCATGAATAAATGAATTTCTTGTTTAGATAACTGTAGAGTTTATGTTTGAATATACATAGATATGCTCTCTTACTCATTCTCTGTATCTTACACATATTTTAATATGGTTTAAAACCTCTCTTCTGTTCCTTCTTATTTTCTGACTTCAATTTTCACATAATTTGCACCAAGCCTTCTGTCTTTATATATGGTGCTTGAAAGGCTATCAGAAAATCTCTTTAATGAATATTTAAGGAGGGAGGAAAAGTGAAAGACCTTTGGGGGTAGTTCAATCAATCAATCAATCAGAATAGAGCTGGAGGTCTTTTGGTCCAACCCCCTCCTCAAGCAGGAGACCCTATACCATTTCAGACAGATGGCTGCCCAGTCTTTTTTTAAAAAACCTCCAGTGATGAAACACCTACAACTTCTGACTGTTGGGAAATTCTCACTGTTAGTTCATTCATTCTTTGGGTTTTTTTGCAAACCAAATATCCTTCCAGAAAAGTCTACAAAAGTGTATATTTAGATGACTCTGTTTCAAGGCTATTTTATTTATTTATTTATTTATTTATTTATTTATTTATTTATTTATTTATTTATTTATTTATTTATTTATTTATTTATTTATTTATTTATTTATTTATTTATTTATTTATTTTATTAAATTTCTATGCCACCCTTCTCCTGGGACCCAGGGCGGCTTACAGCAATAATGCAATAACAGATAAGAAATTTAACAATAACAATTAACCATTTAATCTAAAAACACATTTCATTTAATCTAAAACACATTCATACAACATACAATCAGAATCAAGATACAATCAGTGATGGGGAAACATTCCTAGGCCCAGGGGCAGAGTACAGTTCATACGCCCCAAACCTGTCGGCATAGATGAGTCTTCAGTAATTTCCAGAAAACTAGGAGGGAGGAAGCAGTGCAAACCTCTGTGGGAAGCTGGTTCCAGAGGACTGGGGCAACGACGGAGAAGGCCCTTGCCCTATGTCCCACCAGATCACACTGCCTAGTAGACGGGACTCGTAGGAGGCCAACCCTATGTGCCCTAACCGGTCGCTGGGATTCATGAGGCAGAAGATGATCCCGCAAGTATTTACAACTTTCCTTTTCCTAAACACAGTTAACTTTCACACTGTGGAAAAGACCAGCTGCTTAATGTATGTAATGATTCACCCAAATAAAGTTTTGCACGGTTACAGAATAAAAAGAGGAATGAGAAGTTAACATAAAGTACTTGTGGTGATGGTGGTGATTCCCAGTATCATCACTAAAGAAAGATGACTGAGCATTTATTCTATAGCAGTTCCCAATCAGTGACTCTCCATTGTCTTTCTGGCTTTAGATTTTTTTTTTATAGGGCTGAATGATCAAGGCTCTGAAATATTAGAAGGGGAATGGAATGTTTATAACTGTGAGAGTTTAATTCATGGAAAAATGCCAAGTGTCTTTGAAAGCAATGTATGAGATATGTGTCACATATAATTCTCCATTTTAATAATTCCAACTGAAACTATAATACCATCCAGATTTTTTAGATGCATACTCCCAAAAGAAATTCCTTTAAAATATAGCTTAAGATTTGTTAATATAACTAAATTTGCAAACATTTGAACAGAGAAAGTAAGTATTGTAGCATGGTTCCACACACAGGGGAGGGGAAAAATAGTGACTGCAACAATAAGTTTCAAACCCTGATTTTTTGACCTGTGCCATATGTGGAACATACATAAAAAGAGGGATGGGGCTTTGATTACATCAGGGGTGTCAAACTCAATTTCATTGAGGGCCGCATCAGCATTGCAGTTGCCCTTGGGGGGCCGGGTATATGTGGCCAGGGTGGGTGTGGCCTACAGGGTGTGGATGGAGTGGGTGTGGTCTACTGGGTGGGCATGGCCAGCTCTACATTGTTCGTGTCAAGGGTGCCCGTGGGGCCCTGGACAGGAGTGGACAGAGCTGAGGGTCTCTGGCAGAAGGGGGTGGGACCGGGGCAAGCGCCAAGGCATGGTCCACTTCTTCATTTCTCACAAAGGCTAACACCTCCCCAGCATGCACCCAGGGGGCGGGGCCAACACAGCAGGGGCTGGCTCCTCACTGTTTCTAGACGGCCTTGTGGAGCTAAGACTGAATGTGTTTCAGCATAGATGGCCACCACAAAATTGTACATTGGCTCCCAGCCGGCCTGGGCCAGAGCCAAGGCAGCGAGGAGCGTTCCCTCACTGTTTTCAGGATGGCTTTGCGGGCCACATGAAACCACTTCACGGGCTGCATCCGGCCCCCGGGCCTTGTGTTTGACATGTCTGGATTACATGGTCCTAGACACCATTTTAACTTTTAAGTTATCCACAATGTAGGTTCTAGATGACCTTTATAACCTGCTTCTGTCTCAGTTATTATGGGAATCTTGTAAGGGGTCTCCATTTATGATTCTGCCTTGATTGCTTATTTTTCATTCCATTAAGAAAACATAATAAAACAACAAGCAAAATCCAAAAGAATCTTAACTGTGACTATTATTTGACTGAATTGATGGTTGAATTACTGGTTGTGCATAATCTTAAAGAAACTGGAGAGGACAACACATATCAAAAATGCTTGCAGCTTTTACATCCATTACTTTCTTGTTAAAATGGATACACTTGACTATTTTAACCTTTAGCTCATGAATCTAAAAGAACATTGAAACTCAGTATATTTTAGAATTACAAGAACATATTAAAATTTATCTTGAAATTTGGTTCAGAGCATTTTAAAAATAAATATTGAAAATATTTATAAATATTGTGTTTCGGAGCGTAAGAATCTTATTTATATCAAGCTGGCTTTATCTGTGTATTGAGTGTGGATCTTAAATGACTAAGATGTATAGATAATTCAAAATGAAACTAAATTCTTCTATGCATCAAACAATCAGTTTGTAAGACTAATTTCTGTGATGAAACTAGTCTTTGCTCTGATTCTGCCTATGTTAAGATGTAGGGTTCCGGTTAGGGCTGTAAAAGAAAGAAAGAAAGAAAGAAAGAAAGAAAGAAAGAAAGAAAGAAAGAAAGAAAGAAAGAAAGAAAGAAAGAAAGAAAGAAAGAAAGAAAGAAAGAAAGAAAGAAAGAAAGAAAGAAAGAAAGAAAGAAAGATGAAAAAAACTCTGAGTGAAATTTGAAGGGGATACAGAAATGATGAACCAAGAGAATGACTTGGAAAATATTTCTTTCACTTTTTGTTCTTTCTTTCCATTCTCTTCTCTAAGTTCAGTGTATATTAGATGATGATGATGATGATGATGATGATGATGATGATGATGATGATAATAATAATAATAATAATAATAATAATAATAATAATAATAATAAAAAGTTGGAAGGGACCTTGGAGGTCATCAAGTCCAACCCCCTGCTCAGGCAGGTAACCCTACACCATTTTGGACAAATGGCTGTCCAGTTTCTTCTTAAAAACTTCCAATATTGGAGCATTCATCACTTCGGGAGGCAGGTTATTCCACTGGTTAATTGTTCTAACTGTCAGGAAGTTTCTCCTTAGTTCTAGGTTGCTTCTCTCCTTGATTAGTTTCCATCTGTTGCTTCTTGTCCTGTCTTCAGGTGCTTTATCTTCTCTGTGGCAGCACCTGAGATATTGGAACGCTGCTATCATATCCCCCCTTGTCCTTCTCTTCATTAAACTAGACATACCCAATTTCATCAACCTTTCCTTATATGTTTTAACCTCCAGTCCCCTAATCATCTTTGTTGCTCTTCTCTGTACTCTTTCTAGAGTCTCAACATCTTTTTTACATCATGGTGACCAAAACTGGATGCAGTATTCCAAGTGTGGCCTTACCAAGGCATTGTAGAGTGGTATTAATACTTCACGTGATCTTGATTCTATCCCTCTGTTAATGCAACCTAGCACTGTGTTGGCTTTTTTGGCAGCTGCAGCACACTGCTGGCTCATATTTTTAAATGATTGTCCACTAGGACTTCGAGATCCCTCTCACAGTTACTACTATTGAGGAAGGTACCCCCTATACTATACCTATACATTTGGTTTTTCTTGCCTAAATGTACAACCTTACTTTTTTCACCATTGAATTTCATTTTGTTAGATAGCGCCCAGTGTTCAAGTCTGTCCAGATCCTCCTGTATCCTAAGCCTGTCTTCTGGAGTGTTGGCTATTCCTGCCAGCTTGGTGTCATCTGCAAATTTGATGAGTTCCCCATCTATCCCCTCATCCAAATCATTGATGAAGATGTTGAAGAGCACTGGGCCCAGAACAGAGCCTTGGGGCACCCCACTACACACTTCCCTCCATGTAGATGCAGTTCCATTGAGGACCACATGCTGAGTATGGCCGGTCAGCCAGCAACGGATCCATCTGGTGGTGATGCTGTCTAACCTGCATTTTTCTATCTTATCAAGTAGTAGGTTGTGATATACTTTGTCAAATGCCTTACTGAAGTCCAAGTAAATTATATCCACAGCATTCCTCTGGTCCACTAATTTTGTCACTTGGTCAAAGAATGCAATAAGGTTTGTCTGGCATGATCCATTTTTGACATACCCGTGTTGGCTTTTAGTAATGACTTTGTTTACCTGTAGGTGTTCGCTGATTCGTTGTTTTATTATCTTTTCCAGAATCTTCCCAGGTATTGAGGTCAGGCTGATAGGTCTGTATTTTCCTGGATCTATTTTTTCCCCTTTTTTGAAGATGGGAACTACATCAGCTCTTTTCCAGTTCTCTGGTAGTTCCCCAGTGCTCCAGGAGTTTTGAAAAATATAGTTCAGTGGTTCTGAGATCACATCTGCCAGTTCCTTGAGAACCTTGGGATGTAATCCATCTGGTCCTGGTGATTTGAACTTGTCTAGGCTGGACAGGTGCTCACTTACCATTTTCTTCTCTATCTTAACTTGTGTTTCTATTCTGTTTTTTATGGCACTATTTTTGATAGGTTGGTCTGCTTTTTCCCTTTGTGTAAAGAGAGATGCAAAAAGCGAGTTAAATAGTTCTGCTTTCTGCCTGTTGCTTGTCACCGTCTTGCCACTTTCACCCACTAATGGACCAATCATTTCCTTCACTTACTTTTTTCTTGTTTTTTACATGTTGAAAGAAGCTCTTTTTTTTGTTATTTTTGACTTTGGTCACAAGCCTTAGTTCATTTTGAGCCTTGGCTTTCCTCACTTCATCTTTGCAGGCTCGGGCTATTTGCTGATATTCTGACTTAGTTATGTGTCCCTCTTTCCACTTTCTATACTTGTCCTTTTTATCTTTCAATACTTGGATGGGAGGCCAAAAAAAAAAAAAAAAAGATATAGCCTAATCTGAGAAGTTTTTATAAAGATCCACAGGAAGGTTTTAGTACTGTTGCAAATAAAACTGCGTGGATTGCCCCTGAATTCGTCAGCAGTCCAGTGCAACTCCAAATTACAGAGTAGCTGCACATTAAAATATCCTGTCATTTAACTTCTAGTAGTTTGTGTCCTACAGAATGCAATACCGGAACCAAAGGTCATGTATGCGTGTGGGTCAAATTGTTTTATGGTAGTGTGCTCTATGGGCTTTCATTGGCACTTAACAGAAAATGAGTCTGAATAAAAACAGTTAAATCGGACCATTATTTCTCAGCAACTTAACAAGAACGTTTTATGATGCGAAAATCCTAGCCAGACATTTATTTCACTTTCTGAAATGAGTGGAATGCTCTTGCTATCTCAGGGAGCACTTAACATGGCACCATTTCACTCCCCAAATTCATTTCAACCACTTACCTGAGCTGCCAATGGCTTTCACTCTTGCACACTCTGGAATACAGGGAATCAGTTTGGAACACCATGAACCAAGAACTGCTGTTTCTATTGCTGGCCAGTGGCGGGATTCAGTCAGTTTGCACCAGTTTGGCAGAACCGGTAGCTAATTTTTTGTTGCCCAGGCCCAGAACAGACCTCCGGAAGCGGCATCCGCACAGATAACCAGTTGTACACATATTTGAATCCCACCAAATGTAGCACTGAGTTGGGAAATAACAATCAAACCAAACCAAACTCAAAATACAGAAGGCCAGAGCTGGGATAAAGGGTGGGAATGCAAAGAGCCTCTGTGGAAATGCCTTGAATGTCCACAATGTGCTTTATGTGGTTTTTGAGTCTGAAAAATCTTTCCATGCTAAGCCACTAAAAGTGCAGAGCAAATTAGCATATACAACTGGCAGCTCCTATATTCAAAACCACTGAATTTCAGAATCTCCTGAAGATCCATCCATACATCCATACATTTAACTGGACACATACAGATAAACCCCTTTCAATGGGATATGAATCAATACTAAATTAAATTGTTTAAAAGCTGGTGGTGAGTCATAGAATAATGAATGAATCTGATATTCCATGCAAGGATAAAAAAAATGCTGATAGGATCTACCATGTGTCCAGCAGCTGCTCTTTTTGGCTCGAACAGGAGGTGAGAAGAATTACAACGACTGGTAGTTCTACCTATAAGTATTTCCTGATGCTTTTTGTACCTAATTAGATCCTGACTTGGCAGTTAAGTTAAAATATATCTTGAATAATGAATAATCTATAGGGAGAAAAAACATTTTTATGACTATATTTATAGTGTTCTGGGTCAGCAGAAAACCTGATATAAAACAGCATGGAAGGTACTACAAGGATCCTGTTATTGTCTACTTTCAGGGTAATTCTGTAGTCACTGGAAAAAAAATCTATCAGGACAGAAGACAGAACAGGGTGACTATGGACCAGGGGTCCCCAACCCCAGTCTGTAGACCAGTACCGGTCCACAGCATGCCAGAAACAGATCAGTGCAAACAAACAAAGCCCCATTTGTGGGGTGTAGGCAGCACATGAAGCCACGCCACCTCCAGTCTGTGGGAAAACCACTCTGCATGGAACTGGTCCCTGGTGCCCAAAAGGTTGGGGGCCACGGCTATAGACTATAACTTGCCCAATTCAAAAAATCAGCAAGTGAACCTTGCCTGTGCTCTAAATGCCCTTCTCTGCTCCAAAAAAGACTCTGTCTTAATTATACAGCCTTCCAAGACAAACAAGGGATGGGTAACTATATCCATTGATGAGAAATGTAGAGGCTGGAAGTGCAGCACCCAAACTAATTACTCAGAAATGATGGCTAGGGACTGGGCCAAGTACTATCTCATTGCGGCTTCGGCATTTGCTGCAGTGGCATGACAGGAACAAACTACGGTAATATGAGAATGAGATAAAAGTTAAGAGGAATGAGGAGGCACTAAAGGTGTGCATTAGGTATGCATCTCTGCTATGGTGTGGTAAGTTAGCTCAAGCGTCAAGCCATGATATGGTTTGTATCAGTATATTTTGTTTTTAATTCACCTGGCAGGAACAGATGCAGAAGGAAAAAAGCAGGATAGTTAACTGGTCTATTCCAGATCTCATTTAGTACCTCTCATTAATTTCTTTCCTCCTCCCATTCTCAGCCTTGCTCTGCAGTAGACCTATAATGCTATTTTAACATATTGCATATAGATAAAGAATATTGTTTTTCCCTTTTCCACTTAAAAATCACTCAGAAAAGCTATTGGAGGTAGCAACTCTTCTTGGGCAGGGAAACAGCACCTCCAAAGCAGTTTTGGACTCTGCATGACTCAATTTCCATGGGACTGATGCCATGGTGTTGTAACCAGAGATAACAGTTGAAGCCCCATACAAACCAAGCAATGGTTTTTAGAATTAAAAACAGCTGAAATTTCACAAAAATTCTGATGAGATTTTGTCATTCTCATGCAAGATCTGATAAGAGTTCAGGATGCTGTAGCAGAAACAAAAACCAATGTGAATGTGGGTTGTGCTTTCTCCCTCCCTTAGGTTCCAGCACTCAGTTATTAATTTTTAAATGGTTGAAATTTCATGAAGTTGTCCTATATTTAAGATACTGTATGGCTTGAAGTGACCAAATTCTACAGGCTGGTTCCTCCTATAAGTGAGTATGCTCTGTCTGACATCAACAACACCATCAGTCTTCTTTCTTCATTCCTGCAAACCCCTACTGACATCTTGTTTGGTAGGTGGGAGAATTTTTAAAAAGCTTCTTTAGGGTGAAAAATCAAAGTTGGATGCAGCTCCCTATTCTCTGAGGAAACCAGACTGCAGTGGGGTGATGATGGCAGTGTCAGGGACCCCACTGTCCTCTCCTTTAGTTCATTGCCATCCCAAAGGACTCCCTGTTCTCTTCCTTCCTCCTACAGGCTGGGCATATCCTCCCTTAGATATACAAGGCTGAAGGTTTGCATGTATGCTTTCTCAAGTTGTATCAAAAATACAACTGGAAAAAGGATCTCAAGTCATCTCTGATGTTGAGGAAATATATGGCCATCTGTTCTTAAACAACCTGTATCACCTCAAGGCTCGACTACTGCAATGCTCTCTACATGGGGCTACCTTTGAAAAATGTTCGGAGACTTCAGGTAATGCAGAATGCAGCCGTGCGAGCAGTATTGGGCCTACCCAGAAATGCCCACATTTCAACATCACTCCGTGAGCTGCATTGGCTGCCAATTGGTCTCCGAACACAATTCAAAGTGTTGGTTATGACCTATAAAGCCCTACATGGCATCGGACCAGGTTACTTACGGGACCGTCTGCTGCCCCATGAAACTCAGCGACCGGTTAGGGCCCACAGAGTCGGCCTTCTCCAGGTCCCGTCAGCCAGACAGTGTCGCCTGGCGGGGCCTAGGGGAAGAGCCTTCTCTGTTGCGGCCCCGGCCCTCTGGAATCAACTCCCCCCAGAGATCCGTATTGCCCCCACCCTCTGCGCCTTTCGCAAATTATTGAAGACCCATCTTTGCCGACAGGCTTGGGGCAGTTAACACCTTGCCCCAGCCAGTGTATGTTTGTTGTAAGTTTGTCTTTGGATGGTTTGTTTTTAATCTAGGGGTTTTATAATGTATTTAATGTCAGATTTCTATATGTTAGTATTTATGTTGTAAGCCGCCCTGAGTTTTTTTTGAATAGGGCGGCATAGAAATCGAATCAAATAAATAAATAAATAAATAATTGTTAAAAATGGTTGATATGAAATCAGGCTTACCTGGTGCCTGCTATCCTTGTCTTATATCGACCAATTAAAATAATGTTGGCATTATTGTGATGCACTTGCCCTTTGCTCCGGGCAGTTACTCACTGGTGCACAATATAATATGCCTCTCATACTGAAAAACTCTCTTGGCGGGTGTTATTGGGTTTGGCCCGAGGCATTTGTGTTGGCTTTGAAAGCGCCTAATATTGTTACCTCTAACGGAGGTAGCAATAGCAATAACAAATAACAATAACTATAATAAAGTTGGAAGGGACCTTAGAGGTCATTTAGTTCAACCCCCTGCTCAGGCAGGAAACCCATTACCATTTCAGACAAATGGCTGTCCAGTCTCTTCTTAAAAACTTCCAGTGTTGGCGCGTTCACAACTTCTGGAGGCAGGTTGTTCCACTGGTTAATTGTTCTGTCAGGAAATTTCTCCTTAGTTCTAGGCTTCATCCCTCTTTCCATCCGTTGCTTCTTGTCCTGCCTTCAGGTGCTTTGGAGAATAGCTTGACTCTCTCTTCTTTGTGGCAGCCCCTGAGATATTGGAACACTGCTATACCAATAGTCATCTCACTGTGAACTAGTGGTTATGAAGACTTATAAGGGAGGCCCTTATAATTTCTCTCCCTCCAGCTCCAGAGGACTGTTTTTCTCACACCCAGGAAAGGGGTTTTCTCCTATCTCATCCTTCACTGTGGAAAATTGTCCCATTAAGGCTACAGTTGATCCCACTGTTTTCCTTTCTTAGAAAAGGGATTAAGATATTTTCAAAGTGCTTTCATTTTTATGTCAGGGTTTTCACACATGGGAGATGCTTCTTGGCTACCTATGTTTTCTATGCTTCCTGATCTATCTTGGTGTGCATATGATGTGCAGTATAATTACTGGAGCTGGAAGACATGACAGTCACCTTGGCTTCCTAAAATATGGAACCTCAGCTTCTTGTAATAGTACCGTTTTATCACAACTGCTGGTGTTTTCATGTTGTGTAAGAAAATATCTTGGTGTGCCAAGCAGGCCTCCTCCTGTACTGCTTGAAGTGTTAATCTTCTGCCAAGCCCTTGTTTTGGCCAGAATATTATTCAGGCAGCATTGAAAGTCCCTTACTGTCCTTTCTGGAATGTTTACAATTGAAGTATAAAATTACCTGCGCAGGACAGCCTAGCCATTGTCATTATTAGCTTACCCAATTATTCAACTTATCCTACTGGAACATAGCCATTTCTAAATTCTGGTTTTAAACTCTTCCTTAAATAACAATGACAATAATAAGATAATTGATCACAACAACAGGAACAATTTCACTTGATGACAGCCCTCCCTCACAATTTACACTGAATGAGAAATCCAAGGGACTGGTTAGCAATTCTCTTTTTTTAGCTGATGTTTTCCTCCCCATTTATGGTGATATTCTGGACAACCTATCTGCTTTGTAGATGAGATGAATCTATTACTAAAACATTATTTTTGAATCTTTTTTCAAGCTACCCATCTGTGATCATTGGCAGATTCCTGCTGCTCATAGAAAACATAGGGAACTGGAGATCACGTTGTCCCATCTATTTTTCAGCACCCAACGTTGAATGAGGTGTAGCAGGACAGATCTTCAAGTCCTTTTAAAATGCCAGAAGGGTAGGGACTGCTCAAGTTTTGAGAGGAACCTCATTTCAGAGGCAAGTGTTGCAACAGTGAAGGTGTGTCCAGCATCCATATCAGGTTTAGTTCTAAGCTTCAGCAACCGAGGCACTAACTTAGGGCACCAAATAAGAACATAAGAACATAAGAAGAGCCATGCTGAATCAGGCCAAAGCCCATCGAGTCCAGCATTCTGTGTCACACAGTGGCCCACCAAATGTACATGGGGATCTTGAGCAGAAGGAGAAGGCAAAACCCTCCCTTTCCCTTGACCCCCAACAAATGGTACCCAAGGGAATCCTGCCTGCCTCAACCAACATAGAGGCGGCACATGGATATCCGTTTTAATAACCACCGATACACTTGGCATCCATGAATCTATCTAGCCCTGCCTTGAAGCTGTCAAGGCTGACAGCTGTCACGACCCCTTCAGGAAGTGAATTCCATAAATCAATGACCCTCTGGGTGAAGAAATATTTCCCTTTATTTGTCCTCACTTTCTTAGCTGTGAACTTTAGGGAGTGCCCCCTTGTCCTGGTATTGTGTGATAGAGAAAAGAATTTTTCTCTATCCACCTTTTCTATCCCATGCAGGATTTTATACACTTAGATCAAGTCACCCCTTAAACGCCGTCTTTCAAGGCTGAAGAGACCAAGAGACCAAGACCAAATATTGGGAGGAGCCAAAATTGAAATGACTTCCAAAATGCACAATACTAATATAAAATCTGGTAATCTTTCCTTGTTGCGTTAGAAACTTTTTCTTTCTACACTTTTCAAAAACACCCACACAGGCAGTTGAGTGGTAGTAAAAAGCACACTATCCAGATGTTTCAAGTCATGAAAAAAAATTGCTATGGCCCTCAAGACACTGATGATATTACCTAAGTAAGACAAAAGTCTGATAGGAAGTGACTGAGCAAGTCATGTGGCTATCAAACTATTGCCTGGAAAAGTGGTGATGGTATACTCCATGTGCTAACACTCCCGCTCTAGGGTTAAATATAATTTCAAAGAACTGTTGCCACATGACAACAATAGGTGCTGATACAATTCAAATGATGTGATCCACAATAAATAGGGTGAAAGTGTCTGAGAAGACAAAAAACATGAGATGAAAACTTGTAAGCGAAAACCTCAAAAACGTGAGGGAAAAAAAGAAGCAAGAAAGTGTCTCTTTGAAATTCCTAACAAAAGAACCATTCCAGAATAACTTTGCCCAAATGTCTAGAGACAGCCCTGGTCCTGATAGTTGGCATTGTTTAATTGAAGGAACCCAGAGACTGCCAATCCTGCCAGACTGAATTGACTAGGCAGATACCATGGAAAATAATACCAATTATTTCCTTCCTTCCCTCCCTCTCTTCCTCCCTCCCTTTCCTCCCTTTCCTCCCTCCCTCCCTCCCTCCCTTTCCTCCCTCCCTCCCTCCTTCCTCTCCCTCCCTCCTTCCTCTCCCTCCCTCCCTCCCTCCCTCCCTCCCTTCCTTCCTTCCTTCCTTCCTTCCTTCCTTCCTTCCTTCCTTCCTTCCTTCCTTCCTTCCTTCCTTCCTTCCTTCCATAAGGCTGCCCATCTAGCAGCAGTAACTCTGTGCAAGTACAGGGTTAAAAGACAATTTAACAGTCCTAACCACAACACCCAAGGTTAAAACCACTTGTTGGGAGGGAGAAGAATAAGGTGTAGGATGCATGTATAAATTATTGCATGTGAATAAAGGTATCTGTGTCTGAACCACTAAATGGGTGCATGCACTTTCTGTGTGGTTCTCAGGATCAAATGCTGCCCACCCACAAGGTAGAAAGGCCATACTGAGCCAGGCAGGCCCTATATACAATGCCCTCTCAGTGCATTGATTGTCCTTAGGGAGAAATTATTTCTTGCCTATCGTCCTTTTTGAGGAACCCAGCTTTCCCAGAAACTCAACCATTGCCCTGCCATACCTGGTACCATTAGGCAGTTGGCAATATTTGATGCAAGACATGCAATGGTGAGCAAGGATTTAATCATAAGTGACAGCTGACAGCTTATGGGACTTTGCCTCTTAAGCCTGCCAAAATCAGAACTATCAGGAGATGCCAGTAAGCCTTTAAACATTCTGATTTCTACATACATATTGAATTTCAGCCTTGAATCCCTAACTGCGTACATAAGTCCCCTTTGCTTTAATGGGGCTTAAACAGACCTAATTATCTCATCATGGTGCCAAATGTGATTCATTAGAACATTTTCAGTCTATTTTCCATTAGACTTTGTTGCTGCAAAAAAAGAGAGGGAGAGTCTCTTTCAGCTTTAAGAGTTAGTGTTTCAACATCTAAATTTAAAAAAAGAAAAGAAAAATCTTTCTTTCTTTCTTTCTTTCTTTCTTTCTTTCTTTCTTTCTTTCTTTCTTTCTTTCTTTCTTTCTTTCTTTCTTTCTTTCTTTCTTTCTTCTTCCTTTCCTTTCCTTTCCTTTCCTTTCCTTTCCTTTTCCATTCATATTCTTCCTTCACCCTTGGTGGCCATCTGACTTCTCAGACAAAGAAAAGGCTTCAATGTGCTGATCGGCCTCCTTCTCTCTAATGCAAACCAGCAGCCTGAATTACCTGCGTGACCTTTCCCAGGAGCACAAGGAGAAATCTCTCCTGGAGTGAGATAAAGAAATTAGGGCTTCATTCTTCCGTGGTTTACTCCGAGGAATGCTTCTTGGCTGGACGCTCAGAATAAACCAGTTATTGAAAAGGGGAGCTGGGAAGCTGACAAGCATGGCTAAGCTGAGTAAGGAAATTTGATGAGGAAATAAGATGCTTTGTAGATCAGTGTATAGTGATTAGTCTTTTGAATGCCGGGATTATTATATAAGCAAAAAAGAGAGGGGGTGCTTATTGTAACTGACAGCTTCCACTTATGCAGGTATTCTTCCAACTAATGAGAAGCATAATGGACTATTTGTTTATAAATCTTTCCCTTCAACCCCCCCCCCGCCCGCCCTTTCCTCAGGCCAATTAAGTGGGCTGGAAAGCTAGAGACAATAATATTTCTCCCCTTCCCACCAGCCCCTGGCTGCCTCTCCCTGCCTGTCACAGTCCTGGTAGTTGAAATCTCAACAGCCGAAGCAGCCAAGAAGAACGAGGAAAGAGCTTCTTTATTTTCTGCCCATGGCTGAGATCACACAACCTGAGCAAGGAGGAAAGGGCTTACCTTTATAGTTCAGAAAAAAGGGCTAAGGGCCTTTCTGCAGACATCTTCCTTTTTTCTTGGGGCAGATAAGAAAAACATAAACACAAATCATTTTGGACCTTCTAAGCAAGGGGTGGTTTAAGGCCAGGCGGTCGGCCTTGATAACTATGCAAAATTAGTTCAGGGTTCTGTGTAATTTTTTTATTTTGTCTCTATATGCATGTGTGTTACTTATCTGAAAAATCTCTTTCCCTCATTGCCAATTTACCACTTAATGGTTTCTTTGAGAAGCAACTTTATTCCTCTTTAAAAAAAAAATCAGGTGAGAGGGGGAATGCTAATGGAAGTAAAAATGTTTTTTTCCACATTTCCTGTACAATTTTAGGTTACGGTTTCTGTAAGTTCCTATTGCACCTGCTATAGCCACCTTCTTCATTTCTTGCTGAAGCACATCAGCCATCAAAAATAATCAAAGCTCTTTCTGCCAAGTTAATAACTTTTAAAGTCCATTCTTCTATAGATGGTAATTCTGGCGTCTTCCAATATTGTCCCACCAACAGTTTTGCCGCTGTAATCAAGTTCAAAATTAAATTCATCTCTATGGTGGTACAGTCTTTTATAATACCTAACAAAAACAACTGTGGTAAAAATTCGATATGCTTTTTCAATATGTTTTGAAGTATCCAAAGTATATTTGAAGGATCATTCAAATGAAAAATATATGTTGGATTGGAAAAAATGGATAGATTATATACAAAGGAAATATCAATTTAAGAAATTGTATTTAGTATATAGTTAAATATTTATACGTTGGATTGAAAAATGTAGTTAAATTTTTAATAGGATTTATATAATATTTTGGTGTAGTTTAGTGGGTTTTCTTGTGTTTTTTTTTCCTGTATTCACTTTGGGAAGTCGGGGTGGGGGGTGGGGTGGAGGGGTTTCTATAATCTTCTCAACTGTAACATGATATTTGATAAAGGATGGGTTGCTCTGCGGTACCTTGCACCACATCTGGAGGGGAGAGACTGAGGAGTGAAGGTTGAGGGAAGTAGGGAGGTGGTATGAGGGGGAGGAGAGAGTGGGGGTAGAGATGGTGGGTGGATAGAGGTAGAGGTAGGGAGAAAGGAGGAGGGGGATGTGGTTGGGGGGGTGCCGCAGAGCAATACCCATAGTTAACTTAACTATTTTAGTTAAGTTTTTATGTTTTGTTCTTGTGATTGAAAAAGTTGTAAACGTTTTTATTCAGTTGAGTTGTTTTAATGTGATTTTTTTTTCTTTTGTTATTTATAATTATAAAAATCAATAAAAATTTTATTAAAAAAAAATCAAAGCTCATGCCACAAACAGGAATTCAGTATCAACAAAGAGAAATCATCCAAATATCAATCTTAGCAAGAGAAGTTTGGCCAGGAATAAAACAGCCTGTAAAGATATTTCCCCCTTCCTTTTTTTAAAAAAAACCCTGCTTTTATATTGTTATATATAACTCAAGGTGGCAAACATATAGCTTCCTCTTCTTATTTTCCCCACAACCCTCTTCTCTTTAAGAAGAAACTGGACAGCCATTTGTCTGAAATGGTATAAGGTTTCCTGCCTGAGAAGGGTTGGACTAGATGACCTCCAAGGTCCTTTCCAACTTTATTATTATTATTATTATTATTATTATTATTATTATTATTATTATTATTATTATTATTATTATTATTATTATTATTATTATTATTATTATTATTATTATTAGAATTGAACTGAGAGAGACTAACTGGCCCAAAGTCACTTGGATGGATTTCATGTCTAAAGTGGGACTAGAAGTCACAGTTTCTTGATTTCTAGCCTAGTGTCTTAACCACTAGACCAAACCACTTCTCTATTTACAGCTACCATTGATTAAATTATTATCTCAGATAAATTAGTTCAAGAGTTTCATTGTAAGATATATATGATCCTGTTGTTCATTATAATTAGCTTGGCATCATTATTTTTGGCAGTTGGAGGATCAGATCTATAGCATGCCTATCTCTGGATGTAAAAATAACCCATCTCATCTGCTCATAAAATGAAAATGATCTGAGAGGACATCTTCTGGATGGATGTTTTTTTTCTTTTTGAAAAATGTCATTGAGCCCTAGTCTTTTTATGAAAGAAAAGATAGTCAGCACATTTTCAAGATTTTCAAATTTTACGGCAATGGTATGGAATGGGTTTTCTACTTTTGATGGATATTTCATACTTCATCCAATTTTGTGGTTATGGGAGAGAAACAAAGCATATGCATTTATATTAACAACAAAGGTTGCTGATATCCTCTTCCAAAAGTCTGACAAATGTGAAAAATCCACCTTTTATAAGTTGATTTTATAAGTAACTGCAGAGTTCCAGCACCTTTTTGGGATGGAACCTTGTACGGTAGGCAAAGAGGGTTTTTCTTCAAAAAAAGCACTGAGTAACTGTGTTCAAAGGCAGATGGAGTCCCTTGTACAAAACTCAAGAAGCTGTTCATTATATGCTTCCAGAACGGCTTAGAAAGGATGAGATAGAAAGAAGGCGTATTCAATAAATATTCCTAAATCATATACTCACATTTATATTCTATGCAGAATGAACAGCCTCTAGTCCCAACATTGTTCCCTCAAGCCCCTTCCAAAACTTGTTGCTGGATAATACTTTCTTAATGCGGTGAAAGGGAATGATTATTTCAATTGTATGTAATTTTCCATAAAATCATCTAGTCCAGCTCTTTTCTTTGTTCGCTCCACTCACCTAGAATATAATTCAAAGACCAACAATAGCATTCCTTGGTCTAATATGATATTTGGCTATTGACTTTTGGTATAGTGCAACATTTTTATGCATGCTGTATTCCTTCAAAAAGTCTCTATTTTATTAATTCTCACCAGAGTACTGCAAATGCAAAGCATTTCCCACCTCACAATTACTTCTTCCAGTCTTACCACTACTGGTTACTAAGATTTGTAAACAGAGGCTGGATAGAAGCTTTCAGTGCTGAGTGGATTTTTCCTGAAATCTAAGATGGAAGTCAGCACCACCAACAAATTATTTGCCTTCTTCCAAACTACTGTAATATGAAAGACACTTTCCTAGAAATATATCTTACTGAATCAAGATGGAGTTTCTTTTGGTAACTATACCAGCATGAATGATTTATTTTATGACTTATGGATGCTCCAGCAGATAATATTTCAGTAGAATGTCAGTTAGAAATGACTTAAAGCCAAAACTGAGCATGTGCTAAAGAATATTCATTTATTTATTGTGTTGATATTGCTTTCCAAGTCATCCAGGAGTGCATTGGTTGACTTTAACCAGAATAAACAACTATTACAGTTTTTCCATCCTAAAGTTATTGCTCTTCTTAATATATTAATATGCAGTTAAATATGATTTCAGTATGACTTTCACTTGCCTCCTGCAATTTTTGTTCTCTTTCAGCCTTATTACATTATCAATAAAAAATTAAGTAAGCCACAGGAGACCTTGTATGGTCAGTAGGATACCTATTTTCTTTTTCCTTTTCTGATAAGATATTGTGCCAAAAACTGAATACAATGTCACTAGGTATTTCCACAGATAAATTTAAAAATTTGTTTGCACTTAAATCTCCATATGATGAGAAACAAAATCTGCATTTGTAGAAATACATGTTCAATTTCTTTGCTGCATTTAATCCCACATGAATATGTTTTGTAAATCATACGGTGCAAATGAAAAGTAATTTCTAGTATCCCATGTGAAAATCCCATGGCAGAGGTTTTCTTCAGATGCAAACTTGGAGGAAACAGTATGCAGTCCATAGCAGTGATATTCAATCCTCTCAACAACTAATTAAAAAAGCATTACCTTTGTCCAGCCCTGACCTCCAGCAATGAAAAAGATAGAGATGGTTATCTGCCAGTCATGTTTTCAAAACAAGCTCTGGCACAATATTGTGATGAACAGACAGATCTAAAAAAGGATGCATAATATTGCTCAGAACTCCTAGGTACTCTTAATACCACATTTAAAGAAGAAGACCTCATCAGTAACTTTAGACCTCGGCTTGTGTGTTAGGGATTCACCAGAGCTAAATTTTGCTCAGTCCTGCAGAGAGTAAACTGACAAAATGTAGCAAGAACACTTGGAAGCAACGAGGTCACAAGTGGCACTGACCGAGAATATAAATCCATATCCATTTGTGGGGTATTTATGCCACTGCTGCGCAGAGTTTAAAGGAAAATAAGAGATACATAAATCTTACTATAGTAATCAGAGAGGGCACTTAATTGTAATTAATTCTGGTGGTTTTCCACCTTGCATAATGTTTCTTGTCTAAGTTCTTGTCCCAATTTAATATAGGATTCCAAGAAGTAGATTTTTCTCAGATGGCACTCCATTGAATTAGCAATTACCCATTCTCCAGCTTGGCTGCTGCAGCAGCAAGGCCTTAGGAAGATGCTCTCAACCCATTCCATAGGATCAGAGAAGTGACAGCAGAAGACCTGTGAAACTTTGCTACCAGTGATTAGCACCAAAAGACATATTTTCCCACCCTGCCTCTCTTCTCTCCCTACTTCTTATGTAAACTGAACTTATGTTCTGTCTCACTGCCAAGGCTGAAAAAGGATTGGAAGTGTGGCAAGCACTTCCATACGCTCCCATACTTTTGTGCTCTACCACAAAGGAGGGGAGGTGTTGAAGACCACATGGAATGGCTGATGGGGAGGGGTGGGAATCTGTTTAGTTGGCAGCCCAAGGAGGAAGAGGATGAAAGATCAAAGGGATTAGCTGGGCGTGGACAGTTTCATGAGATTATGAGTTGTATTCACACCAGATTTAAGATTACTGTGAGTTTTCATTGCTCCTCAGCTAGAATTCTTGCTGCAATTAACCCTGATAATTGTCGGCAAGAGTTTTAGTGGATTTAAGCATCTACTCCAATGCTTGTACATGCAGTAAAAAGAATGTATTTGCACAATTTTAAACTATGTGCATTTAATAGAGTGTAGCTATGTCAGAGCAGGCATCTGTTTAGGGGCTTGGGTCAGATATGACTGATTTTCGTGTTTAAAAAAAACTTTTATATTTGCTATGCACTCCTAAACATTTTTCTTATTCCAAAGTACTGTTTTGCCAAGAGTGGATGTGCAGGCAGCTTATCATTACTTTCTACATATTGGAAAATATTTATTTTTTTTAATTTTTATTTTATTCGGATTTGTATGCCGCTCCTCTCCGAAGACTCGGAGCAGCTCACAACATATATATAAAACAATTTCAATCTAAATCCGAACAAAAAAACATTAAAAATAAAACCCCACACATACTCATCAGTCACACCACAATCAACAATCATCCCCAGGCCTGCCGGCAGAGGTAGGTTTTTAAATTCTTTCGGAAGGCCGGGAGAGTCGGAGAAACGCGGACTTCAGGAGGCAGTTGGTTCCAGAGTTGTCTCTTTGACAACTATTCCCATTCCAGCAGATGGGAAGAAAGGGGAAGCATTCAGATCAGAAGATGGCTCGTTCAGGTACATTGTTTTCTTACCTACAACTTCATTGCCATTATATCAGGATCCCGAAGCTCTCCAGATGAAGTTTGCAAATATTGAGTCAACACACCACACTCCAAATGGATCACCATAGACAGCTTGGGAAACTTTCCAGTTGAAGCTAAAATCTCTGCGGGGAAAATGCCAAGAAGATCAGAAAATGTTCTCCTTCTCCTCCTTTTCCTTCTTTGCTTCATTATTCTTCTTTTACTGCAATGTCCAGCAGACTCCCTAACTTCCTAGCCTGGACGGACTTGAAGAGCTGACTCTTCCCCCAAGCATTCAGTTAGGGTGAAACCAGAATTGATGGATGTAGGAGTTTGAGCCCTGGTGGTGCAGTGGTTAGAATGCAGTATTGCAGGCTAACTCACTGCTCACTACCAGCAGTTTGATCTGCACTGTCCCCTAGGTCAGGGCTTTTCAACCTTTTTCACCCATTGTACCACTTTTAGGATATGGCAATATCCGAGTACCACCAGTTGCCTAGCAAGGTGTCAAAAACCTGATGACCCCCCGCCCAAAAAAAGGAAAAAAGTGATAAAGTACAGGTAGTCCTCGACTTACAACAGTTCACTTAGTGACTGTTCGAAGTTACAATGGCACTGAAAAAGTGCCCCCCAAGCCACAGCTGAGTAAGACACCTGCCTGCCTACTCGGCAGTGCTCCTCCTCCCATCCGAGGTTTACATTGTTGTGAGCATTTCTGTTGAGGATTGACAGTGGGGGTGGGGTGGGGGTGTTTGGTTTTTATTCCCCTGTCTGCTGGGTGGTTGCAGCAGGTTTTGGTCGCTTCACATGACCCTGGGACACTGTGACTGTCATAAATATGAATCAGTTGCCAAGCATCTGAATGTAAATCACAAGACCCTGGACATGCTGCAACATTCCAGTTGATCAGCACTTCTTCTGGGCTCAGCAGAAGTGCCAGGATCAGTGCCGAGCTCCAGCTGGAGCCTGGTGCTGATCCTGGTGCTTCCACTGAGCCTTGACAGCCCCGAAGAAGCACTGGTCCTGGCGCTTCCGCTGAGCCAACAGCCCTGCAGCTCCAGCCATCTCTCACTTAGGCTTGTGTGGTGCTACCACTGGTTCATCTCATTCCCCTCCCCCGCTACCACTTTTCTAGGATGGTCGGGTACCACCTGCCAGGTGCCAATGTACCACAGGTGGTACCCATACCACTGGTTGAAAAGCCCTGCCCTAGGTTGACTCAGCCTTCTATCTTTCCAAGGTGGATAAGATGAGGATCCAGATTGTTGGGGGCAATATGCTGACTCTGTAAACTGCTTAGAGAGGGCTGTAAAGCACTTGTGAAGTGGTGTATATGTCTAAGTGCTATTCCTATTGCTAAGAAGAATGTTCCTTGGTTGATTATATCTGATAGTATCAGTAGAAATTAGTAGACATTAATAATAAAAGATGGATAATTTCTTATCAAACATTACTATAGAGTAGTAATTCTTTCAAAAATACATTGCCACCCCTCCCCCCCAAAAAACAGCCAAAACCTTTTAGGTCAATATGCACATGATTTGGAAAGGGTCTCAATAGTTCTGATCTTTGCTTAAATGGAGTACTACCGGTAATAAGAAATGTTCAAATACAATTTGCTCTCACATGTTCTACGGAGATTTGAAGTGACCTCAGAAGTGGAAGGCTAATTTCCTTAGCCTGCATTGTTTAAAAGACATGCCATTCTCATGGAGGATAAAGCTAACAAATTGTGGAACAACTGTGAATTTCAAAATAGATACAAGAGCAGATGCCACATTTATCTCAGAGGACACCCATAAAAGAAGTTAGAATTCTTTTACTCTGAATAAATCAGATACCATTCAACATAGTTCACAACATAAATAACGCATTGTACAATTTGTCATATGCACAAGATTTTAAAAGATACTAAATGGCATATAATAAAAGCCCTACACCACAGTCTCTGAGGTGCTGCTAAAGTAATACAAATGCAAACAGTGGAAAGCAAAATAAAGGATTAATTGAGGGCAATTGACCTAAAGTGATCTTACAAATGGTAATAATAAATGCCAATATTTGCAAAATTACAATTTAACTTCATATTGTTGAATAGGGACGGGTAAATAAGGGTGAACCACTCTCTTTGTTTGCTTTTGAGACAGATTCTAATCTCACACAATGTATCTTTTTACTATTGGGATACTTGGTTGCACAAATAGAACAGTAATTTGACTATACAATAGCGTGGAACTTGCCCAAAGTCGGAAAGAACATCTGTGGGAAACTATTGTTCTTTGAAGGGGACAGTATTATGGGCCCATATTATTAGTAATAATGGGTGAGGGGTCCTTGGCTCTCTCTGAGCTTGGTTGTTCTCTTGCAGATGTTTCATACCCAAACTAGGTAACAGCATCTGTGTTGGTGATGATTAGCACTCGTGTTACCTAGTTTGGGGTAATGAAATCTGCAAGGAAACAACCAATCTCAAAGTGTACCAAAGACACCTCATTTCAATCCTGAGCTACACACATAGTCTCCTTTATTGGGTTTGTGAGTGAGTTTTGACCTTAAATAGCACCTAATTTGTCTTTTGAGCTTTTCTATTAAGGTAGGCAAGCTCTGCGGCTTCCATTCAGTCAAGTGATCTTATTCTAAGTTCACTCACACAAAGAGAAATATTGAAATAATGTCTTAGGTCCATGGCCATTTCGCTCTTTGACACTTAAATCCAGTTTTATTCCATATGTATCTACGGAAACCACTGTAGGATTTCTGAAGGACTCCAACGAATTTCAGAGATAAAGGGAAGGGAAAGTATCAATCATCATCTAACTGCTACAATGTCAACAAATTAGACTAGGGAGCGGAATTTCCCAGGGGTCTCTTGGGTGATTTAATTCTGCCAGCTGTTCAATTTCATCACTAAATGCCTGAGCTAAAGCAAAGGAGGAGCTTTTCAGGAATGTCCCGCTGCCTAAATAGCAAGGCATTGTTTTATTTAAAGGAGACTTTAGGAAAAGGAGCTAGGAAAAACCTGTTGAGATAAATCATACGAAATGCCCAACTTGTATATACACAGATATTAAGATCAAGCTTAGTAAAAAAAAAATTATTTTGCCTTTAACAAAATTCTAGCTAGAACCAACTTTTAAAAAGTCACAGTATCTTATTTGACTTACCTGGTGTTTACTTATATTTGGGGGTTTTCATTAATCTGTATTTCTAAGTCGCCTGGAATATACCTGGTCAAGTGCATTTGATGTATGTCATTTTGTTTAATGTTGTCTAAATCTTCATTTTCTCCAAGTATTACAATATCAAAGACCAGTGATGGCTAATTATTAGTGACAGGAGAGCAAAGATAAATGCTAGGAAAATTTGAATATTACGTTAAGCTTATACTATGCACTGATAAACAGTAATATAAATATATCGATCAAGTGTAAATACTGAAAATAATTTCATGTATTCATAGCATCTTAATTATTCAGTTGGGACCGGAGTAGGGATAGTCACTTACAATGTAAAGATACTACAGATATATTTTAGCCCCTAGACATAGCAAATGAATAATCTCTCTCCTATTTCTGTTGCAAACATTGATAATCCCTTTTATGAGAAACTAATTCTAACATTCTCTCTCTCTGTTTACCGTAAAATAATTAAGTGATAAATCTTAACTGCAATTCGAAATATAATTTAATTGAAGATTATCACCAAAGCAAATATCTTATTTCACTTAGTTAATGGTGTACACAGGAATAGTGAAGTAATTATTAATTACTAGGTGTTCCCTATTTCAAAAAGTAATTCCATTCTCCACTCAGGATCTATTGAACATAATGGGCACAATCCCATTTAAAGAATTTAAATTGTATCTATCTTAAAGGGTTACATATTAGTGGGAAATGTACAAAGGACAAAATTGTGTGGGGGCGACACTGGAAGGGTTAACTGAATTTATCTAATGATTGCTAACCCAGAAAGCATGAATGCACAAGTATAAAGTGATTAATGGCTCAACTTTATTGTAGGTCACAACGATGGGTAAACTTATAAGCTGAAAGAGATGCATGGAGGGCTGGGTAGTGGCTTGGAGGTTGCACTTCTGTATATGTATACACACATATTTGTACCACAAACCCAACCCATCCCCACAGGGGTGCGCATACTATTTCTACCAAATGTGGATAATTCTGTAACTCTTCTATAATTCTTCTCTCTTCCAATAATCAAGGTTCCCTTTTCCCTGTCATACTCTCTCTGTCTTCCTCTTGATCTTCACAATACTGTCCTCTGTTCTATTTAATTTCTTACTCTGTAATTAAAATGTGGTGGTTCTCAGGCCCTAAATATGATAGCAGTCCTTGTGGAAGCCCGTCAAGTTACTTTCCAAGGAAGTCTTTATCATTCAGTTCCCACCACATTTCCCATTTTCCAACAACAGTCTATATCTGCACCTACCAAAGCCATTCAATCTTCACAAGGCCATTGAAGTTTCTCATATTCATTTCCCCTACAGATTCCTTCAAGACTACTGAAGACTCCTTCTTATGCACAGATGGTTTGGGCTCCATTAAGTATCCACTTTCAGAGAATATGTTCCCGATTAACCCAGAACACATAATTCTTTTATTCTATTGAGAGCTGCATTCTGGTGCTACAAGAACAAAGTGAATGAAGTAATAGCAGATAAATGCTCTCCCCAAATAAAAAGCATCCTGCTTCTTTATTTTTTTTTCTTTTAAAAGAAAAGCTTAACAACTTTTAATCACTAGCCACACTGAAATAGTAATAAAATACAGCACACGCCAATTACAATTCTGAAATTCAGTATTGGGTGGAGAAATGAGTATTGTGGGGAGCGGGAGCTGAAGACTGGTTCCCCGCCCAAATGAAATATAGTTGTTAATACTTCTTAGGATAATTCAGAAATTCTATGCAGATTCAGAGCTCTTTCAAATTATTTTTAAAAAGTAGAACTATATTTTTCCCTAGACACCATTTTTCCTGGGGTGGTGTACTTATTGGATACTTTCAGAATAATGGGCAGAATCACAGATGTCACCTCCTTTATTCTACAACTGCTACTATTCATGTGAATGCTGGGGGCAAAGCTACATAGGTGAAACTAAGGAGATTGGCATCCTTACATTGGCAACAGCTTGATATCATCCATGCAAAGCAAGCTGGGTGTAAAGTTCATCCATTGCACCTAGTAAAGGTAGCCTTGAGGGCAAAGGCATGATGCTGGAACACTCCTTCATACCGGATACTAGAGCCCTAGAAAAATGATTGGGTGTTCCTGACTGACTTAAATTTCTCTGATTCCTCAAAATCTTAGCAAAATTAACCCAATAGTATGAAGGAGGCAAAGTGGGGTAGGAAGACCATATTATCTAAATTGCTCTAGCTCAGCGGTTCTCAACCTTTTCCGGGGCTCGACCCCGGCCCGCATCATGCAAAAAAAATGGTGGGCCCGCACTGTGCATGCACGGCGCGACGGGGTGCATCGCACATGCGCGGCATGACGGCCCGCATCGCGATAAGGAAAAAAATGACCAACCAAAAAAAAATGGCCGACCAAAAAAAATAAATAATAAAAAATGGCGGACTGTGGTGCTTGGCGATCCCCGTGAAATGGTCGTTCGACCCCAAATGGGGTCGCGACCCACAGGTTGAGAACCGCTGCTCTAGCTAGATTTTAAGTTAGGTAGACTTCAGGGATGGTGAAGTTTGCCAAGTCCATATACCAATTTATTCTGCATTTTCCTTTTGCAAGGTATTTCCTAATTACCCCTAACATGTCAAGTCAGAGATTTATGGTCAATCCACCCAACTTTACTGCAGGAAATGGAGAGGTCTTAACTTAAATCTGGGAAATGGCCATCACAAAGCCAATAGTGGACTCCAGCCTATGTTAAAATGAGAATACAACTGACATGTTTACTCGAGCCATTGGGAATTTGCCGAAAGAAGAGGAAGGCAAATGACAGAATGCGAAGTAGTGTTTCATTTTATTATGAGAACACACATCTTTATATGAAGAAATATAACATTTTTATGATGGCATTTCCTGGAGACTTGCCCAAACTCATGCCATACTCTGTTCATTCCAGTAACCATGATTTTACGATAAGAGCAAGGGACAGAGGATTGAAAGAAGAGCACTTTGGGATCTAGGTAAACTTGCTTTTGACAAGAGGAGTTCAAAGATGAGCAATTACATGATCTTTTGCTCTGTTAGCTTTGGCTCTGATATGAGCAAGGGAAATAAACAATGGCACAGAATAAGCCATGGAGACTGAACTGGAGAGGCTAATGGGAAAGCAAAGAAATGAAGAAATCTGGTGTCCGTTAGCCTCAATATCTCTTGTCCCAACAGAATCAGGCTTGGTGCAGAAGAGAAGAACAGCTAACCGCAAAGCTGCAAAAGTCTTTCCAGCATTTATTCAGAAAGTTCATATGTTCATACCTCTCTCTACATTATAAGCCACAGAGCCAAACAAGTTGTCATTAAACAAAATCCATTCTGTTATCACTTTCTCATGCTCCTTTTCCTTTCTCTCCTCTTGATTCTCCTCTCAGATTGCCTAAAAACTACTAATTTAAGCTTTTGACAAAATATGCCTTTAAAAATGGAAATTTATGTTTTTATGAACCTGGGAGTCAACTATACATTCATTTCAATGGGGACAGGAAATATCTGCAATATTGCAGCCCAGATGACCATGGCCCTGAAGAAAGTTAAATATGTTTGATGCCTGTTGACAGTGTAGTTCATTGTTCACGTCATCTTTATATTTATGCTTAAGAATGCAACTGCATAGACCATATATAAGATTTACCTCAGGTCATTAAACTTTTACCTCAGGATTTTTGGTTAGGGATCATAAAAGATTGTACTAATACTGAGATGAATAATATGTGATAGACTAGAAACTGTGGATAGACTATAGAAAAGAGAAACACCAATCAAATAAAGTGTAACAGGCGTACAGTTGAGGCTTGATGTGAGGAGTGAAAACTGTTTACCAAACCAGACGTTTACAAAGATTAATACTTAGTGTTGTATATCAGGTGCTATGATGATTGATGCATACTAAGATTTTATGTTCAATGCTGATTGTTTTAATAAAAGAATTTTTTTTATTAAAAAAAAAAGAATGCAACTGCAACAGCGTTGAATAAATGAACAAAGTAAATTTCCCACATGTTGGAAAGTATGCATAAAATCATGGTCTGGATACAACAATCTTTCTCTGAAATACATTCCTTTAAATGAACTAATTCTTTGTGCCAGGTGCCTTACTTACCTCCATCTCTGTCAGAGCATTAAAAAAAAAAAAGTACATTTCCTGCTGCATTAATGAGGTAGTTCACAAGATGGCCACAGGCAAGAGAGGAATCAATTGGATTGTAGCCCTTCCCTTCAGCTTTCCATGTCAACTCTCTTAGTACTTATGAAAATGAGCTCCTCCTTTGAAGACTATTAAGTCTTCCTTGACACCTTATCTCTTCTATAGTGCTTCAGCTGCATGTGTGTTATCTGATAACTAGTCAGTCGTAGGAAGTTAACATTTCATGATTTCAACAGACTCTCCTGGAAGTGAAATTTGAATTGAACTGTCCACTTGCACAACAGCTGTGAAAGGATCCTAACTGTAAATGACAGTCTCCAAGGAAAGACATGCCAAAGGATCTGACACCAGTCATGCAACTTCTAGATGGATTCAGTTGATTTATTCAGCTGTTGATTGAGAACAATATCATGATTTGGCTTAGCGAACCAATTTCAAGAAATAAATATATATTCCTGGAGATGGAATAAGGAACCTAATAAAGGTCTAGTGAAGCAACTCTTTCTACCTGTAACAGAAGAAAAAAAGTATTACAGCAAATACCTTGGGGAGGAATAGACATAACGTAGCTTCCAGGTAACTATAATTTATCAGATGAAAACTCAGAGAAAAAGTGATCTGGAAAAACAAAGCAGGAAAAAAAATCATTCTGGTTAGGTAATGAAATGTCTGCAAACAAGCAAACAACCAAATTCGGAGAGCATCAAGGATTTCAAAATTCTGTACTCAAGGCCTCCGCTATATTGCCTAAAACACCATCAACGGTCAGAGACTGTCTTCAAAATTATTTCTTCTGTCTGCAAACAAATGTATCAAAAGTAGGGCATCCCTACCTTTTTCCATTAATAAGTCTATCAATGGAAACTACCTATCTTTAAAGACACATCCATGAAAAGGGCAGCAATTGGAATTTGTTTTCCTGGCATAGATGGAAGAGGTGAAGAAGCAGAGAAATCCACCAGTTGGGAGCCACAGTAATTACTATTGTATCTGGACCAAACACCTGGCTTGTATCATTGCCAAAGCTGAAAAATGGATTGAAATCCAAACAGAAATCTCCTAAATTTGTGTAGTTTCCAGACAGATTCTGCATGGAAGGTAAGCAGTACATGGTTATCATGCAGAATAGTCCTATACATTAGCAAAAACATAGTGACTGATGGTAAGTGGGACCTGGTCTTCAGTCTTTTGTAGGAGTTTTGGTTCTCAACTTTGACATACAGGCATGTCAAGATTCAGCTAACTCCTCTAGGCATATTTTGGCTGTGCTCCACTGCTATGTCATCCTTTCCTCTTCTTATTTTCCTCCTTCTCTAACTCATGTCTGTTAAGCTTTACTGGGTACTTCTACACTATCCATATTCCAACTATTATCCAGCATCTCTGCCATGGGAGAAATTCTCTGAAGCATCTGTACTGAATTTACTTCTCCTTCATTTCCATCCTCACCTCTAGCCCTTTCTCAGCATTATTGGATTTTGGAGTGAGTGGGTGGGTGGAATTACAGGCAGTGCAAACTTTTGCAGATCTTAGCATTAGGGTCTCTGGTTCATCTGTCTTTTAAGGATTAATCTAAAAATTATTTGTTTATTAAATTTCTATAGCTGCCCATCTCAGTCAATGACTCTGGGTGGGTTACAATTAAAAAACACACACAATTAACACACTGGTAATATTTTTAAAACAATAAAACCATCCAAAATAAATACACATGACAGCCAAGATACTTGAGCAATACAACCAGGAAATGGGGCCCTTAGCACACTTAGCAATGCAGGCACAGGAACATAGCCAGGTTTTTAGACCTTGTGAAAGTCTGACAAGGTTGGGCCCATTCTGATCTCTGAAGGGAGGATGTTCCACAGAACAGGGGCCACTGCGGAAAAGCTTGTCTTTTAGTTGTCTATGGAGATTTTCAGTCATCCAGGTCCCAAAACTGCTTTTTCTAGAGGCAACTGGACTTTCTTGGTTTTTATTTGAAGATGTTTTGCTTCTTATCTGAGAAGTTTCTTCAGCTCTTACCTTCTGGTCTCCACCAGGCAATACTCTTTGGCTGATGGGATCTACAGCAAGCCCATTCTGCTAGATAGGGTTATACTGGTACAAACTCTTGGAAAAAGGAAGATAACGTGGTCCCAGGCCATGTTGCATCCAGCATCCTGAATTGCACCTAAAAACACATTAGTAACCAATAGTGTTATGTGTGCCATATATCTGGCACCATTTACTCCCTACCCAGCTGCATTCTGCACCAATTAAAATTTCCATTTGCTCTTCAGGGACAGCCCCATGTAGAGTGTGTTACAGAAATCTGAATGAGAGGTTACAAGGGCATGACTTACTGTGAGCAGCTGCCCTTCCCCTCGGTCCAGATACGGATGCAACTGGTGCACCACCAAAAGATGTGAAAGGCCCTCCTAGCCGTGGCTTCCCCCTGCTTTTTGAGTAGAAGCTGAGTCTAGGAGCACCTTCAGATTGTGTACGGGTCTGTCTGGGGCAGTGCAACCTCATCCAGAACCAAAGATGGAAGAAACTGTCTCCAGAGAGTCCAAATACCCATAGCCACTCTGTCTTGCTAGGGTTGACAAATATCTTGAATAATCTCTGACACTCATCTCCCCTACCCTGGGGTCTCAGTTGGTGTCAAACCCAATTGGCTGGGCAGATCTCAGTGAACAGGACCCACATTTGGTCCCAGCCAGGTCTTGATAATGCATGCTAGATCAGCCTTTTCCTAGACAATTACATTGTGAGTTAAGGTGGCTTGACCTAGACTGATCTAGTTCATCATCAGCAGTCAACAGCCTGGGGCCTTGAAAATCTGCCATCCTAGGCCTGGGGTTGAGTGTGAGAAATTGGAATATATCACAGGAACAAGATGCCTGTGGCTCGGTCCATTTCCTGACTCTTACCATATTTTTCTTTATCAATCACTATTGGAATCTTATAGTCTGCTCCCATCCCTTCAGTGCCCTTCCCCCTTCCCTGTTCAGAGCGATACATGACCCAGCTAATGGCTCCCACCTCACACACACAATTCCTGAGCGTTCTTTGCTACCCAAAGCACTTCTGTTTGGCATTCAGCACATTAGCATCTGTTGTTTTGGTACAAATCGGTATTGTTTTAATATTTATTTAGCAACTTTTGTTTTTACCTTGGCAAATGGATTGAGCTATGCAAGAAGAAACAAAGTATAAACAGAACTGTAGAAGATGCTAGCTAGTATTCAATTCATTGTTACGTAGAACAAAAACGGTTAGGGAGATATTCAATCACATGTAGCTGTCAAATATTATATCTTCAAATGCCTTTTCTACTGTATAGAATAATGTTGTTCTTAAAATGCCAGCAAATATCCGTTACGAAAAAACTAAAAGTCTTTTGGCTTAGATTTCTCACGTGCATGCAACCTTCCTCTCTTCATGAAGATTATGTAGGAGATTCTCCTTCCTTTTTATTTGGTAATTGCAAGCTTGTAATCTAATTCTCATGGTTAGATTTACCAAAATATTAAGGACAGTGCTTTTTTTGTTAAAAAAAAAAGGTGCCAGAACTCACACATGTCATACAACTTACCTTGCCTACCTTACAAGGTTCCATCCAGAAAAGGTTCCGGAACTCCGTTCTGGACGTTCTATGACCAAAAAAGCCCTGATTAAGGGAGAGGAAAAACCAGGAAAGTAAGTCAGACATTAAAGTGATTGAGTAAATATTACATCTTAGACATAAACAGATTGTATTTTATCGTTCCTCTGTGATTCCTATCAGAATCAAGCAGTTGGGAAAATGTGAAAAAACAGCCACAGCTAGAAGTGCCAAAGGTATCAAAACTGCATTTCTAAACTCAAGATGATCTGGATATTAAGTTATCACAAGGTGGAACATCCAGTCGTAAAAAGAGGAAGGGGGATTTGCTTCTCCGGCAATTTCACACTCAAAGTGGAAAGCTAATTCCACAGTGCATTCTCTCTCTCTCTCAACTGTCTCCAATGTATTCTGAAATATTCTATCAAAGGTAGGGTGTAGTATTAGGGGAGACATGGGGCTGCTGCCAATTTATGTTTCCAAATTCCTCCTTTTGATCATATTTGGTAATAACCAGACATGATAAGATATCATCAGGTTCCATCTCTTTCCATATCTCCAAAGCTGCAAATAGCAGCCAAGAGCTATGGAAGTGATGTGAGAAATGGATGTAGCAGATCTCCTATAACACGTTGTTAGGTTCCAAAACACTGCTGAAACTTCATTGCAACCATTCAGGAAGGGATTGTGTTTCTGTCAGGTCAGGGAAATTGATGCCACAAAATTAGCTTGTCTTAAAATATGTTTAACCCCTTAGAATATTAGGTATGACCTTTCCTCCGATTTACTAGCTATGTAATAAATTTGGTGGACTAAACAGAGTTTTTGTAGATGCTTTAAAATACTCTTTTTTTTCTTTTTCTTTTTTAAAATATAATGGCTCATAAGACTGGTGGTTTTGGCTCCTGAGCAGAATGTTGAAGCAGCTTTCAAAGTTAACTTGCTGCAATCTTGGCTGAAAAGCCACAAACACATATGGCAGTGAATAGAGTGTTTATTAAAAAATGTGGAGGGCCTTGAGTTTTAATGGGAAAATTACCTTGCTACTCATTAAACTGTTCAGAAATGTTTATCGTCATAAATACAAAATACTGAATTACATATGCCAAAGAAAAGAATTATTACAGATTGCACTTGCTGAAAATTAAATCTTCCATGCTGCATAATATTTAGTAATACACACTTCCCATCATCCTTATGATGACTAAGCCACATTTTGGTGTTTCCTAAGAGAGAGAGAGAGAGAGAGAGAGAGAGAGAGAGAGAGAGAGAGAGAGAGAGAGAGAGAGAGAGAGAGTGAGAGGGAGAGAGAGAAAGAGAGAGAGAGGGGGAGGGAGGGAGGGAGAGAAAGAGAAGAGGGAGGGAGGGAGGGAGAGAGGGAGGGAGGGAGGGAGAGGGAGGGAGGGAGGGAGGGAGAGAGAGAGATGGAGGGAGGGAGAGAGAGGGAGAGAGAGAAAGAGAGAGAGAGAGGGAGGGAGAGAGAGAGAGAGGGAGAGAGAGAGAGGGAGGGGAGGGAGAGAGAGAAAGGGAGGGAGGGAGGGAGAGAAAGAGAGAGGGAGGGAGGGAGAGAGGGAGGGAGAGAGAGAAAGGGAGGGAGGGAGAGAAAGAGAGAGAGGGAGGGAGGGAGGGAGGGAGAGAGGGAGGGAGAGAGAGAGGGAGGGAGGGAGAGAGAGGGGGGGAGGGAGGGAGAGGAGAGAGGGAGAGGGAGAGAGAGAGATGGAGGGAGGAGGGAGAGAGAGAGAGAGGGAGGAGAGAGAGAGAAAGAGAGAGAGAGAGGGAGGGAGAGAGAGAGGGAGGGAGGGAGAGAGAGAGAGGGAGGGGGAGAGAGAGATGGAGGGAGGGAGAGAGAGAGAGAGAGAGAGAGAGAGAGAGAGAGAGAGAGAGACTGCTCAGTGATGATGCTTAAATATAAATACAATTCCTGAATTATGCTTCCCAAATATAAATACCTGAAAAGACAAGACAGCCACACCTACATATACTTCCATTTAAATCAAAGGAATCAGTTAATTCTAATCAATGTAACACCTATTTCTTTCCATTTCCATTTCTGTTAGATTTGAGATTTTATTGCAGTTTCAGTTGTACATTAGCCAAAAAAAAACCCCACAAAACCCTAAAGGTGAAACTAGTCTACACCATTGTCCTCTACATGGAACCTCCCTTGGAGATTACTTAGAAGCTTGGTTAGTCCAGAATGCAATGGCCCAATTAGTGACTAGCATTCCTCTTCACAAGTACATAAATCCTCTGCTCTAGGCTTCCTGTTAGCTTCCAGGTACAATAAAGGAGCTAGTCAATACATATTATATCCACTGCACTCAGTGGCTTGACATTGAAATACTCTTCCTGCCCACTCTATTCATTCTTAGAGAAGCTATTGGTGAGGCCTGTGGGCAGTGCTTCTTGGTTGGCAGTCTCAAGATGATCTTCCAATAAATATTGGAAGTCTAGAGGGGTGACGTTAAACGATAGGATAACAAAGACAGTCTGATTTATTTTATTATGGTTTTAGTCTGTATTTTTGTCTTACGATGAATATTTTAACTCTGAATGCCTTGTCTTTTGTTGTTCTTAATTATAGTAAATCAGTCTTATGTACTTGGTACTTAGTGTAAGTATTATTTCTGTCAGTAACCCAATCAGCCAGATGTTTAGATTGGATTTGGGATTTTTATCCACATACCCAGGTAGTTACAGTGATCTTCTTCATCCAGACTCATTATGTTTTTTTTTCATACAGCATCTTGATTCCTTCAATTTTCTATTTTTGCCTATTTGATGGTAAGCATGGTACATTTGTCCAGTCCAAACTCCATTATAATATCTTGACTGTATATACAAACAGTATTGAGCAGCAATTCTATTTCAGATGGTGTTTTCCCATAGAACTTTGGGTCATCCATGTAAAACCATGCTGTCAATGCTGATGTAGAGTAGAGTAGAGTAGAGTAGAGTAGAGTAGAGTAGAGTAGAGTAGAGTAGAGTAGAGTAGAGTAGAGTAGAGTAGAGTAGAGTAGAGTAGAGTAGAGCAGAGTAGAGTAGAGTAGGAGCTGGAAGGGACCTTGGAGTTCTTCTAGTCCAGCCCCCTGCTCAAGCAGGAGAACCTATACCAGTGGTTCTCAACCTGTGAGTCACGACTCCTTTGGGGGTCGAATGACCCTTTTGCAGGGGTCACCTAAGACCATCAGAAAACACATATTTCTGATGGTCTTAGGAACTGAGACACTACTCCTCTATCCGTCTCCAGGCAGCGGGTCCGTCCATGCTGGTGCCAAGGCCGGGGTCCGGCGGGGTCGGGTGGTGAGGCCAGGTGCTGGCAAAGGATGAGGGGTGGCTGCGTGGAGTGAGGTGCGGGGCAAGAGGGTGGCAAGGAGGTGGGCGCTGTGGCTCCTGCTGCTGCTGCTGCTGAGGCAGCCGATCACGATGCAGAAGCGCCACAGCATGAAGCAGCGCAGCCAAGGGCAGGCAGGCAGGGGGACAGGCCGAGGGGGAGGCACGGCCCTCTGCATGATGAAATTGCAGGCGCCGCTGCCTCGCCAGCTCCACCTCGGCCAGTGCAGGGGGTGTCGCCACACATGCACGGCGCTCCCAGGCCAAGGCGGTTGCTGGGCGATGACCCGCGTGCGCCCTCAGCCTGCCCGGCATGCGCTCCAGCCGCAGGAGAGGAGGCAGAGCGCGTGCACCTCAGAGAGAAAAAGAAAAAGTGTGTGTGAGAGAGAATGAGAGCGAGCAAACCCCCCTCCTCCTGCCCCCGCCCACAGGGGTCGCGGCATTAGGAAGGTTGAGAACCACTGACCTATACCATTTCAGACAAGTGACTGTCTAGTCCATGGGGTGTCAAACTGCCGGCCCACAGGCCAGATGTGTCATGCTAAAACTGCGCCCACCCCATTGCGGGCAATGGGGAAAAAGTCTGGGGAAAAAGTCACAATACATTGCGACACATCACGTGACATCGAGAGTTTGACATCCATGGTCTAGTCTCCTCTTAAATGGTTCAAATGGTGCTCTAGATGTTTTAGGCTTGCACCCAAGGTGCCTATTACTATTACTACTTTGTTTTCTTTCACCATAGTCATTCTATTTCTATTTGCAGGTATTTGTAATTTGTGACTTTCTCCAGTTTTTTCCTCTCCTATTCTGCAGTCTCCTCTCTAGACTTGTTGTTGTTGTTGTTGTTGTTGTTGTTGTTTCTTATCAGCAATTGAGTCTGAGGTATTCAGGCTCAAACCTCAGCCTGGGATGTTATGTGGCAGGTGCTTATCTGTTTGAATTCTAAAATCCCAGACTAATTTAGCTGTTTCATTTTCTAATATTTTTTTCTGCTTTATGGTCTCACATGTTCTTATTTGCTGGCAAATTGTATCTCGTGCAGATTCTCCAGCATACCGTTGTTGCTCTTTTGTCATGCTGTTGTTTGTAGTCAGTTTCTGCAGTCTTGCTCAGCTAAAACTGGTCCACCGTTTCTTCAGCTTCTTTTCAGAGGTGGCATTTATGTTCTGAGCTGAGTTCTCAATTCTGGCTTTGTATGCATTTGTTCTTAAGGCCTGGTCTAGTGAAGTCCAAATTAGCCCCTCTGTGTCTTTCTTCAATTTTTCTGCTCTTAGCTATTGTCAGACCTTATCTGTGTTGCTTGTTACTTTTTTTTTTTAATGTAATGGCCATGTAATATGCCCTGCCATATCTCTTTTCTATTCTTCATTTGGTCTTTCTTGTAGGCCAGTTTGGTGTCTTCAGCACTCAGTAAACCTTCATTGTATACTACCTTCATTGCATCTTCTTCACTCTTCTTCAGATATTATTCCACTGCTCATTTTATTGGACATTTTTGTTATATTAATATACCTAATTGTCTGGTGCACGTGTAATGCTCATTTATTTTATTTAAAGTCTGTCAACATCCCTGCATGGATGAAGGACACAATTCATTGTTATTATTTTTCTGGTCTTCCTATCCAGGCCTTTTAGTTTTGCTTGAGTCCAATCTAGCTATGTATAGTAATCTGGACTCAAACAGAATTTATTACTATTAGCTTATTACTTACACTACAACCCTAAACTCTCAATAAGTAGTCCAGAAACTCCACAGACTACCAAACTCCAGGAACAAAATCACAGTGAATTTCCCAGAAAATGTACATCTGAATTAAGGAAGCATTAGTAAGGTGGCAACAGAATGTGATCATAGCTTCTTTAAGAAACAACTGAGAGACCTGCCCATATCATAGCACATTTCCTGCTTTAGATCTGAAGAGGGGCACATTTCCAGTAATGTTATATGTAATAGAGCCATCTTATTATAAAAAGCATGAACAGAAAATATCATTATGGTATTTATGATATGCCATATGTCATGTTAAGCAGTTTTCTCTCTATCCAAAAATAGTAGCCATTGTACCTGGCACTAATGAGATGTGTGACGTGCCCAAGATTCTTCTTCAGAGCAGACTTGAAAATCCTGCTTTGTGTTGAGAATATAATCAAATAATGTCTATCTAACCTCAATCTCGGGTCCATTTTAAAGTTAAAATATTCCCAAATAACTTTCATTGATTTCATTAGGAGTTGAATACACCTAGGTCCTAAAATCTAGGGCAAAGAATCACTCTATTAAAAAAAAAATCCTAAGAGATCCAGAATAGATATTAACCTCAATTTTTAAGAGCTAAGCTATTATTAGATAGACAGTTTGATCTAGGGCAGGAATGTCCAACTCAATTTCATTGAGGGCCGCATCAGCATTGCGGTTGCCCTCAGGGGGCTGGGTGGGTATGGCCAGGGTGGGTGCGGCCTATTAGGTGGGCGTGGATGGAGTGGGTGTGGCCTACTGGGTGGGTGTGGTCAGCCCTACATCATTCCCATTAAGGGTGCCTGTGGGGGCCTGGGCAGGAGTGGGGCAGATCTGAGGCTCTCTGGCAAAGGGGGTGAGACCAGGGCAAGTGCCAAGGCATGGTCCACTGGAGGAGTCTCACTGTTCCTCTCAGGCCATGCGGGTGGGGGGGGTCTGGATAGTGGTGAGGGCTGCCTGGAGCCCTGGGCAGCAGAGGTCAAATGCCCAGCCTGGCCCTTGAGCACCCGCAGCACCAAGCCCAGCCCCACTTCCTCAAGGCTGCTGCTGAAGGTTCTCCTGGTTCCTCGCTGTTTCCAGACAGCCTTGTGGAGCTAAGACTAAATGCGTTTTAGGATAGATGGCCATGACAAAATTGTACATTGGCTCCCGGCTGGCCTGGGCCAGGGCCAAGGCAGAGGGGGCTGTTCCTTCACTGTTTCCAGGATGGCTTCGTGGGCCACATGAAACCACTTCGCGGGCTGCATCCTGCCCCCGGGCCTTGTGTTTGACATGTCCGATCTAGGGGTTAAAGAACCAAACTGGGAGACCCTGAGTAATTGTTCCACCTTAGGCACAAACACAGCTGGGTCTGTCAGCCCTAGGAAGAAGGCAAGGAAAACCACTTCTGAAAGCTTGTAAGAAAACTGCATAGGCTTGTCTAGGAAGTCACCAGGAGTCAAGACTGACTGAAAGACAGGGAGGTGGGGGCGGGAGAGAGGTTTTTTTCTCTCCAGTATTGGCACTTATCATCCCATTTCTAACATGCTTCCTTGGAAATCAATTCAGCAGATATGAATGGAAAGCATTAACAGATAAATATGTTTTGAAACAGTAGATTTAGAATACAAATCACAGATGCATTACACACAAACATTATTTTTCCTGGATGAAAACAAAACATATATACCGGTAGTTTGGCTTGGTCTGGGCATTCTCTACTGCCAGTTTGATGAAATGGGGCAGAGAAATCAATAAACTATTGCACCACAGCCACTGAAGCTGAACTTTCCCAACCCTAAACCACTTCTGTGGATAGCGGCCTGCCAGAATACTAAGGTGCGTTGTCATTTGCCAAGACATCACCACACGCTGTAAGAAATCATTCTGCTATACAGCAACTTCTATTAAATTAAAAATCTCATTGGAAAATAATATACAGTAAATCTGTCACTGCTCTACGGGATAATGTGAAATGAGGGACTTGGGGTGAACTGACATAAATTACAGGCACAAGTATATGGATAACTGGAGCAGGGCATCGTGATTTACAGAAGTAGCATGGATGCAGCAGCCCAATCCCAGTCTGCATAACAAAGGGAGCTTTTCAGTGGAGAAGGCTTGGGAGAAATTTACTAAGATTCCTTATCTGTCAAGCATGAACGTTGAGCTGAGCAAAAGGACATAAATCAAGTATTTTGAACATGAGGTGAGAGAATTATACAGCATGAAAATGGTTGCATATTAGTCAACAGAGATACCAATAAATGATAAGTTTATCACCTTAAGGGAAAAGCCAGAAGGAATCCAGGCCAGATAAGTTACGCCATCCATTCCTGGAAAGACCACCAACAGCTGGAAAGAATTCATTTGAGACACCCTATTCAGATTTCTCAGTGAATGATTTAAAATGATTTAAAAACTCATGTGCCCTGAGAAGAAGCAAAGATTGTCCACCAAAGCTGTTCATGCTTTTTTGGTGATTACAAGACCAAGAACATTAAAACAAATTCTGAATTTGGCTTTGACAGTTATTGCCTCGCTGTTTTAATTTCTTAAAATTGTTCTCAGGTCCATGACGTTGTTCCCTGTCAGAATAAGCAGCGTAATGCAACAGACGGAAAGGGAGAAAAAAATAGCAAGTCAAAGAAACTGGTGTGAGTTAAGAAAAAGAAGAGAAAGAAAAGAGCCTAAAACACATAGAAACCAGAACTAGCCTCCAGTTTGTGGCCAAAAACATCATAAATCATGGTCGTATGAACTGTGGGACAGTGCAAATGTTTGTAAATATGGACTGATTGCCAAATGCCCAAAATATGAACATTGGACCATGGGGAGGACGGCCACTGAAACTTTGAAACTGCGTTGTAAGTAGCTCTGGGGAGGTCAATCATAACTTTGAAGGTTGCTAAGCAACCAGTTGTAAGTTGAGGACTACCTGTATTTATATTTGCCCTTACCCACCAACAATAACTTCCAGGTAACAAAGTAGACAGAAGCACAGCCATTTTCACATCTTTTGGCAAGCATTTATTCCTCACAAAAACCACTTACTGCTCAGCATATGCTTTGTTTTATCACAGAGTAATCAAGCTTCAGTTCCATATGTGCCAAAACATTTCATAATTCAAAGGTTCGGACTTTATCACACGCTTTTTCTAAACATGCAACAGACTTCTTTTTTCAAGTTTATATATTTTTCAATTACCCTGAAGCACAAAATATTGGTCAGCACATCCCCTGCCCAGCATAAACCACAGTCACCTTTTGATTATTGTCACCTCTTGAAGCCTTTGATCAAAACCATGCCAATCCCAGCTTCCAGGTTCATTCATTGAAATGAAATGAATGAACCCCCCTCTTCTGTATTTTGTATTCCTTTTTGTTATCAATTAGCTGACCAGGGTTACATTCTTCCAATCAGAAAACAATACAATGCAGATTAAACAAGCCATACCCTCAATTAACAGACCATGTTCCTTTTTAGTATTTTTCCAATTACAACATATTTCCCTTGAGCTTGACCATTCTTCATTATTCTCACAGCATTTATTACTTTCCTTCCATTTATTTTTTTTCTTGGCTCCTGACATTTATAGCATTCATTTCAATTCTGCTCTTTAATACATTGCTATGGTTCTGCCCAAATAATTTCACCCCTTTTATTTTTTATTTCATTCACTCTGCTGAAGGCTCCTTGTTTAGACCTCTTTACTCATTTCCAAAATAATTTTTGTTTCCATCATAATCACTTTGCTACTTTTCTTCTTAACTTGCTACTTTTAATCTTAACCATGACCAATTCTATTTGACTATATTGTGCAACCATCAATTTCATTTTGGTTCATTTCAGAAGGCTGCTGTGCTCTTCATACAGCTTTAGAGTAGAGAAAAGCTGAGCATGGAGCTTCCTTTCATTTTCTTGCATTTGCTCTTAACTGTTGTCACTTCAAAAAAAGAAAGGTATGGCAGAACTAATTGAGGAAGGGGAACATGAAGAAATCAATCCAGATTACAATCCAAGACAAACCAAAAGTTTCAAAGAGTCACATCCCTTCTTTGAGGTAGAGGCAATACTCATACCTCCAAATACTTCCTAATTTGCAAAATTTGGAGATATCAGAATCAGCACAGTATCTGGGAACATGACACCAATGTATTTTGTGAATCACAAAATTGATATCAAACTCAATTCATTACTTGAGTTGCATAATGGCAGAATTTTTAGTCAGTGAATGCAATGAAACAACTATTTTTTTTCCTGATCATAAAAAAAAGCTGCAAAGGGTCTAGTCCCAACAACCATCTCAGATAATGATTCACTGTATTTTTCAAAAACTCAAAATATAATTAGATACAACTTGCTTCTCTAAATTGCCAGAACTTTAAGGATCCATGTACAGGTTTTGTGTGGATACATGTAATATTATGGTCTATTATTGTAAGCCAGGCTGTAGTTTAAAGATCCTAATAATGCCAAACATTCCCAAGAGGAACATACAAATGAAGGGAAATTAAGTTGGAACAGTCTCCATCCAAGCAGAAAACTATTATTATTAAATAAAATGGGAAGCATATATTTTCAAAACCATACTTCCATCTTCTGTCTCTGAGATTTAGCAATGAAGGAAGTGTAGAGTTCTAACACATATAAGTTTAAGCAAGTTAAAATCTTCTCAAACAAAAACACAATCTGGGGGTGTCAAACTGCCAGCCCACGGGCCAGATGCATCACGACAAAACTGCGCCCACCCCATTGCCGGCAATGGGAAAAAAGTCACGATACGTCATGACATGTCACGTGACATCATGAGTTTACACCCCTGTTACAGTGAATAATACTGAATAACCCCCAGTGTCAATGTAGTCCTTAGAGTTACTTTGTATGAGTAGGGGAGAGTATTTTTCAGCATTTTCTGCTGAGACAAGGAATCTTTTCATTTCCCATTACAGAACCATCAAAGCTAGGCTACAAAATTACGGATGACCTTTAGATGGTAGCAAAGAGTTAACCAATTTCTGCATTTCTTTGTGATTAGCCACTTGTTGACCAGAGTTTTACAGGACAAATTTAGTAGTTTGGTGTTAACAGGCTAACAATGGAGGGTAAATCATAGCAAGATAGAGGTGTATATTGGAATCGTTCCCTTCTGGATAATCATCTCCTCTGTCTACAACAAAGAACTGAAATGGAATGAAGGAGCTGGCATCAAGGACACCTGCTGCAGAGCCTTTAAATTTTAACAGGGCAGCTTAAAACCTTACCTCTTTTTAAAATGTACATATAAAAAGGAGTGGAGCTTCACTTTCACCTTCACACCTGCCATCTAAATTTTTTAACGGTGGATCAGGTTGGTAGGCAGCCTGATGCCTACTCTGGATTTTGAACTACTGCTCCCACAGTTCCTTGTCATTGGCCATGCTGGATAGGGTTGATGGGAATTTAAGACCCCCAAATTTAAGAAATTAAATGGACCAACAAATTCAGACCAATTCTCCAATTTAAAGTGTGTAGGCCAGCTTCATGCAACCTGGTGCCCTCCAGGTACATGGTGAATGCACAATTTCCAGTCAGCATTAAGGATCCTTGGAGTTGCCATCATAACATTATCTGAACGGAACTGTTACAGTATAAGTTACAGTATAAGCCTATTTAGTAACAGGTACTGTGACAGGAATTTAGCAATCTAATTGTTCCTGTAACCCTAAGACATCTTTACATTGTACCTCTGCTGGTTGAGACAAGTGCCATCGGGTTCCATGAGGAAAAAATATTAGACAAGAAGAAACAAATTAGCCACCCAGAATTTGCTTGTGGTTTTTGCTTGCTTATTGTAAATGCATGCTTTATGTGGGAATAGCAGCTGGAGTTGGTAAGCACTACTGCTTGTGACATGTTAGAAGAGAACAAATTCTTCCACAGGAGGCCTATTTAATTAAATTATGATACAACGATAAAGAGAAGCCAATATAGCTTTAATTCAAAACAGCTATGCATTTAGTTAGAAAATGGCTTTCAATTCTGGACCTTAATTTGAAAACAATGATTGAAGTCATCTGATGATAGTGAGCTTGGTAAGGCAGAGAAGGCACTGTCTTTGTTCCTGGGGGAAAGCAGGATCTGGCTTTAATAGCAAGTATATATATGTCCACTTGATAGGCTTCTCTTTCCCTACACTGTACGTGAGCTTGTTATAATATTATGTTCTCCAGTTTATTTGTTCTTGCATATGCACTGTAGAAAAATTCCATGTGTTTTTGGACCAGAATGTGGTCAGTTTCCATGTCCTTGTGGTGCAGTGCCAAGGACAGTGTACAATAACGCTCTCGGATCTGGAGAATTAAAATGTAGAGATATAATATACTGTGTGCCTAAGATCACAATGTCCTCTATAAACTTTTTATTACCTGCATCTTATGATGGGTCTCAAGTAAATTTCCTCTCTCCCCACAAAGCACCAAATGAGGCTCAAATGAGTTCTCACCATCAGTCCTAAATTTAGACAGGGATTTAAGTATCAAGTATATATCGTGGAAAGATCAGGACTCTTGAGATAAGTTCTAGTTTTTTGTTTCATGTGCCAGAACAGTGCTGCTTAAAAAACAACAACAGGCAGTTTGGTCTAGTATCATGGTTAAAGCACCAATCTAGAAACCAGGAGACTATGGATTCTAGTCCCGCCTTAGGCGTGAAAGTCAGCTGGGTGGCTTTGGGCCAGCTACTCTTTCTCAGTCCATGGGATCAGGATCAGGCAACAAGCCAGTTGGTCAATTCTTGTCACAACCAATGGATCAACACTTGGCTGATCTGAAAAACAGTGGACCTGACACTTGTGGGAAAAACACTAAGAAGAAGTACTGCTTAGGAATGTAGGAGGTTGATTCCATGCTGAAAGATCTAGATAAACATAATTTGTATTTTGTTTCTTTAAAAAAATCTTCTTCCCGTCTCCTCCCCATTTAACAGCAGCAGCAACTAAAACAAACAGCAAGAAAAACCAAACAAAAATCAACACCCGCCCCCCAAAAGGCCTGCAGGATTTCCTTCAAATTTCCTGTGTTGTAAATTCGGAATATGTTCTGAAACCTAGGTCTCATTCAAGATAACATCTGATTTAACCAGTTTTTTTACTTAAAATGTTCTGGCTGTGATTATTGTTTTCCTTCATTTTCTCCTGATTATTATCTTCCTTTATTTCTTCATGCTCCCAAGAAGCACCGCTTTATGTCTAGTCGGTTTCATTGCTTTTCCGGGGATTTTCTCATTTAAACATTCCACATGTGCAAGATTGCAAAGTGACATGGGCAAGTTTGTACTTCAAGACTGGCACAAGGTTTGTTAAGTCCTATATCTGTTTCTAGAACTGGGTCAGGATGAACAACTTCCTTTCTGTTTTTCATAAGATTTAAAATGAAGAAAGTATTGGCAGAAGCGTTAGAAACTCCTAAGCTGAATAAACCAGGGTACATCAAGAAATTCAGCCTGACAGGTAGCAGCCAGCCATAATTATCTTCCATGTGGAACCCTTTGAACAGAGGTCTTCAAACTTGGTCCTTTTATGACTTGTGGACTTCAACTCCCAGAATTCCTCAGCCAGCATGCCTGGTTGAGGAATTCTGGGAGTTGAAGCCCACAAGTCATAAAAGGACCAAGTTTGAAGACCCCTGCCTTTGAAGAAGTGGGTCTGGCAGGGATGCTTAAATTATTTTCCTTTGCTACAGATTCACCCTGTGATTCTTCTTACTCATAACTGGAATGGTTAGACAAGTAGTTTGGAGCTGTGTTTAGCATTAGTAGGGATATTTCCTTCAACATTCCAATGTCTTATTTAAATGACATGTAAACTTAATGTTTCATAACTAATGTGGTCAGATTAGATTAAATGATGGTATTGTCAGGCCATTGAATAATTATGTTTAGTAGTTTGCAAACATTTCAGGTTAATTCCCAGTTCAGTTATGAAAGTTTTTGTCAAAGATCAAAATTGCTTGCTCCACAAATGGTAAAATATGCTATTGTTTTTGTGCAAAGTGAAGAGCAAAATTGGAGCGACTGGATCTCATGTACCAGCGCTCCGCTCAGAAAATCTGTTTCTCATGCTATGTATGAATATGCGGCTATTTTGTGAGCAAAAAATGTTTGTTTCAACTAACAGTCAGCAAACTGTAAAATCCAAAAGCCACCTTGAAAAACTTTTAAAGAAAATGTGGGTTTTAGATATGAATCAGAAATGTTTTTTGATTGGTTCCAGTCCATATTTATTATGTGATTTTAAATATTTTAGCCTTTTATCTGCCTATATCTTCTTATTTTTGCACAGCAGAATATTAAAACTTCTCTGGAAATCAAAACTAATACATGTCTTATTTTAACATGAGATTAAGTTCATATTTGTAATATGAAAAATTATAATAAAAAGTATGCCTGCTGTTCAGTTATATCAAGTAGATAGTTCTGAATGTCACTAAAGAAAAAGACAAACGTGTCAGTTTTTCTAATACTCAGCTTGTTTTTTTCTTATTAGTTTGAAAACTATGCATGTATTCTATACTATTTTTTATTATAATCAATATTACTAGATGTTCACAATTCTACAAGGAATTCTTCTTAGCACAATATATATTTGGAACTTTGGCATGTATATATCAATATATGTATTTCTGTACAGACAATTCCCAAATATTGTATGCAGATTTTTATAAAAAATAATTGTTTAATTTCTAACATGTAAAAATCACCGAAATCCTAGACTCCAGTTTTAAGAGTTTGCAGATCAACATATAATTTTCTTTTAAACAAACAAAAAAAATCCTTTGTTTTACTTTAACAATGTTATTCAAAGTTGAAGAACGAGTGAAAAATTATGTTGCACAAGGTGATGAAATTAAAACTTCAGTTTTAAATAAATGTTTCTTTTTTAACCTTTTCTGCCTGCATGCCGGCTCTTTTCTATTTGCCACTTTTGCCGCAGCTTTGATTTCATTATGAAAATTCTTTAGTAAACAGACTGGGGCAAAGAAAAAGAGGATTTATTTCCTACAGATGAGCCCATTTGTCTGGGTAACTTGGAACCCATTCTTTCCCTTATCAAACTTTTCTAGGTCCAATTAAGACCAATTTCAAACATTCACTGAAGTTTTACCTCGTATGTTGCATTTGTTTATATGCGTGGGGGAAGAGATTATTTAATTGATGTATATGAATTCCCATTCACAGCAATGATTCTAAATCAAGGGTGTCAAACTTGCCACATCATGTGACGCGTTGCGATGTATTGTGAGGTTTTTTGCATTGCCAGAAATGGGGTGGGCGTGGCCTCCATATGATGCAACTGGCCTGCAGGCCGGCAGTTTGACACCCTTGCTCTAAATCAGACATGTCAAACTCGCAACATCATGTGATGTCGCGTGACATATAGGAGCTTTTTCCCCATTGCCGTCAATGGGGTGGGTGCGGTTTCGTTGTGATGCATCCGGCCCACGGGCTGGCAGTTTGACACCCTTGCTCTAAATGATAAAACACTTAAAAAAACAATTTAACCATCCTAATTCAATGATCCCAATTTAAAAAACAGTATTACCAATAGAGCTTACCAAACTCCTTGCCCAAAGGCCTGGGTGACAGATCTTTAATGCCTTATAAAAAACTAACAAGGTTAAGATCACCTACATTTCTGGTGGGATATTGTTTTTTGGGACAGGCATTGTCACAGAGAAGACATGACTCCTGGGTCTAACAAGATGACATTGTTTGAGGGAAGGCATCCTGGCCATGCCTTCCCTATTAGATCCAGTGGGGAAAACAGAAACAATAGGAAACAGGTAGTCCCAGGCAGATATTGATGGATTTTGAATCTTAATGTATAAAAAGTAAACATCTATCAGTTAAGCCTATAAATCAGACATGTCAAACACAAGGCCTCAGGGCTGAATGCGGCCTGCGAAGTGGTTTCATGTGGCCCATGAAGCCATCCTGGAAACAATGAGGGAACGGCCCCTGCTGCCTTGGCCCTGGCCCAGGCCGGCCGGGAGCCAATGTACAATTTTGTGGCTGCCATCTATGCTGAAACACATTCAGTCTTAGCTCCACAAGGCCATCTAGAAACAGTGAGGAACCAGTCCCGGCCGCATCAGCCCCGCCCCCTGGGTGCATTATTATTATTATTATTATTATTATTATTATTATTAATTTAATTTCTATGCCGCCCTATTCCGGAGAACTCAGGGCGGCTCACAGCATAATAAAAATTACATACATGCTGGGGAGGTGTCACCCTTTGTGAGGAATGATGAAATGCACCATCACCTGGAAGTGGCCAGCAAATGGCCCTCACCTACTTCACATATCTGGCTTGATGGGCTCTGGGGGAGGGGTTTTGGCAGGCAGCGGGGCACTCTCCTCACAGCACCAAGAGGCTGAGCCGGGAAGCGCAAATCCAAAAAGAAGTGTGAGGCCGCCCAGCTCCCAGCCTGCCCAGTTTCAGCAGGCAGCGGGGCGCTCTCCTCACAGTGAGGCTCCTCCAGTGGACCATGACTTGGCAGTTGCCCTGGTCCCACCCCCTTCTGCCAGAGACCTTCACATCTGTCCCACTCCTGCCCAGGCCCCCACAGGCACCCTTGACGCGAACGATGTAGAGCTGACCATGCCTACCCGGTAGGCCACACCCACCTGCTCCCCCGAGGGCAACCGCAGTGCTGATGCGGCCCTCAATGAAATTGAGTTTGACACCCCTGCTGTAAATCAACAACATAAGATTAAGGTTAGCACTGCTATAGAATACTTCCATTAGGTTAAAGGACACGAGATTCTAGCTTTTCTGTGAAGTGGATTAGACCCAAATTAATGAGAGCATCACATAAATGACATTGAGGCACATTTTATGTCAACTGAGCAAAATTAATACTATGCTTTCCTCTAAAAGTTGGAAAAGTTGAGAATATTAGCTCATATATATTTCAATGCCTTGTGATTAAGGAATTTAAACCCCAAATTTAAAAGAATTAAACACAGAGCCCCTGTGGTTTATGGTACAAACCAACATAGGGGCCTCATCCACACAATTCAAATGTTGAAGAATGACAAAATATTTCTTAAGGCTACTGGTTAAAAGCAGGACATTAAATAAATTGCTTTTAAAGTATGAGCCTAACAGAATTATTAACCATCTCACTGTACATACTTGTACATGCCAACTTTTTCATTTGCTCTATATTTTGTCCTGTAAAAGCATTTCAAAGAAGGGAAAACAACAAAGCAAGAAAATATAAGATTAAAATATTACAGTGAAAATGATAAGGAATTTAAAAAACTTAACCTAAAATATAGGCATTTAAAATAGAAGATCCTATAGGCCTAGGAAAAGTGTCAATGAAAAGATAGATCTTTAGCATGTACTTCTGAAATATAATGTATTTCAGAATTAAACACACACACATACATATTCAGGAAAGAAACCCTTTATAGTGTGAGGAGTCCTTAGAGACCCATGGACCCTCATTTCAACTCTGAGGTACAAATATTGTCCTTTATTGGTACCTTTACAGTATAGAACAATATAATGGCCTCAGGAGACCCTAAAAATAGGGAGAATCATAATAAATAGGGAGAAGAAGAAGAGATAAAATACATGTTAGTCAGGCTTGCCTGGGTAATGATCATAAAAATGTTTGAGCACTTGTTTTTTGTGGACCCATTTGTTTTGAGAGGATGGGAGATCTTTCCAGGCCACCAGGTACTGCATGACTCCATGGTGTTTACGTGAGTCTACAATCTCTTAATTTTATATACAATGTACCCACCACATTTTTTAATGGTTGTTTGTTACAGGAAACAAAAACAGCTGTGTATAGAGCATGTTTCTACCAAGTTTATTAGATGGAATGCGAGTTGAGAAGAGATGAGGATGTCAGAAACATAAAAATAAGTCTAGTTCAGCACAAATGGAGTCCTTACAAAGTTTGTGTTGTAAAACAAGAGACAGAATCAAGGATGAATCCACTAAATGAATGTGAATTTAAATAAAGAATGAGTGGCCATTGTGAATGAAGTGTGTTGTGATTTGGTCATGTGGAAGAATGAATAAGAATTAAATTATAAAAAAAAGTAGAGGAAGAAAGAATTGGTGGGCTCATAGACAGGGTAGGATTGGGTGGGGTGATGAAGATCTCAGAAAAGAGATCTTGATCAGCACCAGCTGAATATGGCCCACTGACTATTTCTTGAGGCACAGAATGCATCACGTTGTTCTCTAGTCCTCCACTAGTTTGTTTTTTCCATTCCAGGTCATGTCAATTGCAGTGTTTCCTGGTTTGAGCTAGCACAAGTAATGCTGCCTGGTTTTCTTGATGTTACATTGTATGGTCAGCAAATGCTTTCAGTCCAGCTGACTACTGCATACCGTAGAACAGGAGTGTCAAACTGCCGGCCAGTGGGCACGTAGAAGCCGCGCCCACACCAGCTCTGGCAAGGGGGAAAAGTCACGATATGTCGCGACATGTCATGTGACACGGTGAGTTTGACACCCCTGCTGTAGAAGGAATACTTTTCTCTCCATCTATTCCATTCACTTCCCTTTTTTCTTTTTACCAATCCACCAGGAGAATAGCAGCTGGCCGTTCGCTATTTTACAGTGAATGGTTAATGGCCCTCTCTTTTTTGTTTGCTTTTACAAGTAATCTTGACCAAAAGTAAACCAGCGAAATGGTAGACATACATTTCATTTTTAAACAGATAAAGCTGGCATTCCCCTTCTAACCTAAGTGGCTGGAACTGAATGAAGATTGAAAAACAAAACAAATATAGGAAGGAATATATGGGTCAAGAGGAATAGGAAAATCCAAGAAGTTACAAGATGATGGGTTGTTGGTGAGATCCTGAACATGTGTGAACAGCAATTGTGGATTGTTGTGTGAATGATGAATGTGTGTTGGGTTTTTGTTTTTAATGTTTTTTTTATTTGGACTTAGATGTGAATATTGTTTTATATATGTTGTAAGCCGCTCCGAGTCTTCGGAGAGGAGCGGCATATAAGTCCTAAATAAATAAATAAATAAATAAATAAATAAATAAATAAATAAATAAATAAATAAATAAATAAATAAATAAATAAATAAATAAATAAATAAATAAATAAATAAATAAATAAATTGAGGAGTCCATAATTGCTTGGAGCAGTGCTTCTCAATCTTGGCAACTTGAAGATATGTCAACTTCAAAATTTTCCAGCATGCAGAATTCTGGAGTTGAAGTCCATATATCTTCAAGTTTCCAAGATTGAAAATAATTTCTGATAGAAACGGACACTCTATAGAGAGAGGGGCACAAGGACATAAAGTAAGATGTCTTTACTTCACTGTAATTAAGTTTTGAAGCACCTGAACTAGGCTTAAAGCGATAATGAATAAAATTCTGATTCCTTAGATATTTGGGCAAATTAAAGTGGAGGTTCAGCACCAGGAAAAGCAGGACTGGATTATCTATTGTAATTCTCTTTTCTTTTTCTTTTCTTTTCTTTTTTTTTGGAGCGGGGTGTCGATGGACATTTTATTATAACTTATAGTTTTAAAAGAAAAATCTAAAGAATGCTTAAAAGAAGAAATCAGGTCATTCTTTGTATATATATATATATATATGTTTCTATCCCTATTCTCTTTTTTTTACTCTTTTTCTTTTAATTGCTAGTTTATGTGGTTTTTATGTGCATGCTTTGTAAAATGTAATAAAATTACTTTTGCTCAGGAGTTTATAACCAATACATTTATCTCTACTAAGTTATCTGTCTGCACACCTTCCTTAAAAGTATGGCATTTGGCAACATTGTAAAGAAGATCTATTGATTCTGAGTATCCACAACCAGAATATTTTGTAAGCACATTGAATGGATCATTCTGTTCTGCCCAAAACAGAACCAATATTTTTCAGTCTTAACTTAAAAAGTATTATATTCGTTTTTAAAATAACATTTATATTAAAGAGGACATAACACTTACAAGATCTCTTGTACAGACCCATGTGTATCGATTTCTGTCTCTCTGTACTAATTTTATTGGGATAATGTGCCATCTATGATTTTCAAATGGAATTATTTTGTTTGCCTTGAAATGCACTGGAGTGATTTGAGAGTTCACATTTTTACCCAGTCTTGTTTGTGTAACTCTGTTTCATGAACTGTAGCCTATATATAAACATCTTATATTCATTACTTAATAAATGATATATGTCATAAGTAATACTGTTTTGAAATATAACAGATAGAGTATTAAAAATAGTATTGGCCAATAAATGAACATAAAATATATAATATTTTTAATAGCAAGCAGCTCACTCCATAATATTATACTTACTTTTTATGACCTTGTATATATATATATATATATATATATATATATATATAGTTTAAAATTGTTGACAACATATATATATTTGTGCTTGCAAGATGGCTCTGGGTTGAGCTGAAACAAGCAAAAGGAAAGAATGATTCCTTCCTCCCATATTTGGGTTTACAGGGTGCAATCTAAAAAATAAACACTTGACATATATATATATATGTAGGTCTTTGGTTCTTCGGGTTTTCTCCCGCGTAGAATTTGAAGTGTCTTGGCAACGTTTCGATGAAATCTCATTCATCATCTTCAGGCTGGTGCTTTTGGCTTCTGCTTCTAGGAGCAGAAGCCAAAAGCACCAGCCTGAAGATGATGAATGAGATTTCATCGAAACGTTGCCAAGACACTTCAAATTCTACGCGGGAGAAAACCCAAAGAACCAAAGACCTACATACAAACACCCGCGAAAACCTCAGAAAACATATATATGTTTCTCCCTGACTACTGACAAAGCGGGAGAGAACTTGTGGCTCAATAGGTTAAAGCATCTGCTTAGCATGCAGACTGCCCAGGTTCGAATCCCGGAAGGGTGAGTTCTGACTGAAGAGAGTTAAGAAACTCGAAATAGCTATCCAGAAATCCCTTATTTCTTTGTCAACAATTTTAAACAACATATATATATTTGTGCTTGCAGGATGGCTCTGGGTTGAGCTGAAACAAGCAAAAGGAAAGAATGATTCCTTCCTCCCATATTTGGGTTTACAGGGTGCAATCTAAAAAATAAACACTTGAGACATATCCTTACTCCCTGACTACTGACAAAGCGGGAGAGAACTTGTGGCTTAATAGGTTAAAGCATCTGCTTAGCATGCAGACTGCCCAGGTTCGAATCCCGGAAGGGTGAGTTCTGACTGAAGAGAGTTAAGAAACTCGAAATAGTTATCCAGAAATCCCTTATTTCTTTGTCAACAATTTTAAACAACATATATATATTTGTGCTTGCAGGATGGCTCTGGGTTGAGCTGAAACAAGCAAAAGGAAAGAATGATTCCTTCCTCCCATATTTGGGTTTACAGGGTGCAATCTAAAAAATAAACACTTGAGACATATCCTTACTCCCTGACTACTGACAAAGCGGGAGAGAACTTGTGGCTCAATAGGTTAAAGCATCTGCTTAGCATGCAGACTGCCCAGGTTCGAATCCCGGAAGGGTGAGTTCTGACTGAAGAGAGTTAAGAAACTCGAAATAGCTATCCAGAAATCCCTTATTTCTTTGTCAACAATTTTAAACAACATATATATATTTGTGCTTGCAGGATGGCTCTGGGTTGAGCTGAAACAAGCAAAAGGAAAGAATGATTCCTTCCTCCCATATTTGGGTTTACAGGGTGCAATCTAAAAAATAAACACTTGAGACATATCCTTACTCCCTGACTACTGACAAAGCGGGAGAGAACTTGTGGCTCAATAGGTTAAAGCATCTGCTTAGCATGCAAACTGCCCAGGTTCGAATCCCGGAAGGGTGAGTTCTGACTGAAGAGAGTTAAGAAACTCGAAATAGCTATCCAGAAATCCCTTATTTCTTTGTCAACAATTTTAAACAACATATATATATTTGTGCTTGCAGGATGGCTCTGGGTTGAGCTGAAACAAGCAAAAGGAAAGAATGATTCCTTCCTCCCATATTTGGGTTTACAGGGTGCAATCTAAAAAAATAAACACTTGAGACATATCCTTACTCCCTGACTACTGACAAAGCGGGAGAGAACTTGTGGCTCAATAGGTTAAAGCATCTGCTTAGCATGCAGACTGCCCAGGTTCGAATCCCGGAAGGGTGAGTTCTGACTGAAGAGAGTTAAGAAACTCGAAATAGCTATCCAGAAATCCCTTATTTCTTTGTCAACAATTTTAAACAACATATATATATTTGTGCTTGCAGGATGGCTCTGGGTTGAGCTGAAACAAGCAAAAGGAAAGAATGATTCCTTCCTCCCATATTTGGGTTTACAGGGTACAATCTAAAAATAAACACTTGAGACATATCCTTACTCCCTGACTACTGACAAAGCAGGAGAGAACTTGTGGCTCAATAGGTTAAAGCATCTGCTTAGCATGCAGACTGCCCAGGTTCGAATCCCGGAAGGGTGAGTTCTGACTGAAGAGAGTTAAGAAACTCGAAATAGCTATCCAGAAATCCCTTATTTCTTTGTCAACAATTTTAAACAACATATATATATTTGTGCTTGCAGGATGGCTCTGGGTTGAGCTGAAACAAGCAAAAGGAAAGAATGATTCCTTCCTCCCATATTTGGGTTTACAGGGTGCAATCTAAAAAATAAACACTTGAGACATATCCTTACTCCCTGACTACTGACAAAGCGGGAGAGAACTTGTGGCTCAATAGGTTAAAGCATCTGCTTAGCATGCAGACTGCCCAGGTTCGAATCCCGGAAGGGTGAGTTCTGACTGAAGAGAGTTAAGAAACTCGAAATAGCTATCCAGAAATCCCTTATTTCTTTGTCAACAATTTTAAACAACATATATATATTAGTGCTTGCAGGATGGCTCTGGGTTGAGCTGAAACAAGTAAAAGGAAAGAATGATTCCTTCCTCCCATATTTGGGTTTACAGGGTGCAATCTAAAAAATAAACACTTGAGACATATCCTTACTCCCTGACTACTGACAAAGCGGGAGAGAACTTGTGGCTCAATAGGTTAAAGCATCTGCTTAGCATGCAAACTGCCCAGGTTCGAATCCCGGAAGGGTGAGTTCTGACTGAAGAGAGTTAAGAAACTCGAAATAGCTATCCAGAAATCCCTTATTTCTTTGTCAACAATTTTAAACAACATATATATATTTGTGCTTGCAGGATGGCTCTGGGTTGAGCTGAAACAAGCAAAAGGAAAGAATGATTCCTTCCTCCCATATTTGGGTTTACAGGGTGCAATCTAAAAAAATAAACACTTGAGACATATCCTTACTCCCTGACTACTGACAAAGCGGGAGAGAACTTGTGGCTCAATAGGTTAAAGCATCTGCTTAGCATGCAGACTGCCCAGGTTCGAATCCCGGAAGGGTGAGTTCTGACTGAAGAGAGTTAAGAAACTCGAAATAGCTATCCAGAAATCCCTTATTTCTTTGTCAACAATTTTAAACAACATATATATATTTGTGCTTGCAGGATGGCTCTGGGTTGAGCTGAAACAAGCAAAAGGAAAGAATGATTCCTTCCTCCCATATTTGGGTTTACAGGGTACAATCTAAAAATAAACACTTGAGACATATCCTTACTCCCTGACTACTGACAAAGCGGGAGAGAACTTGTGGCTCAATAGGTTAAAGCATCTGCTTAGCATGCAGACTGCCCAGGTTCGAATCCCGGAAGGGTGAGTTCTGACTGAAGAGAGTTAAGAAACTCGAAATAGCTATCCAGAAATCCCTTATTTCTTTGTCAACAATTTTAAACAACATATATATATTTGTGCTTGCAGGATGGCTCTGGGTTGAGCTGAAACAAGCAAAAGGAAAGAATGATTCCTTCCTCCCATATTTGGGTTTACAGGGTGCAATCTAAAAAATAAACACTTGAGACATATCCTTACTCCCTGACTACTGACAAAGCGGGAGAGAACTTGTGGCTCAATAGGTTAAAGCATCTGCTTAGCATGCAGACTGCCCAGGTTCGAATCCCGGAAGGGTGAGTTCTGACTGAAGAGAGTTAAGAAACTCGAAATAGCTATCCAGAAATCCCTTATTTCTTTGTCAACAATTTTAAACAACATATATATATTTGTGCTTGCAGGATGGCTCTGGGTTGAGCTGAAACAAGCAAAAGGAAAGAATGATTCCTTCCTCCCATATTTGGGTTTACAGGGTGCAATCTAAAAAATAAACACTTGAGACATATCCTTACTCCCTGACTACTGACAAAGCGGGAGAGAACTTGTGGCTCAATAGGTTAAAGCATCTGCTTAGCATGCAGACTGCCCAGGTTCGAATCCCGGAAGGGTGAGTTCTGACTGAAGAGAGTTAAGAAACTCGAAATAGCTATCCAGAAATCCCTTATTTCTTTGTCAACAATTTTAAACAACATATATATATTTGTGCTTGCAGGATGGCTCTGGGTTGAGCTGAAACAAGCAAAAGGAAAGAATGATTCCTTCCTCCCATATTTGGGTTTACAGGGTGCAATCTAAAAAATAAACACTTGAGACATATCCTTACTCCCTGACTACTGACAAAGCGGGAGAGAACTTGTGGCTCAATAGGTTAAAGCATCTGCTTAGCATGCAGACTGCCCAGGTTCGAATCCCGGAAGGGTGAGTTCTGACTGAAGAGAGTTAAGAAACTCGAAATAGCTATCCAGAAATCCCTTATTTCTTTGTCAACAATTTTAAACAACATATATATATATTTGTGCTTGCAGGATGGCTCTGGGTTGAGCTGAAACAAGCAAAAGGAAAGAATGATTCCTTCCTCCCATATTTGGGTTTACAGGGTGCAATCTAAAAAATAAACACTTGAGACATATCCTTACTCCCTGACTACTGACAAAGCGGGAGAGAACTTGTGGCTCAATAGGTTAAAGCATCTGCTTAGCATGCAGACTGCCCAGGTTCGAATCCCGGAAGGGTGAGTTCTGACTGAAGAGAGTTAAGAAACTCGAAATAGCTATCCAGAAATCCCTTATTTCTTTGTCAACAATTTTAAACAACATATATATATTTGTGCTTGCAGGATGGCTCTGGGTTGAGCTGAAACAAGCAAAAGGAAAGAATGATTCCTTCCTCCCATATTTGGGTTTACAGGGTGCAATCTAAAAAATAAACACTTGAGACATATCCTTACTCCCTGACTACTGACAAAGCGGGAGAGAACTTGTGGCTCAATAGGTTAAAGCATCTGCTTAGCATGCAGACTGCCCAGGTTCGAATCCCGGAAGGGTGAGTTCTGACTGAAGAGAGTTAAGAAACTCGAAATAGCTATCCAGAAATCCCTTATTTCTTTGTCAACAATTTTAAACAACATATATATATTTGTGCTTGCAGGATGGCTCTGGGTTGAGCTGAAACAAGCAAAAGGAAAGAATGATTCCTTCCTCCCATATTTGGGTTTACAGGGTACAATCTAAAAATAAACACTTGAGACATATCCTTACTCCCTGACTACTGACAAAGCAGGAGAGAACTTGTGGCTCAATAGGTTAAAGCATCTGCTTAGCATGCAGACTGCCCAGGTTCGAATCCCGGAAGGGTGAGTTCTGACTGAAGAGAGTTAAGAAACTCGAAATAGCTATCCAGAAATCCCTTATTTCTTTGTCAACAATTTTAAACAACATATATATATTTGTGCTTGCAGGATGGCTCTGGGTTGAGCTGAAACAAGCAAAAGGAAAGAATGATTCCTTCCTCCCATATTTGGGTTTACAGGGTGCAATCTAAAAAATAAACACTTGAGACATATCCTTACTCCCTGACTACTGACAAAGCGGGAGAGAACTTGTGGCTCAATAGGTTAAAGCATCTGCTTAGCATGCAGACTGCCCAGGTTCGAATCCCGGAAGGGTGAGTTCTGACTGAACAGAGTTAAGAAACTCGAAATAGCTATCCAGAAATCCCTTATTTCTTTGTCAACAATTTTAAACAACATATATATATTTGTGCTTGCAGGATGGCTCTGGGTTGAGCTGAAACAAGCAAAAGGAAAGAATGATTCCTTCCTCCCATATTTGGGTTTACAGGGTGCAATCTAAAAAATAAACACTTGAGACATATCCTTACTCCCTGACTACTGACAAAGCGGGAGAGAACTTGTGGCTCAATAGGTTAAAGCATCTGCTTAGCATGCAGACTGCCCAGGTTCGAATCCCGGAAGGGTGAGTTCTGACTGAAGAGAGTTAAGAAACTCGAAATAGCTATCCAGAAATCCCTTATTTCTTTGTCAACAATTTTAAACAACATATATATATTTGTGCTTGCAGGATGGCTCTGGGTTGAGCTGAAACAAGCAAAAGGAAAGAATGATTCCTTCCTCCCATATTTGGGTTTACAGGGTGCAATCTAAAAAATAAACACTTGAGACATATCCTTACTCCCTGACTACTGACAAAGCGGGAGAGAACTTGTGGCTCAATAGGTTAAAGCATCTGCTTAGCATGCAGACTGCCCAGGTTCGAATCCCGGAAGGGTGAGTTCTGACTGAAGAGAGTTAAGAAACTCGAAATAGCTATCCAGAAATCCCTTATTTCTTTGTCAACAATTTTAAACAACATATATATATATATTTGTGCTTGCAGGATGGCTCTGGGTTGAGCTGAAACAAGCAAAAGGAAAGAATGATTCCTTCCTCCCATATTTGGGTTTACAGGGTGCAATCTAAAAAATAAACACTTGAGACATATCCTTACTCCCTGACTACTGACAAAGCGGGAGAGAACTTGTGGCTCAATAGGTTAAAGCATCTGCTTAGCATGCAGACTGCCCAGGTTCGAATCCCGGAAGGGTGAGTTCTGACTGAAGAGAGTTAAGAAACTCGAAATAGCTATCCAGAAATCCCTTATTTCTTTGTCAACAATTTTAAACAACATATATATATTTGTGCTTGCAGGATGGCTCTGGGTTGAGCTGAAACAAGCAAAAGGAAAGAATGATTCCTTCCTCCCATATTTGGGTTTACAGGGTGCAATCTAAAAAATAAACACTTGAGACATATCCTTACTCCCTGACTACTGACAAAGCGGGAGAGAACTTGTGGCTCAATAGGTTAAAGCATCTGCTTAGCATGCAGACTGCCCAGGTTCGAATCCCGGAAGGGTGAGTTCTGACTGAAGAGAGTTAAGAAACTCGAAATAGCTATCCAGAAATCCCTTATTTCTTTGTCAACAATTTTAAACAACATATATATATATTTGTGCTTGCAGGATGGCTCTGGGTTGAGCTGAAACAAGCAAAAGGAAAGAATGATTCCTTCCTCCCATATTTGGGTTTACAGGGTGCAATCTAAAAAATAAACACTTGAGACATATCCTTACTCCTTGACTACTGACAAAGCGGGAGAGAACTTGTGGCTCAATAGGTTAAAGCATCTGCTTAGCATGCAGACTGCCCAGGTTCGAATCCCGGAAGGGTGAGTTCTGACTGAAGAGAGTTAAGAAACTCGAAATAGCTATCCAGAAATCCCTTATTTCTTTGTCAACAATTTTAAACAACATATATATATATTTGTGCTTGCAGGATGGCTCTGGGTTGAGCTGAAACAAGCAAAAGGAAAGAATGATTCCTTCCTCCCATATTTGGGTTTACAGGGTGCAATCTAAAAAATAAACACTTGAGACATATCCTTACTCCCTGACTACTGACAAAGCGGGAGAGAACTTGTTGCTCAATAGGTTAAAGCATCTGCTTAGCATGCAGACTGCCCAGGTTCGAATCCCGGAAGGGTGAGTTCTGACTGAAGAGAGTTAAGAAACTCGAAATAGCTATCCAGAAATCCCTTATTTCTTTGTCAACAATTTTAAACAACATATATATATATTTGTGCTTGCAGGATGGCTCTGGGTTGAACTGAAACAAGCAAAAGGAAAGAATGATTCCTTCCTCCCATATTTGGGTTTACAGGGTGCAATCTAAAAAATAAACACTTGAGACATATCCTTACTCCCTGACTACTGACAAAGCGGGAGAGAACTTGTGGCTCAATAGGTTAAAGCATCTGCTTAGCATGCAGACTGCCCAGGTTCGAATCCCGGAAGGGTGAGTTCTGACTGAAGAGAGTTAAGAAACTCGAAATAGCTATCCAGAAAACCCTTATTTCTTTGTCAACAATTTTAAACAACATATATATATTTGTGCTTGCAGGATGGCTTTGGGTTGAGCTGAAACAAGCAAAAGGAAAGAATGATTCCTTCCTCCCATATTTGGGTTTACAGGGTGCAATCTAAAAAATAAACACTTGAGACATATCCTTACTCCCTGACTACTGACAAAGCGGGAGAGAACTTGTGGCTCAATAGGTTAAAGCATCTGCTTAGCATGCAGACTGCCCAGGTTCGAATCCCGGAAGGGTGAGTTCTGACTGAAGAGAGTTAAGAAACTCGAAATAGCTATCCAGAAATCCCTTATTTCTTTGTCAACAATTTTAAACAACATATATATATATTTGTGCTTGCAGGATGGCTCTGGGTTGAGCTGAAACAAGCAAAAGGAAAGAATGATTCCTTCCTCCCATGTTTGGGTTTACAGGGTGCAATCTAAAAAATAAACACTTGAGACATATCCTTACTCCCTGACTACTGACAAAGCGGGAGAGAACTTGTGGCTCAATAGGTTAAAGCATCTGCTTAGCATGCAGACTGCCCAGGTTCGAATCCCGGAAGGGTGAGTTCTGACTGAAGAGAGTTAAGAAACTCGAAATAGCTATCCAGAAATCCCTTATTTCTTTGTCAACAATTTTAAACAACATATATATATTTGTGCTTGCAGGATGGCTCTGGGTTGAGCTGAAACAAGCAAAAGGAAAGAATGATTCCTTCCTCCCATATTTGGGTTTACAGGGTGCAATCTAAAAAAATAAACACTTGAGACATATCCTTACTCCCTGACTACTGACAAAGCGGGAGAGAACTTGTGGCTCAATAGGTTAAAGCATCTGCTTAGCATGCAGACTGCCCAGGTTCGAATCCCGGAAGGGTGAGTTCTGACTGAAGAGAGTTAAGAAACTCGAAATAGCTATCCAGAAATCCCTTATTTCTTTGTCAACAATTTTAAACAACATATATATATTTGTGCTTGCAGGATGGCTCTGGGTTGAGCTGAAACAAGCAAAAGGAAAGAATGATTCCTTCCTCCCATATTTGGGTTTACAGGGTACAATCTAAAAATAAACACTTGAGACATATCCTTACTCCCTGACTACTGACAAAGCAGGAGAGAACTTGTGGCTCAATAGGTTAAAGCATCTGCTTAGCATGCAGACTGCCCAGGTTCGAATCCCGGAAGGGTGAGTTCTGACTGAAGAGAGTTAAGAAACTCGAAATAGCTATCCAGAAATCCCTTATTTCTTTGTCAACAATTTTAAACAACATATATATATATACTTGTGCTTGCAGGATGGCTCTGGGTTGAGCTGAAACAAGCAAAAGGAAAGAATGATTCCTTCCTCCCATATTTGGGTTTACAGGGTGCAATCTAAAAAATAAACACTTGAGACATATCCTTACTCCCTGACTACTGACAAAGCGGGAGAGAACTTGTGGCTCAATAGGTTAAAGCATCTGCTTAGCATGCAGACTGCCCAGGTTCGAATCCCGGAAGGGTGAGTTCTGACTGAAGAGAGTTAAGAAACTCGAAATAGCTATCCAGAAATCCCTTATTTCTTTGTCAACAATTTTAAACAACATATATATATTTGTGCTTGCAGGATGGCTCTGGGTTGAGCTGAAACAAGCAAAAGGAAAGAATGATTCCTTCCTCCCATATTTGGGTTTACAGGGTGCAATCTAAAAAATAAACACTTGAGACATATCCTTACTCCCTGACTACTGACAAAGCGGGAGAGAACTTGTGGCTCAATAGGTTAAAGCATCTGCTTAGCATGCAGACTGCCCAGGTTCGAATCCCGGAAGGGTGAGTTCTGACTGAAGAGAGTTAAGAAACTCGAAATAGCTATCCAGAAATCCCTTATTTCTTTGTCAACAATTTTAAACAACATATATATATTTGTGCTTGCAGGATGGCTCTGGGTTGAGCTGAAACAAGCAAAAGGAAAGAATGATTCCTTCCTCCCATATTTGGGTTTACAGGGTGCAATCTAAAAATAAACACTTGAGACATATCCTTACTCCCTGACTACTGACAAAGCGGGAGAGAACTTGTGGCTCAATAGGTTAAAGCATCTGCTTAGCATGCAGACTGCCCAGGTTCGAATCCCGGAAGGGTGAGTTCTGACTGAAGAGAGTTAAGAAACTCGAAATAGCTATCCAGAAATCCCTTATTTCTTTGTCAACAATTTTAAACAACATATATATATTTGTGCTTGCAGGATGGCTCTGGGTTGAGCTGAAACAAGCAAAAGGAAAGAATGATTCCTTCCTCCCATATTTGGGTTTACAGGGTGCAATCTAAAAAATAAACACTTGAGACATATCCTTACTCCCTGACTACTGACAAAGCGGGAGAGAACTTGTGGCTCAATAGGTTAAAGCATCTGCTTAGCATGCAGACTGCCCAGGTTCGAATCCCGGAAGGGTGAGTTCTGACTGAAGAGAGTTAAGAAACTCGAAATAGCTATCCAGAAATCCCTTATTTCTTTGTCAACAATTTTAAACAACATATATATATATTTGTGCTTGCAGGATGGCTCTGGGTTGAGCTGAAACAAGCAAAAGGAAAGAATGATTCCTTCCTCCCATATTTGGGTTTACAGGGTGCAATCTAAAAAATAAACACTTGAGACATATCCTTACTCCCTGACTACTGACAAAGCGGGAGAGAACTTGTGGCTCAATAGGTTAAAGCATCTGCTTAGCATGCAGACTGCCCAGGTTCGAATCCCGGAAGGGTGAGTTCTGACTGAAGAGAGTTAAGAAACTCGAAATAGCTATCCAGAAATCCCTTATTTCTTTGTCAACAATTTTAAACAACATATATATATTTGTGCTTGCAGGATGGCTCTGGGTTGAGCTGAAACAAGCAAAAGGAAAGAATGATTCCTTCCTCCCATATTTGGGTTTACAGGGTGCAATCTAAAAAATAAACACTTGAGACATATCCTTACTCCCTGACTACTGACAAAGCGGGAGAGAACTTGTGGCTCAATAGGTTAAAGCATCTGCTTAGCATGCAGACTGCCCAGGTTCGAATCCCGGAAGGGTGAGTTCTGACTGAAGAGAGTTAAGAAACTCGAAATAGCTATCCAGAAATCCCTTATTTCTTTGTCAACAATTTTAAACAACATATATATATATTTGTGCTTGCAGGATGGCTCTGGGTTGAGCTGAAACAAGCAAAAGGAAAGAATGATTCCTTCCTCCCATATTTGGGTTTACAGGGTGCAATCTAAAAAATAAACACTTGAGACATATCCTTACTCCCTGACTACTGACAAAGCGGGAGAGAACTTGTGGCTCAATAGGTTAAAGCATCTGCTTAGCATGCAAACTGCCCAGGTTCGAATCCCGGAAGGGTGAGTTCTGACTGAAGAGAGTTAAGAAACTCGAAATAGCTATCCAGAAATCCCTTATTTCTTTGTCAACAATTTTAAACAACATATATATATTTGTGCTTGCAGGATGGCTCTGGGTTGAACTGAAACAAGCAAAAGGAAAGAATGATTCCTTCCTCCCATATTTGGGTTTACAGGGTGCAATCTAAAAAATAAACACTTGAGACATATCCTTACTCCCTGACTACTGACAAAGCGGGAGAGAACTTGTGGCTCAATAGGTTAAAGCATCTGCTTAGCATGCAGACTGCCCAGGTTCGAATCCCGGAAGGGTGAGTTCTGACTGAAGAGAGTTAAGAAACTCGAAATAGCTATCCAGAAATCCCTTATTTCTTTGTCAACAATTTTAAACAACATATATATATATTTGTGCTTGCAGGATGGCTCTGGGTTGAGCTGAAACAAGCAAAAGGAAAGAATGATTCCTTCCTCCCATGTTTGGGTTTACAGGGTGCAATCTAAAAAATAAACACTTGAGACATATCCTTACTCCCTGACTACTGACAAAGCGGGAGAGAACTTGTGGCTCAATAGGTTAAAGCATCTGCTTAGCATGCAGACTGCCCAGGTTCGAATCCCGGAAGGGTGAGTTCTGACTGAAGAGAGTTAAGAAACTCGAAATAGCTATCCAGAAATCCCTTATTTCTTTGTCAACAATTTTAAACAACATATATATATTTGTGCTTGCAGGATGGCTCTGGGTTGAGCTGAAACAAGCAAAAGGAAAGAATGATTCCTTCCTCCCATATTTGGGTTTACAGGGTACAATCTAAAAATAAACACTTGAGACATATCCTTACTCCCTGACTACTGACAAAGCAGGAGAGAACTTGTGGCTCAATAGGTTAAAGCATCTGCTTAGCATGCAGACTGCCCAGGTTCGAATCCCGGAAGGGTGAGTTCTGACTGAAGAGAGTTAAGAAACTCGAAATAGCTATCCAGAAATCCCTTATTTCTTTGTCAACAATTTTAAACAACATATATATATATAGTTGTGCTTGCAGGATGGCTCTGGGTTGAGCTGAAACAAGCAAAAGGAAAGAATGATTCCTTCCTCCCATATTTGGGTTTACAGGGTGCAATCTAAAAAATAAACACTTGAGACATATCCTTACTCCCTGACTACTGACAAAGCGGGAGAGAACTTGTGGCTCAATAGGTTAAAGCATCTGCTTAGCATGCAGACTGCCCAGGTTCGAATCCCGGAAGGGTGAGTTCTGACTGAAGAGAGTTAAGAAACTCGAAATAGCTATCCAGAAATCCCTTATTTCTTTGTCAACAATTTTAAACAACATATATATATATATTTGTGCTTGCAGGATGGCTCTGGGTTGAGCTGAAACAAGCAAAAGGAAAGAATGATTCCTTCCTCCCATATTTGGGTTTACAGGGTGCAATCTAAAAAATAAACACTTGAGACATATCCTTACTCCCTGACTACTGACAAAGCGGGAGAGAACTTGTGGCTCAATAGGTTAAAGCATCTGCTTAGCATGCAGACTGCCCAGGTTCGAATCCCGGAAGGGTGAGTTCTGACTGAAGAGAGTTAAGAAACTCGAAATAGCTATCCAGAAATCCCTTATTTCTTTGTCAACAATTTTAAACAACATATATATATTTGTGCTTGCAGGATGGCTCTGGGTTGAGCTGAAACAAGCAAAAGGAAAGAATGATTCCTTCCTCCCATATTTGGGTTTACAGGGTGCAATCTAAAAAATAAACACTTGAGACATATCCTTACTCCCTGACTACTGACAAAGCGGGAGAGAACTTGTGGCTCAATAGGTTAAAGCATCTGCTTAGCATGCAGACTGCCCAGGTTCGAATCCCGGAAGGGTGAGTTCTGACTGAAGAGAGTTAAGAAACTCGAAATAGCTATCCAGAAATCCCTTATTTCTTTGTCAACAATTTTAAACAACATATATATATATTTGTGCTTGCAGGATGGCTCTGGGTTGAGCTGAAACAAGCAAAAGGAAAGAATGATTCCTTCCTCCCATATTTGGGTTTACAGGGTGCAATCTAAAAAATAAACACTTGAGACATATCCTTACTCCCTGACTACTGACAAAGCGGGAGAGAACTTGTGGCTCAATAGGTTAAAGCATCTGCTTAGCATGCAGACTGCCCAGGTTCGAATCCCGGAAGGGTGAGTTCTGACTGAAGAGAGTTAAGAAACTCGAAATAGCTATCCAGAAATCCCTTATTTCTTTGTCAACAATTTTAAACAACATATATATATTTGTGCTTGCAGGATGGCTCTGGGTTGAGCTGAAACAAGCAAAAGGAAAGAATGATTCCTTCCTCCCATATTTGGGTTTACAGGGTACAATCTAAAAATAAACACTTGAGACATATCCTTACTCCCTGACTACTGACAAAGCAGGAGAGAACTTGTGGCTCAATAGGTTAAAGCATCTGCTTAGCATGCAGACTGCCCAGGTTCGAATCCCGGAAGGGTGAGTTCTGACTGAAGAGAGTTAAGAAACTCGAAATAGCTATCCAGAAATCCCTTATTTCTTTGTCAACAATTTTAAACAACATATATATATTTGTGCTTGCAGGATGGCTCTGGGTTGAGCTGAAACAAGCAAAAGGAAAGAATGATTCCTTCCTCCCATATTTGGGTTTACAGGGTGCAATCTAAAAAATAAACACTTGAGACATATCCTTACTCCCTGACTACTGACAAAGCGGGAGAGAACTTGTGGCTCAATAGGTTAAAGCATCTGCTTAGCATGCAGACTGCCCAGGTTCGAATCCCGGAAGGGTGAGTTCTGACTGAAGAGAGTTAAGAAACTCGAAATAGCTATCCAGAAATCCCTTATTTCTTTGTCAACAATTTTAAACAACATATATATATTTGTGCTTGCAGGATGGCTCTGGGTTGAGCTGAAACAAGCAAAAGGAAAGAATGATTCCTTCCTCCCATATTTGGGTTTACAGGGTGCAATCTAAAAAATAAACACTTGAGACATATCCTTACTCCCTGAGTACTGACAAAGCGGGAGAGAACTTGTGGCTCAATAGGTTAAAGCATCTGCTTAGCATGCAGACTGCCCAGGTTCGAATCCCGGAAGGGTGAGTTCTGACTGAAGAGAGTTAAGAAACTCGAAATAGCTATCCAGAAATCCCTTATTTCTTTGTCAACAATTTTAAACAACATATATATATTTTTGCTTGCAGGATGGCTCTGGGTTGAGCTGAAACAAGCAAAAGGAAAGAATGATTCCTTCCTCCCATATTTGGGTTTACAGGGTGCAATCTAAAAAATAAACACTTGAGACATATCCTTACTCCCTGACTACTGACAATGCGGGAGAGAACTTGTGGCTCAATAGGTTAAAGCATCTGCTTAGCATGCAGACTGCCCAGGTTCGAATCCCGGAAGGGTGAGTTCTGACTGAAGAGAGTTAAGAAACTTCGAAATAGCTATCCAGAAATCCCTTATTTCTTTGTCAACAATTTTAAACAACATATATATATATATATTTGTGCTTGCAGGATGGCTCTGGGTTGAGCTGAAACAAGCAAAAGGAAAGAATGATTCCTTCCTCCCATATTTGGGTTTACAGGGTGCAATCTAAAAAATAAACACTTGAGACATATCCTTACTCCCTGACTACTGACAATGCGGGAGAGAACTTGTGGCTCAATAGGTTAAAGCATCTGCTTAGCATGCAGACTGCCCAGGTTCGAATCCCGGAAGGGTGAGTTCTGACTGAAGAGAGTTAAGAAACTCGAAATAGCTATCCAGAAATCCCTTATTTCTTTGTCAACAATTTTATATATATATTATATATATATTATATATTATATATATATATAATGTTTCTGAGAATATGTAGAAATGAACTTACAATGAAAAAATAATGGATTTTATTCTGATTATTTTAAATATATGTATATACATGTTTGTATACAATGTGAACTCACAGCTGCCAGTTCTTTAGCTGATGTTGGCCTTCATATGCATCAAGTTTCTTAGGAGAATCAAGGATGTCATAGTGTATTGGCATAATATATATGATATTATTATTATGGCTGGTTGGTTGCACTATTGGCCATATGTTTAGACTGGATTTGGCATTTTTATCCACCTATCCAGTCCTTCTCAAGGCATATATTGTTGTTTTATGGTATAAAGGTATCCTTGTAGGATAAGAACATAAGAAGAGCCATGCTGAATCAGGCCAAAGCCCATCGAGTCCAGCATTCTGTGTCACACAGTGGCCCACCAATTGTACATGGGAATCTTGAGCAGAAAGAGAAGGCAAAACCCTCCCTTTCCCTTGACCCCCAACAAATGGTACCCAAGGGAATCCTGCCTGCAAGCTGCTCCAATAATGTTGCCTTTTGAAATTAACTGTTGGTAATTATGTATGGGTAATCTGCATCTAGATTCACAGTCAAGACTGGTAGAAACAATTCAAGTCCTAACCAAGGACATGGGAATTATTAAGGTTGTGTCTAAGAATATAGGCAGTTCTGAGCAGAGTGGTTATTTGTAAAAGTAGGGAGTTCAGGTCTGATAAAGTCAATGTTGCTAGATATTGAGGAAGTCCCTTTAGGTATCATTCCAAGGGCCCATTCACAATTGGTATAACAGAAGATTTATTTTTCTATAAGCATTCAACTTGAATCTGCAAGTCCCAATATTTTGTTATTTTTCCCAGTTGTTCTTCCATGTTGTGTATAATTTGTAGTAATTAGTGATTGTTGTTGCTATTATTATTATTGTTGTTGTTGTTGTTATTATTCACTGTGGTCATTTTAAATGATATTTACCAAACATAGTTTAGATTGAATTGTACTGTGGCAGTTTAAAAACTGAAGGAATCAGCAAGTAAATAAATAATACAGCATGAGAACTTTCTAACCAATAATAGGAAAGCTGATGAAGGAATAAGAAATACTGGACATGTAAATTTAGGAACCAAATTACTCCTTCCATTAACATGGATAGGGGAGTACACAGATTTAGACTGAAATAAATGGTGACCCCTGTCACTTAAAAACGTTGAGATATCAACTAAGCCAAAGTACCCCCTTTAGGGTAAGTGTCTTCAGATGTTTTACTCCTTCAATCCAGATAAGCATCCTGCAATGCATTCTGGTCTGGGAACCTTATGTACAAAATGCTTACAGGCATCTCTAAATAAATACCTTTCTATTTACACAACAATGTCTGCAATTGCACTAATGTGTCTATCAAACAAAACAAAAAATCTTTAAAAAGAGCAGTGAAGAATTATGTATGTGCTGTAGAAATAACCTTGTGGAGAATTTGTATTATTATTCTGATTTCTTTAGAATTAATAATTTTACCACATGTCCTGAATTAAAAGGAAAATTATAGGAGATAAGGAAGTGACTGAATAAGTTTGCTGGTCAGTGATCACACCTGGCCACCTGGAATCTGGATGAGAAGGCCCAAAGCAACTGAGCTTACCTAAAAACATTGGATGAAGAACATTTTTATTCTTTCCAACTCAACATAAAGATGGAAAGAAATTACATAGCTGGGCTGGAGACTCTGTTCTGTTTTGTCTTATATCTATCGATCAACAGGACAACTCTCTTAAAAATGAACAGAATGAGGCCAAACTTGGTGTGGTGGAGGGAGACAATAAAATAAAGTTTTGAGTCTGAAAAAGAACCCGATCTGGGTGGGCACTAGAGAGAAAAACATTCCAGAAATCAAATCCCTAGGGCACCCCTAAGGGAGAGGCAGCTGGGCAGCTGCTTGGAATGCTGCCAACAGCTCCATTCTAAGACCTTTTTCCACCTCTTGCTTTGTCATATGACTACATGCTTTCTGACAGTCATATACAATGATGTGACAGATGATGTGTTCAACACGGCTGGGCAAACCATGTGAAGGAGATGCTTCATGATATGTAGTCACATCTCTTAATACAGGGGTCTTCAAACTTGGCCCTTTTATGACTTGTGGACTTAATTGCCTGGCTGAGGAATTCTGGGTGTTGAAGTCCACAAGTCATAAAAGGGCCAAGTTTGAAGACCCCTGTCTTAATATATTGTTAAGGCAACCATTTTGTTTACAAGGCTCCTATGACTACATGGACACGTCTCCTGGCTCCTGTCCCCAAAAATGCACACAAAGCCACTTGATGTAGTGTAGACAACTCAAGGCAGACATACAAACCTGGAACAAAATGTACCTGTTGAATGATTTCAAATGTTTTGCATAGCCCTATTGCTTGAAGATTAGAGCAGTGATGTAAAAAAAAAAAACCCCAAAGAAACATAACTTCAGTGTTTTTCAATCTTGGCAACTTTAAGATGTATGGACTTCAACTTCCAGAATTTTAACATGCTGGTTGGAGAATTTCAGGGGTTAAAGTCCACACATCTCAAAGTTGCCAAGATTGAGAAACAGTGAATGATGTTATGTTTCTTTTGGAGCTTGCTCTCAAAGTGTCTGTATATTCCAAATTCCATAAAAGTGGGAAAACACTTTATTTTCTAAATTGTAAATGAACCTCATCTTATATCCCTGTTCCCATGGACAGAAAGCTTCTTCTGCCTATCCTGCAAGGGGAGTGGGGAGGAAATTATATAGGAGACAAGGAGGAATGGAATGTGCTCATCACTAAAAAACTCAAATGACTGAATGGGGCTTAAGATGAGCTTCCTTTTGATATTACGTACAGATATAACTCTATACCAGTATTCTTGTCATGAAAACCACCATCTGAAATGGTTGTACATAGAAAGGGGCCTTTACACATATGGCTGGACAGCCTCCTCATGAACCAGAACTAAGAAGCAGAGCTATTCATTATGAGCTCTGCTCACCCGAAGAGTCTTGATCTCAAACTATTTTCCTTGTGAATTAATTCATTGCTTATAAACAACTCTTCTATTAAAATAAGTGTGGCTTAAGTTGTAACTGAATATAACAAAGCAAGACCATCCATGTATTTTTTTTTTTTTTTTGCAGATACTCTGGTACTTTTCTGCAAAAAGAAACTTTAAAAAAAACTTTAGAAAGGGAAAATATGAGTCAATTATTGATATCTCTTGAGGCCAAAATCCAAAAGGAGTACTTTAAGCTTGACCAGAGGGATTCCCTTCCTCTTTTGAACCACAAATTCCTGAACAATAGTATAAATTGGTGTATTTAAGACTCCTGTCAATCTCAGAAGTAGTCTGATAAATTGCACCAGAAGTTACCATCTGATAAACACAGCTCCAAATCTCTCTGGGACATCCCAAATTCATGTCATAATTTTTAGCTGTAGCTAAATGTATCCAACATGAAGAGTACCCAGTGGTGAGATTCAAATATGTGAACAACTGGTTCTCTGTGTGGATGCTGCTTCCGGAAGTCCATTCTGGGCCTGGGCAACAAAAAATTAGCTACCAGTTCTGCCAAAGTGGTGCAAACTGGCTGAATCCCACCACTGACAGTACCTCAGCCTTCTGTGTCTGATTTCCAAATCACAATTTGGGTGTCATGTCCCTACTTTCCTTCCTTTTATGTTTATGCATATTCCCCTCCATTTTAGGGCTTGCTATACCTGTAGCACAGTATTGTGCTTAGGACTAAGTATATTTGACAGAACATTAACCAGGATTGCCTGACCATATGGCTTCAAAAGCTATCCTATGCTACTCTTACATGCTACACATATGGAGAGGCATCCTTCTTCACTTTCTACCATGGAGCATCCATCTGGCCATGCTTTGAGATATCCAAGAGTTGTAATAATCACTTACGATAAAGCAAAGTGTCTATAAATATCTGATCATCTGAAAAATGCCCTGAAATTAATATCAGTACAATCATGTATAGAGTTACATCGAAATATGGTGTTTACGTGCTTCAGAGGCCCTTAAGCCTTTGATTATGCCTGTTTCCAGTCTGTGAGAATTCTGACAATAATTCCAGAAATTCCTTTATTCACAATTTACAGGAGGATAACTAAGGGAGGCTCTAACTCTAACTTAACATAGGTCAATATACTTCCTTAAGCAGTTTTAGGAATATACAAAGGGAGGCCACTTAAATCCAGATTCTGCCCAGGTGGTAAAGGAGCCATAGAAACTACCAGTGCTGCAACATTAGATCCAGGAGGCAACTCAGAATAACCTTTTAAAGCCACCAGTGAGCCAACTTGTACAACAGATGAGCCAAGTCAGCAAGTGCCAGCTGCAGTATAGCGCCCTACAACTAAACTGATTTGTATGATGAAGTCTGATAGATTTAAAACCTTCAACACTCGGTATGAATGGATATCAGGTAATTCCCCAAAGATCATTTCTGAGGAGATTGGAGAAGCTATAAAACGGACAGTCCCTCTTCTGGAAAACAATTGTCCTTTCATAGACAATTGCACTAATTCCATGGGCAAATTGAAAGCTTACCAAGTTTGCATTAGTATTTAGTTCATTCTTCTACTCACATTTCAGCATTTCAGGCTTCATATGGCTACCACCCACACCTGTTGCCAGATTCTCCATCCTCCTTGAGGTTTTACATTTTCAACAGTAACTTTAGGCACTGTACTAGCTTTTCAAACAACAGCTGGATCTTGTCAAGGCTTCCTACAAGCAAGAGGCTGATTGTCCTTGGCAAGATGACTTTCCCATTTCTGCTGGGATATGGCTTTCTACTAAGTTCCTAGGTTCCATGTTCCAAGAAAATGGATGCTCAATTAACTTTCCTCTTCAACTCCCACCTATGATGAAAATACGGTTGGTTTTATACCATCCCGTTCTTGGACCTTGAATGCCTTCCATGCAATTTACATTCCTATATCCATCTCCTCTCCAGTCTGAGAAGAACAATTTAAGGTAAAATCTATTTTGGATTCCCACTGCAAGAACACATTGGAATATCTAATTCAATGGAAGAGGCATCAAGACATATAAAATCCCAAGGAACAGCAGAAAACACTTTCATGTGCTATACCCACACAAACTCAAGACTCTTAACTGGACTTACAATCCATCCACAACACAATGATTATTTTGCCTCTGAGGGGAAAAGAACTCCCATTTTAGACAATCAGGACGCAGTGGTGGGTATTATGTCATTCAGGAAAACTGATCCATCAGAATTTTGGACAAGGGGGTCAGGGGATAAAGCTCCAGGAAATAACCATTCCTCCCTTGATAACTCTAAATTGGATAGATATTCTCCTACCTCATATTTTCCCTCTTGATCATGCCTGGAGAGAGATGTTTTGATCAAGGGAAACTGTCTGGCCAGGGAGATCGTGCTGGATTCTCCCTTGAAGTCTCTTCTCTAATAAGTGTAAATACTTTTTTGTCTAGATTTCTGTACCATACAGTTTCCCCTAAAGAGGAGAGGAAGGGAGCAAAATTCTTCAGCATCTACAGACACCCAGAGAGAAGTGTATTAAGTAAATACACCCATACTTGCCATATAGAAGGATGGGAGAAGAATAATCAGGTTTCATTGGAAATATGGAAGAATGGAACACTTGAAGGAAATAGGGATATGGAAGCTAGTTTTCAGATCAGAAGAAAATAGTTTAAAACAAGGGACCAACCCACACAACAGACAGTTTTCAAAACAGTTGTACAGGTGGAAGAAAGTGGCCCAAGAATGTAAACCTAATTGTCTGTAAATGGGACTTCCATTGGAGACGTAGCGGATATTGATTTAAGGCTTTAACTTTCCTATAATAAATTACTTATTAAAAATTCTAGATTTCCTATGGTGGTGGTTTCCAATCTGGTTTGCAGGGAGAGTCCTGGGGGTAGGAATGCAAATAATGTCAATGTCCAGTGAATATTTAGCACAAAGACTGGAAAACTAAAAGCCAAGAGACTGTTAGGCTGTGGGAAAGGAGGAAAGAAGAAACCTAGATTTTAAACTAGAACAGCGGTTCTCAACCTATGGGTCGCGACCCCATTTGGGGTCAAACAACCGTTTCGCGGGGGTTGCCAGACACCGTTGTCCGCCATTTTTGTTTTTTTTGTTTTTTTGTTTTTTTGTTTTTTTCATCGCACGTGCGCCGCGCATGCGCGGTTCGGGCCATCACGTGCGTGCCGCGCATGCGTGGATCGGCCCATCGCAGTCCGCCATTTTGTTTTGTTTTTGTTTTTTTTTCATCGCATGCGAGCTGCGCATGCGCGGATCAGCCTGTTGCAATCCGCCATTTTGGTTTTTTTTCGTCGCGTGCACGCCGCGCATGCGCGGATTGGCCCAACGCATGCACGCTGCGCACGCGCGGATCGGCCCATCACAGCCCGCCATTTTTTTTATTTTTTTTTGTTTTTCATCGCGCGCGTGCTGCGCATGCGCGGATCAGCCCATCGCGGTCCGCCATTTTGTTTTTGTTTTGTTTTTTTCGTCGCGCGCGTGCCGCGGAGGTGCGGATTGGCTTGACGTGTGTGTGCGCGCGTGCACGCCGCCGGGGTCACGCCACGCATGGGCGGGGCAAGTGGGGTCTCAACCTGAAAAAGGTTGAGAACCACTGAACTAGAACAAGTATTACAAAGAACTGGATTCTTATTTTGCAGACAAAAATCAGCCCAGGGTGCAGGACACTAGATAATGGATTTAAGTGACGTAAAGGCAATTTGACAGTAGAACCAAGAGTTTCTGGATTCTCCTTCCAAAGAAGAATTGAAATGGAAGTTAAGCAGTCATCTGTCTGGGTTGTTTTAATTTAGATCCTGGCACTAAGGAAGAAGGTGAATGTGGCTTTAATGAACCTTTCCAATTCTATGCTTTTAAACCCAGCATTTAAGGGAACCAGGTCTTTTCTTTCTCCTGCATAATACAAAAACAAAGAAGCTAAAAAAAAAAAAAACACCCAGGTTTTCAGATGAGGGGAAAAATGCTGATCAACTATTCCTTTTATTCTTTTGCATGTAATCTTGGGAAATACGAGATCCTTCACATGCTCAAAGTGTGAAGAGGGAGAAGAAGTTAAATGCTAAACAGCCTCTCTCCATCTTCATAAACTGATGGAAGCATTGGCACAAGGCAGACACAGCACTTAATTATACCACAAATCAAGTTTGGTCCTGCATCTTGAAAAGGATGTATAATGGTGGTAGATCCTTTGGGGGGGGGAAGGTTGCAACCTCTTCCCAGTTGTTGCAAAGCAAAGGAAATTACACTGGGCTGCTAATCCAGATTAGCAAAGCCTGCTAATGTTCTTAGGTTGCTATTCAGTTTTTCTTCCATTCTGACTGATGGCAGGCAATCAGTGGTGAATTACCTATAGGCATATCTTTCAGGATAGGTCATCCACCCAAGAGGTTTAGAACGCATGGGATCTATTTCTAAAACAGTAGAAACAGTTGAAAAACATAATGGAAAATGATAAAGGTAAGTAAATCTTTATTTAGCTACCCAAACTGCCTGCCAAAACAGGAAGGTCTTTTCTTGCCCAAAGCAGATTCTTAGACTAAAAGTGCTGACAAATATCTGTAACGTAGAAATACAATAGGTGAAACCACTTACTAAAATGCTGGCCTTCTGTTTGACCTCACATTTGGACTTCTTATATTCCATACCTTGTGCAAATTAGCCCTTAATTCTTAAAACTTGTACTTGCACTACTGATTGTCTAATTGTATGTGTTTTGTACTTTATAACATTCTTATTTATCGATCAGCAAACATAAAAAAAGGAAAAATGTTGCCAATTGCTTTTAATAAGAAATCAGCTGTCTGTATCCTGTTATCTAGGACTCTTTGGCAGGAGGATGGATTTCATTCCTTTTCCAGTTGACTTTTGGCAAGTGTGATCTTTTTTTCCTCCCTAGTGTCAGTCAATAAAGCCATTCCCTCCACAGACCTGCACTTGCAATTAAACATTTTCCCATAAGTACACACAAATATAAATTATGTATTTCCTGCAGTCTCTCTGGGATAATTTGATCTGATAATCTCTTCTCCATCGCTCCATTCTACCCAGGGAGAACATCACAACCCATGGTCAACTATTTGCATTTAGGATACACAAATGCTAGTAAGACCGGTGATCTGGTGACCGGTGATTGCCGATGATCTGGTCACCATTTTGTCCAGTCTCATCAGTCTTACATCCCATCAAGTGAACTCACAGTTTCCAAACTGAGGCTCAAGTTGCAAAAGCATTCAGCTTCTCTAATATAGTGATACCGCAGGCAGAATACATTTTTGTAAAACCGGGTAAAAAAGTTCTACCATGGACTTTAATATCTAAACTTTAACATGGAATCCAGGTTTGCTTGCTTGCTTGTTTTTTAGTAGGCAAAGGACTTCAAGGGACTTTCCTTATACTTTCCAGTATTATGCCTATTTTCCAGCTGAGGCTTTGAGTTACTTGCTGATCTTGCTGATTTGTCATTATTGGAAGCTCATGCAGGTCTCAGTAGAAATGTGCAGCAACACTTTGGAATTTTAAAAGATTAAATGGGGGGGGGAACGATTGAATCTTTTCATGCACTAGCTGCAACCAATCAACTTCTGCCTGATGCCAAAAAATTAAACACAGAATAGCCAGACTCCTTTCAGCAGTGAGTTGATTGCTTTAAATAAGGGAGATTTCCTGAATGTTTAAATTGAAACTTCTACTATGATTAAAGCAACAAAAAGGACCAGAATGGCTTCCTAACTATTTAGTTCCTAAAATTCCTGTGAGGTCTGGAGATGACAAATTCAATTCTGATGTGCTGTGTTTTACACTCTGCAGGCTGCACTAAAAAGGGGAAACTAATCAGGCTTCGGTTTCCCAGGGGCTCTTTTCATATTTAAACTCATGGAAATATGTTAAAACCCTCATCGATTGGGCGAGGATTATACCATATGAAATCTATGCCAGTAGGTGGTTTTTTGTTTTGTTTTGTTTTGTTTTGTTATATTTTGACGGAGTGCATATTTAGAATTCATTTAAGCTGCTTGGAAAATATATATCTATATACTCCAATCTTATAGTTAGGAATGGTTATAACAAAAATCTGTAAGAGAATGTATAAGATTTCTAAATGCATTTATTTTGTAAAATAATAAAACAATTGGATACAGTGGAATGTTTCTGTTAGAAAACATAACAGTATGTATCTTTTAGGTTGTGATTTAAGGTTTAATTTGTATTTGTTCCTAGCAGGGATATGTCCAAATTATGTACCCAACGTAAAGATGTTGAGCTATATTTTACTATTATATACATGATATCTAGGCATAGTTAACAGGAAGATAGCACAAGCCAACACTTGGAGGGGTTATTTTAGGTTGTCCAAACCAGGAGAAATCTTTAATGTAAGTTACAATATTTTCAAAGAAACCTGACTAAGTTATGGTTTTGATCCTAGTTTGTTTGGATTAAGTAAAACTAAAGCCAACGCATGATTTGTGCTTCACACAAAACTGTAAGCTACAAGAGCTTCAAGTGGAAGTGAGTGCTTGTGATGATTTCCTCACAGGAGAGGTGGGAGAAAGGGCGTTAAAGACCCCTCATGGTCAGCTACCTAGAAATTGCCCAGATTTGGGCAACCCAGTTCTTGTAGCCCTAGGGCAGGAGTCGCCAACCCCCAGTCCGTGGACCAGTACTGGGTCACGGCATGTCAGCAACTGGTCTGCACAACAAGCAAAGACCCATCCACGGGATGCAGGCAGCACACAAAACCACGCACTCTCCAGTCTGTGGAAAAACCTTTCTCCGCGGAACTGGTCCCTGGTGCCCAAAAGGTTGGGGATCTCTGCCCTAGGGAATAGATCTTAGCTTTAATAAAGAACTGATTCAGCTTGATTTGGTAATAATCTATTTCTTAGTTCAGAATACAGGCCTTCTCCTTTACAGCTTTGGGTGTTGAGGGAGAGACAAAGTTCTGGAGCTTGTTCTTCTGGCAGTCTCAACCATTGTTAATTGATGTTGTCTCTCCATCTTCTTCTGGGTGTGCCTTGTGTTCTTTGACCATCTTCTCTTTTTGTATATGCCTTGTACAGTATGGAATCCCACAATATCCTCTCCAGGTGAGCAAACTACTTTATTTGCTGTTTTTGAATACAGGATACAGGCCTGATACAAGCAATATTGTTGTGTCCTCAGCCTGCAAAAGCAGGCTCAGGACATTGCATCGGTCCCAGGCATTCCAAGGCTGCCCGGGATCAGACTGGTTGGCACCAGCCTTGTGCGCATGTGCACAATGCTGGCTGCCTGGGACCAGACTGAGTGGTGCCAGAAATACTTTAGAAATACTTTAATTACATTGTTTGCCGTTGTCCGGGTCCATTTGCCTTTAAAAGAAGACTGTTTACTTTTGTTAGTTGTTAGGTGTAAGAATAAAGAACTCTTCAATGTTGCCATGTGTCTTCATCATTGCACTCGAACCCAGAACTTAACACTGGCAACAAAGGTGGGATTTTCTACAAACAAAAAAAGGAAGTTTTGTGGACTTACCTAAGAAGTCCTGAAGAGGGAAGACAGCGTCTGAATCAGTGTTCCAGCCTGCCAGTACAGAGCTGGAGGGTGAGTTCGGCTACAAGACCCTTTCCCTTAGAAAAGTTTGCAGAGGAGCAAGGGGTGAAGATTGCAACTAAGAATGGAAAAGATAGGGTGTTTGTCTGACTTTGATGTCTAACACCCAGAAAGATGGAATTCTTATGTAGCCAGCGTGGAGACCTATTGTAGAGTAAATCAAATTCGAGAAGATGGCTTGAAGGCTGCAACTCTGTTGTGCATTTGTGGACAGGAAGCTTTTGAGATTGCAGAGAACCTGGTGGCCCCTGCACCTTTGGAGTCAGTGACTTATACTGACTTTTTTTTTTTTTTTTTTTTTTTTTAATAAAAATTCTTTTATTGAAACAATTAACATTGAACATAAAAACATGTTATGCAGCAATCATCATGATCCCTGGTATACAATACTAAGTATTAGTCTTTGAAAAAGTCTGAGTTAGTAAGCCTTTTCCCCCACTCCTCGTGTCTAGCCTCAACTATACTCCTGTTACATTTTATTTTGATTGGTGTTTCCCATATCCGTTTCAATATTAATGTGATCAACATTAAACATAAGATCCTATTGCTAAGCAATCATCCTAGAACATAGCATACAACATTAGGTATTAATCTTTGTAAACATCTGTTTTAGTAAACGTTCTTCCCTCCTCCCTTACATCTTCAAGTATACTCCGCATACATTTTGTTTGATTGGTGTTTCTCCTATGTATGGTCTATCTACTGTATCTAGTCTATCGCATATTGTACTTTTGCGCTTCTGAGTTGACTTCATCCCATTACTAGTGCAATCTTTTATGGTCCCCAACCCGAGATCCTGAGGTAAAAGTTTCATATCCTGAGGTAGAGATTCAGTCTACTTTAACAATATTAAAGCAAACAACGTTAGTCATAAGGTTATGTTAAGAGGCATTAGTTATAGAACATATACATTCAACATTGGGTGTTAGTTTTTGTAAACCTTTGATTTGTTAACCCTTCATCCCTCCTCCCCTCGATCCTTAGCTGAACGCCAGCTGCATTCTGTTTGATTGGTGTCTCTCTTGGATATAGTCTATCCACTGTTTCCAGTCCGTCACAAATTGTTCATTGGAGCGACTTTTCAAATATGCTGATATTTTTGCCATTTCCGCCAGATTTGTTACTTTCACAGTCCATTCTTCAATAGGCGGTATTTCCGGATTCTTCCAGTACTGTCCCACCAATAATCTTGCTGCTGTAATTAAGTTCAAAAATAAAGTTGTCTCTGAGGTAGTGATATCCTTTGTGATCCCTAACAGAAAAGCCTGAGGTAGAAATTCTATACGCTTTTTGAAAATGGTTTGGAGTGTCCACCATATCTTCCTCCAGAATGCTTTGATTTTTCTGCATGTCCACCATATGTGGAAGTAGGTAGCCTCCCCGTCTCCGCACCTCCAGCATTTGGGCTGGGTGCCCGGGTATATGAGTGATATTTTTTTCGGGTCTAGGTGCCATCTATAGAACATCTTGTAGAAGTTTTCCCTTAAGTGTTGCGATTTCGTGAATTCTACATTCCTCACCCAGATTTTCTCCCACGTGTCTATGGCGATAGGGTGTCCGAAGTCTTGCGCCCACTTTATCATACAGTTCTTAACTAGTTCGGTTTCAGAGTCCATTTCTATCAGAGTGCTGTACACTCGTTTGATGTGCCTAATCCCCTGTTCTCTGATCTGTTTGATTAGGTTCTCGTCGTTCTGGGAGAAGCCTTTCTTCTTGTCTTCACGCCACCTTGACTGTAGTTGTATATATGATAGCCAGTTACTTCCTATTCCTCTGTTTGCTAGCGTTGCTTGAGATTTCAAGAGGAACCTGTTTTCTTCTCCCAGTACAAGCTCACTGTAGGGCACCACTCCTTGCCCTTGGGATGTGTTCATATCTCCTGTTGCGTGTCCAGGGATCGTCCAGATGGGAATCTTGTCGTGTAGGAGGTGCTTGTATTTCTTCCAGACCCATAGCAGTGGGATTCGTAGTGGGTTCTCCTTGAAGTTCCTATCTGCCTTTTTGTCGTATACTAGGTATGCGTGCCAGCCGAATCGTAGACCATGCCCCTCAACATTCAGAACTCTATCGTTTGTCATGTTGATCCAGTCACTAACCGCCACCAACGTTGCTGCATAGTAATATAGCTTTAGATTAGGCATTTTGAGTCCCCCTCTCTCCCTTGCGTCTTGGATGATTTTTAGTTTCACCCTCGGTCTCTTGTCGTCCCAAATAAATCTGTTGATGCCTTTCTGCCAACTGTCTAAGTCCGCATCTTTCTTGAGTATGGGTAGCATTTGAAAGAGAAATAGAAATCTGGGTAATACATTCATCTTTACTGTCGCTATCCTGCCGAGCAGGGACAGACGTAGCGATTTCCACCTTTCCAGGTCTGTTTGTATCTTATTCCACAGAACCTCGTAGTTATTCTTGTATAATTTCGCATTTGTTGATTCTATCTCCACTCCTAAGTATTTGACTTTCTTGACTATTTCACAACCCGTTATTCTTTCCAGGTTCCGTTTAGCTTTGTTGTCTAGGTTTTTGACTAGCATCTTTGTTTTTGATATATTTACTTTGAAGCCTGACACCCTACCATAGTCTTCCATTATCTCCATCAACTTCCTTGCTGATTGTGCTGGTTGCGACATTGTCACCAGCAGGTCATCCGCAAAGGCACATAGTTTGTATTCTTGCTGTTTAATCTGTATGCCCTGTACATCCTCAGCCGCTCTTATTCTGTTCAGTAAAATTTCCAGTGTTAGGATAAATAGCAGGGGGGACAGCGGGCAGCCCTGTCTCGTGCCTCTCTCTATATTAAATGAGTCCGTTAAGTCTCCATTGACAATGATCTGGCCTGTTTGTTTCTGGTAAATTGCCGTTATGGAGTTGAAGAACTGTGCTCCCATTTTCATTTTCAGGACCAAGTTCGTCAGGAACGGCCAATTCAATCTGTCGAAGGCTTTTTCTGCATCTACAAACATTAGAGCGGCGGGTATCTGGTTGTGCCTTTGCAGGTACTCTATTATGTTCAACAGCTGCCTCACGTTGGTTTTCATCTGGCGTCCTTGTATAAATCCCCTTTGGTCCGGGTGTATTGTTTTCTGTAAAACAGTCATTAGTCTATTGGCCAAAATTTTTGTGAAGATTTTATAGTCTGTGTTTAGTAGTGAGATGGGCCTGTAGTTTGCGGGCTGTGTGTTGTCTTTCCCCTCCTTTGGGATTAATGAGATGTAGGCTGTTTTCCAGGATGGTGGGACCTGGCCTCCTTCTTGAATGCTGGCAAATAGCTTTCTGAGGGGTTCCAGCATCTCATCCTGTAGATGCTTGTAGTAGGTCGCTGTTATCCCATCCGTCCCGGGCGATTTTCCTGCTTTCAGTTGTGTGATCGCTGAGTGTATTTCCTCCTTTGTGATTAAGGCATTCAGGGCTTCTCTTTGTGTGTCGGTAATCGCCTGTATCTTTTCGTTTTGTAAGAATTCATCTATCTCTTTGTCTTGTATCTTATCCTCGGCATATAGTTTCGAGTAGAACTCTGTGAAGGCTTTCTTGATGGTTTTTTGTCGGAATTCTAGCTTGCCTTTGTATTCTATCTTTTCAATTATGCGGGATTTTTGTTTCTTTCTTATAGTGTAAGCTAGCCAGCGGCCCGGTTTGTTGGCCTTGCAGAATGTCTTATGTTTTGCATATTGTATATTCCTTGCAACTTGGTCCGCCATCAACATGTCAAATTGCTTTCTTAAGATCTTGAGTCCTTCTTTGGCGACTTTGTCTTCTGGTCTTTTTATCAGTAGCCGCTCCATTTTGCTTATCTCATTTTCTAACTCTTTTCTTTTTTGTTCTTGTTGGCGCCAGTGCCAGCTATTCATGGATATGAGGATCCCTCGCATGTACACCTTGCTGCCGTCCCAGATCTGTTCTATTGGTGTTCCGTTGTTCATATGTGTGCTGAAGTATTCCTTCATAGCTTTTTTGCATTCCGCCACTTTGTCTCCGTGTCTAAACAGGTTTTCATTGATTCTCCAGGACCTCCTCTGCGTCTGGCCGTGTCTTAGCTCCATCCTCACAGGGTTGTGGTCCGTCAGAGCTTTGGGTAGGATTTCCACCGCGTTTAGACGAGTTAGCAAGTCGCTAGAAGTTAATATAAAGTCAATTCTGGAGAAGGATTGATGTCTGCCAGAGAAGAAGGTGAATTCTTGTTCTCTGCCATGTCTTTTCCTCCATACATCTGTCAGTTCGAGTTCCTCCTTCATGTCAAAGAAGGATTTAGGCAACTTGGAGTGTTTTTGTGGGTTCGGTGTAGTTCTTTTTTTGTCTAGAGCAGTCTCTATGACCCCGTTCCAGTCGCCCATGATGATGTAAGATCTGTAGTTAAGTTGTGTTACTTTCTTGTGTAGCTTTTTGTAGAATTTGCCTTGTTGCTGGTTTGGTGCATATACGCCCATTACTAGAATCTTCTTGTCCTCTTGTGTTATTTCAATTGCCAGGTATCTACCTTGGGGGTCGGACTCTATTAGCTTGGCCAATACATGTTTCTTTACATATATAACAATCCCATTCTTTTTTCTTGGCGCCGCTGCTACAAAGTGCGCGCCTAGTTTGTAGTTGGTCAGATATTTCTGGTCTGCTGCTCTGATGTGTGTTTCTTGTAGGCAGATTATATCGCTTTTATCTTGGTTCAGATAGTGGAGAATTTTTCTCCTTTTCTGGGGGGAGTTCAGTCCGTTCACATTCCAAGTCAAATACTTAGTTGCCATCATCTGTTGCAGGATATTTTTGCGAGACCATTTCTGTTATTTCTCCTGTTGTCTTCTTTGGTCCCGTTCCCATGATATCCGGATTGCTGCTCGTATTGGTTTGTGCGGTCTTGCTTTGCTGGTCTGTGTGTTTGGTAGTGGAGCCTGGTAGCCTGTCCTCTGTAGGCTGTCTTGCTGCCTTGTTTTTGTTGCTCCTTGCTCTCTGTGCCCTCGCCTCTCTAGGTATTCCATTCATTTCCTCTGCCACTGCCCTGATCTGTGCCTCTGCGCTGTTTGCTCGTTGGCCTCGATCCCTCCCGCTTTCCCGTGGTCTATCTGTGTCTTCTCCCGCGGTGGGTTGAGGGCCTCCCGACTTCAGTTCCTTTTCGAGGAAGTCTTTGGCTTTCTGGACCGAGGTCAAGTAGTGTCTCTTGTTTCTATAGGAAAGTGACAGTCCTGTTGGGGTTTCCCACCGGTATCGCAGTGCACGCGATCTCAGTTCTGTGGTCAGGAATTTGTAGTCTTTTCTGTCTCTCAGCATCGCCTGGGGGATCTCTTTCAGAACCGTCACCTCCTGTTCCTCTATGTAGAATGCCTTGTTATAGGAAGTGGCAGAGATGTGATTCCGGAGCCTCTGTGTTGTGAAGTGGATGACCACGTCCCTTGGTTGCTGCCTGTTCACTGCCCTCCAGGCGCCCACTCTGTAGATTTTTTCGATTTGCCACCCAATCTCATTGGCGCTCCTGCCCAGGAATGTTGCCAGTGCCTCTACAAAGGTCCTGAGCAGGCTTTCTTGGGTTTCGTATGTTGTCTCTTTCCACCCTCTGAATCTGATCGCAAATGACAGTTGCCAGAATTGCATCATGGTCGACTGGTCCTGCACCTCAGCAGCCTGTCCCTCTATGCAATTTTCCACTTCTTTCATCATCTTTTCCGTATTCTCCCTTGTTTCTTGGAGGTTCTTGTAATGTGTTTGCATTGCCTCCTTCATTTGTTCCAGGTTTGTGGCCACCGCTTTGCGTTGTTCTTCCCACTTTCTCTCCAGGTCTCTCCCCTGGTCCGCCAGCATCCTTTTCATGTTTTTGTATCTTTCCTCCATCTTCTGTTCTGTTTCTATGCGTCCTTTCTCCGTCTTCGCACTCATTTCTGCCAATTTTCTTTCCATGCCCTCTATCCTTGCCGCCATCGTCGCTATCGTCTCATTTAGTGTCTCAATCGTCTCTGTTAGTTCTTGGATCATGCGTGTTGTTGTGGAGTCATGGGTTGGGGTTTGGGTCTGAGGGCCTGTAGTTGGATGGGGGGGTGCGAGGATGGGTGGGGTATTGCCTGGCTGATTAGAGGGCTGGGCCGGGGAGGGTGCAGTTCCCTTCAGGTCTCGCAGTTTGATATGTTTAGTCCGTCTGGCAGCCATTTTGAGCTTCTCCTCCTGTTGGCCTGTCCACCCTTAAAGCCACCCCTTGATGCCAAGAATTGTGGGCGGATTGTTCCTGTGCCAGTTTATCAAGCTGCTAGGATAGGTTGGATCAAACAGTTTATATTTTAACAGAGAAAAAAAAAAAAAAAAAAAAAGAATTTTTTTTTTTTAAATTGTCCACTAGGGGGTGCTATTTGCTTTCAGATAAGCTTCGCTGTGCTGGCAGAGATGATGCAAGGTGAAATGATCTGTGGCTTGAGACTTGCACAGATGGCTCTTTTCACCAGGTGCAGTACACTTAGACTTTTGGGGGTCTGGGGGGGTCTTCTGGGGGTCTTGTGAGGGTCCTCCCCCTACCGCTGGGCTCCCCCTGCGTCTACTGTCCCTCGGTGCTCTAATCGGCCCCCGCTTGTCTTACCGGTGTCTTTCTTCGTGCCTGTTGCTCCCTCTGCTCTCCTCTCTTTTCTGTGTCCTATCGGCTTTGTTTGCTTCCGCCTCTCGCTTCTCCTCTCTTGTCGGCTTCTTACTTTCTGGCTCTGGCCGCCTTTGTTCGCTGCTCCAGTCCTCCTCCGCTGTTCTCTTGCCTTTTCTTCTGCTCTCCGACTCTTCTGGAGGTTCTCCGCCGGCCGGCAGGTCCCCTCGGCAGCGCTCCGGTGTCTCCCTTCCGCTCCGCCGCTCGCCTCTCGCCCGTTCTTTGGAGCTCCGTGACTTACGGCTTGGCGCGGCGTTCTCGGGCCTGCCGGTCGCTCTGCTGCCGCCGGCTTCCTCCGCTCCGTCCGCGGCTTCTCGGGACCTCCCGGCGGTGAGTCTGACCTCGTTTGAGAGGTTCGAGATTCCTTTTTAATCTCTACCTCTTTTTTTGTTTCTCCCTGTCTCTTTTTTGTATTTAATTTGAATTTCGCGCGAGCCCCGTCCCGGAGCTCGCAGAGAAAGGCTCCGGTCCTCGTGACCGGAACCGGAAAACTCCTGACTTATACTGACTTGAAGAAGCTGTTGAAGGAACATTTCCAGCCAAAGTTGTCTGTTATTGCTTGGAGACACGCGTTTGATCAAAGGGACCAGAGGCACGGTGAATCTGCTACAGATTTTATTGCGACCTTAAGGAGAGCAGCCAGGCCTTGTGAGTTCAAAGATCTGGAAGAGAGGCTGCGAGATAGATTCGTTTGTGGGCTAAGAAACAGAGACTTGCAGCAGAAGATTTTTGCTAAGGAAGAAGTCTCCTTCCAAGATGCACTATGAGAGGTGACAGCTGAGGAAGCAGCAGGTGGGGCTGTGAAGACCTTACGGCTCACCAGGAACTCTACAGAGACAGCTACAGTCCATCAAGAGGACGCTCAAGAAGGATCAGATGAGGATCCTGAAGAAGAGGTGAATAGGCTTTACCAGCCAGCTGAAAGGAGGCAGAAGGAACGTCCGGAAAAGGCCCCAGCATCTCTTTAATGCTTTGGGTATGGAGGTCGCCACAAGCGAGCTGACTGCAAGTTTCGTTCCGCCATCTGCAGAGTATGTGGCAGGCAAATGCCACATAGCATCCGTCTGTTTGGGTCGCCAGAAGGTCCAACCTCGTGAAGAATTGCATCTGAAAGGTACCAGGGTCCCCAGCCAACATAGGGTGGGCTTCTGTGCATCGCACAGGAGTATTTTGAAAATAGGGACACATAAGCCCCTTAAGAAGAAACTGTCTATTAACTTAAGATTGCAAGGGGTTGCCTTATCAATGGAGTTGGACACTGGGTCCACTCTTTCCATTATTTCCATTAGTACCTTCAAAAGGATATGCAGCAGCAGTGGCCTTCGAGTTAAACTCAGACCATCCAATCTAATTCTTACAGATTTTCAGAATTCTATGGTGTGTGTTAAGGGGGAGGCCACCCTTAAAGTACAGCATAAGGATTTTGAGGGTCCCCTAGATGTGATGGTTGTTGGGGTTGAACGTACAAGTCTTATTCGACTTGATTGGTTTGAGGCTCTAGGAATCCAGGTAGCTGGGCAGCACCATTTGCAAACGTTGAGCCCTGCAGAAGTCTGCAGGGAGTTTGCAGATGTGTTTAGTTCAGAGTTAGGATCCTACAAGGGGCCTCCCATTTTGCTATGGTTAGACCCAAACACCCCACCAATTAGGGTTAAACCTAGGAGGGTACCTTTTGCCCTCAAGGGTAAGATTGATGCTGAGCTGGACAAATTGCTCCAGCAGGGCATTCTGGAACCTGTGGACTTAAGTCCATGGGAAACCTCCATAGTAATGCCTCTAAAGGCTAATGGGGACATACGTATATGTGCTGATTACAAGTGCACACTGAATAAGGCGCAACAGCACACTTATCCAGTACCTGTGGTAAGTCACATTTTGGACTCCCTCAAGGGGGGCGACTTATTTTTGCAAAGTTGGACCTGGCACAAGCCCATCAACAGCTACCTGTTGATGAAGCAGCTGCAGAGGCCCAGACCATTGTAACTCATAGGGGGGCCTTCAAGGTCAAGAGACTGCAATTTGGGGTACATGTAGCCCCTGGCATATTCCAAAGTGCCATGGAGAGCACACTTCGAGGTATTCCTGGGGTCTGTTCCTACTTTGATGATGTCCTCATTGCTAGGGAGTCATCTCAAAATTTAGCAGAGAGATTAAGGGCTGTCTTGCTTCGTTTTCAAAAAGCAGGCCTTAAACTAAAGAAGGATAAATGTAAGATAGGAGTCACTTCTACTGACTTCTTAGGATTCAGGATAGATGCCCAAGGCATTCACCCTGCTGAAATTAAATTGCAAGCTATCCAGCAGGCCCCAAGCCCTAAGTCTAAGAGTGAGTTGCAAGCCTTCTTGGGCTATTAAATTTTTACCATGCATTTCTCCCACATAAAGCTGCAGTAGCAGAGCCACTACACAGGCTCTTAGACAAGCAGGCTCCTTGACAGTGGACTAAAGTCCATGAAAAGAGTTTCAATGAGGTTAAAGCCTTGCTCACTTCTAATGCTGTTTTAGTGCATTTCAATGAGCAACTGCCTGTTTGCATCGCATGCAATGAATCTCCTTATGGGGTGAGAGCTGTACTTAGCCATCTGAAGGCTGATGGGACACAGGTCCCTGTGGCCTATTACTCAAGGACTCTGTCTTCTGCAGAGTGAAATTACGCTCAAATTGACAGAGAAGCCTTGGCCATAGTGGCTGGCATTAAGAAATTTCATGATTTCTTATATGGCTGCCACTTCACAGTCTTTACTGACCATAAGCCTCTGCTGGGTTTGTTTACCACTAATAAACAGACCCCACATATCATTTCTCCTTGTATGCTGAGATGGTCCATTTTCCTATCAGCATATGACTATACATTAGTTCACAAACCTGGGAAAGAAACGGGCCATGCTAATGGCCTGAGTAGACTACCCCTGAACCAAGTAGAATCAGATCCTGCTCTAGCCATTAATATTCTGTCCATCCAGGAGTTGCCTGAATCTCCCCTCAATGCTAGGGATGTGGCTGCAGAAATTGCCACTAATCACACGCTTACACACGTGCTGACATGGGTGGCCTGACAAGTGCCCTGATACTGAGTTACAAAGCTTCTGGCTCAAGAAGCATGAGTTGTCCACCTTTAAGGGTTGCCTGTCATGGGGAAGCAGGATAGTGATCCCGGCCTCATTGAGGTCTAGAATCTTGGTCTCTCTGCATGAGGGACATCCTGGTATAGTCAGGATGAAAGTGCTTGTGCGCAGCCATCTTTGGTGTCCTGGACTTAATAAAGCCATCGAGGCTCAGGTGCACGGGTGTCAAGTGTGCCAACAGTCTAGGCCTGAAATGCCTCAGGCCCCAGTACATAGGTGGGAGGAAACTCAAACCCCATGGTCTAGGGTGCATATAGATTACACTGAGCCCTTTCAGGGGCAATTCTTCCTGGTTGTTGTTGACAGCCATTCCAAGTGGGTAGAGGTTGTTCCTCTTTCCTCCACTACTACTGCCAGGACCATCCAAGTGTTGAGAGGAATTTTTTCATCACATAGTCTTCCAGATGTTCTGGTTTCAGATAATGGGCCTCAATTTACCTCTTCTGAGTTCCAGGTTTTTCTCCAGGCCAACCTGATCCACCATGCAACTTCGGCTCCCTTTCATCCATCTTCCAACGGGCTGGCAGAAAGGATGGTGCGCATGACCAAGGATGCCCTCAAGAAACTAACTTATGGTAACTGGCATCACAGGTTAGCAGATTTCCTTCTTGCACATCGCACCACACCATGCACTGCCACAGGGAAGAGCCCTGCTGAACTCCACTGGGGACGCCGCCTCATCACTAAACTGGACAGGCTGCACCCTGACTGGGTGGCTTCACAGGTGTCACAACCACGGGCACCTAGGAGACTCCAAGTGGGCGATCCGGTTTGGACAAGAAACTATGGGCCTGGTCATCTCTGGGTGACAGCTGTAGTCTGCAAGGCCTCGGGGCCTTTGTCATACGAAGTGGCCTTGGAAGATGGCTGCGTTCTGCGCAGACACATAGACCAACTGCATTGGAGACTGGACTCTCACCCTTCTGCTCCTGGCTCTGCTCTGGGGGGGGGAGGACCATAACATGCATTCTGGGGATCAGTTTCACTGGTTGTTACTAGCTGCTGCTGAGGCTATTGGGGAGTCATCACAGGGTTCCACAAGTGCTCCTGACAGGAATTCATGGGATAGGGGGTCATCCCACACATCCATCATCACTCCAGAGAGGGAGTCACACGGGGGTATCCACAGTATTCACATATGACAGATAGTGCTCCAGACAGGGAGACTGACCGGGGGTATCCTAACATTCCACAAACTGCAAGAGAAGAATTCCAACAGGGGCACTTGTCTGATTCCACAAATGCTCCCAAAAGGTCATCAGCAAGGGGAGTTGCCAGGGAAGTGACTCCTGATTCTGGCACCTGGGGCATATGCTCGGGGGCCACTGGGTACTGGGGCACTTCCGCGACCCAGCACTCTCCATCCGCTGGTCTTGGGTTCGAGGGACAGTGTTCCCAAGAAGGATCCATTGTGGACCCGGGGACTACCACCCCTCCAAGGTATGCTGATTTGGACTTAGGGGGTCCAGCCAGCCAGCAGATGGGCGGGTCAACCAGGTATTCTGGGCAGCAAAGTCCTGGCCTGCCTAGCCTGATAGGTGAGCAGATAGGCCAGGCACCCTCACAGGGGTCACCTGGGAATTTGAGGCAGCAATGCCCTGGCCTGCCTTGCCTGGTAGGCAAACAGGTGGGCTAGGCAATCCCATTTGGCCTGAGAAGGTCGCAGCGGGCCAAGTGCCCACCCAAATATCTTAGGGAATTTGTGAAGTTGCTGTCAAGTCAATAAGGATTTCAGGGGAACCCTGAATACAGGAAGCATTCAGATGGAATGTGTAATATTTTTTTGATTTTGGAAACATTCAGGCTCATTGCATTTGATTACTGGAATTTATAACACTCCTGTCAGTGAATAGACACCTGTATGGGTATCAGGAATGTTCCATCTAGGGGGGAGGGGTGTTGTGTCCTGAGCCTGCAAAAGCAGGCTCGGGACGTTGCATTGGTCCCGGGCATTCCAAGGCTGCCCAGGACCAGACTGGTCAGCGCCAGCCTTGTGCGCATGTACACAATGCTGGCTGCCCGGGACCAGACTGAGCAGCGCCAGCCTTATGCACATGCACAAGGCAAGAAATACTTTAGTTACATTGTTTGCCGTTGTCCGGGTCCATTCGCTTTTAAAAGAAGACTGCTTACTTTTGTTAGTTGTTGAGTGTAAGAATAAAGAACTCTTCAAGGTTGCCATGTGTCTTCATCATTGCACTCGAACCCAGAACTTAACACAGTATGGGATCCCACAATATCCTCTCCAGGTGAGCAAACTACTTTATTTGCTGTTTTGGGATACAGGATACAGGCCTGATACAAGCAATATGATTTCTGACAAGGGTGTAAAAGAATGTCCTTTTCACGATGTACAACATTGTAAATAACTGTTTATTGTGTTTGGTATTTGCAGTGTTAAATCTTATTGATGCAACCCAAAGATGTATTTGTGTCAGCAAAGATTCCATGTGTAGCAACAATGACGCTTTGAGTTCTCTCTCTCTCTCTCTCTCTCTCTCTCTCTCTCTCTCTCTCTCTCTCTCTCTCTCTCTCTCTCTCTCTCTCTCTCTCTCTCTCTCTCTCTCTCTCTCTCTCTCTCTCTCTCTGAATGTTATGTGTATAGATATAAAATCTCAAAGACAACTATTACTGCTTACAAAGTTTACATTCTTTGTGGAATATTAAGAGTAGCAGAAATAAGAAAAAATGCCAAACTTTTCATTTAAAAATATTTTTTATTATAAAGAATACATATTTCATCCTAGGTGGTGTGTTTGTCTATACACACACATAGACACAAACCTAGCAGATATATATGTCTGTTCTGCATTTTGCTCCAATCTAGGAGCATGTTTTGCAGGTAGACGTCACATACTGTGAACACTATAAATTCAAAATTTGTGGTTGGCAAAGAGTTAGTGGGAGACTAGTATAGTTATTTCAGGCTCATTAGCCGTCATCAGCTAGTCACACCCTTCAGGGATTCGAACTTGGGCAGCTACCTAACATGCAAGCAAAAGAACTCCCCACCCCCTAAGCTTCACTCTGAGGACGCTGGCAGTGGACCAGCGAAAGCTAAGTTGTTTTTTTAATATTGTAAATAGTTGCTTTTATTGTTTTTAAAATCCTTTTAACAATAAACAGCTGATTTATACCTCTCCCAGAGATCGAGGATTGTAGATCTTTGGCTAGGCTTAAGCTCATTGCCTGATAAACCAATCTCAGCTGCTGAAGTAAAGGAGCCACTTTCCATTACTGCTCTAACACAAATGTTGGTTTTAAATTTCTTGTTCCATAAACACCATCATTTTGATGGATGCACCATGAGTGGCATCTGTTGATAAGTGTGGCTTGGGTTCCTTTCGAAATAAACTTGAACCAGTCCGTTTGTTGTTCGGGAGCGTTGTACTATTGTAAGCAATGAAGCTGCCACTGCAGATTGGTAATTGTACTTACAGTCAATTGTGATTTGTTCACATTTTGCTGGTTTGAGCAAGCACTTTTGCAGTGATCAAGAGAGTTCAGTCATAAGAGCCAGCCTCCTGTTGTGCTGTGGGATGTAAGCTACGGATTTGCAATGTGTTTTGTTGCTTTTTAATGAGGAATATTGTGCAAACGAATTGAAATCTCCAAGTTAGGAAAGGTAATTTCTATCTTTTATTGGCAGTGAAATTACTATAGTATAAAGGTCTATAATTCTGTAATGAATTAATTCCATAACGTAAACCAAAACATTAGCATTAATCAGGATCAGACTTGAACTGGCATCTGTACAAACAAGAGAATTAAAGGATAAAGCTTCTTTTTATCACTCCAGGCTACAGATCTGGTTGCTTTCTTTGAAAAACATGATCCATATGTTCCCTATATAAAAAGATCATTCTCCCCCCCCCCCCCCAGAAAATAGACTATATAAATGCCTGGCTGAATTTTTCTTTTTGATGTACTACTTTTTTGTGTTTGGGGATGTTAATTTGTATGGAAGGCTAAGAACTGTAACCTACACCTTCAAATGATTCAAGTCCAGGATATTTTCTAGCCATTGATTCAGTTGTTATAAGAAATTCATCTCTAAAGTGGGATTCTTAAAGCCTATAACAATTTAGCAGAATTGGCTGCTTTGTAATCATAATTATTTATAAACTTCAAGGCCTTAATGGTCAATACATTAGTTCAGAAAATAGGACACCTCAGTTATGACATCCAAAAGTCCACTCATAGCCCTATATTCTCTAGCACAGAAGTTCAGTATAGAGTAAATTGTACCTATCAGCCTTTGTGAGCAGAATAGCTAGACATACAATGTGTTTACCAACAAGCTATGCCAAACTTGTCACTCACCATGAGCAAGTTATTTATCCATCATTTGGCACCCGACAAGCCATCAAACTACAAGCAGCTGAGGCTTGCTGGTTAGCAGCCATTTTGGCTTGTATCCTGGATGCCATACAGGGGTTGGTCAGCCAATTCTCAAGGGCTGATTTGTTTTAAATATAGCTTAAACAACAATAATATGGTGACTTGTAGATAGGATATGTTGAATTACACTCTGCCCCTCTGGTGACTCCACTGAACTGTGTCTATGGTGACAGAAAAAACCCAAACCATTGAGAATAGTAGCAATATTATAACTGGATCAGCCCCAAGTTGTGGCAGCTTCAGTCTCATTTCTTTTTATTCAGAGACTGGACAAAAAATATGCATAGCTGATGCATATACATTTCCCCATCTCCATGGATTGAACAATATGTCAGACTGTCAGAATTAACATAATTATGATTCCAGACTATGAGAGGCTCTCATCTGTACTTACAACTTAACCAATAGTCTTCATTCAAGGAGCTTGGTAGGACTAATGATGTGAGTATGGATGAACTTTTGAAAATCTCATGTATATTTATTCAACAGGTCTGTTCCTGTTATTCCAATGATATATATTTCAGCTGTGCACCAATTGCTGCACTAAGTCTACTCCACATCTCTCATAAGGTAGTTGATTCACTAACAGCATGGCTGTAACTGAATCCAATATACTTGTGTCCGGGAATGCTGCACTGAATTTAAATTTAGTTACAGACAAAGGGTATTTGAATGAATAGGATCAAAAGAAATTGCTTAAGGGTTTAATTTAGGGGCAAATATGGCTGTCTTACACCTGCAGGATTTAGTGCATATTCTATGCTAGAAGAACAAAACCTAGCAACATTCAATGTGTCTGTAACAATCTGGCAAATTTGTTTATTTCAATTATTTCTCATGGAGAGGAGTAAAGTTCTCAGCTGATCTCTAATGACATCCCCATGTTCACTTGTCTGAACACTAGTAAGCTTTTTAAATTATTATTTCTAGCTTGTATTCTCTCTTTTTCGTGACTGACTCGGGTTGAAAGATTAGCCAGTGATATCACCATTGCCCAGGAGATGCCCAGTTGGGGGTTCCTTTCATATGCCCATTAAAATGCCCACCAGAGTGATACCCAACTATCATTTCAGGGTTGCTTGCTTTCAAACTGCTAGGTCAGCCAGCTGGAGCAAATGACAGGAGCACTTGGGACTCCAACGTGGGCTTGCTGGTTGTCAAGCCAGCATCCTAACCACGTGAGCCACTGCACTCCAATTTTAAAGTGACTTAGATGAGATAGTAATAAGCAGATCCTCCCTGCCTTCAGGCTTAACTCAAAAGATATAACACAGAAGGAAAAGAAGAGGGAAAGAGAAGAAAGCTGATGCACAGTTTTTATTTTGTTGTCCTAGAAATGGGAGGTTATTACTGCTCCTCCCCACAAGGAGTCAAAAAATTCAAGATGGCAGCCACACCCATGCAATTAATGGCTGCTAAATAAGGATGGAAACAATGGGGTTTGCATACCTTTTTGGCCTCCCTACAGTCCCTGCTGAACAGTCTGTCACAAGGACTCTGTGAAGAGGTGCTTTCTCCTTGCTGTTGCTTCATGTCCACAAGGCAATGGCTTCTATAAAGATGGAAAAGTTCTGAAATTCACAAGTCTTAAAGCTGCCACGTTGAACACCCCTACTTTGAGGAAAGAGGGAGATTCCTTGTGATGTTTTTTTTCCACATCAGGTAGCCAGGCTATGATGTGAAGAGGGTGCCAATTCAACCTAACTGAATGCTCAGTAATCCAAAGGGACAATAACCCTTCCTTTTAAGCATAAATAGTGAGGATGCTGAATTCTGCACTCATGATCTCATTCTTCTCTCTCTCTCTCTCTCTCTCTCTCTCTCTCTCTCTCTCTCTCTCTCTCTCTCTCTCTCTCTCTCTCTCTCTCTCTCTCTCTCTCTCTCTCTCTCTCTCTCTCTCTCTCTCTCTCCCTCTCTCTCCCACACCTTTCTCTTCTGGAATCTATGGGCAAGACCCACAGCAACAGGCAGCATAGGAAACAAGTGGAAAGCACGGCAACTAATGTACAAGGCTCTGCCACCCTTAATCGACTAAGGTTTTTGAAGACTTGAGCAGTGTTTACCCTGTCTTTAAGAAGGAAATCCCCAGTGGGTTTCAGAATCCTGCGGCTGGGGCATTACCTTAAAAGTGAAGCAAAGCCAAGCAGAAGCCCCAGCTGCACATAATTACCATATCCACACAGACTAAACAAAGGGCTACCACTCCACCCTCCTTCCTGATTTCCAAAGATAGGGAATCTCGGCCAGTGGTGGGAGTGTGTGAATTAGATTTATACCCATTCAGCTGCAGGATCATTCAATCAGACTGTTATTTCACATAATTGAACCTGCTAAGCACCCCATCAGAACTCTGAGGGAGCTGCAAAGTGATTGCAAGTGACAAGCAAATGCAGCCAGGAAGGGGGAAGAGGAACTATTTCAGCTTGCTGAATGCCAGCCTCTCTCTCTCTCTCTCTCTCTCTCTCTCTCTCTCTCTCTCTCTCTCTCTCTCTCTCTCTCTCTCTCTCTCTCTCTCTCTCTCTTTTTTTTTTTTTTTTCTTTCCCCCTTCAGGGCTTTTCACTTGGGATGAAGAAAAGGATTTCTGTGTGCTTTGAAGCTTGTACGGGCTGCTTCAACAGGAAGCCAGAACTTCTGTCAGTCAACAGCACATGCAAGATTTATCAAGTATATGTCTTGACACAGAGGTTGCTCTGTCATTTCTAACTAAAGGGGGGCTGCCAAAGACTCTTTTTTATGGAAACATGTGCTGCCAAAGGCAAAGTGTCCATTGATTGATGGCCACAGCTGACCTCAATGTACAGAAAGTAGTGTGCAACACTTTGTTTAAAAAAAAAGTCATCTTTAAGCCAGTAAAATTTAAGTTCAAATATAACTGGAATATACTTATGCCTGGAAAAGTATGAGACTCTTGTTTCTTAAGAGCATTTAGCTCTTGTAATTATCCTTTCTTTTAGGATCTATTTAATGTTCTGTTCTTATATATTATTGCATCCTCTCCTCAGATCAACTTCAGTTATCTGTCACACTTCAGCACTGTCACACTGCTCTTTCAGATTTTATATTTTTGAAACTCCTTGGCAACTATAGATTCACACTGTATAGAGTGTAAAGCATTCTAACTTGCTTATAATATGTCAGTATGCTTGGGGTAAGGCTGCCTTTTGGTTATGCTAATAGCATAATGGTTAAAATGTACCCAAATGTGTATTTACTATTCATACAGATAACAGGGAATACTATGGGCAGCATGGATCTGACTAAGATTGGCAAACTAGCCTACACCTTTTCTATTGTGCTACAACCATGTGAAATCCTTGATTTACCACAGGCATGGTGAGTAGTAGAACTTAATATCCATCACCCCTCTGGTGACCACTCTAACATAAAGAGATTGTGAAATGGAATACAAGAAGAATAAATGGCTAAGTGTGATTAACAAATGCAATATATATATATATATTCTGTCTGTGAAACAAACAGAAAGAGGAAGGATCTGAAAAAGTGATCCTGTGGAAAGAAGTTGGTGGATGATGGCAAGAAAATGAAGGTATGGATTTGATTATGAATGAACTCAAATATGTCTCAAAATGTCCTTTCAGTTGTTGTGGCTGGACACGGAGATCTCATGGGTTTATGACAGACTTTTGGGGAGAAAGCATGCAACGCTCTCAATCAATGCTTCCAGGAGAAGGTTTTTTTTTCTGTGAAATGACAGGAATGATACATGAAGATGAGACAAGACATTATGGAAAAAATGATGAGGCTGTTTTTTATTTCTTTGGAAAAATATGTGGTTTAAGCATAAGTATATTCATTCATACATACTACAAAGAAATAAATATACAACTACAAGGATGATTAATTTGCTTCTTGGTGATTACTCTTTCAAGTGAATGAATGGATAATGGATGTAAGGAAGGACAATGTGGAAGTTGCTGAGAACAGAGTGAAAAAAAATTGTAAAATGGCACAGAAGCATGCGGGGTTAAGCGAAAAAGGATATTTACTATAATGATGAACTGAAAGAGGCAGTAGTGGAAGGTAAAGTACATAAAGCAAAATGATTGCTCCCTTTCTCCTACAAAATGGTACTTTTAACGAGGAAGAAAAAAGTTAAAAAGACATGTGTTTCTGCCTAGAGCTTAAACATATCAACTTCTAGATGCCAAACACTGAAAGTAAATATTAGAGGGGCAGAACTAGGTGTCAAAAACAAACAAGTACTTGAGCAGGTAATAGATTATCATGAAAATACTCAACATAAACATTCTTAGGAGAATTTAGGGAATGTTTCAGTTCATGCCAAGATATGTTTATGTAATTTATAGCTGCAATGAGTTCTAGTAGAAATGCTATAGTAATAGTGATTATTCTTTCTACCACGTTCCTGGCTGCCTATGTTATCTGAGCAACACTTTGGAACCACTGTTAGTATAAGGCTTTATAAGACTTTATTGCTGGCACAGTGACTTCACTCGACCTTGATACTGCTGTTGGTGTAGTCTGTATTACATTTTTTTTGTTTTTAGTTTTGTTTCTTGCATGGTACACATCACTGCCCAATATACTAATAAAAATAAAAAAAATATTAATAACAAATAAATAAATAAAGTTAGAAGAGACCTTGGAAGTCATCTAGTCAAATCTCCTGCTCAGGCAGAAAACCCTATATCATTTCAGACAAATGGCTGTCCAGTCTGTCCTTAAAAACTTCCAGTGTTGGAGCATTCACAGCTTCTGGAGGCAGGTTGTTCCACTGATTAATTGTTCTGTCAGGAAATTTCTCCTTAGTTCTAGGTTGCTTCTCTCCTTGCTTAGTTTCCATTCCTTGCTTCTTGTCCTGCCTTCAGGTGTTTTGGAGAATAGCTTGACTCTCTCTTCTTTGTGGCAACCCCTGAGATATTGGAACACTGCTATTATGTCACCCTTCGTCCTTCTCCTCATTAAACTAGACCTGCCCAATTCCAGCAACCGTTCTTTATATGTTTTAGCCTCCAGTCCCCTAATCATCTTTGTTGCTCTTCTCTGTTCTCTTTTTAGAGTCTCAACATCTTTTTTACATCATGGTGACCAAAACTGTATGCAGTTTTCCAAGTGTGGCCTTACCAAGGCATTGTAAAGTGGTATTAACATTTCATGTAATCTTGATTCTATCCCTCTGTTAATGCAGCCTAGCACTGTGTTGGCTTTTTTTTTTTGGCAGCTATGGTTCTCCACCACCATGTATATTTATGCCTTTGATTTTTCCTACTCAGATGCAGGATTTTGCACCTATCTAAGTTGAAATTAGTCTTCTTGGTTTATACCTATTGTGATAGCTTATCAAGTTCCTCCTGGACTTTTTTTTACTGTTCTCTAAAATGTTGCCATCCCATCTGCTTTTGTATCATCAGCATGCTCATTAATAATATTTTCTATCCCTCCATCCAAGTTGTTCATAATACATTAACTTCTGAGCTGTAGTTTAATTGAGAAGACTATGCTATACCACTTATTCTTTTTAAAAAATGCAGAATTTTCAGACAAGGAGAGACTGAAGCCAGTTGCTCTTTCAAGATCTCTGACAGATTTATTATTCACTTCAAAATACCTTTCACGTATCTGAGCATGATAACAAAATGATGATTTTATCTTTTTCTAGTTAAACTTACATGAAATGTAGTTTTGGAAAACTTGGACATTGATGTAAAAGCAAGTGATCCTTGGGAATTTCAGGTGTGACTTGTATCACATTTTTTGGTTCATTCAGCCCTGAGACTGAAATTCAGAAAGTAAAAATTCACTTGGAGAAAAACCAAAGTAAATAAAGTTGAACTGAAAAGGCTTTTCAAACTCATAACTAAACTTCTGAGTATTTGTATTCATTAACAAACACTCAAATTCACATTTACCTGCCCAGAATGTTTTTCTTTGCTTTTGATTAGTTTGACTTTCAACTCAATTAATTTAGGTTGGATGTCCATCAGTTTTTTGACTCATTTGCACATAGTGCAATCCACAAGACAGCACTTACACACACACAAAAAGTTGATTGCATGAGAAGCTGTAGTTTATAAGTGGAGGTATATCCAGTGAAATAAGATGTATAGGCTGTAGCTTTGGTTAATTAAAGTTGTATTACTAGAAATATTTAAAACAATATAAAAATGCAGTCAAAGCAAACATGTTATCCATGAACAACCACTTGGAGTTCAGAGATTGGTACCTGATGGGATTAGGGCATTCCATATTATTATTATTATTATTATTATTATTATTATTATTATTATTATTATTATTATTATTATTTAAACTTATATGCCGCCCTTCTCCCAAGACTCAGGATGGCTCACAACAAGAATACAAGTATAAAAAAAATAACATAAATCAATTAAAATTACTAATTTACAGTATAAAAACTAGGTAATTTATTTCACTCATACCACACACAGACACAGTCAAAGGCCCAGGGGCAGAGTGCAGCTCACATGCCCCAAACCTGTCTGCATAAATGTGTCTTCAACAGTTTTCGGAAAGCTAGGAGGGAGGAAGCAGTACGAACCTCTGAGGGAAGCTGGTTCCAGAGGGCTGGGGCAGCAACAGAGAAGGCCCTGACCCTAGGCCCCGCCAGATGACATTGTCTAACAGACGGGACCTGTAGGAGGCCAACCCTATGTGCCCTAACCGGTCGCTGGGATTGATATTGATATTGAAGATATTGATATTGATATTGAAGAGGTATTTAATTGCAAAACCTCAGTTTTGCACTGACAGGGCATCAAGATAGGGCTGACCTACAGTATCTTGATTGGTATCCTTGCCACACCAAAAGAGACATCTGCACATATAGTGGTCATATGCAGAAGCTCCTTTTATTAATCATTAAAACAGCTCAGCTATTTGGCCCAGTGCCAACAATATCTTTTAAAGGGGCTATTTGGATAGAAAATTCATTGAAATAAAGCGAACCCTTGAAACTTGACGCCACACTGCTATATATTGCAACCACCTTTAGTGTGAAATTTCTGAGACCAACGGAGAAAAAGGAATGGGTGATTGTTACATCTATCCCTCTATCAAATTTGTACAATGCAGCAAGCAAATCAGACCCTTGGCAGTTAAATGTATAATGGCAGGGTCAATAACAGTAACTAAAACATCCATGGTACAGACTAAGTTAAAATAAAAACAATAAGATATGACTAAACAAGAAATCAGAAAAGCATAACATCAATAACCTTCAATAATATTGTCATGTCAGACTCTATAGATGTTCTGGAAAATTTCCATTTTTAGTAGCTTCTGTAAAGCTACTAAAGCTACTGATTTCCAGAAAAAAGGCAGTCCTATAGGACAGGGGTCTTCATCCTTGGCAACTTTAAGACTTGTGGACTTCAACTCCCAAAATTCCTCAGCCAGCAAAACAAGCCTTAAAGTTGCCAAGATTGAGGACTCCTGCTATAGGATACATGTTCTCCCCTGATAAATAGCAGCTGCAGAGCTTGACTCCTTTTATCAGTTTCTCTCACCATACATGGATTGGACAGGTTGGCTCCCATTGGGAAAGGCAGTCCTGAACATGCCAGATACATAGGGGTGTATGCAGTGATGGGATTCAAATATGTGAACAACCAGTTCTCTACGTGGATGCCACTTCCGGAAGTCCGCTTTGGGCCTGGGCAACAAAAAAAAAATAGCTTCCGGTTCTGCTGAACTGATGTGAACTGGCTGAATCCCACCACTAAGAACAGTATTTTGAACTGTACCCAGAAGTCAACAGGAAGCCAATGCAGAATCTGTGTCACAGCTATAATGTGCCCATGGTGACAAGTATCAATTAAGAAATGGACTGCAGCATTCTGGGCCAGCTGGAGAATCCAAGTGGTCTTCAGAGGCAGTAGTCTACATTCAATGTATAACACATCACAAAATGAATAGTGATGAAGGCATAAGATACTATCATGAGTATCTGGCATTTCTTGAAATTTCCTCCAAGGAAGGCCACAATTCACATACCAATTGAAGGTGGGCCACAGACTCTGCCAGCCTATCCAGGATCATAAAAAATGCAAGTCTTGGAACTCCTCCCAGACACTCCTTAAGTCATGGTCCTGCTCCTTTAGAAATAGGGCCACCCTGTTGAGTGACACAGCACCTCAGTGTGCAAACAAGCAATTCTCTCTTGGCTGAGTTCAGCTTTAGATTGCTATCCTTTCCCTGGCCTTCGCACTGAAAGCAGGGAAAGACCTGAAACCCAGAAAGGCAGATAGCAATATTCCAGGCTAGAAGCTGGATCAACAAATTATCTATCTCCCTTCAGCTAAAATAATGTATCTGATGTCATCTTCTTGCTATTATGTCTGGTGACTGCTTCAATGGTAATGATGCCTACTATTATATGTACATGTACCATGTATCAAAGGCATCTCTCTGTAATCAGGAATCCACCAACCTCCCTTTGAGCATTAAAGAATATGGAAAGGAATGCAATCCTGTGTCTATCTCCTCAGAAATGACTTTAGAAGACATCATACTAACTCATATTGTAGTTTATTTTTATTTTGAGCAGTAGGTATAAATAAAGCTGTAATTTCCTGTTTAGTAAGCCAGGAATTATTAACAATGGCTTAACACAGACATGTCAAACACAAGGCCCGGGGGCCAGATGCGGCCCGCGAAGTGGTTTCATGTGGCCCGCAAAGCCATCCTGGAAACAGTGAGGGAACGACCCCCGCTGCTTTGGCCATCTATGCTGAAACGCATTCAGTCTTAGCTCCACAAGGCCATCTGGAAGCAGCGACGAACCAGCCCCTGCCGCGTCAGCCCCACCTCCTGGGTGCATGCTGGGGAGGTGTCATCCTTTGTGAGGAATGAAGAAACGCACCATTGCCTGGAAGTGGCCAGCAAATGGCCCTCACCTACGTCACATATCCGGCTTGATGGGTTCTGGGGGAGGGATTTCAACAGGCAGCATGGCGCTCTCCTCACAGTGCCGAGAGGCTGAGCTGGGCAGTGCAAATCCCAAAAGAAATGTGAGGCCGCCCAGCTCCCAGCCTGCCTGGTTTCAGCAGGCAGTGGGTCACTCTCCTCACAGCGCCAAGAACTGAGCCGGGTGGAGCGAATCTGATGAGAAATGCAATGCTGCCTAGCCCCAGTTTCAGCAGGCAGCAAGGTGCAAAGCTGGCAAGCTACGCACCGCCTGGCTCAACCTTTTGGCGCTGTGAGGAAAGTGCCCCACTGCCTAGTGAAACTGGGCAGGCTGGGGGCTGGATGGCATTGGCCAGGTAACATTGACTCTCACGCTGCTCATGGCATCCCCTCCCCCAGAGCCCACCAAGCCAGATATGTGAAGTAGGTGAGGGCCATGTGCTGGCCATTTCCAGGCAATGGTGCATTTCTTCATTCCTCACAAAGGGTGACACCTCCCCAGCTGCGTTTCTTGCCTGTTTTTCTCCCTCCCTCATCTCAAATTATTTCCACCACTATGTACTTAGGAAGGAAAGAAGGAAAGAAGGAGAGGGAGGGTCTGAGGGAAGTCCTGCCTTACTCCTGCCCTGCTGCCCTTTCACCATCTCCTTGCCCCCTTCTCCTGGCCTATCCTGGGGGTCTCCCATCTTATTGCTAAGGAAGCTTTGGATACAAAGCTGGGTCTCCTCCCATGGAGAGGGAATGGGCCTCCCTCTGACTTTGCCCTCGTACCCATCATGAGCAACCTGGCTAAGGAGAGCAAGCACAGCAGCAGCAGCAGCCTTAAGGAGGAGGTAAGTGCAGCTGTGCGCCCCCTTGGGGAAGTCGGGCTGGGCTTGGTGCCGCAGGTGCTCAAGGGCCAGGCTGGGCATTTGATCTCTGCTGTCCAGGATTCCAGGCAGCCCGCACCACCATCGAGCCCCCCCACATGGCCTGAGAGGAACAGTGAGGGTCCTCCAGTGAACCATGCCTTGGCACTTGCACTGGTCCCACCCCCTTCTGCCAAAGACCCTCAGATCTGTCCCACTCCTGCCCAGGACCCCACAGGCACCCTTGACGTGAATGATGTAGAGCTGGCCACGCCCACCCAGTAGGCCACACCCACCCTGGCCCCCCCCCTCCCCCATGTGCAATTGCAATGCTGATGCGGCCCTCAATGAAATTGAGTTTGACACCCCTGGTTTAGCATTATGTGTAAACAAGGCCATTATATTTTGGACACCACCACATGAATCCCATTGACCTTTAGTACCAAATTGACTAGATAGTTGACTAGATTCTTCTGTACGGGTAACAATAACAAACTCTTCTGTGCTTTGAATTGAATGAATGCCCCTGGTTATTTGCACCTGACACTTGTCTTACAAGCATTTGTTTTCCAACTGTTCAAAATTAAGATGGCACTGGAGAAAAAAATGTCTTACAACTAGTCCTCACATTTACAACTATGGCAGCATTTCCATGGTCACATGAGCAAAATCCAGGTGCTTGGCAATTGGCATGCATTTATGATGGGTTGCAGTATGCTAGGATCATGTTGTCACTTTTTGCCACTTTCCTAGCCAGCCACCAACGGAGGGAGCCAAATTTGCTTAATGACCATATGAGTCATTTAACAATTGCAGTGATTTGCTTAACAATCATGGCAAAAAAAAAAGTGTGACTGCCTTGCTTAGCAATGGAAATTCTGGTCCCAATTGTTATTGTTAGTCGAGGTCTACTTGTGGTGCCCATGTACAGTAAATACCCCTGGACGTTTTAGAAGAAAATTCTTCTATTTCTCAATGAGCTACTTGGCTTACCTGCAGGTGTATTCATCAATTGACACCTTCCTTTAAAAGGATTTTTTTTTTCAAGGCATTATTTAGAGAGTTGGAAGTGCCAAAACCAACATTTTATCCTTTTCACAGTTTGTCAAAGCTAGCATTTCAGCTAGCCCAACCAGTTAGCTACAAATGATGTTTTCTCAGCAGCAATTTCACTTCGCCATTGGAAATTAAGAACAGTTAGCATGTCTTTTCACTAAATCCATCATTCCATTAGCTCTGCATTTTGATAAAAATGTTACTTCCACCAACCTTTTCTTTAATAAAACATTATTTTTGGAACAAGACTACTGCTTATGAAACTTTTTTTTTTCAAGCAGAACTCCATTTTGAATAGGTTTTAGCTCAATTCAGCATTTCTTAACCCTGGCAATTTTAAGATAGATGGACCTGAATTATCAGAATTCCTGAAGCAAAATGTTGAAGTCCACCTATCTTAAAGATGCCAGGTACAGAAATGCTGGCTTTATTAAACCACAATGACATCTGTTCTTGATACAGTGCAGTGTGTAATACTTTTATTGATAAAATGCATCATTTCCCATAACTCTGCTTCTAATGATTCATTTTGCTAAAAACTGTTTTAAAGAACTGTTATATTTGGCTGTCTGATCTTGGCATCTACTTTTTTGTGTGTCACTTTGTAGTTTTATTAGCCACTGTTATTATTCCCTAAAATTTATTAAGATATAAAACTGCTGCCAACCTCAGAATTTATTCATCAATGAATTTCCATCACTATCGTTCTTTCATAGAAATTAGCTGGATCTTCTAAGAGCATGAGAATTGTATTACAGATGCATCTCATAACTAAAATATAAAGAATAGTTGTCAAGAACAGATGGGATCATGAGGTGGAGAACAAAGCTCAACATGGTATTAGCTGCACAAAACACAACCTATCAGCCATCCACAGAACCATCAGTTTCATCACCCAAGTCTTCTAATCAGTCTTGTGTCACCTAATGAATTTCCAGGGACTGAAATTGTGAAGCCAAAATCATCCATGCTCAGCTGTTGTGTGAAGTCTGCAGAAGTGCTTCCCAAGGTTGTGAAAATAATGGCCCAAAGTCCATTGATTCTAAAAGACAAGAAAATTTAAACTATGAGGCATATACAAGTATAGATGTAACATAATGTAGACCTTTTTCACATACATGACTTTTTTCTTCTCTTCAATAAAGTAGTTTCTCTGTGCTCCAAAACTTCTGAATGAGGGAAAGAGTTCTTAGAAAGAAGTTATCTTTTGACATGTTTGATGTGAAGAATCAGCATCTCCCCCCCCCCCATGACCATGCACAGATTTAAGGAAAAAACAGAAATAAGGTACAACTGTATCTTGACTCCTTCCTGGAGGAGCTGACAGACAGAATGAGGTGGGAATTCCAATCAGTGGGAAATCTCCTCCCTAGAGCTTCAGAAAAGTGATAATTATCACTTATCAGAATCTTTCCTTTGGACTACCAGAAGGGCTACTAGTTAATTAAGCCAGCTGCAGAATTATTTCCAAAGACCAGTTGCATTGTGGGAACACTTGTAAGTAAGATCAGGCCTATCAGGCAATAAGCAACTAGGCCAGATCAGAAGATTTAAGATAATTATATATGTGAAAGGGATTAGAACAGAATAATAATTATGTTAGGATTATAATCTTACAAATGGGTTCTTGTCACATCCTAAATTTTGGTTTCTGCTAACAATATAGTATAGCACTAAAAACAAAACCAAACAGAAGAATAAAAAGTCCAGAAAAAATACATAACAAGTCTTAACTGGAGCAGATAATCATCTGCCAATGTCTCTTGTATATTCACTTTATTGTGTCTAGGGGGACTTGGAACTAATAGAAAGAAGTCAAGGACAATGTCTTGCATAGATTTAAAATTAAGATGAAATGGAATAGCTGCTCCTGACATTGAATGTAAAGAAGTCCATGATTTAATTATTAAATAAACTTGGCTCATATAAGTTCTGGTATCAAAACTTCTAAATATTCCTACTAATTTTATTCCCAAAATAGTATTTTACAAGGCAGCAACATTTATATACTGTAACATAAAAACTGACATTATTCATTATTTAAGACAGAAGCAAAACATGCCAGCTTTGCTTTTCTGACAGTAGGATATTCAGGATAATGTCATTTTTATTTTCCAACATTCTTATATTTTCCACTTGGCTCCATTGCACCAAGTAGCAGTTTAGAATTTTCCCATACATTATTTTATCATTCTTGTAGCTGCTCTGCTTGAAGGCCAATGTTTGCTTCCCAAAGTATAATCCCGTCTGACGTCTTTAGGATTATTCACTTGCCATTTTTGAATGCTCCTCAGCATGTAATTTCCATGCCACTTGAACATTGAAAACTCCTACATTTACAGGAGTTAGATTTGAATGGCAATTGTTGTTTATTTTCTCTTTATTGTGTAAGGGGTAGTAATAACCCTAACAGGGGATTCTAGTTTTTCATTTCCTCAATTAAATCTGTAGAATACTAGTGACTTGTTCAAATTAATATTTCAAAAGACAGTAATATATAAAACAGAGAAGCACAATTTGAGGATCCAAATTTGGAACGGTCATTAAGATCCTGAGAGATGTTCTCTAAAAGTCCCACTAAGATGTAATTTTTAATGTCAAATTAATTTTTAAAAATTCATTAAAAAGTGACTCTTAAATACATGAGTAATTAAGTCAACATTCAAACTGTTTTTATTGTTAAGAATTTGTCTAATACCCTCACTTATTCCTGCCCTAAATATGTAAGCATTAATGGCCTGAAGGAGCTACAGAGATACATTCTCTTTTCAGTGCCTATCCCATTCATTAGAAAATAGCAGCTCTTATGATATTGTAGGAGCTCTACCGGTGACATCTGTGAAGAGGTGTCAAAAAAATCAAGATGGCATCCATACTCATGCAAATGAAACACTGCTCTAGGGATGAACTTCCATGATCCAGTGTTTGTAGCAACTGGGAATTTGGACCCCAGGAAAAAAAAGGCACTCTATTTATCCAGATTGTTGACAGAGTTTCTTAAATTTCAAATCAGTAAATGTTGCGTTATGGATTTGAATTAGTCATAATTAAACGCTGGCTAAAGAATCATACCAAATGGATATTTTTAGAACTACAATCCAGCCATTTAGAAACTGCTGGCTTGAAGAACACTGAAATATACCAACAACGATGTTCTCCAAAATGACAGTGTATCAACATATGTATTTATAGATCTGTATGAGCATTCGTAGTTTATTTATTGAATGATGTAAAAATAACAATATTAAACCCTTAGATAAATAAAATAAAATATTTTTTAACAATAGTAAAAAAAATTAAGAAATTTTCCCAAATTAAGAAATTAGAGGGTAGTAAAAAGGGAGTTTGATGTTATTGTTTTAAATGTTTTAAATATTTTTGATATTTGGCAATTAACTTTGATCTTGGGGGCAATCCTGTCTTCTGTACACAAACCCATATCTATATCTGGGGTCCCCAATCTGTGAGCTGCTGCCCACTACTGGGCCATGAGGGATTTGCAGTCAGATCACGGAAATGGCTGGTGAGTGTGCACATGCACATGCACATCCTCGCTTGCATGAGCAGCAGGCAAGCGCGTGCACTCCATTTGCTGAGCGGCAGGCATGCGTGCATGTCGCTCATGCAAATACATGTGCACTTACCGGCCACTCCTGCAGCACTATTCCCCCCCACACCAGTTCTGCAAAGCCAGAAAGGTTAGGGAACTCTGCTCTATATGCAGTAGTTTTTAATATATCAAATATTATTGAGAAATCTAGAGACAGCAGAAGAGAAAGAGAAAGACCTAGAGAAAAATCACAAAATATAAAGATCTTATCAATAGTGATATATGCCTTGGGCATAACCCCAAAACATCTGGAATACCACTTGAACACCATTGGTATTGACAGAAATCACCATCAGTTAATTGCAAAAAGCTTATATCCTGTGATGATACCACTAACAATATCATATAACAACATCTGCCTATTCTTGGGAAGGACTCGATAGGTGGATAAAAATGCCAAATCTAGTTTAAATCTCTGGCTTACTGTGTAATCAGCCCTAATTAGTAAATTTGCAGTATATGCTATCCAACTCCCTGCGATTTTGTGTGGTTTTCTTTCTTACCAAAGAAGCTCAGGCCGGTGTACAAAATAACAACAAAAAGATTAAGTGAAACAAACAAATAGTTAAAATAAATGTATTGGCCACAAAAGGCTACCAAATACAAAAATTATGCCAATATTCATGTTGAAAAAAAGATCTGCTCTTGGAGAATTTTTTATTCTACAAAAACTAACTGAATTTAAAGAAGTCTCAATTGGCCTTGACAAGCTCTGTGGAGGCTGTTATTGCTCTTCTTCTTTTTTAAAGTTAAAATAAATAGAATATTATGATTGCTCCCCCTCTTTTAAAACAATTTTTGTTGTTTATCCCTTCCATTTACTTTCCTTTTCTATTGAATGCCTGGTCTATGGGGAACCGATAATAGAAGGGGAAATATTTTCAAGTACGTATATGGACTGACCACAGATTTATTGCCTGAAGTGCTTTGTAAGGCAACCGAAAGAAAGCTGTTAATGTGGGTTTATGAGTACAGCTGGTACATTTAATATTGGATTTACAAGCACACCTCATGAACAGTTGCATGTCTTTGAGAGATTTGGTATCAACATACACCATAGGACATATGGGCCTGTTGGTTTGAAGGGCCTATAAAAGCTACCAATAACCACTGCAGCTGGATTCATAACGCTCCTCTAAAAGCTTAAATTCTGGGGCAAAAAATATAATTGCAGATCTGAAATAAACAACAGGGAAGGTTTGCGGGTCACCATGTATGCAAGCATCCACTTAGCCTTTCTGAAAAGGCTATTAGAACAGCTTATAGTGCATTTGCTTCTTAAAATATGATCAAGAATTTAAGAAGCTCAATCAGTGGGATTTAGTTATTATCCACAAAAGATGCAGCAAAGCTCATATTCTTAAGAAAAGGGAAGAATTGCTTCATTTGTTGTTAAAAATATGCAAAAAGAATTTCTCAATTAAATTAAGATGTTAATTTAAATGATCTCTAGATAAGTAATTTCTAATCATGGCTTAGGCACTATAAGTTAAGGTTTTTCAGACAGTCTTTTGCTGAGCAATTTCTCTTCCTCACTCATGGAATTTTACAGGACCTTCCAGTTGATGATGCCTCTCATTTAACATCCTGCCATATTTTTCACATCATTGTTTTCTCCTCTTTCTTACCTGAGGAAATTGTTAAGAAAGGGAAGATAGGCAAGATCTACAATGACTTTCGCCCAATAACATAGGAGAATTACACCCAGAAGCATTTTAATTATACAAGGAAACTGGAAACTTGGCAGATCTTTGTTAAGGAAACTAATGAAAGAAATCTTCCAGGAGAGGATTTTTCTACCTCAGCTTCATACCTCACCTACAACTGTAGTTCACATATCACATTAAGCAAAGTGTGGTTGTTTCTGGTTTAATGCATTTAATCTGGTGATTTGCAAAGCTACCTGGTATGGTCTAGCATTATGTAACAATTCAAATTCAGTCCTAGGATTATGCACAAACCAGTTCTCTTGTCCTTTGTAACTCAGCTTTCAGATCTATGTTTTCTTCACAAATTATTCTGAAAAGTGGAATAGGATAGGGTAGAGTAAGGAACCAGTTAGTATGGGCCTGAGTGGGAGACTAGCAAATAGGAGATGTTCTATCTCTTACCTAATGCCTTTCTTAACCAGTCAATGACTCCCAGATAAATATTTCTGATATCACAAAATCCATAGCTCTGGATCCAGTGTTTCTTATGATCTTAAAATATGGTTAAGTCAATACAAATGTTTTAAGGATTTGGTTTACGAGACTTCTCAGCTGATATTTTTAACAGAATGGTTGTTCTTATATTGGAAATGTAATAGGTTTGAATGCATTTTAGTTGTATGTTTCAGTTATATGCGTAAGTAATTTCTTAATGACTGCACATTTTTATTATGGTGAACAAGGGTCTTTGAAGGTAGTTAATATTTAGAAATATTAATTTGCTGGTAAATTATATTACCAAGATCCAGAATTTTCACATTTATGAAGAGCTTTGGATCTATTGTTATTAAACAGTTGGGAAAAAGATAAATCATACTGCATCCAGTTTTGGTCACCACGATGTAAAAAAGATGTTGAGATTCTAGAAAGAGTACAGAGAAGAGCAACAAAGATGATTAGGGGACTGGAGGCTAAAACATATAAGGAACGGTTGCTGGAATTGGGTATGTCTAGTTTAACGAAGAGAAGGACGAGGGGGGACATAATAGCAGTGTTCTAATATCTCAGGGGCTGCCACAAAGAAGAGGGAGTCAAGCTATTCTCCAAAGCATCTGAAGGCAGGACAGGAAGCAACAGATGGAAACTAATCAAGGAGAGAAGCAACCTAGAACTAAGGAGAAACTTCCTGACAGAACAATTATGTTTCAGTTATATTCGTAAGTAATTTCTTAATGACTGCACATTTTTATTATGGTGAACAAGGGTCTTGGAAGGTAGTTAATATTTAGAAATATTAATTTGCTGGTAAATTATATTACCAAGATCCAGAATTTTCACATTTATGAAGAGCTTTGGATCTATTGTTATTAAACAGTTGGGAAAAAGATAAATCATACTGCATCCAGTTTTGGTCACCACGATGTAAAAAAGATGTTGAGATTCTAGAAAGAGTACAGAGAAGAGCAACAAAGATGATTAGGGGACTAAAATTTCTAAATGATTCCGTGAATTATTTTTCCTGGCAAATTGATAGAATCTATAGAATTAATTCACGGATTGCAAAACAAAGAAATTTACCTAGAGATGTTGTTATCTATTTTGTAACAAGGAGATTCAGAAATCATGTTCTTACAATATCTTATAACAAGAATTTAAATGTTGCTGGTCAGGAGGTTGTGGTTCTGAAGGAGATTCCCCCAAAGATGTTGAGAGCTAGAAAGGAGTATGCATTTTTGGTTGCTGAGCTTAAAATACGTGCCCTGCAATATAGATGGGAGGTTCCAGCTGGACTTTCACTATCTTATCAGGGTAAAAGATATTATTTGAATTCTGTTGCAAAAGCGAAAGATTTTTCTGAGAATGTGCTGAAGGCTGGTAGACCCTCATCCTCGATACCGATACCAAAAAATGCAGATTTGTCAAAAGAAGAAGGAATGGAACTTCTACAATTACAGTTTTCAGATTCACAGCACCCTCCAGCAGCTGGAGGAGTGATGGAATTGCCCGTGCAGAGTACTGATATTTTTCAACCCTTGGAAATAAAGAAATCTAAAGATCAAAGGCAAACTAGATTAAATACCAAGCGCTTGGAAGAACAAGAAAAAGAACAACAACAATTATCTACATCTGTAAGTCTGGAAGCCATGGGAGGTAGACCAAAGAAGAAAATCGCGAAAATTGACTTGGTCTTGCAAATGCTTTCTCAATCCGGCCATGTCAAATAAATATTTGACATGGAATGTCAATGGTTTAAATTCTCCTCAGAAGAGGAAAAAGATATTTCACTATTTGACTCAATGTAAAAATGATGTAATCTGCCTACAAGAAACACACATTAGATCTAGTGATCAGAAACACTTGATAAATAATAGATTAGGTTCACATTTTGTGGCAGCAGCTAAAGAGAAGAAGAATGGAATTGTTATTTATGTTAAAAATCATATAAGCGCTAAGTTAATAGAAGCAGATGTTGAAGGCAGATTTTTAGTAATTGAAATTTTAATAGATGGGAAGAAAGTTCTTCTGATGGGTATTTATGCACCAAATCAACAACAAGGAAAGTTTTATAAATTAATACATAAAAAATTAACACAATATGACTATAGGTCTTGTATTCTAATGGGAGATTGGAATGGTGTCATGGACATTAGTTTAGACAAGAGGAAAACATCTCCAATTCCTCAAACACGTTCTATGCTGCCTAAATCCTTCTTTGATATTAAGGATGATTTTGATTTGATAGATATATGGAGAGAAAGACATGGTAAAGAGCAGGAATTTACTTTTTTTCTGATAGACATCAATCATTTTCCAGAATTGATTTTATATTAATTACAAGTGATTTTATTTCTGGGGTAAAGAAAGTAAAAATTTTGCCTAAAGTTTTATCAGATCATAACCCGGTTTTGATGGAGTTAATGGTGGGCCAGACTCATAGAAGATCTTGGAGACTCAATGAAAACTTGTTTCAATATGACTCAAACGTGCTTGAATGTAAAAGTGCCATGAAGGAATTTTTTATGTTAAATCTTCATAAGGGTACAACAATAGAAATGGTGTGGGATGCTAGTAAAGCTTTTATGCGTGGGGTTTTAATTGATATGAATAAAAGGTATAGGTGTAAACGGGAGGAAAAAAGGAAGGAATTAGAGGAGGAAATAAGAAAGAAAGAGCAACTTTTAGTAAAGAGACCAGATGATAAAAATATTAAAGAGGGGATTAAGATTTTACAGAAACAATTTGATTTGCTGATGGCCGACCAAGTTGCGAGGAATATGCAATATGCCAAACATAACACATTTTTTAATTCTAATAAACCTGGCAGATGGTTGGCCTATATATTAAGGAAAAAACAAAAATCCCGCATTATTGATAAAATAGAATATAAAGGGAAGCTGGTATTTCAACAAGAAACTATTAAAAAAGCTTTTTTAGAATTCTACTCCAAGTTATATGCTGAAGACAAGATACAAGGGAATGAGATAGATGTTTTCCTGCAAAATGAGAATGTATTGACAATTACTAGTGAACAAAGAGATAGACTAAATAGATTAATTACATCAGATGAAATAATTTCAGTGATTAAACAATTGAAATTGGGAAAATCTCCTGGGACGGATGGCTTAACGGCAGCTTATTACAAGCATCTTCAAACGGAAATGGTGGAACCTCTTAGAGAGTTGTTTGTTAACATACAAGAGGGTGGTCAGGTCCCACCTTCGTGGAAAACGGCTTATGTTTCTTTAATTCCTAAAGAGGGAAGAGATAATGTTCAACCAGAAAATTTTAGACCTATTTCATTGTTGAATACGGATTATAAGATTTTTGCAAAAATTTTGGTTAACAGATTAATGAAAGTTTTACAAACAATAATTCATTCAGATCAAACTGGTTTTTTGCAAGGGAGACAGATGAAAACTAATGTTAGACAACTTATTAATATATTAGAATATTTGGACAAGCATATCCAGGTACCTGCAGTTCTTATGTTTTTGGACGCGGAAAAAGCTTTTGATAGACTGAACTGGCTGTTTTTGGAAAAGTTAATAGTTAGGATGGGAATGGGGGATCAGTTTATTAACTCTATATTGGCTGTTTATCAGAAACAAACAGGCCAGATTATTGTGAATGGGCATTTAACAGTTTCATTTAAGATAGAGAAAGGTACTAGACAGGGATGTCCTTTATCTCCATTGTTGTTTATTTTAACGTTAGAGGTCTTACTGAATAAGATAAGAGCAGTAGATGATTTAAACGGTATACAGATCAGACAACATGATTATAAATTATGTGCTTTTGCTGATGACCTGCTTGTGACATTGTCTCAACCAAAGCAGTCAGCCCAGATTTTGATGGAGTTAATTAAAAATTATGGTAGGGTATCTGGTTTTAAACTAAACATATCTAAGACAAAGATGTTAGCTAAAAACTTAGATGGTAACTTAAAACAAGATTTGGAAAGAATAATGGGTTGTGAAATAGTTAAGAAAGTTAAATATTTAGGAATTGATATTGAAGTTTCTAACGGGAAGTTATATAAAAACAATTATGAAGTTTTGTGGAATAAGACACAAATAGAATTGGACAAATGGGCTAAATTACAATTATCTTTGTTGGGAAGGATAGCAGCAGTTAAAATGAATGTATTGCCAAAATTTTTATTTCTTTTCCAAATGCTACCTATACTTAAAAAAGATGTAAATTTGGAGGAGTGGCAGAAGGGTATTAACAGATTTGTCTGGAATGGCAAGAAACCGAGGATTAAATTAAAAATTATTCAGGATATAAGGGAAAGAGGTGGTTTGAAAATGCCCAATTTTAAGTTGTATTACCATGCTGCTGTTTTAGTAGCGATAAGTGATTGGATTAATTTAACCAATGACAGAATACTGAATATTGAAGGGTACGGTTTATTATATGGTTGGCATGCATATTTGGTTTATGATAAAAAGGTGGATAGGAGCTTCAAAGAGCACCTATTGAGAAGCGCTCTGCTGCGTGTCTGGAAAAAGTATCAGTATAAATTAAATGCAAAGATTCCTCTTTGGACAGTTCCCAGACACGCAGTAGAGAATATAAATAGATCACAAGTTTTAGATGTGGTGCCTTATGAGAAACTTTTAACTAAAGAAGGGAATTTGTTAGTACTGAAATCTTTGAATATGTTAAGGGATGAAGGAATTGTTCATACCTGGTTTCCATATGTACAATTGGAGTCTAGATGGAAAAAAGATTCTATGATGGGCCTATCTTTAACAGATGAAAATTTAATTAAACAAGTTATAGATCAAAGGCCCATGCATATTAAAAGAGTGTATAATGTATTGATAGAAATCGATTCTGAAACTGAGTTACTTAAGGATTGTATGATAAAATGGGGACAAAATTTTGGACAACCAATCATGATGGATACTTGGGAAAGGATCTGGGTGAAAAATGTAAAATTCACACAAGCGACTCATTTAAGAGAAAATTTTTATAAAATGTTTTACAGGTGGCATCTGGATCCAAAAAAATTATCATGTATGTATCCTAATTTACAAGCTAAGTGTTGGAGGTGTGATAATACGGACGCTACTTATTTCCATGTATGGTGGACTTGTAAAAAAATCAAGGCTTTTTGGATAAAAATATGGTGGATTCTTCAAAATATCTTGAAAAAACGTATTGAATTCTTACCACAGATGTTTTTGCTTGGCATTATAAAAGACTGTACCACCATAGAGACAAACTTAATCTTGAATTTGACTACAGCAGCAAGATTGCTGGTGGGACAATATTGGAAGAATATTAAAAATAACTACATGTTCCTAGCATTCCTCCTCTGCCTCTCTAGCCATTGCAGTCATTCCTATTAGCAGCTAAAGGGGGGAAGGGGTTTACAGAGATAGGAAATTGGTGGCTCTCCAGATGTTGGTGGAAGACAATGTTTAGCAGCTATAGTACGACCAATGGCCAGAAATGCTGGGAACTATAATTCAGCAACACAGTGAAATGGCTCATTGTTGGATTATAATTTGTTCTTCTGGTGCTGCTAACTGAATGACTAGTCTGACTTTACTTGCTGCTCTCCAATATCTTGAATTACATTCATATTGGCCAAAGAGGGAAAAAAAAAAATAGAACGCAAAGTTCTACACATATGGTTGCAAGTAAAAATGGGAAGAGGTACAATATCAATAGCACAGGCAGGCTGACTTTATACATGCACACTTGGTCACCAAGGTTATAGCCTATACTAACAACCCATCAGGACTTACATAATTTTTTTATGTACAGTAGTCAAATTTCATACCTTTTAAATATTTTTTTTTAAATTTGAAGGTAAGGATGTTACATGGAATTTGCATGTATGCCAGCAGCAGCCTTACCCACATACACTATTACATTTTCAGAAGACGGTAGTCATGGCAGCAGCATCACAACTTCTGGAACTGGTTTTAACTATTAAGCCTAATGGTTATCTCTGAATTCCATATTTAAAGCTGTATTATTCTAAAGTATGAAGCCAATCAGTGTTGTTGAGACAAGTGAAATCTGGATCTTGCATCTTACGTACATTTTCCTGGCAGGCAGCCCCACTGGCTTCAGGAGGTCAGTTCCAAGAAATACAGGCAAAGGTGGTCTGCCCCTCAAAATGATGAAGGGAAGCTGGAAAAGCATGCTTCTCTTTTGCATCCTGTGCATTGCACAGAATGAAAACCATACGCTGTGCCAGGAGAGGTGAAGCTGAAAACAATTAAGAGATTTGGTTGGAACAAATCCTGACATCCGTCATCAGCATGCAATTCTCTATGAAGCCAATGGGTATAACAGCTATGCAGCTGACAAGAGAACTTTGTCTAGAGCTACCGCTCTCATAAATTCTGTTAAAATGTTTTACACTCATACTAGGCATGAAGTGTTTCCCCTCACTGGCAGTCAAGAAGACCATATCCGCCCCAGAGCACCCCCATCCCCACCCCAGTTTTGCCTCTGGGTTGGACATTTGGAAGCAGTTTAGGGAAATGAAAGAAAGAGAGATTACTTTCAGAATTTATGTATCACTGCTGATAAGGACTCTTTTCAGCTATTCTCTCTCATCCTACAACTGGGAACTCCAAGCAGGTTGAAGATTCAGGGAAGGAAAACAACATGTGGGCAGGTCTTCTTTTTCACTTCCCAGTTCCTTACACAATGATTGGATTGCACTGTAAGGCAATTTATTGGATGTTTTTGGAGGGGAGAGGTTGGCACCAGTGGCATTTTCTGGGTGGGAGCATATCACTATTAGCAAAATAGCGGAAGGAGCCTTGCAGGGCAAACTCCACTCCAGGAACATGTGTAGGATGTTAGCGTATTTACAGAAGTGCAGAACTAGCACCACAATGCTCTGTAGGCCACTTGCCAGTTTTGACACCTACTCTACTACTTAACATCCATCATTTGATCACTAAGGAAACAAGGGATTATTTAATTGTGTGAAGCAAGCATGTCATTGCACCATTACACATATTTGCATGTGATTTAATAATGAAGGAGCAAAGATATTTAGCCTAAGTCATGGACTGATGTCCCACCAAGGGACAAGGTACTGAACAGTGCATGGCATTATATAAACCATAAAATACCATAAGCTCATAAGGGTTGAAGGAAACTGCCACTTCTGCTTAATATGATCTCCCTTTTTAGAATTTCTAGTAGTACACAAAGGTTAGAACATATTCCAATCAATCCCTTGTTCATTAATACTTTTTATGAAAAAAGTTTGACTTGGATAATGCTGTAATATTACATAAGTATTTATTAATTTATAACTATAATTCCTTGTCTCAGCTGTGGCATCACAAAATCTGAAGAGATAAATACTGCTTGTAGCTATGTGTATTAAAAATATTTCAGATACTGATGTGCCATCAGATAATGACAATGATATGCCCAAGGTCCAAACCTCTGTCTACATATACCACTTGTAAGCTTTTGATATAGGAAAGGATGGATGAAATCCATTCTTCCTCCCAAGATGGCATTCTAAAATCTCTATTCTGAGTTTGTGAACTCCCTCCATTTTTTTTTTGCATTTAGATCTGATCAACCAATAAATCAATCAGAATAGATTTGGAAGGGGCTTCCGGTGGCTCCGCCGGCGTCGCTAGAGTCTCCTCTGTGAGGCTCCGTTCCCTGGGTTTGTAAAGCCGCAAAAAACAGCGCACATCAGCTGTTTTTTTGCGGTGAAAAATCCCCTCTTCGGGCAAAGAAGAGGTGTAGAGCATCAGGAGCAGGGTTGAGCACCTCTTAAATCCCTGGAAAAAGTTTTCAGGGATCAAGAGCGATAGCTCCCTAAGCTCCTGAAAACGGTCCTGCCCAGAGACGCTTCTGTCATCAGCCAGAGAAAGACGCCGCGACCGCTTCTGCTTATAAAATAGAACACAAGAGAGACTGTAAGCAGACTGAGTGAATACAGGAGTTTTTATTGGATTGCAAGTATTTTTTTTATTGTTTTTCTGGCTATATATTTCTAACTTCTACAATCAACATAATGCTTTCAAAATGGCGTATAGCTTTCACTGTTTTCACTGTTAAAGGAAAGTGTTTGAAAGTGAAAGTGAATTCTCCATTTTTTTTCTCTCTCCTTGTTCTCGTAAGCGAAGCTAGAGAGACGGCTGTAGGAATTGTATTAAAGCCAGAGTGATTGTTTTAAATTTAAAATGGAGTGGAATTTACATTCAAATGTTAAACCTATTTTGGATCGTATTGATGAATCTCAAGAAGAAAGGCGTGCAATAGTGAAAGAGATTAAAGCAATACTGAAAGAGACTATTACAGAAATATTAACCAGATTCTTTCTTCCAAATGAAACTGATTTACAACCGACTGCTGAATATTTTATAATACAATCTAAACAAGAAGAAGAACAAGAACAAGAAGAAGACAGTACTGAGAATAAAGAGAATAAAGGGAAATGGATCTTGCTTGATAAACAGTTCATCTATGGAGTGGAGGAAGAGGATTTGTTTCAAGAAAAGATGGCTATTCCTTTTAGATAAGCAGCAAGAAGAGGATTTAATTGAGAAAAAAGAGACATTGATTCAGTTTAAGAAGCAACTTACTTATGGGGCTGAGGATCAGGAAAAGCAAAGACAGAGATTTGAATTGTTATCTCAACAAAAGTTTATGGCTAAGAGTAACAGAGGACTAATGCAAAGGTTAAGACGGTTTATTTGGACTCAAATGATATTGCAAGTAAAGAAGAGAGACTTATTATTTGGAAGGGAGGCGTCGTTATGGAGGTTTACCTGGTTGAAGAAAAAACCTAGAATTCGACTGAAGGAGTGAAATTTAAAATTGTATGCAAGGAATTATGGATAACTCAAAATTATGGATTGATTTAAGGACTAAGATTATGAGTAAGATGTAAGAGAAGATGATTAATGGAAGATATAATTAAATTGATGAAGAATGTATTTGCTCTGAAATGATCTAGGTTTGACATTAGATTGATTGATTGATGGGATAGATAAGCATTATGTGATTTGATAAGGTTGAAGGAATGTAAGTTAGAAATGGAATAAATAGATTGTATTTGTTATGGAGGTTTATCTGACAGATGAGAAAGCCCAGAAGTTGATTGAAGAAGTGAAATTTAAAATTAAATGTAAGGAATTAAGGCTAATCTAAGATTATGGGCTGAATTAAAGACCAATTTTATAAGTAAGATGTAAGAGAGGATGTTTAATGGAAGATATATTAAATTTATTAAGAACATTTTTTTTGAATTGAGGGGTTTATTGATATTATTTGTTTATTTTTCTAAAAAGATGAATTTTTTTTTACTTGATGTTCAATGGTTTGAAAGAGGTTGATTACTGGAAGATGTATATAAAACTTGATTGTTTGGGTGATTTTATATAACCTCTCAATGGATTGAAGTGATTTAAGGTTTGACTTAGATTGATGGTTTAGATATGTAAATGAAAATTATTATTCTTAACAAGATGATTTGTTTGTTTTGTTTAATGGATTGAAATGATTTAGAGATTGTATATAGTATATAGTTTAAAATTCTTGTTAGGATTATATAATAATTTTGTTTGATGTAGTGGGTTTTCTTTTGTTTTACCCTGTACTCACTCTGGGAAGTCGGGAGGGAGGGTTAGGGAGGGTTTATAATTTTATATACGATGTTTTCTCAACTGTAATTGGGGTTGATGTAAGAATATGTAATTACTGTCATTAAGGGGTTGCTCGGGTGGCCTCTGGGCACCACATCTGATGGAAAGAGGAAGGAGGAGTGAAGGCTGATGTAAGTGGAAGTTGATAAGAAGGGGGAAGAGTAGGACGGAGATAGAGAAGGAGGGAGGAAAGTAGAAAGAAAGTAGAAAGAAAGTTGGTAAGAGGGGGGATGAGTAAGGAGGGTGGAGTATAGAGAAGTAGAGAATGAGGGAGGAAAGTAGGTAGTTAGTTGGTAAGTGAGGGGGGAAGGTTAGGGTCGGGGGGATGTGGTGGTGGGGGTACCGAGCAGTAATGTTAATTGTTTGGTATGATTATTTTCAGTTGAGTTATTAGTACTAGATGTATTGAAAAATGTACTTATGTTTTGTTTATGGATGATTGTTTATTTTAACACTATGATTTGATTTGAGTAGTTTCTTCTTTCTGTAAAAATTAAAAAAACTAATAAAATATATTTTCAAAAAAAAAAAGAATAGATTTGGAAGGGCCTTGGAGGCTTCTAGTCCAACTTCCTGTTCAAGCAAGAGACCCTATACCAGGGGTAGGCAAACTTGGCTCTTTTATGACTCGGGGACTCCCAGAATTCCTGAGCCAGCATGGCTCAGCTTGGAAGCCTCTCCCTTTCCCCTCAGTGTGGCTGGCTCAGGAATTCTGGGAGTTGAAGTCCACGAGTCATAAAAGAGCCGAAGTTGCCTACCCCTGCCCTATACCATTTCAGACAGGGAGCTATCCAGTCTTTCTTAAAAAACCTCCAGTGATGAAGCACCCACAACTTCTGAAAGCAAACTGTTCCACTGGTTAAATGTCCTCCCTGTTAGGAAATTTCTCCTTAATTCCAGGTTGCTTCTCTCCTTAATTAGTTTCCATCCATTGTTTCTTTTCTTACTTTCGGGTGCTTTGGAAAATAAGTTGTTCCTCCTCTTCTTTGTGGCAGCCCTCAAATACTGGAATACTGCTATCATGTCCTCCCTAGTCCTTCTTTTCTCTAGATTGGCCATACCCAATTGCTGCAACCGTTCTTCATATGTTTTAGTCTCCAGGCCCTTAATCATCTTAGTTGCTCTTCTTTGCCCTTTTTCCAAAGCCTCCAACATTTTTTTTGTAATGTGGGGACCAAAACTGGATGCAGTATTCCAGGTATGCTCTTACTAAGAATGTATAAAGCGGTACGAATACTTCACATGATTTTGATTCTCTGCCTCTGTTTACCAATCAAGGATTGTGTTAGCTTTTTCGGCTGCTGTCGCAAACTGCTGGCTCATGTTAAGTGATTGTCCACTAGGACTCCAAGGTCTCTCTCTCAGGTTTCACCTAATCTATATTTGTACCTTTGGTTTTTCCTGCCTAGGTGTAAAATCTTGCTTTTCTCCGCATTAAATTTCATTTTTTCGGATAGGGCTGTCAAGACCTTTTTGGATCCTGAGCTTGTCTTCTGGGGTGAAGTGTTATCTGCACATCTGATGAGTTCCCCTTCTATTTCCTCATCTAACTCATTTATGAAAATATTGACGAATACTGGGCCTCATGGAACTCTGTGGTACCCCACTGCTTACAGTACTTCCCTCTATGTAGATATAATACCATTAAGGACTACTCATTGAGTACGATTTATCAGTCAGTCACAAATCCATTTGGGGTGATGCTGTCTATCCCACATTCTTCTAGTTTATCAAGAAGTAGGTTGTGGTCTACTTTGTTGAATGCCTTGTTGAAGTCTAAATATTCAATGTCCACAGCATTTCACTGGTCTACTAATTTAGTCACTTTGTCAAGGAATGAAATAAGATTGGTTTGGCATGATCTGTTTTTAACAAACCCATGATGGCTACTAATTATATATTTCTAGATGTTACAGATCTGGCTTTTATTATTATTATTTTTTCCAATATCTCCCCAGGTATTGATGTTAGGCTGATTGGTCTGTAGTTTCCTGGATCTGTTCCCCCCCCCTTTTTTTTTGAAGATAGGAACCACGTCAGCTCTTTTCCAATCTTCTGGTAGTTCCCTGTGTTCCGGGATATTTTTTTTAAATGGTATTTTTTAAAGATATGATAATTAAGTGGACAAACATTTCACTAAAAGTCACAATTTCCTAGCCAGGTCATTATTTCTACAACTTTGCACTTCAAGTGATTTCTCCTCTATTGAGGAGAATAGTTTGCTTGGCTTTTGAAGAGGAAATAAAAATAAAATAGTCCTTTATGTGAAGTGTAGAACATAATGTTTATGGAGGTTCTCAGTCTGTTTTTGTTTTTCAAAATGAATACTGCTCTAATTTTTGCATTTAGTATTTTTAAAGTTCGCTAGTTTTTTATTGTGCTGACTTTATGTAATACTTTTCTTTGAATTAATTAAGTAATCTGCTTTCTATACTTTCTACTGGTAATACTAATATTACTAATTAAGTAATCTACTTGCTATACTTCTGTACCAATTGATCACTGTCTTAGCATGCATGCAGATGTTATGTTTAGGAAAATCAATATGGTAGCAATCATCTGCAAACCTATTATATGCCAGAACAAACAACAGCTTAGTCATGTTTTTTTTTTTACTTTGTCCCTTGCTTTGTCTGACAATGTCAGAGAGGAAAAAAAAATAACATCGCACAAAAATTGCAGAATTGATACAGCTTGTATTATAATAGCTACTCTTGGCACATTGGCACTTCTTTAATGTATTTTTCTTGTAAATCTCACACAAATTGATTTCATTAAAGCTTGAAAGAAGTATTGCAGCCAATGTGGAAATCTAGAGCAGGCTCTTTTCCAAACAGAAAGAGAAATTAGTTTACATTTTGAGCATGAACCCTTGCAAGATCATTATTTACTTCTGGCATTGCTTCTGAAGTTGCTCATTTATCACTAACCAGGTATGGGCAGAATATTTCCCTCCCTCCGCATTTACAATGATATATATTCATACATAAATAATTTGCCATGCCAAAAATATGTCAAAGAAATTATGACTTGCAGGGCTAGGGCTGAAATGGTGCCAAATCCAATGTTTTGTAAATTAGGGACTATGTGTGAAATCCATCCAGCTGTTAGAAGTATCCCATGTCTAATTATATTCACAGTTGCCCCCCCTCCCCCCTCTAAGTTGTGCTTAGAGCATAGTACAAAATGAGTATAGTTACAACCCCAGTCTCATGGATTCTCTTGAGATCATCAAAACACAGAGACGGTGAAGAAATAAAATAGGTAATCTGCCTATATCTAAAGGGTTCAATACATAATTTTAAGCAGCTCTCATTGTTTTTGTAGTACTTTTACATAGAAATGATTTACAGGCTTGTGCCATCCCTATCTTTCCAGATGTTGTGTATGACTTATATATAAGAACATGCTCTTTAGATTATTTTAGGGATTTGTCACTATGAAAGATGGAAACAACAGCTGCACTATTGCAGTGGGCTCCATGAAGCAAAAAAATAATAATTGTCTATTCATATTTTCCTTTCTGACCCATTTCAGAAGCTTTTAATTGTTTCCAAAGATTCTGTATTAATTATTAGGATTTAATTTCAACTTCAGATAGGCTTCCATATTTATTTCACAATTCTGTATCAACAACCTGGAAATATGCTCATTTTAACTTGGTGAAATTTATGTCTGAGTTGCCATGTGTAGGGTTGCATCATAACTCTGCAATCCCACACTCGTGTACCTGTGTGTAAGCCTCATTGAGTCCCTCTGTCCAATTTTGTTCATCTGAATCAGAAATATTACTCTATAACTCTTGCAGGATGCACCAAGCTAGTGTGAAATAGAATGGCAGCCAGGGGAGTAAGATGTCCAATAGATTAAATGATTTTTCAATCCTTCCCACACTACCAGTGACTTATAGCTTCCTCATAGCATCACCTGGCCATTGCTGAAGTACTATAAAGCCTGACCTCATTACTATTATAGGCCACAATGATGGTTGGGTGGTTTTAGTAAGAAGCTATAAATCACTAATGTGGAAGTTCCCTTTAAAAACATGAATATATGTTTGGCCCAAGCAGGCTCTTCTACACTCACTTTTGATTTTGTTTTAGAAATAATTAAATTCCTTCCTCTTCCCAAAAGAACTAGAAGAAGAAACAACGATGCTGGGCAGCGTGCTCCCTTTTAATGGAAGAGCAATGTCACAGTTAATCCATGCTGTGGGTCCTCCTGGCTAGGAAGCTACATTTGGCAGGTCCTAAGTGGTGGGCCTGCTTTATGAAATATTATCTTCTCCTAATCCCAAAATGAGGTTGGGTTCATCCCTTTTGATTTTCTGGAAGTCCCTCAAACCTTGTTGTGCCATCAGGCTTGTGATGCCCAAGGGACTGGTAGAATACAGTTGTCATTTGTTCTTTGGTCAATATTTCTTCTCTTTTAGCTTTGTGCTTTTTAATTGGCTGCATTGGCTGCCAATTGGTCTCCGAACCCAATTCAAAGTGTTGGTTATGACCTATAAAGCCCTACATGGCATCGGACCAGGTTACTTACGGGACCGTCTGCTGCCCCATGAATCCCAGTAGCCGGTTAGGGCCCACAGAGTCGATCTTCTCCAGGTCCCGTCAGCCAGACAGTGTCGCCTGGCGGGGTCTAGGGGAAGAGCCTTCTCTGTTGCGGCCCCGGCCCTCTGGAACCAACTTCCCCCGGAGATCCGTGTTGCCCTCACCCTCTCCGCCTTTCGTAAATTACTTAAAACACACCTCTGCCGGCAGGCCTGGGGCAGTTAACATCTTGCCCCTAGCCAGTGTATGTCTGTGTGTATGTTGAATGATTGGTTTTTCTTTTAAATTAAGGGGTTTTATATACATGTATTTTTAAATGTTGATTTCTATTATGTTGTGAGCCGCCCTGAGTTCTCCGGAATAGGGCGGCATAGAAGTCAAATTAATAAATAAATAATAAATAAATAAATAATAGTTTTCAATAATAAAGTGTAACTCGATAACTTAAATTAGAAGACAAGAAAACTAATGACAATGCTTTCCACCCAGAAAGTGACATTGCGGATATTGATCTGCCACGTTTGCCAAGAGCAAAAGAGGGTAGGAGGACTTCTGCAGGTGAAGAAAAGCATGGCCCGAATGACTATATTAAGAAAAGTCAAGAAACTTGCTGAAAGAAGTCAATCAAGGAAAATTAAGGCTGCCTATAGAAAAGGAACTGCTGAAAACCAATTCGTTAATTGGGAAAATAAGCTAATGCGTGGTCAGTATACGAAGAATATAGAAGGAATAGCTGATTTTAAAAAAAAAACCTCAGATGGAGTTGGTTAAGAAACTGAAAGGTTTTATTTTAGTAGCTGAAGAATCATCTTTGTCAGCTAATTGCATGAAGGCGAAAATTCAACATGTAACAAATAACAGCAATGTGGCCTTTATAGTAAAAAGAATCAAATAATTGGCCATTGGATCAGTGGCTGCAGCAAAATTTCACAAACTGACTACAAGCAGCATCATGACTAAGTTGCCGGAATTATTCATTGGTAACTCTGCCAGAGGTTTGAATCTGAATGTAGTAAAGGCAACTGGGACCATCAAGTTGAGGTGGTTTTAGAAAATGAGTGGATTAAGATCTTATGGGATTTTAAGAGCTAGATAGACAGGCATCTTGCCCATAACATGCCTGATATAACAGTTACTGAAAAGAAGAAAGTCTGGTTCATTGATGTTGCTATTCCAGATAATGCTAGAAGTGAGGGGGGGGGAATTGGAAAAAAATTATGAAATATCAGGACCTGCAGACTGAAACTGAACACTTATGGAAAAAGAAATACCAGTTGTGATTGGAGCCTTTGGAGCAATATCTAAAAGACTTCCTCAATATCTGGAAATATTGAATTTAACACAACTGTGCACTGGAATAGGTGCAAGAAATACCTCTTGCCTGCAAGCAAGAACTAGTGACACCACAACATACATTATGTAATGGAAAATGAAGAAGCTAAAATACTGTAGAATTCAGACAGATGAGCACCTGCCACATAACATCCGAGACTTAACAATAACAGGGGCCCCAAACCCTAGGCCATAGGCCACTACTGGGTTGAGGCTTATTTGCAACTGGGACGCGCAAGCAGTGGGCCAGTGTGAATGAATGTGCTGCTCAACTTGCACAAGCTGAGCTGCATGCGTATGCACATGTGCCGGCCTGTCACTTGAGCAAGTTGAGCTGCACACACATGCATACATACCAGCCCACCACTCACACAGCCCAGTTCCCCTCCCCCCCACTCCATTGGGCTACCAAGCCACAAAGGTTGGGGACCGCTGGTCAATAAGAAAGGCAAAAAAAATCTGGATAGTAGACATGACAGTATCTGGAGACAGCAGAATAGAAAAGAACTGGAGGAAATCAAAAATACCAAGACCTGCAAATAAAAGTAGAACAACTGTAGCAAAAGAAAGCCAAAACCATATCAATAGTGATAGATGCCTTGAGTGCAATCCCAAAACATCTGAGACACCATTGCAAAAGGCAGCTTTATTTGGAACAGCTTACATCCTGCAATGATATCTTTAACATCATTAAATAACCACATCTGCCTATCCCAGGTCATTGGGAAGAACTCAATATACGGGTAAAAATTCCAAGCCCAGTTTAAAGATCTGGCTGACTGTGCAGCTAACTATTATAATTGTTTTATATAGATACATACATTATTTTAGTTGTGTTGTACAGTATGCTACCCAGATTTGCTTATTTACGCAATGGGCAGCCATATAAATTTGACCCCCAAAATTAGTAACAAAATAGATTTCATTTTCAGATATGACTTTGAGAGGAAGTTCAACTTCAATTCTTTCAAAAGTAAAAAGCAGTTTGTCTAGAATGGAAGAGTGTGCTATATAAAGACTGTCTTCCTAACACAAAGCAAACTTGGCTGTTAATTCTATTGGCTACTTTGACCTCATTTCCCTCTCTCAAGCAGGTAAAGTGGTTTGATCTTGTCAGGATTTTAGCCTCAGAAAGCTGCAAGGCACACCTGCAGAATGAAAGTTTTGTTCTCTTGTAGCATTCCAGCTTTACAATGAAAAAGTCGATATGCCAGCAATAGAAGTTGTAAATAAGGAAGCCAAGCATATTTTCAATTCATACAGACAATTATATTAAGCCTTGTGAACATCTTGTCTCTACAATACTGCAATTTATTAGAGATCCTGTTTATAGTGGGGTGTTTAAAACCCTGGACAGTTAGCAGAATCTGAATGAATAGTGTGCATAGGACAGAAGAAAACTGCTTTTTAAGAGATAACAGTTAAAGGGTAGAACTACTTGGAAAGAATGGAGGCTGCTAAAGGTATCATCTTACCTGAGAATAAGTACCACTAAACTCAACTATTGCTAAGTCTGGAGTGAATAGACTATGCTGTCAGCAAGGCTGCAAATTCAAAAAGCCAATGTATTCTTGAAGATGCACACCTGGAAGTAAGCCACACCAATTTTGGTTAGATGAACTCTCAGATAAGTGTAGTATTGTAATCTTCAGTGAAATCATAAGCAAACTTACTTATTAACAGTTCTCAAAAAAGCCGCTTCCCGTGGAATGGGATTTAGAGAGTAGAATTCATCCTCCGTATAATAAAGCAACTGATCTGGAAATGATTAAAACTGAGGGCAGAAATCAGAAAGGTATAGTAAACTTGCAAAAAAGGTAAAATCCCAATAGGGAAAAAAACATTCATGGACAAAGAACTCACATAAATTGGCTTTTACACAAACACACCCGCTCCCCCTCTCCCACCATCCCAGGATAAATGCGGAAGCAGAAGCTGCATATAGAAAATCAGAGACATTTTCAGTTTGCAACAGTAATGAGGCAGCATGAAACACTGCACTAAATATTGAGGGTAAGACCTTAATACTTATACCAGTTAAGTGATCTCACAGAGCTTCTTCTTGACCCACCACATATTGAGAACCAGATGTTGTTTTATCCCCTAGACTGCTGGGATAAAATATTCCATTTCAATCTGTATATAATCAGGTTCAAAGATAAAGAGCGGCAGCATGTGCGTGGAAAGCCAAGACTGGGCATGGAAGAATAGGAAAACCATGGACTCCTGGGAAGTAAAAATGGAGACTATATTGAAGAATAGCACTGCACCATACAAGAGACACTCTCTTACGGCGGGGGTCCCCAGCCCCTGGTTCTGTGGGATGCAGGCAGCACACAAACCCACACCCTCTCCGGTCCGTGGAAAAACCTTTCTCCACAGAACTGATCCCTGGTGCCCAAAAGGTTGGGTACCTCTGTCTTAAGGTATTCTGCAAAGAAAAAGCAAAATTAAATAAAATATGAGGAGAAAGCTACAGTAACAAATTCAAGTCTTCAAGAGCAGCCATCTCCAACCTTTCTGCCTTGGCAGACAGGAAGAGGCAGAGGGTGGAGAGGGGAGGGCATGCACGCACATGCCACTTTCATAAATTTAGCTTCAAGTGCACGGTGTGTGCTTGCCCACCACTTCTGTGGCCTGGTTCTGAATGGGCTGTGGCCCAACACCAGGCCACAGACTAGGAGTTGGACCCCTGTTCAAGAGAGTGTAAGGATTACAGGCATGCTACTTTACTGTCATAGGGTATCATAAAAACAGGAACTTGAAAGCTTGCTTGAGTTTCCCTCTCCCTGTCTCATACTAAACAGAATCAAGGCAGACCCTTTTGAATGTCTTTCTCACACCTTTCTCTTTCCCGGGACTGAGTTGTCACTTACTTTGCATTAACTATCTCTCCATATCTTCTTCAAGGTTATCTAGCCATTTTTCTAGGGTGACAGAAAAGGGGTACAATTGCATTCACCTGCTAGCAGGGCCTTAAGAGGTCCTGATCGTTCATTATGTTCAAATAGTTTGGCAGCTTTTCATAGCTGCCACCTTAAAAGTAAAATTTATCCATTATTAGAATCATGGGTATCTATAGGATCTTGCTACTTGTATCAAAATGACAAAAACAGCATTGAAGAATTATGTTACTCCTTTTGTATTTCATTTTACAATGAAAAGGAGGACACAAATAAATTGAAGAAAAAAATATCGTAAATAAAAGAAACATTTTATTCATTGCAACAATAATACAGACAACTTGCATGTGCAAAGTTTGCCAGCCGGGTGTTTTGGCATGCTCAGCAGCAATTCTTATTGGCTTTTGAAAGCCAATAGTGGGAATAGCACAGCTCATGCAAAAGTTGAAAAACAAACCCATCAAAAAAAGATGGATACGGTGAAAGGGGAAATGGGCGAGCAACACCAAAAGTCATGTGTATGTACTTATTTCATTTTACTAAAAGTATTTTATATATGAATGTAAAAAAGAATGTATGGTAACATCTTATAAATATCATGGTATATTATTAAAAAAAAGAGAGAAGAAATTTAGGATAGAAATGGAATAGATTAAATTTATTATGTTGTTTGAGGGAAATAGAGAGATGACAGTGTATGTATTAAGTTTAAGCTGTTCATGTGTGTTTGTATTTTGGAATCTTTGTTCACCAACCACCACGGTGTGTCTTAAGTATTTTTTGTTAAAATTAAAAAACCAATAAAATATTTTCAAAAAAAAAAAAAGGTGCCAGAACGCCGTTCTGAGCGTTCTATGAGGGGAAAAAAAAGCCCTGCAGATGAATCTTCAAATATCGAAAAGGAGGACATGAAGGAGGACACTTTTTGAGGGAGGACAGAACTTACAAAAGGAGGACTGTCCTCCCTAAAGGCGGACAGTTGGTCACCTTAGTATGTGTGTGTAAGAGATATTGCAATACCTACACAAAAGGGGCTGAGCTTGAAATATAACCAGCTTTTGTTATCCTGCCCACCTGATCCTCCCCCCAGGCACCATTGATTGGCTGGAAAACCACTTCTGCCCATTTCTATTAAGTAAACAGCAAATTGAGCTATTTCCCCCAAAATTCACCTTTATGAGTTTAGAATATGATTTGAGGACTGAGAATAAAATGGGGCATAATTAGCCAGTCCTTATTTGTTCTCCAAGGAACTTCCAATATTTACCAATTTATCCTTACTGTTCTCTTTCAGCACTGCAGCAAAGGTTATAAAGGCCAGGGAGTCTCTCCAATCAGGAGCAATCATGAATGTGACTTAACTGTTAAAGATTTTTTTAAGGCAAAGCTGCTCAAGGAATGGTGACAAATGAGAGTACAACTGCAAACAATGGAAACCAAATGCTTATATTCTTTTATGTGTATCTTGATAAGAAAGTCAAATATGATGACAAAGTCTAGAAATAAGCAGTTGTACTTTATTTTATATTTCATTTCTTCTTCTTTTTTCCTTTTGTAGAAATATTGTGATGGCTCAGCAGTTAAAGATGATGAATTTGTCAGCTGGAAAACCAAGCACTGCGGGATGGGTTTGAAACCCAAGCGCTGCATGATGGGGTGAGCTCCTGTTACTTGCCCTGGATCCTGCCCACCTTGCAGTTCAAAAGCATCAAATGCCCCTATAGTAAACTTGTAATGGAAGAAGGAAATGTGTTTTCGTTAAAGCCATCAAATACGCTAGCAGATGAAGGAATAGTGTGTACCTGGCTTTTATATTTGCAACTGCAGTCTAGATGGCAAAAAGACCTGAAGAAGGGTTTATCACTAACAGATGAGAGTTTAATTGAACAGGTTAGAGAAAAAGGGCCCATGCATATCAAACGAGTGTACAGTGTACTGATAGAAATTGACTCTGAAACTGTACTAGTCAAGGATTGTATGGTAAAGTGGGAACAAGATTTTGGGCAACCTATCACGATGGAAACGTGGGAGGGAATCTGGGTGAGAAATGTAAAATTTACGCAAGCGCAACATTTAAGGGAAAACCTTTATAAAATGTTCTATAGGTGGCATCTAGATCCCAAAAAATTATCATATATATATATCCAGACATCCAACCTAAATGTTGGAGGTGTGATAGTATGGAGGCTACATATGTTCATGTATGGTGGACATGTAGAAAAATTAAAGCCTTCTGGAGAAAAATATGGTGGACACTCCAAACCATTTTGAAAAAGCGTATTGAATTTCTACCTCAGTTGTTTTTGTTAGGGATCATAAAAGACTGTACTACCACAGAGACGAACTTAATTCTGAACTTGATCACAGCAGCGAGACTGTTGGTGGGACAATACTGGAAGAAGCCAGAAATACCACCTATTAAAGAATGGACTTTGAAAGTAATAAATTTGGCAGAAATGGCTAAAATATCGGCATATTTGAAGGATCGCTCAAATGAACAATATATGATAGACTGGAAACATTGGATAGACTACATACAAGAGAAACACCAATCAAAGAAAATGTATCTGGCTTATAGTTAAATCTTGACATACGGAGTGAAGAATGTTTACAAATTTAAATTGATTGTATTAAGTTGGATAGCAGTTAACTTGAATTTTCTCCTGGTTTACATGTACAAATATATATCTATTAATAAAAAAAAGCATCAAATGCGAGTAGATTAATAAGCACCAATTCGGTGGGAAGGTAACAGCAGTCCACGCACCTCGATGTATAGTCATGCTGGCCACATTACTACAGAAATGTCTTTGGACAATGCTGGCACCCTTGGCTAAGAAAGAGATAGGCACCGCCCCCTAGAGTTAGATGCAACTGTACAGGGGAAACCTTTACCTTTTCCCAACACATAAGCAATGTCTTTCATATTATTGGAAAGCCCTCCCCCTTGAAGTTGGGCTCACTGTGGGTGAGCATTCCAAGGCTACAGAAGACTGAGCTATTCCAGACAACATTTCTGGAGTGAAGCGGTCTTTGTGATGCACATAAAAATGGATAAAGCTTCAATCATACCATTGGCCAATCCCACTAGGTAGACTAGACCATGACATTAATTCCACAGGATGGCTAAACTACGATGGCTATTATAACAGACTCTTACAAGTCTAATTGCACTGCACATCCTCCTCTTCTTGGTAGTTTGGTGATTTAGGGAGGTATCTGTCTCAGCTGCTTCCAAACGTTATCTGGACCTCCTGAACTTAAAAAACACTTTAACCCCTTTTGCCTATGTATTTCCATCAAGGTCACCTACTTATTTTGGCTGTCATCTTGACTTTTTGACGTTTTACCCATATTCCGTGAACACCCCTGATGCCCAATTTTTTTAAAGATATATTTTATACCCCCCAATGATCTGTTTTATGGTCAGAACTTCCAATCAGGAATGAATATAAATATAAAAACATCTTGGTTTGATTATTCATGATAAAAAAAAATTATTGAATTAGTTAAGGAAAGAAGGGTGACAAGCTGTCAGGATTTTGTTATTATACACAAAATAATAAAATAGCATTCCTATAATCCTTCTGGTATCTGTTTCTAACCTGGCTAACTAAGGAGTGACAGAAAGTTTATTTGATTTATACATTTTACTGTGTGATAAAGCAAGTAGGCTTGACTTATGGAGCACAAAGTAGGTTGGCTGCTGAATATAATAAGAATGGTATGCCTAGCCCTCTGTACATGGGTTGACATTGAAAGATTTACATACAGAAAACAATACCTGTTTGCTGTCATCTGGTGGTTCCCTGGGATTTTACAGGTCAATCAACTACATGATGGCTTAGAAGAGAGCTTTCTTCATTATCTTTGCTTGTTGGAAGCTGGCTGGAAAGGTCACAAATGGACACAACATGATCCCAGAACATTGCAACCATTGTAAATACATGCCAGTTGCCAAATACCCAAAGTTTGATCATGTAGGGCAGTGATGGCGAACCTTTTAGAGACCGAGTGCCCAAACTGCAAACCAAAACCCACTTATGCATCGTCGGGTGCCGGGTGGGTGTGGCCGATTGGGTGGGCGTGGCTGAGGTGGTAACAGCAGACTGGGTGGGACTAAAAAGTTCAATCCATCAATTCCAATTTTGCAATATCTTTTTTTCCCCCATGAGAAGTTGAAATTGACTGAACCTTTTTTTTTTTTGTACACGGCGGCGGAAGCCTAAAGTGAAAAGGTTTTATAAAATCCAGCTGAAGGCCTAGGACTGGGGTGACAGCGCATGTACCCACAGAGAGGGCTCTGAGTGCCACCTCTGGCACCTGTGCCATAGGTTTGCCACCACTGATGTAGGGTATGCTGCGATGATTGTAAGGATAGGTTGTGCAGCACTTTATTCAGTATCATTGTGACATTGAATGATCACTAAACAAATGGTTGTAAGCCAAGGGCTATTTTATGCAACAAAAGAGGGAAAGTACACATGCTTTGCCATTCTTACTGCCACTGTGTGGATCTGAACTTGAACTCTGACTAGTGCTTGATGGCATTCACTTTTGGCTTTATCTTACCTCTACCTTAGATCTCTTTTCACTTGCTTCATTTGCCATAGCTCCTCTTCTTCCCCACCTAGTGGTTAGACTGGTCCTGGGAGTCACAAAGAATGGCTAGCAGACCTCATGTAAAACATAGGATTCCCATTTGATTGTGCAATGAACAGGCCGTATAGCAACACGAGCTACTTTGTTTTTTAACTGAAAAAGATCTTTCAAATACAATACATATGTTCCTAACTTATTCCACCACACCCTTGTGACCTCCCTAGATCAACGCTACGATTGGCAAATTTTTACTAGGGTCTTTCAAAAAACAATTTGAAACACCTTGAGGTAATGCTTTCATCTGGACCAAAATCACACCGTCCATTTTGCTTTCCTTGGACTTAGCTCCTTAAAACATACATCTGGAAGGAAAAACCACAAAATTCCAACCATCATAAAAGAATGCAGAGCACAGGAGCTGGGTGATTTTTAAAAAACATTTTTGTCTTTTTTTCTAAGAGGAATGTGAATGCTTGCATTCATGATATCCAAAATGTTCAGCATGAAATGATATCAAAGGCTATGTAAATGAAGTAATGTATAATTGTTGATAAGCAGCTAATTCTGATGGATGTTTTCATAATGTAGTGGTTGAGTTTTTCAATGCATTCTAAAGTGGTAAGGAAAGGCGAGCAATTACTTTAAGGTCTAGGTAGCTCCCTCTTTCCTGCTCCTGTGTAGTTAATCAATGTCAGATCCCAAAGCCTGCTTCATTTGGTTTATACATACTCCATTTCATTTTTCCTTCTCTAAAAGACTGCTTGCCACAAAGTATAAACACCAATTACAATGCTGATAAGTAAAAAAACATATAAGCATTACCACAGTGACAATGAAATAAGTGTGTAAGTTGCTGAATAAATTAAAATCACACCTGTTTCTTTTTTTTTAAAAAAAAGTGGCCAAGTGTGCAATTCTGTTATATTTATTCTATTAAAGTATAGAAGGTTTTATCCTGAAAGTGCCACATTCAAATCTAAGCTATACATATGGACTTATCTCAAGCTAATCAGGCTCCACAAATTTAGATTTGCTAGTTTTAAGCTGAACAAAGGCACTTTATTTTGCAACCATAAAGGCATACCTATGAAATAGCCATACAACTCAGCTGCCAGCTGAAATCATGCAATGTAAACAAATGAGATTCACATTCATGTGAACATCCAAAAGGCACATCAGAATGAATTTTGATGCTTTAATGTAATATGCAACACACTGGAAAATATATAAAGCACAAAAAGGAAGTTCATATTCCAGAGACATAAAGGAATCATTTATTTATTTATTTATTTATTTATTATTTTTGTTATTTCTATACCGCCCCCCTCCCGAAGGACTCGGGGCGGTGTACAGCCCAATTAAAAACATCAACATACAAAAAGTAAAATTATTAAAAATAGATTAAATAATTTGGCCCAATCATTTAAAAACCCAATACATAATCTTAAAAACTCAATCCCCTAAAAACAATTATGGCCTTGTTGGTACCGGAGCTACTATCCCAGGCCGGCTTGTCGAAAAAGATGTGTTTTTAATTCTCGACGGAAGGAGCGCAATTCCGTCATCGTGCAGAGTTTGGGGGGGAGCTCGTTCCAAAGCGTTGGAGCTCCCACAGAGAAGGCTCTCCCCCTGGGGGTCGCCAGCCGACATTGTCTGGCCGATGGCACCCTGAGGAGACCCACTCTGTGGGAGCGTACCGGACTCATGATGCCTTAGGGGAATATACATTGGGATGTATGCGCTAAAATGATGGAACATTGATTGAGTTCTGAATATGCATGGGCCTTTTCCGCAGGTCACATTAGAAAATCCCATTTTAAATACAAAGTTAGAACTGAAGTGAGATGTAATAATCTTTACTGAGTTGGAAAATGGACAGACATCTTATTGAATAGAATTTTTGAAGGTTAAGCTTGGTATGCCTACTTTTTATCATCATTATCATTCTAGCCATTGTTTACTCACTGCAGGATGAAGGCCTCTTCCACGTGTTTCTAACCAATATGGTCTTGAGCTTTGTTTTTGCCAATTGAGCCCACAATACTTGCTGATCTTGTTTTAGGTTTCTTTTGTGGAGACTTTTTAGCAAGTGGAATCCTACCTTTATATCAGGGGTTCTCAACCTTGGCAACTTTAAGACTTGTGGACTTCAACTCCCAGAATTCCTCAGCCAAGCTGGCTGAGGAATTCTGGGAGTTGAAGTCCACAAGTCTTAAAGTTGCCAAGGTTGAGAACCCCTGCTTTATATAATTGCTGTTATGGGATAAACCATAGGATGATGCTCTGCATATGATTCAATCCTTAATTTTTCATAAAACATAATTAAAAATACATAAGATTAAAAAGGGGTCTGGTAATAGAGACAATTATTCCACTGTTGTGAGCATTACAGAACATTGATAGAAGTTTTAATCTTTTATAAAAGTTTATAGCCTCCTCCTGAAGGGAAACCACCTACTTGTGAGTTTGACTACTTCAATGGTAGATAAGTTGTATTATTTTTTTAAGCTGTTTACACATATGAGAGAACAAGGCTTGCACCTTTTTTTCAGTTAAACACTGTTTAGGGTGATTTTAAGGAACTTTTGTTAGTCATCAAGTGAACTGTGGCACTCTGTGGCCCTGAAAAGTGAAGAAAGATATTTTGACTAATCAGTCATATTTTGTAAGATCAGTGGTAAATTAATTTTTACAAAATATTAATCTTATGAAATCTTATTGATATATTTTAAGGATTAGGTATCCCATTAGACCTACTTTCAGTACAGTTATTGCTGGAAAAATCCACCATATTCTTTCTTGATTGGAGCCACATATAGATGTATTGTATAACCTATTGCTAAATTCATATGTCCTTTAAAGCCAAAATTCAACCACTGCAGTACCAAAGCAACAAGGTTGCTAGATATGAAAGGTTTGGTTCCCCATCATTTGGGGTCAGGGAAACTCCTATTACTGTAATGTAAACCCTAAAACAAAGATGTCACAATTATACAAAAAAAAGATGTCCAAATATCACTCTACTATACAAAAAATAATAAATGTGACCCTAGGCCACTAAAAACAATAATCCAGCTTGTTTTTGGCCTGGAGTATTGTGTACATTTCAGTTATGTCCTATTCAACTACTCATAACGATAACCAACTACAGCTTAACTAAATGAGAGAACCTTCAGCTAACATGGTCCAACCCTGGGAAATAAACCAATGTGTCAAGGAAAAGGTCACTGATATAAGGAAAATTTGAAGGGGAGGGGTAAGAAAAAAAAATAAAACCATAGAAATAAACAGAGCTTTAAGCTACCATTTTTGAGAAATGGATCTGCTGTCACAAATGGATTTTTCAACATGTGTTCTTAATTTCATTTCATTGGCTTTTTGCCAATCAGGCATCAGTCCTGGATTTTTGACTTTCATTTTTAACTAGCAAAAACCATGAGGACCTTAATGCAAATGGACATGAACATTTTTTAATGCACTGATTATAGAAAAGCAACTCTTTTAAAAGATCCATTCCAATTCATCTAGTTAATCATTCACTCTCGTTTTAATAGAGTTAAGGGCTCCTTGGCAAAATGAAGAGACATAAACCAAACAGTGCATTAAGGAATTATTAAAATACCCTTATTGGATTGAGTGGAAAAATGATTATAGAAAGAGAAAGAGGGAGAGAGATTTGTAAGTAGTTCCACACTTTATTTTTTTATTGAAAAACATGGATTGTTGTACAAGGCATTAAAAATAATAAATGATAGAAAATCAATTTTTTTTTGTAATTTGAAATAGACTGTAGTGGTAAAATGTTATTAAAAGTCCACCCAGATCTCTTCAAAGAATGATCCATTCTCTCCAAAGTAAATATAGTGAGTTCATAGATGTAGCCAAATAAATTACCACTTCTAACAATCTTTGAGTCTATGTGTCTGCCCTTCTTCTTCTTCTTTTTTCTTCTTTTACAATGTCAACTTGTGTAAGCCCCCCCCAACTGAAGATTTTGGAAAGACACTTTTTGTCACTTTAGTGACAAAGTATTTAATATATTCCCTCATTAGTGTGTGTGTGTGTGTGTGTGTGTGTGTGTGTGTGTGAGAGAGAGAGAGAGAGAGAGAGAGAGAGAGAGAGAGAGAGAGAGAGAGAGAGAGAGAGAGAGAGAGAGAGAGAGAGAGAGAGAGAGAGAGAGAGAGAGAGAGAGAGAGAGAGAGAGTTGGAGAGATGGAGATGAGTAATATAATTCTTTGATAAAGTGGCTAAATTAGTAGACCAGCGAAACGCTGTGGACATAGTAGTATACTTAGATTTCAGTAAGGCATTTGACAAAGTAGACCACAACCTGCTGCTTAGTAAGCTAGAAAAAGGCGGGATAGATATAAATCACTACCAGATGGATCTGTATCTGGCTGACAAACCGTACTCAGCAAGTAGTCCTCAATGGTACTACAGGAAAAAAGTATTTGATCCCCTGCTGATTTTGTACATTTGCCCACTGACAAAGAAATGATCAGTCTATAATTTTAATGGTAGGTTTATTTTAACAGTGAGAGGCAGAATAACAAAAGAAATCCAGAAAAATGCCTTTCAAAAAAGTTATAAATTGATTTCCATTTTAATGAGTGAAATAAGTATTTGATCCCCTATTAATCAGCAAGATTTCTGGCTTTCTTAAAGGGAGTGCTCCTAATCACAGCTTGTTACCTGTTTAAAAGATACCTGTCCACAGAAACAATCAGTCAATAAGATTCCAAACTCTTCACCATTGCCAAGATCAAAGAGCTGTGCAAGGATGTCGGGGACAGGATTGTAGACCTACACAAGGCTGGAATGGGCTATAAAACTATCACCAAGCAGCTTGGTAAGAAGGTGACAACAGTTGGTGTGATTATTCGCAAATGGAAGAAATACAAAATAACTATCAATGTCCCTTGGTCTGGGGCTCCATGCAAGATCTCACCTCATGGAGTTTCAATGATCATAAGAACAGTGAACAATCAGGCCAGAATTACATGGGAGGATCTTGTCAATGATCTCAAGGCAGTTGGGACCATAGTCGTCAAGAAAACAATTGGTAACACACTATGCATGAAGGACTGAAATCCTGCAGTGCGTGCAAGGTTCCCCTGCTCAAGAAAGCACATGTACAGGCCAGTCTGAAGTTTGCCAATGAACATCTGAATGATTCAGAGGAGAACTGGGTGAAAATGTTGTGGTCAGATGAGACCAAAATCAAGCTCTTTGGCATCAACTCAACTGCCATGTTTGGAGGAGAAAGAATGCTGCATATGACCCAAGAACACCATCCCCATCATCAAATATGGAGGTGGAAACATTATGCTTTGGGGGTGTTTTTCTGCTAAGTGGACAGGACAACTTCACCACATCAAAGGGACAATAGATGGGGCCATGTACCATCAAATATTGGGTGATAACCTCCTCCCCTTAGCCAGGGCATTGAAAATAGACCGTGGATGGGTATTCAAGCATGGCAATGACCCAAAACCCACAGCCAAGGCAACAAAATAGTGGCTCAAGAAGAAGACATTAAGGTCCTGGAGTGGCCTAGCAGTCTCCAGACCTTAATCCCACAGAAAATCTATCGAGTGAGCTGAATGGAGCCCCATCCATCATCCCTCAAAACCTTAATGACTTGGAGAGGATCTGCAAAGAGGAGTGGGACAGAATCCTTCCTGAAATGTGCGCAAACCTGGTGGCCAATTACAAAAAATGTCTGACCTCTAGTTTTGCCACCAAGTACTAAGTCATCATGTTTTGCGAAGGGGTCAAATACTTATTTCATTCATTAAAATGCAAATCAGTTTTTTAAGAAGAGACTAGACAGTCACTTGTCTGAAATGGTATAGGTTCTCCTGCTTGAGCAGGGGGCTGGACTAGAAGACCTCCAAGGTTCTATTCTATTCTATTCTATTCTATTCTATTCTATTCTATTCTATTCTATTCTATTCTATTCTATTCTATTCTATTCTATTCTATCCTATCCTATCCTATCCTATCCTATCCTATCCTATCCTATCCTATCCTATCCTATTGCACTCTCAGTCACTCAGTGCAACATATCCCACAGGTTCTGGTGAAAAGTGAGAAGGAGGAAATGCTACATGTGCTTTTTTCAGTTCTTGAATTTTTAATAAATAAACAGATATAGATACAGAAAAGTGTGTGTGTGTGTGTGTGTGTGTGTGTGTGCACGTGTTCACGTGTTTTATTAAAATGCCTTTAGGAAACTATGTCTGCTTCCAAAATAAAGTCAATTAGCTGCAACTGTCTTAAAAGACTTTTGGGGAAAAACAAAGCAATGACATATTGAAATTAATATAAAAAAATAAATTGAAAATAATGGTGTTCACATAACTGTGGAACACTGTAATAGTCATAAATACTAATGGTAGCAAAGTGCCCAAATCTTGACTATGTGGGGATGCTATGATGGTCATGCATGCAAGGCTCAGTTATAAATTTCCACCGCACCACTGTAACTTCAAATAGTCACTAAACATGGCAGTTGTTAAGTGAGGCCTATCTGGTATTTTGGTCATGTCTCTGCATGGAATTATGCTGCCTGTCAAGGAGCAGCGTTACAGTTTGGAGATGCTCTTGGGATTCCATTTGCCTTGTAGAGTTTTCGATGATAGAATTAGTCAAAGCTATTTTTAGATGATATTGATGACTTCATTGGATGCAGCTTTTTGTGGTGTGATTTAATTTGGCACAGTTTTGCATCAATAACATCTGGGGAATGTATTCTTCACATTTACTGTGAAAGTTAGTACAAAATATGGTGGCAATAATCTCTCATTTGGTGAATAGCTATCTGCTTGTTCAGAAGCCCAATTAATGCATGTGTATTATCCTGAAAGTTCAAAGACTAGGGTAAGGATTTCACAAGGACTATGTCCTTTGCATCTCAATAGTTCTTCATTTGAAGGCCTTCCATCAACCCCTTGTTTCCTTCCTTCACAGGTGTTAAAGCCATAATTTAAATCCATGTTTTGGAGCATCTTGTTCCTCATCATATAAAAATATATTTCAGCTACCTTGGTGATCACAGCATCACAGTCTGGTTTAGAAGCATCACTGGTTCAGACAGGAAGGCGGTGCAGAGAGTGGTGAGGATGGCTGAAAAAATTATTGGCAGTTCCCTCCCTTCCATCCAGGACATAGCATATAAGCATTGCTTCAGCAGGGTCTGCAAGATTGTCTGGGACACTACACATTCTCTTCACGACCTATTTTCTTTATTACCTTCTGGGAGGAGGCTCCGTGGTGTCCGAAGAAGAATATCCAGATTCAGTCACAGTTTTGTTCCATACAGTATTAACCTTGTGAACTCTAAAGCTTCCTCCTTCCGTTATATATTCAAGATAGACAGTGATTAATAGTTTTATGTTACTTATATGTAAGGTCTGTACATATGTTGTATATAGTATGTTTAAATGTGTGTTAGGTATATGTACACTTTGAGAGCAAGCAACTAAATTTCATTTTTAATGTGTGTCATTGTGCCCACAGTAAAAAATGACAATAAAGGTTATCTGTCTGTCTGTCTATAAGAGAGTATTATGGAAATTAGTTAACTGAATATCATTTTAGTTTATTATGACTGCTTATTTGTCTCTGCTGTTTTTGTTGGGTATTGTTTTTAAAGAGGGTTCTGACACTAGCTTTCTTAGTTGATGAAGGGTTATAGTAATTATTAATTGTGTTATTATTTAAGGCACAATCAGCCAGATATTAAAAGCCTTTGGCTGTATGGGAACCCAAACAACTTTTTAAAAAGTAACCTAAGATTGAATGGGCAGTTTATGATCCAAGGAAATATAGGCCCCAAACTCAGACAGCTAGAAGGATCAACACAGGGTTTATTTTTGTATTAGATTTATATGTCACTGAATCTTTTCTTTCTGCCAGCAGCTACATTAGAAATATGCAATATAAATTAAATAACCATGGCAAAAATCCAAAATGAAAAGAAAAACAACGCAATCCTTTAAATCAATAAATTAATAAGCAATGTACAAATAACAGCAACATTAAAAACCTATTAAAATTACAGCTGTGAACAGCGATAATGATCATGATAGAATTAATGATTTTAACATTCCAGCTATAGTTGTTTTACAGTTTAATTACATTAAATCAAATATTATTTTCTTCTGGGATTGACATGTTATTTGTTTTTTCAATATCTAAACATTTACTAGAGTAGTTGCCAAATCTGAAAATGGCAGCAATTAAATTTCATTACCAAATGGAAATGGTTCTTATATACATTTTAAAAGCTGCTGCTCGCCAGTGCTTAAATTTACATTGCAAAAACTTCCAGTAAAACATATATTTCAATTCCTGCAGTTTTCTGGAATTCTAAACTGTAAAAAGGTTAAGAGTTAAGATGAAATCTAGTGAACTCTTTCTAACCCCCAAGTTGAGAATAAAGCAAACCAGAAATACACCAATAGTTTTGTCTATAGGAAAACATTATTTCCTGAAAAAGTAGGTCTGTAATTTATTTATTGCATATGTTTAACAGTCTGCTGCAACTCCATATGGAACAGAATCTATCCTGCTAGAGACCCAATACTTGTAAGGGAATTCAAGGGAATTGAAATAACTATACATGAAAAAAGTGCTTTAAAAGATAGATTAATATCGATTCTTTGTTATATTTATAATTTTAAAATCAATAAATTTTTTTACAAAAAAAAGAAGATAGATTAATATCAGTCCTCTTGCTGCTGTTAAGTTACTCTCTAGGGTGGCTTACAATTTACGCATATTAAGGTAGTAAATTTATATTTTAAATTAGAAATCCCTTAACACTAGCCTAAGTAGCAAAAATGCTTCATCCCGATATTTAATAAGAAAAAATAGGTGGTATAAAAGTTTGAGCACAATAGCAAATAAATTATCAATTTTCAGAAACATAGAAATAAATATACTGGGGGAGTATGTACTGTAGAATTCAGTCCTGCATATAAAAATGCTACAAATAATGTGATATGTATTGTGCATATGAATACTTACAAATGCTGATGTTAGTTACTGAGCCCAGCCAAGAAGTAAATAATGAGCTGGAATGAATGATAAAGTTACTCAGATTGTCTGTGTTACAAATCATATATGTATGTATGTGCTTCATTTTCTTTGGATTCCTATCACCAGAAATATGATTTTTGCAATGGAAATGGAAAATGAAGGAAATGCACATGCATACATATACATATAAATACAAAATACACCAAACATGTTGCAAATACTTTGGCTTTTTTCCACACGCAAGTAATATCATACAATAATAATCTCCGATTCTATTGTTACTGAATGTTGCTAACACATTTATTTCCAATGACAGTTCAAGGGCTATGTATAATTCTCCTTATCATTTTATTTCTTCAGTGTAAGCCTTTGAGTTGGGTAGACTGAGATTGGCAGGCCCAAAATTAGGGAGTTATTTGAAATGGTTTTTAAGCAGCACAAAAAAACTGAATGCCCTCATAAAAAGTTGTTCATTGATGGAAACCAGCTGTTGTTCTGTCTTTCTGCTCTTTCAGTTTGAAGCACATGAGATCTACCTTTTATATGAAGAGAGAGACATTCCATTATGCCTTATAACGAAGGTTATCAAAATAATGTTTATTAATAACTGAACAGTGAAAGCTCTGGAGACTGAGGTTTTTTTTAGATGTTGCATGTTGGGTGATGTTCATAAAAGAGCAAGGAAAGATTGATGATGATATACCTGGAGGGAGAAACAGAAGGAGCTGCTTCTGATTGAAATTAAATAACTGCAAACTGTGAGGAGATCCAGGAATGAACACTTTAACCTGGGCTACACAGTTTGAATGCACTTGGCATATAGTGTCTTTCACCTGGAGCAGTATAGGAAACTGGAACTAGGGTGATAACATGAAACTAAACTGGGGAATCGGATTCTATGTTAAACATATGAGATGTATTATTAAGTTTACAAAACTCAGTATTCACTTATTTTTTAAATAGAAGCCATCTTCCTAAACACGCCTTACCATTCACAAAAATGGAAGCAACAGATATGCTAACTCCAAAAGCAAATTCATTCTCCTAATATTCCTATGTAGCAAAATGGCACCATTCAGACATAGTAAAGTATTAGTATGCTTGAAGGGAATTCTGAATTTGAAAAAAATACAACAATACTTATGGAAAAACCTTAGTTGGTATGTATACTGCTCAAAAAAATAAAGGGAACACAAACGTATAGGAGCCTATATGTTTGTGTTCCCTTTATTTTTTTGAGCAGTATATATTGCTGCATTTGTGTACTGTAAAATGAAATAAAATATTAAGACTGAAGTATATGTGTAAAGGCAGATAGTATGCTCAATGTTAATTGGTATTTTAAAAATGAGGGAGGTAAAATACCTCCTTTTAAACATGGGTTACAAGATTTCATAGCTATCAATATCACTAAACATAAACTCTCTATCCAATTAAAACTATGCCATAGCCTGCTAAAAGTGAACAATGCCATTTAATAAAAGCAGTAGTCATTAATAAAAAGTACCCTGAGATGAAAGAATCACAATTGAACTGAATCATCAAAACAAAGTTGCACAGTGATAAACTTCAACTTTCTATATAGCTTATAGAAATGAAAGTATAGGCTGTCCTGTAACATGATTGCCAAGTATTTGAACATGAACTGCTATTTCTCATCTCAACCTGGGAAATAGCTGAAAGATAATCATATAATAGAATATCACACATAGAGGTGTCTGACATAGGGTGAAGAAATTGAACTAGATAAGAGGCTGACAGGAAACTCGTAGTATGGAAGTTGTACTCACAACAGGAGAAGATGAAAGTGGCTAGCTAGCAAACATAGAACTAAGACATCTCAGGTGCTGGTTCTGTAGGCTCCTAGTTTGATTCAAGACCTTCAAAGAGGCGCAGAAATCGCTATGCAAGGAAGAGAACTATGCAATATTCCGTCATAGATGTCCATAGAGAGAAGAGGATTCAAAGGCACTAAGCAAAAGATGGAGCTGTGTCTAGTTGACAGTTAAGGTTTAACTGAAATCTTTGACTAACTCTTTGAGCAATTTACTAATAGCTCTATTTTAGGATAGGCACACAGTTATATTAGGAGAAGTAATGTTGTTGTAAGCAAGGAGATAATCTTAGAATAAAAGAACAATTAAACCACAAAATAATTTGCCTCATACGATTTTCCTTTGAAAGCAGATAAAAGAATGGAGAGGGGGAGCTGAAACATCCTTTGTATTCAATAACCAAACACCACTTGCACAATGAACTTGCTAAATGAGTGAACTTCATAAAGAATTATGTTTTTTCATATCCCTGATATTTTATGAAAAAGAAATAGTTCTGATTTACATAAAGATATTCCATGTCATAACTATATCTGATCAACTCTTAAAATTCAAAACATACACATTTCCAAGCTAAAATCTGGCATCTCTGCTATTTGTAATGACAGCTAACTTTCCATCCAAAATAGAAATTATGTGGTAAGAAATAAGGAAGAAACATTGAAAAATACTGGAGGTTATAAATAGAAGGTTTCATCAGGACTACTAATGATTGAGAAGAATCACTGCACCCAAAATATATAGTTCTGAAAAGAAAAAAAAATCTAACAAGTAAATTGTAGATATATATGATAGTGATCATGTGTATTGTGTGTGTGTGTGTGTGATTTATTGCTCAATAAATCCAATAGTAATATTCAGAGTCTTTTATTCTCTCTCTCTCTCTCTCTCTCTCTCTCTCTCTCTCTCTCTCTCTCTCTCTCTCTGTGTGTGTGTGTGTGTGTGTGTGTCTCCAGATATTTTCCAATCTTCTACTGCATTTTCTTATGAACCGTTAATATTTTTTGGAACTCTAGTAGTTCATCTGCTTCCACAACAACATATTTTTTTAACAGAACAATATCTTTTTAAACAGAATATCAGAGTTGGAAGAGACCTTGGAGGTCTTCTAGTCAAACTCCCTGCTCAAGCAAGAAACCCTATACCAGGGGTAGGCAACCTTGGCTCTTTTATGACTCATGGACTTCAACTTCCAGAATTCCTGAGCCAGCCATTCTGGGAGTTGAAGTCCACAAGTCATAAAAGAGTCAAGGTTGCCTACCTCTGCCCTATATCATTTCAGATGAATGGTTGTCCAGTCTCTTCTTCAAAGCCTCCAGTGCTGAAGCTCCCACAAGTTCTGGAGGCAAGTTGTTCCACTGATTAATTGTTGTAACTGTCAGGAAATTACTCCTTACTTCTAGGTTGCTATTTTTATTTTGCCTACCTATGGGATAGATAACCTATGCAGATGGGATAGATTAAATGTAAATCAACAATACAATTATTTCTCTGGTACACAGTATAGATATACTTAGATCATAGGTAAGAGTCCCTGGATGGATGGATAAGCAGGTCTGTCTGTCCATGTGTTGGTACAGGTGTGTTTTATAAAGCTTATTCTTCCAACATTGTATTAGCTTCTGCATTACACTTCCTCCTTCCTTTCTTATTATATTTAAAATGGCAGACACCACCTCCAGAACCACCACCGAGAGGTTACTAAAAGGGTAAAAATATGTCCCATAAAAATAAGCATCTTCCTTTATTTGTGCAGACTTTGGCCCTGTTTTTTTGATGGAGAAAATATAGTTCCAGTGCACATTGCTTAGACTGTAAAGAAGGCCTAGTGCTGGTAATAATTGTGGAGCTATGTGCTTGGGATGAGACATTTTTATTTCATTATGGGTATCAGCTTACAGCCATTAGTAGAGCAGACTGCTCTGGGCCAAATCCTTGTGTGTGTGTCTCTGTGTGTGAATGCATGCATGCATGAGCACATGTTCTCTCCTACACCTTATCACTAGATCTTCTTCCATTATTCAGGCTTTTAAAAAGGATGCTTTAAGTGCACCGTTCTCAATGACTTGTCTTGCTCTCTAGTCAGAACAGTCTGAATTAGGTTTTATTGGAAATCATTATTTATACTCCTCTGCTGAAGAGAGAAATATTGATTGCCTCACCATAATAGTTACCAGACTGCAGAATATATATCAGAGTAGCTGTAAGTAGGCTGACAAAATGTCAGTGGCAATTTTTTATTTTATATTATTTTTACTACTTAGAATGCTGGGGGTAATGTCCTGAAAAAAGGAAGAGATTAACTTCCTTTTTCCATAGTTTTTTCATACCATCTGACAGGGACCTTCTACTTGGTTGGTTGGCATATTGTGTATTCCCAAGGACAGAGATTTCAGGAAAATATTTTGACAGTGGCACCAGAATTCTTGAAAGATTTAGTTGTCTGCCACCTTATGAGAGACAGATTCTGTGTTCACGTTACTACAATCTGTAAAAATGCATGATTTGCTCATAGCGTGTTAAGTTGCTATTTCCTACAATCTCCTGATGGTCTTGCAAGATTCATTTCAAGGTATTCGTTAGAAAAGTGAGACTTAATTTAGAAAAACTCAGCCACATCTTCTTTTTCCGTGCCCAACAACAAGGCTCAAATACTGTTTGTATTTGCTTTTATTTGCAAATAAGAACAGTTTTATTGAAGCCGCAAGCTATAATTCCAGAGACTTGCACATGAACTCAATTAAATACCACTCAAAATGGTAAACCAAAGATATAGATAAAGTAATGCAAGGCCGGGGGGGGGAGGGTAGGGGAGAGACTCATGAAATCAAACTAACTTAAAAGTAGAATGAGTTGTGGTAGGACTGGGATGGGGGAGGGGAAAGAAGAATGGCATTCCACTTCCTCTTAGATTGTCTTTAATCATATAATTATTCTATATAACTGAGAATTTAAAAATGTGTGGTATAGAGTTTCACATTTGATACTACTAAGTCTTAGTCTGTAATCTGATACATTCCTATGAGCCCATTTGGGTCTTAGTTGAGTCCTTTGGGGACATAGCTAAGATTATAATGTCAGTCTCTTATATTTTTAGTTGTCATTGAATGGACATTACATATCAGCATTACAGAGGACAGTTCACTAATGTAAGAACATAAATAAAAGAAGAATTGGGAGTGGACGAGTGTGGCTTTTGAGACCATAAAATTCTTCGACAACATTTACACCTAGCTCACTGCTATTTATTTATTTATTTTATTTTATTATAGTTGCCCAACTTCAATGGATTTGGGTGATATATTTTTCATTTTCATGCTGCATCACCTCTTATATCATTCTGGGATATTAAAATCATGTACATGGGAAATCTACTTTTATTGTAAGTCCCTTTGTTCAGCACCACTATGACTTTGCATACTGAACAAATGATTGTAAATTGAGGAGTCCTATATCATTAAAATAAAGTACCCAATAGACAGTAAACATAGCTAAACTACATTACACTGCCTAAAAGTGGGGATTCTTGTTACTTTGGGCCAAAGACCTAGAGAAAGAGCTGGGTCTTAAACATCCATAACTACCTATACTCCTGCATTTTGAATCAATTGTCAAACTGCCGGCCTGCAGGCTGGATGCATCACGTGGAAGCCGCACCCACCCCATTACCGGCAATGGCAAAACCGGCCTGATACGTTGTGCGACGTCACGTGATGTTACGAGTTTGACATACCTGTCCTAGATGGCAGCCCCCCATAGAGCAGGTTGCAATAGTCCATTTGGGAGATAACAAATGCATGAGTAGCTGTAAGCAATTATTATTACTATCAGGAAATTTCTCCTTATTTCTGGGTTGGTTCTCTCCTTGATTATTTTCCATCCATTGTTTCTTGTTCTGCCTTCAGGTACTTTGGAGAATAGATCATCATTCTTTGTGGCAGCTCGTTAGATATTGGAATATTGCTATCACGTCACCCCAGTCCTTCTATTCATTAAACTAGACATATCCAATTCCTGTAACTGTTCTTCATATGTTTTAGCTCCCTGTAACTAGCTATGCAAAAGCTACTTTAAGCAGCAAAAAGCTGAAGGGCCAAAAATTGGCATGTAGGAAAAGCCATCATCTGCAAAAGGTTCAAAATGAATCATTTTGAATTTATTTCTCCAACCCTAAACAATCTATGTTAAGTCAACTGGGGTATTTTTTAGATCTTATTCTTTTGCTTCTGACTGTTTAGTCCAATCTAAATAAATTAAATGTACAAATGCAAGTTCCTCTTCAAAATTATGTCAATATTTTGAGCAGAGGAACATGAAAATTACAGTTTGTATAGAAATCCAAACTAAACAAGCTTTGGGGATGATGAAGAGATAGTGTAAGAATTCATAGCTTAATCCACTCAAATTGTGCTAATATTACATTGCTTGTGCTTAGAATCTACTATGAAACTTTAGAGCAGTGGTTCTCAACCTTGGGGCACCACCGGCCGCCATTTTGTTTTTTTTATTTTTATTATTTTTATTTTTTTTTATTTTTTCTAATTTTTTTTATTTTTTTTTAATTTTTTTTAATTTTTTTTATTTTTTTGGTGCGTGCGCCACGCACACTCAGATCCGCCCGTCGCGCCGGAAAAAAAAATAAAATTTTTTTTTTAAAAAATAAAATAAAATAAAAACAAAATGGCGGACCACAACGGGTGGATCCGTGCATGCGCGGTGCATGTGACGGGCCGATCTGTGCAGGCGCAGATCCGCCCATCGCGGCCGCCATTTTGTTTTTTGTTTTTTTATTTTTTTTATTTTTTTTAAAAAAAATTAAAAAAAAACAAAATGGCGGCCCGCGACAGGCGGATGCGTGCATGCATGGCGCGTGTGACGGGCCGATCCGCGCATGCGCAGATCCGCCCGTCCCAGCCGCCATTTTGTTTTTGTTCTTTTTTTGGTTTTTTAAAAAAAATTTAAAATTTTTTTTTGCGCGTGCGCGCACACGCGCGCGCCCCCGGGTCGGGGTCACGGCGCGCATGGGCGGGGCAAGTGGGGTCTCAACCTCAGAAAGGTTGAGAACCACTGCTTTAGAGTATGTAGTTTTAGATATCAAAAAATGGTTGTTTATAAGAATGGTAGTTCATTCAATAGAAAGTCTATGCTTTCCCTATTAGAAAGGTAAATATCAGGATCCCTCTGATCTTCCGAGAACAAGGTTTCAGACCGTCTCCAACACTGGTCTTTATGGTGCAGAGAAAGGTGGGTTTATCTTTAGACACTGTCTAGTACAGTGATGGCGAACCTTTAAGAAACTGAGTGCCCAAACTGCAATCCAAAACCCACTTATGCATTGTCAAGTGCCGAGTGGGTGTGGCCCATTGGCTGGGTGTGGCCAATTGGGTGGGCATCGCTGCGGTGGTAATGGCAGACTGGGCGGGACTAAAAAGTTCAATCAATCAATTCCAACTTTGCAAGATCTTTTTTTTCCTGCGAGAAGTTGAAATTGACTGATTGAATTTTTTTTTTTTTGCACATGATGGCGGAGCCTAAAGTGAAAAGGTTTTATAAAACCCAACTGAAGGCCTAGGACTGGGGTGACGGCACACGTGTCCACAGAGAGGGCTCTGAGTGCCGCCTCTGGCACCCGTGCCATAGGTTCGCCACCACAGGTCTAGTACTAATTCACTTATTATTGCTGGCCTAAGTAGAATAGAAGAGGCAGTTATGAGATTTTTCAATATCAACTACTGAAATAATTTTACCATCTCTGGTTCTTATGAACTTTGACTAGGGACAGGGTTGTTTGTAGGAGGGCGGAGGGTCGAAAAAGTTAAGATGGTGGACCCTACTTCATGACTGAAGTTCTACTCTTTTTATGTTACCACATGTAAAAAATATGTGCTTCAATCACATGGTCATGGACACCACCACCTTAATTCTTTTGAACGCACGTGCACATACTGTATATGGATGCCTGGTCTCAGGGAGAATGAAAACTGTAAAAATGCCCTTGTGGGTTTATATAATATGTGAGATATCATCATCAAAAAAAATCCCCCTCCGCCCCTTTGCATCCTCTCATCCCCTCAAAGGAGGAAGATTTGAAGATCCCAAAATAATCAAGACCTGGTCAGGACTTGCATTACTCACGGAGAAATTTTGCCCATACAACTAGTCTTCCCAGGAAGATAAGGTTCCTAAATAAATCAGAATGTTTGTTCAAACACATGGCCTTCAAAGGGAATTTCGTGTTGGTTTAAATTCTGCTTTCGATATTGTACTCAAAAGCAAATTTTAATATTATTACAGAAGAGTGTAGTCGTAGCATTTTCTATAAGTTTCACATTGCTCATTATCTGTATAGTAATTAATACTCCTTAATACATACACTGTACAATTGGATCAATCACCTTTCCTTTATTAAGCTCCACAGGGGCATCATGTTTCCTGTATGTTAAACTATGTAACATACAAGAAAGAGTGCTAAAGCCTTATTGGGGGAAGGCAGAGGCTCCCTACTTAACCTCTCTCTCTCTCTCTCTCTTTCTTTCCTCTTTCAGATCAGAATATTCTTTCACTTCCTACCATCTGGCATTTCAGAAGATGTGAATCCTGATTTCAGCTCACATCATTCTATAGGACTGTTTCCAAGCTTTTAAAAAACTGAACGAAAAATGGACCACAATACGGCTTCTATGGTCTTGTTTTTTTATATAATTTCATCCATTTTGTCTCCAAGCTCACTTGCCATAATAGACAGGGCTAGAGGGGAGTTAACCACTCCAATCACTAAACTAAAGTGATTACATTGAATGTTTTCCCACTCTCCCACTTTCAAAAGAAATGCTTCAGATTTTATAAGCATTTTATTTGGTTAAGTGTTTCTGGAAGCTGACCTGAGTGTCAGGAAAGATTCTGTCTATTTATACAAGCAGAAACATAAAGTAACATCATAAAGGCTCTTTGGGGATTAAGTCTTCTGGCTTTCTAAGAACTGCCTTATTGACTTATTATTCAAAAGTAATACAGTATTTTAAGTTTATTTATTTACTACATCAATTCATGTAGCTGTCCATCTTCAGTTGTGATGGATGAGGAACACAATATTAAACACTTAGAAAATAATAATAATAAATCAATAATAGCACAATGGCATTTGAGGGCAAACTCCACATACTTCCTATGTACTCATCTTTACATAACTTGGCCTTTGTTTTAGCAAAAGTAAGATTGTCTCATGCACCATGACGATGTTCTTACTTCTCATTATCTAGCCTTACTTCTTCTCATTACTTACCATTTTTTGGATTTAGCAGGAAGGAAAGGGACAAAATAAGCATCTTAGGATTTTAAGATACATTCTTTAAGCTGGAACATTTTTAAAAAAGAAACTGAAGGCTTGATTTCGGTTGCTCAAGAGCAAGCTATTCAAACTAATGCAATGAAGGACAGAATTGAAAAATCATCAAATGATTCAAAGTGAAGTTTACTCAAAGAAGCAGAAGATATATATTCAGCTCATAGAAGAAGATCACATAAACTAATTATAAATAATCATATAACACAGTTGCCAAAATGAAACACTGGAACATCTGTAAAATTATCATGTGTCAGTATCAAAAAAATTGGTTGGAATATGTAGTTGAAAAATTAGTAAAAAAAATGAGCAGATTAAAATATTATGGAATTTTCAAATATAAAGTGACAAAGTCTTGGTTCAGAATAACCAGATATAATTGTGGTTGAAAAGAAGAAAGTGTGAATAATCGATGCGGCAATATCAGAAGACAGTAGAATAGAAGGTAAAGAATTGGAGAAGATCAGAAAATACCAGGATTTGAAAACTGAAGTTGAAAGATTATGGCATAACCAACCATGATAGTCCCAGTGGTTATCAGCACACTGAGTGCCATACACAAAAATCTTGGACAGCATTTAGAAACTGCAACAATGGGTTTAACACCATAAAACAACAACATCTGCCTATCCCAAGTCCTTGAGAAGAACTTGATAGGTGGATAAACATGTGAAATCTAGTCTAAACATCTGGCTATGTGACCAACCATAATAGTAGTACTTTCTTGTCTTACTGTACACTTCTTCAATTAGGTGCCATCCAAATCTGTTGGACTTCAGCTCTCAGAATTTCCTGCCAACATGGTACAAGTATGACTGGGAATACTGGAAGTTAAAGCTCAAAACAACTAGAAAACCTGTAGAACAGAATGCCTATTCCTGTCCCTAAAAAAAGATACATAACCTATATAGCAAGGCTCAGAAAACAAAGGAAGGCTAACTCAGCCAAATGCATTATTTCTAGTCTCTACTTTTTCTTAATTAACCTAAGGCAAAATGTTTCCACAACATGCATTCACATACAGGCATTGATATCCAGGATAAGCATTTAGTTTAATGACTCTGTTTTCAAATATACACTAAGATCAGTGGTGGGATTCAGCCAGTTTGCATCACTTTGGCAGAACCGGTAGCTAATTTTTTGTTGCCCAGGCCCAGAATGGACTTCCAGAAGCGGCATCCACACAGAGAACCGATTGTTCGCATATTTGAATCCCACCACTGACTAAGATCATTTTAACCTCAGTTTGTTGTAACCTATAACACACTGAAAACAATGTAACAAAGTGGATGTCTGACCTACTTTAGAGAGGACAGTCTTTATTGGAAGATTTGCAGTGTCCAAATCAAATTTGTCTAAAGATGGGCTTTGAAATGATCCCCAACTGCAAATAGATAGTAGACTGAACACGCACAAGAGCTCTTCTTATTACATTCTTTTCTGATAAGGTGAAATCTTTGCAATTTCCATTTTAATTAGGCATTTCTAAAATTGCATCGCTATAACTGAAAATATGCAACTGTTATATTAATTAATGATTTTTTTTAAATAATGTAAAAGTAGTTGTCCTAAAGGAGATCTTTTATCAGGCTCAGAGGAGCATAAGATCCATTATTAGAGATACTTAACCAGGGAAAAGTAATAACCCCAAATCATCAATTAATCAAACATTCTGAAGAAGATTCAAATAAATTGTTTTCTTTCTCCTGACTTAGAATACTGAGTATAAAGTATGTAATTGGATAAAGTATTTGATATTGTGTGTTTTATAGTCAACCAATATAATTCAGGTGGCTCAGAGCCAAAGAAGTTCCCTGTTTATTATCTTTTTATTAAATACTTTTACAGTGTGGCAATGAGATCAGAAATTATTTCACTATATCAAGGTTTCTTGTATGGCTTTTGTACCAATGATTTTGTAGTACTTAGTGAAGGGTTTGAAAAAGGGGTTTTCAAAACTCTCAAACTTTGTTGTTTTGCTTGTGACCAATAGACAGCATAACAAACATGTATAAGCTCCCTTTGTTACTGCTGCTTACGATTTAAATTATCAATACAGCAAAAGAAGGGCTATCCTAGTATTTGAGGAGTAAGAATAATTTGGTCTACCTTATGCAAGGGTTTTCAAACTTGACCCTTTTATGACTTGTGGACTTCAACTCCCAGAATTCCTCTGAGGAATTCTGAAGTTGAAGTCCACAAGTCATAAAATGGCCAAGTTTGAAGACCCCCTGGTCTTATGTGAAGTTATAGGGCAGTTGTTTTAAGAAAGTAGATTTATTCTAAAGCATCGCCAATGGAAAGATACCAGGAAAATTTCTTATTTCTAACAATTTCAGCTATGAAATTCATTGTTTCTTTATTAATAATTATTAATCAAAATACATTGCAATTGTAGAGCGGAAGAGTGTGTTTCATATGAAGTCTGTGAAACTGCCACACTTGCATTCAACTGTTTATTTCCAAAATATGAAGGATTAAGGACTTTTCATAAAATGGAAATAATTTTTAGAGATCCAAGTGGCCACTTTCCCATGCAGATATCATTATTTGAGTAGATGGAGATGGGTCTCCATAGAAGAGGAATGAATTTGTTTCACATTCCTGCTAAGCAATTTACCATGGAAAAATAGCAAACATAGATGACTTCAGCCCAATTTCTGGCATGCTTCAATAGTTTTGTGAATTGGTCAGTTCCTCATGGTTCTATTAAAAAAAACATTTATTTTGTAATCACTGGTACTTTACAGGTTTTTAAGCACTTAAGCTAAGTAATTTTAAAATCCGTTAAGTTATTGACAAATCAGGCTTATTATGGCTGACTTGGGGTCAATATGAAAGTGTGTTTTGACCAATGGATTAAAATATCTCTGTGTGCAATCCCTCTTCCCACAGTCAGATTGTAGTATAATTAACATAAATAAACTTGTTTTGAAGAGTTGGGCAACTTCAACATAACATTGAAGGAAGGAAGGAAGGAATAAATGATTGAATGAATGAATGAAAGAATATTTTCAGATTTAATGAGGTTGCCTCTTCTTCAGGGGATAAGGGTGAAATGTAAAGAGAAGGAAAAACATATTCCAGAAAGTGGAAGCCAAAAGAAACGACATTTTCCCTCCCCTTTACATGAAATTCCTAAATAACAACATTAGCAAAAAATAAAAATCATTTACACTAAATTTGGTGAAATTCCAAATCTGTTTTGGGAGGTTTGCTTGTTGTTATTGAAATGTGGTAGATGTTTGTGGGTCTCCATAACTTGGCCAGTTGTCCATGTATCCTTAATTTTTACTTTATTCTTTTCTTTATTTAATTGAGGGGTCTTTGGTACTCTCTAAGTTTGCTTGTTTTCTTGCAGATGTTTCATTACCCTAACTAGGTAACATCATCAATGCTAGTAAGGAGTGCTGTCAGTTTATATTCTGGTGTCTTGCCTGTCTGTGTGTGTGTGGGGGGGGGTCTTGGAAATTTTTTGGTTGGGCTGTTTACTAATGGCTTTTGGGTAATTTCTTGATTGGGGCATCGGACCAGGTTACTTGCGGGACCGTCTGCTGCCTCATGAAACCCAGCGACCGGTTAGGGCCCACAGAGTCGGTCTTCTCCGGGTCCCGTCAGCCAGACAGTGTCGCCTGGCGCGGCCAAGGGGAAGGGCCTTCTCTATTGCGGCCCCGGCCCTCTGGAATCAACTCCCCCCGGAGATCCATATCACCCCCACCCTCTCCGCCTTTCGTAAACTCCTTAAGACACATCTTTGCCGACAGGCCTGGGGCGGTTGACATCTTGCCCCTAGCCAGTGTATGTCTGTGTGTACGTTTGTTGAATGAATGGTTTCTTAAATGTAGGGGTTTTCTTTTTATATATGTATTTTTATATATTTATTATGTAGTATTTTAATATTGGATTTCTATTTATGCTGTGAGCCGCCCTGAGTTCTCGGAATAGGGCGGCATAGAAATTTAATTAATTAATAATAATAATAATAATAATAATAATAATAATAATAATAATAATAATAATAATAATAATAATAATAATAATAATAATAATAATAATAATAATAGCTAACTTGATTGTTGGTCTAAAGGTGACCTTGGAGTTAATCTATGCTGATTTGATGCTGATTACTGGTGGAGAGGGACTGGAGTCTTTTTCTCTTTTGGGCTGGTTGATTGTCTCTTTTGCATAATGTATAGATGTTGTTAATGTCTATGTGTCTATTGAGGGCTAATTTGTCAAAGTGCCAGGCTTTTAGAAATTTCCTGGCAATTTTGGATTTGGCCTAGTTTAGGATTGGTACATTTTCCCAATTGAAGCTATGGTTATATCTGTCTATATGTTGTAAAATTAAAGAATTTTCATCATGTCTTTTGACTGCCAGTTGGTGTTTATGGATGTGTTCTGCCAGAATAGCCTGTTTGTCCTACATAGTGGTTTGTTGCAGTTCTTAGTTTGTATGTTATAGATGACTCCTGCTTTTTCTTCTGGGGTTGCTGGCTCTTTGAGTTTACTTAGGATGTTTTGAAAGGCTTTAGTTGACTTATGTGCTGTGCTTATTTATGTGCTACGTTTGTTTAATTCCATTCACATCCAGATAGCCTACAGCTATATATTATATGGAATGAAGGCAGATTTATAAAGATTAAAAATTGGATATTATGCTTTAGCAAGCATGCTCTTTGCACACTATGCAATCTGATGGAAAGCCTTCCGCTACTGTTATTTGATCATATGTTTCATATCTTAGGCATTCCTGCCTTTCACTGAGCCTTCTAAATATATTTGTAATCTGTAATTTACAACCTGAAATCAGAGACTCTAAAAACATTTTGCCTGGGAAAACCAATCTTTAAGCAGGCAATCTTACTTCATTATTGTATCATTATTTCAGGTTGCAATGTGCTGGAGGTATTTTGCTTTATTCACACATAATGTATTTTGTATTTTTATTATGTATTTCACCATGATTTCAATCTCTTTAAAAGTAAATTATCCATTGTAACTTACATACTAATTATCTGGAGGTTTGTGAAGCCAATAAATAATTCTTCTTGGTTTCCTGGAAAACATAACTGAATCTCAAAACATGGGAAAGTAATTTACAAAAGAAATGGAGGAAAAAAGCTTATTTGGGCTGTAATCTCATTTCATTATCCATACTTCCAGTTTACCTGTTATCAATACAGGCCACCCATAGCAATCTAAAGTAGTTCAAAAGCTAGCTACCGGTAGGTACCACTCCGGTGGGAAAAACTAGCAGAATTCTGTGCAGAAGTGGGAGTTGGCGCCAGATACGAGGCGAGGTTGGCGGAACAAAGTCTGGAAGACCCAAAACACTGCTAGCCAGCTGGTGCAAAGCTAGTTCACCCCTTATGGCACAGGTGTCAAATTTGCCACACCACGTGACATGTCGCAACATATCGCAACTTTTTTTGCATTGCAGGAGCTGGGGTAGGCGCGGCCTCTGTATGATGCAACCGGTCCGCAGGCCAGCAGCTTGACAGCCTGCCCTATGGTGTACCAAGGATAGTGTGCAGGCATGAACAAAATAGTAGTAGTAGTAGTAGTAGTAGTAGTAGTAGTAGTAGTAGTAGTAGTAATAATAATAATACTCAATAGGTAGACAAAAATGCCAAATCCAGTCTGAACATCTGGTTGACTGTGCAATGATCAATAATAATAACAACAACAGCGACTTCCGGTGGCTCCGCCGACGTCGCTAGAGTCTCCTCTGTGAGGCTCCGTTCCCTGGGTATGTAAAGCCGCAAAGAATAGCGAACATCAGCTGTTTTTTGCGGTGAAAAATCCCCTCTTCGGGCGAAGAAGAGGTGCAGAGCATCGGGAGTAGGGTTGAGCTCCTCTAATATCCCTGAAAAAAAGCTTTCAGGGATTAAGAGTGCGAGCTCCCCATAACTCCTGAAGACGCTCCTGCCCAGAGACGCTTCTGTCATTAGACAGAAAAAGACGCCGCGACCGCCTCTGCTTTTTAAAAATAGAACACAAGAGAGACTGTTTGCAGACTGAGTGAATACAGGAGTTTTTATTGGATTGCAAGTATTTTTTATTGTTTTCCTGGCTATGTATTTCTAACTGTTACATTTAACATAATGCATTCAAGATGGCGTATAGCTTTCACTACTTTCACTGCTAAAGGAAAGTGTTTGAAAGTGAAAGTGAATTCTCCATTTTTTTTCTTTGTTCTCGTAAGCGAAGCTAGAGAGACGGTTGTAGAAATTGGATTAAAGCCAGAGCGATTGTTTTAAAATTTAAAATGGAGTGGAATTTACGTTTTAATGTCAAACCTATTTTGGATCGCATTGATGAATTTAAAGAAGAAAGTATTGCAATATTGAAAGAGACTAAAACAGAAATATTAAAATTAATTAGATCCTTTTTTTTTAAATGAAATTGATTTGCAAATCGATTGCTGAACATTTTATACAACAACCCAAACAAGAAGTAGACAGTATTGAGAATAAAGAGAATAATGGGAAATGGATCTTGCTTGATAAACAGTTCATTTACGGAGTGGAGGAAGAGGATTTGTTTCAGGACAGGAGGGGATGGCTATTCCTCTCAGACAAGCAGCAAGAAGAAGATTTAACGGAGAAAAAAGAGAAATTGATCCAGTTTAAGAAGCAATCTATTTATGATGCCGAGGACCAGGAAAAGCAAAGACAGAGATTTGAAATGTTACCTCAACGAAAGTCTATGGTTAAGAGAAATAGAGGACAAATGCAAAGGTTAAGAGGCTTTATATGGACTCAAATGATATTGCAAGTAAAAAAGAGAGACTTATTACTTGGAAGGGAGGCCTCGATATGGAGATTTACCTGGCGAAAGAAAAAACCAAGAGTACGACTGAAGAAGTGAAATTTAAAATTGTATGCAAGGAATTATGGATAATTTAAAACTATGGACTGACTCAAGGACTAAGATTATGAGTAAGATGTAAAAGAGGATGATTAATGGAAGATATAATTAAATTGAAGAAGAATGTACTTGCTTTGAAATGATCTAGGTTTGACATAAGATTGACTGATTGATGGGATAGATAAGCATTATGTGATTTGATAAGGTTGAAGGAATCTAAGTTAGAAATAGATTAAATAGATTGTATTTGTTATTTAGGTTTATTAGACATATGAGAAAGCCCAGAAGTCGATTGAAGAAGTGAAAATTTAAAATTAAGTGTAAGGAATTAAGGCCAATCTAAGATTATGGGCTGAATCAAGGACCAAGTTTATGAGTAAGATGTAAGAGAGGTTGTTTAATGGAAGATATACTAAATTGATTAAGAATATATGCATATATGATGGATTGATCATTAGATTGATGGTTTAGATATGTAAATGAAAATTAATACTCTTAACAAGATGATTTGTCTGTTTTGTTTAGTGGATTGAAATGATTTAAGGTTTGATATTAGATGGACTGATTGAGGGATTAGATATGTATTAGAATTGATAAGGTTGAATAAATGTTAAGTAGAGATTGTATTTAGTATATAGTTTAACATTCTTGTTAGGATTATATAATAATTTTGTTTGAAGTAGGGGGTTTTCTTTTGTTTTACCCTGTACTCACTCTGGGAAGTCAGGGGGGGGTAGGGAGGGTTTATAATTTTATATACTATGTTTTCTCAACTGCAATGGGGTTGATGCAAGGATATGTAATTATTGTTATTAAGGGGTTGCTCGGGTGGCCTCTGGGCACCACATCTGATGGAAAGAGGAAGGAGGAGTGAAGGCTTATGTAAGTAGAAAGTTGACAAGAAAGGGGAAGAGTAGGGATAGTTGGGTGGAGTAGAAGGAGGGAGATAGAGAAGGAGGGAGGAGAGTAGGTAGTTAGTTGGTAAGTGAGGGGGGAAGGTTAGGGTTAGGGGGATGTGGTGGTGGGGGTACCGAGCAGTAATGTTAATTGTTTGGTAAATATGGTCTATGATTATTTTCAGTTGAGTTATTATTATTAGATGTATTGGAATAAGTACTTATGTTTTGTTTATGGATGATTTTGAAATATGTATTTATGTTGTGATTATGTTTATTGTTTATTTTAACATTATGATTTGATTTGAGCATTTTTCTTTTTCTGTTAAAAATTAAAAAAACAATAAAAAATTAAAAAATAATAATAATAACAACAGCAATAATAATATCCAGTCCAATCCCCTGCTCAGGCAGGAAACCCTACACCATTTCAGACAAATGGCTGTCCAGTCTCTTCTTAAAAACTTCCAGTATTGGAGCATTCACAGCTTCTGGAGGCAGGTTGTTCCACTGATTAATTGTTTTAACTGTCAGGAAATTTCTCCTTAATTCTAGGTTGCTTCTCTCTTTGGTTAGTTTCCATCCGTTGCTTCTTGTCCTGCCTTCAGGTGCTTTGGAAAATAGCTTGACTCCCTCTTTTTTGTGGCTATCATGTCACCTCTCGTCTTTCTCTTCATTAGACTAGACATGAATTAGCAATCTTAGGCTGCCAGAACTACTCTGTGGTAACGATTGCTGGAATTGGGTATGTCTAGTCTAATGAAGAGAAAGATGAGGGGTGACATGATACCAGTGTTCCAATATCTCTGGGGCTGCCACAAAGAAGAGGGAGTCAAGCTATTCTCCAAAGCGCCTGAAGGCAGGACAAAAAGCAATCGGTGGAAACTAACCAAGGGGAGAAGCAACCTAGAACTAAAGTGAAATTTTCTGACAGTTAGAACAGTTAATCAGTGGAACAGCCTGCTTCCAGAAGCGGTGAATGCTCCAACACCGGAAGTTTTTAAGAAGACAGCCATTTGTCTGAAATGGTATAGGACAGGGGTTCTCAACCTTGGCAACTTTAAGACTTGTGGACTTCAACTCCCAGAATTCTGGGAGTTGAAGTCCACAAGTCTTAAAGTTGCCAAGGTTGAGAACCCCTGGTATAGGGTTTCCTGCTTGAGCAGGTGGTTGACCTCCAAGGTCCCTTCCAACTTTATTATTATTATTATTATTATTATTATTATTATTATTATTATTATTATTATTATTATTATTATTAGTAGTAGTAGTAGTAGTAGTAGTAGTAGTAGTAGTAGTAGTAGTAGTATTAAAAACATTGTAGATTTCCCTGGTTATGTATGCCATACACTGAAAAAAGGACAGGCCAGCAACTGTTGAAGGACTGAACAGATGCTGCTGTTCCTGTCCTCAGTCCTACCCAGTGTGAATGGAAACTTGGACAAGTTTCATGCTCTACTTTCAAAGCAGTATTTTTTCTGCTTCTGACAGCTCAAACTCCTCTTTCCAGTTGGCCAACTGTGCTCTCTTTTCTCATAGGCCAACCCTTCCATTTTGACTGGCTATTTCATAGAGCCCAGAATGTCCCATCACCACATTTTCCCTGCTTTTCCTCAGAAAATACCTGCTGTTGAGGCTATTATAGCAGATTTAACTTACTAGCAAAATGATTAAAATACTTCCCTTGCTTGTTTTAATGTCTCTGGGTCAGAACTTGCAGGAACAAATGAACATACACACATCTTTCCTGAGCTACCGGATTCCTGCTGGGTTGTTTGTTTGTTTTTTATTAAGTCCATGAATTCACTCTTTCATCGTTTTCCTAGTTGTGTGAGGGAGTATCAGTAGACTTACTAAAACAAACAAATAGCCCAACAGAAAATGATTTTTAAAAAAAGTTGGTTGTATCTGTTATATGGCATTTTGACATATCTGTCTCTCTGTCTGTTACTGTGTCTGTGTGAACGTGTCTCATTCATTCACTGAGCTGAAGAACTGTCCAAAGGGAGGAGGTGGTAGCCTATAATGCAAGCTGTACTTGACAAAGTATTTCATGTCTGGGCAGGATTTTCTCAATATGTGTTAGATTCAAGCCACCAAAAGTGCAGGTCACAGCTTATGTGTGCACAGCACATATGTACTTATCTCTAAAGCCTAATCAATCTACTACATTTATTCTGTTGTGTGTGTACAAAGGATGAGCCCCTTAGGCTGTAATCCTGAATAGAATTAAGATACAACTATAACTCTGTGAGCTGAGAGGAGGTTATTGCCAGGTATGTGCGCATAAGATTGCAACCAAGCAATTTAATAGAGGGGAAAAAGGCAATTATTTTATTACAAAGCAGTGTGGAAACAAAATCATTTTGCTTTTTGAAAGCACAAGTCTCAAGTGAGCTTTGTTCCCAAAAGAGATATGGGAAAGATATTTTCTGTCAGGAATGCCACTTTAAATAGGATGCAGACTTGTGTTTTTCATCAGAGTGTTATTTTATACCAAATAAAAATGGAAAGATACCTGTTAATTTAGAATTTAGCTCTTTTCTGTCAAAGTTGATTCCAATCATTTAAAAAAGAAAAGAAAAAAAAGTCTTTTGGTAATATAGCCTGAACTTCAGTAACTCCAAAAATGTAGCCAGACTCATTAGCTAAATGTTCTCACTGACTCAGGAACGTCACTAAACCACCATAGCTCTGTTGTGGAAAATGCACCTTTTCTTCATCTAAGTTAACAAAATTTTGGTTATAGTTAAGAAATTGTCAATATTATCAATGGTGATGGGGAAAATTCCCACATCATTTGAAATTTACTCTTTTAAAAAGTGATATCCAAGATGGAATTACAACTTAATATTTTTAAATTTTTCTATCAGTCTTTTGACATGTGGCAAAAGTTGGCCCTGATCAACTGGTGATATTTCTTAACATTGAGCACAGACTGTAGAATGCTAGAATGCATCCTATGGGCCATATATCCTCTTTGAACCCCACAGAATCAAAGTTCAGCATCTTATTTTCTACTTGGGGATTTGGAAAGCATTCACTTTGCCTTTTTAAGCCTCACCCTCGGACATCTCCAGAATTCAGTTGACTCAGATCCTGGTCTCGTTTGTAATGCAGTTCTAGTATGGAATTTGCAATAATGTGACTTAGTGAGCTAATTGGTCCTATTTACCATCTACATCTGGCTGAACGGATTGGCCAAAATAAATGTACTAATTTCCTCATGGCTACTACAGGCAGTCCCTTGGTTAACAACCAGTTCTCTTCCGAACTCTGTCTTTAATTCAAATTAGTATGTAATTTGGTACTCACACTTACAAAAGGGTTGCCTGTTTCTGAAAATGATGGATGGCATTTTCTTTCCTTGAGCTGATGAATCTTTGAAGCCGTGCAATGTTTTCATGAACCACTGAAAACAGGCTGTATATTAAAAACAGGAGGCTTCACCAGTTCGTAAAAAAATGCTGCATGGCTTCAGTGGTTCACCAGTTCGGGAAAGTACAATACCGTCCACCATTTTTAATAATAGGCAGATTGTAAATAGGGCTCGTCCTTAAGTTGAACATTCTTAACCCAGGGACTGCCTTTCTTCAGAAGAACTTTTGTCTTGAAAATACACACACATACACACACACACACACAAACACACACAGAGTGGTGGGATTCAGCCAGTTCGCACCACTTCGGCAGAACCGGTAGCTAATTTTTTGTTGCCCAGGCCCAGAATGGACTTCCGGAAGTGGCATCCACACATAGTCACATATTTGAATCCCACCACTGCACACACATACAACACACATACACACACACATATTTACACAGCCCATAAGCACATAGTCCTTATTTAGCAACTACCTCAGCCAGCAACCTATTTGATGTTAAGACAGTGATGAAAATGTGACTTCGCGACAGGTGCTACATTTACAACCTTTGCAACATCTCTCCCTCAGTCACATGTTCATCTTTACAGTCATTTAATATACATTGACCTGTTCGCAGAATGGAAAAAAAAATACCTAAATAAGCTCTCATCAGTGTTGCTTTTCTCTGTGGTGCATCCCTAAAAAGTACTAACAGCAAATTAACAAGCTGAATTCTGTTGATTAGGACCCTCTGCTGCTGCTTGACACTAACAAGACCCTAATCAGTTTCACACTCAAGGTTTTTGTTTGTTTTCTAAGCAGTTCTGCAGGTTCAGAGTCTGGAACAGCTAGGTTCTAGTGTATTCCCCAATGTGGGCCTGTTTATTCCCTTGTAAACCCTTCCTCTCCAGCGAATGTAAATACAAATATTAATTCTCTTCTAATTATCCCAGTCCCAGAATAAGCATTCCAAATAGCAGCGGAATGAAGAAAAAATTATCCTTTCACCTGGCTTCCTTGAGTTTTGGAATCTTTCCCTGACATCTGGAGTCACCCATTGTTTAGGATCATATCTTTTTGACCCTGTGAAGTAAAGGAAAGCTGAAATAAAATCATAAGCTTGGTGGTGGTGGTGGGGGGTGTCACAAGATTTTTCACTTAGAAACTGTTTCATTTAACAAGACAGTTTATCCCAATTGTGGTCATTAAAGGAGAATCACCTGTAGTTAAATAATAGAGTTTGCTACCACCTAACATGTTGGTGGCTATCAGTTTAACTTTGAAAGGGTAATCAGCAACCCCATGGGAGCTTAAGTCAGAAGTGCTGTAAGATGCTTCAGTATCAAAGGCAGCAGAGTTCTGAAAAGCAGATGCTGGAGAATATAATAGAACATTTTTGTTCCCTAACAAAATCAAATCCACGCCTATTGTACTTGGTTACAAAAACCATGAACTGGGCCTTAGCCTTTAGTCGGAGTTACAAGGTGTCAAGCCATAGCAGTGTTTAAGGCAGACTAAGGTCAAGGCCCTAACAAGCAGGCCATGTCCAATATTCAAGGAACAAGGTGGAAGACATTAAAGAATTCATATAAGCAGGAAAAGTGGTTGCTAAAATTGTTCCAGGCAGCATTTTGTCTTCTGGGGCAGATTTAAATATCAAAGGTTTTTGCAAAATCCTAAACCTAGGCAGCTTGGATATTTGTTACGATCTACTTCTGCAAAAAATATTCATGTAGATTTTATTTTTTAATCTTTCTGCACAACTTCCTGTATCCAAAAAACAAACTAAAGCCCCACACTCTAGTACACTTACATTCTGATAAAACACAGACAAAAATGTATTTATAAAACAGAAGCACGTAAAAGAGTTTAGCAATAAAAGTGAAAGCAAATGTTCACTGAAGAACAAATGAAACCAGCTTGATTCAAAGAAGTATGAAATAGTTCAGTTCAATAAAAGAGATTCTGAGTTTGTGAAGCTCCAAGTTGTGCCTTGAGTAGTCATTCAAAAAGTAGCTGTCAAAATGGTTTGGAATGAAATGGAATGGCTGGTATTAAAAAAAAAAGCTAATATTGCTCCTAAAGTTTGTATTCAAAAGATATGCCTTAAATAGTTCTTGATATTAGAGTTAATACTGAAGTAATAGTTCTTGGTTTTCTCTTCTGGTAGGATAAGGAACATTTGGTTGACCTTGATTTCTACTGTGACAAATGGTTACCTGGAAACCCTAAAGCAGAAGTCCTTTATATTAGCTGGGCTTTGTCTGGTGCACTTCCATATAATGAAGGAGAAAATTTGGAGCTTAGGGTTGAAATGCAGATGTTTCATTACCCAAACTAGGAAACATCAGTAGTGTTAGTGATGATGCTGGCACTGATGATGCTACCTAGTTTAGATCATGAAACATCTGCAAGAAAATGACCAAGGTCAGAGATCACCAAGGACCCCACACTTCCAAGTCCTCTTAAACAGGCACACACAGCTTAAGTTACAATAATGCAGGGGCTCCAGAAATCCTTGACTACAACAAATTTTCAAAAGGAGTTACTAAATTGTAATCTACCATAACTGAATCTAACTGAAAATTAAACTTCATCAAATTTATTTATTTTTTGTCCTGATGCTACCCACTGTGGTTTGGCATGTCCTTGGCCTTCTCTTCAAAGGCTAAGATTCAGAAGAAGTCATACCTCATTTTGTCTTCCAAAATCTTGATAATAAGTGTGTTTACAATGGATCCTTTAATTAACCTTTAAAAAAGGTGATGATAGAGGAATGTCATTGGCATACAACCAACCAACAAAATAAACAACCCAGGCCAACTTAAAAAAAAGTAAGGCATTAAAAATGTTGCACCTAATTCTGAGCTATTTCACCTGTGAAATGTACTTATTAAGTTTCTTTAATGAGCAGGAGATCAGTAGTTTTTGAATAGGCCAGGTGCAAATGAATTCTGCCAATAGAATGTTAAGCATTATTCAGTGTTGAAGAATGCGTTTTATAGTGCTTCCCACTGTTAGAGGAAAGACATATACATCTACATATGCAATTATATGTATTTCTACCAGTCTTAAATGATCAGACTTTTACATCACATCCTTTTCTCTTAATTAGGTGATTGTCATTTTAAGATACAAATTCTAGAAAATATCGCAACTATTTTCAGGATTTGTAGTCATAACTGAAACATAGGACAGAAGCGCCACTGCCCAACTCTATGATCCTTAGCATCTGCTGTGAAGATATTTCTATTCAGGCCTGGGTTCATAATACACTCACTCATGTGTTTTAACCAATATTTATTGTGTTAGCCATTGTTGGCCAGATGAAAGGGGAGTGCAAATCACCTGTTATGTGTTGCTGTTGCTTTCTCTTAATGGAAAGTTGAGGCAAGACGTATCTGGATGAGATGCACCACTTTGATAATAATAGCTTATGTGCATGTATAGAAACCACAATCACAGGTAGTCCTTTACTTATGACTACAATTGGTAGGAAATCAAAATAGTTGTTCTGCCTCAACCAAGACAAGTAGGACACTGCTTCACTTTGAAGAGGCATTTTGATTTGAAGTCTTGATAAAGCAAGCACCCTTCAGTGATATATGCAGCCTCTCTTCTTGCACTTGGTCTTTAGAATTTAAACCATGTTTATTCTTACTCCTGTTAACATAAGTTCATTCTTGTATGCTGTGTGGGGCAATACATCCACACCGGTCCTTTCAAATATCAGATATTAAGTTCAACTACAAGTACTTGTACTATTTGTACTAGTAGTAAAATGGTACAAGACAACTACCCTTGTCCTAATGAAGATGGTGCAAAACAACAGCTATAAACAAAACTGTATATTCTGAATCCGATTTTGATTCATTCAGATTGAATGGCCCTCTAATGTTGTTGATGTTCTCTGATGATCTGTAATGATATCTGTACTTGCTTCGTCATGGCCTCTTAGGTGCAACTTTCTCTTACCTGAACGGTGCCTTTCTTCTGCTACTTCAGGGGGAATCTCTTTTTATTGAGTCTGCTCTAATATCTTAGTCTTCCTTTGTCCTGAATAGAAAATATTATGTTATGATAATATTGTGTGTTTCCTCCAGCATGCCTGAATGATTGTTTTTTTTTCCAAAACAAATAGGCAGCAAGGACCAATGTTTACCTCAAAGATTTGTATAATTTACTTCTTTTGCAGCAAGACTTGCCTAAACTCTTGGTAATACCAGATGGTATTAATGCTTATGCTGACTGTATGATATTCCTCATAAAAGCAATATAGATGTTTGCACAGAGAAGATAATATGCTTCCTTCTCAGGGATCTGGATGTCTAATCGGTCCTTAAGCAGTCTGGTTTCAGTGAATTAAAGAGATGCTTGCTAACCATTTATAATATAGTTGCTACATTATGGAAAGATAACTGAAGCTATGAAAAATGTGTTTGTCAACCTGTTCTTGAAATTCTTTTTTTCTGTGAAAATATAGACTTACTGTGGCATTTTGGACTCCCTCATATTCTGCATACATTTATTGCAACATTAGATGAAACAATGAGAAGCAGCCTCCTTAGGTGGATTCTCAAAGCACAGCCAAAATTGCTTTCAAATGTTGATTTTAAACTTGTAATCTGAACTCTGACCACTTGACAGAAGAATTGCAGAAGAATTTACAATGTGTTAAATATTTCCTTTGTTCTTCCCAGTGGTAGCTTGATGCATAAATTGGAAAAATTACCACTATTTGGTGATAATTAACAGTACATGGAAGCTATAGTTATTTTACATAGCTTTGTGGTAACTGTTGAAAGTACGAACAACTTGGTATTTTAACACTTCTTCAAAAAACATTAAATCTTCATTACACTATATGGCATTGGTCTTATACAAGGTAGCATGTCATCACTAAACTTGAAAGATAAGAACTCTATATGTTGGCTCCACATTGTCCAGTATTGGATTCCCAGTAGCAGTCAACTCGATGCTTCCAACTCAAAAAGAGACTGACGGAATAATTTCCAGTTCCTATTCATTCAATCTTATATTCATCTTATTGCCCAGAAAATTCTACATCACAGACCCAAACACACAGAGATAGAATTAAAACAACCCTCTATAATATAAAGCACTAAACAACTGGAGAAAAACATAGAACATACCAATCCAAAATATATTTGAAAAGAGGTTAATTAAAACTGCAAGTAAAATTATTTTGTTCTTTTATTTTAATATTTTATTTTGTGGGCTTATATTCTGCTCCAATCACGAAATCATTTCTGAGAAGCATACATATCCAATAAGTATAAATCAGGTTAATAAAACTACAATATGAAAATAAAACAGCATCTCTATATATGCTTGGAACATCAAGTTACTAAGTTAACTTCCAAAAGCCAGGAAAGTTTTCCATGGGAAATTGTATCTGATGTTTTTACACTTTATCCCACTATTTTATAAATATTGACTAGAAAGGCCACTGTTTTAAAAATTAAAGCAAGAAACATATTCTCCTTCTTATAAAAATATGTAAAAATAAGAATTTCTGTGCTGTGAAGGGACTCCTCATTTCTGTTTGGGCCAGTGGCTTGGTGTGCTTTCATTTCAGTCACATCTCATGCAAAGAGACAGCATAATTACTTCACCCCAAGTAAATGCTGAGCAAAGCCATAATAGAAATCATGCAAACAGGAATTTGTCTGTCCTGTCTCTGGATCCCCAAATGAGAGGGCTATAATTTATTTCTTATGACACACAAGCTACTTTCTTGTTTGAAACTAAGTACTCTGTTGCCCGTTTTCACCTTCTCTTAATGTCTCACATCAGGGAGCTGTCCAGCAAAGCACTGAAAGTATCGTAGAATATATGGTGATCATATTTTGTTCCCTTTTTAGTGTCTGTGGATTCTTCTTAAACCAAATATTGTAACAGTACAGATGCTTGTCTAACAAAACTTCCCCCACTAGGTCAATCTCATTCTGACATGTAGCATAGTGTACAGCCTAGCTTAATAGGCCATGGCAAGAACTGATTGAGCTAACACAGCATCAGGTGTTAATTTCATTCTCAATTTCCTGGGGTTGAATACTTATCTAGGCCACAGTTTATCTCTTTTTGTTTTAATCTGTTCATATAAAACAGAACATCCTTCCTTTTCTTTTTAAAAATCAGTGTTTACTGCCATGCTCAGGAAAAGAGAGCAAACATCACTGTATCTTCTCTAATATTGGATATTATATTAAAAGGTGCCATAGCGTCAGTTGGAATGCTTCAGTTGTTTCTCATGGTGACTCTGCAGGTTTGGTATTGAGGTCTGGAGGCATGCTAGGGTTGATGTAGGGCACCTGGGAATGTGGAGTCACTCTAATAATTTCTTCTGCAAGGCTACTAAAATTTGTGCATGCTCAGGAAATGAAGGACTGAGTCAGGGCAGCTGTTTCAGATGGGAGGAGAAATAGCCTGAATGGGCTCTTGCATAATGAAAGGTTTATAGTCTACATAGCAACCAGGAGTTTGTCCTAAGTAATCTATAGCCCACATTCAAGCTGGACCATGTTGGACCTGCTTTTGTCTCATAGCAGATGTGTACTGATCTGGATATGGGATATGTTTCCATCAGATCCTTATCATGGTCGGATCACTCTCTGGTCCAGGTAAGACTGAGTATCACCTAGGCCAGGGGTAGGCAACCTTGGCTCTTTCAGTTGGGGCAAGCGGTGAATGGGATTTCATATACTCCTTGATTTTCTAACTCAATTTTGTCTTTGGGGTTTCTTAGGATGGTGGATATTTTTCTGTTTGTGCAAAATGCTGTCTTGATGTTGTGTTTGTGGAGGATCTTGCTGATTCTGTCTGTAGTGCCTTTTATGTATGGGAGGAGGGCTTTGCCATTTTCTTGTTCTCTGTGCATGAAATCCCACGCACCGCTTGCCCCACCACATACATTGGACAAACCAACAGAAGAATAAGTGCACGCATTGACGAACACAAGAACTCAGTCAAAAAAGAGGAACCAACTTCTTCCCTGATCCAACACCTTAAAGCCACAGGGCATGAAATTGACTTTAAAAAGACCAGAACTATCGCCAAAACTGAACACTTTAATAACAGAATAATCAGAGAAGCCATTGAGATAGAAATGGTAGATACACAGCATGAATAAATGAGATGATACCTCCCACCTACCAGCCATTTGGAAACCTGCCCTTATTGACAAACGAGTCCCTAACACAAAGAATGACACCAGACCCACACTCACAAAAACCACACAGGATGTCACCACCACACATCCATGCAAAAAGCAAACCCAAACCCACACCGATGATGAGGCATGACCACAAACCAGAAGCCAGACCACAGCTGCATCATTAGCCACTTTAAACCCATCCAATCCATACAGGAAGCAAACTGACACCCACAATGAAGATGAGGCACGACCACGAATGCAAAGCCAAACAACAGCAACACAGCTCACCATCTCAAATCCCCCTGCAATTCAGACTAACCTGAGCACAACAAAGCCCCCACCCAAACAGAACACTCCCCTGCAATTCAGACTAACCTGAGCACAACAAAGCCCCCACCCAAACAGAACACTCCCCAGCCAATCCGAGCACAGCCAACCCCCCATCCAATCACAGCACAGCCAAGCTCCCACCCAATCAGTTCATACCTGGTTTGTGGTCGTGCCTCATCATCGGTGTGGGTTTGGGTTTGCTTTTTGCCTGGATGTGTGGTGGTGACATCCTGTGTGGTTTTCGTGAGTGTAGGTCTGGTGTCATTCTTTGTGTTATGGACTCGTTTGTCAATAAGGGCGGGTTTCCAAATGGCTGGTAGGCGGGAGGTATCATCTCATTTGTTCATGCTGTGAGGGCGTTTTTCTATCTCGATGGGTTCTCTGATTATTAAAGTGTTCAGTTTGGGCAATAGTTCTGGTCTTTTTGAAATCAATTTCATGTCCTGTGGCTTTAAGGTGTTGGACCAGGGAAGAAGTTGGTTCCTCTTTTTTGACTGAGTTTTTGTGTTCTTCAATGCGTGCACTTATTCTTCTGTTGGTTTGTCCGATGTATGTGGTGGGGCAAGCAGTACATGGGATTTCATATACTCCTTGATTTTCTAACTCAATTTTGTCTTTAGGGTTTCTTAGGATGGTGGATATTTTTCTGTTTGTGCAGAATGCTGTCTTGATGTTATGTTTGTGCAGGATCTTGCTGATCCTGTCTGTGGTGCCTTTTATGTATGGGAGGAGGGCTTTGCCGTTTTCTTGTTCTCTGTCTTGGATTTTAGTGGGAGTTTCTTTTTGGATTAAGTTGGAAATCTTATTTCTTTGGAATCCGTTGGATGTTAGTACATTAGTGAGAGTGTGTAGTTTGGTTTTTAGATGTTGTTCGTCAGCTAGGCATTTGGTTCTGGAGATGAGTGTCTTGGCCATGGAGTTGATCTGTGCTGGGTGGTGGTGTGAGAGTGCATGCAGATAGCGGTTTGTGTGTGTTTTCTTCTGGTAGATGGTGTGTCCTAGGGAGCCATTGGATTTCTTGTACACTAAGACATCCAGGAAGGGAAGTTGGTTATTAGCTTCTGTTTCCATGGTGAACTGTATTTTGGGGTGTAGGCTGTTGAGGTGTGTGAGGAAGTTGTCCAGTTTTTCTTTCCCATGTGGCCAGATTACAAAGGTGTCATCTACGTATCTGAGCCAGAGTTTGGGTTTGTGATCAGATTGTTCTAGAGCTTGGGTTTCAAAGTGTTCCATGTAGAGGTTTGCAATGATAGGTGAGAGGGGTGATCCCATGGGTGCTCCTTCTGTTTGTTTGTATTTTTGTCTGTTATAGATGAAGTATGTGTTGGATAGACAGTGGTTGGTCAGATCTAGGATGTGTTTTGGGGAGGGTTATATTTGTTTTGGATAGCTGTTGAGGCTTCTTTGATTGGCACTTGGGTGAAGAGGGATATGACATCGAAGCTAACGAGTAGGTCGCTGGGCTGTAAGTTTTGTTTCTTTATGATCTCTATGAACTGGAATGAGTTTTTTACGTGTGAGGTGATGGATTCTGCATAGGGCTGTAGTTGTTTGGCAAGAAATTTGGCTAGGTTTTGTAGAGGTGAGCCTATGGAGCTGACTATGGGTCTAAGTGGGGTTCCTTCTTTGTGTATCTTGGGGAGACCATAGAGCTTAGGGCATCTGGATGATTTCTCTCTGGGAATGATTCTTTGCTGGATCTCTTCATTAATGGGGGAGGCTTTTATTTTGGATTTAGTGGTTTTTTTCCAGATAGGTGGTGGGATCTGTGTTTAGGGGTTTGTATGTGGAGTCTTGGAGTAGGTTGGTTAATTTGGTTTGGTAGTCAGATGTATTCATGACCACCGTGGCGTTGCCCTTGTCTGCTGGTAGGATTATTATGCTGGTGTCTTGTTTCAGGTTAAGTAGTGCTGTCTGCTCCTCTTTGGGTAAGTTGCTTTTGGGTGGCTTGCTGGTGCAGAGTATGTTGGTGATTTCGAGTCTGATTCTGTTAGCGTCGTCAGGGTTGATTTTGGTCAGGCTGGTTTCAACTCCGCATATAATGGTTTCAGTGGGCATGTCACTAAGCGAATTGTTGTAAGTCAAGGACTACCTATACTTTCCCATTTTTTTCCTCTTTTTTGGGTCAAGTTTTTGATATCCCCCGGCCAGCTGGATGGGGGGTTGGGTGTCACCACAACATGAGGAACTGTATTAAAGGGTTGTGGCATTAGGAAGGTTGAGAACCACTGATTTAAGGAATTACATGGTCACCATAGAATCATCAATGTTCTACAGTTAAATATGTGGAAATCCCATCTGTTCCTCCCTTCCCCTGCCCTCTCGCCTTGATTGTTTTTTCTGGTGGCTAGAAGTAAACTCACTTCTTCCCTGCTAGAAGAAAAGTATGATTTTTTTGGGGGGAGCATATTTTTAAAAGCTAGTCTGTTTTTAATTCCATAAATGAAGTCCTATGGGGAAAAAATCAGGAAAGTACTTGTTTGAAGAGTGCATACAAGCTTCAAACACTGGGTTAATTTCCTTCAGTTTGAAAAAGTTAACTATTTTAACTTAGTAGCCCAATGTTCAATGCTTTTCATCATGTAAACAGAGGATTTTTAAATCCAAGGTCTGTCCACCCATAAATGGTTGGTCTAATGATGATACATTTCATCTTTTCAAATGGGTATAGTATTTATATTATGGTCTAAACAAATCTGACCTGCAGTAATGCCACTACTTTCAAACATTCTCATCCATCTCTGTCACTGCTAGAGATTTTGGAGTCCCTTTCATTCCTCTATCTGGAAGAACTAAATAATAATATCCAGCAGCATTGAAAGCTCTCAGGAACATTAGACATTAAAAATTGGCTTTGCTGTGATTAGTCTTTGTGTGTGTGTGTGTGTGTATGTGCTACCCATTTCTATGCAGTTGGAAAATGAAGGAAGCAGGCAACTGTTGGTAGGAAAATCTAGCTCTATGAATTGAGCAGTGCTAAACTTCTGAGTAGGCACTGTACTTTATATAATTGGTAAAGTTTTTACAAACGGGAAGAGATTATGTTTGAATTACTCATTCCAAAACTCAGTGCCAACCGAAATACTATCGTGTATTACCTGCTATTGGATGTCACCTGTCAAGTCTTGTCAAATGCTGCCTGCTACATGTTACATACCATTAAATAGTGAATGCCAGCTGTTAGGTACTATCAAATGTTTACTGCTTTGACAAAAAAAAAGGTGGAATCTATTCTAATGCTGGCTCTCAATTCTTCATAGCGTTTCTGTTTTGCTCACAAATATTCAACTTTGCTGAGGGCAATCCCAAAGGGTGAAGTTATCATTATTAACAGGCTTCCTATTAGAAAGTAGAGCCAGTTTGGTCTAGAGCAGTGATTCTCAACCTTTTCTTCACCACAGATCCCCTTTAAATATCTTTTGTGGCCATGGAGCATGGCCACAGACCCCCAAGACTTAAATTATAACATTTCTTCAAGCCTTCGCAGACCCCCATATGACGACCTAGGGGTCTGTGGACTACAGGTTGAGAACCACTGGTCTAATGGTTAAGGCACCAGACTAGAAACTGGGAGATCCCAAGTTCAAGTTCCACCTTAGGCACGAAAGCTAGCTGGGTGACTTCATGGGATTGCTGGGGGGGGAGGAATAGGAAGAGGAAAGAGTATTAGGTATATAATGTATGCTCATTACCTTGAGTTATTTTTTTTAAAAAGAATAAAGGTGGGGTATAAATGAAGTGGAAACACTGCTGAGAAACTTGTCTTCTTTCTCATCCTCCTCTCACATGACAGAACCATGGTTCACCTACCTCTCATTCCCTGAATGTTAGTTTGCTGACTTGAGGGACTAGGAGACAATATTTGCTCTGAGTGACATGCAGTTTTATAATAAATGAGGAGACAATTTACTCTAAGCTATCTTTTTGACCCTATTGTTTTTATAGTTAGTAGCTTTCTGATGATTAATGAACAAGAAAATAAAAGTCTAAGTCCATACAAAATCTAATGATTTCTAGCCAGTGACCTATTTAATGATTTGTAAGATTTAAATTAGTACTGGAATCAGTGATCAAACTAGGGGCAGTAAATCTAAACCTGCTCACACTTCTCTGACTACCCACTGCCACTGGCTGTCATTGCAGGATTTTAATTTAATTTTATACAATTTAATCTGGCTACTCACTCCACAAGACTGGAGCCCAGGATTCAGTGCTCTGTAATCGTGTAAATGGAAGATTTCTCAGATTGATTGACATGTAGGGCAGTAATTCCAGGAAAAGCTCAAAAGTCTGCTTGGTTGGGAAAATCCTAGCTCAACTTTCACTACTTTAGGAGACATGGGAGTGCATATTGGCAACATTTCCCTGGATTTTTCACTAACACTTTAGTCCTGTCCTAGTGACTGTTGATTTTTTTAAAAAAATCTTGAAAAGATTTAATGCAAACTACAGAAATAGTCTAAGACAAAAACTGCCACATCACAATACAAATCTTAGTATTCTATATTCAACATTGTCCTGAGGAAACATATTTTGTCACTTGCTCCCTGTCCCCCCCCCTTGGTTGTTTATAGTACATGGGAACAATATGAATCCCATCTTAAGAAAAAGAAGTAGGTGGAACTTTATATATATATATATATATATATATATATATATATATATATATATATATATATATATATATATATATATATATATATATATATATATATATATATATATATATATATATATATATATATATATATATATATATATATATATATATATATATGTATGTATATATATATATATATATGTATGTATATATGTATATAGTGTTTCTTTTTTTTTTTTTTTTAGATAGCACCCTGTAAACCCAAATATGGGAGGAAGAAATCATTCTTTCCTTTTGCCTGTTTCAGCTCAACCCAGAGCCATCTGCAAGCACAAATATATATATGTTTTTAAAATTGTTGACAAAGAAATAAGGGATTTCTGAGATAGCTATTTCGAATTATTTAACTCTCTTCAGTCAGAACTCACCCTTCCGGGATTCGAACCTGGGCAGTCTGCAGTGTGCAGACTGCCCAGGTTCGAATCCCGGAAGGGTGAGTTCTGACTGAAGAGAGTTAAATAATTCGAAATAGCTATCTCAGAAATCCCTTATTTCTTTGTCAACAATTTTAATATATATATATATATATATATATATATATATATATATATATATATATATATATATATATATATATATATATATATATATATATATATATATATATATATATATATATATATATATATATATATATATATATATATATATATATATATATATATATATATATATATATATATATATATATATGTGTGTGTGTGTGTGTTTTCTGGACATGCTTCTTTTCTGTTTTGAGAACTTTCACGTTCATCCTCTATAGTAGTCTATGACACTTTCCACCAAACACATATAGAATACCCCACACAAACAAGGTTGTGATCTCGTGTTTTAGGATTTCAGAGTTTTAATTAATGTTTTAAATAAGTGTATAAACTGTGTGGTATATCACATTTTGGAGTAGCACTTTCCTTGTTTTTAATTTATTGATCAATAAAAAGGCAACAATGGAGCCTATTTTATTTTCTGTCCTGTTGTGTGCTTCAGCCTTCCAGTGAAAGTCTCATTAACTGATGTCATCACACTCTGATTATTTTTACACTTTGTCTGACAGACACTTCTGGAAATATCTCCAAGTTTTACATCGTCAGCAGAGCTTCCAAGCTAAGTTCCTTACATATCTTTAAATACTGCTAAGCTGACTGGCATTTACTCATACTCCCCCACTCCACCATAAGAATCATGGGGTCTGTCTTGGCAAGAATTATTGTTTTTTAATTGAACAGCTGTCCTCTAAAATGTAAGCTTATCTGTCTCTTTCAAGGAGGGGAAAAAAGCAGGTAAAAATTAAAATCTGTCTCACTAACTGGAAGAAAATGCTTTATAAACAATTGAAAGTTCTTTTCCTACTTATGGTGTGACATTTCCACAAAATGTTTAATTGCTTGTATGAACCTAAAGGGTTATGTTCTTTTTTTAAGCTGCATGTGCTCTGCCAAATACTAGCTTGGACATGCTGTGAGTGGTTTTTTGGGTCATCAACAGCTCATGCTATTTTAAGCTCCATCACTCTTGTAGTTGCAATTAATTTCAGTGATCCTGACAATCATAATGATGGTTGCACTTGTTTCTGATAAGGCTGTCTTAAGAATCATTCTCCTGAGGAACATACCGCTTGGGATTTTCACGTACAGAATGCAGCATCTGATCACAGAGCAAATATATGAAGAATCATTATCCCAGGGAACACATATCTGACTTGGATTAAGAACTAGTGCACCAATACAGCACATTCAAATTTCATGTCACAGCTCATACCCTGTAAAATCTATAATTTACAATCTCGAAGTCTGTCATTTTAATACCTTCTCTTTTTCTTCCATCTGTAGTGTATGTTCTCATTTGATTTTCTTGCTAGTTTTTGCTGTTATATTGCCATCAAAACTATTTTTGATGAATAAGCATAAACAAATTACTCATTCATTTTTTTCCACCATCCAAATCCAGATTTTGAAGTAGGTTTGGAAACCAGGATTAAGAAAAAAACGTGACGAATGTTTTGATTATTGCTGATGTAGATAATAGTGCTCAAATGTATTCAAGACCACTTGAAGAATCAAAGAAGGAATTTATACTATAGAAAGAAGATCGGGAGAGGACTGTCTGTTTTTTTCCCCTGTTGTCTAGAAAAGGTTGCAAGATGCAAGGCATCTGTCCCATATGCCATCTGCATGGTTTGGTTCCCCAAAATCTTCAAATTTAATCTCTGTGTTTTGCTTAGTAGATATTTAATTTCTTCCCCTTCCCATATTCTTATCTAGCTATTTACATTCCCATAGAACCTGGAATCAATTGTTTATTTAATAAAGTTATTCTGTATATATTCCTTTCATAATTATATGATCATACTCTACCGTGCATACTGAATGTTCCATGCAGACATTTCTGTCATTACAATGCTTTTATATTTCCCATGGCAAATATACAAATTCCTTGTTATGTTGGCATAGAATCCTTGTGGAGAATGTATGGCTATTATCTCTGTATTTATTAAGCCAATCAAATCCACTGAATTAATTGATTGAACATTTCATTTTTTTTAAATCTACTCTTCCTACTATAAAGTTCAGGGTAACTTCCTTATCCCTTTTCCCCTTTGTACTTTTCACAAGAAAACAAGATGAGAAAAGCTTTAAAAAAGCATAAAAAATTAAGAATTAAGAAGAAATGTAATTAAAACTGAAAACAAAAGAGATAATGAAGGCATATTCTCTCTCACACACATGTATATTCTAAAACATCTATATTCACTTTTTCTATCCAGAACAAATTCAGTTTCTATCCAGAACAGCTGTACAGACAAAGAAAATCAGCTAAGAACTCTCATCTGAAATCATCGGATTTCAGTAAATGTGTAATTTGCTGTGGGATTCACAAAACTTTTTCTTATTAGGTTTTCAAGCACAACAGTTTCTCACACGTTTAAATATGACTGATCTAATGAAATACTTTAGTTTCCCAGCAACTAAACAGTTACCAACAATTTCTTAGATTACATAATTTTATGCCTTAAAAAGTACAGATTCAATAATATATCAATAGCAATATCCGTTATGAAAAGTTGCTGGGACATTTTCTCAAGATCTTCTTTTGAACCAAAGGCAATCTCAATCCTTTCAACTAGGGCAGACTAATTGAGCATTACCATTTGTAATAATAAGACATAAAGAATGTTTTTCATCTTTATTAACACAATTTAGAAAAGTGTAAATTTAGCAATATGCATTATCTCTTTTCAGTTCTTTTCATGGTTAATCCCAATTGCCTGCAACAGGAAATTTAAAGGAAATTCTGGGCCACAAAGAAATTCAATGAGATTCATCATATTCCAATTCCAGCATTTTAAAGATTTTTAAAGAGAACCGCAATGCTTTATATGAGTTTCAGGTAACACTCGTGGGATCACTCTTCTATTAAAAGAAGTGAATATATAATATTTTTCAAATAATAGTCTTAACCTTTTTATCCTCATAACAATCCTATGATATAGTGACTGGCTTTTCTCCAACTTTGTGGTTTAATGGGGATTTGTACCCATTTCTCTTTTTTCTAGCCTGGCTCTTTAATTTTCACATTACATTGGTTTTCGTTTCTTCTCCCTTTATACATTGTATTATATCCCACAGTTTCTCAAAGGTCTTTGGAATCAATTTCCAACTTACCTGTTTTATGACATTAGAAGGTCTGGAGGCTGATTTATTAATAGCTTTACAGCAGGGGTTCTCAACCTTGGCAACTTTAAGACTTGTGGACTTCAACTCCCAGAATTCCTCAGCCAGCTTTGCTGGCTGAGGAATTCTGGGAGTTGAAGTCCACAGAGTCTTAAAGTTGCCAAGGTTGAGAACCCCTGCTTTACAGCTATTAATGAGACAAATCTTCACACAGTCTATTCCTAATTTTATGGGAAGTCTCACTTCATCCTGCCTCTTGCCATGGCCAACTCGCCACAGCCAACTTGCCGTGGCCAACTCATCACAGGACAATTTGCCACAGCCAACTCACTGCAGGACAAAAGGTACACAATATCTAAGAAATGGTAGAATAGGATCATTAAAGAAAGGATGCAAAAGGAGGGACAAAATGAAATGTAAATGACAAAAATTAAAATCATTCTTAAAGTTATTTTAAATAATGAAATAAAATTGTTGAATTATCCCACAGTAAGTTGTCCTGCAGAGAGCTGGCTGCAGTGAGTTGAGCATGGCGAGTTGGCAGCTGTGAATTGTCAGCTATGAGTTGGCTGCAGCAAATGAGCCATTCCACTCGATTCTCCTTGTAACTATCTACATTTCAAGACTGGAACCCATGAAGGTGACGGGGACTAGGAAATGGAAAATGTGAAAGATGGAAAGTTCCAAATATTTTTTTCCCTACTTTTAATATTCATTTTATTTTCACAAACTTGATTTTAGCTCATGCTGAATTATAGCAATTGCCTCAAGATTGTTGAGATAATCACAGTTCTGGATGGGAATTTCAACCCTGCTATTCCACGCCTTAACCACACATATTTAGGTTGCAGTTATGTCATTAAGTCATTCTCTGTTTGGCCTAAAATGCTTATGGTTAATTCTCTTATAGTGATACTTTATTGTCATATTCTAACTACTTTATAATTAATATTAATATCCCAACAGGTTTTTTGGCTTTTGTGTTTCTCTGATACACCAAATGTCTATTTTCAGAATGAAAATATTTTGGAGAGGGGGGCTCTGACATTTTTTAAAAAAAGTGGTTTGATAAGAAGGCAAAACTATATTAATTTTCATAAACAAAAATTTAGTTATACAGTTAACCATTTGAACAAAATTCTATGTGCAGTCATTATTAATGCATGTCCATTAGAAAATATTTTGCCATTAGAGTTGTGGGCACTTGCACAGGGAGAAGGAAATGAAACCTGAACCAGTTTGATCTAGTGCAGGGGTAGGCAACCTTGGGTCTTTTATGACTCATGGACTTCAACTCCCAGAATTCCTGAGCCAGCAGGCTGGCTCAGGAATTCTGGGAGTTGAAGTCCATGAGTCATAAAAGACCCAAGGTTGCCTACCCCTGGTCTAGTGGTTAAGGCACTTGACCAAACTAGAAAGCAAGAGCCTGTAAGTTCAAGTCCTGCCTCAGCCATGGCTAGATGAGTGACCTTGGGCCAATTACTCTTCCTTAGCTCAACCGATTTCACAGGGTAGTTGTGTGGAAAATAGGAGGAGGAAGTATGTTGGCTATGTTTACCCTTTGAGTTATGTGTAGAAACAATAAAGGTGGGATACAAGTGAATAAATAACATCATGATATAAACTCCATCCTTTTCATACTTAAGTGCATACAAGCATGAATTAATAGAGCTTGTACTGTAATTTGCAATATATATTTAATCATCCTGACATCATTGTGTTTAGGAACACATGCATATGATTAGAGTAAGCCTCTGGTCAGAGCAAGCTTCCAAGAAATCTTAAAACTGTGGTATGAATTTGTTTATTGCATTAATCAAGTACAAAATTTTGATCCCATAGGAGCTATGATGGCTCTTTCAGAAAGGAATAGCGACATTGTAATAATACTAACTGGATATAATTATTGATTTCTTGGTTAGGTATACGGTATAGCGTATATAGCTTTGGCATGATGTTTGATTCAATGTTTATGTGCTGTAAGGCACACATGAAAAAAACTACATATTTGCAGAAATATCTATAATATTCCATATTGTATGTGGAAATAATATTTATTAAATATTTATGAGTCTATATGCCAAGTATCTGTGATCTGCTTAGCCATATCAAATGTGAGGCGAGTTCAGCTGATGAAATAAAGGGTCAAGGTAAATAGCTGTCACTAGAGTTTCATAAAGAAAATATCTTCCATATTATTGACTTCTTGGGCCTTCTTGTGTCTGTTTTTCAAAGAGATGCTGTGAAGAAAATAAACCCGTATAGCACATTCTATTCCAAACATTCTATTACATGACCCTCCGTGAGAAATGAATTTTCAGAATGAATTTGCTTGTCAGTTGATACATTTCTACTGAAGCAACTTTACTTTGCCAAGATTTTTTGGCAGGTATAAAACTAACTGGAATGTAGCTAATTATATATTCTCTCCCTCTGTAGTAGAAGGTGGACTGAACAACTATGCACGAAGATAAGAAAAAAATAGGAAACAATGCTTTGGTTTTATCTATTAGGCAATATCTCCAAGAGACCAATAATATTTTTCTGTATGACTGTAGTTTTTTCAAATAGATTAGCTTTCTTATATATAGGAGAAAGCATCATTTTCATAAAATTATGTATCTGATACAAAGTATCACTTGTTTATATAAAGTTATATGCTAAACGGCATATTGTCAACCTTAAATAAGCATACAGAAAAATCTGTACATACTCAGAAACATATCATATGAATTCATTTATTTTTCCCCTGCCAATAGGTAGATCAGTAATGGCTTGCATTCAGAACTAATAAGTTTGTGATAAAATAAAAAATCCTTGGCAAAAATGCTTGGCAGTTTCTAGCAACCTTAGTAAGACATATTTTATTATAGTAACACATTAAACTGATCTTCAGTAAAGAGCTTTTTGGCAGTTTATAGTCCAATGAGCAGGCATTTGCCTGCACACGCATATATCCCTTCTTTAAAGCAGTGATTGAATTTCATTGACAAACTGAAACTGAAAAATGGATCCACAAAATAACCGTTTGTTTCCCAGAGCGTGAGATACAAACTTCTTGTCTACTGTTTCAACATTTCACCTTTCCTCCTAAAGTGTTTACTCATTTGTGCATGTATGTGGTAAATCTATGAATGTACAAATGCTTCTTGTTTAAAAGAAAAACATCTTTTTGAAACCAAAACAAAAGCAAAACCCCAAACCAAATGATCTCCTGAAATCCATAATCCATATTTCAGTTTGTATTCAGTGGTTAGACAACATTTTTGGTGAGCGATAAAAGCAAATGCTTGGTGCCAAGAGGAAATGATCTCTCTGAAACGAAATGATAGGTTGAATATCTTTGGTTATATTTTACCTCTAAATACTTGCTTTAAAGCCATCTCTGTTATCCTTGTCAGAGTAAAGATATCCGTTGAGGCTGAAAGTGTCATGCGGTCATCTCAAGAAAAATTAAACCAACTTTTCTATAGTTCTTTCTATAGTTCTATGGAGTCATCAAAGCAAATATTTTCTTCAGCCAAGACAATAATTTGTAGACACCCAGGTCCAGTGAGGTGGATCAAAGCTATCCTTACAGAAAATATTAAAAATAAAGAATTATTTAAAATTATTAAAATTGTTTAAAAAATAATTTAATTAAATGTAATGATTTGATTAAGTGATGAATTTTCTAAATCTACATCCACTTGCCTGGGAGAAGGTTTCAATGAATTTAATGGCACTTGCTTTTAGGAAAGACCAGTTCTATTATTAGGTTGATTCAATTAATTGCTTCAGACAACTCAATTTAGCAATCAATAACAGCACTCTTGGACTGTTTCCTTCTGCTGGTCAACAAAAATGTATATAGTATCAAGTCTGTCTGCAGATGTACTATTATAATACTTGCCATTGGAACTGAAATACTAATTTGTGGCCAGTTCAGGTATGTCCTATATATTTTGTGCTAACTGAATCTTCCTTTGAGGCTGCTGACAAAGTAGCATCATGAAATGTATAGAAATATGTGGGGAAAAACATTATTTGATACTCTTCTCTCTTGGGATGGCTCTGCCTTTAAGTATGCATGCATAAATATTGTACTATGAGATATATTTGATTGGATTTTAGCCCTAGTTGATAGGTCAATTTGTCAATGATTTAAAACAGAGTTTCAAGCTAGCTTAATCATAATTACATGGAAACAAATCAATTTAAATATATTGGACATATTAAGTAAGTATAACACTCAGGACAAATTAGTGAATTAAATCATTTTTTATTCTGTAGTGAATCATGTTTTTATCTCCAGCACCACTGCATTCGGAACTTGCTGCCTAATGATGGAAGCCAGCTAGCAGGAAGAAAAGCAAAATATTCACTGGGACAAACTGGAATGAGAAAATTAAGTAAAGTATTTTGATATTCCTGTTTAAAAGATTGTAAATAACACTAGATAAATATACAAACCTAAATCCTTAGAGCAGTGTTTCTCAACCTTGACAATTTTAAGGCATGTGGACTTCAACTCCCAGAATTCCTCAGCCAGCTTTGCTGGCTGTGGAATTCTGGGAGTTGAAGTCCACATGTCTTAAAATTGTCAAGGTTGAGAAACACTGCCTTAGAGGCAAATGAAATGCAATGCTACCTAAATCTATAGTGGAGTTTGTGTTGACTACTGACTACTTTATTGATTTCCACATGATCTTATAGCCTTTACCTTTAAGTTATTTTTTTTTCTCAATACTATTGAATATTTATACTGAAAAGTATTTCTGAAAGAAAAGTGTAACTCACTGAATCACTGTGTGTACCAAACAGAATTTTAATTTTACTTTAATGCTTTGCCTGAAATCATGAAAATAAAATACACATTTTCTTCTGCATTTTTCAAGTACAGTTTATGTCCCTCTATGGCTCTCTTTCAATTGTTCTGCAGCATTTGATATTTATCAAAAGAAAAAGAAAAGAAAGAAAAAAAGAAAAAGAAACCCAGTCAGTTCTTAATGTTCAGTCTGAAAGTTAAGACTGCAGCTGTGCCACATTTAACATTCACTTACGTCTCTCAAGAGGATACCCCTTGTCTCAATTTGGGTCTCTAAAGAGCTACTTTATTTTTCTTCCTGCTGTTCCATTTCCAATTATTAGTAATTGTGGCATTGAAACTCTTCCCAATTGACAAGTAATGCTTTGGAATCAGACCTATGGGAGCTTTTAGTTATCGAGAGGTTTTTAGTCATCCAAATGAATAGTTGAATGACAAGCAGTACTACAGTCCCGTATACTCCTCCAATTTTAAAGTCCTAATTGCTAGGAAATGAAAAAGAAGTTAGCTTCTTGACTAAGGATACCTCATGGTGTACCCATATATACCCATATGCTTTACCAATAACATAAGAGTGCAATATTGCAGGCTAATTCAGCTCACTGCCAGGAGTTCGATCTTCACCAACTCAAAGCTGGCTCAGCCTTCCATCCTTCTGAGGTCGATAAAACGAGGGCCCAGATTGTTGGGTGAAATATGCTGACTCTGTAAACTGCTTACAGAGGGCTGTAAAGCACTGTGGAGCGATATATAAGGCTAAGTGCTATTGCTATTGCTTCTGAGCGTGGATGTAATTTAAAAGTGCTTATTCATAAAGTTTAAAAAGGTATGTTTTTGGAAACATAGAAACTGAATGGGCTTTGCGTAAGAGTTTCCTAATTTATATGACACAAAAAGTAAACCAGAGCACACATATACCAGTGGTGGGGATTCAAATATGTGAACAACTGGTTCTCTGTGTGGATGCCGCTTCCGGAAGTCCATTCTGGGCCTGGGTAACAAAAAATTAGCTACCGATTCTGCCAAAGTGGTGCGAACCGGCTGAATCCCACCACTGATATTATACCATATAAACGTATATTGACAGGCACTTTTTAATGTACTAATTAAACGTGAAGGAGGAGGAGTAGGAGTTTCAAACTCTTTGGCATATAAAAACAGTTATAGAATTTGAAAGTCAATAGGACACATATTTACTTAAACATATTCATTCATCCAATATTTTATCACTTTATTAATGAGGACATCATGACAGACTATTAACTGCTAACTAAAAATGTATTGGAATCATTACTGGCTGGCCTGCTACATTCGGTACATTTATAAACAGTTCAACATCAGACTGGAATATAGTATCACATGGAGTACCAGAGGATTCTGTTCAGTGTGTTAGTCAATACTTTTGTTAATAATAAACAATATTGTGTTAGTCAATATTTTTTATTAATAATAAAATGGGTTGAGAGATGGTTATCTCATTTGCAAAGGAGACAACACTAGGAAGAATGGCTAACACTTTGAAAGAGAAAGATACATGCAGTGGAATAGTAGGCTGCAGGATAAAATGATAAGAAAAAAATGAAAGCTAATACTGTAGGATTTGGGGTTGGGGAAGGGAACCTAGTTTAACAGTAATACATGTGAAATGCATCCAGATAGCCTGAGAGTTCATTACTTGAGCCAGCAACATAATGCAGTTGCTAAAATGGAGACAAAATCAGGTAACTGTTTTATTCTCTCACTTGGAATGTTGTACATTATACAGTTTTGAGCATTGCAATCTAGTGACACCAACAAACTGAATCAAGTTCAGAGGATGACAATAATGGAAATGAAATTCTGTGAGTACCTTTCTTTAAAAAAAAAAAGAGAGAGAGAGAGAGAGAGAGGTGAAATTGATATGTCCAGTTTTCAGAAGAGGGAATGGACTTGCTTCCTATTGCTTTGGAGGGCAACCAGTGGGTTGAACCTACAAAGAAGATTCATTTTAAATATTATGAGAAATTTCCCAATGATAAGAGCTGTCAGTCAATGGAATAGGTTGGCTAGAAATTGTTCTACCACTTCATTGGAGGTCTTCAGAGGCTGGATTGTTCTCTGATAGGCTGGATAGTCCTCTGAAGATGGTCCAAAATGCCTTTACCAAGAGGGAGGCTAGAATCATCTTGGATATAAGGTAGCAAGGTTTTCGAAAATGTTGTCTAGAGTTTTCTGGAATAGGACAACCTACCACTTCTTCAATCAAAAAAAAAAAAATGAGCTAGGGCAAGAGCTAGGGCAATCACAGGAAAAGCCTGTTTCTGGCTCCACCAGCATCTTTGATTAAAACATTATTTCTCGGTTAAGGTGGCAGATCAAATTTCCCATAAGTACTCTTAGTATAACAATAACAGAATTAACATCCTAATAAGCAGATGTAAATTAATAGCACAAGGACACCTGGAATTATTTAATACAACATGTGTGAAATTATGGAAAATTACAACGAGTATTTTAAAAAATCAGTTCTAAAATTCTCCTTTGTTTAAAACCAACTGTATCATCTTCATTTAAAGTGATTTAATTAAAATATAAAATTAATCACTTAATTATGTTAATTAAAACTACCATCCCATACCCCATTTACCTGCTATTAAATCCCATTAAGCTCAATAGGGCTTCGTAAACAATACAAGACAATGTTATAAGGTACTTCAGATAGAGAAGTTACTTTCACTTGCCAAGTAAATATTGATAAATGGTATGGTAAAAAAACCATTCCAAGCAATATTTTAACAATTAAAAAGGCACAATCATTTTTTAAAATATTAATGATAAAGAATTACTTTTCTTTACTGTATATCCGACTATGATTATGTTTGGTACTGCTAAATAGCACAAGTGATCCTGCTTAACTCAACTTCTGTCTGTATTGAACTTATGGAAACTAATGATGCTTCATAAAGAAAAATTGCATCACACATTAGAAGTTCTATTCAAAATGCATGCTTAAGTGCTGTAAGACAATGGAGAAAAGCAATGGCAGCCAATCTGGGTGTAGCAAATAAGCATATGTCAAATAAATAAACGATACATTTAGTAAAATTCAATTTGTTTGAAAGTTTAAACTCGGTTCACAGAAAGCAATTTATTTAGAAGTCTAAACCACTTAGAATTTATGATTAAGGCTGATTTTAAGGCTGCTTAGGTATTTATAGTATTGTACAAAGTTATATATTCAATTTTTAAACTAAGCTTTAATAAAAGAGGCATAGCTGAAAAATTTACAGTATGTAATTCCTAAAGTTGGGAAAAGGTAGTATATAAACTCCATAGAAACAATTTATGATGAATTGTTGAATAAGGTGCGTATCTTCATCTATAGCTGCTGGTATCTGAGATGGGTCAAGCCAACTTTGATCCTTCTCAAAAAGATAAGCAGGGTCAGACCAACGTAGTGCTTGAATGACACAATTTTCAGGCAATCCCAGGACGGTTGATAGACTATGAGATTAAAAACAAAACAAAACTGGAAGCAAGGAATGGTAAGTAACATTATTGTTGCCATTATTGTTGTACATGAAAGTCATCAGAAGTGAAGGCTGCTTTGTAAGAAATCTAATACTTAGCTACCTTTCCTCATTTTATCTGATAGCTGAAACAGAAATAAAAACAGCCTATTCTATTTTACTTTGTTGGCATTTGAGCCTCTGAAACTCAGGTGAGATTCTCAGTGTACGGACTAACACAGTTTGATGAAATTGCTTTGAGATGAAACCAAGCCCTGGCTGGGCAGAACAAATAAACAAAGAACCTGTCTTGGGCAGGAATAAGAATTTCATCAAAAGACATTGAGGGTTGTGGTATCACATGAGATCTGAGCATGTCTGTGGTCAAAGAGACAAGACACATGGCAAAGCAAAAAGCTTGTGTTATTAGGGATTCCCAATTCATTCTATAACAACGATAAATTGAGAATTCCTTGTCATTTTTGTTGCATTATTTCCTTCCATCCAGCTGAGAAGATACTTGACGCTAATTCATACTTTAGCCCAGGGGTCTTCAAACTTGGCCCTTTTATGACTCATGGACTTCAACTCCCAGAATTCCTCAGCCAGTGTGCCTCCAACTCCCACAATTCCTCAGCCAGTTGATGTCCATGAGTCATAAAAGGGCCAAGTTTGAAGACCCCTGCTTTAGTCATTCTTATGGAAGAGCTGCAAACCCAGGTTCAGTATCATGGTGCTCGGGTAGGGGGAAAAAAGCAAATGAAACTATAGTCCATGGAACAAATTTAATGTCTCCTCCTCTTTCTCCTTATCTTTGGTCTGTAAGATAAATACAGCATCCCCTTCTGAAAAGTGTTGCAAACCTAAACAAACTACTGCACTAACAAGCCATGGACTTAAAGTAAAACAGTGATGATAGATAAGCTTATTCATTTCCCAATAATCTTTCTGTCTTACCTGAGATCACACACAATCTGGAAAATGCTGGCTTAAAGACGTAGTTTTTAAAATACATTTTTAAAAGGGGAAGAAAAGATATTTTCAACAAATAAAAGTAGAGGTTTACTACACACTTTATTTACTAGACACAAAGAAACATCTACCAATAAGTTCAAGATTAATAATTTATTTGTTGCTTTGTTTGTTGCTTCTAATCAGTGTTGACTCTTGGCAACTGCCTAAACAAGTCCCTGAAATTTCTTGGCAAGATTTCAGAAGTTGCCTATTATTTATGCCTAAGGTAGGACTATAACTCACCATTTCCTAGTTTCTAAAAGGGCCAAGTTTGAAGACCCCCTGCCCTACACCAAGCTGACTCTTTTTTAAAGTAGCAGCAGCTAAAACATAAAGGACAATAGTTAACTATTTTAGAGTTATCCTAAGACATTTTGGTTGCTAGGTTTGTTAACAGTTTGTTAATAGTTTGTTAACTATTTTAGAGTTGTCCTAAGACATTTTGGTTGCTAGGTTTGTTAACAATCCAATTATTTTCTGCAAGGAATAGGAATGTATTTTATTTATTTACTAGAAATCCAACTTTTCCATCAAAGAAGGGGAAATGAAAGGTTCCAATCTTATGCAAGTCAGTAAGCAAAAAGGCGGGACTAAAAGATATGAGATGTCATTATTGACTGATTTACATAATTTCAGTACCCAGCCGATCCTTTATGTTAGGGGTCTTCAAACTTTGCCCTTTTATGACTTGTAGACTTCAACTCCCAGAATTCCTCAGCCAGGCATGCTGGCTGAGGAATTCTGGGAGTTGAAGTCCACACGTCATAAAAGGGCCAAGTTTGAAGACCTCTGCTTTATGTCAATGCTACCAATCATATCAATCTTTAGTATTATACAATAAGAAATTATTGGCTTTACCTTAATATATAACAGGGGTCTTCAAACTTGGCCCTTTTATAACATGTGGACTTCAACTCCCAAGCACACTGGCTGAGGAATTCTGGAAATGGAAGTCCACAAGTCATAAAAGGGCCAAGTTTGAAGACCCGTGATATATACCCTCTGAAGTGAAATGTTAACAGTACGACCAATTTTAGGGGAATGTGACTTCAGGAATAGCTGAATGTATTCCAAAGACCAACACCTTAGTGCAGTGATGGCAAGCCTTTTAGAGACCGAGTGCCCAAACTGCAATCCAAAACCCACTTATGCATCGTTGGGTGCTGGGTGGGTGTGGTCCATTGGGTGGGTGTGGTCCATTGGGTGGGTGCAGCTGCGGTGGTAATGACAGATTGGGTGGGATTGAACCTTTTTTTTTTTGCACATGGCAGCGAAGGCCTAAAGTGAAAAGGTTTTATAAAACCCAGCTGAAGGCCTAGGACTGGGGCGATGGCGCAAGTGCCCACAGAGAGGGCTCTGAGTGCCACCTCTGGCACCCGTGCCATAGGTTCGCCACTACTGCCTTAGTGCCTATTCTTACATTAGATGAAGTCTCCTGCATATTATTTCCATGGACTATCTAACCAGTTGTTTCTGAGACCTTCACAAGGTAGGTAATGTCAACCACTCATCCTTATTTGTCCTCTGGCATTTGGCAATCACTGAAAGCACTTGACATTTCATTTGTGTTTGCAGTAGCTGATAGGCATTAATAGGCTTCTACACACACACACACACACACACACACACACACAGAATTTGTCTTCTGGCTTTAACTGAATGTTTACATCCAACTCAGTTGTTGGCTCACTCTGAAATCCATATGGGATAGACTGGAAACCACATGCCCAGACTGCTATCTGGTCCCATGCTCTCAAGCTGAACAAAAGCAAGCTAACTGAAGCGCATCTGGGCAGAACTATCCTCTTCCAGAGGTGGGCAGTGATTACTTTTCCAAAATGAAGTGAGCAGCTTGCAAGAATCCGAACATTGAACAGGCTTGATGTGGCCTAACAGAAATTGGCTAGTGGCCCTGCAGTTAAGTTATTTAAGAACACGCCTCAGTGACTTCTCTTACTTTGCTCCACAGGGAGGACAGAAGCAGAGGGAACTTAAGGAGGCATTGCCTTATATCAGGGGTTCTCAACCTTGGCAACTTTAAGACTTGTGGACTTCAACTCCCAGAATTCCTCAGCCAGCTGGCTGAGGAATTCTGGGAGTTGAAGTCCACAAGTCTTAAAGTTGCCAAGGTTGAGAACCCCTGCCTTATATCCTACGAGTGGAAGGGATTAGTGCTTGCTTACTACTGGGCCAGCACGTAGCGCAAGTTGATTAACTGATTCCTTTTACTACCCCCTCAGGATAGGAAGGCTCCAAAAGAGGGAGCGCACCGGACGCTGAGAAACACCACACGGGGACCCGGGGGGGGGGGAAACAAGGCGACGCAGGCGCAGTCCCGCCAAGCCAGGGACCGACGGCGTTGCAGCGCGAGGGGCCAGCCTCCACGTGCCGATTCCTTCCAGCGCCCCGCGCTCGACCAATACTCCCGCGAGAAAGCAGCCAATGACAAGGAGCGGCTGTCAGCAGTAAACACCGTTCTTCCCGCCCTCCCCTCGCACTAGACACGCACGCGTCGACCTTCCGCTGCTTCGGAGCGCTGTTCCCGAACTCGCAACAAGTCGCCGCACAAGTGCAAAACAACAACAACAACAAAAAAAAACAAACAAAAAAAACAACCACCCGGGTTGGTGGGGAGGGGGGGCATCTCGCAAAAATTAGGCAACGTGGCGCGAGCTTTTTTTACTTTTTTTTTTTTTAAACCCAACTCTCCCCCCCCCTTCCCTTCAGAAGAAATAGTTCTGGGTGTTTAATCTGAACTCGAGACTGCCTTGCAAAGAGGAGGGATTTTTGTTTGGTTTAAAGGCAGAGGTGGCGGGGGGGGGGCGAAAAGCGCGAGGGGCGAAACGAGTGCCCCCCCTCAAGGAAGTTAAGGATTTTCTTTTCTTTCTTTTTATTTTTATTTTGTTTTTGTTGGAAGTTTTATAACCGGCTGCGCGGTTGAGTAAACATTTCTCTTTCCCCCGTTGTAAATTGGTGGCGTGAAGAAAGACGGGTGTATAACTTGGAGAGGGACGTGCCTCCTCTTTAAAAAAAACTAAAGCGTTGTTCAAGGCAGGAACCTTCGTCTTGGAATCGGGGAGAGAATCAATAATAACAGAAGGGAGCAGCGGGAGCAGCAACTTGTGTCAGAATCAAGCGAAAGGAGTCCTGGCAGGGGAACAAAAACAAAAAAAAAAAAGGTGGGTACAATAATTCTCCTTACCTTTTCCCTTCGTTTCTCTTTCCTTCCCTCTCCAGCTTCCCCAACCCTCTTTTCTTTTGTGGCGACGAAAACTGGTAGGGAAACGCGTCTCTGGGTCCCTTTGGCTTAACCGTACTTCCCTTTTAAGAGAACCACCGCGCGGGAAAGGTTGGCGACCGGCGAGAGAAAAGCTGCTGACAAGCGGCGCCCCTCAGCTCAAAACCGAGAGCCTCCTCCTTTAGCTGCCCGGCGAGCAGCGGCGGCGGCTCCCAAGTCCGTTTCGCCCTTCGCGTCACGGGACCGGGCGGAGAGGGCGCGCGCGTGTTATTTGGGTCGCGAGGGAAAAAAAAAACAACAACAACACGCGAAGTTTTCTCGAGAGGACGGCTGTTTTGGGAGCGGGGGGGGAGGTAGGAGGGCCACCGTGAGGTGGAGGGGCGCTCGGTTGCCGCCCTGGTGCCTTTTTCAGACGACCGGGATAATCGCCTCGGAGAAAGTAAGGCCTTCGGAACGAAACGCATCATTTGAGAAAAAGTTCGCCTGGCTCTTTTTCTCCGCGAGAATTCCCAGTTCTGCTCGCCTCTTACAAGTGCCATCTCGGGTTTCTTGCCTCCGTCGCTTGGGTCGCTAGAATAACAAACGTGACATACCGGTAAGAAGAAAAAAATATAAATTTAAAAAATCAGACGACCCGCTTTGGATACCCTGGGTTGTTCCTCCTCGGTTTTCGTGCTCTGTTTCAAAAGGTCGCTTGTTTTTCTAGCGTTTGTGTTTCTTTCCTGGGCTCGGCTGACTTTGCTTCAAAGCTGGGACGGAGTGGCGTTTCAGCAGGGAATCGTCGCTGTCGGTGGGGTGGGGGACGGGAAAAAATGTGAAAAAAAAAATCTCCCAAACTCTGGCGGAGGATGGTGGGTTTTTTTTTTAAATGTGTGTGTGTGTGTGTAAATTTACTTGTATTTTCAGTTGGAGAAACTCTGTGCCAACTTTTTGGGAAACAGACCGGTTTTTCTTTCTCCCCCTAACTTGGACTATAAATGTTGAAGCTAAAACCGTGCATTACTTTGCTGCATTGAAAACCTGGAACTTTTCAGCCTTTCATTTCTTTTTCCTGGAGAAGTTAGTTTGCGTTTATAAGGCATGCCGGTCTTAATGAGGAAAGTTTGTTTTTAGAGTTCGAGTAACATAGGAAATAAAAAATGGAGTGTAAGTTGCTCCACCTGCATTGCTTGTGTATACATTTTTTTAATAAACCGAAATATGAGTACATTTTAATAAACCGAAATATGAGTACAGCTAGAAAACACAGTGAACTCATTCCCTTCTTACACTTATTCTGAGGAACAGAGGAATTGACTTTGTAGATCAGGTGAGTGAGGTGCAATTAATACAGTATTATACAATCAATGACTTATGTTTTGATCTTAAAATACTACCACGTGGAAGACTTTTGTGGCTGGTCATCCTTGAAGTAATAATTATTTTATGTTCAGCCAATGGGCTTTGGTCATTAATTGATTTGTGGCTTTATGACCAAATAGTATATTCTGGACCATCTCAAATTTAGCTTTCTGTGAAAATGTTGCAGTAAACAATGGTAAATTTAATATAGCCAAGCTATCTTGTCTGCTATTACTATTATTGTATGTTGCTGTTCTACTTGCAACTATTTCATTATGCAGTGACATTGGTCTATAAAGTTTTTACTTTCCAAAGACAATTATTATTTGGAGATTTTATCCACCTGACAGAAAATTATTGTTAGTAAAGCCTGACATAAAACTGATATATTCTTCTTTTTATATCTGCATGGTTAGAATGAGCTTAATTCTTAATTTCATCCAGTATGTGTTTTAAAAAGCTTGGCATTTTGTTTAGTTTAAGATTTTTTATTAAGCAGTATCCCATCAATTACCAATTTTCTGTTTTGTTGCTGGCAGTGGTTTTTAAGGTATCCTTATTGTAAAATAAAAAAACTATGTGCTTATAACAAAGTTATTGTTAGTGGAGTATTTTTATAGTGAGGTATATTATAGAAATTAAATAAATGAATGAATAAATAAATACTTGCACTAAATCAATAATACTTTTTTTCTAATGAGGCATAATAATTTTGAATTTTTATGTAGTAGGAACCTGTTTTGATGGAAAGAAAGAATTGATTGATAAAATTCTAGTTCATCTTGTAATCAGTTTTACTCATTATTTATACAATCTATAATTATATAATGTTATTAATATAATAATAGACTTTTAAACTCTATTTTTAAAGACAAATATGAGAGTTCTGGTATCAAAGAATTTTAAAAAGTGAATATTAAAGCATCACAGTATTATTAATATTACTGATGGAAATGAGAGATGTACATAAACATAACTACATGTAATAGTCTTTCCCCCCCCCTTAGGTAAATTATTTTATACAATTCATTTGAAGATGGCAGAACCAAATTATTTTGCAAGTTATCATGGACAAAATCTACTTATGTGCTTATTTTATAGAAGAGGGGAAAACCTACATATTAAAGTGAATGTTTATTAGATAATTATCTTCTGATTTTCAGGTAATATCACCTGGGACATGATTGTATTTATTGGACTTTTGATAAAGTTCTTGGTGTAACCTTTAAAAATGAAGATATCCAAACTGCTTAGAGGGCTTTTTTTTTTTTTACAAGAGAAGTTTATTCCGCATACTTTTATATAGCAGCTGCTGATCATATTTCATAGAGCTGTTAAAGCACTTAAAACCTAAAATTAGGTACTGCCTAGTAGTAAATATTTTTAATTGCTGCTTAAAGAAATAAATGGAAGAGTTATTCTTTAAAAACCATTGCTAAACAAAGCAGGTATAGTTTTAAAATCAAGAATAGCTGAAATAATTTATTTTCTTGGTGTAATACTGTATGCTTTTAGTCTCCTTTGAAAAGTGATTCCACTGCAAAGAAACTGTTAAACATGTATCTTCTCTTGATACTTTGTAATGCAATTGTTTCATAATCAATTTTACCTCCATTTAAGTTTTGTTTAAATAATCTACAATGTGGAACATATTCATCTTCTTTCTGCAATGAAATCTTAACTGATTTCCCAAACTCACATTGCAAACCTGTGACAAATTGAAAATTTTATACAATAACATCTGAAATCCACATATTTTCATAATACATGTTTACATTTTCATTAATTCTTTTATTATGAATTAATACAAATATTGTATAAACCTGCTTATAATGCCAAGGACAAATAGGTATGATTTGAAATTTGATGTCAAGCATAATATAGTATAATTTACTGATATACTCTGTTTATTAGTAATAATAAGCTCTGCATAATGTTTTATATTGTACACTAAAGGCATAGACAGTTATATTTATAAATATTTATAAGTACTGGTTGCTTTGGATAGCAGATAGTTATCAACAGTACTGCTTTGTTTAACAACAGAAGTTACTCCGTGAATATTTGATCACTTACCAGGGATACTTTTCAATACCTGGGTATTAGCTGAATGAAACTTTTGCACATTATTAAAATACTATTAAGCTTAAAAGTCTATTCACGATAGCTTATTTTGATGCTTCAAATTTTCTTATGACCTGTTCTTTTAAAGTATTGTTTAATCTCACTGTTTTGTATGAAAATGTGATTTTCATTTTCTGGATATTAACCATATATTTGTATTTATTTTTCTTAAAAAGTGGATATAACATTTTTTTAATGTTGTGCTCCAGAACATTGGTGACAAGATCAGATAATTCCGCACACATTTTAAATTATGCAAGTTTATACCGTAATCCTAAACCTTTATGTATCTTAACCATGGCCTATTGAACCAATCAAGCTGTATTAATCAGAGCTTGATATTTCTGTACTTCAAAAATATGACAATCAAAAGAAATTACACTTCATAATTTTTGATGAAATAGTAAGCAACAGCAATTCTTTCTCCTCCCCCCCCCAGTCAGCCCCGCATGAGGGACAAAATAGGCCCTCAAGATAAGACCATGATTAATAGTGGGGTCCAAATACAATAATCATTTTCCATTTAACTTTAATATTTACAAATTTAGAACCTTTTGAATTGTTATTATTTGACTACATGCTAGTTATGACATTTTATTCAAGTAGAGAGTCGACTCTTGCTACATATATATTGTTTGCATATTCATTTTCCAGTAGAATATTAGTTTCAACATATTGTGAAAACTTATTTAGTTATTCTTAGCACTTTACTAAATTACTTAAGACAAATTCCTTTCATTTTTAATAAGTCTTCATAAACAAAAGGGAACATTAATTAGTTTTTTTGTGTCGGTTAATAGTATATAAAACTAACATGTATAATAAAGCTTTTTAACCTACTCCTTTTGAAGTGACAGTAATTGCACATTATATTGTTAGACAGTATTTCAATGTAATAGAAGATATATGATTGATTGTTTGTGGAAGTTTAGAATAGTGGTATGTTTTATACCTATAAAAATAATATCAATACGGTCTATTACATTATCTTTGCTATCTGTGTGAACCATTTATATAGTTTCACTTCAACTGAAAATAAACTGAAGTCAAATATAATAGTGGTTCTGGAAGCCAGGATTTGTATTCTTTTAATTAAATAGTTTACATGGCCACCTATCTCACAACAGTGGCTCTGGTAGTGTTCAGTGATTAGAACCAGTGGTGGGATTCAACCAGTTTGCACCAGTTTGGCAGAACCGGTAGCTAATATTTTGTTGCCCGGCCCCAGAATGGACTTCTAGAAGCAGCATCTACACAGAGAACCAGTTGTTCACATATTTGAATCCCACCACTGATTAGAACAACTATTGCCTCCATATTAACCCATGATGTCCAAGGTTAAAACACAAAAACCCAATTTGAAGACCAAACATCTGGTCTTCAAAGTCTTATGAAAGGCTAACATGGTTGAGTCTGTCTGGATTTCTGGAGAGATACTATTCTACAAGGCATGTGCTGCCACAATTAAAGTACAACTCCTGGATCCAACAAGATGACCCTGTTGAATGGAGGGAACCCAATGCATGTCTTTTGTGTTCTATCTGGTGGGCTAAACAGAAGCTATGGGAGAGAAATATTTTGAAAAAAATAAAAGTAATAAGCAGGTAACTATATCAAAAGTTCACTTTGGAAATTGAGAGACTTTTTAAAGCAATTTCTGATAATCAGGAAGTTTTAAAATTGTTAGATAAATCACTCATTGAATCCTGAATCTACAAGTGTAACTATTGTATTTTGTTTAAATAATTTTGTTGAACTCTAGTTATAAGTTACATCAATTCCATTTACTTAAATTTACTATTAGAAGACAGATCCTTTTGGGAATTTAACCCAGCAAGTTGCTTGTGTATATACAATCAAATATACCTTGAATTTGATAGTTTAAAGCTTGAAGGCAACAAGAAAGATCTTTTGTTGTCAACAAAACTGTATGAACATAACATATAAAGTCATCAAGAATCAAGTCCAACTTTTTTCTTTTGCTTGAGGCATATGTTTTAAATGTTTTGCATAAGATAAAGGCCAGTAAAATAAAACAAAACAATGAACAATGTCAGTGTACCACAAACTGTATTTCAATGCCAATCATCTCTTTAGGTAAGCTAAATGTTTTCCTTTCTACCATTCTAAGAGGAATTTCACATAGTTGTGTGCATTTGCATAAATATAAACTTATATAGATATAAATAAAACCACAGCAGAATGCTTAAAAAGAAATATTTTCATAATTTTGAGTATTTTGGATAATGTAGTTTCTTTACAAAACAGATTTATAAACCAGCAAGAGTGGATATAAATATACCAGCTTTTCAGAGACTTGTATAATTTGATAAATATATCATGAGGACAGGCACAGATGTTTCAAGGGTTGTATGCCCGTGCCAGCTGCCTTGACTTACTTTCTTTCTATTTCTATACAGAGGTTTTCAACAAGAAACTCATCTGTTTGGATAGATAAGGGTTTTTTTTTTAATATTGTTAATGTGACTCTGAACAAATCTGCTTTGAAATATACTCTTTGAGACATAAATGAAATTCACCTGAGAGTACATTCTATTTAGCTTAATGCTTCCTTCTGAGTAGAAATGTATACAACTAATGACCTGCTAGAATGAGAAGAAATGGAAAAGTAGTAGTATTGTTGAAAGATTGTGTACTATAGGCAGTTAAGTAATGCTTCTTTTTTGTTATTCCTTGGTGAAAATGGAAAAACATAAAATTCTGATTATTGTCTTCTGTCGTGATTCTACTAATACTTTCAAGAAAAAAATAATTCAAGTAAAATAAAACGCTTAAGTGCATTCAAATATTGTAAATTTGGACCCAAGACATTTGCAGTTTGTAATGGCTTACTTACATCTATATTTTCTCATACTTAACCAAACATGTATATTAATCCAGCTGGATACAATACACTTCGGGTTTTGTATGTGGCAGTATATGAAGTTTCATATGAAGATAGTTTTCTATATATGGAGTAAGTCTGATATGGAAGAAGAAATGAATGAGAAAGCTATATGTAAATAGAGAAAATAATAATGTATTGATTTGAACTCTTTTTGCCTGGGGATATTTAGTGATCAGTTCAGCTTTACGGACTGTCTTGTAAATGACAAAAGTGTTGGAAGCTATTTTAAAATGTTAAATATATAAATATATAAAAGTTCAATATAGAAAAATTTCCTCTGTGTGTATGTTTGTATAGAAATATACACAGTATTTTAAAAACAATGTATATATGTGTGTGTGTGTGTGTGTGTGTGTATACATATGCATATATGTGTATGCATATATGTGTATATGCATATATGTGTATGCATATGCATATATACATATATACACATTCACACACACACACACACACACACACAATATTCTAATCAGTAGGTACAAACATACTTATTTGAAAAGCTATACACTCCCGTGACTTCAGGATCAGATATTAACTTTTATGTCAGTTGCAAAGATAGAATTTCATTACTTCCATACTAAAGTATAGTTTTTAATTTACAGTATAATGACATAAACATTCGGTGAAGTATGAGAACATTTGAGGAAGTAGATCGATGTGTGTGTGTACAGTAAATTATGAATGTGTGTGTACTATCTATGAGTTAGAGAATGTAAAAATAAGATTGGGATATATCCTACATTAGGAAAATAGCAACTATGTATTTATAGAAGTTACGTATGGTATAGTCATTATATATTTATAACTTTAATTTATTAAGTAATAACATCAGAAAATTCTATAGTACACGTGCTTATTAATTTACATGAATAGATAATACTACTGCTAACAATAATGTACATAATTGCGTGCAGATCTTTGTTCATGATTTATTTGGGTATATTGGATCATTTTATGTAAATATAGCTAAATTTAAATGGTGTGTTGTTAAATTTCAGGCTTTTGTCATTTGACTTGTTCTTTTTTAACTGTAGGACAATTAAACATATTCTCATAAATGAATGTTATTGTAAGGAAAGTGGCAAGTTTCCAGTGGGAATACTTTGTGGTGAGTTAGTTTGGAATGGCTCACAGTTAATTTTAAAATGAGCATCCTTTAACTAATTAAACCCCAATATTTTTATCATTAATTTTGGATGATTTTCACATGTTATGCAAGCTATTAGGAGCACTAATATTCATTTTGACAGTACTCTTTTACCGGTATATCCAGTGTTTAGTCGCTGAAGCAGTGCATCATCTCAAGTGCTTGGGCTGTCTTCAATGAGGATCTCACAAATTAATTGAGTGGATATCCTCTATGTGGAAGATATTACTATAAGGTTATTTCAATTTTATTATGACTATTGCTTGGTTTCTAAATAATTATGGCAAAATTTGCTTTCAAATTAAACAAAAGAGGAATTGTTGTCTCTCCCATATGTATCAGTTACATTTGCCACAAAACTGTTATTAATCTTAGCATTCTGACAACATTTTTCTATTGATCTGGAGTAAAATAAATCACTTAGTGCAGGAATCCCCAACCCCTGGGCCACAGACTGGTACTGGTCCGTGACCTGTTAGGAACCAGGTTGCGCAAGCTAGTAAAGCTACATCTGTGCATGCACAGGATCTAGGTAGCGCATGAAACCATCCTCCCCCTCCTGGTCTATGGAAAAATTGTCTTCCATGAAACTGGTCCCTGATGCCAAAAAGTTTGGGGACCGCTGACTTAGTGGAACAACATAAGAAAGGCACAAGATGTTGGAAACAATGTTGTATATGTCTATTAGGCAATAAAACAATGTACAGTTGAAATCTACTTTTAGCTTCAAAGACTTTTTAGAAAATTTACCTGAAAAGCTGAGATAAAACTGCCAAATGTGGCTGTATTGGAACTTTTTCTGGCCTTTCTCTGACTTTCCAAATTGTAATTGTTATGTTATAGTTCTAGAGCAGGCATGTCAAACTGTCAGACCATGGGCCGAATGCGTCACGACGAAACCAGTAATGGGGGAAAAGTCGCGATACATTGCGTGATGTCACATGACATTGTGAGTTTGACATGCCTGCTCTAGAGAATTCAGAAAATCTTATTTTTCACTTGTTTATCTCTGATGCCTGGCAATTTTAGTTGCTATGTTGTTTATACCCTATGAATATTTTGCATCTTAGAATCTTTAATAAGATTACATCATTGTCTGGACAACAAAAGCTAATGGCTTCATGATATTTCCTTTTCCTGATTGCTGTCTCTATTCCTGCTGATAGTTTTGCTTGCTTTGTTTGTTATTTAGACTGATGTTCCTTTCAAATTGACAAGCCCAATTCTAATGTTAGCAGTCAGGTCTTATAATGACTCTACTGCTGTTACTTGGAGAGTAGTTGTGCCCATATTGATTAAGAGTAAGGTATAAAAGCATAAATCGTGAGTAGCCTCACTTCTGGTTTTGCCTGTTAAATAATAATTATCTCTTGAATAGTGAAGACAGAAGAAAGGTAGTGAAAACTGGGGAATCAGAAGATGAAAATACTGTCAATATAATAGGAACAATTGTTAAGCTCATAAACTTTATGATGTTCTTTAAAAATGGGAATATATTCACAGCTTAAATACATAGACACACACATATAAAATAAAAAGTGTGTAAGGAAACTAAAAAAAGAGACTTTCAGTAAGCAAGGGAAGCCCGTAAATGTATACTTTAGCTTAGGTATGGTACAATTATATGGTTTAAAGTTTCAAAGACTTTCTGATACATTTTTATACCAGATGTCAATTAACAATATAAATTGTTATTTATGAACATATTGACATCTGGTATAAAAATTAGAATATTGTAAAAGAATTTTGTAAAAGTGTATTAAATATGTTAATATAGAAAGTTACATGAAACAGATTTTTTTGAAAAAACTTTTTAAACATAAGATATTTCAGCTTTAAATTACATTTACAGATGGAATTAACTAAATTGTCTATAGAGTTAAACTCTTGAAAATATTTTTTAAAAATTAAAAAACCATTGATTTACAACAGGGATACAAAATGATCAAACTTCTGTTTTAGTATTTTTTAACATAAAATGTATCTTGTAACTTGGGAACCAGTTTGTTGTATCAGTAATAAAAGAATATTGCTACCTTTCTACCTTTTGAGTTCTTGAATGGTTTTGGTCATAAAATCATATCCTAAAAGGAGTTTTTTTCCCATCTATCCTAAATATTACTATATATTGCAGGGGATCCTCCAGGCAGTCAACAAATCACAGAGGCCATACACACATTAGCCAAAGCCCTGACTTTTTTTTAACATGTATTAAATGTGTGGTGCATATAAAAAGGAACAAGACTTTAGTTAAAGCTGCCATCTTGATTTTTTATTACTATTCTTTTCCTGCAGATGGCCCTCCATTTGTGATCATTTTTGTAGTAGTTTCAAAGTTCTGCTTTAAATTTTGACTTGTCTCAATGGTACGGGGAACCATGATTGCTTTCAATCTGGCCCTGGCATCACCAATTTCGGTCTTGACCTTAATTAGCTTTTATTATAAAAATGGAGACAAAGCACCTATCATTAATTGCTCCAGAGAAATGTGTGGGAAATATATGACACTAAGTGCCATACCAAAAAATCTTGGATGGTAACTTAGAAATTCTGCACATTGATAAAATTACATCTCTCAATTACAAAAGGTCACAGTTTGTATGCACACATATATTATGCCAGTTCATTACAACATGCTAGGTTCTTGGGAAGAACTTGATGCATATGAAGGTCAACACTGACTAAAGAACTTGCAGCTGTGACTTCACATTGTTGTGAACAGATAATAATCTGGCTGACTGTGAACCCATTCATAATAAAGAAAGTACTGTTGATGTACTTCTTGAAAGAGGAATGTATGTATGTATGGTGTGCTATATCATTGTTAAGTGAAGTTTTTTTAATGGAAAAAATAAAACAACCACTTTTTTTTACATTTATACTGAAGCTACGATTGATGGAGCAGTAATATAACTAGTGTGATGGCAGTAATATAACTAGTGTGATGGCAGTAATATAACTAGTATGATGGTTAGAACTTCCGTAGCAAACTCAGAAGAAATCGATACATGATGTCTATAAAGGACAGTTGCTTGATGGTGGTTCTGCTAGAGAAACGATTGCCATTTATGTTTTGTTCAGATGATCTAACTGCTTTGTTGCTGTTTTCTGAGAGCAAAAAAATCTATGTGCAGTGGCATTTCAGCTTTTGATGCTTAATAGATAAAGCATATTTTAATTTTAATTTTATTTGGGGGATCATTATTTAAAAGAAGCTATTTTATTCGGATTGGTTATAAGATGTAAATTCTAGTCGGTCACTTTTATTATAATTATTTACTTGGTTAAGATGTGACTTGTACTCATTAGCTTGTAGCTGTTTCAATCTGCCCTGCTCAAGTGATTTCAAAGAATGGGACTAATTTAGTTTTTGATGGTAAGGCTGCTTACCTGAAGGGGTAAAAAAGAGTGCCATGCAATTTAACATGTACTTTTCCAGTTTTAGACTTCAATGACATTAGCACACTGATAAGAATAAACTATTTAAATATACAAGAACCTTTCTATTTAAATTTCCAATTTTGTCAGTTTTCATGATTGTGTTTGTATAACTGTGGCCTCTGTGTCAGTTGTACGTAATTCTGAACCTCTCAAGTCTGACTATCATCTGGCCTATTTTAATGCTTATTATGCGGTGTTGAAACTTCAGCCAGTTTAAAATGCTAGTCTGTTGACTAAGGCCTGCTACTGTCTAGTAGTACACTTTTAGGCGTGTTTCATGAAAACAGATACAACTTATAACCATGTTATCATGACTTTCCCTGGGTTTTAAAATCCTTTGGAGTAGCCTATCCTTCATAAAGGCAGTAAAAACCATACTTTTTCAGCTGTCCTATGGACAAGTTTAATTATGCCTCATGCCATCATGAAAATATTGGTTATTTCAATTTTGATAGGTTTGTGTAATTGTTTTTGAATATGTTAAATTTATTATAAACTGCATGGAGTCATTTTGAAATAAAGCCATATACAAATATATCAACAATAACACCATCTCTTAAGAGAGTAAAAATTTATGTATGAACTTAAAAATAATTTCATGAGGAATTATTACATGTTGTAATAAAAAGTACTACTTAGCAAGTTATCATAGGAAAGAGGGAATCTGTAACTTACCATGTAGCATGAAGTTATGTTCTAATTAACTGGAAGTCATTCTCATCTTGCTTTCATGAATTGGCTATTAAAATGGATTATCTCCTTTTTTAGATATGAACATAAGCAATCCAAGTAATTCTTTTAAATGGAACAGTTAACTTACATTTCTAAGGTCTGGATCACAAATTTAAAATGTTATATTGGACATTTCTATAACCTTTTCTAAGCTCGGATAGGGATTCATCATATCTTAAACTTATTTAGTTCTGATTCCTATCTAATGCTTTTGCTGATTGATTCTAGAATGATTTTTCTATCAAAGACTCTCATTTGCATCTGAAAACGAGAATTTGATTTACATTTCACATGGAGTTGCCACCAAAAATTGTAAATGCAGATAAATTCTGAAATGTTTCTGTTTCCATCAAGCTAGAACTGTCACTGTAAATACAATGAATTTTATTCTATTATACAAGGAGGGTGGGAAGCAATTTATCTTTTCAATAAAACTCTGTTTTGCTGTCAAAAAAAAAGAAACAATGATTTGAAGGAAGATATGGCTGAAAATGAAAAAATGGTGATAGTAAAATGTGAACCTTCTATTGATGTCAGTTCCATTTTCAATGTATTATATAGATGTATTTCAATGCATATATGTTTTGAACATCCAGTACCATTTAGTTGCTATACTTAAAATGAGGCTTTTCATTCAGCTATGAACAAATGAATGTATTGTATAGGCATAGAACCTAGTTTCTAATATATATAAAACTATAGAAGTAATACTTTGTCTTGTTGTTTTTAAAATTAGGACATCCAGTTACTTCTCAATTGCTTCTCTTTGTGGAAGAAAAGTGAGTAACCTCCATGGAAGATTCTCAGGATTTAAATGAACAGTCAGTAAGTAAATATTTGGTTAAATTGTCACACATTTGTTTTTACTGAGATAGGTCCAACATTATGTGAGAAACTTGCTCAAACAGCAGGACTTTTCATTTTCCTTTCCACTCCTCTGTATCTCTCCATGGACGGTCCCATAGCCTTACAGAACAGAGGGGGAGAGGTACAGAACTCTGCCACTGACAGATGCAATTTTAATAGCAGAGTAACATCTATATACTTAATTTTTCAGCTGCATTTGTGTTTTTATAACATACAAAGATTATACTCCATACTATAGTTAGTCCTTGACTTACAACCATTTATTTAGTAACAATTTGAAGTTCAGTGGCACTGAAAAACATGACATATGACCATTTATTACATTTACGATCATTGCAGCATCCCTGTGGTCATGTGATCAAAATTCGTGCAAGTGGCAACTGGCATGTATTTCTGACATGTGATCATCATTTGTAACCTTCCCAGCTGGCTTCTGACAAGCAGAGTCAATGGAGGAAGCCAGATTCACTTAGAGACCACATGATTTATTTAATAACTGCAATGATTTGCTTAACAGCTTTCGAAAAAAAGGTTATAAAATGGGTCAAAAATAATTTAACAACTGCCTTGGTTAGCAATGGAAATTTTGGGCTCAGTGGTGGTCATAAGTTGAGGACTACCAGCACATCATAACAACATGCACAAAACTTTTATATTATTGCTATATTTGCTGACTGTATTCCTGTCCCAATACAATATTTCTCTTTTTCCTCCTCCTATTACTACTACTATTACTACTACTATCACCACCACTACTACTACCATAATATATTTAACCAGATGTTGGACTGCTTGAATGTAATACACGATATCCTCATATCCATGTCTTTATTCTGGAGGTGCTTTTGGTTTTGAATTAAATATTCTTTAGTTCTGCTATGGAAATAATTATTCAGTTAGATATATCTCTGAATTAATAATTAGCATTCATTATCAAGCTTTAAAAGACTATGCAGTTTAATAATAGTCAATAAGATATAATAACCAACTTGATTGGTTTAGGGCAGGTATGTCAAACTCGCGACATCATGTGACGTTGCGCGACGTGTCGGAGCTTTTTCTCCATTGCCGGCAATGGGGTGGGCGTGGTTTTGGGATGACACGTCCAGCCCGCGGGCCGGCAGTTTGACACCCCTGGTTTAGGGAGTATATATGATGTGCAATATCTATATACAAGTCTTTGGGCACATTCCAAGTGAAATTCTGAATTGTAGTCTGACAAAATGGACAGCTCATAGGCTCCATGAAAGCTCTTTCCTTCCTTCCTGCAATCCTTCAATCTCTCCCAGAAAATAATGCTGATTAAATTGTGGTAAAATATAGTTTTTTGTAGTTTCTTTTCTTTTATAATTTTTTTTTTAGGATTGATACACTTTTAGTAAATGCTTAGACCCACCCCCACCCCAGCGAAGGCTGATTTAGGTTATATAATCCCGCCCCCATAGGAAACTCAACCACACATTTTCTTTAAAAAATGGCAAGATGGTAGAAGAAAAGCAGCCTGTCACTTAAGATGTGCATATGTTTATTGAAAGCAAAACTATTGTTCAAGGTTCAACAATATTAGAAAGTTAAAAGCAGTAATTTTTTTTAGTATATTCACTAACATATTAAATTAATCCATGCTATGAACAATCTCATTCAATGCAGATTTGGAGAAACTGCAGAAATCTGTAGTAGCCAAATTTAACAACAAGGTGCAGCATATACATGGTAGTCCTTCAGGTTCAAAGAAGACACACTGTTATGCAGTGGCATCATTGTACATAGAGGTAGCTGTATAGTTTCTATCTAGAAATGCAGAACCTAGCACAGTTGGAGCATTGGAAGTCCATTGTTGTAATAACTGAGGATGTTATTCTGTGACACCATTCATGGTTTTCTATTCGTTTTTGATTGTGCCTGTCTTTAAAGCTGGTGGAGGTGTCATAGCATAGGGCTCGGTAACGGGTTCTGTCAGAAGCTGCAGCTTCCAGTTTTCTTAGCTGGATGTCATAACGGCATAAGGTTTCTTTCACAGCATCTTTGTAGTATTGGTGTGGTCGATCTCAAAAGTCTCTTCCTGGACTCCAATACACTCTTGGGCCATACGCCAGTCATCCATTCTAATGTCACGTCCCACCTATCTGATATCTGAGCTCTGATAATCAGAGATTCAAATGCTGGTAGACTCCGCATGATCAAAGAATTCCAGGTCCCCCCCCCTACAGTCACATGACCGCATTTTGGACAAGTGGCATCTGCCTCACATTTGCAGCCAGCTGCATTGTCCTGCAGTCACATGGCCATGATTTTCAACACTTTTTGCCAATTTCCAGGAAAAAAAATGCCTATTGGTAATGCACCATATCCGCAAAAATGTTGTAAAATTGTTTACAATTACATGGTGACCTGGTTAATAACTACCAGATTTAGAACCCTAATTCCAGCTCATTTTTAACTTAAACAATAGATTCAGTAATTGCAAATAATATGTTCATGATAACATATAATTACAGTTTACTTAATTTGACAATAATGCTGAGAACAGAACATTAATATCATACATGCACATTTGTTTTATTTCTTCATTCTTCTGTAGATGAAGGAATGATTACCCAGCATATCTTTAACATCTAGAAAGAATTTCATAGTATTGTTGCTACTGTGTTTCCCCAAAAGTAACCCCCCCGAAAGTAAGCCCCAGCTTGATATAAGCTCCCCCTGAAAGTAAGCCCTACTTTCGGGTGAGGGCAGGGGTAGGGGGGAGTGAAGCTTCCCCATGCACCCCACACCCGCTTACCTTACCGGTAGGGACTGCCACATCCAGGCCTTCCACAACATTGCTGTTGCTTGCAGCAGGATGCCACATGGTGCTTCAGGCCAGCAATGGTGTGAGGCACCATGCATGAAGCGCCATGCGTCGTGCCATGAGGAATGGCAATGCAGTGAGGAATGGCAACGCCATGCGTCATACCGTGGCTGTGGCGGTACTACTGGTAAGGTAAGCAAGGGCATCTGGGCAATGGTGTAGCAAGCTCTCCAGCTCCATAGGAAGGGGCAGCCGGCATGGGTGCTGATGGCAGGACACCTGCCCACTTCACCACCCTCCCTCCCTGAGCCTCCAGCACTCTACCTACTGCTTTGGTTGGCCTGTCCGCTGTTCAGCACAGCCACCCTGGGGCTGCAGGGGCTAGCCTGGCACAGGAAGGGTATGCGCCCCACTCCCACTGGTACTATATTTGGTCTGCCATCATGCTTTCACTGCCGCAGTGCTTCTCCACCGCATGCACAGGCCCCACCCCACCCCCGTGTGCTCACGGCCTACTAGTACCATCAAAAAGTAAAGCCTCCCCGAAAGTAAATCTTAGTGCTTACTTCAAAGCCTGGTCTTACTTTCTGGGAAACACGGTAAAAATCTTTCCAATTTGATACATTAGGGATTTAGCTGGAAATCTTGAATAAAGATTACCAGGAAACAGATTCATGAATAGAAGCAGGAAGACAAAAGTTTTCCCCATTGAAAAAGTTTAAATAATGGAATAAAAATCTCTCATTGTATTTCTTCCAATTCCTTGGTTTTTAGTATTAACTAACAAAACAAAACACGAGGTGAGACCTTTCAGGCACCTCTTCTTCTATACTATCTCATTCAGCCCTCTAGTATAAAACATATTAATCTCATGGTTGTCCAGTTCTCTAGAAATATGTCCCGGAATTATACCCTTAAACTTTAAAGCTGTAGTAAACTCTTTAGCTATGTCATGAAGAATTAGTATTCCTGTTTTCAGGGAAACACAGAAAAAATCCATTTCACTCTGAAAAGTATGTAAATATGCATGTACAGTATGTAATTATTTAATACATGATTGTAAATTTTGGTGAAAGTTTCTTTTGCAAAAAATTGTAAGCTTTTCATGCATTGCTTTGAAGAAATAACTACTGGATTGCTATAAGAATGCTTTCAATTAAGGCATTCTTGTGCACAAAACCCTCCCTGCCTTCACCGGTCTGCCAAGCTGAAAAGGTTGGAGACCGCTGCTATAGGCTAATGTGATAACTTTTATCTTAGGAACCTAGTTGGGATGCATTTTATTTTTCAGCCAAATGTAGATCTGGCTGCCTTAGTTATCATGGCAATTTAATGGAAGAGTTTGGTGGACATGGCATTTCATTTGATAAGGGACATTCCTTTAGAAAGAAATAAGCACTTTTTTCTAAGAGAATGTGGGGCTATCCTTTTCTCAGGGAATGTGGGATATCAATTAAATAAAATTGGGAATAATTTTGTATTATATTTTATTTTTTATTTTTTTATTTTATTCGGATTTGTATGCCGCTCCTCTCCGAAGACTCGGAGCGGCTTACAACATATATATATATAAACAATTGAACAAATCCGAACAACATTAAAAATACAAACCCCATACATACTCATCAATCACACCACAATCAACAATCATCCCCAGGCCTGCCGGCAGAGGTAGGTTTTTAAATTCTTTCGGAAGGCCAGGAGGGTCGGAGAAACGCGGACTTCAGGAGGTAGTTGGTTCCAGAGGGTGGGCGCCGCAACAGAGAAAGCCCTCCCCCTAGGGCCCGCCAGACGACATTGTTTCGTTGACGGGACCTGGAGGAGGCCGACCCTGTGCGCTCTCACCGGTCGTAGAGAAGTATGTGGCAGAAGGCGGTCCCGTAAGTATCCTGGTCCCAAGCCATGAAGGGCTTTATAGGTAATAACCAACACCTTGAATTGGGCTCGGAGACCAATAGGCAACCAATGCAGCGTGCGGAGAGTTGATGAAATGTGGGCACAACGAGGAAGACCCACAACTGCTCGCGCAGCTGCATTTTGCACTAATATATGCCATCTAAAAGTATCCCTAATCGTATTATTTTAAAAACTGCCTAGTTTTTTTTTTTTACAACAGCATATTTTAGCTAAGGTACAAAAATAGCCTTGAATAATGCATGGTTGAAGTTGCATTTCTTTTTGGTTTCTTGTAATAGTATAATTGGAGACATCTAATGAGATCAGTTATTCTGGATAATCCATAAAAATATTAAAGTCATTTCCCCATTGTTTTTGCTTCTTTTCTACAGCTTTTTCCTTTTGCTAATTATTTTTTCTTTCCTTTTTTTCTTTTCAATTTTTTTCTTTTGGAGTTTGTGGGAAGTCTATATATGTGATGAGGACTGTGGAAATTAGTAGGCAAACAATATGTAGGATTATTGGTTGAAGGTGGAGGTTTAATTTTAGATATCAGTGTCTTGGGATTCCTAATTGGGTATCTCAGTGTTTGAACAGAAACTTAATTCATAGAACAATTCTCAAGACAAAGTGGAATGTCTTGTATCTTTAATATAAAAATATTGATTAAGATTGTAATCCCTTAAACACCAAATATCTGCATGTTTTTTAAACTTAGTGCAGTTTAATTGTAGGTCGAAAATAGAATTATGCTGTAAAGAATGTGCTAACTATATGGCAAATTAAAAATAATTTTATACTTGTAGTACATGTTGCTAGGATATGATAGGACAAGATAGAATAGGATAATTTGTTTGGTTTGTATTTGCTTTTAAGAAATGTGCCCAGATAATGGTTACAACAGTAGTTCTCCTTTTACCAAAAGTAGCTCATTTGATTTTTATTTTTTTTAGTCAAATGCATTAAGATAAACAACCAAATAATTATTCGGGTATCTAGACCCACTTCACAGATATACTATAGTAACATTTTTGCTACCTGAACCTTTGATAAGTATATTTATCCTATGAAGTTATCCACACCATGAATTGAGAACTAACTTGACTATTAGGAAGTGATTGCTGCTCAACTTATAACAGCATTTTATGTCAACAAGAGATAGTAATAATGGTGAACTCTACGGTTACATACAGTTCTCTTGAAGAGTTATGTTGACACCACTAGTATAGAAAAGCTAGAGCTGGTCATTGCTGCAAATACCACAATTTTCTACATGTAAAGCTTCACATCAGTGGTTTACAATCCTTGCACAAAATAGTTAATTTGAAAGAATTTGGTTATTTTGTTGACAGGATTGTGTCATGGATACTAAACAGTTGGCTTATAACATGAGCAATGCCATTATTTAGCAAGTGTGTGTGATGTGAATTAACTGCTGCTTTGTGCATATCTGTCTTTTTTTCTGTGTTTGTATACATACGGTATGTGTGAACAAAAATCAATCAGGTACAAGATTTCAACATTTTTCTAAGTTAAAAGATTTGTTCATATTTTGGGCTGAACAAATGTGTTTCTTCCCATAAGCATACTTATTGGAGAAGAATAACAGAGCTGGAAGGGACCATGGAGGTCTTCTAGTCCAACCCCCTGCTCAATCAGGAAACCTTTTACTATTTTAGACAAATGTTTGTCTGGTCTCTTCTTAAAAACCTCCAGTGTTGGAGCTCTCAGAATTTCTGGAGACAAGTCATTCCACGGATACAGTATGGGTGACAAAGGTGCAGCTTCATGGAAAAATATTTTCCACTCACTTGAAGAATGTAAGGGGAAAAAAACTGGCAGGGAAGACTTAACCAGCAGGTTATACAAACATCTACCTGGTAGCTTTCTTTAAAAAAGTTCCATCTGTTAGGCACTTTCTTTATCTCTGTTGACACAGCTTTCCTGCCAATGCTTTTCCCTATTGGCACAGTTTTCCTTTCCTTCATCCTTATGATAACTGTTGTACAGATTACTGTTGTTAACCCTTTTTTGGAAGCATTGGCATTTCAGTGTGGATTTCCAGTGGTGGAACAGGTAGCAAAAGACTAGAACTTGGAAGAGGAATCACACTGGCAAAGGTCTAAAATCTTGTGCCCCTTCACGGGAAGCTTGAGGGAATAGCTTCCTTCACCATTTAGTATCCGAGGAATACACAGTCAGTTTACTGGCTGCCATGTTTACAGATCTGCTATTCTCTGTAGTTTCCTTGTGATCTGAATGGAGATATTTTCCCACCAGCAGGATGAGTATGGATGCACAGTGTTTGGATATTGACCCTATAAATACTAGTATAGCTTTTACGTGAAATATAAATTTGACTGGGATTTGGAGAGAGGTAATTTAGAAATGAAACCTTTCCGGACAATTGCAATATTCTTTCGCTTAGAGTGAAATAAATATAATATATATAAAATGGGAAATATTTGGTGAACCTTGAAGTTTTAAGAAAGTTTAAAAATAATAAAATGATTGCATACATATTGTTTGATTAGAATTCACAGAACTTTCTTGTGCTAAAGTCAGGCAAAACTGAAGACTCCTATTTATAGCTTCAAAGGAAATCCTTCCATTGCTTCTTTATCTCAGAATGCCTTTATGTAACTTGAGATCTTAACACATGGCAAACTACTATCTAATTAAGCTTGTAACCTTCCATTACCATCTTAAGCCTGAAACAATCTTTATATAAAGGCTTAAAACCATGTTCATGTATTAGATCTTTTGTCTTTCCCTTAAATTTCTCCTTGGAGAGAAAGTGCTTTATAATCCAGATATTTGGAATTGAGAATGATAAAAGCTATTACTTCACTGAGCCTGTGAATTGAAATGTACTGTTGCTTCATCAAAACCTCTATGTCTTCAGTCTAATATTTAAGAAACAGTGGGTCCAATTGCATATATCAATATAAAATGTTTTGAGTCAATTTGATTTTATACTGTTTTTACTTGGGATGAAACTCCAAGCAAATCTGGGTTGTATCAGCTTTATTTAAAAGATGGTACAAGTGGTGGCATCTGGGAGGCAATTCACTGTTTAATTAAATTAGACTGTAATAAAATCTGCCATAATGAGATTAAAATCAATTATTAATCAGGAGCTGACATAGGCACAAAGCAGCATAAATAATAGATGACGGCTGTGTCTGCTGTTTCTAGCTTGAGGACCTACTTCACTGCAGAAATACTTTTTAACAAACTGGCATTAGGCTTTCTGCAGTGACATTATATATCTTTGTTAGGCTCAGAACTTAAATGTAACACTTCCATTACTGATAGAATCTTTTAAACTAGCAAATCATAACCTAAAATATTTTTTAGGTTTTTAGAACTTTAAATATTTTGTAAAAAAATAATGAAATTATATTAAGAAGCACACACCGGGAGAAATTGATGTCTTCCTGTATCTCCAATGTCCTATGACTCCATTCTATTTCTCTTGATTTTTTTTCATCATACTTTGCTGGTGTTCATTTGTTTCCTTCTTTATTTTCTGTCAGTGTTTAGGGGAAAAAAATGATTTAGGTGCATTTCTTGAACTTCTTTGGTATGGAATAAATTAACCCATCTCCCCAAGACTGGCATATTATGTATTAGTTTTCATACTACTTTTCTTCAAAAACTATCAGAGTAGTATATGGAGATTACACGCATGGACAGAAATGCAATAACATCACAAAAATGAACCTTAAATCCCCCAAAGAATATACTATTTCAAGTAATCTCAAAGCTTTTTTCATACCTTGAGGATTTTTCTGTTTTCAGATTATTGAGTCATGGTACTTTTAATTCATCAAGTCCAGTTCCCTGCTCAATGGTGGAATGCTTCCTGTGATTGGAAGTCTACTACTTCTCTGGGAATTGGTTCCACTGTCAATTGTTAGAATTTTTTTTTCCAAAAAATAGTCAATTGTAATCTGCCTTCTCTATGACATCTTTTCAGCTATTTGAAAAGTGCTATGTATATCTCCTTATCTTTTCTCAAGGCTAAATGTACCCAGTGAAATGTAAATGTACATTATTGCTTCTGCTGCTTTTCTTTCTGTCTGTCTGCTGATGATTCAGCCATTTTGTCCATTTCCCAGGTAGGCGTCTAGAGATATCCTAAAACCTTTATCTCTTTATTATGCTAGAGAACATCTTGAAATTAACTACTCCATAATGAAAGTCTTGATATTCTCTAGGAAGCACTTTCAGTCTCCAAGTAGATGGGTGTTCAGTAGTAAACTTATTATAGCTTAAAATATTTTTAAATGTGAGAGAGCTGTTTATAAGAGCCCCATTTAGTTGTTAAATTCACAAGTCACTTTGGAAATACAGCTATCTAGGTCATCATTTAATTATTTAAAGCTAAAGTTCTGAGTATATTACTGTATAATGCTCAGTTAATTACCGAGGACAACTCTAAGCTTCAGTTGTTGGGTTTTTTTTTTACAAATTATAGAGTGCATCCATTATTTGACTTTTTCATTATTCTGGTATTAAGTTCATCTGATTCTGCAGCTTTAAGCTCTTTTCAAGTAAAGTGCATTTTCTAGTCATGTTTCTATTAGTCTCATGCTTTAGCCTTCATTTTTCTCTTCACAGATTCCTAGCAGAACATCCAGTTTTTGTTGAAATCAGAATGGTACATTTTGTAGCTGTTGTTTGCAGCACCACACGTATCAACTGGAAGAAATAATTATCATTCATTGGAAGTTGTTCTGTCATATTTGCTTCAAGCAAACACACTTCATGAGCCCAGTGGGTCTTTTTGCTAAAGTTTTGTTTCAGCTTGTTGTGGTGTAGAATCACCAACTTTTGTGACTCTTCCTTTACAGGACACTGCTGCATTCTCTTTAGAGATACACAGTCAGAACCCTGTTTCATCTGCAAGAGTCTAAATTATGTCTGAGTTTCAGTGGTGTAGAATAACCTCAATTTGCCTTGTTTTGGATCCAAACAAGTTCCTATCCCCCCCCCCAAAATGTCAAATCTATCTACATATACTTCTACATTAGTGCCACCGCTGCGAGGTGAGACCATGGAAAGACACCCTTGAAAAATAAGACCTGGTGCCTCTTTTGGAAGCCAAAAAAAAATTAAGACCAGGTCTTATTTTCAGGGAAACACGGTAGCTACTGAAGAACAAAAATCTGGTTTGTAAACTCTTAAAGCTACACTGCACTTCCCAGATTTTATTGCACTTCCAATGTGCTTTAAATCACAATTGGCCAACATCTTCCTAGTCACACTTAAAGAAATGTATGTGTAATTAAAGATAGCACAAATATTGCTATTTTACCCTTCAGAAGGATACTGTTATTGTTCCCCTATACTAGGGGTGTCAAACTCAATTTCACTGAGGGCCGCATCAGCACTGCGGTTGCCCATGGGGGGGCAGGTGGGTGTGGCCAGAGTGGGTGTGGCCTACTGGGTGGGCGTCAATGATGTGTGGCCTACATCATTCGCATCAAGGGTGCCTGAGGGCTGCCTGGCTCAGCCTTTTGGCGCTGTGAGGCGAGCGCCCCGCTGCCTGCCGAAATCCTCCCCAGCGCTCATCAAGCTGGATATGTGAAGTAGGCGAGGGCCATTTGCTGGCCACTTCCAGGCGATGATGCATTTCTTCATTCTTCACAAAGGGTGACACCACCCCAGCATGCTCCCAGGGGGCGGGGCCGATGTGGCAGGGCTGTTTCCTCGCTGTTTCCAGGTAGCCTTGTGGAGCTAAAACTGAATGCGTTTTAGCATAGATGGCCACCACAAAATTGTACATTGGCTCCTGGCCAGCCTGGGCCAGGGCTAAGGCAGTGGGGGCCATTCCCTCACTGTTTCCAGGATGGCTTTGCAGGCCACATGAAACCACTTTGTGGGCCACATCCGGGCCTTGTGTTTGACATGTCTACCCTATACTATCATTAGGCTCACACAAATAAGTCTCAAAGCTTTTCATAAACAAAACATCCATATTTTAAAGTGTATCAAGTTTATACCTACCACACACCATTTATATCTACCATTTCACAGCATTTATTATTTTCTTTTTCATTTCTTTGGACTAACATTGCTTTCCTTTCTGACATACAATACAGTTCTCTAAAATATTCCTGCTACGTTCCCTTATTTCAGCTTCATCTCAAACTTTCATTACTTTTATTTTTAATTCATTTAGTCTCATGTAGATTCCTTGTTTAACCCTCTGTATCTACTTCTGAAGCATTTTTTAAAATGTCCATCAAAATTGCTGTATACTTTTTCTTCCTTTTATAATCTTGTTTACCTTAAGATCCCTTTTCATATTTCTCATTGACTACCCACATTATGTTGCTGTATAATGTAAATTCATTTCACTCTACAATAGGCAGATTTAACATGTTTTTTTTCTTATGCCCTCTCATTCTTTTTAGAAAATTAATCTGTCCTAATACTCTGTCATACAGGATACAAATTGCTTATTCCTGCCTTTGTTCTATTTTATTCTCCCCCCCCGGCCCCCATGTCTGATTTGCTTTTTCCCCAAAATCTACTTTTGGCACTGCCAGAATGTTCTGTCTTATATTCAGAATCTCTCATCACCCTTCCCTCATAAACGGTCAAATAAATAACGCTTTTAGAATGGTGTTCATTCCTTTGCCCCATGTTTCTATTGGCTTATGCTTGTACCTCATATTCAAAAAAACTGCTATTTGTTCTAAGGATGTGCTTACTGAACAGAATTGTTCCCATTGATTCTTGGGTCTTCAAGTGACTCAGGCACTCTTTTGTCTCATTTCCATCCATCTATTCATGTCACTTAATAGACAGGGATTGCAGTCATTCAGAAAGTCCCATAATTTCTCCCAAAGTCATTTTTAATTAATCCATTATCACCATTCCCTGCAGTGTAACATGGCAACTATCCTCAAGCTAGTTGGTGGTTCCTACTTTCATCTGCACCTTCAGCCTAAATAATACCAATTAATGTTTTAGCCCTTTCATTCATCATTAAGTCTATAGCTTCTCTTCCTTTCACATATTTATCAACCCCATTCCGTGATATCAGATCACACTCATTTATCTTTCCCTTTTCATTTCATAGACATACAGCATACCTAGTTTTCTTTCTTCTTTACTTCATCTTGTTCCATTTATTTCTCTAAATTATAAGTCAGTATGTCCAGTATTTCATAATTATTACCTGATGTACCCATTGATAGTGATCTTCAGTGACTATCATGGCCTTGGTCAGTTGAGACTTATACATAAATGTTTCTAGTGATGATGGAGAAGGTATAGATTGAATTGCTAGCATGTCACATGTGCAGCACTCTCTACTATCAATAAAGACAGTATTATTAATTACTGGCACATTTTGGCCAGTATGGCATATTGCAAGTGGTATACAACAAGCGCATTCAAAGTCCATTCTGTTATATTTACTCTGTTTTGTAGAAGCTGGGGTTTCAGACCTTGTGCCTACTTTGCAAGCCAGTGGATTTGCCCATATAATATAAACTCGGCCTGCAATGAACCAAAGCACAGGAGAAATTTCCTGACAGTTAGAACAATTGATCAGTGGAAAAACCTGCCTCCAGAAGCTGTGAATGTTCCAACACTGGAAGTTTTTAAGAAAAGATTGGACAGCCATTTGTCTGAAATGGTATAGGGTTTCCTGCCTGAGCAGGAGGTTGGACCTGCAAGGTCCCTTCCAACTATTATTATTATTATTATTATTATTATTATTATTATTATTATTATTATTATTATTATTATTATTATTATTATTATTTATCTTATATGTTCAAAAGTCTGAGTGCAGATAGGATATGGAGATACTTTGCTGGCCTTATTTACATTTTTTCCTTACCGATTTTCTTATACTGTACTGAAGAGAGATTGGAGCCACATACAGTTAAGCTTGATTACTGTCTTACACATAATGAAGAACCTTGAATATATTTATTATTTTTTTATTATTATTATTATTTATTAAATTTCTATACCGCCCCTCTCCCGAAGGACTCGGGGCGGTTTACAGCCTTAAAATTTAAAAAACATATAAATGTACAAAATTAAAATATTTAAAAATAAATTAAACAAATTAGGCCATAAAATCTATAAAACCCAATATATACAAATCCTAAAATCCTAAAAATTACAAAAATTTATATGGACATCTGGATTGGAAATGATGTTATGCTGCCTGGACAGACTTGCAGATTCAAATATATTAATGCCAGAACATTGTCGGATAGATAAATATAGATAAAACTTAGAAGTGAAAGCATTGTACATTATTCTTCTTACATGTTCATTATTTTTGTTGGCAAAGCATTACTGGAACCAAGCAAATAGTAAAATAGAATCAGCAGCTTTTCTATCTGTGTGAATCTCTAGCCTCTGGCATGAAATTTTTGTCCTCCTGGGATTCAGCAAAAGGAACAGTGTTTGTGCAGCTAGTGTAAATAGGACCAAGCTAGGCTTTATAAAACTATTGTGTATTTCCCTATTTTAAATCCAAAATGAGTTGGCAAATTGTGAAATTACATACATGCTATGTTAAAACAGTTGTTTTCTTTTACAGAGACTCATGAGCTGTGATCATATTTTCAATTGCAGAATACTATAAAGCACAATTGTTCTGCAGGTTCCAATCTGGGTCAGTCAGCTACAGTGAGTTTTCAGCTACACACAACCAGGCACCATATAAATACCACACAAAGAATAGCTCAAAGCACACACTCTGCTAGAGAGAAGTTCCCTGAGGATGGACTCCAGCACAAAGTTTGGAAGGCTAAACCTCTGGTCCTAGTGATCGACCCAAATTGCAACATTATCCTGGGGCATGCATATTTGCCTTCCTTCACAATTGTTCTGTACAATATCTACTTTGGTCCTTATTTCTATTTGCCGTGCAAGCTATGTCCCTAATTTAAATATATTATTTTTAAAAATGGCAGTATCAAGTAACACTTACTGAGATACTTCATTGGTAAAGTCTTTCCCTGGAATTGCAGAATTCCACTCTCTATCATTAAGGACTAATTATTTATTTTAATGCTATCAGTGGGATACTTCTAAGAATATTAAGTTTGAATTTAAGCTGGAAATATTTTAAAGAATAATAATTCAATCAACTGAAATATGTATAAGGCATTTTCTTAACTGGAGGCTATACAAAATATGTATTTTTCCAACATTCTCTGAAAATAAAAATACGTTTGACACGAAGATATAAGGAATTTTATTTTCTAAATAAGCCTAAGATGATTTAGTTGATTTTGGTTGTATGTCTCAAAATGTTATAAATAAAAACAGATTATTTTTAAACCTTTTTGCATTTACATTTAGCTTTTTAAAAGACAGATCTGGGCATTCTGGCAAATATTCCACAGATCTACAGACTTTTCTATCTGTTGATATTTAATAGCCTAGTGCCAGAGTTTCATTATTTTGCCAAATTAAACATAGTTGATTGAGCAAGTCTAGCTACAGAAATATACTTCTGAAAAATGTAGTCTCTTTATATTGACAAAGTGATAATTTTCAGTGGTCCCTAATTATTTGGCACAAAGTTAGGATAATTCTGAGACTAATTATCTTAATTGTGGCTAGACTTCTGGAAAACCACATACATTAGGATTTGTAGACGGATATGATTTTTTTTAAAATCCCAATTTTGTAATTCTAGACCTTCCCCTTTCCACTATTTGAAAATCCAAAATAATCTTTTGAAGTACTCAGACTGGTTTAGTTTTTCCTGGTTTAGTTTTTCCCAGACTGGTTTGTCTTTTAAGAAATGGATTGCCCATTTGCTTATATATACATGAAGAATTTAAATGATCATAAACTCACATGAGAGAAGATTGTCTAGAATGTTTCCAGCACACTCTTATGTTCAGAAATAAGACTTATTCTATATAAATTTTCAGTATATCAGTGTATTGTATTGTCTGAATGATTGACAAAGGGAAACAGTTTACTGTCTAATTGGCTTTCATGTCCTGGGGGAATCTCATCTACATATTTACTTAGCGGTCTAGCTGTTTCCATTTCAATCTCTTGAATTAATGAACTTGTTCGCTGACAGGAATTATGCCAAGCATAAACTGATTACATATACTCAGCAGGCAGTTACTCATATTGTTAATGCTCTGAGCAATAGATTGGAAAAGTGCCTTCTATTCTTTTTATTTTCTATCTTCATACTAGTTATTGTCAATAACTTTAGGAGTATTTTGGCCCCAGAATAAACTGGACCTTTTCCAATCAGCCATTGTTCAGCAGGACTAAAACCCAGAACACCTTGATGGTTCCACGTTTCAGTTAATATAAAATACAGAGGAGGCAAGTAACCATGGATGGTGTACATTACTCATTCTGCTCCCTAAACAGTTTCCAATAATACATATCCAGCTGGTCAAAGTAATCCTTGAACTTTCTATTGCATTATTTTCCCTTCCTCCCTCCTGCTACTACTAATGTTATATGAACTGTATCCCACCAGACCATTTAAGTGTTTTCACTATCAATGTCACAACTCTAGAACAACACATACCAGTGGTGCACCTGCCCTACACTCTTCTCAGCATCTTCCTTTCAATACTTCTGCTCAGTTCTCACCACTGATACTTTTGAGTTTTTCTTGCTTTAATTCACTCAAAAGAACCTTATTTTTAGAATAACTGTATTTCTGTCTCTGTTTGAAACAAAGCATCTTTGCACTGTTACATTCATTGATCATAACATCTGAAAGATATTTAGAAAACCCTGCCATGAAACAGTTGTTCTATATTCAACACTTCCATAGAAATAATTGTATTCTTGTTTTTAGGAGACGAGGAGAGATATACTTTCAGGCTTGCAAATTTCTGCTAATGTAGAATTACAATAAAACAGAATTAGATCATCTAGATCAGCGGTTCTCAACCTTTTCCGGGGCTCGACCCCGGCCCGCATCGCGCATACGTGACGCGACGGGCGCATTGCGCATGCGCGGCACGACAGCCCGCATCACGCATGCGCGGCGCAACAGCCCGCATCGCAAAGGGGAAAAATGGCGGACCAAAAAAATGGCCGACCCCCCAAAAAATGGTGGGCCCGCATCGCGCATGCACGGCGCAACGGCCCGCATCGCAAAGGGGAAAAAATGGCGGACCCCCCCCAAAAATGGCCGACCCAAAAAAAAATGGCGGACTGCGGTGTTTGGCGACCCCTGTGAAATGGTCGTTCGACCCCAAATGGGGTCGCGACCCACAGGTTGAGAACCGCTGATCTAGATCATCCTAAGCACCAGGGCTTTTTTCCTCATAGAATGCCTTGTAGGGTAGGCAAGGCAGGTTGTATGAGTTGTGAGTTCCGGCATCTTTTTTTTTTTTTTTTTTAGAAAAAAAGCACTGCTAAGCACTATTATTTGCACATAACACATATTTAGAAAGCTGCAAGTAGGCATTACATTAATTTATTTAAACATTTATATGGACACCCAGAGTTTGTTGTAAGATACGTGGCTACATAAATAAATAAAACACTTAACATAGCTGGTCATTTTTATTTATTTTAAATATATATATAAGGTGTACATCTTATACAAATCAATCTTGCTCCCAATCAAGAATTAAAATAATATCAGTAATTTATAAAACAATACAAAACCATATTAGAACTATAAGCATTAAAAATAAAGTTAAACCTCTGGCATTCAGCCTCCTAATCCTATCTCAGCACTTTGGAGAAAAGCTAGGTGATTTATTTTTTGGTCAGTGCAGAAGTCCAAAAAATTGTAGTGCAAACTAGCCCTTTATTGAAATTCATTATTTCTTATCATCTCTCAATTCCTAAAATATAGCATCCCGGTATATTTATGTTAAAAACAAGATTATAAACAAACCATAGATTATTTTTACAAAACTATAAAAAAAGTAATAGTAAAAGAAATAATGACAGCTCAGTGCAAAAAATAAGGTTGTGCCCCATCTTCTATTTTTTGGCATAGTGATCAATCAGTATTATATTTCAGTATGCTCAACATTCTGCAGAGATAATGAAATAGTAATCAATCCATGTCAAATTCCAATAGCAAGTGGAAATAGGAAGAAAAAAATATACACATTAATTATAATGCAGGAATAAGCAACAATATTGACCAAAAACCATACCATGATAATTACTTAAAATACAAACAGGCCTAACATCTAAAATGGACAAAGAGGAGCTGGTGAGTTACGGTACATTTGCAGAGGCTTACTTGCCTAACTGATTAAAGGTTGAGTTTTTCTTATGGATAAATACAATGTATGCTTGTTGGTTTGCTGTCAAAAGAGTCGGGAGCCTATAGCTCTTTAGCTAATGGGTAAACTAATTTCCTCAGCCAACCATTTAGTCCCACCAAGCACTCTTTAAAAAGAGGATAACAAGCAAGCAAATAGTATAGCAATCCAGATAAGGGATGTTTTGTGAGAAAAATACTGTAAGCAGGAGAGATAAGCAAGGACAGGAGCACACAGTCACCTATCAGCTTATTATAATTTCCACTTTAGTTTGTGCCCAGCCAGTTTCCAATCATTCCTCTCTCTAGAACAGAGCAGTCACATACCACTTAGTTCATTTTTAAACTAGGAAAAATCTAGCTTGATGTTATTTATATTGAAATACAAAAAAATACAATTAACTAGCAAAGTTGTCTTTGTTTCAAAAACCCACTTATTTCTTAGACCTTTTTTGCCTCTTGGTAGTTCTTTCATAATTCATATTTTGTTTGTGTGCAAGAATTCAATTACTTCCCATGCAGCTTCTCTCCATTTTTGTGCTTCCTGCTGACAGTCCCTATATTTTCTTCAGGCACATCCATTATTCTAGCTGTGCAGACATTCTTTCAAGTAGAATTCTGGTGCCTCAGATTCATTTTCAGTAATCCCTTCTGTCTACAAGGTGCTACTGGTCAAAATAGGTTATTTGCACTGGTGTATAAATATTGTAGCTCAACTGGAGTTATTCTTCATTGATATGAGCAGTACCAGATGTGTTTACTTTTCCAGATTTTAAGTTCAAAACACTGTAGACCTTCATTCCTAACAGGTAGCTTGATGTTATTCTTTTTTTCCTTGGGAATATATGCATATTATCTGGAAAAAAAATAAGTTCCAATGGCTGGCTGGCTTGCTTGAATTCAATCTTAGGAATTTTTCTCCCCTTCCTACCTGCCCTTATTTTTTTTAATGAGGTGTGGTGTGAATGCTTTCAAGGCAATGTTGACTTCTGATGACTGCCTGAACTGGTCCCTGCAGGTTTTTTGGCAATATTTCAGACATAATTTAACCTTGCCTTCTTCCTAGAGTTTGAGAGTGCAAGCTGCTGCCCATCTCAAGAGATTACCCCTGCCCTAAATGCACAGATTGGAAATCCTTTTCAGACTACAGAAATGAAGCTTGGATCTGCACAATCCCTGCCTTATTTCTCCAATGCATGGGTTCTTGGCAGGGGAAAAGAACACCTGCCCTAGGCTGGAGAAATGAACTGGGGATCTTGAAGATCTGAGCTTTGTTTCCACAACCTGATGAAGGATTTACGACAACCCTCCCCTTGTGCATGGAGGAAAAGAATCCTTCGGCAGGGACAGCATGTTGCAGCCTTTCCTGTCATCTTCCCCTTTGACTTTCTGGGGAAGCCAGCATAGAAGATTGCAAATGGCGATCACAAGATTATAAGACACTTGACACCCAGATCATGATCACATGACCTCAGGAGAGTTGGGATGGCATGACATTTTACTATGGCCAGAACTGGTTTATGAACCATAAAGCAAATGAATCATAAATCATCCTTTCTGAGCTGTTGTAACTTTCAGTAGTTACTAAGTGACAAGTTGTAAGTTGAGAATTAATAGTAGTCCCACTTACGGATCACAATTGGGACTGGCAACTCCATCATTAACTAGCATTGTCATTAAGTGCAATGTCACATGTCCATGCTGATCTATAATAGCAGTTCTAGCTGCAGTCTTTAGCAGATCACCCAGGGTTGTTAAATGCAGTGTCATGTGACTATAACTTTTGACTTCCTGTTAGCTTTCCTATTAACTTTGCTTATCAGAAACTGGCTGAGAAGGTGGTAAATATTGATCATGTGACCATGGGATGCTGTGACTGTTATAATTGTCAGTTGCCAACCATCTGAATCATCATGTGACTGCAGGGATGCTGCGACAGCCAAAACTTCAAGGACCAATCCTATGTCTTGTTTGTTAGTACTGTTTGTAACTTTGAATGGTCTTTGAAGAAGTAGTTGGTACACAAGGCCTCTTACATAAGTACATCTTCATTTCATCTTCAAAATAATTCTACTTAGCAAATAGAAATTTAAATTTGGTTATACATGAGAATTCTGTAACCATAAAGTATGCATATTTTTTATGATGGATGAGCGGCACTACCAGTATTACTTCATAACTTTGACAAATGTGTTTTAATTAAATATCATGTGTTTAATTAAATATCACGTGTTTAGTTTCAGCTTCCAAAAAAGTCTCCATGGCTAAAAAGACTGAAAAAGAAACTAAATGTGCATGTAGAAGTGTATCTAAAATGAGAAATGTTGACTTAAAGCACTTCTAGAATACTTAAAACAGACCATTTCTGGCTCAGTTTGGAACTCAGTTCCAGTTTGGAACTGGCTCAGTTTGGAACTCAGAGGAGTTATTGAATTTAAATGTTTTGCACAATGTTATAAATTTAATTTCTTTGACTTGTACCAAGTCATTTTGAATGATATTTATTACACAGCTATGCTTCACTCTTATCCATGCTATCAAGGCAATCAGGATTGCATTTATCCATCAAGAATTTTAGTAGGATGCCAGGACATTCATTTTTAAAACAAATCAATATTTCTGTAATATCTGGGAGACTCAGGCTTCCTGTCTGTCCTATACAACCAGAAACTGGACAAAACCAAAAGCTTCTTCAGTTATGAGTGACAGTGCAGCTATTATTAAACCTTAAGCCACCTATCTTTTAAATAAATTTGAGTTTAAATGGTCAAATAACATTGGTTGCCTTAAATTTCATGCTTAAGTGAATGAAAGGCAGCTAAACTATTTGCATCCAGAAAGCCTTTGGCCATCTTTGATTAGTAAGTTTAAGTAATAATGTAAAATGTTTTCTGTTTTTAAAATCAACTATCTTTATGTCACATTTAATTATCTCCTTGGTTACATATTTGTGAGAGCATGGAAGCTATTTATACTGAATCACACGATTGGTTCATCTGGCTCAGACTGACGTCATTTGGTTAAAGAAAAATACTTTATTCGTGGATGTTGAGAAATAGAGTAGCACGTTAAATATAGGGGCCCAGCTGTTAATGTCTGTTCATTCTGTTTATGTTGAGGTAGAAAAAACAAGATCCATTCTTCTTCACCCTATAGATTATATATTTTAATATACAGGTTAAATTTTGAATTTTAAATAATAGCAGTATAATCTGATTGACATTATAAAGTTATATATCAGTAGCATTGTGCAGTACAATACTCCCGTTTGACCTTTTCTATCATACTCATAGATTGCTCTGTTTATGTATAGAAAAAAAAACACACATTTATGTCCTTGTACTATGTTGTTTGTGCTTTCTCAGTTGTTTTGTATCTAGTTTTAAGAATGGCCATATGGTGATTCTGGGTAGTTGGTAAGAAGTCCATATATTATTGCTTGAAATAATATATGGACAATTACTGATTGAATGGTGTGCTCCCCTAGAGTTCCTATATTTAAACAAAAGGTATATTAGCAAATGCAAGACATTTTAATTGGGATTCCTACACTGAGCAAGGGACTAAATTTGGTAAGTGAAAACCCTTTTCTTTTCCTTCTGTGATTCTTATCTGTGCAGAATCTAAAGAAGATAACTAACTTTTTTTTTGGCATAAATCCTTCAGGTTCGCTTTTGTCTCTTGTAGTTTCTTTTTTTTTTTAAATGAAAAAATTCTTTTATTAAAACAATCAGCATTGAACATAAAATCATGGTATGCATCAATCATCATAGCACCTGATATACATCACTAAGTATTAATCTTTATAAACGTCTGGTTTGGTAAACATTTTTCACTCCGCACATCAAGCCTCAACTAAACGCCTGTTACAATTTATTTGCTTGGTGTTTCTCTTTTCTATAGTCTATCCACAGTTCCTAGTCTATCACATATTATTCATCTCAGTATTAGTACAATCTTTTATGATCCCTAACCAAAAATCCTGAGGTAGAAATTCAGTATCCTGAGGTAGAAATTCAGTGCGCTTTCCCAATATTAAAGCAATCAACATTAAATCTGGGTTCATATTAATAAGCTGTCCTCATAAGACCCGAAAATACATCTCTTGTATATGGTCTATCTACATTCATACAATCAGCATTGAACATAAAATCATAGTATGCATCAATCATCATAGCACCTGATATACATCACTAAGTATTAATCTTTATAAACGTCTGGTTTGGTAAACATTTTTCACTCCTCACATCAAGCCTCAACTAGACGCCTGTTACAATTTATTTGCTTGGTGTTTCTCTTTTCTATAGTCTATCCACAGTTCCTAGTCTATCACATATTATTCATCTCAGTATTAGTACAATCTTTTATGGTCCCCAACCAAAAATCCTGAGGTAAAAGTTTAATAACCTGAGGTAAATCTTGTATATGGTTTATCTACTATATCTAGTCTATCACATATTGTTCATTCACGCTTCTGAATTAACTTCGTCTCAGTAATAGTGCAATCTTAAAGTTAAAAGAGTTCCCTGAAGCAATGTACTAAAATCTATCGCAAACCTTTTAGGACTTCAGTGTACTTAAGAGTATCTTCCTAGTACTCTTGATAGAATAAGGGGGAAGATGGGGAAAGAGGAGAAAAGTAATGTTAGCTTATCTCCTGTTCCTTGCAATGTGTTTATATAGCGTGATACGTTGTGCCTTATGCTACACTTATAAAAAGTTTACAAGACTATAAATTGTGTTCATTTTTTGTTTTTTTTCTTGTAGCAGTTCTTACTTATGTAATGCTCGTCTGAGAGTGGCCTTATTTTGCTTTTCAGTTTATGACATAATGGCAATGTGTATCATTATACAGTAGATATATTCTTAGCACAGGTAGTCCTTGAGTTACAACCATTTATTTAGTGATTGTTTGAAGTTAAAATGGCACCGGAAAAAGTCACTTATAACTTGTTCTCACACTTAAAACTGTTGCACCATCCCCATGGTTGGACCCTTGGCAACTGGCATGTATTTATGATGTTTGCACTGCACCCACTGCATGGGTCATGTGATCACCAGTTGCAACCTGCTCGCACAGCTACTGACAAGCAAAGTCAGTGGCGAAAGTCAGATTCACTTAACCACCACACAATTCACTTAGCTGCAGTGATTTACTTAAGAGGTTGTAAAATGGGGCATGACTGGTGTAAAAATTGCCTTGCCTAGCAACAGAAATATTGGACTCATTTGTGGTCATAAGTCAAGGACTATCTGTATATACCAGGGATAGGCAACCTTGGCTCTTTTATGACTCGTGGACTTCAACTCCCAGAATTCCTGAGCCAGCATGGCTAGCTGGCAACCCCTGGTATATACTATATGTTATACATACATACATTTCTCTCTCTCTGTATGTGTATGTGTGTTATTATTGTATTGGGTAAATTGCTTTATAGCCATGTCAGAGGGTAGAGAAATACTTTGTAAAAATAAGTTCACGCTGAAATGGGTTTTAGTATCCTTTGTAATAAAAATAAGGAGCATATTCAGCATTTTTCATCTAGTTTTTAAAAACAATGCACTGCCATTGAATGTGGAATTTAAAAAACATTGTATATACCGGTAGTTAAGTCATAAATTATTGTCTTAGCTATTTTTCTAGAAGTAATAATATAAGCACATTTGTTTCTATCCATCCTACTCAATCTCCCTAACTGTTGGCTGTTTGCTGGCAGAGCCCAGAAGAAAAAATTAGATTAGCCCATCCCTGTTGGCCTTTTGTAAAGCCTTGAAAATATGGCTTTGTGCCCAAGCTTGGGACTCTATGCATTAGTCCGAGCTCACCTCCTGGTTGGTGATGATAGATTAAACTACGCTCAGGTGCTTTGTGTTTCTATTTTTATTTCTTTTTAAAATATGATTTGTTTTGTTTTTTGTTTTTTTAATTAATTTATTTACTTATTTATTTATTATATTTATATAGCTGACCTTCTCTCAGATTCCTTAACACCAGGTAGTGTACAATAAAAGAACAATCATAAAAAACCTAACAATTAAAAATACTGCAATTAGATCACCAATCATTGTAAACTGCCTAGAATCACATAAAAGTGAGATGGGATATATAAAATATGAATGAATGAATAAATGAACGAATGAACGAATTTAATATATTGGTTCTTAATCTGAACTCTTACTGAATATTGTGATTTCAGAAATCAGTTTCCGAGTTACAAATTTTTGCACTGATGTATATCATGTATACCTCATATGATCACAAAAATGAATTGAATAGGATCTTTGTGTAATGCCTAATGCAATATAGGAGTGAAATTTTGGCATTAAAAGAGTAGCTATATATCTGTCTCAAGAAAGAAGCAGGCCTAAATGGTTGGTTTGTAACTCAGATGTTATTTTGTTAAATAACTAAGATGTTACATGATATATCCAGTGCTTTTTGTCTAAAAAAAAAAAAAGTTGCTGGAGCTCACACACATCATACAACCCACTTTGCCTACCCTACAAGGTTCCATCCAAAAAAGGTGTTGGAACTCCGTTCTGGGCGTTCTATGAGGAAAAAAACCCTGGATATATCTATCTTTAAGTCAGGAACTTATCCAAGAGGTTTACATGTTGAAACATAACTATCAGAATGTGGTCACAAATTTTTCATATTTCTGATAAAGCCTGGGCATTAGTGAGTATGTTTAACTACATGTTTTATGTCCTTCAGTAATAGCAGTGAAGAATTGAATTATTTGCTTATTTCATTTTAAATTATTTAGCACATCAAAATTACTTTGTGGAAGAGCAAATTTGGTATACAGAAGTTTTGTGTTCTTGATCCCGAAACTTTAGTAAAAGGTATTTCACCAGCATTCTGTTTGTAGAATATTGTATATCTCACACTCATATAAATTAGGTACTACAGTAGTCAAATGTTATTAAGTCTTTGGTCCTTTAATTTATTCTGCAGCCATTGAGGTGAACTAATTGCTGGAGCTATAAAATAGATTGGGTTGTTGAAAAATCTAAAGCTTCCATAAGTGCAAAAAAACTGGGGGAGGGAGGTTGAACCCTTCTGAACATCCCCTTCTTCTGCATTTCCTCCATATATCTACTGCAGGGGTTCTCAACCTTGGCAACTTTAAGACTTGTGGACTTCAACTCCCAGAATTCCTCAGCCACTTTTGGTGGCTGAGGAATTCTGGGAGTTGAAGTCCACAAGTCTTAAAGTTGCCAAGGTTGAGAACCCCTGATCTACTGTATTGGAGTGGGCTCTTAAAATCTTGGGAAGGAGGCATCATTGGCAGCTAGAGGTAAGAGGGAGATTGAAAAAAATTGCGCTCATGTCTGTTCAACTGACATAAGCTTTCCAGAGGAAAATTAGATTTTGCCCTTAGACAAAGTTCAGATAAGGCCAAGTGGATAAGGTTTGCCTCATAATTACATTTATACGGATTTTAATATACAGAGTGTAGAATGATCTTAATAGAATGTTTGTTTAGGTCTTCTGATATGAAAAACATATTAGTAAAGTTTCTCATTATGTCCTTAGGGTTCTGCAATATACAGTATTTCCAACTCTATTGTGTTTTAGCTTATATGTGGGCTAAAAAAATATTCTATTGTAAAATAATCCTTACAAAAGGATTAAGCAAAAAAAAATCCTTAATGTATTATATTTACTGAAGATTTTTTTAGAAACTGTTTCAATGCTGAATTACATTAATTAAATTAATCCATTGTAATAGCACTTATTTTCAGCTGTTTGGCAAGCATATTTAATTTTTCATGGATGATCATAGACACTGTAATTTAAGCCTCTGGAAATTTGTTGTTATTGATCTCTTCAGAATTTTCTGAAAACAGAAAAAGACATAATTTAGCATAATGGCATCCACAGGCCACTAGGGAATGAGTAAAAACATTTTAAAAATTGAAAGGCATTTAATAATTGCTTTTTGTCAAAGACAAATGCATTGTATTAGAGTTTTGTAAGGATTATTCTAGTTATCACTGGATTGTCTTTGTCTGTCTTATATTTTTAATATTTCCATAGTTTCAAAGACTGTAAATTGGTTTTAAGGACATAATTAGATAGCTGTATTCTATGTTTGTCATGCAACTGCTGTTCTTGCTATTATTATTTTACTATAACACATTACAAATAATTACGTGGAAAATAACCCTAAATTTAACTATTATTAATGATCCTTATGGTCCTGGCAATTCTTTCTAATAACAAAGGCTTGGAGCTGTCAAATGATTGCAAAATATCCTAATCTATTTAGATAGCTTTTTAATCCAAGTCATCAATCATACTTATTAGCTTTTACAACTGCAAGCTGCTGTCATTTAAATGTTGCTTGCATTGGGACATTGTGCTGGCAGTGTTCTGCAGGTGTATCTTTCACTCAAACACTATTCCCCAGTAGCAGACTAATAACTAAGTTTGGAGAGAGTGCCATCTTCAGTTTCAAATGTCTATTGAAGAATAATACTGAGCATGTTTTGTGTATTGGGGTTTTTTGTCTTCTGAATATAAATTTATTCCGTCTGCTTTATGCATGACAGGATGGGAAGTATATACATTTATATTGACTAATATTATTGTTGAATTGTTACTTTATAAACATTTTATGTATATTACTTTCAATAATCTAAAGAATTTTAATGTTTAAATAATATTTTCAATATGGGTTTTTATACCCCAACACAGTAATAGTTATTGTTTTTATTAATTTCTTTATAAATATTCATCAGTCTGCTGAATTTATATTAGTGTTTTTTAAAAGGATAAATGAAAAATGATACAACAGTGATATCGATGAAATACCCTTTGTATACAATTTATTTTGCTCATCTGTAAATTAAAATGTTAATTTGCTATTTCAATTCGATTGGTATTCCACTTTTTAGTAGATTGCTGTAGTAGAGAGTCTTTTCTTTTTTCCTGATATATTCTATTCAATAAGATAATGCAATAGGAGTAGGATATTGTTGTTATTACTACTATTCCACTTTAAAAAAAAACCTCACAATCTTTAAAAAAAACCATTAATGCTACTTATCCTTTGTCTATAATGAAATATAATACTAGTTTGTGTAGATCTTCTACTTGCCTTTAAATTTAAAAGACTTTGTAAAATACAAACCATATGTGTCATAGTGACAGCAGGCAAGTAGGAACTGTGGAACTGGGTTCATTAAAAGAGCCTTGATATACATGCATCACATCAGATACGTGAAAGACAAAAGCTGTTGATGTGAGCGACCTCTGAATGCAAGTCATATAAACAGACGTGTGTAGAATGCTTGTGGTTTGAGACAAACTTGCTTCTAACTCAGGATTGGCTTTGGTTAATTTAGAATTTATTTTGTTGGCTTAAGGAGAAAGGAAATATTTTTAGCTCTACCTGAAATGGGACAATAATGCTCTCCGCAGATTTAGCTGATCCACTACAATTCTGTGCTTGGTAGTAGAATATAGTAGTATTAAATCTAATATAATGTATGTGTGTTTTGCTAAAAATGAAATTGTTGTGCTTGGGAATTCTCTTAGTCTAATTGTCTTTTAAGAGGAAAATGAGGTAAGCTTGAGATTTATTTCCATACAAAAAATATATATGTCTTAAAGGATAATTATGGTTAAATTGTTGATATGTTAAAAGAACTAGTGTTCTCATAAATTGGATCTTTTTAATTAAAATATAAATTTCTTTCATATTATACGGTGTGTACATTCTTTCGCTTATAGAAGTTCACAACTGATTATACCTAGCATTGTTTTATAAAGCTGTATAAAATCTGAATGTGTTTTATAGACAAAAATATAAATGCACATTGATAACTCAGATAATTTATGAGTAATTGACTGATTCAATTATATACTGCTCAAAAAAATAAAGGGAACACAAACATATAGGATCCTATACGTTTGCGTTCCCTTTATTTTTTTGAGCAGTATATTTTGCGGGGAAAGTAATGTTAAGTAATCTGTAACTTTAGAAATTGGTTTTCTAAATAACGGCATAATTAAATTCACATTTACTGAGAAATCCTGTTGTTCAATGAATATTCAGAATGTGTGTGTAAAGATTATATATGTATGTGTATTATCCTTCTCTTGAATTGTGATAGCAAATAAACTGTTGCTATTTAAACCAAAAAATGACAGATGCCTTTCTTTTTTAGTACTTTAAAAGGGTAACATAAAACATTGAAATATTTTTTTCCTTTTAGAAATAGCTTTTTGATAAGTACTGTAGAGATTTCACTAATGTATCTGTCTTTAACACAGTGTTACTTACAGTTGCTTTAGCACAGTTTCTTAGGCTGTTTTTAAAAGAAAGTGCACTTAAGTATAAAGTTAAAATTCTATAATATATTCAGGTTCTATAATAGCAGTAGATGCTAACAGATAGTGCCATGGAAAGGTTTGTTTCCTTGAAGATAATATATATATTTAAGATAATTTAGAGATTTTAAAAATAATTAACATTGTTATAGATACAGTATAATAATAATTTTATTATTAAACTTTTAGAGAAAGAAAATAGTTTGTGAAAATAGCTGCTAAGGAAAAGTATTTTGTAGAACAGGATGATAAATTTTATATGATCTAGTGCACTGATGGCGAACCTTTTAGACACCGAGTGCCCCTGCCCCCACCCCACTCTACCTCCCCCCTCCTGGCCGCAGGGCCATCTACCACCTCCATGGCCCACCGCAGCAGATTGCCCAGGTGGCCCTGCAGCACCATAGCGGCCACACCCTCCACCCGCAATCCACAGCATCATCTGTGCATGATGGGGCACGAGGGCAGAGTCTTGTCCCTGCTGCCCAGCTGCCATGTCCTTGGCTGTGCTGCTCTGCACAGGCTGTGCCTGGGGCCGACTCTCTTCCAGGGGGGCTGCTGCTGAGGAGGTGGCCGCAGGGGGAGGTGGGGCTGGGGCAATGATGTGCATACCCGTGCATGCCATAGATTCGCCACCACTGATCTAGTGAATATCATGCAAGATTTTTTAATTAGGAGGCACACTAGGTGGATCAGTTACAAATTTTAAACTAAAAGTTTACAAAATAAAATTTTATATATTTCATTCTGATAAAACCTTTACATTTGTATTGTTTTTTAAGGTATTTCTTTACTTAGAATTACATTAAGTGGCTCCTCAAAAATAGCTTTTTGTAGAATTATTTTCCCAGCCTAAATCACAAAAGAATATATGCTGAGAAAAAACAGGGTCCATGCTTAGATAGTTTAAAAGAATTATTTAAAAAACTGCATTAAAATGTTTAAAAATATTAAATCATTTACCGTGCACTTACGGTAGTAAGTATATATAGAATGACAAATAAGAGTGTACAATGCAAAATAAAAAACAAAAGATGAGCAATTAATGTTTGAGTTATAACATAGAATTCATTAGCACTTATTGGCAGCTGTTCAATTTTTTTTAAGTAGGTGAATAGCAGAATCTTTTTGAAATATCCTGAAATCAAACACTTTCAAGACATTAGTAATTTTCAATTTTCTTTAAGTAGGTGAATAGCAGAATCTTTTTGAAATATGTCACTGAACCATAGTGCTTATTGTTTATTTGAAAATGATGTTTAGGGAAATTTATTATGAATACTAAATATCATTACATAAAATTGTTATATACATAGGAAATAATCATGACCTACACATAATTAAATGTAATTAAGTAAATCCAGTTTACTGAACATTTCTGTGTTCTTCAGGTTTTTAGAACATGATCTTAACACCAGAGAGTCAGAGGATTGAGCATTAATTATTTTTAGTTATTTGTAGCTAAACTTTGTTTTGTTTTTATAATCCAATAAAGTTTAAATAGAAAAACATATAGCTGTATTGTGCATTTTCACTATTTAATCTTTGTTATTGATTTGGATTGTATGCTGATTAGAGTTGTTTGAAATTGCAGTAGTTTCCTAGGACTGAGTAATAAAAAATTGTATCAGTTTGAGCATCTTCCTTCTCATAGCATAGGGTGATGCTTATGCAAATAGGGCCTTATTTTTATGTTCTAGGATTGCTACAAAATAATACATATTATATTGTAAATCAAGCAGTATAAGTAGAGCATGTAAGTCTTATCTGATTTACTTCCATAATTTTTAATACAGGTAATGCTTAAGTGGGAACAGCAACTCTGCTGCTAAGCAGAGTGGGAAATCATATGACCATGACTGTGCTTTTAGACTAGAAAGAGACAAGACTATGATACTCAATTTCACATCTTTGGATTTTGTTTGCCTCCTAGCCACTCCCTGCTGTTTAGAACGCTCAAGTCCCTGCTTATTGTTGTACACATAAAAAGTAATGCAATCATATTGGAAGCCCAGGGCTGGGAACTACAGTTGTGCTATGCAAACAGCTTACTCTCTTGAAATCCCTTCCTCTCCAATCTCTCCACTCTACAGTGGGAAGGGAAAGAGAGAAACAAGTGATTTCTGCAGGCAATTTCTTTGATTAATCGTTCCATCCCACCACCTCTGAGAAAGGACAGATTCGAGAGATTGTGAAAGGATAATACATTACACATTTGTTGTAATCAACCCCAATTTAGAGAACTTCCTAGCAATGAGAATGAAGCATATTAATATTCATTTATTATAATTATTTTCATGTTTTTCTGGGTAGATATGTACTGGCCAGTGACCATAAATAAATGGACTAAATTATGCTATGCTGAATCCTGCCTTTCTATTCTAGCAAATAGTGGACTGAACCATCTAAGAAAGAAGCCAGTTGGGAAGAATGAAATTTGGAGTAAATACTGCTGTTTTTCTAGAGAGATGAGAAAAAAATGGGAGAAAGTTAGGGCAACTGGCCGGGTGGGTTAAAAGAGGGATTTAAAATGTTTGTTGTTTTGTGGTAAAATCATAAGGTTTTTCTAACAATGAGCGTTTTTAAATACTGTAGGACATTAATACTTGAGAATATATTGAACTCTTCTTGCTTTGGTTTAACATTACTAATGTCTTGAAAGTGTTTGATTTCAGGATATGTTTATTAGTACAACATAGATATTCCATAGTATATTCTTAAATTCCATTTATACATGAAGGTCTTTTAAGTCTGGTCTGGAGAGAAGTAAAAATCTGTATAGAAGCAAAGATTTGAAGTGTCCTCAAAGTATTAGAAAGTCATCAAAGTCTTCCTCTAACTGACTGTGTAGATGCATACAAAAATCCTTTTCACAAGTGTCCCCAGAAATCTCTACAAGCACATATGGACAGCTAACCCTGGAAGAACTTTCTATGGGATGTGGCTACTTTAACTCTTCACAGAGGGTACTTTCCTTGTGCCAACACATTCTACAAATACTTGTTTAAAATTGTTAGCACAGTCCTGTTGTGTCTGCTATCTGAAGTGCTTTCATTTCCTTATGGACCATTTACCTATTTTTCCTCTCTTAAATACTTTTCTTTTTTACTCTACTGAGCACCCTGATTTATTCTCAAAGTATTAGGTAAAGGTCTAGTTGCTTCCAACTCTAGGGGGGTGGTGCTCATCTCCTATTCTTATTGAAGGAGCCATCATTGTCTGAAGACATTTCCATGGTCATGTGGCCAGCATGTCAATACTCCAAAGGCGTACAGAATGCTGTTACCGTCCCACTGAATTGGTATCTGTTTATCAACTTGGATCTGCATGCTTTCAAACTGCTAGGTGGGCAGGAGCTGGGGCAAGTAATGGGAGCTCATCCTGTTGCATGGTGCTCCGGTCTCGAACCCAGGCTCTCCGCTTTCCAGCTGATAGGCTCAGTGTCTTTAACTACTGAGCCACCACTGACCCATCACACCCCCCATCTCTAAATATTAAGCAGTTCCATATATTTGTTAATCATTTATTAAACACTGGTAATGAATTTCTTTTGAATTTTTGATAACAATTGCAAAAGAAGAGAAGGGGCGAAAGCTATGGCTTGCTATTTATTGCTCTTGAGTAAAATATAGCACTTGTATTTCAGTTGTATTTTGAACATTGTCAATAAATATTTCTTACTAATGAAACTGAAGTGGAAGTTTGTATCTGATCCTTGAAAAAATATTTCTCAGTTTATTTTATCTGGTTTCTAACTCTTGATTGTCGATATTGAACTGTATTTCTTAAATATAAGAGTATAGATATGTTTAGGCTTATAAAGTATCTTCTATTAAAATGTAACATAAAATAATGGCAGGGTTGTTATGACAGTTTTAAAAATAATAGGTGATTCAAACTCAGTGTATTAATTTTGTATAACTATAAAGTTACAATAAAAATTGCTTACATGAGTTCCAGAAAACTCAAATTTTATATCAGTGATGGCGAACCTTTTAGAGACCGAGTGCCCAAACTGCAACCCAAAACCCAATTATGTATTGTCGGATGCCGGGTGGGTGTGGCTCATTGGGTGGGTGTGGCCAATTGGGTGGACGTGGCCCATTGGGTGGGCATGGCTGTGGTGGTAACGGCAGATTGGGTGGGACTAAAAAGTTCAATCAATTCCAACTTTGAGAGATCTTTTTTTTTCCCGTGAGAAGTTGAAATTGATTGATTGATTGAACCTTTTTTTTTTTTGCACACAGCGGTAGAGGCCTAAAGCAAAAAGGTTTTATAAAACCCAGCTGAAGGCCTAGGACTGGGGCGATGGTGTGCGTGCCAACAGAGAGGGCTCTGCATGCCACCTATGGCACACCTGCCATAGGTTCGTCAACCACGGTTCTATATAAAGCATGAACATTTGAACCTCTTAATTTGTGTTCTTTTAAAATATAAATTCATCGAATGATGTTTTTGCATCTGTTGGGTAGATTGAAAAGGTGACGCACATAATATCTTATAGATATCATTTAGATCACTGCAAAATATTTGAACGAGCACCACATAAATGCAAAAAAATACCAACTTAAGAAGACAAAACTTAGTAACTGGCCCTGCCCATTTTTTCCATTTTGGAGCTAGTTCTTGACTTACAACCATTTGTTCAGCAAATGTCCAAAATTATGTCAATGCTGAACAAATGGAAGTTTTTAACCAATCCTCAGAGTTATGTCTGAGCCAACAACTCCACAATCACATGTTTGTAATCTAGGCAATCAGTTAGCAATTGGCTTGCATTTATAACCAGTTGTAGCACCACATGATCACATGGAATAATTTGTAGACATTTAGGTCCCCCTAGAAGCCAAACTTTAATTATGTTTGCTGTGCTGTATAATGTGTTGTATCTATAGGAACCATTCTTGCTTAAGTTAAACTTCTAGTCTGTGTGCGTGTGTGTGCACACACATACATTGTAAACTTTGCTACTCTTGCATATTTTCCAAGTATAAATTTCCAGTCAAATATTACCAGAATTGTGTCTCTCTTCCAATGTTGAGCAAAATTTATTCTTGCTGCTGTAAGCATACATCACATTAAATTATGATGTTTTTTGGTTGATTTTTTTCTCTGGGATTATACCCAGTAAGAACAGCTGTGGTTTCATTTTGAATTTAAAATCCAAACTTTTCTGCATTACCTTGCACTTTTTTCACAGAATCTAGTATTTATTATGATGAGTCTCAGAAAGAAATAGAAGTGATATCAGTTCAGAAAACATTTCTATATAGAATTGAAAACAGCCTAGCTTTCTGATTTCTTTGTGGAGAAACTTAGACATTTGATTTCTGTATTTTAAATTTTCCCAAACTGCAGTTAAGTTTGGGAATTTATTTATAGGATAATTACAGGATAATTAAACACTCTGTACATTGATTGTCCATATTGTAGAATATGAGAAACATTGTACAGAGATAGTGGTGAATAATACATATTCATTTTGTATGAAGTAAGTGCATAAACTTCAGATGAGGAAGTCTTTCTGGTTATGATCACTTGTAAGCATGATTCTTCTATTTCTTCTTTTTGCAGGTGAAAAAAACGTGCCCAGATTCAGATGTTTCAGAATCTCAGAATTCCAGGTAATTGACAAATTTGAGTGATAATCACCTATAAAATTATTTATAAAAGTAATAATTAAAGCCAAAAGCTAATGAAAATAAGAGGGTGGATTATTATCAAAAAATTTAAATGCCATGATTCGGACTATATATACACATATATGCCAAGATTAAAACTAGGGCAAAATATGAATTACGATTTATAACATCTATGTTTCTGTTTTTTACACGGAATAAAAATGGTACATTAATAAAATATTACATGTAATGTAGTTCAGTGTTTTTGTGTTTTTCTCTATTTTTCCAATAAAATAAGACCAACTTTAAATATGTATCTAGTATTTATGTTCTGACATGATGTGTGTTTTGAGTAAAAGTCAGAGTAGGAAATAGCCTGGACTTTTCTGAATTGCTTCTTCTATTGCATTTTCACCTCTTGAAATATTATTCATTTTTAAACAATCCTAATATTATATACAACTTGAGATAACATGCATCTGACCAGAACACAGAATTCTGAACAGTAGCATACAATAAATTGTAAACCTATTGTGAATTGATTTTTTTCAGAAATAAAGTATCACAACTATGGGCTAGCTAAGTGGTCGCCAACCTTTATGGCTTGGTGGCCCGGTTGGGGGGAGGAGGGGAACTGGGCCTTGTAAGCAGTGGGCCAACATGCATGCTCATGCGTGCAGCTCTACTTGTGAGAGCAGCAGCCTGGTGTGCATGTGCATGCATGTCAGCTCATGCAAGTGGAGCTGTGCGCACCAACCAGTTGCTCGCGTGAGTGGAGTTGCATACACATATGTGCACCGGCCCGCCTCTCACAGAGCCCGGTTCCGAATCGGCCATGGCCTGGTAGTAGGCTGCGGTTTGGGGGTTGGGGACCACTGGGTTAGCTGACTTCAATAATAGTGTAGATTCTATTTATTTTCTTCTTCTAGGATAAACGTTATTCAAATGTAAATGTTATTTGAAGCATAAGTATAGAATGTGAAAGCATAATTTTTAGCTATACCAAATTAATGAATTTATGAAGATTTTTATGAGGGAGTAACGTTATAAATAATCCCTATTTATTTTGTACTACTTGAGTTCTTGTTTTTTAAATTAATTTTCTTAGTCCTCCAGCTAAGCAGTGTATTTAATGTACAGTTTATCCTCGAGATATGACCATGATTGAGCCCAAAATTTCTGCTGTTAAGTGGGTCATTTGTTAAGTGAGTTTTGCCCCATTTTATGACCTTTCTCGCCACAGTGGTTAAGTGAATCACTGCAGTTGTTATGCTAGTAACATAGTTATAAAGCAAATCTGACTTCCCCATTGACTTTGCTTGTCAGAAAGTGGCAAAAAGTGATCACATGACCCTGGGACACAGCAACGGTCTTAAGTATGAACCTGTTGTCAAGCATCTGAATAATCATGGAATGCTGCCAAAGTCGTAACTGAAAAATGATCATAAGTCACTTAACAACTGTCTTACTTAGCAATGGAAATTTGGAGCTCAATTGTGATCATAGGTCAAGGACTACCTGTATTTTAAGTCTCAACTAAGTAAAAGTCTATCCCAGATAACGTTTGGTTCTGGTTTCTCCCGAAGCTAGAACATGTGTATCAAAGATAACTTACAAATATTTTTGGGTAATAAGCACAGTTTATTAGAACCATAGAACAGCATTCCCAACCTTTCCAGGTTGGTAGCCCTGTATGGTGAGAGGGGGGGAGAGGGAATGGTTTGTGTGAGGGGCAGGTTCAAGCATACAACTTTATTTGTGTGAGCGCAAATGGCCCCGGTGCTCGCTGCTCATGTGAGTGGGGCTGTGAGCCCCAACCCTTGAATGAGTCGGGCTGTGTGTGCTCATGTTGTGAATATGCTACAGCCTGGTAATGGGCCATGGTACACCGGTTGGGAACCCCTGCTGTAGAACATTGCCATGCCCAAATGTTCAGGTTGAGAGAATAGGGAACAGTGAAGTGATGTTAAGTAATGTGGTATTGTCCTTCCTTCTCAGCCTAGCTATGTGTTTAGATTGATGTGATAAGGATGGTGATTGGTGATAAGGATGGCTAATAGAAATCTGTTTGTAGTTTTGTGGAAGCCCAAAATCCAAACATGCCCCAAGTGCCTCATCTAAATAAAAATTTGTTCTGAATTACATGTGCTTCCTTGAGATTCAGGTCTCTGTTAAATGTATAGAGGTGAAACCTTAGTTCAAATTTACACCTGGATTATTTTGGGCCAGTCACGATTTCTCATGTTATGTTATGCAAGATTTATTGTTGTATGGCTAAAAAGAGAAAGAATATCCAAGGAAAGTGATATGTATTATATTATAATAGAGCAATAAGAATGAAATTACCGAATATTTTCGATAATCTACTTAATTTTTGTTTACATTATAAGATAAAGTGATTTTATTTATCATAAAAATTCATTATAAATTTCTTTCCCTAATATTTTTTATGAGTTGTATCAAACTCTTTTTTTCTTCATACTGATTTATACTATATACCAGGGGTTTCGAACCCCCGGGCCGTGGACCATTACCAGCCTGTTAGAAACTGGCCCATGCAAGCAGTGGATGAGTAAGCAAAGCTTCATCTGCACATGCGCGGGATCTAGCTTGCATACAAAACCATCCCTCCCTGGTCTGTGGAAAAAATGCCTTCCACGAAACTGGCCCTGGCACCAAAAGGTTTGGGAATTGCTGCTGTATACATTTCAAATGAAAATTTGTTGTACGTTATAGCAAAGTATTACACAAAGTCAACAATAAACCTTAAAGTATAGAGTGACACTAAGAGAATGCTATGGTAGAGAATATGCCTGGAGCATGATAATTCTTTCATAAATTAAACAGGGCTTAAGAAAATATTATAAATAAAGTGAAATGTCAGCATAAAAATCAGTGTTAGAGATGCTTTCACTTGCAGAATAGTTCAGGACTTTTTATATGTGTTTCAATCTTTCATTTATTTAACTGACTTTATTGTGTATTGGTTTTGGACTTGAGAGTATTAGAATAAGTGCAGATGGAATATGTTTTTACAGTAGGGAAGTAATTAGGTTGGGTGTGGGAACATTGTCAGGAGAATTCTTGGAGGGACATGAGTGTATCAGCAAATTCTTTGTCTTAGCTTTTCTTTTACAAGAAATATGCAAGCTGTTATTTGTGGCCTACATAATTATCCAAAGGAATTTACTGATAGAAAAATACATCTAGGGAGAGAATGAGTCCAGTATATATCTGTTATGAACAAAAAAGAGAATATTTAATTTGTAGTTTAGTGAAGGGAAAGGGAATAATAATGAACTGCTAAAAGGTTTTTTAAATAAGTTAGTAATTTTCATTAGATTGCCCACAATATTAAAATATCTGTGGTTTTTTTTTGCAAATTCAAGGGGATATTTTCTAAAGTAATAATTTAAATAAGATCTTAACTTGAAAATAGTTTTACAGTATGCTATCATTACGTAAATTCTATATATGTAGTTTGAAACATTAAAGAAATTTCATTTAAATTCTGAAGATACACAGCATGAAAATGATTTCTTTAAAACTGATGCTTTAATATTACTTGTGTAGTCTGGGACTGCAGACCTTTCTTCCCTAATTACAAATCAAATTACAGTGCTTCGCATGGTCACCTGGATTGTGATGATTTTTCCCAATAATTCACCTAAATAAATGAGATTATTTGTTGTAATTGCTAAAGTGTGAATAAGGCCCTTCAGAGTGACTTTGCTTTTAATTAGAAGCTCTCTCCTATAACTTGTTATTCAAGCTGCTATTGGCTGAGATATTATTGATGAGTTCATAATTATGGCATGATAGGAAAAAATATCATTATAGTTTATTCCATTTAAACTATTTTTCATAGCTGTCAGGTAAACTTATAAGAAAACTACCTTTATAGTAAACTGAGCATATCTAGCCATAACATTTTAACACTATTATATATGACTTATTACAAGAAAAGATTGTTCATAAAATATATTGATAAATGTCTATGATAACTAGTCTTCTTACAAAGAAATACAGATCCATCCATTTTGCATTGTGCTTGATTCTGTTATGTAAGACTGGGAGGGGGGTGTTATTTCAATTTATATTTTTTGTTTTTTGTTCTTACTAGATATTACTAGATGAGAAAGGGCTTCGCCTAGAAGAGTTACATTTTCTGCTTTTCCTTACTGTATATTGTTATTATTTATAATGCAACTTGAATTAACTGGATAACTTCAGTAAAATGTTAAAATGTAGTATTAAAGAATTAGACAAAGACCTAGGGGAGCAACATCCAAATCCATCCTCACACATCCACAGCCATGTGAAAAAGTAAGCGCATCCAATGTAAAGCTTTTTTTTCCTTTTTTAAAAAAAGAGATATAATCAATATATTGTTTTCATTTTAACAGTATAAAAGTGATGTAATTGAACAGAAAAGCCCTCGAAAATTGCTTTCAATCATTTATTCAACAAATAATGAATAGATATACCATTTCCTTCTGTGGAAAAAATAGAAATACTCTTGGCTCTAATTTCTGGTATTGTTTCCTTTGGCAGATATAACATCATGTAGGCTTTTTTTTTAACTGTCTACCAATCTCTGACACTGGTTGAAATAATATTTTCCCACTTATACAGAATTTTTTCAGATGTGTGATGTTTGAGTGGTTTCTTGTACACACAGCCTATGTCAAATCACCCACACCTCTCTATGGGATTTATATCCAGGCTTTGATTTGACCATTTCAGAATCCTCCATTTTTTTCAGCCATATCTTTGTGGATTTACTTAAATGTTTATGTTGCAAGCTACACTTTCAGTTGAGCTTCAGTCTTCTCCCTGTATACTCAAGCAACCTCTGGATTAACTAAGAATTCATAGTGGATTCTGTGACGGTGAAGTACCCAGGGCTTGATGCAGCAAAGGAGTCCCAAACCTCAACATTTCCATCCCCATGATTTGCAGTTGGTATCAAGTTCTTTGATGAAATGCTGTCTTTATTTTTTGCCAAACATTTTTTTTGGTACTATAGTCAAATAACCCTATCTTTGCCGCAGAGCACAGTGTTCCAGAACTCCTATCTTTGCAGGTGTGTATGAGCAAATGTTACTCTTGTCCTGATGTTCTGGACAGCAAAGACTTACTACTGGTGTGCACTCTCTTGGAGATCTAATTTGCACAGTTTTTTTCTAATGGTACTTTGACAATAAGCTACCTCTAGGTCAAGTGATGAAATTCTGCGATTTCTTTCAGTATCTTGCATCCCACTCTGAACTTGCTCTGTTGGTTTGGTTCGGGCAGGTCGGTGGTTGTTTGAAATCTTCTCCACTTATAAATGATCTTCTGGACAGTGGTATGGTTGTATCCAGTTGTTTGGTGATCTTTTTAAATCCATTCTGAGACCTATAGGCATCTGCAATCTTTCTGAAGGCTTAGAACCGAGGTCCTCAACCTTGGCAATTTTAAGACTTTTAGACTTCAACTCCTAGAATTCCTCAACCAGCAAAGCTGGCTGAGGAATTCTGGGAGTTGAAGTACACAAGTCTTAAAGTTGCCAAGGTTAGAGACCCTTGTCTTAGAGAGATCTTTCAATCTACACATGGCATTACCACACACTTCAACAACAAAAAAGAACAAGTAATTGTCTGAAGTTTAAATTAAAAAGCTTCCTCCCAGATTTTCTGTAATGATGTTCTAATCATTATTACCTGATCTGGTGTGCCTGATTCTAATTTTAGGTATTTGAGGCAGTGATAAATGTAGGGGTGTGCTTAACTTTTTCCATACGTGAAATCTGCATTTATGTTTATATAAATTACACAATGGACTACAAATGGACTACAAAATATAAAAGGTGTGTGACACTGTCACATTATCAGTATTGATGAATGAAGATCAAATATTGAAATATGTTGAACATTTTTTAAAAAAATCAATGACGGTAAGGTTACTAAATGACTTCAAGTTATTGTGGGGAATAAGATATTATATATCGTATATCTTCTTGAGTTTCCAGAAAAAAGACATAGTATTAATAAATAAATGAAATGTATCTCTCATTAATCAAATGAATTGAGCTTCTGTTATTGAATATCAGGACAGTAGCAGAAAAACTGTAATTTACTACAGTATTTTGTTCTTTCTCTCTGTTTTTTTGTTACTTTTTAAACCAGAGGCACTTAAGACTGGCAGTGATCAGTTAAAATCCATAGGGGGAAAAAACATAGATGTTTTCTAATTTCTTGACCCTAAAACTTGCTCAGAAATATTTTTGGCCATCATTGATAGTCTAAGAAAGGGAATATAGTAACGGATGGTTACAGATAATAAAGTATAAGTGACAGGTTTCCTTTAACAACATATGGTGGCCTTTGTGGAAATATGGGCCTAAGTACTTTTATGTACCTATGTTCTATAAATATAGAGGTATTCTTCCACGAAAGACCACAATTGAGCCCAACATAAGTAAGACATTTATTAAGTGACTTTTGCCCCGTTTTATCACTTTTCTTGCCACAGTTGTTAAGCGAACCGCTGCAATTGTTAAGTTAGTGAATATGGCTTCTCCATTGACTATGCTTGTCAGAAGGTTACAGAAGTGATCACATGACCCCAGGACATTGCAACCGTCATAAATATGAGTCAGTTGCCAAGCATCTGAATTTTGATCACGTGACCATGAAGATCCTGCAGTGGTTGTAAGTGTGAAAAATGGTCAAAAGTCACTTTTTGGGGGGATGCCATTGTAACTTTGAATGGTCACTAAATGAATTGTTGTAAGTCGAGGACTACCTGTACTTACAAAGCAATTTCATAAAAGATATGAAAAGAGCAAATTTTAGGATTATTATATCGTGGTTTGAATATGCTAAATATCATTTTTATAGATATTGTGTATTATTCATATAATTAAGTGCAGTACTGTGAGAGTTCCTGAAGGAAACTTTAAAAATGTATATTTCATATATATATTTCATATATAGATCCAAAAGTTTAGGACTTAACATGTGATTTTTTAATGCAATACCCAAAAGTTCTTATGAGAAAGTTTAAGAAGCATGTATTTTAGACTTGTAGTTTACTATCTTAATGCAATTATTGTATTGCTCTTGAATCCTAAGGTTTATGACTTGCGTTATATTTAAACATTAAACTTCACAAGGGGTCCTTGGTGCTCTCTGAGCTTGGTTGTTTTCTTACAAACATTTCATTAGCCAAATTCGATAACCTCATCAGTGCTAGTGTTAAACTGTCACAATATAAATTTGCTTGATCATTAAAGATCAGTGGGGATAAGTTCCTTTGAAGTCATCTGTACCCTCATAAGGCTGTTTATCAAACAAGGGGTAAATGCATTCTTCTGCATTGTTCCAAGACTAATAAAGCTTATGTCTTATATAAAATCTGTTAATCTTTAAGAGCTGTTACCAAACTAGTTTTTTTTGACTAGCATAGAGTAGCACATTTGTCCTTCCACACCGCCTTTAAAAGTTGATTCTTGGCAGCCAGCTGTACTGAAAGCAAGATTAGGTTACAGAAATTTCAGCAACTGGATTACTTTCAGTTTAAAATCCAATTATCTTTCAGCGTCTTATGGCAGAGATTTCTTCAATTTCTTTCTCATGCTCTTTCTCTGAACTTGCAAACTGACTGCCCTTTTATAAAGCAATTGAAGAAAGGGCAGATGTCTTTAAATTACTTTTTTTGTAATTCCAGGACTAAACGAATAGATGGAGTTTTAGTTCATACTATAGGCTCTCTATCACCAAAATTCCAGAAAATTTAGCCAAGGGAATGATTTTAATTCAGTTTTATTCTTGCCCTTGGGGGAAAATATTTTCTTCTTCTTAACTCAAATTTCAGTTTAATTAAGCTCTCTGAGGATTCAACAAACTGAAGTACAGAAGAAAGATAAAACCCTTATGAACTCTTTAAGTTCATAATTTTCTTTTAGCACATATTATTGTGATTTCTTATTTGGTATTTTTTAAACATTATTTTCTTGGCTTTTTTATATTTACTTACTTAATAAAAGCAAGGAACAGATTTGAGTTCTTTTCTTTTCATAACCTACCATATAGAAAGTGGTTCAGCAAAAGAAACTGTGTTGTTCTTTGCTGATGTCTCTGCTAAAAAGGGGACTAAGTGGGTGTTGTAAGATGAAGCTGAATCAGCACAATGGCTGGAGTAGTCAAAATGTGTCAGGTTTCATTCTCAGCTCGAGATAAAAAGTATGTAGTAGATGAGCAGGCTGAGCCTGAGGGAAGGGTCAAATGCGTCATCAGTCTCAAGCTCATTTGCACTCACAAGAGATCTAAGTCCAGCTCAACTTAAATTCCACTGACTCTTATTTTCTGCCAATTTGCTTTGACTGTTAGTAGTTCAGATTATTGTAGAGAGTTTAAGCTTGCAATAAAGCTGTATATTCATTTGAACTGTCCGGATTTCCTGATTTCCCCATGCTTGACAAGTATGTCCTATTTTGTTCCCATCCCTACTTGTCTCTAATACTCAGATTACTATGTTCTTAAGTCAAAGAACAGAGAACTGTTTGTGTTTATAGATATCTGCTAATAATATGCATGCTCTAGTCATCAAAGTCAAGGAGCACAGTGAAAAAACAGGACTAAAATTAAATCTAAAGATCAGACTAATGACAACAGGTACATCCATAACTTTCACAATGCAGATATTAAGGTAGTGGATAACTTCTTTAGAATCAATTATCAACAATAGAGAAACCAGAAGTCAAGACATATACTACATACTAGAACTTTGAATGGTGGCAATGAAGGCCTTGAAAAAGATATTCAGATATTGGATGTGTCAATATCTACAAAGATCAGTACAGGTAATCCTTGACTTACAACCTCAATTGAGCCCCAAATTTCTGTTGCTAAACAAGACATTTGTTAAGGGAATTTTGCCCCATTTTGCCACAGTTGTTAAGTGAATCACCACAGTTGTTAAGTTAGACAGTGGAGCTGTAATTTTTAGTACACTGGATTTCGGTCTGTTTTATTAATTTTCTAATGATTTGTTTGTAAAGAAATAAAATTAGTACTATGCCATATAAAAGCTTGATTTAAAATTGCAAATAATTTATTAAAAAAAACTATAGTGTACAAAGGAATATATTCAACTTAACTCTTAATACATTTAAATACAGATGTATTTAAAGCTGCACATTTGAGCAGAATGCCATTATGATGAGAGTGTTCTTGTTGGCTGAAAGGTTTTTATTCATTTATCCTTCCCTTGGCAGAAAAGGTACATAGTATTTTATAAGCTGAGAGACTTTGCCATTCAGTGATACTCTCCAAAAAGTAGAAGGTACTGGGACAATAGTTAAAATTTAAATTTTCATGCCCAGAATATACTGTATATGAATACCTTCTAAATATGTAATAATTGTCTCTTTTTGTTCACAAAAAAATGGCAATTCAACCTTTGGAGAAACCATGGGGCACTTCGCTTCTCATCCAAGAAGCTTCTTCAGCTCAGAGCTGAAGCTTCTCAGATGAAATGCGAAAAGTCTTCAAAGAACAACAAGAAAGTCCAGTTGCCTCATGAAAAAACACCTTTGGGATAACTATGACTAAGAATCTCCATAGATGTGGGGCTTTTTACAACTGCACATAGCTCTGAAGCTTCAAATTATGCACCCCTTTTTTACAGCCAGAAAGGGTTGGTAAAAATCATAGAAAATCACAGGTCCACCTCCACATCTGAGAACTCAGCATGCAAGGCTGATAGTCAAATTTGTGTATTTTGAAATAGTTTTGTTATTCTAGATTTGTTGAAATGTAAACAACCTTCATATTAAATAGTCACTTTACTTAAAAAAAATGCTTACAGTATATGTGAGACCAGATTTGTATATGTGTCCCATTTCCAACAATAACTTTCAAGGATGGACAGAATTAGGAAACTACAACAAATCAGAGCAGAATTGAATAGCCTATACAACTTTTTTCAGGTAGATAATTTTATTTCAAAAACTAACTTATGTTGCAGCATGTAAGTAGTGGTAAAGAAAAATAGATGATGAGGGAGTTAAAAAAAAAGAAAACATAAAAGCAGCATGGATTCTGCTTAAATAGGGGAACAGGAAATCCTAGTTTTAATAGTAATTTAATATTATAAGATTATAAGGGATGGTTTATAAATAATGCTATCATCAGCACACATAGCTTCACTATCTTTCACATCATCCTTTTAAAAAAAACCCATTCCTGGATGCAGATGGCCATTTCGATTTAAGTAGTACTCATTGCATCTCGCTTATAGGTCACAATTTTTCATATTGCTCATATTTTGGATGGCAGTTAGAAGATTCAGATGACAGCTAAAAAAGAAATTCTGCAATCAATGCATCTGGCTTTTTGGCAGATTCCTTAAGCACTTCTCTTAATGTGTTTGGATTTGTCCATGAGCCTTTTATGTGGTTGAACCACAGATGGGATGTTTGCACAAAGTGAGTATCCCAAAGAATTACCCCCCCCCCATTTCATTAATTCTTGATCACCACATTCTTTTTTCGATAGGTAAGATTCTTTATGAGTTTCATAGATTCTCTCTTGAGATATTTCATGTAACAGCCACCAGGCTTCTATATATTTAAAGTATGCACCCAACATTTTTCTTACTATAATCAAGTTTTACAATACAGTTGATGTATTTCAATCTTCTCCATGCTGTATTTTTGTGAAAAAGTATTGAAAGTGACTAAACATAAGGTCAGTTCCCAAAGAACAGTAACTGTACCCAGCTTTTTAAGCAGAAATGGATTTGCCTTTCCATAATCAGTTCTCTACCTTAGGTTTTCAAAGGCAAAATCTGGATTTGGTTAGAAGTGAAAGTGAGTGTGGTGGTTTCACTCCAATCCTTAGAGGTTTCATGTCTGCTACTCAAACGAGGCCAAGAACTAGAATAATGAGGTTGTTGCGAGTCACAATTAAGTTATAAGCTGGAAGAGGTATATTAGAAATTGCACACATCAATAGGTGGGGGCCGGGCTTAGCTGACTGTATCCACATTTACAGTACTGACAAAGATGGAGACCCCAAAAATATGAATTCTGAGATATATTTTTCCTGAGATACTGGAGCTGCTATTTCTTTTTGCCTCTACACTTAGGATTTTGTTAGCTCAGTTTAACAGAGCTGCAGTTTAACATTCATAAGAGACTGATAAAAACAAATTACAGGTAGTCCTCAACTTAGAACAATTCATTTAAAGACCACTCAAAATTACAATAGCACTGAAAATAGTGACTTATGTCCGTTTTTCACACTCATGACCATTGTGGCATCCCCATGATCACATGACCAAAATTCAGTTTTGGAAACTGATTCATATTCATGATGGTTGCAGTGTCTCAGGGTCATGTCATCACTTTTGTAACCTTCTGACAAACAAAGTCAGTAGGGAAGCCAGTTTAACTTAACAACCATGTTACTAACTTAACAACTGCAGTGAGTCATTTAACAACTGTGGCAAAAAAAAGTCATAAAATGGGGCAAAACTCACCTAACAATTGTCTCATTTAGCAACAGAAATTTTGGGCTCAATTGTGGTAGTAAGTCAAGGACTACCTATATATTTGTTTCTAGAATTGTAATTATCATTGTTTGGAGTTCCACTGATTAATTGAGAAAAAATTTAGATTTTCCTCTCAGTAATTCAGGACCAGTTTTTTTTTTTACTGACTTAAGAGAACTCAATTTAAAGAGAAATAGCTATTTGTATTGTGGTTTTGGTACATAATGTTTCATTTTAGTGTGATTTTTGTACTGCTGTTACCAAATTTAGCACATATTATATTATTGTTTGTAATAATTTTAATGAAGCATCATGAACTAAGCTGTTTTACTTATTTTCTGAAAATGGAATAATGTGAGATACTGCACAAGATAACTGAAATTAGGGAAGGAATTGGAAATAAATGAAGACAATCCCTTTTGTGAATTGAAATACTTTATTGACTATGCAACTGTGTGATGCTCCTATGGATATAAGTCAATATTTCATCTGTACTCATCATACTGTTTCATATAAATATAAGCAACATTGAGCAATGTAGAAAAAGTGAGAGCAGTAAGAAAACTAAAAGCAGAAGATAAATCTAAATGACAAAAAAAGCAGTTTTGGGCAATCAAACACTTCTTTTTTTAGCACAAACATTTGTCTAAAATTTAACCTGAATGACCCTCTCCAAAGAGGATCTATGTAAATTTCACCACAACCAGTCTCAGTACATCAAATTGTCAGGTGTTAGGGTATGAGTTATCTTGTCATAAAGCAGGGGTGTCAAACTGCTGGCCCGTGGGCTGGTTTCATCATACCGGAGCCGCGTCCACCCCATTGCCGGCAATGGCGAAAAAGCTCCGCTACATTGCGTGACGTCGCGAGTTTGACATGCCTGTTATAAAGGGATATGCAATATATTCCTGCTTTCTGCAGCTGTATATCCCAGGAGATCTATATGGATATTCAAAAAGTTGTCAGAACATGACTGCTCTCCCTGTCCTGCTGGTAGAGTGGTCTCAAGTTCCTCTGGATTTTTAATCAATTAAGTATTCTTTTCATTCTCATTGTTTTATTGTTTTCCTTGCTTTCCATGTTGGAAGCTACTTTGTGGAGATGGATGGCTTCTAGAATGATTGTATGCAGTGCTGGGATTCAAATATGTGAACAACCTGTGGATGGTGCTTCTGGAAGTCCATTCTGGGCCTGGGCAACAAAAAAATTAGCTACCAGTTCTGCCGAAGTGGTGCAAACCAGCTGAATCCCACTACTGCCTGTATGAAAGAATTTCAAGTTCAGATGGCTGTCTTGAATATTTTGATTCATATTTTGGAGTTTTGCCCCAAATAAAAACAAAAACAAAGGGAGGCCTTTTTTTCTAGTGTTACACTATTAAATATAATCAAATCTTGAAACAATCTCTGGTTGAACTTTTGAACAAGTTAAAAAAAATGAAAGGGAATGTGTGTATTATGTCAGATAACCTTAAACAGTGACTTGCACAGCGATAACCTTAAACAGTAACTTGCACAGCTGGAGGCAATTCATCAACATCTTCTCTGGATACTATTTGTACATAAACCCTGGTGGCTATGAATCTGAGGATACTTTCTGTCATACAACATCATGTTCAGGAAGAGGGAATCATGGAAATGAGTAAGAATCAGGGCTTTTTTTTGTCATAGAACGCCCAGAATGGAATTCCGGCACCTTTTTTTGGATGGAACTTTGTAGGGTAGGCAAGGCGGATTGTATGACGTGTGTCAGTTCCGGCACCTTTTTTTTTTTTTAAAGAAAAAAAGCACTGGTAAGAATTATATACATTTTTATTGAACATATGGAAGTGTGAATAGTACTGGTCATAAAATATTACATGAATCACCAAATAAATCTTGGATTTGCTAAAAGTCAGAGGTTTTCTTAAAACAGAATCAGGGCTGGAACTCCAGTGTCTCATTTAAGGAGATCTTAGTACTGTTTTTTCACTCATTGGAGCTACATAACTTGCTATCTCTTACCCTTCAAAACAGAGATAGTTTCCTTATACTCAGTCAAATCATTAGTCCACCTACTCATTCCTGACTACCTTGATTGGCAGCAAGTATCTAGTTTTTTAGACAGGAATATTTTACAGTTGTACTGGAGAAATGCCAGGAATGAAACTTGATAATGGAGGGAACAGGTGGAATAGTATTATAAATATACTGTACATAAATATAAATGTTATCACTTGCAAAAGCCCACTGTAGTTTTCTTATATCATAAAGCAAGGCTTTGAGAAAATTTATTTTTTAAAAACTGAGAAGTCATAGAAAAATATATAAATATGAAATGAGATAAGAATTTTTTTTCCTTCTGAGACAAACATTCACAGTATATTTTTGTTACAAATGTACAGTCTCCATATTTTTCTATGCAATGAAACTATAAGTTGTCTAAATCAGCCACATATTTCCAAGATGCATTATTTCTTTTAAAAAGTACTGTCTTTCCCATTAAATAAATTTATGTATTTGAAGCTTTTATTGTTATCAATATATACAGTATAGTTATTATGACAAACTGTAGGAAGTTTTCATTTGCAAGAATTTTCCACTATTCCAGAATGTACTTGGTATTTAATTTTCACCATATGAATTTTCTACCTCAGCAAATACTTTTGGAAAGTAGTAACTTTTAGGAAATTGTCATTTTCTCCAATTAGCATGCCAGTTCTTGGAGGCTTGCTTCATAATATTCCTGCCTTTTGCTATTCATGTCACAGCTTCACTGTTCCTACTTAGTTCCATCTCCCAGTTTCTGTTCCAGAAATACATAGTGATTTGAAACTGGTGAAGTTGTATGAAAGTCCATACATTGACGTGCTATTAAATGCCAATTATTATTTTTACCAAAATACTGTATTAAAATTATATCTCTTTACTTTGGCTGTTTTTTAAGGAGAGGAATATTTCCTATTGATGTTGTTACTCCTTTTTAAAAAATGTTATTTTTTCATGTATTTGTTCAACCTTCCTGGAATAATTCAAAATAATTATATTACTACACACACACACACACACACACATATACATGACATTTACATTTCTGGGTGAAATTAGCCGTGACAACTACTACCTGTAATTTCCACTTTTAATTGAAGATGAACTTCAGTTAAATCACAGCATGCATAATTGCAAACTGTTATCCAAAAGGCATTTGACGTTTCTGGGACAAAACTTTCAGATGCCCCTCATCCCCCCTCCCCCCCACCCATAGAACGTGATTCAAGTGGAATGTTTCTAATCTCCTCTACTCTTTTCTTTTTCTACCATTTTTTTCTCTCAATAATGATAATGATCACGAAATGATAATCATGAGGCTAATTGCAGACTAGTGTTGGCTTTCAGGAAATGTTTCTTTTCAATTTTTACTTCAAAGTATGGTTAGTTCAGAAGAGTCTGTGCATTTTTACGATGCAAATAGCATAGTGATAGTGGTTTGGTTTTTTTTCGTCCTTTAATAGATCTATGGAAATGCAGGATCTAGCGAGTCCTCATAATCTTGTGGGAAGCAGTGAAGCACCAGGTAGCTCTAAACTGGACAAATCTAACCTTAGCACCACATCTGTTACAACAAATGGAACAGACGGTGAGTGAAAAATCAACCTCTTTTAGTTTAAATCCAGAAAATGCTGTGGCATTTTACAAGATGTAATTGCTTTATGGGGGACCATAATCAGATTCCTGAAAAAGCTGAAAAATTTAGATAAGTATACATTAATTTTTTTAAAAAAAATTTGTTAAATGTGAGGCAGTAAGAGCTATATACAGATATTTTGTTCGTTTGTTTGTCTACTGAATAGTTCCTTATTGTATCATTTTTAAATATATCCTATGGTCTTCTGAATACCCTAGTATTGCAGATCTAAGCTTTTCTTCCCTTTCATTTCCAGTGTGACACTACTACCTTTCATATTATTTGTATTGTACATTGGGCTTGTTTTCATATTGTTTGTATTGTAATCCCATTATTCTTTTCCAAATTTGCTACTTAATCTTCACTTCAAATAGGTGAAATTTGTTTGTATACATTCATTCCTTCAAGTCCTATGCCCAGCTTCCTCTTAGCCATCTTTCTCTTGCTACTGACGAGGTACACCTGGTTTGTCCTTATATACAGCAACTGCTGGCCATGGCAGGCCTTTTTCCTGAGGCTGCTCTTGCTATTCTCCAGCACTGGAGATGGAGAATCCACCAATGGGTTTAGATTGTATTCCTGCCCAATCAGATCAAGTCAGCCAAAGTTGCCACGCCCGTCCTGGACCATAGAGATCCCAGTCTTGACTTGATCTTGCCCAGGACAGGCGTGCAAATTTGACTCTTAGGCAGGTATAGTCTTCATTGGTGGATTTTCCTTTCCAGTAGCTTTGCTGTGCTGTAGTTAGCAATATTTGACCTAACATCATAAAAAAAATTTAGTCCTTTCCCATTCAGGAACTTGGAAATTGTTTCCAATTTCCTGCATTGGGGGGGGGAATACAACTAGCTAATTTGGGGGAAGGGGCTCCTTCCTCCTTCTCCTTCCTTATTACGAATTCCCTCTTACCTCAATACCCACTCAGGCAGGGTTTAACGGATGTTAGCCCTCATTCAGCGTGGGAGGGGGAGGACTTTGAATTTCCATCGCAGCTTGCTGCTGCAACTCCGGTGACTGTCTCCAGGGAGGAGGCTTACAGGCCGAAGATCCCCAGGCCTCTCAGACCCTGGACCTTCACCTCAGCCCTAGCTCTGCCACTGAGGAGTGCTGCTGTGCAGAGCAGCCAAAACAGGCAGAGAGAGGGGTTAATTAAATGGATGGGGGAGATTAAGAGGAGGCCGAGGAAACTGTCCCTTATCTTATTGATGCTCTGGGTTCAGAGAGAGAGAGAGAGACAAAGCTGGAAATGGTTTGGATCATGGTGGATCTTCTCTTAACAACTAGTGGGATTTGATTAACGATGGCAATGGGAAGTGTTGTTATTGCTATTGTTAAGCAATTCAGTTGCATGAAATTTTGTCTAAGACCACATTGATTAATAATCTTAATTGCTGCCATAACTCAAGGACTACCTGTACCTGATATATTGGATTAAGGATAGGATTTTAATATGAAAATATCTATTTTATGTACCACTTCCAACAATATGAACTAAAGAGGTTTCTTTTGAGAACTGTGACTCCTAAAAACATGCTAGTGAACTCAGGCCATTTTTCATAATATTTAAAAACATATTACTGAATATAAGTGATCATTTTAACTTGTGTAAGTCTGTCTGTTTGCCTGAAAGCAACACAGAGATCAAAGCTGTATGTGAGCATATATTCCAACGTTAAGGCAGTGTATTATTTTTTTTTTCATTTTTTATCCTGAAAATATTTATTTACATTAAGAAGATATTCACACAATGAAACGCTGTATACCATTTCAATTCTCAGGAGACAACATGACTGTTTTAAACACTGCAGACTGGTTGTTGAGTTGCAGCACTCCTTCTTCTGCAACAAGTATGAGCAATCCTAGCATAATGCATGTGTGTGGTTGGATTGATGATTTATTGTGTTGAGCATCTGATAATTTGCTTTATTGTTTTTGCTTCATAGCTGCATACCCTTCTATTTCTAGAAATCTTTGTATAAATATTGTGCAAAGAAGTTCTAAAAGACTTTCTGCTATATTTTACATCAGTATATAAAATAAATTAAAATGAAGAGAAGCAGACACAATTTCAGCCTCCAGTAAAAAAAAAACACACATTATGTATGGAGGAGAGTGGACCTGTGTACCACACAAATCATTATAACATTAGTGGGAGTCCAATATAATGCTGCTTATTTGTATCAAAGATATTTGGAGAAATTTTAATTAAGAGTACCTGTGAGGTTTTTTTGAATCACTAGGACGGGGAATGTTCTATCCTTAGTTCTGAACAGAGATATACGGTAGTTCCCACTTCTTCTACCTCACAGCCAATCATTGTGCTGAAAGCACCTTACATGCATGAGGCTGCCCCCTGGTGCAGAATGGGAAACTCAGAATTATGGATATGCCATGACAGGCCCATGTAACACCTTTGCTTTACGCAGTAGTTACCAGTAGATTTCTGGATGCAATTCAAGGTTCTTTTTATTACCTATAAAGCCCTTCCTGACATAGGGCCTGGTTATCTAAGACACCTTCTATCTTCTGTAGTTTGTGCCCATAAGTATGCTCAGAGTTGTCATGCTCCAGGCTGATGAAACCTGAAAAATGTGTTTCTCTGTCACAGTGTCCGCTCCCTGGACCAAGATTCCCTCTGAGGTCCATTTATAAGAGCCTTAAACCTCGGTCTTTCCTCAGGCTTTGGGTTAGACTAGATCAGGGGTAGGCAACTTCGGCTCTTTTATGACTCATGGACTTCAACTCCATGAGTCATAAAAGAGCCGAGGTTGCCTACCCCTGGACTAGATGATGGTACTGTGTGTTGTATTATTTTTAGAATGAACGGTCTTTCTTCTTCAGGATGACTGTCATTTTTTATTTTTACCTTTTTTAATAATGATTTTATTATATGCCACCAGAGCCATCATGGAATTGGATATCCTTATAAATTTAATAATAAATAAAATAAATATGGTCAAATGTACCTCAGTAAAATCTATAGTAAAAGTAATTTAAAAATTCCTTCCTCCAATTTTCTGAGAAAGGAAAATAATTCTGAGGAAGAAAAATAATTAATTATGTTTAATTAAGCTACAATTTTATTTAATCACGTATTATCTGAGTAAAAGCTGGAAACTGAATTGGTAATTTATTCATATCTAACAATCACTTCCTTTCTCTTCTGGACTGCCTATGAAGTAGAGATTGGAATTGCTATTAACAACAACATAGATAGTTTGTATTTATGAACCTAAAATTATTTTTCATTTACACTATAGTTTTAAAAAGCAATGCATAATAAATAATCTGTGATTTAAAGTTATCTTTCTTTATTAGAGAAAAAAATTATCTTGGCTCTGACATAAATTGCAGTTAGTTAAAATGGAAGCAAAAACTATTTTGCTATTTAAGTTTGACTTTATATATTTTGTAAGATTTTACAAACATGAATCTAGGTTAGTAGAGAAATTGTGTGCCATATTATTGATGTGCAAAACACATGCTATACACATATGAAAAAATGTCAAATAATTTAAAAAGAAAGGTGAACACCATAAGCATATTATGTTTTATGTGGAGAGTTTGGGGGTAGAGTTGCTTGAGTCAATTACCTTTTATTCTAAGCCAGGGGTCTCCAAACTTGGGAAATTTAAGACTTGTGGACTTCAATTCCTAGAATTCCTCAGCCAGCATGCAGGTTTGAAGACCCCTGCTCTAAGACATAGATCAATCTGGAAGAACAAATTTTAGAAATCAAAAGGAGGTGGGATCAAGAGTCTGAAGGAGAAAAAGGGGAAACCAAAAAATAATCTTGAAAAGCCCTGTCTCTTTGCTAGAGGGATATTTGAAGAATGTAGTGTAAATACTTCTAGCTTTCTCTGTTGATCAAAATCATATAATAATAAATAAAATTCATATAATAGTCAGTTTAAATGAATAAATGTTAGCATTTTTAATTTTTAAAAGTAGTGCATGGTTTTAAAGCTATGGCTCTATGGCTGAAGGATATTCTAAGAATCGTAGTAATTTTTTTCAGTGTATATAAAGTTTGACTTATCTCACATTTATTTTACTTTTTGCTTTAGTTGGCATGATATATGTAAATATAGAAATACAATCTCACATCTGCCATTCTTCTATACAGTGTCTCTTCTTGCAGTCAAAACAGAGCCTATGAACAGTAATGACTCAACAACAACAACAAGTGGAGATGGATCTCTTGACAATTTTACTGGGTCAGGTAAAACACATAATTTGCTCATAATACTGCATGTAGATCTATATCTATAGTTTTTCTGACTATTCTTTACAAAAATAAACTTTTTATATTATATAATGCCACAGGAAAATATGCTGGCATTTAAGTTTGTATCACTTTTATTACCATGCTGAAGAAAGTGCCCATAGATATAATATATCTAATATATAACTTTTTCTACTACTTACAAAGCCTTCCATATTCTGCTGGGCTTCAAACGCTATTTAAAATATTTTCAACATTTAAAAAACTTAAAATACCATTTAAAGTCTATAATATTTAGAGTTTATTTTAAAGTCATATATTAAACAGATTCTTTGTAAAAAGGGAGACAAAAATTGACAATATACCCAGCGAAAAGTTTGATTTTCTTTAGTTGTCAGCCATTCATATCATATCACATTGTGCTTTTGAAATTAATTGTGTTTCTTGAAATGCCGTGAAGATGAAGTGGAAGAGGCTTAATTATGGTTAAATAAATAAATGTGATATTCAAAGAATTTCGCTCAAGAAACTCCATGATTCTTTGGTTCCTGCCTAAAGTGTGTTTTGCAAAATGATGAGGAATTGCTACCTATCTAAAAAATGCTAAAGGTTGGCATGTTGAAAAAAGGAAACTACTTTGAAGTAAAAGTATGATTGATTAGACTAAAAGATTTTTCAGGGCTACCTTTTGTACAGTGCTTTTATCCTTTTAAAAGTGAATGAAATGCAGATGGCTTAATAAAGACACTATGTTAGAGTGCTGATACAGAATATTCACATTTTGGTATATATATTTGGAACACATTTGCCATAGCTAAGACGGTTAGATGAAAGAGAAACACGACATTTTTTGGAATGTCCAGACTATGCAATATTCTTGAATGATTTTAATAGAATATGATTATTATCATTTAAGCTTCTGCAGAAAAATACAGCTGCTCTTTGTGTGGGCATGTATGCAATTGGTAGCTACCATACTGGTGCATTTTCTATATAAAATTAAATGAATGTGTTACATTCTAAAGAAAAATTAATACTGCTTTCACTTTCACTTCATGAAACATTGTATTTTTATAGTGGAGATATAAATACTGTCAGCATAAGCCAGAATCCATTGCCCTAGCTAATACTAAGAACAACACTGTTAATGAAAATCCAAAGAAATATGGAAATATTTCCATGAGTCACTTCAACAATATTAGCAGGGGGATGAGATGTGTCAAACTGATCAGTGACAAAAAAACAGTGCTCCAGATCCAAAATGAGCAGAGTCTATGATCCCATACTGCTTTTATCATTTTGATTTGAGTAACACTGGCTTGTAGACACCCATGCTTCATTTTCTTTATTTTAAACTAATTTTCTTTGGAACATATAGTTCTGTGAAATTCAGCACAAGATCTTTTGAATCTGAGTTCAGTGTGAAAAGTTCATGATATTGCCTGGGAAGCAATTGTTAAAATTGTATTGGATTAATAAAGTCACTTGTGTAAATTTAAGCAATTCCATTTTGTGGCCCCACTATTTTAGTCCTCCAAAAATCACTTTTAAACAGTTGAAAACACATTTAACAGAAATCACATACTTATTGAACTCATTGCTATAAATGCAGAGTGTTCTGCTTATACTCCATAATGCATATTATGCTGTTTTATGAGCAAGTTGCCCTGTTAACATGAATGAATTTATTCTACATGGCATCATATGAATATTTGAACATATAAGCCACGAATGCTATGTGCACCAAATCTTATACTGGAGTAACTAGATAACAATCATTTCCCCACCTGTTGTTCACCTGTAAATTCACACATCTGGAGAGTGCCAGGATAGAATAAAAACCTGTTGGCATTGCTGTTGTGCAGATATATAACATTATATTGTGCATGGTGGTTATTATGTTTACATATCTACCGTCCCCACTGCTCTTAAATCAGGAGTCTGTACTTAGCCAGACTTAGCCTCTTTCATTTTGTCGACTCTTATTCCTGTATGCTTTTCCTATTCCTTGTTATTCCCTATTCCATGTTAATTTTCTGAAACAAAATAGGATAGGAGGTAGAAGTCTCCAATAACTAAGGAGAGGTGAAAACTGAATACCCAACTGATTTGAATATAAATGCTTTCTAATAAAACAAATCTGTAAATGAGTATTCATTAGCATGGCAAATAGCTGCACAGAAATTATATTCCATAAAACATAAATGCTTGATTTCCCCCCCCAAATTTTAGTAAAGATTTATTTCCATAAAATATCTTACATTCAAGCTTTTCATTGGTAATCTTAGCACAAGTTTCATATGACAAAGTTTATTTATTTAAGGGACTTATATGGCTGCCTATCTTATAGAATGACTCTAGGCAGGTCATAACAATCCATAAAAAGCATAGTTAAAAACAAAAATATCCTTTCCCTCCAGGCACCAAACCTATCATTCTCACAACTCAACCCCATTCTTGGGGGGAAAAGTCAGGTCTTCACAGTCCTGTGGGAGGCTAAGAGAGTAAGGATCCCTCTAATCTCAGGAGGAAGGCTGTTCCAAAGGACTAGAGTGGTCATCAGGAAGGCATGCCTCCAAGGTCTCATCCATTAGGATGGGCAAGAAGAAAAGGTGGGCCCACAAGTAACCTGGCTATATGCTATACAGGGTTTTAAAGATGACAGTTAGCACCTTGAATTGCACCCAGGAAGCAACTGTAAGCTAGCATTCGTCTTACTCAGGTGAACCACAGGACACCTTTGCTGTGCATGCCGGACAGATTGCAGCTATGTGACTTTCAAGGGCAGCTCCATGTACAACACATTTCAGTAATCCAAACAGGAGCTGACAATGGCATGGTCTTCCAGTCCAGAAATAGTGCTTGAAAAGTATTTATTTTATCTTTATAAAAACCTATTCTGCTTAAATGTGTCTGCCAAACTAAATAAGATCATAAAAAGTTAGTCACTATAAAGATTAGTTATTTGTTTCCAGGTAAAAATTGTGAAGAATAACACAATGCAACCAATTTTATTTAGAACATTCAAAAAAAATTAAGCCTTTTTAAAAATCTTAACAGCTGATAAATTGAACATTGTAAACGCTTTCTATTTTACAGTGATAACAAGCAGTGGCTACAGTCCAAGATCATCACATCAATACTCATCGCAGTTATATCCCTCCAAGTTAGTGTGCATGCATATCCTAATATCTTATTTGTATATCAGTTTCTGCATGTACTTTATTTAAATATTGGTTTAAATTTAGGAACTACATTGGGTTTGTATAAAATGCAATGTTATATGGAGATTTACACTTCGGCTTGGTTTAAACTCATTTCTTCTTAGGTTAAGTGCATGTTAAGGTGATTTATTTATATGTAAAAAAACAAAGTTTTAAAATTCTGAGTTATGTGTGTTGGCATGATTATTTTCTGGATTTGTATACTCCAATCATCACTAGTACAACTATCCAGAAAGCACACATACTTGGAGGATGATGAAATCCTCCTGACTGAATCTGGGTCACTTAGACTAGGGGAAGTAATGGTGACAAGAATGGCATCATATTATATGTCTCCAAATCTGGTTATGGTTAGGCATAGCCATCTATTAATCTTATTTTTGCATCTTTGCATTGGATAATAGTTGTAAAAGATTTTGAGTTTCATGTGTAAATAAACCACTCATACATCAGTTTCCACACTACTTAAGTGCATAGTAAAACCATTGGTATTCCCCAGGATATTTGACATCTAAGGACTGGTTTTTTTTAGAACGTATGGTCCTTTTTATATTATTTTATGTACTTTATTGTTTTTATGTAACATTTATAGCACCGTTAATCCTGTACTGCATTTGTTGGTAATTTCATTGATAGAAATACATTAACATACATAATACAATAGATTACAACTTATAATTAAATTACCTAATTTAGTTTCATTTATTTTTATTCATAGCTTTGTTAGTCTTTGATGCATTAATTTGTATCCCTTGCTGTGTCCTGCAGTCTATCTAGCATTTACTGTAAATCATTCAGTTTCTTGGCTAGTAGAACAACATCTCCATACAGATGTACTTCCATATTATGTCCCCAATCAACACACCCCTAACATCACTATAACCATTTTTTCTGCATTAAATTTTTAAATACTTTAACCAAATATTTGTTCTACTCAGTGTTGAGTATTTGTTGTGCACCCCATGCATTATTTCGATCATATATTATTATTATTACCACATTGAACAACTAGCCTTCAATTCCATATTTGGGTAATTCCAAAATTCAAACCTTTACACTATATCATATTTTTTCTATATCAACAAACATTCAGTAAACTTTGTTTATCTAATTTAAACTCATAGAGTTAAGTGGGCTGGAATAATAAAGATTCTTTCAATTTCCAAGCATGGATGCAGCTTTGCCCACAATTTAAACATAAACTCTCCATAAACAATTCCACATATATTTTAAAATACCTCTTAACATCAACACTTGCGCTCTCTAGTCTTAGCCTTTACCGTTTATCAACACACTCACATATTTGTCATTTTTTTCCTTCAATCATTAATATTAAATTATACATTTCAATTCCAACATTTGATATATTATTGTAAATTTCCTGCAATTCTCAAAAATACTTGGTAGCATTCCTTCACTTCAGTTACATTCCTAGTTCTTTCCTTTTACAGTCTAAAGCCTCATGTCCAAAGTCAAAACAGTAATTCCAACTTATAAAAACAGTAGAGCTTGCCTAATCTTGTTCCAAACACCATAGAGAACAGCTATGTCTTCAGTGCGTTATGAAAATCTAATAGGGTCTGGATTTCTTGAGAGATGCTGTTCCACATGGCAGGTGCTGTCACAGACAAATCATAACTCCTGGGTTCAATAAGATGCAATTGTTTTATAGAAGGGATCTGGAGCATGCCCTCATTGCTAGACTTCATGGGAGGTGGAAGACAGCCAGACCCACAAATAATCTGGCTCTATTCCATGTACGGTTTTATAGGTGATAACCAGCATTTTGAATTGCACTTAGAAGCCCACTGGAACCCAATGCAACTTGCAGAGAAATAGTGTTATATGGGTATAATGAAAAATGCCAAAAGCCCATACCGGTGCATTTTGGACTAACCGCAGCTTCCAGGTGCTCTTCAAGTGCTACCCCATGTAGAGCATGTGACAGTAATCCACTGGGAGATGACTAAGGCATGATTGCTTGAATCAACAATCTAGGTGTTATCTTATGTGACTGATAGTTTTTCTCCCATTTCCCTGCTGTTTAGGCCCTATCCACATATTCTTTCTACACCAGCAGCTCAAACAATGTCTGCCTATGCCAGTCAGACCCAGTATTCAGGAATGCAGCAACCAGCAGTGTATACAGCCTACTCACAGACTGGGCAACCTTACAGCTTACCTGCTTACGGTATTTGACTTCCCATTGTTCTTTATTTTCCAATGAATGTGTTTGGCATCATGGAATTTCTTTGTTTCCCCTCCCCGCTCCATTGTAAGAATCAATTGAACATTAATTTTTTACACAGATTTGGGTGTAATGTTGCCGGGCATCAAGACAGAAAGTGGACTTTCACAAACACAATCACCACTGCAGACTGGGTGTCTTAGTTACAGCCCAGGGTTCTCCACACCACAGCCAGGCCAAGCACCATATTCATACCAAATGCCAGGTGAGTAATTCCTTGTTGTTGTTTTTTAATTTTTTAAGATTCATACAATTCTTACATAATCAGTAAGTGTGGTGAGTAAAATTCGTTACCTGTCTGAGCCCTCCATTTCTTTAAAAAAGGAAAAGTATAATGATCTGAAATTTTACTTAGATAATTTGGTTGATATTTTTTACACATTTAATGTAACTTATTCAAAATTTATGGAAGAGTTATTTATCAAAATTAATTAGAAATGATCACAGATATTATTCATTGATAATAAATAAATAATAATAAATCATACTATTAATATGAAAAGATTGATAATGAGAATAATAGTGGGAACAATTGTAATTAAAGCCTATATGAAATAGCTTTTGAGAATTCATATCTTGAGCATATCTCTGTATAATTTGTGCGCCTTTTAAAGTTCTTAGTCTGAAATACCAGGCACAAAATTAATATTTTTTATATTTATGTACCGCTGTATCTTGACAAAAAGAAGCTGTGATGGGTTTTTAAATTTAAACTCTATTCAGTTTCCCAAAGCATTCAATAATAAAATGTTTGTACCGGTAGGTTCAGAGGCATTTGGGAGGGGACAGCGGGTGATAAAATATATATCACGACGCAAGCAGTACTTGTTACATGTAGTGTTATGAAACAAGCATTAAATCACAGATTTTATGTTAATGATCTCGGTGCATATTCTGTTATTTTGATTTAGTGGTTAGGAATAGAAATGTGAGTAGAATGACCATGTCTCTACATTAGAATGCAAAGCTGTTTTTTTTTATTATTATAAAATTCTTTTATTAAAACAATCAACATTGAACATAAAAACATATTATGCAGCAATCACCATGGCACCTGATATACAATACTAAGTATTTAACAGAATCAACAAGGATAAGCGACATTTTGGTGATTGAAGATGGTACCTAACATGGTGAGAGGCTGTATTATTGAGGCTGTAAAATGAATAAAAAGATTTGTTCACTCAAATTATATAGTCTCCCATCTCATTTTTATGCGTAATAGGCAGCTTGCAATAAAACAAATAAAAACACAAAATACATAATGTGAAACAAAAGTAAAAACACATAGCAGCCAGGCATGAGCAGTCATCCCTGCAACAAGGAAAGGAGCTCTAACCCACACTTACCCAGCTCAATACACTTTACAAAAGGCCAACAAGGATGAGGTCAATCTCATTTCAGGAGGAACTAAACAAAAGCTCCTCTTCTGGGTCCTGCCAGCTGACACTCCCTAGCTGATGGTATCCAGAACATGTCCTTCATGCCCAATCAGATAGGACTGGTAGAAACAACTTGGGAGAGATGGTCCCAAGGGGGCACTCCCTAAAGCTCATAGCTAAGAAAGTGAGGACAAATAAAGGGAAATATTTCTTCACCCAGAGGGTCGTTGATTTATGGAATTCACTACCTGAAGGGGTCGTGACAGCTGTCAGCCTTGACAGCTTCAAGGCAGGGCTAGATAGATTCATGGATGCCAAGTGTATCGGTGGTTATTAAAACAGATGTCCATGTGCCGCCTCTATGTTGGTTGAGGCAGGCAGGATTCCCTTGAGTACCATTTGTTTGGGGGTCAAGGGAAAGGGAGGGTTTTGCCTTCTCTTTCTGCTCAAGATCCCCATGTACATTTGGTGGGCCACTGTGTGACACAGAATGCTGGACTCGATGGGCTTTGGCCTGATTCAGCATGGCTCTTCTTATGTTCTTATGTCCCATAAGTAGAATAGAGTAGAATAACAGAGTTGGAAGGGACCTTGAAGGACTTATAGTCCAACTTACTGCTCAGGCAGGAAACCTATACCATTTTAGACAAACAGTTGTCCAATCTCTTCTTTAAAACTTCCAGTGTTGGAGCATTAAAAAACTTCTGGAGGCAAGTTGTTCCACTGATTAATTATTCTAACTGTGAGTAAATTTCTTCTTAGTTCTAGGTTGCTTCTTTCCTTGATTAGTTTCCATCCATTGCTTTTTGTCCTGCCCTCAGGTGCTTTGGAGAATAGCTTGACTCCCTCTTCTTTGTGGCAACCCCTGAGATATTGGAACACTGATATCATGTCACCCCTCGTCCTTCTCTTCATTAAACTAGACATACCCAGTTCCAGTAACCATTCTTTATACGTTTTAGCCTCCAATCCCCTGATCATCTTTGTTGCTTTTCTCTGCACTCTTTCTAGAGTCTCAACAAGTAACCCAATCCTATGCCATGAAGGACTTTAAAGAAAGCCAAAGTGCTCATGGAGCAGTGGTTCACATGTGCTAAGTAACTGGCATTAGTGACTGCGTACACCAGCATATTTTACACCAATTGAAGCTTCCAAATACTCTTCAGGGAGTAATTTGCAACACATTGCAACACAAGTTGTATTATGGTAGTCCAATTTGCATGTCACAAAGACTACCAGATGTATTCAAGGCTGGGTTTGGAGAAGATTTTCCAGAGTTTGTGATATGTGATATGCCTGGTTCAGGGTTCACAATACAATTTTCGTATGTTCACACACAACAAAAAGAAAAAAAAACCCAAAATTTAAGTAACTCTGAAGAAACAGGTTTCCAAAAGCAATAAAATGGGATTCTACGCAACCCAAGACAGCAGGCTTCTTAGCCTTAGTTGTTAAATATTTGAAGAGATCTTTTTGCTGTCCTCACTATGATTCTTCTTGTTGTTGTTAATTGTAAAGTCGTGTCCGACCCATCGCGACCCCATGGACAACGTTCCTCCAGGCCTTCCTGTCCTCTACCATCTTCTGGAGTCCATTGCAGCTCACGCCTACTGCTTCAGTGACTCCATCCAGCCACCTCATTCTCTGTCGTCCCCTTCTTCTGTTGCTCTCAATCTTTCCCAGCATTGAGCTCTTCTCCAGTGAGTCCTTCCTTCTCATTAGGTGGCCAAGGTATTTGAGTTTCAACTTCAGGATCTGGCCTTCTAAAGAGCAGTCGGGGTTGATCTCTTTTAGGACTGACCGGTTTGAACACCTTGCAGTCCAAGGGACTCGCAGGAGTCTTCTCCAGCACCAGAGTGCTGATTCTACTCCTTAACTATTTATGTTGAGAATGTTGGAGAGATATGAGCTACTCTCTGTTTGATAATGATAAGGCCATCTTAAATATGGTCACTTCATGGACTAGAAGCTCTTATAATTTGTAATTATATAAATTGTTGTTGTTCTTGTTAATTGCGAAGTCGTGTCTGACCCATTGTGACCCCCATGGACAACATTCCTCCAGGTCTTCCTGCCTCTACCATCTTCTGGAGTCCATTTAAGTTCACACCTACTGCTTCAATGACTCCAAATTACATTAAGTATATTGTCCTCCCCAAACCATTATCAATATATGAATGAAGGCAAATATACATGACCCAGGATAATAGCTAGAGAGATGTCCCCTGAAGATCGCTTTCCCTGAAGGAAAAAGCTGGGGATGAAGAAAGGAAAAGCTTTTGAAACTTAAGTAGATTTGCTGATGCGTAAATGTCTTTTTTAGTGTTTCTGTGAAACTTGATAGCAACCTATTTATGAAAGGGGAATATATGGAATATATAGAAACAATTAAAAATATTATTGACAGCTTGTTCAATTTGTAAATGTGTTCTTTACAAACATTAATATACTAAGCTATAATTAAGCATATCAAATTTTCTTTTAAAAAGTTTTAAGATGTGAGATAAGTGCATATTTTAATTATATACTCTTAATTTTCAACTGAAAATTTAATTTCTCATTTGTATTGAATAATGTATTGCTAAGGTCTTACAGTGAATTATTCTTTTAACTCTAGGTTCTAGTTTTACACCATCCTCCACTATTTATGCAAATAATTCAGTATCAAATTCTACAAACTTCAATAGTTCACAACAGGTATGAATTTTTTTTGTCTATAAAGCACAAACTATTATAAAGTTGATTTGCCAATTTATTTGAACAAGACTGTTGTCCTATTTCTATTTTTAGGTTAAAAAATGATGTAGTTTTAAAGGTATTAGTCTTCATTAAAATATTGTTTGTAATGTTCTAGGATTATCCATCATATGCAGCTTTCAGCCAAAATCAATATCCACAGTATTATTCAGCATCAACATATGGAGCATACATGACGTCAAATAATGCCACAGATGGTACCTCTTCATCCTCATCAACATACCAGCTGCAAGAATCCCTTCCTGGTCTTACTAGCCAACCAGGTACTATTTCATTGATTTTGTGTTGCAGTCATTTAAAGTCACAGATATAGGTGCATGCTAACATTAATTGTAGCTAAGTGTGCTTGAAAACAGATTTCATTAGTATAAATTTGACATCCAAGGAATCAAATCTCATCCAGTCCTACTCAACAAACATCCATTAAACATTAGTAAAGAGTCAACCATTTAGTCTGACTATTCCCAGAAAGATGTCAAAAGATAAAGGGTTTGGGGGTAAGTTTCTGGGAACAACAAAAAAGAAGAAAACAGTGCATCAGTCATCCTCGCCAAAGGCCTAGGTGACAAGATGTCTTTTCAGGGACTTTCAAAATGCCAGAAGTGTGGGAACTAGTCAAATCTTGGGGAAATTGGGCAATCCCATGCAGAACACATTGAAGTAGTCACACATGAGGTAACCAGGGCTTGAGTGGCTATCTGAAGTGTCTTCTTTCCCCCCCCCCAACCTCTGAAAGGGTACAGATGAAGCAAGCCAAAGGTCTTCCTATATACAGCTATTTTCAAGTAGGAGCCATGAATCCAGAAAACTCTCAAACTTTACATTACCATTGAATGGAAGTGCCACCCCATTTAAGATCAAAGGTGGAATATCTTCAGATCCGGACATTCTTAACACCCACAGCCATTCCATTTTGAGAAGAACTTCTGACTTAATATTATCTCAAAGATTTGTATCCAGAAATGTACCATATAACCATTTTGTAGCTACTGCTACTCATAAACTCAAACCTATTTTATCCTGCTAGTTTCCAGATCTTCTGTTAATAGCATATAAAGCTCACAGAAGATGGCATCACCTGGGGAAGAACTCATCAAATAGAATACAAAGTCGGGGAATCTTAATTTGCAATCTGCATTTTAGAAAAGTGTTAATGCTGAACTGCCTGCATTCTCACTGTCTTAGACTGTAAGGTTAAAAAGTAAGGTTACTCATAGGTAGAAATCATTTGCTATGTTGTGGTAGACATTTTCAATCTGGATACCTTGTCTATTTCTGCACAATAGCATTTATGTTTCATTAATATCCCTTACGCTAAAAACTATTTCTTGGTGGCCTTCACATCTGCTCCTAGAGTTTCAGACATGGGAGTTCCTTTGGTAAACAAGTATTTGGGCATGTTCCACTTAGTGCTTGACCTTTATGAAGTAGGTATTGCATAATATTCAAAAGATGGAATGTTAAAGGACCTCTATCCTGGAACAGAACTGTACATCCCATAGTATGGAAAGTTGATTGATTTATTTAAGTTTGTTTCTAATTTTAAAAAAATAGTCTGCTCAGATATAAGATTACATAGCGAGATTATACAGAAATACCTAGGATATCCTCTATCTCTTGCCTTTCTATTCGTTTACTCAATCTTTGTAATTTGGCAAATAACTCATAGTTAAAGAAGGTGAGGAATCTCAGTAAGCAGATTATTTTCATTCCTCTTGAATTATTAGGGATTTACAGATAATCCAAATTGCCCATTCAAAGCTTTAGGACAGGGGTTCTCAACCTTGGCAACTTTAAGACTTGTGGACTTCAACTCCCAGCAAAGCCGGCTGAGGAATTCTGGGAGTTGAAGTCCACAAGTCTTAAAGTTGCCAAGGTTGAGAACCCCTGCTTTAGGAGTACCTCATTTAAACCATAAAATTGAATGAGGAATACTTGTATTTTGATAAGTGTTTACTGTTGTTGTTTTACAGGAGAGTTTGATGCTGTGCAAAGCCCTTCAACTCCAATCAAAGAGCTTGATGAAAGAACATGTAGGAGTTCTGGGTCAAAATCAAGGGGCAGAGGGAGGAAAAATAACCCATCTCCTCCTCCTGATAGTGACTTGGAGGTACATTCTTACAAATTAATATGAAGGTGAAAAAGTAATTCATATGAGAGAGAGAGAGAGAGAGAGAGAGAGAGAGAGAGAGAGAGAGAGAGAGAGAGAGAGAGAGAGAGAGAGAGAGAGAGAGAGAGAGAGAGAGAGAGAGAGAGAGAGAGAGAGAGAGAGAGAGAGAGAGAGAGAAATGCATATTAGTAGAAAATGCTGTTCATTCAAAATTAGATTAAGTACTGTATAAGATATTTTTAAAACAAATTAATTTCATAAAGTTACGACCTGATAACACTTTCTTTTCTCCCTTATTATGCCTTCTTTTGGAATGTAATTGTAATTGAAGTGTAAGAATCCAGGGAATCTACAGATCTCTATCTGAAGCTTGGAACTTCTATTTTGAGCACTTCGAATGTCTACTTTGGATAAATTCCCTGACACATTCTTCCTCTTTCAAACAATTATTAAAGTTTTAATATTGGATTGAAAACTGATAGAAAAAGTTTTCTTCCTGGTGCTAAAAGATAACAGGCAAATCACAAAATATATCTGCATGGGATATCATTAAGGAGTTTATGTATGTATGTATGTATGTGTGATTTCACAGAATAGCATATTTGATCATTTGCTAAAAAGCATAATTGCCCTCTTTAATATGACCATAAAAAATGATCATAAATGAAAATTTTCTGATATAAAAATTAACATTACTATTTGATATTTCTAGCTAACCAAGCTCTTTATCTCTACTTTTGGCTTGATAATTCAAATATAAAAAAGCAGCGAGAGGGCTGGGCAGTGCTTTGGAGTAAAAAAAAAAATGCTTTGGAGTATAGTCCAGTATTCATGTATCACCTGTCTGCAGCTCCTTAAAAGCATCTGCAACTTTTTCTGGGACTACACAGCTGCCTTTTTTTTTTTAGTAAAATCTTTCTTTACTTGAAGTATTGTGTCATAAAAACTTTTTTTCCCCATAAAGACTGTTTGGGGCTACTTATATTTCTGGATAACTGCCTCTTGTCCTATTTGTATATATTGATTTTTTGATTCTTTTGTTTTCAGCGTGTATTTGTTTGGGATTTGGATGAAACTATCATTGTCTTCCATTCGCTTCTTACAGGATCTTATGCACAGAAATATGGAAAGGTATGTGAGAAATACCTAGTGCTTTTATTGTAGCTAATTATTGTGCAGTAGAATAATTTATTTGCTAAATTTAAAGTCCTTGAATTATTCCCATAGTACTTAGCAGTATTTCTGGTATATAAATAAAACTTGGTTTTAATAGTCCTAGATTTGACAGATTTTTTTTTCATTCAGACTTTACTTCAAGATTTACTAAGTTTTATTGCAAATGATATTATTTAGATTTACATAAAAAGGTCAAGTAATATAACTTCACATAAATGATATAGAGTTGGTTTTAACTGGATACTTAGTAACACTTTGTCCTGTTGTTCTTACAACTTCTCAAGGCTTTACTGCTTTTTGTGACTAAAATTAGCTTCCTTTGCTTTATTTAACTAGCACAGTGGTTGAGAACCTATGGCACGTGTGCCAGAGGCGGCACTCAGAGCCCTCTCTGTGGGCACGCGCGCCATGCCCTGGAGATGGCCAGCATCCCTCTTCAACCAGCTGAACGCTAACTCGCTGAGGTGCCATGTGCAGGGGCCGATGGTGTCAGGGAGGGAGGGAGGGAGGGAGGAAGGAAGGAAGAAAGGAAGGAAGGAAGGAAGGAAGGAAGGAAGGAAGGAAGGAAGGAAGGAAGGAAGGAAGGAAGGAAGGAAGGAAGGAAGGATTCCAAACACCCCGGTGCATTTACAACCCAACAAAAATTTAAGATAGATCATAATAGCTAAGCAATTCAGGAAAAGTCAGTACAATAAAAAAGAGAAGATTAACTTATATTAAAAGTGACATTTTCTACAAAATATATCCAATATGATTATTGCTTTATTTAATATTTCCCACAAAACAAGTTGGAAATCAAATTGGTACCAAATCCTCCTAAAGAAATATTTTCTATTTTGATATCTTTTGATCTCATTGCATAACTTTCAAATTCTGACATAGCTTTTAACATAGCTCAGGCTTCCTTCTCAGCCCCCTGAGAACTTTGAATATTTGTCTCCTAAGGGACATTCTAGTAGAGATGGCCCAATTCAGCACAGAAGTCAACAGACAGACTGTCTGGCTCCAATGTGTGCCAAAGGCATTTGTATCTTGATATAGGGAAGTGTTATAGTTGATCTTACCTCCTTTGCAATGTTGGCAATCTCTGGATAAGGCCCATATTCCCATGAGCCAATAAGCTGGGAGGCTTTTCCATATATCTGTAGCAGCAATACCTACAAAAATATATATATTTAAACATTATTAAGTCAAAGGGGATTAACACAGAACTATTCCTGTTGTTTAGTAAGTTGACAGTAGTACATTTTTAAAACTATGGTTTCTTTACTGTCTCTTAATGTCCTTTTATAATATATTATGTTTTAAAAGAATTGCTCACATTTCATTTTTCATATATGGGCAGATGCATGGAACTCATCTCATGCATGACTAATAAATTACTTTGGAAGAAAAACTGCACCGTTTGCTACAGAAATATATTCTGTAATTCCTAGACTGTGGAGAATTGACATGAATTTTATATAGTGATGTATTGCTTAAATATTTAAAGAAGTAAAATGGTACTTAATGGTTAATTTACTTTAAACTTATATTAATGTATTTTTATTTAGTTAATTATTTGTAGCACACCTTTATTATTGTTACAATTAACTCAAGACAGTGCCATATATCCAGCACACCTTCCTCCTCCTATTTTTCTCACAACAACTGTGTGAGATGAGCTGGCTAAGAGAGAGAGAGTGAGTGACTGGCACAAGGTCAGCCAGCTGGCTTTCATAGCTAAGTCAGAACTAGAATTCACAGTCACCTGGTTTCTAGCCTGGTACGTTAACCAACAGACCAAACTGACTTTCTTTGAAAATATTATTTTCACAAAGAAAATATTCTTTGTGGTATGAAACTTCCAAAGGATAACTCAGTTTGAAAAAAAAATTGATTGACCTTTCAAATTGAATCTTCAGCTGCAGTTCATAAATTCAGTGCCTTCAGAATATATTAGAAAGCAAACCCCATTGGGGTAATGTGCTCTGTTTTTTTCTGCCTTGCTCTTCTTGAATTTGATTAGGTTGGAGAGAAAAAAGAGAGACTTAAATTTAGTACACTATTTTTTTAAAAAAAGAAAAAGAAAAAATCCACCTTACTGTTGTATCTCTCTTTAACAAATTCTCTCTTTGTCCTATGGGGCTGAGATAGTATGCTCACTGGTAAACTATGTGCTATATATTTAAGAGTATTTCTAGTTGACATTGTGTATTGTATACGCAATAGTGATAACATATATATTTCTCAGATTTGTTTTAAAAAAGTCTTGAACAATCTGCATATAACACATTATTCCCAAATGACACTTAATTTTTTTTTTAAATTTATTGAACTATGACTAACAAGCATCATCAGGTAATTAAAATAACATAAATCCAATCCACATAGAGAAAAGATATAGAAAATACAAACAAATGTAAACAAAAGATACTATACATGTACAAATTTACCTTATGTATAAAGTAATATATTATAATCTATTGCTGCTGAGGTAAACCATAAAAATCCATCCAAATTTAATAAAATTGTGGTTCCTGCCTCTGATTACTCATTATTTTAAATGTGTAGTTTTTTTAATGTGGTAAATGAACACATTTGTTAATCCACATCTCAGTTGTTATGTAAACAACAGTTTTCCAATGTTAAGCAATTATTATTTTAACTCTGTGTGTGTGTGTGTGTGTGTGTGTGTGTGTGTGTGTGTATGTATGTGTATATATATATATATGTCAAGTGGTTATTTTTTAGATTGCACCCTGTAAACCCAAATATGGGAGGAAGGAATCATTCTTTCCTTTTTGCTTGTTTCAGCTCAACCCAGAGCCATCTTGCAAGCACAAATATATATATGTTGTTTAAAATTGTTGACAAAGAAATAAGGGATTTCTGATATAGCCATTTCGAGTTTCTTAACTCTCTTCAGTCAGAACTCACCCTTCCGGGATTCGAACCTGGGCAGTCTGCATGCTAAGCAGATGCTTTAACCTATTGAGCCACAAGTTCTCTCCCGCTTTGTCAGTAGTCAGGGAGTAAGGATATGTGTCAAGTGGTTATTTTTTAGATTGCACCCTGTAAACCCAAATATGGGAGGAAGGAATCATTCTTTCCTTTTTGCTTGTTTCAGCTCAACCCAGAGCCATCTTGCAAGCACAAATATATATATGTTGTTTAAAATTGTTGACAAAGAAATAAGGGATTTCTGATATAGCCATTTCGAGTTTCTTAACTCTCTTCAGTCAGAACTCACCCTTCCGGGATTCGAACCTGGGTTGAGCTGAAACAAGCAAAAAGGAAAGAATGATTCCTTCCTCCCATATTTGGGTTTACAGGGTGCAATCTAAAAAATAACCACTTGACACATATCCTTACTCCATGACTACTGACAAAGCGGGAGAGAACTTGTGGCTCAATAGGTTAAAGCATCTGCTTAGCATGCAGACTGCCCAGGTTCGAATCCCGGAAGGGTGAGTTCTGACTGAAGAGAGTTAAGAAACTCGAAATGGCTATATCAGAAATCCCTTATTTCTTTGTCAACAATATATATTCTTGCATTAAAGCTGGGGTGAATCTACCTGATTTCCATATTTTTTGCAAATTTATATCTTGTATGGTATTACCAAGATCAGTATCCTACAAGCATACTTTAAACTGGCTGGGAAATTCTGTGAGTTAAAGTCCTACACATTTTAAAGTTGATAAGTTTGAGAAGCACTACTAAACCAGGGGTGTCAAACTCGCAATGTCACATGATGTGTCGCGACGTATCATGACTTTTTTTCCCATTGCCGGCAATGGGGTGGGCTAAGAATGTTCATTTTGTTTGTTCTAGAAGAAGAATAACACCAACATTTAAAAGAGAATCAGGAATAATTTATAAAATTTATTGCTGTGGAACCCTTGAAGATATTCTTTGTAATATCTTACCTTCCTATTATTTTCATCCATCTTTGCCCTCAAATAAAGTTGCTAGACACATTTATGATGTCTCTCTATTGTAGCAAGTGATTAAATATTTCATCAAGTTGAACCTTGAATTTCAAATAAATTTGAAGCAAGTCTTGTTGCTTTTAGTCTTTAATTGCAAATAGGAATAGAATGTTGCTCTCTTTTTATGTCAGATCAGATCCTGACTAATTTGTATACCTCTTATTTTTATTTTTATCTACGAAGAAGTAGTAACCCACTGCTCAATTTGTTATCGCATGTTATTATCAATCAAATATTTACCCTGGTACATATATTCTTTGTGCTGTTTCATTTTAAGCACAATGCTGTTCCTGGCTCTTTTGCTTTAGTTCTGTATTAACTAGATGCTTATCTTTTTATTCTGTTCACTTACTACATAGATTTTTTTTAAATTAATCCTTGTTTTACGTTCCCTTTCTCTATTTGTATTTCCAAAGCAATATAACATTCTGTAAATAGTTCCTAGGAAATATCCTTCTATAACTTCTTCCTCTTTCACAGCAGTGTAGCAAGTTATATTCTTCCATTTGGCTGCAACTGTGCTTTCTTATTTTATATTTAATATATTTCCATTCTGCAAATCAGTATAAAATCCTGAATAATTTACAACAGTATGACAATAATATTGAACTTAAAAAATGAAAGATTAGAAGATGTTAGTGGGTGGAAAAGGGCTGGAAAAAAGATAAATTTCAAAGATGTGGGATGGAGGGAAATATCATTGCAGAAGATAGGAAAGGTTCATATCCATATTTCACCAAGTAGCAGTCCACACTCTGTGACACACAAAGAGAGGACCTTTCCTCTCCCCTCAAAGAATATAGTAACCATAGAGATGATGTCATTGAATATGTTCTTCAGTGTAACTTGATCTGGACTTTGAGCCATAAATTTCTATCAGTAACCTAGCTGCTACATTCTTCCCTAATTTTAGCCTTCAGAGCTTTCCAAGGGCAGGTCCACACTGAGTGCATTACAGTAATCCAATCTGGAAGTATTCATCATTTTTTTTTAAACTAAAAGCAGTATTTTATTATTTAAAAAGAAGAAGCAGCACAGCAAATGAGATTTATAGGAATTACGATGTGAAGAACTTATTACTCAGCTTTTGCACACCTACTTACAACTCAGTATCAAAGTAGAGTAGAGTAGAACAGAAGATGTACAGAACAGAATAAAATAGAAATTCTTTATTGGCCAAGTGTGATTGGACACACAAGGAATTTATCTGCTGTGAATAAGCTGTCAATGTACATGCATGCAACAAGTGATGAATGATTATTTTCATAGGTAAGTGCCATATAAGCATTTCCCTTCTCTTGTTTATCTACTCAAAACATTGAAAAGGGACAGTGAGAACAATTAATCAGTGGAATGCCTCCAGAACTTGTGGGTGTTCCATCATTAGAGATTTTAAAGAAGAAATTGGATAGCAATTTGTCTGAAAGGATAGTGTCTCCTGATTGAGCAGAGTTGAAGATCTCCAAGGTCTCTTCCAACTGTGTTATTCTGTTCAAACTATTCCCCTTGTTCTATAAAACAGATTGAATCGCGTATTGATTGGGTTGATATCCATACTGTCGAGGCTCTGTATGAAGTGGTTGTAAGAAAGGAGTTGATTGTTGCCCAATTAAGCTTTGTCTTTATTTTATAATCGTGTAATGCATCTTCATATTATAAAATTAGTCTTGATCCTATCTGTTTGTCTGTCTGTTTGTTTGTTTGTTTAAGCCACCTTCATTATTTTTACAAATAGCTGAAGGCAATGAACATAACTAATATGTCTTCCTCCTATCTTCCCCACAACAGCCCTGTGAGGTGGCTTGGATTGAAAATGAGTGACTGGCCCAAAGTCTCCCAGCTGGTTTTCATAGCTAAGGCAGGACTTGAAGTCACAGTCTCCCATTTTCTAGCATGGTGCCTAAACTACTAGACCAAATTGGCTCCTTATATACAATTTATGTCATATTTATAAAGTATATTATTATTCTTGGACTTCTTTTATAATATGTTTAAATAAAATACTGATTTTTTTCAAAGAAATTAATTTTGAAATAACAAGATTTTACTGCATTTGATCTAAATTATTATTTTTGCATTGTTATATATCAGAATGTTATTATTGAGAGACATTTGGAGTTGAATATACTTGTGGCCAAATTAGCATGCAAATAGTAAATCAATATAAATTCTCCTTGCTAGTTTCCCATTTTGGGGAGGATAAACTAAGGGACCTGCTGCTCTCTTGCTGTAACCAAATTAAGTAGATAAACAACAGGTTTGAATGTTGGGATGTGGAGACACTAGTCTAAAGACCCGTTTCTTAGGTGGTGAAAACAAGGACAAGATTCAAGGCTAGTTCATAGCAAGACTGTATTCCCTGTATTTCTCTCCATTATTAATGTAAACCATTGGGGCGATCATGGCTAACTAAGTCCTACGATGAAGTCTGAACCAAAAATTCAATAGGGCCTAATGATCATTTTCTTTTACAAAGGTCTGAAATTGCATTGGCAATGATTGTTAAGAAATCTAGAAAGTACTGTGACTTTCTTGAAGTGGCTCTCTCAATATATAGCAATATATTTTGCATACAAGGAGCTCGCAGGCTAACCTCTTTGTTAAAAGGAATCAGGTGTGAAGTTTAGAATTTTAAAAGCATTCAAATAAAATAGATACATCCCATTGGTTTTCTTTGCCTTGTCCTCAGATTTCAGATTTCAATTAAGTAAAATATATTCAACAAAACTGGGCTAGATGGGATCTACTTCGTAGTCGCATCAACAAAAGCATCCAGTTTAGCAAATATTAGTTCTTTATTTGTTAGACTTTACGCAGAGTGCCATGACTGATGGTACTATTTGAAATCCAATTCTTCATTGTATCTTTGATGATCAAACACAGAGGGAAGCCTCTACAGCTTTCCATTAAGGTGTTTTAGCTTTCATCACTTTATTTTCACACATCTTACAACAAAGGTTTCTGGCCTCCACATCCCCAATTCAAATTGACCTAAGTTTTTCCTGTTGTACCTTTAGTAATTCCCATCATACCAGAATACTCTTTTCCCCCTTGCTGTTTATATACCTATCATTACCAAGGGATGGGATTACAAACTGGAAGTTTCTTCTGTGCTGAGTATATAATTCTTGTATAAGCTGTTTAATTTGGATAAAAAAGACATTTTGTTTCACGGCAATATTTTAATAGTCTCAGTAATATTTTTAGTTACAACAATTAGATTGTAACTATTATGTAATTGTTCTATCTTAGGTAAACCGTGATATTCATTTTTAAAATGCCTGTTTTCACTAACCTTTAAATTTTCTTTCCAGTTATTTATCTTTCAAGATTTTGATAATAAAAAATTCTGCTTCAAGTGTAACATTACACTCCACAAAGAAAAAAACTATTTCATTGTTATGTAGAATTCTTATTATTTTTTTGTGTAATTATGTGTACTTATTTTTTATTTTTCTTATTAACTTATTGTGTAATTGTGCTTTTTTATTTTTCTATTATACATGCATATTGTATAAAACTAAAGTTTGTATTGATTATTACATACTGAGAATATGTATCATTTCTGTTTTCCCCTCACACCAACCAGGATCCACCTGTAGCGGTGACTCTTGGACTTCGGATGGAAGAAATGATTTTTAATCTTGCAGATACTCATTTATTTTTCAATGATTTGGAGGTATGTACAAAATATAATGTATATTAGAACACCTATATCTAACAATCTCTATTTCTTCCAGTTTGTAGCCAGAAATAAAAAACGGACCAGGTTAATTATATCATTTTTCCAGATATTTTTATATGGTTATTGGCAAAATATGAAAATTGGCAAAATATGAAAATCATTAACAAGATTAGATTGTTATTAACTTTTTTAAAAAAATCAGGCCTATTTGGAACATTCCATTAGATTTAACTTTCCATTGTTCTATCATAGGATACAATAAGAATTAAAAAGAAGCCTCTTGCTCTCTTATTTTCATCCTAAGGAATTAAAATAGATGGGCTGATAGTCCACGCTCAGTTCTGTTATCGCCCAGCCTACAAATATATTTGCCGAGGGATGGTGTTAAAAAAGAATGAAGAACTTTAAAACTCCCATAGCAAACAAATAGGAACAACATCTATTCATGATTTTTGCAGCCTGTCCTATCTCAACATATAGTTCCAGTTCCTAAACCTAACAAAAAAAAAAGTATTGATAGCTCAGAAATGAAACAACAGGTGAAAGGACAGGCATTTCTCATTATTAGCTTAAACTTATTTTAACTTGCTCATAAGAAATATCAGAATCCTGACATTCAGAATATTCATCTTTTGATCAGGGAAGAATCTGTACATTAGCCTCTTTTTTTGTTCCCATATTCCTGTAAATTTTAATTAGCATGTGAAAACATGCTGACTTGCACTGAGTGTCCTATTTAGAAAGACATACAAGAGCAGAGAGCAGTTTCTAGAGATTCAGTTCCACTTCTAGGCAAAATAAAAATTCCATGCTATCGTTCTTTAAAGTTACAGAATTTTGCATTGGAGTAGCTTTATAATGAATTTTAAGAAAACATTTCAATGATTCAGTGATAACAATGTAAAGTTATATTTACATGTTGGATTGATAAGTCCAATTTTATTTTCCTTATCTCTTTATTATACAAATAGTTGGCCTGCATTGTATCTTTACTGTCAAGGAAATCTTTTTTTTTCCTTATATTTGGCAGTTAATCTATACCAAATTTGCTATTATCTGTCAGATAAAGATGAATAGAGTTTGTTCTTCACCCTGAAGTCTGTAACTGCTAAGATCTGCATAATAGAGTTTTTGTTTTTACTAGCAGTGAGTCATTGTTTTTATTGGATAATGAAATTACTGATATTTCTAAAATATTTTTTTTTTGTGGGTCAACTGTAGGTTTTATACTCTCTAGTAAAAATGTCAAGTTCTGAAGAATTCTTTGGTAACAAACTAGTTGTACTGAGACATAATTTAATTTAATGTTATAGCAGTCAACATCAGTTATTGCACATGAATTTGTAAACGCTCAGTAATGGCAAATATATTTTATCTTTCTTAGTTTTGAACTTGCACAGCCAGTGGCCCACTGAGAATGAGTATAGCCAGTTCTGTAGCTGTTTTAAAAGGTATTTTACCTTAAATTAACATTAACAGAAAGCTTCCTTACAACATAATTTCTACCTCATTTCTATTATAATCACACAGCAGTATTCTGATATTATGCAAGCAGGTTTTAAATTTCCACTGGGAGGGAGTTAATTTAGGTTGATTTCCTTGAAATTTTTCATTATACATTAATCGATTTATGTATAAATCGATTTTGACAGGCTTGGGTTTTAGCGTAAATAACTTTATAATTTTTCAATAATAATTCTGCAAACAGTATAGAGCACAAAACACTATTTTGTGCTTCAAAATACATTATAGGAAGTGACGAAATAATAAGTAAAAAGGGTGTACCACAGAAAACAAAGAAATAAACCACATTTATATCATATTTCCACATCATAAATGGATTTTTTTTAAAAAAGAGAGCAGACAAAATTGATATCCTCATTAATTTTAAAGACTATCACAAATTTATAATCTTTTTCAAAATGAAAATAGAACATGAAAACAAAAGACCCATGAATCATTCATGAAAGACAGCTTGATAATACATTTACGAATACCTTCAACTGGATTTGACTTACTAAATATATTCGAGCTAGACCCAAACACTCCTGTAAAATCTAATGTATTAATAGCCATGTGTCTGCTAGACTGTCTGCTTACTGTTTCCTCCTAAATTGCTTTCCTAGTACTAGGAAGAGACATCATAAGAAATTAAAAGGGACAGAATACATTTTTTGTTTGTTTCCAAAATCTTTGCCTTTGTGCCAGATGGAGATTAACAGCAAGATTTTTTTGTCCCTAGGAAGTACAGAGGCAAAGGAAAGTTTGAAATGTCTAGGTGGCATCACTCGCCACTCATTTCCATCCCTTTCATCACTGCTTGCATAACCATATTACACCACACTGTAAATATGAGACAAGGGTAAAGTGAATATTCAAAACTGCTCTGCAGTAGTGTAGATTTGATGGAAAAATATAAAATGGGCTAACAAAAGAAAAACAAATGAGGTCACATGAAGTAACATCAGGTAAATCAGCAAAAAAATAATCGGCAATGAGAAAAAGATCAGTCTAGCCCTACTAGTAGTAAACATTGCAAGGATCTCAAAAAGAGAAACCAGGGGAAAATGCTCATTTTGCAAGAGCTTTCATTTTCAAAGATTAAGTTTACATTATAATGTAAACTTAATAAGGTGGTGAAGCATGAAGAGCATGCTCCTTTAATAATAGTTCCACTCTGTATCATGTGGAAATATGCAATGGCCAATATTCTAACACAGTGCTCAGCCTTCTCTTCCATTGGGATCCATTGGGAGGTTTTGTTTTTTTTCTGTAGCACCTGACCCATTTTTGAACTTGATATCTATTGTACTAGCCCTGACACCAAATTTGGTTTCATTCTTTTCAGTCTTTCAAAAGTTATTCTGGTGGTGTAAGGATAAATTGCATAATTTACTTCCAGTTCAGCTAGACAGATTGAAAGCAATAAGGTAAACAGGTACAGAGGAAACAAATGCCAGAGAAAGAAAAGAATAGGAAGAATAAACCAAGGAAAGAGAACAAAATCTACTTTGGTTGGAAAGCGTGATCTGGAATGTGCCTATTTAGCTGTAATATACAATGTATTTGTTGGAAATCTGTGACCTGTAAACCAGAGGTCCCCAACCTTTTGGGCACCAGGGACCGGTGCCATGGAGAAAAGTTTTTCCACAGATCAGAGGGTGTGTGGTTTTGAATACTGCCTCCATCCACAGGATGGAGCTTTTCTTTTTTGTGTGATTCACTTGTTGGCATCCTGCGGACCGATGCCGGTCCATTGACCGGAGGTTGGGGACCCCTGCTGTAAACTATTCCACTATCCTGGGATAGGAGAGGAATGTCATTAAACTAAACATTTAACATATTCTCAATTCAAATGGAACATTTAGCAAAGTAGCAGCAGGAGGGTGACCATTGGTGAGATATATGGTTTGAAATTCCAAATTCATTCTGCTTTATAATGAATGGAAAATGAAATGATAATTCAAGATGAAATAGAAGTGCAGGTACTTTACAAGTAGGCTGATAAAGCAGAAAAGGGATTAAAGAAAGGAAGCAAGGAACTAAGGTAACTAAGAGAAAAAGCTTTCGGTTAGGATTGTTCCTAATTTGTCCACTTACATCTTCATGGCTATGGCCCAAACCTTCTGTTTCAGAATCTTTATAGTTTTATAAATTCTAGAATAAAAGCTGAGTTTTTAATAGAAAAGGGAGCATTTATTCACACTCAAATTGTGAAAGAAATTACAATTCCTCACTGGGATTTTTTTCCCCATATAACGTTCTTAATTCATTCTAAGTATTTATTTTTTATTTTGTAGTGTTCAGATTTTAAAAGACATCTTAATCTGATTTTTTTTTTAAATAAACTATGTTTGTATTGGTTATCTTATTGAAACTCTTGCATCCTGCCCTTTTGTATGAGTTCAAGGTAATTAACAATAAAGTTTGCTATGACATTTAGAACCTGATATGAAAATAGCCTCCAGAAACAGCAGGAAGCAACCATAAATGTAAAAAAAGTACAAATTCAGTAATAACCGCTTACAGCCCAAATATTTCTGATATTGACATTAAATAGCCATATTATATCAGTGACAATGATTTTTTTAATCAACTACAGATGGAAAACTAGCTGTGCTCATGCACCAAGGAAGGACACCCAGCATCAGAGACATATGCCCTGATAATATCAAGGCATACTGCAGTGTCCTTTTTATGTGTTGTCCCTGGAAATTGCCTCTGGTCCATAATGCAGCAGTGCAAATGATGTGTGGTGCCTCTAGAAGGCACTACCTTCCCTGTATCAAAACAACTGAACAAGACATTGGTTGCTTTCCAAGCTCAGTTCACCATAGATTAGAACATCGTATCAGATCCTAGATTTAGCCACAAAACAGGCTTTTTATCTACTCCTAGTTGAGCATATTCCTGGAGACACTAGTATAAAGGAGGATCTCACTAGGTGGAAGAGGTTAATATAGGTGAAGAAATATTTCAGACCTGAAATTCAGTTCTTTTAACAACAGCTTCAAGAATCAGCAATAGCACTTTGAATTCTATGTGGGAAGACAGTATAGTTTTGCAGTAAAAGAGTTGTTCGTTTCTTATATGCTTGCCCTTTTAACAGCCTGTCCATCAAATTCTGAGCTAGTTGCAGTTCTAACTACTCTAAAGAATTTTTTGTGCAGCAGTCCAGTTATTACTTAATTAAAGTACTTATCACCGTGACAAAGACTTGCTTTCTCCAGTGAGGGCACTGAAGTCATTGGTTGTGACAGTTATCAGATGTCACCATTATCACCTTTGAAAATTGGTCTTTGGTCTTATGAGAAAGGCCAGAACTAACCCTAAGTGCTCAAGTCCCATCTTAGTGAACCAATAGACATGGATATTATTATATTATGAATATTGTTTAATACTTGTTATATGTGGGTAATTAACAGTTGTATTCACAGTCTAAGACTGGTGAAACTTAATAATTCAGGTCCTAACCAAGGGCCTAGGAATGAATAAAGTAGCATCTAAGAAAGTAAATGCTATTTTCCAGGCAGGATAGTTTTTGTAAAATTGGTTGCTCAGGTCTGATAAATTCAATATTTGCAGATATTATTTCCACCATCATAAACAACATAATGTGCAATCAAGAATTTATTGCAGTTCAATATATTTTTATTAAAAGTTATTTTCTTTTAAAAGTCTGTTTATTTCTCAAAAAGATAAATGTGATTGCCTGTCAGTGCAGTCAACAATGGAACATGAAAAAATAGACACTTTTGAAAATTATTTATCAATGTTTTTATTTATATAATGTACATTGATGTGAACTTCTGTTTATTGACATGGTGCTGATAATAATAACTTTTTATTTTTTTCATTTTGTGTTTTATATTGGCGCTTCTTTTGCAATATAAGCAAACAAATATATTTAAGTGTTACGTTAAGAATTCTAAATCTTAACCTGACCAAAGGGGGAATCATCCTGTTTTTGTGTGTGTGTTCACTTACTACATGGAATCTTTGAAGCATTCCGATGTATCTAGGAATATATCAGTTGATCATATTGGGGGGGGGGAGAAATAGTAGCTTTACTTGATGAAGTTGTAAATGCTCATATTCTGCCATCTGCTGGCAATAGAGGTAGTTTAGATTTAGGGTTTTTTTTTAATCATTTAGATTTTTCACATTAAAGCACCAATGTACTGTAAAACATTAAACAAGATGTTGGTGCCCTATTCTAAAACATACTCTCTTACTAGGAATGTGATCAAGTACATATAGATGATGTATCCTCAGATGACAATGGACAAGACCTAAGGTAAGATATGCCTTAAAAAATGAAGCAAATTTAAATAAGTATGTATTTTTAGGAAGAAATAGTATTCACTTTTGCATATTTTGGGTGTTTGCAGTACCTACAGTTTTGCAACTGATGGCTTCCATGCAGCTGCAAGTAGTGCAAACCTTTGTCTGCCAACAGGTGTAAGAGGAGGAGTTGACTGGATGAGGAAGCTGGCATTCCGTTACAGAAGAGTCAAAGAATTATATAATACTTATAAAAACAATGTAGGAGGTAAGAAGGATTTTTTCCCCAACGTGACATTAACATCAGTCTTATGTAAATAATAATTATTTATACTTTACACTACTGTTAAAATATAAGAACAAAATAAATATGGGCGGTTCAGAACTTTTGTGAAGAAAAGTGGATGAAAAAAAAAGGAGAAATGATTTGCAACCTTTCATTAATACTGCAGCCAGTTTTGGTGACCACATTACAAAAAAAGATGTTGAGACTTTGGAAAAAGTGCAGAGAAGAGCAACTAGGATGATTAAAGGCCTGGAGACTAAAACATATGAAGAACGGTTGCAGGAACTGGGTATGGCTGTTCTAGAGAAAAGAAGGACTAGGGTTGACATGATAGCAGTATTCCAGTATTTGAAGGGCTGCCACAAAGAAGAGGGGGTCAGCTTATTTTCCAAAGCACCAGAAGGCAAGACAAGAAACAATGGATGGAAATTAATCAAGGAGAGAAGCAACTTGGAGTTAAAGAGAAACTTCCTAACCATGAGAATAATTGACCAGTGGAACAGCTTGCCTTCAGGATTGTGGGTGCTTCATCATTGGAGGGTTTTAAGAAGAGACTGGACAGTCTTTTGTCTCAAATTGTGTAGGGTCTCCGGCTTGAACAGGTGCTTGGACTAGAAGACCTACAAGGTCCTTTCCAGCTCTATTTTGATTGAAGTTTGGAGCTTAAACTGCGGATTTCTTCAGCTCCCCTTGCATTTGTTAATTTAGATGATAAATAGACAATCACTTTAGCTTTTCATCCCAAGTTAAAACAATCCTTTGTGCTTTTGAAGATAATCTTCCCAGGCAAATTGGTCTACTGTAGTTTTCTCATTGATGTGGTAGCGTTGTATATTCTGGATTTTCATTACAGATGTACCTCATTTAGTGACTGTACTGTGACTGCAGTTAAGTCAATGAAGAAAAAGTAATTTTATGACTAATCCTTGAATGTATGACCTTCACAGATCTATAAAGCAAAAGAAAGCTGAAGTAAGATCATAAGCACAGTCATGGTTTAATTTAGCAACCACTTCATTTTCATTGAGTTGCTAGCTAGACCCAATTGTGGTTGCTAGATGAAGGCTATCTGTGTTATTAATGTAGAGTAACATTCAAAAGCATTATTCTTCACGTGCACTCCAATGTACTAATATTTTAGATGTCACTTATATATTATGTATATTTTAATCCAACCAGGGTTCAAGACTAAGCACAAATTCCAACCTAGGGGATTTGAAAGACAAAATCCACATTTCCTTAAGGAATTATATTTGGCACATTTTAGAGCTAGGTTGTATGCAAAGGCATTGTATTGGACAACAGGCACAACTCTTTTTCTGATTTAAAAATAAAGTGTCTTTTTTATGTCTGCTGTTGCCTGGGAATAGGAGAAAAGTGAGCAAAGAATAAGCAATTAGAAGGAAGTATAAAAGGAAGAATGCAGTAGTGTCAGGAAATATTGAAGAGAGACAGAATACCTATGTTTAGGCAGAAAAGAGATATTAGAGGGGGAAAAGGGGAGGGAGCACATTTAGAATATGCATAGTTTCAGAAAATCTCTAGCAGTGGACAATTCCTGTTCAGCAAATCCAAAATACCTTATGTTTTGCGGTGTTTCAGTTTAGCAAAACAAACTCTGATAACACCTTGAAGAGATATTATTGTACAAATAGGGCAAGGTGGACTACTGTTTCCTCAGCTTCTCCAGTACAGCATATCTTACCAACCCATCTTATCTCATCTTGTAGCCCTTTCCTTTTCCTTTTCCTATCTCAGTCACTATCACTGTGACCACCATGGGATATCTCACTTGCCCCTTGTCTTCTGAGGGCCTGCTATTTCCTCCCTTTCTTCCTCTTAGCCACCATTATCATTGACATCCAAGATACTCATTACCCAGATGAAGCTCATCACCCAAATGAGCAGAGATTAACACCAATATTAACATTAGACCAACAATCAAGAAGCAAACAACACCCCAATTGAGGAACTGCCAAACAAGCTAACAATAAACAGCCCAACCAAAGAACTACTAAAACCACTCCTACTCCCACCACTCCCACCAATACTGACAGGACAGTATTGGACACACTACTAGGATATAAAATGAGAACAAACCGCACTCTCCACTAGCACTGATGATGTTACCTAGTTTGGTAAGGAAACATCTGCAAGAAAACAACCAAGCTTAGAGAGCATCAAGGATCCCTCATTGAAATCCAAGCATGACATTTCAGCCTACTTGCTCCCAAATTTCCCAACATCTTCCCTTTCTCATCTCAGCCATTATTAGCACCACTGCCAATGTTATATCTCATCCCCACTTTTCTCATTAGCTTCCCACTCCTTTCTTCCGTCAGCATTCAGTACAATAGAACCCAGCCAACCAGCCAGTCCACACTTGATCCTCCCAAGGCCTTTTCTGCTCTCCTTCCCCTCAAGTCAGCCAGATTGTGCACCTGTTCCACGCTGCCCTAATCTCAGCAGCAAGGACTGACTTCCCATTCAAGACATCCTCCTATAGTACTATCTTCCTTCAACTCATGTGCCTTCCTGCAGGGGCCATCAGTGGCCTTGGCTTTATCCTAGTGTCCTTACCCTACTAGTGCATGGAACATCTTGCCTCTGATGTGAGCTTGGCCCTAACCCTCCTGTCCTTTTGTAAGGGCCTAAACATCTGGCTCTGCCACTTGACCTGAGTCCCCAATCGAGGAAAAGATGGTTGATTAAGTAATAACAGATCCCGCTTCCCCCTCCCATTCTGCCACTGCCTTCCCCACGTGTCCTTAGATTTTAATCCTGTGTTTTAATTTGTTGATCCCAAAGATGCTTTTTTAAAAGACAACTGGACTTTCTTTGTTTTTCTTTGAAGACCTGTCATTTCTCATCCAAGAAGCTTCTTCATTTATTTATTTATGTTTTAATGTAGATATATTTTTATGACTATAAGCCACCCAAAGTATCTTATGGTAAGATGGGCAGTCAGTGAATGAATGAATGACTCAATCAATCAATGAATCAATCAATCACCACCTTTTGGACTGCTTCTGGACCAAAATAACCATTAATGTGTGTTATTTATGTGTGTTAGAAGTAATATGCACCAGAGATAAATTTGTTGTGTGTCCAATCACACTTGACCAATAAAGCTATTCTATTCTATTCTATTCTATTCTATTCTATTCTATTCTATTCTATTCTATTCTATTCTATTCTATTCTATTCTATTCTATTCTATTCTATTCTATTCTATTCTATTCTATTCTATTTTCTATTCACAAGCAAGTGAACTGAAATATTTTTGTAGAAAAATATGTTATAGGCCTAAATTAACATGGGACTATAACTCCTGGTAAACAGAATGCATTTTAAGAACTTTTTCCTTTATGAATCAGGACTTCTTGGCCCTGCAAAAAGAGATGCATGGCTACAGTTAAGAGCAGAGATTGAAGCTCTCACTGACTCCTGGCTGACCAATGCACTTAAATCATTATCAATTATTAGTACAAGGTGAGTACAAACTTAATTTTTAAAAAATCATTTGCTATATTGCAGAAGCAAAACAATAAAGGCAAGAGCAGACAACAAGATGCTTGTAGGCACTCAGTTTCCTGCAGATATGTTCTGCAAACCCATTAGGCTTCCTGCATTTTTTGACTTGGCCTTTTTTATTCCTGTTCTAATCAGAATTGAAGGGTGGGGAAATGCTAGCAGACAGTATTCTCTTTATTAACAGGAATGCCTCCATGGCCCTTAGGCATTCTTGGAAAATAAAAATAGAGGATTACTACAACACTATACTTGATGTGGAAGCATGGCTGCCTCTTGAAAATAGATTAGAGTGAGCAGAGTGGTTAGAGGGAGTGGTGAGTGTTTACAGACTAACTACACTCAACATTGAAGGCATATGGTAATAATATTCCAAAGGCATCTCATGGCCAACAGAACACCCATCTCTATCCCTTATATAATGCAAAGGTAATATTGTAAGTAGAAAATTAGGCATTGAGGTAGTCCCCAACTTATAACCATTTGTCCAGCAACCATTCAAAGTCACAATGGCAGTGAACAAATGGTGGTTACAACTATTTTCCTCAGAGTTCCAGCCATCTCAGCATCCCAGGAAATACGTGTTTGTGATCCAGAAGCTTGGCAAGTGGATCACATTACTGACTGGTTGCAGTGCCTGATGATCACATGATTGCTATTTGCAGCCTTCCCTATTGGCTTCCCCAGGATGTCATTTGGGAAATCAGCAGGAAAGGTCATACACCACCTGCATGCCTTCTCCCAATTCCTCTGCACTTGTGCTGTGCCTTTCACACACATCCTCATGTACTTTCCACAACTTGTACTACAGTCTCCCAGATCTACAGCTTTGGGGACCTCTCCCGACTGCATCACTTAGCAATGGAAATTGCTGTAGTAAATCAAGGACTACTGTACAGGGAACTGCAAGCCAGACTATTCGCCCATCTAGCTATCATGCTCTATAAATTGTATAGCCTATAAAATTATATTGATTTCTTTGTAAGTTCAAAAAATGATAAATGAAAAAAATGGACAAAAAAGGCTGTTTTTCAATTCGTAAAGTAGTATATTCTATGAATTTAGAAACTCCGCTGAAGATGTGTGTTTATGGAATATCACAATCATGAAATTTGCAATGTACAGAATATTGAAATACTTACTATTACTGTAGTAATAATTAAAGTACGGTAGTAATTGATCTATAGCTAATTTGTTTTATCATTGTGCAGATGTATACTCTGTCTTTCTCTATAGGAGTAACTGTGTAAATGTCTTGGTAACAACAACTCAACTTGTACCGGCCCTAGCAAAAGTGCTTCTGTATAGCTTAGGAGGTGTTTTTCCTATTGAAAATATTTACAGTGCAACTAAAATAGGTACGTATCACAATTCCTTTCCATTTATATAGTTTGCTGGTGGTTTCCAAATGTCTTCTACTAATGGCACTTTAGTTCATTTAAGCCAGCGGTTCTCAACCTTTTTCAGGCCGCGACCCCGACCTGTGCCGCGCATGCGCACCGCGACCCTGACCTGTGCCGCACATGTGCGGCTTGATGGCCCGCACCGCGCATGCGTGGCGCGCGTGCAACGGTCCGCATCACGCATGCACGGCGCGACGGCCCACATCACGCATGCCCGGTGCTACCCCGCGCATGCGCGATGCTGCCCTCTGCGCCGGCCAAGGGGAAAAGGGGAAAAAATGGCGGACTGCGGTGTTTGGCAACCCCCGTGAAATGGTCGTTCGACCCCAAATGGGGTCGCGACCCACAGGTTGAGAACCGCTGATTTAAGCAATGTCTTCACTTGTAAGAATTGTACATAAAAACTATACATAAAGAATCAGATAACTAGAGTGAGATTCCTAGTTTTACACACACACAAACACATACACACACTTTTGGATGTGCCAACCCATCTACTATCATTAGTAAGGCTATTCAAGCATTTGAAAGAGGTACTTTACAAACATGTATTTTTCCTCTAATCATTAAAACAGGCTGGGTTGTGTTTTTTGTTTTGGGGGGGGGGTTGCAAGGCACTATTCCTGAAGCAAAGGGACTGCATGCTTGAATGGCTTTCAAAGCAACTGTACAAATAAACAGCTGCTTTGATGATTTGAAGAGAGATGTTTTGTTCATACACCTGCATATTGTGACATACCTTTTTAAAAATGCTTTGCATGCTTCATTGCCGCAAATCTTTATTCAGAAACAGCTGACCCTCTCCCAGTATGGAAAATTTATTGAACTCGAAAATGTTAAAAGTTGTTCATTTGAAAAGGGCTGCTCTAAGAAAACAAGTGCAGCTTTTGGGATACCCAGATTGAGGGAGAATAGACAACCTGGCTCTTTATGTCCAGAGGAACAAAAAAAAATTACATGCTTTGTTAGGGTTTTGTCAGGACACCTTGCATGTTATCTTGGAATACTAAATATTAGCTTACCTAAGTTTCCTTTGAGTTGTGGCAGAAAATAAATTTTAAAAGGCACTAATATTATGAAAGGTTTGTGTAGTGTATGATTTTTTTTTGAATATGCACCCCCTTAGCCTTTTTAGAGAACACTGTGATATTTCTTTTTTGAGAGCACAAATAAATAGTGCATTATTTTTCAGGAAAAGAAAGCTGTTTTGAGCGTTTAGTGTCCAGGTTTGGCACTAACATAACTTATGTTGTGATTGGAGATGGCCGAGATGAAGAGCATGCAGCTAACCAGGTAACTTCTCTCTGAACTCTTATTTCATTTATCTTCCAGGGAAAGAAAGTTGCTTTGAGCGAATAATGCAAAGGTTTGGCAGAAAAGTAGTATATGTTGTAATTGGGGATGGTGTAGAAGAAGAACAGGCAGCAAAAAAGGTAACTTGTGTTTCATGAAATGTTAGTGTGTTCTATAGATATTTATGCAAGCTTACTTTGTTTGTATTTCTGTTCGTATGGCACTTTGTCAAATTATTTCAGTAACGTATGACAAGATCATAAGAATAAGACATAATCATAAGAACATAAGAACATACGAAGAGCCATGCTGAATCAAGCCAAAGCCCATCGAGTCCAGCATTCTGTGTCACACAGTGCCCCACCAATTGTACATGGGGATCTTGAGCAGAAAGAGAAGGCAAAACCCTCCCTTTCCCTTGACCCCCAACAAATGGTACTCAAGGGAATCCTGCCTGCCTCAACCAACATAGATCAAACCATTTGGATTCAAGCACAGGCTTTATGGGGATGGGCAAGGTATGGAAATTAAATAAAATATATATTGATTATAGATCTTTTTAAAAAAACTAGCTGTAAGCAAATAAAACACCTTATGTGGATTTGCAAGGCCCAGCAAAGTGTGTTTTGTGTCATCTAATGGAAACAGCACATTGATCTTCTAACAGATCTGAAAAGGGAATAATATGCCAAAAGCTAGTTATTTCAGAGTATAAGCTATAAATGTATTTTAAGAAATTCATTACAATTTAAATTGTTTTTATTCTCAAGACAGGCACAGCTGTATCTATTCCTCATTTACCTTTAGAGAGCTGTGATTTCTATTAAATTGAACATTAAATCTTTGAACGCTTTGTGTTCAGCGTAAAACAGTTCTATAGAAGATTTCAGCACTGTATACTTGATTATTAAAGTAATTAAAATATGATCATATAAGTGCCCAGTAAATATTGTCTTTAAAGAAATCTAGCAGGAAATCTACTGTACTTCAACATATTTCATACTTCAGAATAAATATAAGCAAAGAGGAAAAAGCATATACATTCAGACGTATCCAGAGCACGGGTGCCAAACCTTTTGGCTTGCCTGGGCCACACTGAATGAAGAAAACTTGTCTTGGACCACATACAGATAATCCTCAACTTACGTTGTTAAGTGAGAAATTTGTTAAGTGAGTTTTGCCCCATTTTATGACTTTTCTTGCCACATTGTTAAGTGAATCCGGCTTCCCCATTGACTTTGCTTGTCAGAAGGTCACAAAAGGGGATCACATGACCCCAGGATACCGCAACTGTCATAAATGTGAGTCAGTTGTCAAGCATCCAAATGTAAATCACATGATCATGGGGATGCTATAACGGTCATAAGTGTGAAAAATGGTCGAAAGTCAATTTTTTTTAAGTGCCGTTGTAACTTTGAACAGTCACTAAATAACCTGATGTAAGTCGAGGACTACCTGTATGAAATATATAATATAGTTAATGTGTATCAATCACATAATAATGTTAAAAGTTTACAATATTGTGGGGCCGCATTACTAGCTATCCAGGGCTGCGGGTTAGACATTCCTGATCTAGACAATCTTAGAGTTGGAGAATATAAAGGAGATTTTTTTATATATATAAATATAATATATATTATTTCCTGGTTTTCTTTTAGCAACTTTAGTTGTAGTGCTGGTTCCAAATGGTTGCCTTATAGATGCAATACAGTGTTGAGATTGTCTGGTAGCCTATTCAGGAAACCGGGTGGCTGATTATTTTAGAGCTGGCATGCTTCCCTCTAACTGTACTGTACTTGTTGTGTGCATGAACCTTTGTAGAAATTTGTTTTTTAAAAAAGAAGGCAAATTCTTCAAATAGATCTGCAGTCAGTAAAAATAAAGTTATTAAAATGTGTATCACACATGCTCATACTTTTTTGCAATGTTTTTAATTGCAGAAAAGGGATATACCTCAAAAGACTTTGCTTTCCTAAATTCACTGGAGTCAGATAACTGATAACTTGGTTAATCATAGTAGAAGTTTTGATTATTGAATAATATAATCTAAGTGACCATGTTGCTTTCAAGGAAAGTTTCATACATGACAGCAATTTAATTTCACATATAACCAATACAGATTTTCTTTCCGGTATCTCCCATATAGACAGAGTTGTATATGGGGGTATATTCTGGGTAATCACCATTCAGAGAGAAACGCGCTACGGTACATTGTAAAGGTTAAACCGAAAGTGAGCACTAAAATTAAATGTGTGGTACATTCATTTGCCTGCTTTTTCTTGAGTATTGTACTTTCTGAAGACATCACAAGGCGTGACAACTGTAAATTAAAACTAAGTAAAAGTCATTAATATTTTATACATTATGGATTTTCCCTGTATTGTACAAAATATATTTTGTCATGAAGATTATTACATACTTGATTGCTACCAAATTTACTTCTTTGAAATGAAACAAGATTATTCTTAATATACATTCTGGTAAATAAAGTTGGAGTAACAGTTTGGTATAGTAGTTAAAGGCATCAAGCTACCGTATTTCCCCAAAAATAAGACCCAACCAGAAAATAAGCCCTAGCATGATTTTTCAGGATGCTCGTAACCCCAAAAATAAGCCCCAGACAGACAGACAACGTTTAGTACCGTATTTCCCCCCAAATAAGACCTAACCAGAAAATAAGCCCTCATTGCATCTTTTGGAGCAAAAATTAATACAAGGACCAATCTTATTTTCGGGGAAACATGGTAAAAACTGGGAGACTCTGAGTTCCAGTCCTGCCTTAGGCACAAAACCAGCTCTGGTCAGTCATTTTTTCTCAGCCCTAGGAAGGAAGCAATGGCAAATTACTTCTGAAAAACTTTGCCAAGCCAAGAAAACTGCAAGGACTGGTCTAGGCAATCTCTGAGAAACAGATCCAATTGAACAGAATAATAAAAAAAAAGTTGAATTTATTAAGGGGCTTATGCAGCTTTTTTTGTCTATTTTTTCAGATCTATTTGGACATTTGCTTTGTTTTATTTTCTTGTCTGTGTCTTACTAAGAAAAATCAAGATAACCGTAATATATAAAAAGAAAATATGTGATGTGTATGATGTATTGTTCATTCTTCTTGCCTTCTCTCCCTCCCTCTAACTAATGCAGCATAACATGCCTTTCTGGAGAATATCTAGCCACTCTGACCTCCTGGCTCTACACCAAGCGCTGGAATTAGAGTATTTGTAACTGTTCTTTTTTTATATACATATTTCAAAGTACACTGATTTTTTTTTTTACTTTGGATATGGTGCCTCCGGCTTTACACATATTATCGTCTTAAAAAGAAAGAGCAATATATGGATTCCATTGCGAAGAATTCAGATCACTGAATGGAGACACGCGTTTTAATGCGACACAAGGATTCTCTACATGGTCTTATATATTCAGCATTTTGATGATTGAAGAACTGGAAAAATGGTTGCTGGTACACACCAAATGAGCCCTAGCCAGAGTGAACAAGGTTTGCAGTAGACAAGTTGAAGGAGAAGAATGAATGAATGCATTTTGTGAATGACAAGGGTGTTATTCAACAACATTCCTCACTATGAGATATATTCTCAGCACGGAGGTTTGAATCAAACTTTAGGCTACCTAACCTGACCCAGAAAATTGGGATGCACTTGGACTATACATTGGCAGTCCTGTCTCAATCTGTAATAGGTGTAAATTATTAATGAAAATAATTTACCATGACATTAGCAACTGACTTTGGAAGTGGATGCAATTTATTATATTTTGTTTTGTTTTGTTTTGAAGGTGTGTGGAAAGGGGTATATAATAATAATTGTCTCTTTTATAAACTTGGCAGACAGAATGTGCATAATGATGTGTTGTGCCTTAAATGACAAGATCTTGTTTGTGTGTTACAGTGTAACATTGGTTTAAAATTATGTAGATAAAAAGATAAAAATCTTTGTGATAATTTTTGACATGACCAAATTTCAAATTCAATTAATCGGTACTGCATAAAAGCAGTTTAAATGTTTGTTGCAGTAAGAGAAAAAATATATAACTGAAAGTTAGTGCTTTTATTTAGATTCTTAATAATTCCACTGATTGTATGCAAATACTTTTTTAAAAAATGTCAAGAGATTGGAACATTGGGTACTGTGAGCAAATAGTTAACATGACAAATTATTTGACAATTTTTCCTTAATTTTTGTGTTAAAAAACGAATTATACACATGGATAACTTGTGCTGCAATGAGTTTAATTTATGGTATACAGTATGTGTAAAAAAAAAACCCAGCAGGCTACTCTTACCTATTGACCTGGTATCAAATTATAATGTAGTATATTTAACATTCAGTAAGGTACATATAAACATGGCTGAATGTGATCCAGTGAAACTTTTAAGTAAAAGAAAACAGCTAAATAAAAAAAAGGAATTGCTAGCTATTTGTGCAACAAAAAATACAGTAGACAAATCAAAAGATTACTGGATGAACAATAATATTCTCCTAAAATTGTCAAGTAAAGAAAAATATAATCTATAAATTACCATTAAGTGGTCCAGTCAAAAAAAATCATTTCAATTCATGAGTTTCTACCAACACTTAAAGTGATTTTGGAGCTGTAGGTCAGCATGAATCTCAATGGGATGCTCTGTTCCTCTCTGGTTAGTTTTTCCTAGGCATATTGGCTATGCTTACATTTATTTGCAGCAGTGGTTTTTCTAACATTGCACTATATTATGGATTCTGGAATAAACCAGAGTTGGTTTGATTCATACAATATATGAAGTCAAAATCAAACAATCATATTATCGCTTATTTGAATGTGTAAATTCAGCCCTGCGTATCATTTTGAACTCGTGTTTGCATAATAATAGTGTGCAAGTCATTTGTTACAAAGGAGGTGGGCAGCATGTGTTACCCTGTCTATGGCAACACCCCACCCACTATAGAATCCCCCCTCCCCAAGAACTTAAACAAGCTGTGACATTGATGTGGACAACCAGAGTACTTTTGTTCCTTCTAACGTCTAAGGACTTCTAACTTGAGATGGATGGTTGTAACTCCACTGTGTTTATTTCAATGCTCTGTTTTACAGGTAGTCCTCGACTTACAACAGTTCATTTAGTAACCATTCAGAGTTACAACGGCACTGAAAAAAGTGACTTATGACTGTTTTTCACACTTATGACTGTTGCAGCATCCCCATGATCACGTGATCATGCTTGGCAAATGACTCATATTTATGACAGTTGCAGTGTCCCCTTTTGCAACCTTCTGACAAGCAAAGTCAATGGGGAAGCCAGATTCACTTAATCACCGTGTTACTAACTTAACAACTGCAGTGATTCACTTAACAACTGTGACAAGGAAGGTCATAAAATGGGGCAAAACTCACCTAACAAAGGTCTCATCAACATAAATTTTGGGCTCTGTTGTGGTTGTAAGTTGAGCACTACCTGTATTGCTTTTATTTTTAAAGTCTATTTTGTGATGTTTTCCTCTTAACTGCCTTGTACAGCTTTCTTAGGGCCAGATTCTCTCCTCTCTAGTTGTCACAAGTTGTTCATTTTTATTCAGTGATTCTGTGATTTTTCTAGTGACGCATACTTTGTGGATAAGCCTTATGGGAAGGGGGGGGAGGAATGAGACTGGATAGTATTTAAGAACAGAGTAGCAGCCTCCTGATGTAATTAATGGCTGTTGCAGTTATGCTTTGCATGCGTGGCTGAGGGCCAGTTGGATACGGGACAAAGAGAATGGGTTTCCCAATTCGTTAGCTGTGATGGCAAATCACTCTTAAAAAAAAAAGAATTCTTATTTCCTAAAATTGTGGAATGATATTATATCCCATTAATTCAGTAAATGTTTATGTTTTGGGGGGAAAAAAACACTACCACAAGAGTTTAGAAAACCTGAAACACTTTGAGCATAGACAGAAAATGAAGGAAGATAAAACTGAGAATCTGCAAGATGAATTGGCACTACAGAAAAATGAAGCCATTTATACGATAAGACAGTGGATCACTATACAGGTAGTTCTTATTTACCAATCACAGTTAGGTTTGGTGGCAACTCTAAATCTAAGCAACTTGGTGGAGGAGTGAAACATCACATGATTATGCCCAACTTAACGAATGAACTGTGGTCATTAAGCAAGTCCCCACAAACTTGCCATTGCCATTAAGTGGGACAACAACCGCGACTTTAAACTATCAGCCAGCTTCCCACTGATTTGTTAAAAGCCAGCTGTGAAAGCCAGAAATAGTGATCACGTGACCGTTGCAAATGTACACCTGTTGCCAAGTGCCCAAATTGCACTCTAGTGATGGCGGGAATGCTGCAACAGCCGCAAATATAAAGTCATAAATTTCTTTTCTCTGGCTGTCATAACGTTGAGCAGTCCCTGCAAGGAGTTAGTAAGCTAGGTCTACTGTACCATTATTGGCCGAATGAAAATCCTTGCAAAATTCAGACACTTAATAATAGAAAAACACAGGTGCCGTTTTGCCTTACAGAATAGTTAGATGAAAAAGCACTCTGGAATGAAATGTTCATTTTTTTTTTCAGAGATAAGATTCTTTGATGAAGACTAAGGTACTCAACATTTATATCTCTGGAATGCACAAAATAATATTGTTCAGATATGAATTGGTCTGCAATATGAATATAAAATCAGTTGAAGTGAATTTCTTTTCTGTGCTATCCTCTGCATTAATAAAATTCTAGTTTAAAAGAGCTTAGAGATAGTATTTCTCACAATTTCACTTGTGATTATTTTTAATGCAGCAAACATTTTATTTTTTCAAACTTGTTATTTTAAACTTGTTTTATTTGCCCAAAGGACCACTGAAAATTATTGTATCAGCTTATCAATATAGAAATGTTTTTTGGGACTTCTTTGGATATTTAGAAATAAATAGGTTAAAAATGTCCATAAAATGTTCATAAAGTCTGCAAGCCATCCCACCAATTTTACACTTGTCACATATTTTAATTACTTCACAAACCCTTATTCCTGGTCTCAAACTATAATAAAATATATATATTAATCATTAAACAATGTGTATTTTTAATCTAGCCCTAAAATTATACTTATAAAAAGTGTTCCTCAATAGTTTCAAGATATTCTATAAAAATATGAATGGAAGCTGTTTTATCAAAATGAGAGAATGACACTGCAGTATATGTTTGTTTGGCAGTGATGTTTGACAGATTACAATGTTTTCAATTGACATAATCACTTTTGTTTCTTCTGCTTTACATTTGAATTTGCTAAACATTGCTCCATTATTATTGTATCCATTAATGTTTTGACAAAAAATTATGAAATCACGTGCTTAATAACAGGGATCAGAATTGCCAAACTTTTAGATGCAGAAATAATACTGTCCTTTTAAGTCAGGGGTTCTCAACCTTGGCAACTTTAAGACTTGTGGACTTCAACTCCCAGAATTCCTCAGCCAGCAAAGCTGGCTGAGGAATTCTGGGAGTTGAAGTCCACAAGTCTTAAAGTTGCCAAGGTTGAGAACCCCTGTTTTAAGTGATTCCTTTAAAAATGGTAATGGAGAAAAACAGAACATTGCTGCTGAATATAAAATTTGAGGCAAATTAAATTGACCTGATTTTGGCATTTGAGGAAGGTTAAAATAATTGCAGTACAAGTAAGAGAAGATTATTCTAGATTTTTAAAAAAAAAATATAAGAATTTGGACTGCCCTTGGTATTTTTATAGCTTTTTCTGTGTGCCTATGCAGACATACACAATGTTTGTTAAATAGCTGTGCACTTAAGATGGTGTATACTGAAGATTATGCTTTGCAATTGCTGTACCAATTTGAACAGAAACGGCACTTAAGTATGAAGCACTTTAAATATCGGGCTTGAGATAGACGAACAGCACAATTTAGTTTAAGAGAAGTACAAAATACTAATGGACAGAGGGTTCAAATCAATAAACTGTAGTAGTTTATTGGAAAAATGAAGTATGTAGACAGTGTTCTACATTTTTCCATACAGTCTCTTCCTTTAGGACTTAATGTGCCCTCCTTTCTCCCCTCTTCATTAGCCGTTGGCATACTGCATCAATTGTTCCTTCTTGTAGCAGACCTTCCCATGGCGTTCCATTGTCTGGCTGCAGTTGGAGAGAATTTATTTTTTTCCCTGTACAGATCATTTTTAATAGTTGGAGGGTTTTTTAGTCATTGTTGTTGTTAGTTGGGAAGTCGTGTCCGACCCATCGCGACCCCATGGACAACGTTCCTCCAGGCCTTCCTGTCCGCTACCATCTTCTGGAGTCCATTCAAGCTCATGCCTACTGCTTCAGTGTCTCCATCCAGCCACCTCATTCTCTGTCATCCCCTTCTTCTGTTGCCCTCAATCTTTCCCAGCATTAGGCTCTTCTCCAGTGAGTCCTTCCTTCCCATTCGGTGGCCAAAGTACTTGAATTTCAACTTCAGGATCTGGCCTTCTAAAGAGCAGTTGGGGTTGATCTCCTCTAGGACTGATTGGTTTGATCGCCCTGCAGTCCAGAGGAATTGCAGGAGTCTTCTCCCGCTTCTTCCCAAATAATGGCAGCAATTGGAGCAGATTTAAATAAGTAAAATACATTTGCAAATTCTCTAATAGGGTAATGTCTGAATTAGGACCAACTTAAATATTATAAACCAAACATGAATCTAAAAAGAGTTGCTAATTCATAGTAAATGTGCTGTTCAAATAGGTTGAGCAACAGAACCCAATCTAAATCTTTCCATGTATTGAAAAATGTGGGCTGTGTCCATTTCAATTTTAGATGTGATTTTCATTTTGGATGGGGGGGAGCGTTGGAGCCACGTTTAGATGCTTGAATCAATGCGGTATTTAGTTCTTTAGCGTGAAGCATAACTGACATGAGCCAATATTGCATTTGAATGCCCAGCAATAGCAGCCTTATGGAACTTTTAAAGCCAAGGACCTGTGTAATGTAAATCATGATTTTATCTAGGGATAATATTATTTAAGAAATTGTAAATTAATATTGAAAGCTTGTACAAAATGTGTATATCTTTAGTATTTCTCAATAAATACATGTGGAAATATTGTCATTTTCTGCACAATCATAACACTCCTGTATCCTTGATTTTCTTTTTTAAAATGTCTGTTTTGCCATGCATTATAGAAACAATTGGCCTGATCCAAAACCGAGTGCCTGAAAACAGCTTTAATATATGAAAAGCCTTGTTGATCAGCTGTTTAGCCAGAAATGGTATCCCTGGTCCTTTCCTTGTTCTGATTGGAAGAATTAATGCTTTGAAAAGGATCTTATGCATCCCAATCTCAGCTGTTAAAACATACATTCAAGATTTAACTTTGTGTGCTTTCTGTCAAAATAAGATCCTTGTGTAGAAGAGTATTTTGCACAATCAACTGCTCTACAGAATTTCTCTTCACATTAAAAATTCAAAGTCAGATCTCCTTTCTCGTATACACTAAGACATTTGTTTTCTGAGCATTCAGGAATCTATTAACACATTTTCTATCAATGTGTTTTATTGAAAAGCCTAAACTGACTTGGGCATTTTGAGGAAGATTAGTGAAAAAAAGATTAGTGAAAAAACTTCTAAAAGAAGAAATGTATCAAACAATTTCAGATTATTTTTTTTTAAAGCTGCAGAATTAAATCTATTATCATTTGGATTGCTATTTTGTGCTTTATGGCTTTCTTTCTCACATGTGCCTGTAGGCACATGCACAGAGTGGATTGGGTACTTAAACCTGTACTGAATGCTATGCTTTTGCAATTGGTGTACCAATTGGAACAACACTTGAGACCCATATAGTATGATTGATGTTGCTCTTCGTATATAGTTGCAAAAAAAAAAAAATACTGGCTTGCTCTAATATTGTTTCCTCATCTTTTTTATTTTTATTTATTTATATCACACATTTATTATTTTTACAAATAACTTAAGGTAGAGAACATATCCAATACATCTTCCTCCTGTTTTCCCCACAGCAACAACCTTGTGAGGTGGGTTGGGCTGAGAGAGTGACTGGCCCAAGGTCACCCAGCTGGCTTTCATGGCTAAAGTGGGACTAGGACTCACGTCTCCTGCTTTCTAGCCTGTTGCCTTAACCCAGCGGTTCTCAACCTGTGGGTCGCGACCCCATTTGGGGTCAAACGACCATTTCACGGGGGTCGCCAAACACCGCAGTCCGCCATTTTTTGGGGGGTCGGCCATTTTTTTTGGGTCGGCCATTTTTTCCCCTTTGCGATGCGGGCCGCCGCGCATGCGCGATGCGGGCCCGCCATTTTTTTTTGGGTCAGCCAGTTTTTTTTTGGTCGGCCATTTTTTCCCCTTTGCCATGCAGGCCGTCACGCTGCGCATGCGCGATGCGGGCCCGCCATATTTTTTGGGGGGTCGGCCATTTTTTTGGGGGGGTCGGCCATTTGTTTCCCCCTTTGCCATGCGGGCCATCACGGCGTGCATGCGCGATGCAGGCCTGCCTTTTTTTTTGGGTCGGCCATTTTTTTTTGTCGGCCATTTTTTCCCCTTTGCGATGCGGGCCGTCGCGCCGCGCATGCGTGATGCGCCCCGTCATGCCGCGCATGCGTGATGCGCCCCAGCGTGGCACGCATGCGCGATGCAGGCCGGGGTCGAGCCCCGGAAAAGGTTGAGAACCGCTGCCTTAACCACTAAACCTAACTGTCTCTTGAACAACATGAACTCTCTCCAACTAGAATCAGCCTTATTTAATATCCCCCTTGGCAAAATTTATCATAATTACAGCATAGAGGCTGGCCTATGGCCTCAAATCTCAGTGACCACTGTAAATTTCTCTGCATATATTTCAATGGATAATAAAATATTGTCATCATTTGCATGTTTAATGTTTAACATATACCAGTGGTGGTGAACCTATGGCATGCGTGCTAGAGGTGGCACTCAGAGCCCTCTCTCTGGGCACGTGCGCCATTGCCCCAGCCCCGCCTTCCCCCCCCCCACAACCCCCATCACACCAGCAGCCTGCCCAGGGGAGAGCAGCACAGCCAAGCACATGGCAGCAGGGCCAAGACTCTGCCCTTGCGCCCCATCACGTGCAGATGATGCGGGGTGTAGGTGGAGGGCGTGGCCACCATGGTGGTGCAAGGCTGCCTGGGAGATCTGTGGTGAGTGGCTGTGCGGGCAGGCAGAGCAGGGGGCAGAGTGGGGGCGGGCTGTGGGGATGGACTGGTTTTGGGGCACTCGGTCTCTAAAAGGTTTGCCATCATTGGCTTATATAGTCCTCAAATTCCTTAAACAGAACCAGCGTATCGCAAGTACTACAGGCTTCTGTTCCCCCAAGTTTTACAGACTAGCTCCCATTTTCCTGCACTAAAGGCAAGAAATATCCCTTGGAAAAGAGGAAGGAGTTAAGCAGATACTGTACTTCCAAGGTCTCTTCAGAAGTTCTTTTATCAACAAAACATTGGCCCCAATTGGAAACTGATATGCTCAACCCATTCCTATGAACAAGAAAAATGGAGATACCATTTTTGATTACTGATGTCAATATTTCAGTCCCAGTCTGTACCTGCAAACATGCTCCACTGTAACTTTTCAATTTTCAACTTTTCATTTGCACTCCATTGCCAAGAAAGTAAGTGTTAGAGATTGGGGAATATGGAGGTCATTTTTAATGTGATTAGTGCTTTTAGAGTTTTCATTTAAATAAAGTGGTGATTCTTGTAGCAAGCTGCTCAGTTGTGTGCATTTATTCTTGCATTTCTTAAATTGAAAACAGGAAAAGTATTAAAAGGACTAAACTACTAAAAAGACTAAACTTTAACCTGTATGGTTTAAAAGTATTAAACTGGCTTCAATTCCATACAATTTGTACACAGAAGATAGGCAGCTAAAGGCTCCAGTAGAAAAAAGTCCACATCAAATTTCTCATTTTATAGAGTAGGAACTTTCAGTAGAATACCACATGGAAATACTAAAATATATTGGTACATTTTCAGGATATAAATTTAGAGAGAGAAATAGTCCCTAAAAATTTGTATCCCACATTATTTACATTTCCCACTGTAATCTTACATTAATACACAGTGTTAAAAATGATTGAGACACATTTCACAGGTTTTCTTACAGTGTGCACTAAACCATATCCATAAGTTAATTTATAGAGGTGGTTAACTTTCTAATTGGCAGCACTCAAAAATATATAAGAACAACAAAAGGTATATGCTCTTGAACAGCTGAGGCAAATATAGCTAAAAATAAGCCACCAACAAAATAAAAACTAAATATTTTAGATGCAGGACTTGAAAAATTAACCCCAGTGTAACTGACTAAAACATGTTGCTAGGGGCTCTGACTATTTTTAAGGAGTGACTGCTTCTATTCTGGGTTAAACAAGACAGATCATATTATCTAGGGCCTCTTTCCCAAAAGGTAGTTTATAGGAATTGCTTTTAAAAGACCCAGAGATTTATTAGATGGAGTGACATAAATGTGACCTGGGATCTTCTTGTGGAATCTGAGCACATTGGTTATGATGCAGCTAAGTTTAAACAGACTACAGGCTATGTTGTCTGTAATTGGCTAAGAAAGGAAGGAAAAATGTGCATGATAACTGTTGTATACTTCGTTCGCGTGCGAATGATGAAGACACATGGCGATGCTGAACGAACACTTTATTCTCCTACAACAACCAAGCGAAAGCAAAAGGCTCACAGGCCTTTTTATATGGCCAGAAACCCGGACAGTGACAACCAATAGGAACAGAGCATTTTTGTGCCTTGCGCATGCGCACAAGGCTGGCGCTGCTCTGTCTGGTCCCGGGCAGCTTTTGGAATGCCCGGGACCAATGCAACGTCCCGAGCCTGCTTTTGCAGGCTCAAGACACAACAATAACTGTTTAAAAATTTTGACATTGACACCATGCATGATAAGCAACCCAGAGAGTTTCTGAATGTCAGCCAAATGTATAATCCAGGAGCTATGATTTATTCACAGGCTAAACTACCGGTAGGCCTACTGTTTCCTTTACAAATAAAAAGGGGAAAATTCTTCATGCAATCGTGCAGTCACCCTATTTTTAGAAAAGTGTTTCTGAAAAAGCAGCCTGAATCAAGTCAAGTTAGGAATATGATAAACTATACCTGATTCATACATATCTGAAACCTAAAGTTACCCTTTGCAAACAAAGCCTTCTTATAAAAATAAGTATACAATTGCTCGAGGATAGAAAAATATGAACAGCTTGGCTTCTATCCAGGAAGCCCAGCAAACATTGGTTTTGTGCTATTCAGCTATTCAGGAACCCTGAAGGGTCAAAAAAGTTAAGATGGCAATCTTGTCTTTTAGATTCCTTCCTCCACAACAGGCCTGATATTGCTGCTAAGCAGTATGAATGCAGATTTCCTGAATCAATTCTGAGTCCTGAATGATTCCTGATAACATTATTTTAAAGTTCCAAAGAGCAACTAATGCTTGGATGGATCTCATTCCATTATTCTTCCAATCTCTCACTTTCTGTGAAAAAAAAATTATGCAGAGGATATGCTGTACTTCTGAGCCATTTGATTACAAATAAACTCTTTTATGTAAAAACTGAAGAGGGTGTACCTCTTCAGAAGCAAGAAACAAAATATGCTGAGTTCTCGTTTGCATGATTCGGTTTTATATTTGCTTTTGCTGCATTCCAGGAACATATTCTTTGGGTTCACTTATGTATAATGGTGATTATTTTAATTATTGTGATCTAAATTGTGGTGTGATTATAGTACCGTTATTAATATTCTGAAGATAGCATAGGTTTGTTACTTGGTTTGTTGAAAATCCCATATTTAAACCTCACCATCCCCAGAATGAGCCAGGAGCAACTCCTGGCACTTTGAAAGATGATCTTATTTCTGTAGAATACATGCTCTGTTCACTCGTCTTCATCAGGTGTCTGTGTCTCAGATTAGTGGTTCATCTTTTTTCCACCTCATATTTGTTCTTTTGATTAGCCTAAAACTATTGTGCAATCTCCTGATGCAATAGTTGATCCTGTTGTTTTTTTTAAAAAAAACACATTTCGTTAAGATATGATACACAAGACAGATAAGCCTTGAGTTGATTTTCTTTCTTTTTTTTAATTTTTTTTATTTTATAAAAAATTTTATTAAAACATTCGACATTAAACACAGGATCATATTAAGAAGCAATCATTATAGAACCTGAAATACAACTCTAAGTATTAGTCTTTGTAAACGTCTGATTTGGTAAACATTCTTCCCTCCTCACTTCAAGCCTCAACTATACACCTGTTACATTTTATCTTTTATGATCCCTAACAAAAAATCCTGAGGTAGAAATCCAATAACCTGAGATGGAAATTCAATCCGCTTTTTCAATATTGAGTTGATTTTCTTAAAAGCAGTCTTTTGCGCTAAAAAAACGTCCTGTATACATTTTATATTTCTATTTACATCTCCATCTTTGTATGTGGAATTGTAGAAAAAAGAATGAGGTGTACGGTTTTCCCTATGTTCATAGTTCCTCTCCCCCCCCCCTTTTTTTAAAAAGTAGTAAATTCATACAGACTGTAAGCATTAGTTAAGCGTTTTTAGTTGATGTCCTGAATCTTATTTCTTCTGTCTTTGCTTTTTTGGGGACATGATAATCAGCATAACATAATGTCAGGGTTTCTTCCAAACTCTTTCATCAATTAGTTCAGCCTATCAAGATCTCAGATCGTTGATACCAAGTTTAGCCATCCAGAGCTGGGAATTGATGGGTATGGTTAGGTGGACTTTATCCATGTATTGTGGAATGTCTGAGGCATGTGTCAGCAGCTGGGAATATATTTTTTCAAAGCAGCAGATGTGATTAGTCCAGAAGAACAGACAGACTGAAGTTCATCCCTGAGAGACAACCTTCTGCATAAAAGGGGATCACTGCATGGTGTTTGCACCTTAAGCCAGTTTCAGAGTTCATCTGATGTGATCTATGGGCTTTCTGATAGCTGAAGAAACATGACCTAGATCAGGGGTAGGCAACCTTGGCTCTTTTATGACTCGTGGACTTCAACTCCCAGAATTCCTGAACCAGTTGTGCTGGCTCAGGAATTCTGGGAGTTGAAGTCCATGAGTCATAAAAGAGCCAAGGTTGCCTACGCCTGACCTAGATCATTGTATCTATTTATCTATCTGCCTCTAATATTATTCATGCCTCTTATTCTTACAATAATGTATTCAAGAAACTTCATCCAGCTGGGTGTTCAATGTATCCTGTCTAGCTACTCGCTGCCTCGGGGCAAAACGGTGTTCAAGTTTCTTTCAGATTTTATGTACAGGTAGTATTCGCCTTACAACCATTCATTTAGTGACCAGTCAAAGTTACAACGGCACTGAAAAAAGTGATTTATGACCATTTTTCACACTTAAGATCAGTCAATGGGGAAGCCAGATTCACTTAACCACCATGTTACTAACTTAACAATTGCAGTGATTCACTTAACAACTGTGTCAATAAAGGTAAAATGGGGCAAAAAAATCACTTAACATCTGTTTTGCTTAGCAAACGAAATTTTGGGCTCAATTGTCGTAAGTTGAGAACTGCCTGTAATTTTTAATTATGTAAATTATATTCCTACATCACTGTAGCCACTTAAAGAGACAGAAGTAACTACTACAGAAAAAGCACTTTCCAAGAAAGATTCTGTACTAACCACAAAATTGAATTTTAAAAATCTCCTACCATGTGATTTTTTTCCCCTTTCTACACAGGAATACTTCACTAGTTAGCATAAATGGAATATATGAATGTATCATAAGCAGTATGGAAAACTAATATAAATCTATAAATATTGTATGAGGGGAAATGAGCATGTAGTTCTAGGAGCTGCAGTCTGAGTGCAACATATTTATCTTTTTTTAAAAAAAACAAACAAACAAACAACAGTTCATCTGATTCTGTTTATCCAGTGTGTTTACAATATTTGAATCTGCAATACATTATTGGCAGCAATTACAGTAAAGTTTTAGAATAGTAAAACTTTAGATCATGTTTTGACTTAGGTCCCAAAGCAAAATAAGTTTCATTACAAAGCTTCAGCCTGCTTTGTGCCACAAAATATTTGCTTCTTGGTTTTGGAGAGGGAAAATGGATTCAGGGATCAACAGAACCATTTTTAATAGACTTGGTATTCATACCACTCTCAGGTTGCTCCAGTCACAACTTCCTGGATAGATCATGAAATTAAGACCTTTTGAGACTGTTTAGTGAACTCCAGAATTATACCATATTGTTGTTTGTCCAGCACAGGGTGCTTACCAGTGAGATCTAGCTGCTTTCAGAGGCAGTTCAATTTAAAGATAAAGTATCTCTATCCTTCATCATTCCATTGTTTGACTTCAGTGCATAGGCAACACAGAAGGAGAACATTTCAGCCTGGATCTCCAATGCAGTCGGTTTGTAGAAAGCTATTTGTGAGAGTTGCAAGGAAGATTTTTTTTTTCCCATGCTGGAGTAGCCGTGTTCATTTGTGACTGGCAGCAAATTACAACTCCGTTTTCACATGAACCACCTCTTCAACATACTGTATTTTGATCTGGCTATTGTCATTCCCCATTCCAACAAATGCTGGTAGCTGCGGTGAGAGGTTGGAGACAGGCAGGGCAAGAATGCACCTCAGTAAATGTATGCTTGTAATTGTAATTATTTTCTCAAAGAATAGAACTATTGGGGGGAGGGCATTCTTGACTGGTCATTAGACCCTCCTGGATGCCTCTGAATATTTAAAAGATTGTATGAGGAATAAAGCGTCCACATTTTGATGCATCTCTGTTTCTTTTCTGCTTTTGGTCACGATCACCATTTCTAGGTTGATTCTCAGTTGTGATTCAGATACAAAGTGTGAATTCTACACAAAACAGAAGATGGAGAATTGCAATTTTCTGACTTCTAGCGTATTTCCTACTTCTTTAGTTGCAATCATACACAATCTTGCTGTGCTGGATAGCAGATACATTTTTTACCTCTGAAGATAATGGGAGGCACACCTTTTTTTTAAGCTGGTTGAAAACATTGCACGTTAACATTACTAGTTAACAAAATCAAACTAACAGACTGTGATATTGTAAAGTACATTACTTGTTTGAGGAAATATTCTGCAACTTTTGGTGGCACAATAGATGCCATCAGTTCTCTTCCTTGGCTAGTCACAATCTAAAGCAGTGGTTCTCAACCTTTTTCAGTTTGAGACCCCACTTGCCCCGCCCATGTGCGGTGCGACCCCGGCACATGCATGCGCGCACCGGGTGATCCACGTATGCGCGGCGTGCGCGCACGACGGAAAAAAAGGCGGACCGCGATGGGCCGATCTGTGCATGGGTGGCGCGTGATGAAAAAAAAATGGCGGACCACAACAGGCCGATCCGTGCATGCACGGCACGTGCGCGACAAAAAAAACAAAACAAAATGGCGGACCACGACGGGCCAATACGCGCATGCGCGGTGCACGTGCGCGATGGCCCGAACCGCGCATGCGTGGCGCGAGCGCGACGAAAAAAACAAAAAAAATGGTGGACCGCGACGGGCCGATCCGCGCATGCGCGGCGCGCGCACGACCAAAACAAAAACAAAAAATGGTGGACTGCGACAGGCCGATCCGCGCATGCACAGCGCGTGCGCGACGAAAAAAACAAAAAAAACAAAATGGCGGGCCGCAATGTCCGGCGACCCCCGCGAAACAGTCGTTCGACCCCAAATGGGGTCACGACCCATAGGTTGAGAACCGCTGATCTAGAGTATGTGCCACCCACCACAGTTAGATGTTTTAAAAATGAGTCCTCAGTCTGGAGAGAATGAACATCTACCCCTCCTGATAGAATAAAGCACTTGAAAATGCTTTTAGTTGATAATAGCGGTTGAAGTACTCATTATGAAGCTGAGTTTCTGAATTGTTGAGGAAAATCCAAGTAATGTTGCTTCCTGTTTCTTGACTGTATTTGTCTGTTTTACAATTAGTGTCCTCATCTGACCAGCAAAATTTAAGAACTGACTTCCAATGTACTGCGTTAATTGATTCTCTATTTACCAAGTTGTTTCTGTACTCTACAGTCTATTGCGTAAGATCCTTATTCATACTGCCTGAATGTTTGATTTCAAAATACAGGAATCCCTTTGATTGCATGTATTTTAAAAGCTGATTTTTCCGTTGACAACTTTTTTTTATTGTTTTTGGCAAATAATCCATTCCTGCCAGAAGTGCATCTATTTTGACTGCCCAGTTCAGAACATTCCCTGCACAAACAAAGTGTCTGCATTCCCATTTGAAAGTCGCACGGTTATATCAGTTACCCCCAAATATAATGCTGCTGTTTGCAGGTGCTCAAACCCTGATAACAGAAGCCCATAAGGAAACAATTTTCTTTTAATTCTATTTCAATGAGGTTTTTAATTGTCCAATTACTTCCAAGGACCAGAACAAAATGGCATTCTGAAGCCTTTATGGAATCTTCCAAAAAATGAATTGTAAGGGCTGAAAGCTTTCATTGTTCAAGTATCTCTTCAATGACCTAACAGAATAAGATAGTTGGAAGGGACTTTGGAGGTCATCTAGTCCAATCCCCCCTGCATGAGCAGGAGACCCTATTCCATTTCAGACAAATGGCTGTCCAGTCTCTTCTTGAAAGCCTCCAATGATGTGGCACCCACAATTTCTGAAGGCAAGCTAGTCCACTGATTAATTGTTCTTACCATTAGGAAATTTTCCTTAGTTCTAGGTTGGCTCTCTCTTTGATTAGTTTCTATGCATTGTTTTTTCTTTATTGCCTCCAGAGGCTTTGGAAAATAGTTTGCTCCCCTCATCTTTGTGGCTGCCCTTCAAATATTGAAACATTGCTACCATCTCTCCCCCAGTCCTTTTCATTAGACTAGACATACCCAATTCCCGCAACCTTTCTTCGTATGTTTTAGCCTCCAGCCCCCTAATTATCTTTGGTGCTCTTCTCCATACTCTTTCCAGAATCTCAACATCTTTTTTATATTGTGGTGGCCAAAACTGGATGCAGTTTTCCAAATGAGGCCGTGTTAAGGCTTTGTAAAGTTTCCAAGCTTCAATTAAATTCCAAGGGAAAGAAAAAGCATCCCATAGACTTTTTCTGAATATATCTGAACACAGAGTAATAGGGGAAAATGTAATAACAATAACAATAACAATAACAATAACAATAACAATAACAATAACAATAATAATAATAATAATAATAATAATAATAATAATAATAATAATAATAATAATAATAATAATACCACTAGGACATTATCTCACCTGGCAAAAAACAAGGATGCTCCCATAGACATACAGACATTTGGTGAAAGATGATTCAAAAATATCCTTTGAATGAAGGACAAATACAGGTGTGCCTTTTGCACTGAAAGAAAGCTTTCAGAAAAGTGGAAGAAGGAATTTGTTGCTGTATTAACTCTAATGATGTATTTAGCGCATGCCTGAAATTGTAAGCCAGCAGTTCTCAACCTGTGGGTCGCGACCCTTTTGGAGGTTGAACAACCCTTTCACAGGGGTCGCCTAAGACCATTGGAAAACACATATTTCCAATGGTCTTAGGAACCAAGACACCGCTCCACATCCGTCTCCACATGGCCTCCTCCACCATTTGCAGAGAGAGAGACAGAGAGGCACTTTTGCTTCCCTTCTCTCTTTCAGGCAGATTTACCTCCTGCAGGGCTCCTGATTGGCTCTGCGCCCGGGTGCCCCACCCCTGAGAGAAGTTCGGCCAGGGCCTCGTGGCCTTGGAACCACCCGGGGAAGCCCCGGGATCCTGCTGGGAGCCGCCCGCTGGAGGCTTCCCTGAGCGGGCCAGCCCTTCTGCAAGCCATGGCCCAAGGGAGACCAGCCCTGCGATCCCCAGCCAGCCCGACCATTGGATCTGCTGGCCAGGAAGACGCGCCAAAGTCCAGGCTGCCGGGAAGGAAGAAGGAGATTCAGCAAAGGTAGGAGAGGACACCTGCCTCCTGGGGCCCAGTGCTGGCAGCGGCTTCCTTGCCATCCTCTTCCTCCTCCCCTTCTTCCTCCTGCTGCCCCCAAGGCGGCTCGGGTGGACACCATGGCAAAAGGGGTGCCTGGAGGGTAGCAGCCGGGCTGGCAGAGGGGCTGGCAGGGGCCATGCGGCATCAGCCCCCACCGTGGCTCCATCGGATGGGGAGAGGGCGAGGCTAAGCAGCGGGAGTCCTAACTGGTGAGGCGGCAGCAGTTTTCTCACCTTTTTCCTCTCCTTCCTCCTGCTGCCCCCAAGGCGGCTCGGGCAGGTGCTAAGGCAAGATGGGTGCCTGGGGGGAGCAGCTGGGCTGGCAGAGGGGCTGGCATGATGCATGGCACGAGCCCCCACCGCAGCTTTATTGGATGGGTGGAGGGCGAGGCCGGGCAGCGGGAGCCCTGGCCCGGGCAGCAGCGGTGGTTTTCTCACCCTTCTCCTCTCCTTCTTCCTCTTGCTGCCCCCAAAGCGGTCCCGGGCGGGTGCCGGGAGGAAAAGGGATGCTTGGGGGGAGCAGCTGGGCTGGCGGAGGGGCTAGCATGATGCATGGCACCAGCCCCACCGCCTCTCTATCTGATGGGTGGAGGGCGAGGCCGGGCAGTGGGAGCCCCGGCTTGGGCGGCGGCGGTGGTTTTCTCACCCTTCTCCTCTCCTTCTTCCTCTTGCTGCCCTCAAAGGAAAAGGGGTGCCTGGGGGGGAGTAGCCGGGCTGGTGGAGGGCCTGGTAGGCTGCACAACTCCAGCCCCCACCGCAGCTCCATCGATGGATTGAGGATGAGGCCAGGCAGCGCGGAGTCCCAGTGGGAATGGCGGCCAGGGCGGTGGGGATCCCCGACAATGCTGCCATAAGAGAGAGAGAGAAAGAGAGAGAGGAAAGAGAGAAACAGAAGAAAAGAGAGAGGAAAGAGAGAGAGAAAGAGAGAGAGGAAAGAGAGGAAAGAGAGAAATGGAGAGGAAAGAGAGAAAGAGAAAGGGAAGAAACAAAAAGAGAGAGAGAAAGAGAGAGAGGAAAGAGAGGAAAGAGAGAAACGGGGGAGAGGAAAGAGAGAAAGAGAAGAGAGAGGAAAGAGAAAGAGGAAAGAGAGAAAGAGAAAGGAAAGAGAAAGAGGAAAGAGAGAAAGAGAAAGAGGAAAGAGAAAGAGGAAAGAGATAGAGGAAATAGAAACAGGAAAAGAGAGGAAAGCGAGAAAGAAAGAGGGAGGAAAGAGAGAGAAAGAGAAAGGAAAGAGAGAGAAGAGAGAGGAAAGAGAAAGAGAGGAAAGAAAGAGAGGAAAGAGACAAAGAGAGAGAGAGGAAAGAGAGAGAGAAAGAGGGAGAGGAATGGCGCTTCTCCAACCAGGCTGGGCGGAGCTGGCAGAGCAGCCTTCCTCCCCCCCCTCCCCAGCCAGCTGGATTGGGGGTTGGGGGTCACCACAACATGAGGAACTATATTAAAGGGTCACGGCATTAGGAAGGCTGAGAACCACTGTTGTAAGCTGTTCATCCTTAAGGATGAGCTGTTTTTTTTTTTTTAACTTTGGTAGTATTCTTCTAATGCTGTGACTCCATTATTTGTTCAGCAATCAATCTGCCAATTCTTCTGTCTTGCTTGTTGTTCTTCGAGCAAAAGAAAAAAGGATTTAACCTAGGACATCGGTTGCAACTGTAGATTGAAGTCTCTAGAAAGCCAAAGGATGGCCCTATCCAGGGGTTCTCAACCTTGGCAACTTTAAGACTTGTGAACTTCAACTCCCAAAATTCCTCAGCCAGCAAAGCTGGCTGAGGAATTCTGGGAATTGAAGTCCACAAGTCTTAAAATTGCCAAGGTTGAGAACCCCTGCAATCCTTTTTTGGCAAGACTCTTGCAGCCCATCTATATAAGAAAAAATCTAGAATGATCAAATGCTGCCCTCATCTGGTAAGCATTATGAATTTTATTTAAAGGTCTGAAATGAAAAAGTGCAATTCATCAACTTGTTACTCTCCGGTTTTTTTGGGGGGGGGGGGAAGGTAAGGTTGCAAATGAATTTGAAGCTGAACAGTTTGGTAAAACAAATGATGATCCTTCAGCGGCAAATCCTGAAGAGTAGATTTCCTAAGATCTGATCTACCTAAAAAACACAAACCTGGCCCAATTTGGTGATCATACAAAAAGACAGCAGGAAAAGCACTGAATACAATAGTTACTTTTCTCTTTTTAATATGCGTCCTCATATACAGTATGTACGTACACATTCATGTGAACCTGGTCAAAAGAAAAAGAAATGTGTGAAAGCGTTAATTGATTTGACAAGAGTTCTCGTTTCCTCTGTAACCTGTGGGAAATGATATTTTGAACCACATTTAAAAAAAAATTGGTGCAGAGGAATGTTAATTGAATTAGTCTTTGCAACATTTGGAATCGTCAAGAAATTTTTTTTAAAATCCCTCGGATCTGTAAGAAGCAAACCACTTCCTTTCCCGCCTCCCACTGTTCAACCAGCTGAGGAGGCAGTTTCTAAAAAAATTGTTTCAGTGCTGGAGAAAGTGGCTTTTATTGAGAAAACTATTCTACTTCATCAGGATGTAACTACTTCCGCTTACAAGCCATTTACTATCAGCTGGGGGATATTTAGCAAACAATTTGAAATCCAGAACTACTTTCTTAAACTGAGTGGAGGCAGGTTGAGCTCATAGTCCAGTTGCAGCCTATCAGCAGATGTCTTTCACATTATGCTTAAAGTTGGAGACATAAAGAAGTATGAAATCTTGTGTTCTGGTTGCAGATATAAGTTATGATAAAATTGGTGGCTAATAAGGGAGATTGGTTAATAATGGAGATAATGCACTTTTACTCTACAAATGTGGAGATATTTATGAAACATTTTTAAGCCACTTTGCCGTGTTTTGCTATGTTCATTCAAAGTATATAGGCAAACCTCTAATTTTGCAGGAGATATTTGATATGATTGAAGTCGCGAAATCCTGGAAGGACCTCTACCCAGGTTTGTTTCTAAATGCCTGGGAAAGGACCCATTATCCATAGCCTCAAAGGGCCAGCCAAGAACCAATGAGTTAATTTAGAACAATTAACCAGTGGAACAACCTGCCTCCAGAAGCGGTGAATGCTCCAACACTGGAAGTTTTAAAGAAGAGACTGGACAGCCATTTCCTGCCTGAGCAGGGGGTTGGACTAGATGACCTCTAAGATCCCTTCCAACTTTATTATTATTATTAAACATACAAGGAAGTAAACTCACACTAGATGTCAGAAGGTGCCATTTTAGGGGTAAAGTTCTGCACTGGAGGTCTTCAGGCAAGGGTTGGTGATTGGATGTCTTCATAGATCCATCACTAAGCAAAGTTAGACTTTTGTGGGATCCTTGTGCTCTGAATTTGGTTGTTTTCTTGCAGATGTTTCATTACCCAACTTGGTTACATCATCAGTACCAGAAGGGAGTGGGGTTTGCTTTCTGTTTATATACAAGTGGCTTGCCATGTCAGTGTTGGTGGGAGTGTTTATGAGTCATTCCAGCATATTCAGTTTTATGTGAACCTAGTTCACCACCACTGCCATCCCATGTTAATTTCATTGGATTTGCTTCTGAATCAATACTCTCAGATGTTAGAATTGGTGAATAAGAAGTTCAGGTAAATGCAATTCACAGCTTCATTTGGTCCCTTCTGAAGAATACTGAGCCCTGATGGCACAGTGATTAGAATGCAGTATTGTGGGCGCACTCTGCCCACGGCCAGGAGTTCGATCCTGATGGGCTCAAGATTGATTCAGCCTTCCATTCTTCCAAGATCAGTAAAATGATGACCCAGATTGTTGGGGGCAATATGCGGACATTGTAAACCACCCAGAGACTGCTATAAAGTACTATGGAGCAGTATATACATCTTAAGTTCTATTGCTATTGCTACTATTATTGCTAATACTCTTGGCCATCATGGGTTATCTCTATACCCACAGGAGAAACTGAGTTCAGAAATCCTAGACCCTCTAAGTCAGTGGTTCTCAACCTTTTTCAGGTTGAGACCCCACTTGCCCCGCCCATGCGTGGCACGACCCTGGCGCGCGCGCGTGCACATGCGCACGTGTGTCAGGCTGATCCGCGCATGCACAGCGGCACGATGAAAAAAAAACAAAAACAAAATGGCGTACCGCATTGGGCCGATCCGCGCATGCGCAGCGCACGCACGACGACCCGAACCACGCATGCGTGGCATGTGCGCGATGGAAAAAAACCAAAATCAAAATGGCGGACCGCGACGGGCCGATCCACGTATGCGCGGCGCGCGCACGATGAAAAAAACAAACAAAAAAAATGGCGGACCGTGGTGTCCGGCGACCCCCGCGAAACGGTCGTTCGACCCCAAATGGGGTCGCGACCCATAGGTTGAGAACCGCTGCTCTAAGTCACATTAAAATGACATGACATAACAGGCTCTTGCTGCATTTGGAGAAAAGGGCCGAGGCATCATCCCATCTCAGGGAGCATCACACTATTATGCTCAGAGATGTAGTGCTAGGCTACACTGGGGGGAAAGCTCCAGCTGAGTAAAAGGTTACCTTGTTTTTGAAGAGGATTTATTTCCAGTTGGTCTGATGATATAATGGTACATGGAGACACCTTGGAAGACTGGACAAAGAGATGCTATCAAGCATCTGTCAACGTAGATTTACAATAAAGTAGAATTAAGAATTAATTACAATCAAGTTGTGATTCCTATCTGGTTTACTAAGAGATGACTGGCAAATGAAACTTTAGTTTGTTTCAGGAGATTTCATTTCTAGTAATCAATACTAGAAATAATGTACAGTATATCGGTCTGCTTGTTATATGTGAAGGCCCTTCTTGAATAGGCTTTGAATCCTAGTTTTTTGATACAGTAGTACAGTACAGTAGCACCAGAGCACCAGTAGCACCAGAGCAATTAAAAATTCCCATTTCGACTATTGCAATGTGCTCTACATGGGTCTACCTTTGAAAAGTAAGGGGTAGTGCAAATTGGTACAAAATGCAACCATGTAAGCAATCTTGGGTGCCAATCATGTAATACCTCTGCTGCATGAACAGTACTGGGTACCGGTCTGCTTTCAGGTCCAATTCAAGTGTTGGTTATGACCCTTAAAGTCTTACATGGCATTGCGCTAGGTTATCTATATAACAAACCTCGTCTCATTACATCACCCCACCTGGTCAGGCAGGGAAAATATGTTGCAGTCTTTCTCAACCAAAGAATTCCAACTGGTGGGATTTCTCCCCGGAGGTGAGCAGGCTCCCACTACCTTGACCTTCCATAAAGGAATAAAAATATGGTTCTGTGGACTTGTTTGAAGTGCACAGAAAAGCCCGCAGCCATTGGGCTGGTTAGAGCCTTGAAAAAACTCCCCCGCCTGTCAATCAATTTTTAACATTCCTTACCTTACCTCCGCATGCTGCACTGGTTGCCTATTGGTCTCCGAGCCCAATTCAAAGTGTTGGTTATTACCTATAAAGCCCTTCATGGCATGGGACCAGGATACTTACGGGACCGCCTTCTGCCACATACTTCCCTACGACCGGTGAGAGCACACAGGGTCGGCCTCCTCCGGGTCCCGTCAGCGAAACAGTGTCGTCTGGCGGGCCCTAGGGGGAGGGCTTTCTCTGTTGTGGCGCCTGCCCTCTGAAACCAATTCCCTCCTGAAGTCCGTATTTCTCCCACGCTCCTGGCCTTCCGTAAAAATCTTAAAACTTACCTTTGCCGGCAGGCCTGGGGATGATTGTGGATTGGGTGTTAGTTTGTTTTTTTAGATATTTTTGTTTGGACTTGTATTGAAATTTGATGTTTATATACATGTTGTTAGCCGCTCTGGGTCTCCAGAGAGGAGCGGCATAGAAGCCCGAATAAAATAAATAAATAAAAAATAAATATATGCTGTTTCTATTTTTTAAAAAATATTTTATTCTATACTACCCAGAATTTCTCTGTGAGGGAGAGAAATTTAAATATGATAAACAAATAAATCTCTCCCTTTAGTTGCAACTGCATCATTCTTCCCGTCTTATTGGTCCAAATGGCACTGTTAGGAATATATTGTATAAGCTGCTGTGATCTGAAAATGGATTCACAACCTTTAATTCTAAAGGGGAGGGGAAGCCTATATCTCCCAAACTGTTTTTGTCTAGGGCTAGGCAACAATAATCCTTCTAAATTTACCTGCAAATTTCAAATATTTTTTTTAGTTCTTTATAGTCTCACATAATTGTAGATTTTTAAATTTTAAATTGTAATACTGTACTTTGTGGCTGGCTCCAAAACCTAGCAGCTATGTCGTTTAATAACACAAGAGGGCATTATGCTCTTTAACTTTAAGCAGTGTTTCTCAACCTTGACAATTTTAAGGCACGTGGACTTCAACTCCCAGAATTCCACAGCCATGCTGGCTGTGGAATTCTGGGAGTTGAAGTCCACGTGCCTTAAAATTGTCAAGGTTGAGAAACACTGCCGCCGGGACTAGTGTCAGTACCTTGCTTTTCGGAGAAAGAAAAATAAATTATTAATACTATGTTTACTTCCCACTAAACTAGTGGTTGGAAACTGGTAGATAAGTTCTTATATCTGTCATAATTCCCTCACTTATATATTAAGATAATATTTCAATAATATTCATCTTTGTCTAAAAAAAAGCTGTTAACCGCATTTAGCTTCTAAAAGCTGCATCGCAGTGTGTAAGGAAACCACACTAAGCTACATTTAATTTGGAAAGTTGCTGGGAGAGGTGCTCTTTTTTTCACGGTATCTGGATAGTTGTCTGAAATGGTACATAGGGTCTCCTGCTTGAACAGGGGGTTGGACTACTAGAAGACCTCCAAGGTTTTTTCCAATTCTGTTATTTTGTTAATTCCAGGCTAGCCCACCCCAGGCTTTCAATGTTATTTTGATTGTAAAGACCATTTTAGGATGAAGAACTGAGAAGAATCAGTGCTGAAGTCTGCTTTTCCACAAACGATATTTCTCCAAGCTAATATATGTAATTATTTTTAAGAAGCCAGAATTTCTTATCTTCAAATTATTTCGTTTCAAAGTGTGTGTGGGCACACCAGATGCTTGACACTATGAAACAGGGTGCATGGGGAATATTGAGTAAACCTCCACATCTCTCTATGACTAGGAGGGCAAGTGTTCTGTATGCAAAACTTCCTTTAGGGATAGAATTTAGTTGACCTCAGCGCAGAATTCTGATATAAAATGACAGAAGAAAGATCCATGCATCTTGAGACATGTTATACTCTATATCTCAAACTAAGATGCTGACTCACCCAAAAAGAAAAAGAAAAGAAAGTAAGCAGACACAAGCAAACCATTTCAAAGCAGAGGAATATGAGTCGTAATTATCAGGCTATGGACGTATTCAAATACTTGCTTAAAATACAATTTTATTCCCTTGTGGAGAGAAAGAACAGATTTTATCCTATCTCTGTGATGGCCAAATTAAATCAAGATGTAAGTTATGCAGTTATTAATTTGTATGAATGCTGTTTTATTTGCATCAATTTTGTAGGGAAAGGTTTTTTTTCATCTTTTCCCTCACACTACTGTGGATCCAATCTACATTTGGACTCAGTGTCTGATATTTGTATTAGACAGAATGAATGAATGAATGAATGAACTAAGCAATTTAACCACCATCTGAATCCTGGTGAACTCAAGAGAGTTTACAGATGCTAATGATAGAACAATGATAAATTATACAGATTATAACACAGATTACTCATTTTATGTATTGTGTCACATTTATTTTATTTTGAAGTAAAGACAAGAATAGAAAAAGCTCGAACAGCATTCTTCAAAATGAAAAAGGTCTTCTGCAGTCACGACATAAGCCTAAGACTGAAAATCAGGCTTGTCAGATGCTATATTTTTTCTATCCTGCTCTATGGAGTAGAGAGTTGGTCTCTGACAGAAGGCCACCTGAAGAGACTAGAAGCATTTGAAATGTGGATTTACAGGCGGCTGTTATGTATAAGCTGGGTTGACAAGATCAGAAATGAGGAGGTGATAAGCCGCCTGGGAAAGCCAAGAGAAATCATCAAAACAATTAAAAAACGAAAATTAGAATATTTCGGACGTGATGTGACACCCAGAAAAAATACGGCATATTCCATTTAATCCTCCAGGGAAAGATTGTAGGCAAACGAGGTCCAGGCAGAAGAAGAACATCATGGCTTCAAAATCTAAGGAATTGGTTTGGACAAAATGCAGCAGCACTTTTTTGTGCGGCTGCTGATAAAAACAGGATCGCCAACATGATCGCCAATGTCCGATAATGGATATGGCACAAGAAGAAGAAGTCACATTTATTGATGCTGTCATTTCATGATGAAAGATATCTGTGTTAAGAAACTGAAACTTGTAGAATCTCAACTCATGGCTTTATTATAAGTAGAACTTATGTTCTACCTAGAGAAATGTCCTTCCATGTTAAATGGGAGGAAGTGAACAAGAATAGCATTTATGTAGCATGTGAAGTTGTTTCCTTCTTTGTACTCTATGTACTCTTAAAAACTTTCACCTGTGAATGCTTTTAAGCATGGTAAATGGAAAAATGGTCTTGTCCATCCCTGCATCTACTCCACCCAACAAACTCTAAACCAGGCAGCTTCACAAAAAAATCATTTGTTGTCTCTGGGACACAAGTGGTATTTGGACTTACAACCTGTGATACCTCAGTATCGCTTCTTTAAAACAGAGGATATATACAATGCCTCCAGCTTCCAGAGTAAGTATCTATGTCAAGCCTTGGTTGCCAGATAAGCAAAGCAATCAAAAATAGGCCATTCCAGATGAGGGTAGACATCATTTAGTTCTGACTTGTTAGATCTGAAAATCTTCAGAACATCATGGAATATTCCATTTGCCATCCTGGCATACGAGAGCTTATAGTGTCCATTTTCTCAGACTAACAGTTGAAAGGTGGATTATGTTAACCAATGACAACTTCCATATGCATAAACTTGTGAAATATTTTGACTACTAAAGCTGTTTCATAGCAGTTCATTAAAAGACAAATAAAATATTTTAAGTTTACATTTTTACATAAAGATCAGGAATGCTTTGGCTGATAGTTTTCTTTCTATCAAGCATCTGTTCCTTTTTTTAAAAAAAAAAGAAACTGCAGCAATGTTTAGCCTGTTGTATATTAATAGCTAATCTTAACTAGATCAAAACATTGTAGTTTCTTACCAGAGATTAGTAAGTCACTCCGTCCAGCAATGCGTCCTATGAATGCAACCCATAGCATCTCAACACCAACATCTGCTTTCAAAATATTAAAAATGATAAACATTGCCAGATGCAGTCCACCTGGTCTTCCATTATTGACCATCTGCATAATTTTACATTCCTTTTAAAGCAATAACACAGGCTTAGTTCAGACTTAGTACACTTTTGAGAAATTACTTTTCTGTAAATCCAAGGCAAGATGGAAGGATAATACCAATATATGGCCAATTTATGTGTCTTAGATGGATACCCTTAATGATGGAGACATTATAATTCTTAATGTTGGTTAGTGGTGGGCCCATGACTGACACACAGAAAAGATAATATTGGCATGAATGAGAATAATATCAGACGCCTTCTATAAGAATGAATCGATTGTTCATATCTTACACAATAGAATAACAGAAAAGCATAAATTCACCCTAGAGCCAGATTTCTTCAACTATTACTTGTAATCATAATTACAACTCAAAGCATCATGTTTTCATTTATTCATATAACTAAATAAGTGAGACCATGATCCTATGGTGATTAAGTGGGTTGGTAAGGAATGGTGAGACCTGTGTTTTTGTGCTCAGTTGACTTTGAGCCAATTACTCTCTCTCTCAGTCGGAACTTAAAACCAACTATGTTTCATAATCTTCCATGAAGAACCATCCCACTGGGATTGGCTCAGCCCACTCATGCCGGTACAGGAAGCATGTGTTAGGCCCGTTCAGCCAGGGTATTCTGATGGTTGGGGGCCAGGAAAAGGGCCTTCTCTGCCTTTGCACCTGCCTTTTGGAACATCTTGGACCCGGAGTGAGCTCGGCTCTCACCCTCCTGACCTTCTGCAAGAGTTTAAAGACCTGGCTCTGCCAGTTGATCTGGGGCTCCAAAGGAAGGGCTTTATGTTGGGGTTGGTTGATAAATCAATATCAGATCCCACCTCCCTTCTCCCCCGCCCCCCGCTCATTGTACTGCCTCACTCCCTATCTTTTAGCTTTTGTATTTAGTGTATTTACATTTTTTATTTATACAGTTTTATCATTTTAATATTGTAAGCTGCCTAGAGTTACCCTGTGATAAGATGGGTGGCCAATAAATTTAATAAATAAATAAATAAAATAAGAAAATTCATCCTGCAGTGGATTTATTCTGATTTTGAATTGTTTAACATCACAACAGCAACAATAAAACTATTCACACATATGAACATACATTTGCTTATTATAAAGCAGTGACTCTTAAATTGCTTAATCCCATTACCCTTTTCCCAGTCTCAATATCATTGCCTCCCACCAAACTCCCAGGCTGTTGTTTTATACAAGCATCTGAGTGGCAGTCTTCCAAATGGAACTTCAACTCACAAATAAGCAATTACAAATTGCTCCATTACCCCAGTTTAGGACCAAATTATCCTCAGTTTAAGAACTGGGTTTCTAAATTATTCTACTGAAATTAAGAAATAGTGGAAGCTGTGATTTGATGACTCTGAGTTCCATTTATTTGTGATACTCCAAATAAATTATTGCATTTGTATGTTATATTTATATTATATGTGTATATTCTTTACAATGGGTTTCATTTGGTGAGTCTTAGTTCACAGTATGGTAACTTCTAGAAGCTTAACAAAAGTCCCTCATTTCAAGATATTTAATTCTTCTGTTCTTCCTTCTCCCCTCCTAATAAGAAGGACTAAAACAATCAGGTAGGGAGCATATTGCAGACAAATGGTTACTTTTTATTGAAGGATAACGAAATATATAATGTTTATAGCTACTCAGGATAGGTTTAGAATTTGCAGAATACACAATATGAAATGTTTCCCTCAATTTTTCATTTAATACTTGACAGTTTTTCTAGCATGTGAGAAAGCTAGTGTAAGTATGTAAGTAAGTAAGCTAGTGTAAGAAAGCTAGTAAGTATGGATAAAAGCATATAAACAATATAGACCAAAGTAATATTAATAAACATAATTAAAATCCTGCCTGAAGCATCATAAATAATAAAATGCTATCCTCGATTTCAGTTTTACGAAGAAGATTCAGTTCCATCTTCAAGGAGAGGCACTGAGTCTTTTATCCCAGATGTATCCTTGTGGAGCTGAATTTTCCTTGTCAAAATAATCAAACAAGAATAAATAGATGTCAAACGTTCATAGCTAATAAGTACAACATTGCCTCTTCTAATCGCTTTCTGCAAACACATTCTTGTTCTTTATTTATTTATTAACAAGATCTATTTACAAACCCAATCAAACACCTCTAAGGAGTGTTTAGGAGAATTTCACGATCAAGCAATTCCCAGAGTAATAAGAAATGTAAGAACAACTAAAATAAGATAAAACTCCGATACTTCACCAGATATCAGGGCCACCAAAGACCTTTTTAAAAGAGACATTTTTAGAGATTTCCTAAAACCCAGGAATGAAAGGAACGTTTATTTCTAAAGGCAGCATATTTCACACTGCTGGGGCTATTTCAGAAAAATTCTAAATGCCATTCAGTCATTTAGAACTCTAGTGCAGAGATCATTCTGGTGCAATTCTCTATTCAGCCTAAGGTGGAATTCTGCTTTACACCACTTTAGTGGTGGCACAGTGGTTAGAATGCAGTACTGCAATCTAACTCTGCCCATAGCCAGGAGTTTGATCCTGACCAGCTCAAGGCTGACTCAGCCTTCCCTCCTTCTGAGGTTGATAAAATGAGGAGCCAGATTGTTGGGTCCTGTTGGCTCTGTAAACCACCAAGAGAGTACTGTAAAGCACTACGGAGCAGTATAGCAATAACGCTTAGACCAGGGGTCTTCAAACGTAGCCCTTTTATGACTTGCGGACTTCAACTCCCAGAATTCCTCAGCGTGACTGAGGAATTCTGGGAGATGAAGTCCACAAGTCATAAAAGGGCCAGGTTTGAAGACTCCTGACTTAGACTTATAGTATGTACTACTTCATAGTGCTTCATGGTCAGCATGTTGCCCCCAAGTATATAAGTTTAAGTTCTATTGCTATTGCTATTTATCACAATATGATCATGTGTAACGGAAATCCAGAAACTGTTTAGCTTAATTAACTAAAACCAGAGAAGAACTCTGGCCCAAAGATTTTTCATTGTCTTTATTTAATTTCTGATTAAAATACGTCAGTCCCAAGATAGAACACCCACTCTTTGGGGAGCTGTATTTCATTCCATCATCTCTGTTTTCAAATTTCCATGAGACCCAGTTTGGTATAGTGGTTAAAGCGCCAGTTTACCAACTGAGAGAATGTGAGTTCAAGTCCTGCCTTAGGCACCAAGCCAGTGGAATAATTTTAGGCCACTCACTTTCTTTCAGCTCAAGGAACAAGGCAAGGACAAACCACTTCCAAAAACCTGGCAAAGAAAAATGCAGGGATTTGTCCAGGCAGTTACTATGAGTCAATAGTCAAGCTATCATCATGATCAATATCATCATCTTAGCTTTCAAGGGCTACAAATGACCTCTGGAACTTTTTTTGATAATGTCCATTGGCGATTCCATCCTTGGAAGAATCTTTTACAGTTAAGAAGGGGGATCTGAAAGCATCACTGCATTGGGCGTAGCTTTAAAGTTAGGGTTCTCTTCTCTTCATCTATTGTAATGTTTCTTAGAAATATTTCCATCAAGTTTGGTGGGAGTGTTTTCACCAGACACGTAACTGTTCACATTAGAATAATTTGAACTTTTACTTGAATGTTTATAAAAACGTGGCTAGATCAAAGTGATCATGCCTTGCTTTGAGGTGTTTACACATTGCAGCCAACATAGTCTACTTTTTGCGTATCTATCTTAAAGATTCCTTCTTTCAGTTTTGAAGATAAAAAAACAATCCAGCGATTGTTTCCCAGGAAACACAGCATTGAAAGAGCATTTAGTGCAATCTTTCCCAACGATATCTTCCAGTTACGTTGTGCAACAATTTCCCCTATTCCCCCACCCATGGCTAGGTATGATGGGAATTGTAGGGAGCCTCAGCATGAGCTGAGCTAGTCAAGTACATTAATTTCCAACCTGGAAAAACCTTGTTCATTAGTAATTTCTCTTGTAGCTTCTTCTTTTACTTGGGCAGCCGAAAACTTGGGGCGTGATTTTGGTTCAGCTATCCATTTCAAGATTTGTGAGTCAGAAAGACTGTACAGGCAAATCACTATATGCTTCATTATGTCCCCCTTTATTATCCATTAAGAGTTCAACAAAATGCTTGAATGGAAAGTTTAATAACAGAAGACATTTATGATGTTTACTTAAATTTTCTGGGCCATTACATACAAACAACATGAGTTATGGGATGTTAAGAGTAGCCAGAAATTCTTTCTGACCACTCCATTCCAGTACAAGCTGCCAATATCCCTCTTCTTTTTCTAGAAAGGGGGGTGAGGGAGAAGAACCTCTATGGCCAAATGAAGGTTCTCAGTGGATGCTCGTCTCAAAATCCACCATTTTGGCAAGACCATCCCTTTGAAGTTTACATTATCAGGGCTATTTATTTATTTCCCCCCAGCAACAATGACAGTGGTTGAGATAAACTGTATAATTCTAAATAGAAAACACATCTGCTTTCTCTGCATTGTTTTTTATTGCTGGAGGGGTGACAGTTTCAACCAAGTAGCATGCAGGACATTTTAAGTGAGATGTTATATGACAGTTTGCAGCTGCTGAGCTTTTCACTGTTAACCTCTGCAGCCACCCCTTATTGCATTTTCAGCCCATTTGGGAACCAATATATCCTTTGAAAGGGGATTGCTTGAGATGGTACAAAGCTGGTGCTTTACATATCGGTGCAGCTGTTTATAAATGTATCCACATAAGATTTTCACTTCACTGACAGAGAATGCTCAGAACAATTTGCAGAATGATATGTGTGGAGCGTTTCCTGCCACTGAATGAATGGGGAAGGCTTTTCAGATCTCCTGGGTAAGCAACTCTATCAGTGTGCCATTCAATGTTCTTGGTACTTCCAGGGGGGAGGGTCAGATTAGCTAATCAGCACAATCCAGACTTTCCTGGGATTTATCAGCACTCACACAGTTTAGCTGTCTACTCAGTTCCACCTTGATGGTCTGACAGATGAGAAATTGTGATGAATCACAGCTCACCTCTTCATTTCAAAGTTTTTCATTCTGGTGTACTGATTGTGTAATCGTAAACCAAGGTTTGAAAAATGAGACGTAATATAGTCAAAAGTATTTCTCCAATAGAAACTTCTGATTACTCCCACAGGCAACCAAGTAAGGAGTAAGTCTATGTGACCAACATTATTGCATTGCCAGGTCATATAGAAGTATTGATTACACATCCCTTGAAGTGTTTGTTGTCATAAAAATAAATTTAAAAAGATGAGCCTGAATGCCTTGTTCTCCTACAAAGCCCCAAAAAAGTAATAAATCCTGATTCAAATCTTATTATTCAAACCTTAAATGGACTTTGTATAGTTAATAAGATAATAGATGTTACATTATATGAAAGCTAATCTGATTTTATTTTCTGTGAGAGGTATTAGATGACAGGTTCATCCTCCTGTATTTTTTTAATAAACTGAGTTAAAATTAATGAAGTTGTACAGCCAAGAATGTATAGCAATTATATTAATATAATTCGTGTATATCAAAGTTGTTCTTTAAACAATTGCAAATGGATAGCTTTGAAAATCCATGGGACAGAGTTGTGGATCAGTCTCTGAGGAAGTCCAGGCTTATGGCATAATTCCCTCCAGCTATAATCCTTGCAGGAATGCAGAAAAATCCCTCCAATTCCAACTCTTGAAGAGTATCATAATGAACAGAGGAACACCAGAAGATCTGCCTTTAGAACATTCTTTGGCAAGCATGCAGATAACAGATACGCTACATTTCATTCTTCAGTAAATATATATTTTGCTCTGTCTACTATGCAAAAAAGCTTTGCATATGCCTTAAAATTCATTTTGCTGCCAAAGTGTTTTAGCCTTAACAAAAGTTAAGCTAAAGTGTATTGATCTGCAAGTTTCTGGATACTGGAATTGCTAGTTATGGTGGTGGTTGGGGAATTCTGGGAGTCCACACTTCTTAAATGTCACCAAGTTTG